>HG995299.1:16225330-17475330 GCA_905332915.2 Hecatera dysodea | reverse complement strand
GCTACATTACCCCTGAGTAACATAGGCTATATTAAAAGTAGTAAATACACACCCGTGCGAAGCACGGACGGGCCGCTAGTAATAGATAAATGGCATCACAAATTAAGTTATGTAACAGGAATTATGACATAATATTTAGGTGTACGATATTATCAGCACGCAATATGTGGCAACACGTAGTTTCGTCGCCTCTCACCACATTTACCGAGGGTCTTACGGGTTGGCTTTATTTATATTAAGGATGTAAGGACCATGTTTCACCTACCTGGCCACCAGATAACATAATAATATTCTGTTCTTTAGAGGTGAAAATCGTTATGTTTACTTCTGAATTATATTATTCGTAGGTACGAGTAATATCTACATTCACACTTCAGATTTATTATTTTCAGAAAGTAAGGATTTAGAAGTAAAACATTTCAAGAAACACAAAAAATGCCCAATCTCACACGTCTTTAAGGATAACGATTGATTAGGTATCATTACACGAAAGGAATTTCTTCGTAATTTGTGGATTTCAGCTTCTCTTTCGAGCACTGAGTGACCTAAATTGCGTTTTGATTGGTTTATTAAAAAGATTATTCGGAACCGATTTGTTTCCGATGATCCACCTCTAATCTCATGTTCATGATTTCTGTTTTTAGAAATAAAGTTCGTCATTGAACATCGGGAATAATCTTGTTATTGATAAGATCAATTTATTTTAATGAAGCAAGAAAAAATAATTTCTTGAAATGCATATCGCACAGCTGGATAAACGCCTCCTCCAAATAAACAAATCGAATTTCTCTATTTAAGTATTTATATTGACAGTTGAGTGCAAATATTTCCCAGCAACTGCCGTGAGCGAATTAAAATAAAAACTATTTTAAAAATTCAGTAAATATAAATGACATATTTTATTATCCGTTCCACCTCTGCCAAAGTTCGAGACACTTCTTCATCAAAATCTTCAGGTGATTTCGTAGATTATATAAATAGTTTGATTTGTTATAAAAAAAAATCTACAATGGTGTGTGTATCGTGAGTGTTGCCACTTACCGTTCGCAGTTCTGAATTTACGCAGATGAAGATGGGCTACTGCTATAAAAAACTACAATTTATTACGCGAATGAGACATGACAAAATTATTTGGCAATGATTTTTATTGGAGAAGTGATCAATATTTTAAAAAGGTAACAAGACTAGAATTCTAAAATAGAAATCGGAATGAGAAAACTTCTTCAAAAGTAAACACACTTCCAATTAGAAGATACTTAAGTATTCTGACCCAAAGCATTAGGAGGAACAAATTTGGGAACAGACGTTATTGAGGAAACTAATAAAATTACCGAAAGTGTCCATAAAGATAAAAGCATATTGCTAGAGTTTATCTATAAAAATGAAACTGAATCTTTATATTGCAAGGGATAAAGTTCGTTTCGGTTTATAAGGATCTACGAAAATATCTCCAGAGTTTTGAATGAGAACTGTTTGGTATTATTTCTCTTGATACGTTACAGTTTGCAGTTAAAAGAAGGTAATTAGAAAAGTAACCACCTTCAAATTCTTCAATCTTAAGCCTAGTAAAACCACCTAGTAAAAATTTGCTATCGAAATATGTATGTACCGAGTCAAATGCCTTCGACAAAACATAAAAATCATTGCCGACCAACCGAACAAAACAAACAACATTGAAAATGGACAGGCGTGATCAAGCTTTTACGTTCCATTACCTGACTTACACTCCTAAAGCTACTGGTGCTAGCGCTCCGAGCCTGCAAGAAAAAACAGTCGTTCCTATACACTAGCACACACAGCTTTTGTCACAACGACCAAGAAGATTGACATGCTGAATGGACAAGCTGTTTGCGAGGTTGTAAATCGATCACCGTTCTCCGTAACACGGTCCAATTCAATAACGTTTTCAAAGTTGTGCTTGATAAATTGCTGTTCATATTTTCTTTTATGTCAGTAAAAAAGTTTGTGACATCTAAATGTATTTCTGCATCAATCTTTTCTGTTACTTTCTTGACGGTAACTTGGAAACATCATTATTGTATCCGAGTTTGTGTCTGGAAAATTGAAAATGACTGATATCGTGACTTCTTCACAGATATTATATATTTATTTAACTGTTTTTTTCGGTTTTATTTTTGTAGTTTTCATTCAGTATTAGCAGGAACAAAGGTTAAGATACCGTACCTGTGGTTCCAATAAATTATAATATGTCATAGCATTTTATTTTCATCCGTATGTTTTTTTTTTACTTTTAACGATTATTATTTTCCCCTCGAAAAATAAATCTATTTTCCGAGATTTTTTGTTGTACGGTTTTACTGCCTTTTATTAGGGCATAAATGTCTCCATAAGCCCGGTAATTGTCACATTGAGATGATTTAGTACATAAAACGATACATAATTCCTTTAAATTATTTTTTATTCGTCGTTCCCTAAAGTACTACTAATACTGCTTTTTTTTTTTCACGAAATCAGAATTCCTTCATTTTTACATACGTCACCGCTTCGTTAAAAAATCGTATTTTTACTGTATCGTTCAACATTTTAGTTCTCTTTTCATCTTTCAAGAGACCTATTATGATTTCCTTGATTTTATTTATTGCTATACGAATATTATAATCTACATAAAAATATTTTGTACTTTTCTTTATACAGCAATTCATCGTCATCACAAATATGACAATTTTACTAATATAGACTATTTTACCATCGGAACAGCTTGTTCGTGCATCTAGTGCTTAGCATTGGAAGAAAGAGACAGATCGTGCAGCATTTCTAATCTTATTGGTCGAGCACACAGGAAACAGTTAATCAAAATGTTTGAATGCACAGAGATAGGAGTTTAACTTGATATTTTGAAAGCGCTTCAACAACATTGAAAAGCTGGCTAAGAAATGGCTCATTTTGAAAATGGCCACCTTAAATCATAATTAGAACCAAAAGAAAAACCAGAGCATTTCTAGATCTGATCTCAAAAACTCTGATAGGAAAGATTTTTATTCTTTTTATCTTCCTCATGAGTAATTTTTCTCATCAACTTTACAATTTATTTCTTGAATTGCGTTTCAAAAGACCAAATTATACTCCAAAACACATAACAATTAAATGCAAGCAATTTATTCGTTCGTGTAGGTAAATAGAAAATTCAGAAAAACAGTGAGTTTGACTTGTCATACTGCTAAAGGGAAGCAAGATAGATAGTTCGCAACCAACACTTAAGTGACTCTTTACAATTCACTGTGAGATATCAATAAAAATTAGGATAAACAATTGTGCGCTTTGTTTGACAAAAATAGTAATGTGCCGATAAAGTGTTTTGGTGAAGATTTCCGAAAACCGATAAAAAAAAAGTTCAATTTAGGAATATTACTTGCAGATAAAGATTTGGCTTCAAAAGAAGATACGCTGAAGATGTTTCCAATTGCAAGAAGATTTTGTCAAAAATAACGCACTCGGAAATGTACCAATCGTTTCTTTAAAACACAATCACAAGTATCATGGGTCCGTGTGATACTTATAACCGTTAATATGTAAAGAGCACTAGATTAACACTTAAAGCATTTGCCAAGACGATCAGCAACATTTATACAACAGAGACATATACTTCTGCGTCGAACGGTAATGGCTGATGTCAGTGTAAAAGTTAGCGTTTATAGTTTTAAACTGTGGTTTAGTAATAACACTGGAACATCTGAAACAGAAATGTTAAATACCAGCAAAGGAAGATTTGTTGAAGTCTCATTCATTTTCAACAAAACAATAATTCGTGTGGCTGAAGTCTTTATATTACTTCAACTTGATAAATCGAAGTAAATAAGTAATGGGATAATTGGTGGTTTTTAAACTATTTATTTAAAAAAGAAATACACAGAAATACATACACAGTAAAGTTTATTCAATGTTATAAATCATTTACAGGTAATCACGGAAGAACTCCTACAAACGGGTATTTTACTAGTTATAAAAATCATAATTCTATTTTGTTCGTCAGTTGGACTTTCAAAAATTATTGGACACGTATTTCTTGTCATTTTAACTTGTAAAAAAAATATATAAAGATAAGTTCAAGAGAGAGAGAGCTGGTGGCGTCACGTCACTGGTAAAAATTATAGCACATAGTGACGTCACGCGAGTTTTCAACGCACTTTATCGTCTTCAATTTTTGTTTACGTGAAAAAAGTAAAATAAGTTTCCAATATTTTTTGGAAATCTATCTGAAAGACTAGTTTTTTTTTTGTTTTTCAGTAAAATACCCTATTAAACTAATAAATTCGTTTTAAAAATTTATACCTGGTTATATTGGTTTCTCGTTTGCTATAAAATCCCAAACTCACTTAGATTCGTCCCATAAAATATGCATTACGGAGGTGCTATATCTTTTTCCAATATAAAAGCCTGTCTAAAGTTAGTACACTAAATCCACTATGAACCAAGAAGATCGGTTCAAATCTTCAATTTTCCAAGTTTCCTTGCAAAGAGTTTTCGTTGCCCACACAATTTTCTTCCGTTAGAATATTATTATTTATTCATATTTTGTCCTTTCGCATAAACATTGTACGAGGAAATGAATTTTCCTGCTACTAATTTGTTTGTAAGCGTTTTGGGTAAAATGTTTTTCGTCTAGGTTCGAGAAAAGTGTCTTATTAAAATTGAGTTATATTTCGTTCATGTTTATTTACCATACCGTACCTTATTTATAAATATTTTGACAGATTATTATATAACTTGACATTTTTATAGGTATGCTAAAAAAATATTGAATATATAAATATAATTAATACCAAAAATAGAAATTCTTAGAATCCTAACTTTAGCTAAACCTCAGTTCCAAAACCTTCAAATCAAAGTTTACTCTATTGCTTTATTATTCGCTGTTTTATTACAGGCACTAAATTTATCAAGGCCGTCATAAAAGGCTAGTAAATTATTATTATCATCATCATATCAGTTGAAAGACGTCCACTGCTGGACATAGGCCTCCCCCAATAGGGGACATAGGCTTCTCGCATCCATCGGCTACCCGCGACCCTCACCAAGTCATCGGACCACCTTGTGGGAGGCCCTTCAAGTCTGCGTCTGCTGGTAAGCGGCAGGCACGATATAAATAAATAAACAAAATCATAAGAAACCGGCATAAAATTAGATACTAGTATTATCCAATTTGATGGACAAATAGATTACAGGTCTAAACAATAGGCTTGAAGCTCATAGTGAACTTGAACATGACATTGTTTCTTATTTAGTTGGATAGGTATATACACATCCAACCAATGAAGGAGTCGATTTTGCTAAGTACGAGTAATCACTACACCAAAATCAAAATATCAGTTTCTTTTCCTAACCTGATAGTCTCGCAGGAGACGAAAGGGTGGGGGGCATTTATGTAATCAAACAAATTAATGATGATAAATTCATCATCATTAATTATCTTGATGACAACTGTTATTTTCGTCTTTTTAAGAAACATTCTTATTGCAGACCCAAACTGGCAAAAAATCACAAATTTCCCTACTTTATCGAAAAGTAGGGAAATTTGTGATATTTTGTTCTAGTAGAAGAAGTTCTGTTTTGGGGAGTTATTGAAAGTTTAAAGAAAAATTTGTAGAGTAAAGAGCACAAAGGCACTGCTTATTTCAAAAGAAATTTCTTCCAGCAGACCTGCGACAGAAGAGTGATATAAAAACGTAGACAAAGGGTGTAAAGAGACACAGAAGGAAACTTAAAATAGAAAACTAAATTAAAACGAAATAAGGTTAAAACGGGTTATATTACAATTTCAAACATTAATTGCAGTCAAATTTGCTCTCACTTTCTTCAATTTCTTTGATAGGCTTACAGTTATTACGTGTTTAACGACAATCAACGCCATTTTTAACCGACTTCTAAAAAAGGAGGAGGTTCTCAATTCGGATGTTTGTATTTTTTTTTTGTGTTTGTTCGCGCATAACTCCGTCGCTTGTGAACCGATTTGAAAAATTCTTTTTTGTTGGAAAGAGTATACTTCCCAAATGGTCCCATGAAAATTTTATCGAAATCAACCAAGCGGTTTTCGAAAAATCTAAAAAAAATATGTACTTTGTCTACTTTGACGACCTCTTAGTTTACTCTGCAAAGGAGCTGTACGATTTTTTTTTACACCAATGTGATTGGTTCGTTTAGGTGGGGGAGGGGAGGGGGTGTAGGTACCACTAAAAAGTGAAAAATAAAAAACTTTTTACAAAAAAATACAACCGACTTTTACACAAAAAATCAAAAAAGTGCAAAATAACTTTAATTTCGGAAGTCGGTGTTCAAAAAACGAAAAAGCAACCACAAACACCGAGTTCCGAAATTAAAGTTATTTTGCACTTTTTTGATTTTTTGTGTAAAAGTCGGTTGTATTTTTTTGTAAAAAGTTTTACACGTTTGCATTCGTAAAAATATTATTACCTTCTTGAAACGCTTTGAAAAAGGGTAAATGAGGGTATAGTCGTAAAAATAACCATATTCCCACCATTTCAAGAAAGGGTTGTTAAAAAAGTGAACAGCGTGCAAACGTAAGAAGAAAATAACCCCCAAATATAAAATTGTTTCCTAAATGAATTGTTTAGAAGGCTTTGAGTAGCTTAAACGAGATGCGTCTATGTCCTTGTATATAATTATGTCACCGGAAAATGGCAAAGTCTACAATCTTTCGAGGTATTTTATCATAGAAATATAAAATACAGGAGAAGTGGCAAGGGGGCGTGTCGGCGTCCTCGCGACATGGTCTGGGCGAGCATGTCTTACGCAATGGTCGAATCCGCGAACTAGTGCGCTTACGACCGTGAGCGTGATAAGATATAAGAATGCCGTGTTGTTCAGTGTTTTCTTGTAAAAACCGAAGCATAAACCAAAACTTTGTTAATTATGGAATCACTTACTATATCAAAGTACAAGTATTTTACTATATTTGTCTTTAAAATCATGAAAAACAACAAATCGTAAAATATTTCTTGCTTATACTATGTTATTTTTGTTTTCAAATGTCACAGCGACAATAACATATTACAATGAATACACTGCTCCTTAACCACTACCAAAGTTTGTCGCTAAGTGACTGGAATGTAAAAATCACAAAACGATACTTTAGCAAGCCGATGTATCGCATAGTACGGCCGCTGCTTCTTGCCGCGAGTTAGTGATGTAATTGTGCAGATACACTGTCCACAACAATGTCGATTGTTGAATGAAATATTACAAAAGTGTACCAAACTTTCTTAGATTTCATTAAATTTTTGGTAAATAATCGTTCAAGTGTTTTTGGCTTTGAATTATCGTATTTATGCCTTATTCTCGTGCTACTTCCTTACTTTTTATGGTAATTGTATTTTACTTTCGATAAAGTTTCGAATGCATTATAGTAATCGGCATGTTTAAGATAATATATTAGTGACCTTTGCTTAAAATTAGTCAATAATTTCATGCTATTTATTTGTTATACATGGGCAGCATGGTGTGTGTAATAAATGCAGAATCGATAACTTTCCGATTTAGTCAATCACTAGCGTATATGTAAAATAAATTGCTTTTGCACAGCACAACGATACCCACCGTTGTTTTTGTGTGAGTAAGTTGTACGGTGTACGGTAAATACACGCTGTGCTTAGTAGGATAAGGTTTATAATTGATTGTGTAGTACAGTCCGATTTCAGAAATGCGGGTGTGTGTGCGACTGCGTATCTATTGCTTTTACTGAACTGCATTCGTAGTAGTTGCCGGGTGGTAGGGCAAAACAGGAGACACAGGTTCCGATACATTTTCGGCTACAGGGCATATCTCCTTGTTTATTATATCTATGTATTTTATAATGTTACGAATTATAAAATATCTTGAAAGATAAATGAGACTTTCGATAAATTGTCAACAGAACACTTTTTTGCGTATCAAAATTAGATAGGTAGTCTATAATCTCTCGAAATCATTCCGCGAAATTGTGTGTGAGGTGTTTGACTTCGCCCACGACGTTAAAAAGTGGCGTACGAGAACACCACGCGCCACCATCTCGGGTCCAAGTGATTGAGGGGAGACGGACGTCCCCAAGTCGGCCGCCCCTGGACACAGTTAGTGTCCGATGCCTAGTGCACCTGCCGCGGGCAGAGAGGTCGAGATCTTCCTTTACCTTTCCGCAGCCTCCTTCTGCCTGAAATCTATTTTGCAGAAAGAGAACACTGCGTCCTAGGACTCCTCGCCGCCACCCATAAATCGGACTACGGCTGGCAGCAAGAGTTCAATGCCTACCACAGAGATGAGGGCATGGCGCGGCTCCTCCTAAACAGCACATTCTGTTAGCATACGCCACGCCGTATATTAGACACCCTTTCTTTTCTGGTTGAAAAATCATGAAATGACTTCTTGCGCTCTGGGTGGAGCGAAAGGGAGTGTCAGACGCTTCCTGACTAACATCCACCCGTGATCCTTCTAGTGCCCTTTGCGTTCCAGGGCCGCGGTGACTCTTTCGAAAAAAACCCTAGCAGGCACTGACCCTATGGGGCCCCGTCTTCTATACTGACATCCATCTGAGCGTGCGTGGAATACGACGCGTTTTCAACCCGAGTCTGGTTGCTATCGGACGGCTCGCATCGATTAAGTTATCTATCCCACCAATTCCCTTAAATTAAACAAGTTAGAGAAGATTTATTTCTCTACGAAGATGTCTCTTGATCGTGACCCAATTCGTAATCGAAATGATATATCGCAGTAATTAGTAGGGATTTGTGGACTTTCTGCGCGAGTAAACAGCGTCTGACTATTGGAAGATTCGAAGGGAAATCCTATTGATTGATTTGCCTTTGCAAACATTAGTACTGGTTGGCAAATTATGTTTGGTTGACATTTCACAATACCGAGACACTTGAGAGAGCGTTGGATTTCTTTTTAGTATTAGTCGTGCTCGTGTTACATGTTTTTACGTTAATTCGAGCAAGATCAAACGTATAGACCATTATAATTCAGGACTTATTTTTTCAAATCGAACCAAAATGTGCAGCACATTATTGTTGCTATATTTACTCCAAGGATATTTATTTATACTGTTCAAAACATTATAGCAGTCTGGGACATTATGACATATACACATATTATAGCAGTCCCGCATGACGAGAACCTCGTGAAGGCTGAAAAAGATAAACAGACGAAGTATCTTGACTTGGCTCGCGAGGTTGTCGACTTATGGGATGTGAACACAGCAGTCATTGTGCCGATAGTCGGGATGGCCAATGGCATAATTGCTAAGAGCTTCAACTAACATCTAAAGAGGCTCTCGTTGGGCAGCTTGATCAAGGGCTTGATCCAAAAAGTAGTACTCCTGGACACGGCGCATATCGTTAGGAAGTTCCTTTCTCAGAGGCCCACCGGTAGCCTGGACCCTGTTCCCGATGCTGGTGGGCTACTTTTTAAATTTTTAAATATTTATATTTTAATATTTAAAAATATAAGTTATATGTATATACAATGAATAAAGGAAATAAATTAGACAGACTAGAATAATCTAGTCTGTTTGGTCTGTGTTGTCTAAAACAACATAGTGGCCGGCAGCTAGTACTTTAATATGCGTTTAGCAGCTGTTATATTGATATTAGAAACAGAGACTTCAATTTTATTCATTTGTATACCTACATATATATCTAAACTCTGCCAATAAATACCTTCGTAATGTAAATACATTACGAAGGTATTTATTGGCACAGTTTTCAAGTTACATAAAACACAAGCATATTTAAGCGACGCTTCCCATCGTTCACAGAACACGGAGAGCGTCCGGCGGTTCGTTCGGAAGTGCGGCCTCCAATACCGGATATTAGCCGGATGCGGTACGGAACTACTAATAACTGAACATGCAATAAACGGAACGATTTTCTGCTGACACACTATGACTTGTTAGTTTAGGTCGTAAGAGCTGGAAGAAGTAGGTAGTTCGTCGCTCAAGTGAGAGTAGACCATGAAGAGATGAAAGTATGAAGCCGGTGAGGTTAAATCGTTAGGGTTGATCAGGGGGACGTTGCGGAATTTGTTCGAAAGAGACACCGCGGCTCTGGACCGCAAAGGGCACTAGGAGGAACACTGGTGGGTTTTAGTCACTAACAGTCTGACACTCCCTTCCGCTCTGCCCAGAGCGGGAGAAGTCATTTGATGATTTCCCACACAGAATAAAAGGGATCAGGTGAATATAAAAATAGATAAAATTTTTCAATCTGTTTTGAAATATAGATTGAAATTTGAGTCAAGACAGTCTTATGAAAAGGCAGATGGTAATAAAAGTGCACACGAAGATCAAGATAAAACTACAAACAAAACAATTTTGACCGATCATTAACGGGTCAACATCATTTTGTTCTCTTACTTAAGTACTAAGCTATACTAACAAAATAATGAAAGCCCATATTTACCAAAGAAAGATTTATATCTACCAGTCCAAATCCACAAGAACGGTGGAAAAGAAATAACAGGAAAACTACCAAGGTTGCCTTATCTCAAGGTCGTTGTTTGTCCTTGAAGAGATTTGATATTTGTTTGTGTTCCACCCCTTTTCTATAGGGAGGTTGTACTGGCACTTAACATAGGATTAGTAGAGGGGATATTTGGATATAAATGTTTACTTCACATGCCTTGATGGGATTACCATCACTATACTGACGAATTTCCATACAAACTTTCATACCCAGTTTGAGGAGGTATTTTTACACGATTGCCCAAAAAAGGGGTGTTATGTTTTTAGGGTTCATGTATGAAGTGCTGAAAATCAATATTTTCATTGCAGTCTGGGTACGGTTCCTTTGAATAGTTCTTTACAGGTCCCTCGACTTCGATGAAAAGAGTGATTTTTAATACTTTGTGCCCATCTAACAATAGCATCACTATCTTGTTTTAAATTTTTTGGTTCACATTTTGACATGACAGGCGTGTTTTTTAATGTTTTTGCTTCAGTAATCCTTTCAATATGTAGCCTCTCATCATCAGCCTAGCTTTTTCCCAACTATATTGGGGTTGGCCATACCAGTATTTTACGTGAAGCGGCTGCCTAACAGACCTCCAAAACATGAACTGGGTAACACTGTACTTCTTGGCAAGATTGGTGTCAGTTTTACTGGCTTCTGACAATCCGTAACGACTGCCAAAGATCTACAAATGACAGCCGGGACCAACGGCTTAACGTGCTTTCCGAGGCACGGAGGAAACTCGGTATGTTAAGATGATCACCCATCCACAGACTAACCTTGGCAAGCGTTGCTTAACCTTGAAGATTGAACCGTGTGATCATTAGTCTTTAGCCACGAGCTCCTCCTTCAATATGTAGCCTCTCGAAGTACAAAAAAAAATATCAAACACGCTTCTTTTATTCTTTTTTCGATTGCATGTTCTTATGAAGTAAATATTAATTTATTTATTAATTACGTATTAGTATAGATCCGTCTCCTCACCTAGAGTAAAAAAGTTGTTTCTCGACTCGAGAAAAAAAAAATGGAGAAGAAGCAATCATATGTTTAATGTATAAACATGCTATGCCTAATCTAAATAGATACGAAACTGACGGGTTTTAAGCAGTAAGAGTCCAACATTCCATCCTGCCACTCCGCCCAGAGTGGAAAAGTCATTTGATGATTTCCCATCGATAAAAATGGAGTCTTTAAATCAAGAGTGAACAGGTTAATTCCAAGCCATCATGCACCATCGTCGACCAGATCATCGCTCTCCAACAGGCTGGTTTAACTATAGTCAGACGCGAACCGTAATAATCATCATCTGCCTAGCCTTTTCCGAACTATATTGGGGTAGGCTCCCAGTCAAGCCGGATCCAGCTGAATACCAGTATTTTACGTGAAACGGCTGCCTACCAGACCTCCACAACCCATTAACAGGGAAAGCCGGTACTCCTTGGCAAGATTGGTGCCAGATTTTCTGGCTTCTGAAATCCGTAACGACTGCCAAAGATCTCCAAATGACAGCCGGGACCAACGGCTAAACATGCTTTCCGAGGCACGGAGAAGTCTCGTTATGTTAAGATGGTCACCCATCCAACAAACCTTGGCAAGTGTTGCTTACCTTGAAGATCGATCTATGCGGCTGTTATAATTTAGCCACGAGCTCCTTTTATGTATAAATAATAAAATGCTGCAATCTCATTTCAACACATAAATAATCCACAATCCATTGTTCCACAATATAACTTGAGAACAACAATAAATACTTGTAATAGACGTGCTATTGTCAATATTGCCAACATGTTCGCAAGTAGGTCGTATCCGTGATCGGGACAAATAAAATATTGTCACAATATATTAATGCATCTAAGGAAATGGTAGCAGGAATAGCGAAATCGAAGTTGGCAGTGACTTAGACGGTGGGTTTTCTAAAACAGTTTTCTTATGTCGTCAGAAGGGTTTCTTTTTGTGAATTTTTACAGCTATGCTTATGTGCAACCTTTTTAGAATGAAAACTTCAATATAATTTGCTTGCGTTTTTTTTTTTTGGATGGGGAATGATAAAATGAGTCTGCAAAGCGCAGACTCTTACTGACTAAAACCTATCCGTGATCCTCCAAAGGCCCTTTGCGTTCCAGGGGCGCGGTGACTCTTTTGAACAAATTTTGCAACCCTAGCAGTAGCCGTGCCGGACACACGGTCACTGGTAATTTCTTCCGCTTTCCAAACAGAAAACATATACGTGCCAATCGCGTGTCAATTATTTAATAGGAAACCTTTCAGACACCTTTATTGTTTTTTTTTCTGCTTGGGATATCATCAAGTGGCTTTTTTTTCCGCTCTTTACGGAACGGAAGGGAGTGTCAGACTCTTACTGACTAAAACCCACCCGTGTTCCTTCTAGTGCTCTTAGCGTTCCAGGGCCGCGGTGACTCATTTGAACAAATTTTGCACCTATCTATCAGACACCTGCAACTTTGATCCTAAGCTCATACCTACCCGGTCCGCGTGAATTTGCGATGATCGAATCGATAATCACGTTCCAATATTGACATGAACAAATGTCACTTGGAAATTGGGCCATTGGGTTTTCGGCTATTTTTAACCGACTTCTAAAAAGGAGGAGGTTCTCAATTCGGATGTTTGTATTTTTTTTTTTTTTTTGTTCGCGCATAACTCCGTCGTTTGTCAACCGATTTGAAAAAATCTTTTTTTGTTGGAAAGGGTATACTTCCCAAATGGTCCCATGTAAATTTTATCGAAATCAACCAAGCGGTTTTCGAAAAATTAACAAATATCTAAAAAAATATCTACATTGTCTACATTGACGACCTCTTAGTTTACTCTGCAAAGGAGCAGTACGTTTTTTTTACACCAATGTGATTGGTTCGTTTAGGTGGGGGAGGGGAGGGGGTGTAGGTACCACTAAAAAGTGAAAAATAAAAATAAACTTTTTACAAAAAATAAAACCGACTTCTAAACAAAAAAAACCAAAAAGTATAAAATAACTTTAATTTCGGAAGTCGGTGTGTTCAACAACAAAAAAGCAACCAAAAACACCGAGTTCCGAAATTAAAGTTATTTTATACTTTTTGCTATTTTTTGTTTAGAAGTCGGTTTTATTTTTTGTAAAAAGTTTTTTTTTAAATTATTTGTTGTATGTACCTATTTAATTACATTAATTTTAATTTATTAATTATATTTTTTTATGTTCTAGTTTATTTATAATATATATCATTTTAGTATGTGTACCGAGACTGTAGCCATCACAGGATCTATCACAAAACAGCGCTGTGTTTTTTCATTTTTAGATATTGCAGTCGAGCCGAGATAGGGACCTTTCTGGCTTCACATTGATAAAATATATGCTGCTATATATAAAACATAGCTTTTGTTACTTCATTTTTATTACCTACTGTTAGTAGTAGTTCGTTTTTTTTTTTAAAATATTATTTTCTTTTCATCAGGAAATTGTCTAAATGAGTCTCGTTGAACCAGTCCCTAGCTTTTTCCTAACAACCTCTGGGTCGGCTTACAGTCGAACTGGGTGCAACAGAGTGCTAGTATTTTAAATGAAGCAACTGCCTAACTAACTATACTTTTCCACAAACTAACTATATTTTTTCGAAAGACTGGTTTCAAATTTTCTGGCTTCAAGTGAGAGTCGGAAGTAACGGCTTATCGTGCTTTCTGAGGCATGGAGAATGTCGGTATGTTAAGATCGTTACCCATCCGACAGCGGCACGCATTGCTTTAACTTGAAGACAGACACATGTGACTGTTCTGAATAAAAGTTTTTCTATTCTATTCTATTCTATTCTATTCTACCTATATTCAATCTGTGCACGCTTATTACCGAAGCCACAAAACGTTTCGTTAGGATTTCTCAACAGTCTGCTTACTATTTCAGTTCGCATGTTTGGCTTCTAAGAACTAGGCTAAATTCCTATAATTATGTCACAAGCTACTCGTGGTTTAATTCGGTTTCTGAAAACTGACTAAACAATGATGTGATATAATGACTTGACATTTGACACGTGACGTCACACGACATGATACTTACCTACAAGAATTAAAGGGCATTAGCTCAATGTTCAATGGACCCATGGTCTGGTGAAGGTGACGAGAAACCTACAGAAAGAGGAATGCTCGATATGGTGACACTTCGGGGATCCAGCAGCAGAGTCGAGGTATTATAGACTAACACACAATTAAAATTCTTCTTCATTGAATGTACTTAAATTAAAGTGCTAGGTTTACTAAAATTCGGCACGCCACCAGTGTGGCCCCTCTTTGAGGAGTGGTCGGACAGGCGTTACGGCCTCCTCACCTTCCGCCTAACCAAGGTACTCACCGGACACAGATGTTTCAGGAGGTAACTGTTTCCGGTTTCGGGTCCGGCCAGAGGAGCCGTCCGGCTGCCAATACTCTGTCGATCACCCAGTAGATACGATAGAACATACGGTGGAGGTCTGCCCTGCTTGGGTGGTGGGCGGCGGTGACCTCTCGCTGCCAGCCCTGGTTCAATCCATGGTCCGGAGATAGAAGGCATGGGAAGTGGTCATCTCCTTCTGTAGTAATGCTAGCAAAGAAGGATGCAGACTGCGTGATCACTCACGCAGTCAGTCATGGAAACCTCACGCCCGCCGCAACAGAAGAAGACGCCCCGAGCGTCGGGTATCACAAAGCGATTCTGACTGTAGCCGCTGTTCGAGAGCGACCAGGCCCGAATCGATGGCGCACCGTGTTCCACGCGTGCCTCAAAGAGGTAACAGCAAAGAAGACGGGGCCTCATAGGGTAAGAGCTTGCTAGGATTGCGGAATTTATTCGAAACAGTCACCACGGCCCTAGAACGTTAAGGGCATTAGGAGGAACACGGGTGGGTTTTAGTCAGTAAGAGTCTGACACTCCCTGCTACTCTGCCCAGAGAGGCAGAAATCGTTTGATGATTTCCCATCCATAAAAAAGTTATACCAACAAAAAGTGCAACATTTATGTCTTTTAAAGTAGTAACTTCTGTCTAAGCAAGTTTAATTTTAAAAAAAGCACTGGTGGTAATATATATATTTTTTTGTGTATTTTATCGGCCGATAAAATACACAAAATATACTACATAATAAGCACTTAAACCAACAGAGAAGATACAAAAACTACTAGGCAAAAACATAAAAGCAAACTTCTAAAAACTTTTTAAAGTACTCAAACTACAGCGTCCAATCTTTTCCCTCCGGCCGCAATCGATACTACTGGCCCGCCCGTCCGAAGCGCCAGTCCGGCAATTCAGCCGTTTATCCGGTTCAGTTGCGATCCATCCGGCTGACTTTTCGATTCCCCCAAGGCTTAAAGTTCGGTAAAATGTATTCATTCTCGTTGGAGTTCTGATTTGTATGGGGATTCAAGATGGCGCGGGTTCGGCAAAGGTCAGTTTTGATTCGAATTGTTTGTATGAGGGATTGATAATGGATATTATTAGGTTATTGTCTGCGAGTCCAAGTTTTGTTGTAGATGTTAATCCTGAAGTTTAAGTTTCTGTGTTCCCAAGATCGAAGCTCTAAACTTCACCTGGTTTTAAATAGTTTCTGTTAAACCTCATCTGAAATGATTAAGCTAAACTGGAAAGTAATAACAGATTATTTTCAATAATATGATTCATTCCACTGCTTTATTTGTAAGATTAAGGCCTGGTTTCTTTAGTCACTTTAGTTTCAAAATATTAACAGGTATTTAGGCTAAAGCATAGTTTGACAACCCAACTTCAAAAATTCAGTTCAGATGCAATAGAAAAATCAAACTCCGCATTTAGATACTGTCTACATCTTAACAGTTCTTACCAATTTGATTACAAAGCTAAGTTTAAAGAAGTTTATTCCCCAATTTATTCAGAGTTCATAATATGGCCTCCCAAGACTAAAGCGGCATGACTATCCAATAACTCAGTTTTCGTTACAAGAGAAAACCATTAAAGGTGAAAACTCATTAAAGTTTATAATGATTTCCTATTCCGTGCAGGGATTGGGAACAGGCGAGTTAGCGCCGGTTAGCTGTGTGTTACACCGTTGTGTAACTTTAATTTTTAAGTTTGGTAGATCTACAGTGATTTAATGTATGTATGTAAAGAGAAAAAAACCTAACATTAAAAAATATATTCATGTAAAAACTTTACATGAAATGATCAAATAAAAAAAAACTAATAATTAACTAAAATACCATCAAAAACTCTGTCAGCCGGTAATGTGTACAAAAGACTCGCGGCATTGCCACGTTACATGGTAGAGATTAGCCTATATGTTATTTACACACATTACAAACTTTAAAGTGATACAATTGTAAGAGTCAATCGCGTAAACTAATCGATGACGAACATTATTTTATTGATAGGAATCTACGCTATGGCCGACTTTTATAAGCTACTTTTTATCCCGGATAAATATACGGTTCCTAAGAGTTAGGCCAGGGACAAAAAAGCGGAAAGAACTAGTCATAAATCAGAAATTATACAGTTATAACTTAAACTCACAAAAATTATTTTACACATTTTGTGTTATGGGTATTAAATTGATTAATTTATTGTATTGGTGTTGTTGTAATTAATTGAATTGTATCAATTCTTATTTTTAAGTTATTGTTTTTTCTACACTATCGCATTGGGACACTGTAATGATAGCTGTAGGTATGTATGTTTGTAAATAAATTAAAAAAGAAAACTTCTTGACGTCTAAAGTAATAATGTTTGACAAAGAGATTAATAATTTCTAGTACATTAGGAATGCATTTTCCAAATTGTAAATAATATGTAATTATAATAGGTATTTAATGATATCGAATTATCAAATAAATTAAAACCAAAACTGAATTTAATTAGAAACAATAGTTAATCACATTTTGCAAGCCATTATTCAAACTTTTTCTTTAAAAAACTCGTTCCGAAACGGTGTGACGGCGTCACTATTTATCCATGAAGTTCGACGCGGCTTAATGAGCAATTTCCGAACAAACCGTACTAATGAACCAGTCTGAAATTATACACTGCAAGCTTACATTACTTTTATAGGTTTATTTTTCATTGAAACGCCAACATACAGTAGGTACTAGGTACACATTGTTATAAAAAGTCCGGTTTCTATCCAAAACACATTAATTACTAGGTCGACGGTATAAAACAATGTGAAAGAGAACTTTGAAATTAATTAATTATAAAATTAAGGCTTGTTTTCATCAATACTTTTTCTGTGTTCATTATGAGGTGTACAATAAAATATAAAATAAAACATTTTCACGATTTCGTGAATCAAATGGGCTTCAGTATTACATACCCTTATAAGTTTAGAATTCTTTACATAAAACGTGTTTTTTCAACAGAGCGCCTCAAAACTTATAGTTATCATTAAGTCCTAATATTCGTGGTTTTAAAAACAAAGAACCGCTATTATGAAATGTCAAGTTACACAAACATCTGTCAAAATATTACAAACCAGGGACGTACATTCAAATCTAAATCTGAAATACGAACACAACATTTACCTAAGTTTCAATATAAGTTCAGAACTTCATTCATCTGAACTAATTTGTACCCCAAATCTCGTAAATTGCAATGTGCATACTAATAGTAGCTACAAATTCTGCCTCTACTCTAGGCAATTAATTATTTACCTGCCACCTGATTGGATAAACCGCTGGCAAACGCACCTGCTGCCTACTAATTAGGTAATAAATCTACTGACGTTAGCACCAGCAAATGTTACTACTAAACTTTAGGAATTGTGTGAAAACTTCGTAAACTAAAACTCAACTACACATACAACTTTACCGTAGTAAAATTCACAGTAAGAATGAATTCATTTAAGATGCAATTGTTTCAGTCTCACAGTTTAGGAAAACTCACTTTAGTACTTTCTGTAAAAAAAATATTCCTACTATTTTATTCATACGTCATTTTGAAGTTTTAGCAATAAAAATACTTAATAATACCTTGCTTCTATTCCTTGGGTCCCTGAAGTCTTCCTTCGATGCCTTCCGACGCTTGTCTTTCAGTATCATACGAGCTGCTGCAAACGCCATCTTGATGCTTTGACTGAGCCTTTTCTTTTCGAATGCCACTCTTCACTTCAGTAACTTCCACTTGATCCCAGGTTTTAGTCCCCCAATACTTTAGGAGTCCCCCAACACTTTAGGAGTCCCCAACACTTTAGGAGTACCAACACTTTAGGAGTCCCCCAACACTTTAGCTAAACCCCAACACTAAATTGCGATCCAACACTTCAAAAGTCCCCCAGCACTTTAGGAATTATATATATATATATAACTTTATATTAGGGGGTAATAGAACTCAATCACAGACTTATAATTTTAAATTGACGAATTTAATTGCTTCCGAATTTCTTTTTTAACCATTAATTCTATTCTAATTAGGTCGATATTTTACTTCATTATCGATACTTTTCCACTTGATATTTTAAAACTTAACAGTTATTGCCTTTTTCGTTGTTGTTTTCAACGACAACAATGAATATTAACGAATTATTTAACACTATAATTGAACTTATTTAATTGAAGATCTCACTTGACCTGGAATTCAAAATTGTGGTTCCTTAGTTATTGTTGTCGAGGTTTTGATTTAAAACACTAAAAACAGTGAAAACCTTTAATCTGCTGCAGTTTAAAGGGTAATATGTATTTTGAAAAGTAGAGCTTATCCCGCTATAATTGTATCGCAACCCATACTAATACTATTGTATATTATATTATAATATTATAATGTTATAAAGGGGAAAGTAACTCTGTCTATCTCTACCTCTTCACGTCTTACCGGCTGAACTAATTTGTATGAAATTTGGTGCAGATATAGACCTTAGAGAAGAACATAGGCTGTGGCAATTATTTTTGATTAACGCTTTTACACGACTGTATCTATACATTGGCTTACTTAACTAAATTGTAACTTAAAATTAAACCTACGAAATACGTGTATGGTGATGGGATATGATGTAGAATATATCCACATCATATCCCATCCTATTTAACTCTAATTAATTCATTAAGTCTTCTTTTCACAGTGAAATCTGACACTTTCCGTCAATACATGTAAGTCATCCTCCGGCATTGCACGCACCTCACAGTTTGGTCAATACTTCTAATCTATACTAATATTATAAAGCTGAGTTTGTTTGTTTGTTTGTTTGAAAACGCTAATCTCAGGAACTACTGGTTCGAATTGAACAATTCTTTTTGGGTTGAACAGACCATTTATCGAGGAAGGCTTTAGGCTATATAACATCACGCTTAAGCCAATAGGAGCGGAACAGCGATAAAGAATGTTTTAAAATCGGGGATTCCACGGGGACGAAGTCGCGGGCAGCAGCTAGTATATTTATAACAATGGAATTTGTTAGATTTTCACGAAGCGCTGGCGCGAAAGCGAAGCCGCTGGCTGAAGCTAGTCCAACTATATTAACTTTCATGAATCTTTCTTAGCCTCAATCAACAAATGACTTCTTCCACTCTGCGCGGAGCGGAAGGGAGTGTCAGACTCATACTGACTAAAACCCACCCGTGATCCTTCTTGTGCCCTTTTCGTTCCAGGGCCGCGGTGACTCTTTCGAACAAATTCTGCAGCTTTAGCAGGCACTGACCCTATTTTACCCCATCTTCTTAGCTGACATCTCACTGAGGCGCACGTGGAATACGACCGCAGCCTGGTTCCTATCGTATGGCGAGCCACCCATAGCTCGCCATCCGCAGGCCCGCGCCTACAGTGGCCGGGAATCTCCCTGCGTTTCCCGATGCCCGGGGCTTCTTCTTATATTTTTATACCTACGAGAATTGTAAAACCACAACCACAGACAGAAAAGCAAAAAGTAAGTTAGTTCCTAAAAGTACTATTCCAGCTGCACATTTCATTACAAGCATGCTCAACAATGAACAATGGAAATTGCTGTCTAAGTATCCTCTAAAAATGTCATAAAAAAGCATGTTTCAAAAGTTGAACATCAAGTTGTGTTGTAAGTACCCTCACAAATGAGATGTAACCCTACACTAGGGATGTTACGAATACTGTTTTAACGGAGTCGAGGTCGGAATTTAAAAATTTTGTTATTTGGAATCAGAAGTGGAAGTCAGAAGTGAGATAGTTAAGGACAGGCATAAGAAATAGAATTGTGGTAACATTAAATGATAAATGATATTTATTTTGTAAGTAGGTTAAACATAACACACACTTTACACGTCAAATATTTCTGGTCATTTTAAGCTAGATGAAGCCGGTGTTTCCTAGCCGACTACCCTGAGAAGAAACACCGAAACAAACTCAGAGGTTTTGACCTCTGAGTTCATCAAGTCCATACAATCCGTACTGGTCAAGTCATATGAGAACCATGTAGGTTAATGTAGGTTATGTAGGTGAGGTAGCCTTTTGAGGAAAGTGCCACACAGATTTGAGTGGACCTGTCCAGACAGTGCAAGCATTTGTCAGATACCGTGTAGCTCAAACTTAGAACTTCAAGGAGCTCAACGTTTTGACGAACAATACCAAAGTAAGGACATTTGGGTAGGCCGCAAGAATTACTCAAACTGAAGAAGAAACGCGAGAATTACACAACATTATTCAGCCAACCTCATTCATTTCAATTAAAAAATAATAAACCGAAATAACATAGGTGTTGAAAATAATCAAATGAATTTACTTTAAAAGCTAGCTTCGACCTCCCGGTTAAAAAGTTTCGGAGCCAAAGTTGGAACGGGAGGTGCAGTATCAGTCGGAATTTCCCACACTACAGTTACTGGAGCAACAACGTAGCTGAGCCTCTTCACGATAAGTGCCCTCCGTCACATCAAACTACCCACATGAATTATCTCGTCATTCAACAAAGGAAATTACACCTTATCTTTTTGTGGTTAAAGTTGGAATTTCTGTGTCTGAATGGTAAAGTTATGCAATATAAAGCATGGTTAAGTTTAAATTATCGAGTTTATTCCCAGTTCGGGCTGTCGCTTCTGACTCGAGTGCGGCTGTGCGGATAATGTTTATACAGATAAATGGTTTATTTGAAATAAATCTTGAACAGGATAAAACGTTACATCTTATCAATACTTAAATCAGATTTTCTGGTTTCTTAAATCAAAAATTATAATAAAACTTATGAATTTTATTAAATTTTTGTATCTATGGAAAGTAAATATGAAGAAAAAAAAACATATATTTACCTACTTAAAGCAGGCACACATATAAATATTCTTTATGACCATGTTTAATCAAGTTTTGAAGATATAAAAACATATTCTTCAAAAAATAGGTCCTTATACTCTCCAGATACTCCAGATTTAATGAGACTGTTGTACTGACCTATATGAACAAGAATATCCCTTGAATTTCTGACTACCTTGGCATGTTTAAAAAACTCAAGAATGAAGAAAATCCTATCCCACGGTGGTCCAATCTTTGATGTAAATGCTGGCTGAGGTTGGTTTGTGGATTTGTGACCTCCCATTGTATACCGACACTCCTCTGTGTTTCGGAAATTACCTCGGATCTGGCTGTCGTTTGCAGATCTTTGGCAGTCGTTACGAATTGGTAGAAGCCAGCAAATCTGACACTAAACATAACAAGGTGTATTGTGTTACCCAGTTACTGGGTTGTGACGGGTAAATCATGTCATATCTAATCATCAACATCGCAGCGTAATCACATATTTTACATGAAGCGGCTGCCTACCAGACCTCCACAACCCATTAACTTAGGAACACGGTACTTCTTGGCGTGAACTGGTGTCAGATTTTCTGGCTTCTGACAATCCGTAACGACTGCCAAAGATCTCCAAATGACAGCCGGGACCAACGGCTTAACGTGCTTTCCGAGGCACGGAGAAGTCTCGTTATGTTAAGATGGTCACCCATCCACAGACCAACCATAGCAAGCGTTGTTTAACCTCTACGATCGACCCGTGCGGCTGTTATAATTTTTACACGAGTTCCTATATTTTTTTACTAGTGCATTAAGTTTTAATTAATAAATAAAATACTGGTACTCAGCTGCTTCCAGTTACACTGGTAACCAATCCTCAGTCAGTCAGAGTAGGCAAAGGCTAGGCAGAGTAATTGAACCTGCTTATCTACATTATGAAACTGATGTTGATGCGACCGCTGGGGTTCTCAGGAGGAGGCCTTCACCCTCACTATTTGAGGGGTTCATGCTTGCATGAAAAAAATCATAAATAATAATAGATAAACAATAATAATAATATGTTTAGTGAAATAAATAAAGAGATAATAACAAATAAATAATAATAAAAAAATAAATATAATAATAAAAAATAAATATAATAATAAATAAAAATAATAATGATAACAAAATAATACTAAAAACTTAAATCTATTTAATATGTTATGATACCTAATATTGAAATTGATAGCATGAAATAAAAGGCTTTTTTATTGTATTTATTTTATCTACATTATGAAACCGTGAAGATACGTGATACAACTAACACAAACAAGCCTAACTGGTGGAGCTACCTCAATTATGTCTAGCAACAAAATCGATGAACGCACGAATTGTGTGCAGCATACAATCGATAGGGACCGGAGCATGCTATAAGCATTAAGTAAAGGAAGGACAAAACATAATTAAACTTTAAAATATTAATCATCTATCCCGCGGCTTCACTCGCGTTAAAGTAGCCTATAGTCGTCTCTATACCAAATTTCGTCAAATCGGTTCGGCGATTTAGGCGTAAAGAAACACACATCCACGTTTAAAATATTAAAATATTAAAAAAAAACAGCTACATCGCACGAGCATTTCTCAAATAATGCTCCGTCATACATTTGTGGCAATTGAATTATGTTTAAATTAATATTCATCAATATTCCTACTTAAATAAGATTATGAATGATTCTCTTGCTTTCTAGTATTAGCAGGAGTAATGTTTCCGGCTTATATAATTGAATTTGTTCGAAAGAGTCACCGCGGCCCTGGAACGCAAAGGGCACAAGAAGGATCACGGGTGGGTTTTAGTCAGTAAGAGTCTGACACTCCCTTCCGCTCCTCCCAGAGCGGCAGAAGTCATTTCCCATCCAAAAAAAAAGGATATAGCTGTTCACAGAATACTTAATTAACACCATCTGTAGTATGTACATACAATTACCTATGATCCACAATAAAGATGATTTGATTTGATTTGATTATCCTCATTTAAATTATATCCTGGCCCGGCTTTCCCGTAACTCTGAGAGATTTAATGTAGTGTAAGGTCACTAATCCACGGGTCGGCCTTGGCTACTGTTGCTTAACCTTGAAGATAGTCCCGTGCTACTTTTATTACTTAGCGACAAGTTGCAAATTTTATTAGGACCAATATAATTTGAACACAGAATGTCTCAGTTTTTCAAATACACGGAGGTCATTATAATGGTTACTTCGTTCATTGTTCACGTTTGCATTACACCATCTTTAATATCAAGTTCCCGGTAAATGGACGGTTTCGTTCATATTGATTTTGATTCCTTTTGCAGTGGCCTTGATTGTAGTTTAATATGTATGTAGATTAATAATGTACATAGAAGAGCTTTTGAATAGCTTTGTCGAACAACCCGCCCTGGGCCCGCGTGGTGGCTTACGGCCCATTCCCTCTCCTAGAGAGGAGGCCTGAGTCCCAGCAGTGAGAACATTAAAAGGCTGATTATGCACGTGTCGATCTTCAAGGTTAAGCAACGCTTGCCGAGGTCGATTTGTGCATTGTTTCCGAAAGCCTCTGCCTCCTTCGTTCGTGAATGAATGTATGGCTGGATTTATATTTGTAACTATTTCAAGCAAAAAACGAGCATAAGATGATCTTTGGTGCACATATAGTTTATAACCTGATGAAGGTCAGTTCTAAAACACACACACACCCTGATCTCTGCTAAGATGCAAATGAGAACGTTGCTTAAAATTAGTAGAATTGGCGCTCTTGACTAACACATAAATGAATGTTTATTCCAATCTGAAGTCCACGCAGACGAAGCTAGTGCAGCATCTAGAGATATTTTAAAACACCTAATTGACACAGTACCTAGCTCAATTGTAAGTTTTTTTCTAAAACTCAATATCAAACGGTTCTTGGTCAGCAGTCAATGTCATGTCAAAAGAATAAAATACAGACGCCATGAATGCTGCAGATAACATAATTTTAGTTCATTCCACAATCTAATTGTCCGCTCCAAAAATGTTTTACAAAGCGCTGCAGCGCTGAACGCCGGCATGACGACATTTTCAATCAGCGGTTCACACTAGCGAATAAAAGCTAAAAAACTATCTCTATTCGACACGGAATGAAAAAACTAAAAATGAAAGAGGGATTACTTGCTTTGTTGAAAAAAGACTTTGCGGTGTTAAAATTCACTGGTCCATTTTTATTTTAGAAAATACTTATTGAAAAAATACTTAATGTAGCGAGACTACACTTCATATAACTAGTGGCAGCTAGTATTTTTTAATACTATGTTCTAATCGTTCGAAATTATCCTAAGTGAACATAATTGTTCCCGGGATAAAATCCTATGTCCTATAAATGTTAAAGTCAGGGTTGGGGACGATAAGTATTGTCTTTCATGCTTGCAAAAGCTGCTGTCCTACCATAACGACTTAAATCCATCATGATTCCTGTGTCAGAGAGAGACGGAGTCACACAAGACGAATAGCACTATACCTTTCCCTCACACTGAATCATGATAGCATTGGTACTTCGTAGTACAGCCACTGGTTTTAAATATATTACGAACTCATACAAACCCTTTACAATTCAACTACAGGCTGGAATTAAATCTACAAAAATATACGGCCAGAAAATAACAACACAAAAAAGAAAATAACAAAACATAAACGCCATATTAAATCGTTTGTAACCGCACCTCGAACTTATCCAATTAGAAGCATGCGGGTGACGACCTTCACCGCTCGTGGGTTGAAAGACATGTAAACATGCTTATAGCATAATCAGCCATTTAATGGTCCCACTGCTGGGACACAGGCCTCCTCTCTAGGAGAGGGAATGGGCCGTAATCCACCACCCGGGCCCAGTGCAAGTTGGTGAATGTCACATGTCTTCGAAATTTTGGTTCTAGGACATGCCGGTTTCCTCACGATGTTTTCCTTCACCGTTTTGAGAGCAGTGGTGATGAAATAAATTACACAAAGTAATGCGCCTGGCTGGGTTTGAACCCGTGACGTACAATTCGTAAGTCGGGGTCGTTACTACTTGGCCACCACTACTCATAATATTACTAAATGTTGCTTGCAGCTTCTCTCACGTGAAGGTAGAACATTTTGCCAAGAGAATATATTCCCGCGATTAACAGTATCCTTTTTTTTCTAGATGGGAAATCATCAAACGACTTCTCCCGGTCTGGGCGGAGCGGAAGGGAGTGTCAGACTCTTACTGACTAAAACCCACCCGTGATCCTTCTAGTGCCGTTCCGAGGCCGCGGTGAGTCTTTCGAACAAATTCCGCAACCCTAGTCCTGTTCTGCACCTCAAAATCCCTATTAATGGGTTTCACGTTTTTAAAATTTCAGGATTATTTATGTTGCTGAATATTTACAAACCGCTCTGTGGTGATGCATTGTACATTTTTTCTCACAAAGAGTAAGCTTGATTCTCAACACTGTGGCTAATACCATCTTTACTAATATTATAACGAGGAAAGCTTTGTATTTTTGTATGTAACGAATAAACTCAAAAACTACTAGACCGATTTCAAAAATTCTTTCACCATTAGAAAGCTACATTCACCATGAGTAACATGGGCTATATTTTATCCCCATATTTCCACGGGAACGGGAACTACGCGGGTAAAACGTGAGGCGCTGCTAGTATGTAATATGATTTCAAACGTCTATATTTCCCGTAGGATTAGCCAAAATGGTTCTTACTTTGAGTAGGCGCCACATTTTAAAATAGCAACTGACTGCTATTTTGGCTAATCCTACGGCAGCGAGGCAGAAAGTAACTATATAAAAGATTACACTGTCATATGTGTCATCATCTGCCTAGTCTTTTCCCAACTATATTGGGGTCGGTTTACAGTCAAACCGGATTCAGCTGAGTACCAGTATTTTACGGAAACACGGTACTTCTTGGCAGGTTTGAAGACAGACTTTTCTGACAATCCGTAACGACTGCCAGAGATCTAAAAATGATCGCCGGGACCAACAGCTTAACGTGCTTACCGAGGCGTCTCGCGGACGTAAATTTCGAAAATTATCCCAAGGGAACACAAGTACGCTCGAAATAAAAAGTATCGTGAGATAAAAATCCTATGTGTTATTTCAGACTATAATCTACCTCTGTGCCAAATTTCATCAAGATCCATTCAGTGCTTTTTACGTGAAAGAGTAACAAACATCCATCCATCCATAGGTACTTAAAAACTTTCGCGATTACAATATTAGTAGGATAGCCTAGGAGCTATTTCAACATACAAGCCTAGAAACATAAAACTAGCACAACGCATAAGGAAAATAATCAGAATAATGCATACTTAAACCAGTATAAAAATTCCCCTCCCTACCTGCCCCGATATTACAAACCAGTGCAATAAAAGGACGCCACACTGTCTCGTTTGTTTTACTAACTTTTCCCGCGGTTCCGCCCACTCTTAGAACTATTAATTTTCCGCGAAAAAGTAAGTTACTTGTAAAGAAGCTACGATACTGTTTATAATTTTCAATAACATTGCATATTTTATTTGTACAACACACTAAAATATAGCGCGCACTTTTTGCCTCACCTATTTTCAATAATTGTCAAAGAATTTGCAAATCATAATTGCGACCAATAGTACAATATATTTTTTGAGGCACGAATTAATCTTGGTAAGTAAGATGATCACTCTTCACTTCGTGGGCCGAACTTGAAAAGTGATACTTTACCCTAAAGATATATTAAAATATATTATTAAGCCACGATTATCACATCAAATCATCTTTTAATACTACAAAAAAAAAATCCAATTTACGTGTAAAATTACTATCGCTATTTCACATGATGGAACCGTCATTTCAGAGGCAAAAGAGAGAAGGAAAAGACCCCTCTCATTACAAGTCAGTGCAATAAAACGCCGCCAGGCAGTCGCGACTGTATTACTTGATTATAATGAACGCCAGTTGATTAGAAACGTAAACAAGTTCAACATCTTGCGTTTCTTGTTTTTCCATGTATGTATAAGATTGATGCATAATTTGGATTTTTTTAAGTCAACTTTAGTCCTTATATACACCCCTAGTTTTTAATTAGTACAAAAAATAACAGGGCTCTTTCCGTACCCGTTACTGATCATATTTGTGTAGTCAAAAGTAAAAAAATAAAAACCTAAAATTGTCCACGGATTTTTTTAATAATTGGTAAATTCATAATAGAATCAACATTCATAACAATTGCTACAAGAAAATACTACGCACAGTGTTTTTCCATTTTAATCGTCATTTATTCATTCATAAATCAATAGCCTGTACAATATTTTTATAAGTTGAGTGGTATTTTAGGATATAAAAAACGCTAATAACTTTGCTGTTTATGCACATAATTTTTTGAGACTTTTCTTAAATAATAACGAGACCTTTTCTAATAAGCCCTTAAAGTATTTGTACTAATTAAAAACTAGGGGTGTATATTGTATAATTATGTATGTATGTGGTTATTTAAGTATCTCTAGCCTCATTATCAAATCAATTTCAACTATGTTCATGAAAAACCTTCATGGACATGTTTGAATGTGGGACTGGGAGAAATTCAACTTACGAGTTTAACTCGCCTTTGACATATCATAAGAAGACCAAAAATAATTAAGAAAGATCATTCCTACTAATTATAACTGCAACATTTTGTTTGTCCTGTTATGTTACGTTTTCAAGTCTAATCCTCTGAACCAATCATGATAAAATTTCCATAGTATTCATCCCGGTAGCAAGGTCCTTTACCTTATGTTGAGATGAGGTTTAATAAAGAAATTTCCATGCGAACGAAGCCGCGGGAAGAATATAAAGAAAAACTTTAAATCCCCAGAATGTTCGCAGTACATCTGATGACGCAACATTGCATTTATGCAGAATAATTCCGAGGTCTGAGGTTTTTTGACGTAACTTTTCCCCACTCGCTTTTAGATTGTTTTTTTTTTTTTTTCTTTTTAATATATTTTTAAGAGTTACTTTACTTTGTTAGTTATATGTAAAACGAGCTTTTGGTACCGGGCTCTGTTGCGTAAACGTAGAATTTGATTCTATTGGTACGTACTACTACTGATTTTGAGACCGCACTCGTATGGAGGCCCTTCCATTTTCCATTTTAAGTTGTTGTTATAGGGGCAATAGAAATACTGACTATACAGCATTCTAGCTGAAGTTCATAAGATAAAAACCGCTAACAGACAGACGGACAGTGTCAGTTTAGAAATAGGGTTCCGTTGGTTACCCTTGGCGTACTGAACGCTAAAATTGTTCAATATCAGCCTGGAAAATTTGCCTCTCTGTGTTCCATCATATCAGTTCAGCCGTACAAATCTGCAGCGCTGATTAATCCTGAAATTCGAAACGTGCGGCCGTTTATTACACGAACTCCTCGAGCTATCAGAATAAACTTTTTTATATCTTTCCCACAACACTGCGACTTTTTAAGTCAGATTGAACCTGTAAAAATTCGGCTCACAAACAAAGTATCCGAGGCCACAGGACTTATTAACGCGGTGTTGGCTAGTTGCCAGGTCAGGTCCATTTGTTACTTGGTACTTGCATAGTAAGAGATAAGACATGGACGGACAGACTTTGCCAGCATTTATTCAATTTTGTAAACAAAACCAAGATACCTTGACATACTGCGCGCTTGGTTCCCTGATCGCAGTTTTGATAGTCACATCACAATAGAAAACTAAATATTTATGCTCGCTGGTATTATTAAAACTTTTAAGCTATTTCAAGTCTGTTACGCGTTCACAAAAAAGGCTTTCAAGAAACAGTATATAATTGCCAGATTTACTTTCTGCTAAGAAACGCAAAGTATTTGACTGATGGAATTAACGCCCTGCAATACTGGAAGATGCAGCGTTTACCACCCACAAGGTGGGTTGTATACCTAGTGAGAACTTCGGGAGTCCGTTTTCTGGCGAGACAAATGAGAACAATCGATGTGGCAACCTTAGAGGGGTCATCCAAGTCCAGAAGTGAAAATCTTCTAGTGGAAATGATGACGCTAGTTCCTAGGTATAAAAGCAGGTCTCTAAGTGAATGTTGCGGAATTTTTTCGAAATAGTCACTGCGGCCTTGGAACGCGAAGGGCACAGGAAGGATCACGGGTGGGTTTTAGTCAGTAAGAGTCTGACATTCCCTTCCGCTCCGCCCAGAGAGGGAGGGGTCTATTGATGATTTTCCATCCAAAAAAAAAAGGACCCTAAGTGAATGAGCTTGAATTCCTTATACTCTTTTGAAAAAAAAAACTCATGTAACTGCTTTTAATCTTAAAATTGTATCTTTGCATTTATAATTATCATTATAGGCTAAAAGTAAATGACTATTGAGCTGTCCCTAATAATCCCGGACCCAGATATAATCTGGCTAGAACAAGAGCTACGTGTTACAAAGACTTAACCGCTGTGAGTAATGGGACGAACCTACCCACCCGGAATTGGGACCCTGTGTAGTAATCATGTGATGTTTTAGTAATCACTGAATTTACATTCATAGTTTAATGATCCTGATCAGTGGATACGGTTCTTTAATGTCAATGTGGTCTTTTAATTAGTATGTTATTCAAATTAGCTTTGACGATACAAAAATCTATGTAAGCACTAGGTTGAAAAAAAAAGTTGCAGAACTCAAACAAATGTAGTAGGGCACACTGTTATAGTTAGACTACAAGTTATGAGCGTGTACGCCGTATGGCATTTCATACAAATTTTCAAGTCACTATTATGCGAAACGACTAAACTGATTTTAATTAGACCACAAATAGGTAAGGTAAGGGTAATAAGCAGGATACATAAAAAAGTTAGTTAATACATTTTCGAAATGTCTTATTTAAAAAAAGATAACTGGAAATTTATGTTTCCAGTGTGTGTGTGTGTGTGTTTGTTTTTTGTTGTTTGTGTTTGTTTTTGGTCTAATTTAACTGTGACACTATTTATCGAAAATGTTTTCAACTAACTTTTTAGACCTATGCATCCGGCTTATGTATGTAAAGTTTAATTAAAATCGGTTTAGTCGATTCGGAAAATAAGGACTTGAAAATTTGTATGAAATGCCGTACGGCGTATACGCTCTTGATGTCCGTGAACATAAATTCGATCACGGATGTTAAAGACACATCTAAATATAGCCAATATTCTAACTATTCTACTTGACCGAATACTTTCATTTTCGAATCGATTACATTAGCCACTAAAAACATTTGACGATAACTTTAATCGTGAGCCGTTTTTCGTGTCCGCTAGTGTACTGCGTACATAATGGCGGTCAGCGGAGTGCAATCTCGTATATTACAATGAATCTAGGTAGGTAAGCCTGACATCTCGAAAGTGGAGTTAATGTGTGAGCTATAAAGCGAAATGTTTTAACTAGTTTTCAATAGTTCATGCAAGTGATATACGAAACGACAGTCGAAGTCAGCACGGTCAGTTAAATAGTGAATCATTGAACTGGTCGTGGTGAGGTATTTTCAAGCACTTCAATAAAAAAGTACAAATTCAAATATATATCTCATACTCCAAATAGGGTTGCGGAATTTGTTCGAAAGAGTCACCGCGACCCTGTAACGTAAAAGGCACAAGAAGGATCACGGGTGGGTTTTAGTCAGTAAGAGACATTCCCTTCCGCTCCGCCCAGAGTGGGAGCAGTCATTTAGTGATTTCTCATCCAGAAAAAAAAATACACCAAATTACACAATATCACCTATTTAAAACTTACTAGCTAACACACACACACGCACACACACATCTTTATTCTGTAAGTTAATTTGTTTTTATTTTATTTTAGCTTTTTTATGTACTAATGTTTATTACAACCTACGAGTACCTACTCATTAATTATCCAACACACAACAACCAACCCAGCCAACCCAAACAACACACAATACAACAACCACAACCACAACTCAGGACTCCAAGATACAGGTTCTTCCTAATTTGGGGCCCATTGTCCACAAGATACTGAACGAATAAACATTTCTCGTGTCCGCCAATGTAATGGAGGTCAGTGGAGTGCGTTACAGCGCAATCTCTTATCTTGAAATAGATCTACGTATGTGTTTGACATCTGGATTGGATGGAGTGGACTTTATATCCAGTCGTAAGCTGCATGCTGCTGTACCTAGATGTTTAGATCAATTAACATTCGTTTTTACAGGTGAAATTATGATTTATATGCAGCTAAATACTAGTACTTGATATGAAGCGACTGCCCTCTGACTGCTGATCTGACCTCCGGCAGCTGATCTGACCTCCGGCAGCTGATCTGACCTCCGGCAGCTGATCTGACCTCCGACTTCTGATCTGATCTCCGGCAGCTTGTCTGACCTCCGGCAGCTGATCTGACCTCCAACTGCTGATCTGACCTCCGAAATCCAATAACTAACACAGCAAAATACCCTTGGTAAGACTGGTGCCAAATTTACTGGCTCCTGATTACACATGACGGCTGTCGAAGATCTAAAAACCACAGACTGGAGCAATGTCTTAATGCGCTTTATGAAGCACGGAGGCTCAGTGTGTCATGTTCCGAGGTTATGGAATTTGTTCGAAAGAGCCACCGCGGCCCTGGAACGCAAAGGGCACTAGAAGGATCACGGGTTGGTTTTAGTCAGTAAAAGTCTGACACTCCCTTCCGTTCCGCCCAGAGCGAGAGAAGTAATTTGATGATTTGAAAAAAGAGTATGCTACGTTGATCAACCATCTATAGACAGACCTCACCAAGCATTGCTTAACTTTGAAGGTCGACCCGTGCGGCTGTTATTATTCCGCCAAGAGCAAGTTTTTACCAATCTCATATTTCAGGATGTGGATGACATTTTGCAGATTGCGTGAAAAACTTCCGATTGCTCGATTTTCGAGTTTCGTGTGAATTTGAGTAACAAAAACTTTTTGGATTCCTAAATTTATGATTGGTTTTCAATAAATCTGTTGATTGCAAGAAATATTTATGTCGTATTGGAGTATGATAATGAACCACAATATTTGTGTTTTTTTATTTACATAAATTTCGTCATGGCAAATCGCTGTATTGAGTTGAGTGGGGTCGACCAATCTACCAAAATAAAATTATATTTCAGATAAATTTGAAAGCAGCTATTTGACAGGCACTGCCTAGTAACCATCTCTATTTTTCATGAAATCAGTGTCACAAATATTGTCGTTAAATCTGTAGGAAGCTATTTAATATGTATTGCTTAAAACCAACTTTCTCTTGCATAAAATCAGCTTTATGAAAAGACTCGCATCGCCCAACGGTCTCACTCACGTAGTTCCCGTTCCCTTGGGAATATGGGGATATAATAGAGCCTATGTTCACCGGATATAGTGTAGCTTCCTAACAGTGAAAGAATTTTCCAAATCGGTCAAGTAGATTCGGAGCCTATTCAATGCAAACAAACAAAAAAAAAACAATGAAATCTTTCGTTATTTATAATATTAGTATAAAAAACAGATCAATGCCACTGTCACAGCCTTATCCATTTAATTAATCCTTCAGTCCAAATGAACAGCTAACACAAAACCACAACTCCTCTTTCAAACGAGTCGCACACAAGCCGTGTCCGGCCCGTTCCCGTATCGGATAGAAATTGTATTGAATGGGACACGCGGAAGGCCAGCAATTACGTAAATGGGCCGAGCCCTGAATGGTTTCAGAACGCACGCAAAGCGACAAATGCATGAGTACGGAACGTTCGGAGAATTTTATGTTTTTACTAGCGTTTGCTTTGCTAGCTTGTGAAGTCAGCCGCGTTTGCAATTTTGTTTTCAGGCTGCTGTAGAACATTCATATAAAGTTACGAAGGTTTTTTTTTTGTTTGTACGTCCTTACACTAACTACGCCACATAAATACGTTTATTTTGTATTCAGTTGTAAAGAAAATTTAATTAACATGCTTTACAGCCTACTCCTCAATTCCAAGTAATTTATTTTAGCATCGTAAAGAACTGATACATTACATAACAGCCCTTACTTATAATTCTCTTGCTAATATCATATCTTCACTAAGTTATATTGTTAAAATAATTTGAGTTATTGACTTATTTAAGCCTCCCACAAGTGCCATATCGACCGGTCCTGTGAATTTTGCATCCAGCGGATTCCGGCAGCCTTCATCAGCTCATTGGTTTAAGTTGTGGAAGTCCTTTAAATACCTCGTTTTCCATAACGCGGAACCTATATTTGCGAATAAGGTTTTTTTTTAGTTTCAACCTCAAGCGGCGGAAATATATGGGCACGCCGCCATTGCGGCGATAAGTCCCCTCTTTGAGGAGTGGTTAGAGAGACGCCACGGCGTCCTCACCTTCCGCCTGACGCAGGTGCTCACCGGACACGGCTGTTTCGGGAGGTACCTGTGTCGGATCCAGCGGGAGGACACGTCCGGGTGTCATCACTGTGTGGATCGCCCGGAGGACACGGTGGAGCACACAGTGGAGGTCTGCCCTGCCTGGGCGGAGCACCACCGTGTCCTCATCGAGGCGATCGGCGGCGGCGACCTCTCGCGTCCGGCCCTGGTTCAAGCCATGGTCGGGAGCGAGGAGGCATGGGAGGCGGCCGCCTCCTTCTGCGAAGCAGTAATGCTAGCGAAGGAGGAGGCGGAGCGCGTGCGAGAGAGAGAAGCCCCTCTCTCCAGCCGCCGCAACAGGAGAAGACGCCCCGGGCGTCGGGAAACGCAGGGCGATTCCCGGCCACCGTAGGCGTGGGCCTGCGGATGGCGAGCTATGGGTGGCTCGCCGTCCGATAGCAACCAGGCCCGAGTCGACGGCGCGTCGTGTTCCACGCGCGCCTCAAAGAGCCGTCAGCAAAGAAGACGGGGCCCCATAGGGTCAGTGCCTGCTAGGGTTGCGGAATTTGTTCGAAAGAGTCACCGCGGCCCTGGAACGCAAAGGGCACAAGCAGGAACACGGGTGGGTTTTAGTCAGTAAGAGTCTGACACTCCCTTCCGCTCCGCCCAGAGCGGGAGAAGTCATTTGATGAATTCCGATCCAAAAAAAAAAAAAAAACCGGCGGAAATATAATAATTATATTTTGGAGCCGTTTGGGGTTGAAACTCTCGGGTCATGGGGTCCAAGTACTTATAACTTATATAAAGATATTTCAAGATGTTTATTTGACACTTCGCGTGACCCAAGAGCTGGCTTTTACCTTGGACAAAGGATAAGCATTGCCATACAGCGTGGTAATGCTGCCAGCCTTTTGGGTACATTGCCAGTGGCGAGCGATGCGGAGGAATTTTTCGACGCCATCTTTTGACTATTTTTAGTTTTAGTTAGTTAAGTGTTTTTTTTTAATGTATTATAGTAGTGAGTTGAGATTTAGAGTAGTGATTCTTAGATTAGATTTCTATTTAATTAAATATAGCGAATAAGATATATATAAGATGATAATTTAAAATCCTTGTCATTTATACACTCGTAAATAACAAGACCCACTTGTTCAGTCCCCAAGAGTTAATTTTATTCAACTCGTTCCAAGCAGAGCAAGTTTGTGCCAAGAACTTAGTTCTCAGCAAACTTGGCGATTAGAAACTTGCCTTAATTTGCGATCCCACACGTCTGAGGGATCCACAGTTGCAAGATTGTTGCAAGTTCCTGCAAGCAGCTCGGTTTCTTGATAAACATTGATGAGTTAAACTATGCTGATGTGCAGGGGAACAACTTAGGTATTGAAGAATTTAAATATCTTCGAGGTCTAAACAGCGTGATAGTTGTATCTCTGCGTGCAGAATGTGAAATGTTCATAACATTAGAAAACTTTAAATTAATAGTCAGTTTTGTCAGTAGTTTATACTAATATTATAAAGAGGAAAAATGTTTTGTTTGTCTGTTTACTGCTTGCTCCGAATGATTTTATACAAGTATTCCCACGGGAATGAGAACTACATGATCCAAAACGGCAGGGCTAGTAGCACCTTCTATGTAGTAATTTACTAAGTTTATAGATATTGTGTCAGTAGTGACACATAGACACCTACGATAGTATCTTGACAAGTTTTTTGTAAAAATAAAAAACTATGCATGTCAGAAATAGAGTTTTTGGCTCCTATTAAAATTTTAGATTACCTACACATTCAAAAGACACACACATTCAAAAGATGATTCGGTGGAATGTATATGCAAAACGTCCTCTGTACCGGATTGTGCGAGTAACGTCACTCAGTAATAAGTGCTGCCTCTTTTAAACATCGATTTTAAAAAGTGCGTCTTGTTTTTCGTTGGGTTTTGAGTAATGCAATAAAAAAAGGGATACCTATCTACCACCACTTTCAACTCTTCAAACTACTTCAAAAAATCTTAAATTTATCACTAAGTTATATAATCATTGTTCTCATCATTATGAAGAACTTTTTTATGGGACCACCCGGAACACCCTGTATAAGTACCAATTTTATATACAAATATCTGATATTCGCTGTGAAATCTATTGATGATAGAACAAAGTAATGTAGGTAATACAGTTTCAAAGAACACATTACATACCTACAATAAAAAAAAACCACACAATACCAAAGTATCCTTACTCTTACTGTTATTAAACCATTTTAAAGATCACAAAAGTCTATTACTTTTCATGCTCTTTCCTCTCAGTCTTGGAGAAAATAAAAAAAGGTTTAAGCCTAGCAAAAAATAAAACCAAGACAAATAACTTGGCCCAGTTTGCGTGGCATCCCTGACGAAGTTACGTCTCTTAAGTCAAGTTGACAGAGCTGACAGCTCAAGTCTTTCTTTACTATTTCACTACGAACACTGGCAGAATAGTCAAAACCAGCTCAGTTGCCATAAAAAACGAATATACTGTTTTGAAGGAGAGGAGTTTGTGTGTTTTGGCGTCTTTTGAAAGTGTAATTTTTGCTTATTGTTGGTGTGATGTCATAAGAAGGTGGAGATATACTTTATGGTGTTCCTGCCATATTTTTTTTCTAGTTCGTAAGCCAAATCATGTAAAGGCAAGGCTTGGCAATTCCTAAAATGACTTCGAGATGGGACAAAAATGTTGAAATACGAAATATTTTACATTGGTGCTTAGGTAGTGTAGTTCTGAAAAACTTTCATTGATTTGCAAATGTGTTTTGCGTGCTTTATTTTGTAAAAGGTATTTTTTCTGGCACATATTTCATACCTGCATAAGAAAAATAAAACGGATATCTGTGATGGCGACTGCCTCTCCAATCCGTAATTCCGTACAGGAACCCCTTTGGGTATACATCGTACGAGATTTTACTTGAATAATTCGAGCTGTATGAGCCTCGCATATCGTGGCACACTTTTTATAAAAAATCTGAAAAACAGACTGAATAGCCGGATATCGTAATATCAAGCAGTGTTATTCAGAATCCATAAAGCTCAATTCTCTATCGCATTTGACAGGGCACTTTTCACATTGACAGCTGTCACTGTCAGTTCGGATACGAGTGCATTTTAACCAATTTTAACTGATCTATAGTAGTCGAAACCGGCTCACTTGCCATTAATACAAAAAAAAACTGATCTATAGCTACTGGCCTAAAAGAATTATGCTCTGTTCGCACTGCACTGTGAATTAATTCCCATTGGACGTGACAACCTTGATAGGATTACGTCACGTGAGTCAACGAATAGGTGATAGAAGAGTGGTTTGTTTACAAGCCAGTTTTCCAGGTAATTCAGAGCTTCTGGTGAAAATGGACGATTATTTTCTGCACTTCTGTGAACGCTGGAATAGAGAGGATAGTAATTTAGGGTATATTCAACAGCATTGTACTAATAACCAACTTCAAAAAGGAGGCATTTTTTTATTTAAGTGATTTTTTATGTTGTCTTCAGCGATATAATCAGAATCGATCATAAAACCGGACAGTATGACACAAAAAATAAATGTTCTTCGTAGTGTTTTTATAATTTTTTTTTTTTTTAAAAAGTAGAATTAAATATAAGCAAGTTACTCGTCACAGCAACTGACTGACCTATAAAAGATCAATAAAAGGCTATAGCACCAATAAAAAAAAAACAAAACACATTATTGAAATAATTTCACACTGTCATCGTCATCCGTGGTATACAATTTACATTACGTATCCGGTAACACCGAGAACTATAATAAAAATAAAATAACTTAACCCTACATTACAGAAATGGAAACCAACCATCAAATATAATCAGAACCATGACCCGCAGATCGTAACCACAATTTCCCTCATAACCAGCGAATGACCGACCCCAATTGGAGATTCATTCATCAATGCAAAATTGGACCTCAGTACAGTAGACTAAAGAGTTTAGTGTGCAGGCTGGATGTTTCGTATTTATTGGTAATTCGAAAAGTTTAGTCAATTTTTATTAATTATGAATGAATGATTTTATTCAAGGTCATTAAATTAACATTTTCAATTTCAGATAAACTTGAACATTAACTATTTATATGTTAAGAGTCTTCAAATGATTAAAAATATTCCATAGCTTGCTCAGGATCGCGTTTAGTTTAGAAAGAATAGGCATGCCCTGAGTTTCCACACAGGAAAGACAACACAGGCTGAATAAGTATTTTAAATCCTATAATAATTATGTTTCGGCCTGTGTTGTCCTTACTAAGAACTACCTATAACATTAGTCATACAGAGAGTTCCTTGAAATATTTAATCAACTTTCTAACAACACAAAACAACGTTAAAATAATACATTGGAAAAAGCAGCAAGCCTGCACAAATGCGCGCATCGTATCCCTTTTGCCAACTGTACCTAACCTGTCGCTGCGCGTTTGAATCGCGAATATTAGAGATGGGGCTGAAGTTCGGTCCAACCCTTTCGGATCCAAGCGTTACTTTATTATTATCTATATTGATTCCGGACGAAGCTCTTATGATTCGAGGTCGAGTTTCTTTGGCTGCGATCCCTTACGCTCAATCTTATTGTTTGATCAGCGAAATCTGTGAAATATTTCTTTACTGATTTGGGTGTGTAAGATTAATAGTCTTTTTTCTGGCTTCTTTTCGGAGACTGGTGGATTTTGGGAAATGGTGATTTAGGGTTTAAAGGTTTTTGGGTATCATTGTCAGCATTAGTCAGTATAATATTGTAAAATTACCAAGTGTGTGTAGTTAAGCAAAACTAAGGATTTTAGGCAGCAGCGATAGGAGATGCCATTACTTCCCGAACCATTGGAGATTATGATAAGTAGATGCTTCATACTTGAAATAAAGCGACATCCTATTTGACCTCCACAACCCAGTAACTGAATGACACGGCATTTCTTCGCAAGACGCACCAGTTTTCCAGGCTTCTGTCAATCAGTACAACTGTCATAGATGAACAAATAACAGCAAATGCCAAAGTCTTGAGGCAGAGGAGATCATGATCACAGGCCGATCTCAGCTGGGCACGCCGTCATTGCGGCGGTAAGTCCCCTCTTTAAGGAGTGGTTGGAGAGACGCCACGGTGTCCTCACCTTCCGCCTGACGCAGGTGCTCACCGGACATGGCTGTTTCGGGAGGTACCTGTGTCGGATCCAGCGGAAGGACTCTTCCGGGTGTCAACACTATGTGGATCGTCCAGAGGACACGGTGGAGCATAAGGTGGAGGTCTGCCCTGCTTGGGTGGAGCACCGCCGTGTCCTCGTTAAGGCGATCGGCGGCGGCGACCTCTCGCGTCCGACCCTGGTTCAAGCCATGGTCCGGAGCGAGGAGGCATGGGAAGCGGTCGCCTCCTTCTGCGAAGCAGTAATGCTAGCGAAGGAGGAGGTGGAACGCATGCGAGAGAGAGAAACCTCACGCCCCAGCCGCCGCAACAGAAGAAGACGCCCGGGCGTCGGGAAACGATGGATGGCGAGCTATGGGTGGCTCGCCGTCCGATAGCAACCAGGCCCGAGTCGACGGCGCGTCGTGTTCCACGCGCGCCTCCAAGAGCCGTCAGCAAAGAAGACGGGGCCCCATAGAGTCAGTGCCTGCTAGAGTTGCGGAATTTGTGCGGCCCTGGAACGCAAGGGGCACAAGAAGGAACACGGGTGGGTTTTAGTCAGTAAGAGTCTGACACTCTCTTCCGCACCGCCCAGAGAAGTAATTTGATGATTTCCCATCCAAAAAAAGGCCGATCTCAGCGAGCGTTGCTTAATTTCAAAGACTAACCGTAACGTAGTAATTTATTTATTTATTTATTTATTTATTTATTTACGAACTATGGAAGACTTACAGCTAAACAAAGCAGAGTAAAAAAACAGTAAGTAAGACTGACAGCCAATTACAAGTCTTCACTTATAGAATACAGTTTGGCGTGAACAACACAGTACTGCCCACACAAAAGAAGAAGTAAATTAACAGGATAACATCAAAAACTTAAACTAGAAACAACATAATCTAATATGCACTAGAAATTACAACTACCGAATACCGATGTATCACTTGAGTTAATTTACCTAAAATTATACATTTATTTTTACTATTCATTACAGTCTTAATTAAAAAAGCTAAGGCTCAGGCACCTTCTAGCCGTTGACACGCTTGTAAAGAAGGGATCGAAATCGTGCTGTTTACATAGTTTATTAAAGTTTTTGCTTGCACGCACAATAAACGAATTCTGCCTGTAATTGGTAGAGGTCAATGGGACACGCAGCGGGGGGTACCACCGCTTCGACCTTCCGGAAACGTTAAAAAGAAATTTGGAAAGTGTATCGGAGCTATTAATGTTATTATTAAAAATCTTTAACAATAAAACACAGTCAGAAATTTCTCGGCGCATCGTTAGAGGTAAAATATGATACCTCCTACAGAGGTTGAGGTAATCTTCAGATCGGTAGGGCACTTTCTGATGATAACACAAATACTTGATGAATCTTTTTTGGATGCTCTCAATACGATCAATGTATTTGTGATAACATGGGTTCCAAACCTCAGACGCGTACTCCAAATGGCTTCTAACAAAAGTACAGTAAAGGATTTTTAGAGTTTTGGCTTGAGTGAAGCACTTGGATAGCCGCATTATGAAGCCTAGTGATTTGGACGCTTTAGCGACTATGGCATCAACATGTATTTCAAACGTAAGTTTATGATCGTGATATACCCCCAGATCTCGGATGGAATTCGATCTAGGCAGCACTTGACCACCCAGGGTATACGATGTAGCTATGGCTGAGCGCTTTCGAGAATATGTTACTACCGAGCATTTAGTAGGGTTGAGATCCAGCTTACTTTCTCGACAATAATCCTCCAGACGAAGTAAATCCTCCTGAAGTGCAATCATGTCCACCTGTGATGATATTGTGGCATAGATTTTCATATCATCAGCGAAACACAACAGTTTAGATGTAGTCAGGCAAGAGTCGATGTCATTGACGTAAATGATGAAGAGCAATGGGCCGAGCAATGAACCCTGCGGGACTCCATTGGGAACAGGCACCCAACCAGAGACATAATTACTTAATACTACTGCCTGGGACCTGTTCTCCAGATAAGAAGTGAACCATATGAGCAAGTCACCTCGTATTCCCATGCAATATAGCTTCGATAGCAGGATGTTATGGTCAATCCGATCAAAGGCCTTACTATAATCAGTGTAAATGACATCGACCTGCTTACCATTATCCATGGCTTCTGTTACGAAATCATTGAGGAGGATTAAGTTGGTAACGGTAGATCTTCCCTTCAAAAAACCATGTTGAAATGAGCTAAATGAGTTTTTGAGAGCACTATATACCTGGTTATAGATAATCCTTTCGAAAATCTTCGCTACAATACAGAGTTTAGATATCGGCCTGTAATTAACAATTTCAGATTTGACTCCTTTTTTATGTATAGGCGTTATAAACGCCGATTTCCAAAGATCAGGAACAACACAAGTATCTAAGGATTTTCTGAACAGAATCGATATAGGCTCCGCAATAGAAGTAGCACATCGTACAAGAAATTTGGATGAAATATTGTCCGGGCCAGCCGCTTTAGACGTATCTAACTTGCAAAGCAAGTTAAAAACCTCTTCAACATTCACTGCGATACTGGAAATATCGGATAGGCTGGAAGATTCAGTAAAAAGAGGGCGAGAAGAATCTGAATGGCCACGGTTAGCGTCGAGAAATGTAGAATGAAAGTACGAGGAAAACGCCTCGCATATTGATTCACCGGTACGCAGCGATTCGCTATTATAATTTAAGGTGCTCGGAATTGCATTGGAGTTGTGTCTCTTTTTAACAAAGGTCCAAAAATATTTCGGGTTTTCTTTAATAGATTTTTCTGTTAAAACGAGATGCTTCACATAACATTCCGATTCTAAAACCTTTACCCTTTCACGAAGCAGTTTAAATGATGACTCATCAGCCAAATTGCCGTACTTCTTAAACTTTTTAAGATATTTGTATTTTTCTTTAATTGTTCTTATGAGTGCCGAACTGAACCAAATCGGGTATGTTTTATTGTTGTAATGCCAGAACATAAGCAGCCGTGTTTTAACATTCCTTAGTTAACCTTATCGTTGTCAAAACATAACAAGCAAATCGTAGCCGTGACCGACAAAACCTCAGCCATTAACATAGCTCCACACACTACATAATTCAACCCCATTACGTTGTCAACATGAATAAACATTTCTACAACGTTGGCACAAGACAAACGCAGAACACGCTTAAGGCAGCGCGCACACATTAGACTCTGCACAAAGATACATTCTGTCAGCGAATGTCAGAATAGTATGAGATTGATATACGCCATCAAAATGTCACGTGGTCCATGGTCGTGAGGCTCTAGACAAAGTATTATTCGATCATTGATGATCATCATCATCTGCCTAGCCTTTTCCTAACTATATCGGGGTCGGCTTCCAGTCAAACCGGATTCAGCTGAATACCAGTATTTTACGTAGAGTGGCTGCCAATCAGACCTCCCCAACCCATCAACCGGGTAACATGATACATCTTGTCAAGACTAGAGTCAGATATACTGGCTTCTGACAATCCGTAACGACTGCCAAAGATCTACAAATGACAGCCGGGACCAACGGTTTAACGCGTTTTTTGAGGCACGGAGGAAACTCGGTATGTTAAGACGGTCACTCATCCACAGACCAACCATGGCTAGCGTTGCTTAACCTTGACGATCGACCCGTGCGGCTGTTATTCATTAGCCACGAGCTCCTCGATTCGATCATTGATGATAACTGTCGCAATTCCAAATTATAAGAGTTCACGTGCCATTTCGACAGCGTCTGTCAATTCCACACATGTTTGACATTTTGACCTTCTCTGACCTTTTTTAATCGTTGTAGCTGATTTAGCAGTCATAAGTACGCGAAACCAATTATTACTACGATTCGATGTACAGATGGAGAATGTACTGATGGCATTTATAGTGAACTAGCTTCTGCCCACGACTTCGTCCGCGTGAAATAGTTACTTTACCCCCGATCGGTTTAAAAATGTCAAAGTGTCATACAAACTTTCATCCCCTATTTTATCCCCTTGGGAGTAGAATTTATCCTCTTGGGGGTAGAATTAATCAAAATCCTTTCTTAGCGGATGCCTACGTCATAACGTCTACCTGTATGCCAAATTTCAGCCCGATCCGTTCAGTGGTTTGGGTTGTGCGTTGATAGATCACTGTCAGTCAGTCACTTTTGAGTTATATATATACGTATTTAGATTAGATGAATTAAATGATGGTATTGTACATATATAATTTAATTTTATGTTTATTTTTACAACTCGAACAAATATATTAATTACGTTTCAACTGAGTGTTTTTATTTTAACTGCTAAGCTGTTCGTTTTGCCCAATGTCTCCAAAGTTATCCTGTATATTTCTCAGCATGTAAAACTGGCTGTATTATTTTGTATGTATGCTATTATTGATCGAAGTATGTATGCCATAAATACTTTTTGTTTTTTTCTTTGACAACAGTGTGCGCTTCCTCTAACCCAAGACAAACGCGAGACACGCATAACATTATAAAAGCAGATAATCTCGGCTCGATGACAATTCCCATGGTTGTGACTTCTCATGCAAATGACGCTGTATTCCCCACGGAAGGGACGGACGGTAAACCTGAGCGGGTTGAAGTTTTAATGGTGCCTCAATTGTTTGTTGTGTAATCAATTTAAACTTCAGATTTTTTGTTGAAAAGAATGATGTTTTTTTTAGTAAACGGATTTTGGTTTACAGCTTGTTAGGAAGAGTTATGGTTATTCACAATTTTGGACTACGATTTATTCTTCCATCCTTCGTATAAACGATGCATGAAAGAATCACAGACACATAAATACAAAATAAAAAACTATCGTAGTTATCACAGTAAACATATTTAATTTTATTATGAAAGTTCAAAAAAATTATGAGACAAGAACGAAACATCCGAAAAAAATCGAAATATCGAGAAATTACAGTTTTTTCGTATAGGACTATCACCCACCTTTGGATGGACTAATATAAACTGTTTTGCATGACAACGCCAAAAGCCGAAGCTTTCATTGGCCACATTGCAAACCATTCCATTGTTTGTGATATCCCTTTGAATAGGCATCAAATGCAGAAGCTAGCAACACTACTGAATAACGAGAATCCAATCGGTTTACCCCGATCCACATCTCAGTCTCTGCCACTCCCAATGCATTGTGCCAACAATTGATTCTGTGCGCGTGACAGAACTGACCCGAGCGTCATTACCGGCTGTCGGACTATGCTGTCACGTTCCGTGTCACGCTCTGTGCCACGCTGTGCAGTTCCGATGAGATGTGTTCACGCTTTTATATGGATTAGCGTGTTTAGAGTTAATAATATAGAAATGTTGTTTTGACGACACGGTTGGCGTAGTGGTTGAGCGTTCGGCTGCTGCGCAACATGTCGCGGGTTCGATCCTCACACGGAACAAGTGTTTGTATGACCTACAGATAATTGTTCCGGGTCTGGATGTCTTGTGTATGTGAAATTTCATGTTTGTGAACGCACCCACGATACAGGAGGAAATCCTAGTGTGGGGCAACGTTTTTAAAAAAGAGAAACAAAACAAAAAAAAATGCATCCAGACTTTGTTTTCTAAAGAGATTATTTCAAAAGGCAGCTGGATTCAGTATGACTGGTAGGCAACCCCAATATAGTTGGGTAAAGCTATGCAGATGAAGATTATTCCAAACGATAATACACTTTTTTTTGTTAAAAAAAAAAGATAATTTTAAATTCAGCTGAATGTGTTTGATTGCTAGCCGACCCCAATATAGTTGGCTATACAGATGAAGATTATTTCACATTGCAGGTTTAAAACGATTATTCACAAGCGCGTAAGTACGATTTAGGTAAACCTTAACACTAATAATTCTAATTGGCCTCTATTTGACATTTTGGAGATATACTTATGTAATGGGATTTCATAAAAACGTCAATTGTTGAAAGGGTGGCTATATCAATATACTCGTATACTAATATTATAAAGTGACGTTTGTGAGTGTGTGAGTTTGTGACGTTGTAAGAGGTAATCTCTGGATCTACTAAATCGATTTTCAAAATTATTTCACCAATAGAAAGCTACGTTATTGTGGAGTGTCATAGGCTATATTTTATCCCCGTATTGCTACGGGAACGGGTACAATGCGGGTGAGACCGCGGGGCGCTGCTTATTATATAAAATCTTCCGTTACGTAGTGACTGACAGACAACGTACAGGCTACTGGTCATAGAAAGCTGGAATTTGGCATGTAGGTTCCTTGGAGAGTGTGAGGAAGAGCACTAAGAGGATTTTCCGAAATTCCTGAAGGAACCGGAACAAACGGGGTGTGCGCGTACGATGTCGCGAGCAATAGCTAACATGTTTATAAAAAGACTAATGTTTTTGTTAAAAATTATACTCTATCGATGAAAAACAAACACTCGAACGGTAACGCCCATCCTATGTGGAAATTATGCTGTCATAACAATTACTGTCAAGTGCCGTTCGTCGATGTATCATGTATGTAATTACTGAAAGTTAATTGGAACTATATCGATAACTTTATAGTAACATTTATTTAAGTTATTATATTCGTTAAATTGTATTTTACGTTGTAATACGTACTGTACATAATACATACACTGTACATAGACACGTAATATAGATACATATGTAATCTATATCTACACTAATATTATAAAGAGGAAAGCTTTGTATTTTTATATTTTAGTATGTAACGAATAAATCAAAAACTACTGGACCGATTTCAAAATTCTTTCACCATTAGAAAGCTACATTCACCCTGAGCAACATAGGCTATATTTTATTCTCATATTCCCACGGGAACGAGAACTACGCGGGTAAAACTGCGGGGCGCTGCTGGTTAGTAATAATATTAGCTGTGTTTAATTGAACATCCCCATTTATATATTAAAGCATGTGTTGTTCTGTTCTATAAGCCTTATTACTTCAAAATTTTGACATTTCGTCATTTTAAAGTGAAAGAACAACAAACATCTTTAAAATCCCTATCTAATGACACTTTTTTCTGTTAATGGGAAATCATCAAATTACTTTTTCCGCTCTGGGCAGAGCGGAAGGGAGTGTCAGACTCATACTGAGTAAAACCCACCCGTGATCCTTCGAGTGCTCTTTGTATTCCAGGACTGCGGTGACTCTTTCGAACAAATCTTGCAACCAACGACACCCCATACGATGGTTTAAAAGAGGCCCACTTTACTCGTATTCCAAGATTTTATTATACAACTTATATACATATGTACCAGCTTTCTAGGATCCAGTTGGACCGATGGAAGGACTTGACGAAACTATAAAGATTCCTTTTTGTTTAACTACGGAACCCTAAAAAGGAAACCACTGTAAAGGTTCAGCAGGCGTACCATGACGTCTTAAAACGTGAGTTTTCCGAGCGAGAAAAAGGGATGGAGCTATATAGGGTGTATAACTCTATCCCTCTTTCTCGCTCGGAAGACTCGCGTTTTAACACCTCATGGTACGCCCGCAGGTCACAATTCATTACTGTAACCGAAATGTTAATTTTAAACAAAATTTCATTAATAACTCAAAAGTTGTCGGGGGCATCAAATTGTAAAGTTTTAAAATTAATTCGAGGCCCAGAAATAAAGTCATAACAGAGGAGTCATTTTCAGGCTTTGTTCTATAACTTTGTTTATTTCCAGCCTTTGCCATTCTTGGTCCGTCTTTCGTTAAATTTACTTTTGTAAAGTAAATTCTTGGTCCGTCCTTAGTTATATACGTATTTACTTTAGTGAAGTAAATAAACTAGACTTGCTAGTACGCTGACCCCCGTTGTAGATTACAGATTACTCCCTCTTACAGATAAGGATTATTTGTAGTCGAATTTAGTCCGAACAAATCAAAACATACTGAAACTGACTGATTGATAAACTATCATTCTGCTGTTGGGCAAAATCTTGAAAGAAAAAAGACCCAATATCCCTTTTCAATTTATAACGCAGCTGCTGCAGAGGGGCTACAGTCATTACACAAAGTAGGAACCCAAATGAGTTTACAAAATGCTTTTTGAAACACCGTCTGCTCGTTAAGTCCGAGCCGCTCCCGAGTAGGTTGCCCATGACGTCAGTATAGTAAGGATATTGGGTTTTGTGGGTCATTTCCGTCGTTAAAGCATGGAGGTTCTAAGACGGGGTTATGAAACAAGTTGGTGATGGCGTGGTGGTTTGGTTAATTATGTATTTTTATTTATTAGAACTTGCTATTGTAAAAGCATTGCACGAAGGTGGATTTAATGCTTGCGGAATTTGTTGGGGAAGTCGCCGCGGCCCTGGAACGCAAAGGGCACGGGAAGGATCATGGGTGAGTTTTAGTCAGTAAGTGTCTGACACTCCCTTCCGCTCCGCCTAGAGCGGGAGAAGTCATTTGATGATTTCCCATGAAAAAAAGGTGGACTTAATGCCTTTAGCATTTTGTTACCAGGCGACCTTTATAATAGGAGTGAGATATTTTCTAGTTATTGTTGTGGACAGGAATATATTTAAACAAAATGCCAATAAGCCAATTACAAGTGAGTTCTTTTGAAGGAACATCCTCCACTGCGATTGAGTCGGAAAAAAAAAATTGACTGTCAATGTAAAAAAAAAAAAACTGTTAATTTATTTTATTGAGTGCAGGTAATGACGGAAGATAAATACATAAATTATGGTAAAATCAGATTAAGTATAATCGTAATTTGTACCTTTTTGGATCTGAAGAAAAGAGTATTATCGGAAAAATAAAAATGCCTCATGTAATGTTTCTGATTTCCAAAAGCGCTATGCATACATTTTGTAACTAGGACAGTACCATTCAAATAACAACGTGCATTCACTCCACTTTCAGAGCAAAGCGCGTAAAAAAGGTAAAAAATAAGAGATTGCGCGAACAAATCACATTTAGTTGAATATAAAACACTGCCAGAGCCTGCCACTTGCTGATAACAGTATTATATGCATTTTTCACTGCAAAAATAACAGTGATTTTCACGTGCGTAAAATAACTGTTATTTTTTATGTTTGAAACGTAACTGTTATTTTTGTTTGTGAAATACCAGTGTTCCTAAATGTCGAGTACAGTTGGTCGTTCCAATAAATTACATTGTTGACGCTTTTCGTGTTGATTCATGTGGTAGACAAATGTTTAAAGCAGATTTGTTTGTTAAACAAAAATAAATAAAGAATCAGCGGTTTTTAGTTGGAATTGTTTGTTGTTACGATATTGTGTACAGCGTTTATGTTTTTTTTTTAATGGCATTCACGCGATGTGACAGCATTAATCATCTTATAATAACCGCTACATACAGATGTGGAAAAAAAATATGTTTTAGCATTGAACGCACTGACATACGGTACATATGCAAATAAAATCATCTTGACTAAAATAAGTAAGTATTTATCTTTTAAACAATCAATATTTATTGGAAAAATGTAAACCTTACATTATTTTTCACATTTCTCAAAGCCAATAGGGAAGGGTTATGATTTTAGCTATCAATGTATTAATGTTTTTTTATTTAGGAGAATTTGCTTATGTAAATATGCAAAATTTCTGCCAAAATGCAGTATTTTCTGTTAGTACTACATATAGAACAAAGCATTGTTTATTGCAACTTGAATAACTGAAAGTAACATAAGTAATATTCCAAGATCTGTTTTAGATTCAGCTGATCAGAAACCTCCTGAGTGCCAGAAGTGGCGAGAGCAGAACCAGAAATGCGCCGAGAGCTTACGTTCGTTACGTTACTCTACGTTTATTTACCTACGTTACGTTACTCTACGTTTATTTACGTACGTTACGTTACTCTACGTTTTTTACGTACGTTGCATTTTTTACGTACGTTACATTTTTTATGTTTCCACTTGCAACAACCGGGATCTATTTTTTTTGTTTTAAATGAAAAAATAGGGTATTTTACTGAAAAATCGAATTTGTGCGTCAGATAGATTCTCAAAAAATAATGAATACGTATTTGTTCTTTATACGCGTAAACAAAAAATGAAACGGATACAGTGCGTTGCCAGCCCCCACTCTTGAAGTTTGATCCGCTTTATCTTTATATTATTTTTTTTTACGATTTGTAATGACAAAAAACACATGTCCAATATTTATTGAAAATCCAACGGACGGACTAAAAAGTATTATGATTTATGTATGTATGACTAGCAGCGCCTCGCGGTTTCACCCATGTAGTTCCCGTTCTCGTGGGAATATGGGAATAAAATATAGCCTATGTCTCCCGGGGATAGTATAGTTTCCCAACAGTCAAAGAATTTTTCAATTCGGTCCAGTAGTTTTTAAGTTTATTCGTTATATACAAAAACACAAATCTTTCCTCTTTATAATATTAGTATAGATATAGTAAAATACTCAATTCCGCAACCCTAGCAGGCATTGACTCTATGGGACCCCGTCTTCTTTGCTAAGACCGGTTACAGCAGAACAGGTACTGCACAAACCACGCACGTACTACAAACATGTTACAATACTTTTACGCAATCACTGGAACCTTGTACCGATGTGCTGTGGTTTTCATTTTAATTGGCTATTAAACAGCCTGTGCCCGTGCCAACTAGCACCACGGCTATCTATTGAGGCATGTTTTGTAAATTGAAACCATGTAAATTGCGTTGAAAATCCGGGTTTGGTTTAATGTTACATGTAGTGGAGAAGTTGTTGAAACGTGGAGCCTTTATTAATTGGGCATTACCCTTTGGTTTTTAAGTTCCTGTACCCGAAAGGCATCGTGCATCTGTCTATCCGCTGGTTTTATCTCGAGAACCGTTATAGGTGGACAATTGAATTTTTTACAGAGTATGTATTTCTATTGCCGGTATAACAACAAATAAAAAATAAAAAATAAATTAAATACAAGAAACGTGTTTATTGCATGTTAGTGGATTTCAAGTGCTTCTGCAAAGTTACTTAAAACAGTCCCAGTAACTTCTTCCCGAACTAGAAATTAATTATGGTTGAAAAATTCTCCAAACCGATACTCGACCTAGGTGGTCAAACTCAATGGATATTACTTATTAGACAAATACACAAGATATAGTATAGTGCACAAAAATGTGTGAACTCATCTAATACAGGTGCACTCGTCGGTAGTATCAGTAGAAAATCAAGCGTCATACATAATGTATTTACAAACAAAACACTGACAGCTGGATTTATCCAGGGAAGTAACGTTTAGCTACAAATATAATACACTTGCATAGTTTTTACCCTTCTACATTAATACGCTGACACATCCATTAAACGCTCAATCACTCGAACAAAGATAATTGTGATAATATTCTCATGTTACCTATCTCTGATTGGCTGAATGAGTTTTCACCCGCATAGTTCTCGTTCCCGTGAGAATACGCGGATAAATTATTATCTATGTTACTTGCTGATAATGTTGCTTTCCATTGGAGGAAAAATGGTTAAAATCGGTCCAGTAGTTTCGGAGATTATTCGGTACAAACAAAAAAAAAACTTTCCTCTTTATAATATAATGATACAGATTTGTGTCAGGATCATTTTTTCCATAAACTGATGGCAACGCTGCACTTCCACCTTTTTTTTCTGGATGGGAAATCATCAAATGACTTCTCCCACTCTGGGCGGAGCGGAAGGGAGTGTCAGACTCTTACTGATTAAATCCCACCCGTGATCCTTCTTATGCCCTTTGCGTTCCCGGGCCGCGGTGACTCTTTCGTACAAATTCCGCAACCGTAGCAGGCACTGACCCTATGGGGCCCCGTCTTCTTTGCTGACGGCTCTTTGAGGCGCGCGTGGAACACGACGCGCCGTCGACTCGGGCCTGGTTGCTATCGGACGGCGAGCCACCCATAGCTCGCCATCCGCAGGCCCGCGCCTACGGTGGCCGGGAATCGCCCTGTGTTTCCCGACGCCCGGGGCGTCTTCTTCTGTTGCATGCCTCCTCGCTCCGGACCATGGCTTGAACCAGGGCCGGACGCGAGAGGTCGCCGCCGCCGATCGCGTCGACGAGGACACGGCGGTGCTCCGCCCAAGCAGGGCAGACCTCCACCGTATGCTCCACCGTGTCCTCCGGGCGATCCACACAGTGATGACACCCGGACGTGTCCTCCCGCTGGATCCGACACAGGTACCTCCCGAAACAGCCGTGTCCGGTGAGCACCTGCGTCAGGCGGAAGGTGAGGACGCCGTGACGTCTCAAAGAGGGGACTTATCGCCGCAATAGTGGCGTGCCCAGCACTGGGTTGCGATAGTCGCTGTCTCCAAACCTCCGTGAGATCCCGCCGGAGCTCCGTCCGCTGCGCAGCAATTTGCCGCGGCAGCAGAGTTTCACCCCGGCTTAGCGCCTCCACGCGCAACGCGTAGACGTGCGCGAGGGTTCTCGCCTCCAGATCCCACGGCAGCAATCCGGCAAGGAGATTCGCCGCCTCGCCAGAGACCGTGCGGTATCCACGGACTAGCCGAATGGCCATGACCCTCTGGGCCGAGACCAGGTGGCGCGCTGGCAGTCGCTTTAGCGACAGCGCTTACACTGGGGCCCCGTAAAGGGCCATGGACCGCACGATCCTCGCGTACAGCCTCCGGCAGGAGGCGTTTGGACCCCCTAGATTGGGCAAGAGCCGCTTAAAGGCAGCCCCGGCCCGCCCCAGTTTGGGGGCCAAACGTCGGAAATGCTCCGCGAAGTTCCACCGGCTGTCGAGGACGAGGCCCAGGTACCTCATCGTTGACCCGACGAACGCTGCACTTCCACCTGTACCAATGCTCGCATGCAATTTTAGTTGCTTTGCGCATAGTTTAAAAAAGAAGTCATTTCATACTTAATAAAGAATCCAACTTCAGACCTGACCTGGCTCTTGTACTAGGAAAAATGTGGCCTATATAGGTACTGCCAAAAATTAATCGGATCTAATATTTCATAAAACAATGCTTTGTTATTAAATTAGGGCCAGCAGCTATCGAGCTCTATTTCATGGCAAATGCCTCATCCATCATCATTAGCAAAATGCTGAATCATGGGCAACGTGTTTAGTTATGTTGGTGTAAATTAGTGTTAAAGATATTGCAGTAAAATACTGGACTGACGCCTTTAAATAGGTGCCTTTTTTAATGGATCAGAAATTATCAAATTATTTCTTTGCTCTGGGAGAAGGGAGTGTCAGACTTATTCACTACTAGCAGCGCCCCGCGGTTTTACCCGCGTAGTTCCCGTTCTCGTGGGAATATGGGGATAAATGTAGCCTATGTTACTCGTGGATAATGTAGCTTTCGAATGGAGAAAGAATTTTTTAAATCGGTCCAGTAGTTTTTTAACCGACTTCTAAAAAACGAGGAGGTTCTCAATTCGGATGTTTGTATGTTTTTTTTTTATTTTTATTTTTTTTATTGTTTGTTCGCGCATAACTCCGTCGCTTGTCAACCGATTTGAAAAATTCTTTTTTTGTTGGAAAGGGTATACTTCCCAAATGGTCCCATGAAAATTTTATCAAAATCAACCGAGCGGTTTTTGAAAAATCTAAAAAAAATATCTACATTGTCTACATGGACGACCTCTTAGTTTACTCTGCAAAGGAGCAGTACGTTTTTTTACACCAATGTGATTGGTTTGTTTAGGTGGGGGAGAGGAGGGGGTGTAGGTACCACTAAAAAGTGAAAAATAAAAAAAACTTTTTACAAAAAATAAAACCGACTTCTAAACAAAAAAAAACAAAAAGTATAAAATAACTTTAATTTCGGAAGTCGGTGTGTTCAACAACAAAAAAGCAACCAAAAACACCGAGTTCCGAAATTAAAGTTATTTTATACTTTTTGGTTTTTTTGGTTTAGAAGTCGGTTTTATTTTTTGAGCCTATTCATTACAACCAAACAAAGTTTTCCTCTTTATAATATTAGTATAGAAAATTCATCCGTGTTCCTCCTAATGCCCTTTGCGTTCCAGAGCCGCGATGACTCTTTCGAACAAATTCCACAACCAGGCACTGGCCATATCGGGCCCCCTCTTCTATGCTGATAGGCCGTCGACCCGGGCCTGGTTGTTATCGGAACGTAGGCGCGGGCCTGCGGACGGCTACCGTTTGATGGCTCGCCGTCCGGTCACTGCTTCTGAGGCGTGCGGTTTGGTTAAATATGTAGCTACGAATAAGGGTAATTAATCAATTTGCCTATATAGGTAACTAGCTTCTGCCCGCGACTTCTTCCGCGTGGAATAGTTACTTTACCCCCGATTTTGAAACTCTCAGCCCGATTGGTTTAAAATTGACAAAGTTTCATCGACTATTTTATCCCCTTGGGGGTAGAATTAATCAAAACCCTTTCTTAGCGGATGCCTACGTCATAACATCTACCTGCATGCCAAATTTCAGCCCGATCCGTTCAGTGGTTTGGGCTGTGCGTTGATAGATCACTATGTCAGTCAGTCAGTCACCTTTGAGTTATATATATTTAGACAATCGAATTTGTCAGCTGAGTAGAGAGGGATAGAAGGTCGCTTTACTGCTAAGTGCGAAAGAGATTTATTTCATCTCTCTTTCATACTCAATAGTTAAGCAATATATACAACGAAACCAAAGAGACAGTTAGCCTCCGCGTATATACCTATATATCAAACAAAAACAGTTATCTCTATTTATCTATCTCTGTATACCCGTACACATAAATACCAAAACGTTTTGCATTTAACGTTTCACGATAAAGTACCTGTAAAAACCCTTATCGCTAACAAAGGTGTGCCAAAGAACCGAATTCACCCTAAATAGGGGGTTACTTTACTCGTTCTAATCTCCAAATTTGCTTTACAAGTACCCATTCTGAATTGCGCTGTAAAATTCTTGATTTTAAGGTTTATTTTTAAACGCATTGTGTTTCCATTGTAACAAGAATAAGGTACAGTAGTAATGTTTACGAAAAGTTATCTTCAATCATTAAAAGAGTGTGTTATTTCACCTGACTAAAAATCGGAACCCTTATCGAATTATTCGAGTGTATAACTGGCTGGCTGTATAATAAACCACAAAGAAACGTACCTATTATTTGTTCAATCAAGACAATTAGAAATTAAATATAACCTGAATTAGGAGATTCAAATCTCTAAAAGAACACTTTAAAGATACGAAATCGAAATGTCGTTTACACAAAAGAATATACAATATTAATGGAAAAAGAAAACAGCTTTGGGAAACAACATTACTTCACATTAAAAAACAAAGTAGGTATTGTCCATCTTTTTAATTATAGAATGCGGCTTTTCGTCACCGTCCTGAAGGGCATAGACTAGAGAAAATATACTCAATTGATATGTTTTGTTCCAAATTTGATGTTCGACTCAAATTTGGAACAAAACATTCTACATTTGTCAATCCCGCAAAGGATCTAGCGGGATAAGCACATGAAAACTGCACTCGCGTCTGATGAAGGGTTCTTACCTTGTTTTTATAGTTTTTCATCTAAAATAGCCATACACTTAATCTCACACCCCTAACCCCTATAAGGGGTAAGGAAATAATGAGGGTGACAACCCTTAACGAAAATATTTTTTTCGCATTAACTATTTCAAGATATCTTCATGAAATTGAAACCATATATTATGACAATTGATAAACTAATTATAATATCTTTTTTTTTTTGAATTTTTGCAATATTAAAAAGCAACCAAAAACACCGAGTTCCGAAATTAAAGTTATTTTGTACTTTTTGGGTTTTAGAAGTCGGTTGTTTTTTTTATTTTTTTATTATGGGATCAATCCCATAGTGAAAGTTCTTCATAATGATGAATACAATCCCATTCCAGGTATTGCGTTTATTCTATTATAGGTACATTATATTAAGTACCTAGTTAGTAAACGATGCAAAAACCACTACGTAATAATCTCAAATGGAACATCGTATACCTAAATGAAGTGAGCAGAGTATGGGCGCCAAGTAAATCCATCTCATCGATAATATGACGTCACGGATTGATGAAATATGATGACGTGGCGCTCCGCAAGTTGAGACGTCTGCCAAGTCACGAACGTTTGAGAACGAAGCTCCACATTTTATTCAAAATTAAAATAAAGTTGGAATAGGTGAAATGTTTTATATCCTTGTCGGTTTTAGGGTTGCGTATTCAAAGGGTAAAAACGGTATCCTATTACTAAGACTTCGCTGTCTGTCCGTCCGTCTATCTGTCAAGAGGCCATATCTCAAGAACCGCGAGAGCTAGCCAGAAAATCTGACAGCGGTCTTGCTATTGGGTACCGTGACTCGAGGAGTTCGCGATCCGAGAGCTCCTCATCTTACTAAAATAAAATAAGTTAGCCAATACTCCAAAATAAAGATAAATCTCTCATGTCGATTCCATAGACATATTAGAAAAAATACATCTAATCACGATGACTGCGCTAATCTTTCCGAAAGAAAGATTCATTGGTGTCGATGATACTTCTTTTGCGTTATACTTATTTCTCTTTATTATTTGACGCTCCAGCTAATCTACCTCAGTCTTTAGACGAAGTGCCATCCAGTGTAGCAGAATTTGTTCGAAAGAGTTACCGCGGCCCTGGAACGCAAAGGCCATAAGGAGGAACACGGGTGGATTTTAGTCAGTAAGAGTCTGGCACTCCCTTACGCTCCGCCCAGAGCGGGAGAAGTCATTTGATGATTTTCTATCCAGAAAAAAAGAGCCCTTTGCGTTTCAGGGCCGCGGTGACTCTTTCGAACAAATTCCGCAACCCTTGCAGACTAGGGGCTATCCTTGTGTGCACTATTAGTACACTAAGACCATAGAAAAAAAGTTGTACATTATAAGTGGGTAAAGTGGAAAGAGATTTTTATATTACAGTTTTGACCGGCTCTGGTTTTGCACGTGTAGCAAAACATTACATAATTATGTATGTAAGTCACTTACCGGCATGATTTTTTCCGACATCTTCGAAAATCTCTGGTCAGCCGATTTGCATTAAAGCGTAATGAATTATGAATTTAAACCTTGAACATAAATCACTCCATCGTTGAAACCGTATAATATTCAGTTGGGTAGTTTTTTGAGTTTATCATCACGTACTTATACGCTTAGGGACGTTGTTTAATATTAAAAAAGCAGTTAAAAATATTTTTTTCAATTAAATGTGAACAGTCTTAAATTAAAGAACGTTCGCAATGTGTTTTCAGTATGAGACTCCATTTTCTGTTTTGTCTTGAAATTGAAGTGTCACTATAATGAATGTTTATTCTTTTTTCGCTTGAGCTCAGGGTTCAGTGAACTCAAAATTGTCTAGGTAGGTAACTTTTATAATGTCCACGGTTTTTGGTCAAAAACAGACATTTACATTATGTATCCAAGGTTTTTAAACACGTTAGTATTATAACCTTAAAGGTCTTATCAAATCAAAGTCTCGAGGAGGCGATTCCAAAAATGTAACTCACTAAAAAGCAAGATCTAAAAAAAAATATACTTATATCAAAAACCTTGACCGCAAAAAAACGTAGGTAACAAACAAGTTTAAAGATGACATAAATTGTCATATTTTCCACTGTTCGAAAAAATAAGACAATTTATGTCATATTTTGACAAAAAATATAAAAATGCCGATTTGTCAGTTTATTCAATTGAATAGAGCCCAGAATACTTGACAAAATCTATCGACTATACTAAAATTATTGTGTTGTACGCAAATGTTGACCCCTCGCCAAAAGCTTATCGCTACCTACCATATACATATGTACGTACCAATAAGGTGTTTCTGCAATCGAGACGTTATCATGCTATATATCTCAAATATAGGTGAAGCAGTTTATAAGCCAAGTAAGCTGGAGATTTGCCTCGCCTAATGCCAGCTAGACAATATCTCAGAATTATCGGCTAGTTGGAGGAATTGCCCGGTATTTGGACCAAATCCAGGTCTCCGTATTAGTGTAGTTAGGTTGTTACGTATGCGGATACTACTTGAATGTGACTAGAAATAGAATATAAATTGAACCGCTGGGTATTGCAAGCTAATTCTGTCGTTCAGAAAATTTTCGTCTTCAAAACTACGAGTAGGTACATATTTTTACATGACTGCCCAAAAAAGGAGCTGTTTTCAGGGTTCATGTCTATGTATGTTTGTGAGTTTTTTTATTCCACCGTAACTTTTTAACCGATATAAATGTTGTATGTGGTACCGTTAGAAGCGTTAGGTTAATCCGGGTAGCATAGGTTGGTAAAATTTAAAAAAATAAAAAGCGAAAGACATGTTTCATACAAAAAAAAAAATATATATATTTGGTTCGGATTGCAATGAAAAGATTATATATATTTTGTTTTTAATTTTTAGTTCACTTTTTGACGTGGCAGGCGTGACGTGTTTTTACTTTTATTTATTTGTTTTTTGTTCTTCCAAATAGACAGTGGAACCATACCCTTATCAGTCTGGGTGCGGGCCACAACGTACTCGTTACTAGTGGTAGGGCTTTTTAAATTGTTTATTGTACTCTAAAACAACTTTTTATACTTACAGTGATAGTAAAATTCATGTACGTGTTAACTCAACTATAATTTAAACTCATCCCACCAAACTAGCAAACTTTTCTAATTAATGAAATCACCACTAATCTAAAAAATTGTTAAATATGGTGAATTTCTGGCTTAATGCTATGTTATATTATAATCCTACGAACGAGGACCAAATTTGGTGATAAGCAAATACATATATTCCCAAGTTATTCTCGCAAATCTCCTGCCAACACGAGACAAACAAAAGTACACTAAAAACAACTTTCTCGCCACAAAATGCCTCTTCCAATAATTCGATCAAGACGATTTCTTTGGAACAATCTTCATTACAATATCCGTGAAACATGATTAAAGGCAAAGAATTAACAAGATTAAAGTACCTAACTCGGTTCCCGTACCGCGGACCACAGAGTTTGCAAACTCGCTGAAAACTTAATAAATTTACCTTTTGCCTGTGGCTCCGTCCGTGTGGAGATGAAAAATCATTCATGAACTCCACGCCGTCATCCCACTGGCCCCCTTCAACCATAGAACATCTAGACGAACTGTAAGTTACCATCCCTACCTTCTTGCTACTCCACCAATTCGCACTAAGCGTTTCCAATCGTCTTATATGCGCATTGCACAGCAAAGGAGTGGAGCTCTATGCCTCACGTCTGTGTTTCCGTACGTATTTGACCCTAATCTCTTCAAAGTTAGAGTTAACAGGTTTCTTCTGAGTAAGCACATTCCGTCGTCGACTTTGTCTCGGTCATCTCTAACATTGACTAGAGTCAAGAGCAAACCTATCCTAAATAATAAAAAATAAAAATATCCCACGCCAATGTAAAGCCGGGATGAAAAGTATGCTAGCGTAGTAGTAGCTATACGGTCTACAGATAGTTGTTCCGGGTCTGGCTGTTTGTGTATGTGATTGTATGTGTGTAAGCGTACACACGATACAGGAGAAATTCGTAGAGCGGGGCTTTAAAAAAAATCTTCGCTATCTTCTACCTGTGTTTCAAAACCAAACCCGTTCACCCGTGGTTGATTAACACACATCCATACAAACAAACTTGCACGTTTATAATAGTAATAGGAAATAGGATTTCGACCTGTTTCGAATTGCAGAGACTCTGATCCGACTTCGGGTGGCGGTATTGCTTTGCTAACGTTTTTGGTAATCCAATCAAGAGGATTTGTGATCGTAACTTTATTAATCCAAAGCTGTACGAGCTTCCTGATTGATTTAACTGAGGGCACTGAGACAGTTGAACTATTTCCTTTGGATTCGATTGAATCGGATTCCTGAATTGTAATCCGATTGTTGTTTTTCCGCTTGCTTACCAATACATAGTCTGTCAGATACATTTCCAAAAAATATTTGACACGTATTTTATTCTTTTTTCACGTAAACAAAAAACGAAGACGATACAGTGCTTTGAAAACTTGTGTGACGTCACTTCGCGCTACGATTTTTACCACGCCGTGACGTCACAAGCCACCACTCTTTGAAGCTTTTTATCTTCGTTAATTTTTATAGATTTGAAAAATACGTATCCAATATTTTTCGATAATCTAACTGACGGACTAAATAGAATCATATTTTTATTCCTCAGGTAACATCCCTATTACAGTGGTCGGGAATAATCTTGCAGGAACAGGCTTCTTCGTAAACTTTTATCTTCCAAGCCAACTTTCCCAACTACATATTTTGGGTAAGGTTTCCATTCTTACCAAAAGCAGCTATGTTTTACATGGAAGACCTTCTTATCTGACCCCCACAAGCCAGTATCCCCGGATGATCACAATACCTCTGTACCATGACGTTTGGCTAGTATGGTTGTCAGACTAAGAGACTCTGAAGGTCTACTTCCTAATACAAACTTTCTGAAAGCCGGTCAAAATCGGGATTGGGATTTGAGTCACAATGTTGGTCTTGGCAATAATTGTTTAGCTTCGAAATGTCGATGCTAACAAGACCATATAATCTGACTGTAGTAGTAGACATAACTTATTCATGTTTCATTTATATCTGATTTATTATTCATTGCAAAAACATTCCTTGAAAATAATTTAAAAAAAAACGCCCCAAAGACATAATTCAACCAGTAACCTTAAGTACAAGGCACGACAAAGAGTTTCAAAGCCAAAATAAAAAGATGATTCTGTTGTAAAGCATCAAAATGAAGGCTCAAGCCACAAGAGGCTTATCTAGGACGGAACTGAGATACAAAGAGCCGGAATATGGGACTTTTGTAGAGGGGAATAAAAATACTTAGGACAAAAGCCTACTGTGATGGTGCTCGTAAGTAGGTATCTTGTAATGTAAAGACTGTAGTTCATTTCGCCACAAATTACCTGCATATGCAGGGGTTTTATCTACTTTTGAAAAGATTAAACAAAATGGGTTTTCCGTGAACGTAGTGCTATTTATTCGTTCGTATTTGAAAGTTCATCATTTTTGGGTTGGTTGTAATATTATTGAGATGATTGCAGTTTATCGCTTAACAGACCGCGAAATAATAACACTTTAACCGGTTCATAGTCCCATGAATGGTCTTCGCAGATTGGTTTACAACTGTGAGTAATTAAAACAGTGACCTCCACAACCCAGTAACTGGGAAAGACGATACCCCTTGGCAAGACTGATGCCTGATTCTCTGGTTTCTGACTAATTACCCGTAACGACTGCCAAAGATGTTGCCAGGACAAACGTGCTTTCTGAAGCACGTAGGAAATTCTATTTGGATTAAATGACCGCCAATCCACGGACTCAGCTCGAGTATTGCTAAGACTTCATCATACTAAACATTTGTAGGTATTTGTGTGCACGTTTTCATCCACAACCCCACTACCGAGTCCCGCCATTAATACCTTCCCCTGTTTGACCAAGATACATATTGCAACAATCCCCCTTTTATGAGCAATCACGCGGGGCTTATCTGCCGGCTTACAAGGCAATATTGCTCCATACCCTATCAACAAAAGATATAGGGAGACAGCATTTCCGGATAGTCTGTAGCTCGGATGTGTGCCATACGTGGAATTTGATATCGTAAGGTTAGATAAGAGGTTGCGGAATTTGTTCGAAAGAGTTACCGCGGCCCTGGAACGCATAGGGCACGAGAAGCGGGAGAGCGGGAGGGGTCATTAGATGATTTCCCATCCCAAAAAAAAAAGGTTAGATAAGAGCAGTACCGGAAAAATTTCTTGTATGGTTGTGATGAATGGCAAACAGAAATTTGTAACATGTTAAATAATAATAAAAAAACGGCCAAGTGCGAGTCGAACTCGTGCACGAACCCATTATACGGTTCCGCACCCATCTATATTATAATAATCTATACTAATATTATAAAGCTGAAGAGTTTGTTTGTTTGTTTGTTTGAACGCGCTAATCTCAGGAACTACTGGTTCGAATTGAAAAATTCTTTTTGGGTTGAATAGACCATTTATCGAGGAGGGCTTTAGGCTATATATCATCACGCTTAAGCCAATAGGAGCGGAGCAGCGATAAAAAATGTTTTAAAATCGGGGATTCCACGGGGACGAAGTCGCGGGCAGCAGCTAGTAATTATTATAAAGAGGTAACGTTTGTGAGTTTGTGACGTTGTAAGGGGTAATCTCTGGATCTACTGAGCCAATTTTCAAAATTATTTCTTCAATAGAAAGCTACGTTATTATCGAGTGTCTGAGGCTATATTTTATCCCCGTATTGCCACGGGAACGGGAACAACGCAGGTGAAACCGCGGGACGCTGCTAGTTATCTATAAAAACGCAAAAAATCACGTTTGTTGTATGGCAGCTCCCTTAAATATTTATTTTATCCTGTTTTTTTAGTATTTGTTGATATAGACATAGAGGTAACCGAAATATGTACATCATCTGTGAAAATGTCAACTGTCTAATAGGGATGTTTCCTGAGTAAAAACAATGTGATTCTAATTATTCCGTCGTCAGTTAGATTATATCGAAAAATATTGGACACGTATTTTTTGCTTTATCAAATCTATAAAAATTTACGAAGATAAAAAGCTTCAAAGATCAGGAGTGTGGGCTTGTGACGTTACGTCGTGGTAAAAATTGTAGCACGTAATGACGTCACACGAGTATTATTTTTCAACGCACTGTATCGTCTTCGTTTTTTGTTTACGTGAAAAAAGAAACATACGTGTCCAATATTTTTTGGAAATCTATTTTACGGACTAATTAGATTTTTTTTAGTCAACTACTATATTATCACGGTTTATGTGATACAGCCTGGTGGTAGATGGACAGAAGTAACAAGGTCCGTTTTATCCTTTGGGTACAGAACTCTAAAACATTTAAGCTTTTTAAAAAACCTACCTTTTACCTTTTGTCATTTTATCAATACTAGCTAAGCTAAACTTAGCGTATCTCTTAGTATACAAGAAACTGACTCAACAATGGTCGAGTGACAAGCGGGCAGACCGCTTCAAATTGCTGCGAAATTGTTCAGACGCCTGAAATAATGGTTTCCTACAATTAAGCCTTGACAGGCCGGTGACACGAAATGTATGTATTCTGTTTATTTATATTTTGTGATGGCGGAGAAAATTATGAGGGAAAATTGCTGTATTGTTCTGGTCGGTCAGCCAACCATCTGGTAAAGGTTTTAGTAAGGAAAATTATGTCGTTAGGATCTTTCTACAATGTTTTATTATGGTCACAAGGGTCATCAAGATTTCATGACATTTTGTCCACATTTTATTATTATATACTAGCAGCGCCCCGCGGTTTTACCCGCGTAGTTCCCGTTCCCGTGAGAATATGGGGATAAAATATAGCCTATGTTACTCGTGGATAATGTAGCTTTCGAATGGTGAAAAAATTTTTAAAATCGGTCCAGCAGTTTTTGAGCCTATTCATTACAACCAAACAAACAAAGTTTTCCTCTTTATAATATTAGTGTAGACTAACGACCCGTTCCGGTTTCGCACGCGTGCAATGCAGTAAAAAGTAAAGGATAAAAAATGGTTATTGTGGGTTATCCCTAAGAGATAAGTTAAGTTGTACAGTACTGTAGTACATTATTTTGATCTATCTCACAGGGTTCAGTCAGCGAGAGCAATGTAAATGCAAAAAAAAAATAGTGTTTATTTACGACATCACATTAGAAACCTCTAATATGATCAGTGTTTCTTTATTATATTATGCATGTATTCTACATATAAACCTTCCTCTTGAATCATTCTAACTATTTTAAAAAAAAAATCTTATCAAAATCCGTTGCGTAGTTTGAAAGATCTTGTAAGTAAGTAAGTTTTATACTAAGCAGTGATTACAATAATTTTGTTTTAATGAAGTTTAGATTCTTCTATTGCCTAAGATCCGTACGAGGAAAGGGTTAGGGGTTAGGGGTCCGTTACCTACATAACTCAAAAACACATGACCTAAAATGCGTGCATAATTATTTTTGTAAGGATTGTAGCTGATGATGTCCCGAAGTTTTTGCATAACCCCATGGGAAAACTCTAAAAAGGCGTGAGTACGTTGACCTAAAAATCGTCCATTAAAACTGTTGAGACCCCAAGAGAAAAACACCAGTGACACGAACAGAAAAAAACCTTTTGTGCCCGGTTTTCGATTTATGCTCCTCCATAGGGGGTTGTCAGGCGAATTTATGTTCCAACGATTAGTTGAATGCTTTTTAAATCGACGGTGTCGGGTAAGTAATGTTCGTAGACGGTATCTGTACTCTGCGATGTATTGACATTGTTTATTCTAAGGGATGTGTCGAGGAAGATTAGGGGGGGGGGGGTAATTTTTCTTTTTGTGAACCTAAAAGATATACCCTTGAAGTTTATTTATTTATACTTTACGCACACAAATGTACAGAGGCGGACTTAATGCCTTAGGCATTTTCTACCAGTCAACCTTAGGGTGATGCAGAGAATAAGTGTGGTAGGTGCAGTACGAAAGAGAGAAAAAAAATAAATAAACAAATACGCGATTAATATTAAATTACTACAAAGATAATATATAAACAATACATACAATACAATGCTATAATATATACTCAAATTAATAAACTTATACCTACATAAAAATACTACAGTTGATGCAAACAGATAATGAGTAAAAAAAAAAAAATTAACTCTATGACGATACTACTGCCAACTTCTTACGAATGTGCTCGCGAAGTCGGGGCACGCTAGGACCAGAGCCTGCTAGGGTTGCGGAATTTGTTCGAAAGAGTCAACGCGGCCTCCGGGTGGGTTTTAGTCAGTAAGAGCCTGACACTCCCTTTCGCTTGAAAGGGAAGTCATTTAATGATTTCTCGTCCATAAAAATGGTGGTATTTTTTCTTCTTTTTTTAGCCTAAAAGATATACGTTAACTACTTCTTTAATTATTCAACTTAAACTGAAAAAATATGGCTCAAAGTAAAGTATTAAAAGTGAGAATAATGATTAAAGGAAGGCTAATTTGATTGAATTTATGCATACTTTTTATAGTAGACCAAAACTTAGCAAGCATAATCGGCCTTTTAACTCTAAGAGAGGGAATGGGCCGTAATCCACCACGCGGGCCCAGTGCCGAACCGACCAAATCTTAAAAAAAAATAACAAAAAAATCTCGCACCAACAAATAATAACTAATTAAAAGTATCATCCTTCCAACTGAAATTTGTCTACTGCTACTCTGCTAGACGTACAAAGTGTCGCCATGTTGACTGATCCTGTACTTTACTCATTAATACTAACTTGATAAAAACAAAACAATGACGACAGCATTTTCTCTAAAATGGGGTCAAAAAGTCGCCTTAATCTTGGCGAAGTAAAAAATGATGGCGGCGTCCGTCAGTGGACGCGACGTGGGCAGAATTGGACGTGACACTTTAATGAAAACCGCTTACAAAATACTGACACTAAATATATATATAAACAGAAGTCGAACTTTTCACTGGTGGCGAATTGGTAAGTAGTAGTGTCTTATGAAATGTCAATGCTTCTTTTACGTATTTTTATATCCACTCTATAGTATTATAAATGCGAAAATAACTCTGTCAATCTGTTTGTTTGTTTCTTAAAATCTCAATAGCTATACGGTCTTAGACGAAACTTGATAAACGGATAGATGAGGTCCTGAATAGGATATAAGATAATTTTAACCGACTTCGAAAAAAGGAAGAGGGTCTCAATTTATCTGTACGCATAATATATTTTTTTATGTATTTTCACCGATATTTCCGTCAATTATAGACGGATTTCCATTTTTTTGTTGGACAGAATTTACTTCTGAGGTGTTCCCATTTTCACCAGATCAGGATTTGATGATCGGATCCAGGGGAAATCGAGGGCCACCACCGAAAATTGTACACTAAGCCCGATGGCTTAGCGTGCTTTCCTAGGCATGGAACCTACAAATGATTTGGCTGACATTTGCCCGTGAAACCGCGGGGCGCTGCTAGTTTTTTATAGATTTGATAAAGAAAAAAATATTTGTCCTATGTTTTTCGATAATCTAAGTGCCGGACAAAATACAATCATATTTTCTTGACTCGGTAAACATTCCTATTGTATACGTACATGTCTCTGAGCTAATCACAAAATCATGGCGCTTTTTTTTGGCATCCATTTACTTGTCATCTTCTGTGAAAATGCAGTGGCTAATAATTTCCCTTTACCTTCTTATAATGTTATTTAATAAGCCATGTTTGTCCTATTGTATGGTAATTACCATTAAACCCGTAATGTTTTATCTCATTTGTACTAAGAAATATCTTCAAAGTTAACGAAATGTATCCTATTTGGATTTAGTCCAAATGGGACAATAACCCAGAGGAACTCGGACTGAGAGGAAGATTTAATTGACCTTAAACAGACAATTATATCACCTTCAGGGATTTGCAGCAGTTGTGGTATTTGTTCAAAAGAGGCACCGCGGACCTGGAACGTAAAGGGCATTAGGAGGAACACAGATGGGTTTTACTCAGTATGAGTGATACTCCCTTCGGATCCACCCAGAGAGGTCGAACCAATTTGATGATTTCCCCTCCATGAAAATAGGATTTCGCAGTAAAAGATATGGTCATGAGTTCAGAGGATGCTGTACTCGTGGCTTAGTAACATCCGCACTAATCGATCTACAAGGATAAGCAACGCTTGCCAAGGTAGCTCCGCGGATAGGTGACCATAACATACCACCGAGGCTTTCGTAACAAACTTAAAATTAGTTTTCATAAAGAAAACCATTCAATAATTGATTCTATTTCATATATCTATTATGTACTTGATTTCCAAGTGACTTTAAACAAGCTTTAATTAATAGAATCCTTACATTATTTTTAAAACTAATTCGATAATCTTCCTACTACGTTTTCAAGTACCTACAATGTTTTTCTTGTTATTTGAGATGCGTTTGCTTTTGACTCTAGTCAAGGTCGCAGTTGACAGAGACAAAGTCGACGATGGAATGAGCTTACCCAGAAGAAGCCTGTTCACTGTAAATTTGAAGAAATTAGGGTTGAATGCATTCGGAAACACAGAAACTGAGAATTTTGGAATACTGAACCAACTTACCAAATAAATCAACCTTTATTACTGTAAACTAATCCTTAATTCACATATACAGCGTTCACAGATCTCCAAAAGATTACTCGGAAGAGATAGTTATTCAAGTCACTAATACAAACCACTGGATTTTAAAACGTCCTCCTTCAACATACGACCGGTTTTCCTGCAGCAACGAAAAGTTATTTAACCACCGTTACACAAGTCTAAAATACGTGTTTCAGCGTAAGTTTTTCAGTAAACGCACGTCAAGGGACATGTTTTGAAACATTTATTGTGAATGTAAAATGAGAATTAGGTATGTAAGTTCTTCACTATAGCAGTTCTGTGGAGAACAACTTCACGAGGATAATTATGTATTTCAAATTTAATGTTTCAATGTGTTTGTTTACATGCAACATTCTATCCTAACTATATACAAAAATGTAAAACGTGCAGCTAAAAAGTGGAAGTCTTTTTTAATCTGCATTCCAACAGAGATTTCAAATATATCTTTAATTTGCTACAAGGTTGACATACTTCAAAATCGAATATTTTTTTGCTGTGTTGAAAAATTGCGCTCAGTGTATGATAAAAACGTCGTTTCTCTGCAAATACCTGCTCTCTCTCGCTCTTTCTTCATGTGGAAGAGAGAAAATAGCCTATACCCGTATTGATATTTTAACACTAGCAAAGACGAAGGCAAAAGGTATTATTCTAATTAGCTAGTATTTACTGACTGGTACAAAAAAATAGTATGTGATTTTTTAAACTGAGTATTATTACATAATTAGCCCCCCCATAACATAAGAATAGAATAGAATACTCTTTATTATGTACACAATGTAAGTTACAGAAAATATAGACGAAGAAAACATTAGATAAGGTGACACAATGGGTGACCTATTATATCCTATCGCATCTTGTTCGTGCAAGAATAAATAATCTTCCCAGATAACATTGCAACTTCCACAAAGAATTATGGAATCGTTAATATTCATGACCTTAATTTAATTACTTTATTTTTATAGTAACTCAAAAGTACTTTAGAGAGCATGTATAGTGCCGACCTACCTATTAACGCGTTCGTGTTTCAGCTATGTTTAAATACAAACATAATTAGCCTTAAATCCTTCACTCCTAAACATTGAGCAATAACCCACTTGCATACTAAAGCCCGAGTTCCTTGTCCGAACAAAACAGCTTTGAGAACAATAATTATTTAGAAGGTAATAGTAATAAAAACCAACAGTTTTGCCGCACTGCACAAAACGCTAATTGTTTGTTTGCACGCAAACTTTACTATTGTTTTTAATAAAATATTGATATTTGAACTTGGCTAATGGGTATTGCCACAATCAATCAGGAAAGCTCAGAAGTTATAGAGGTCATGGTGTTCCCAACCTTTTTCTAACCATACTGGGGCTGGCTTCCCGTCTTACCGAAAGCAGCTGAACTTGAAGCGTTTGCCTCTTGTCTGACCTTTATAAAAGAAAGCGGGCAACACAATAACCCCAAATATGACTGGTTATCAAATTTTTGATGACCTATAACAGCTGTCAAAGATCAACGAATAACAACTGAGACCAACAAACTCAATAATAAGGTTTTATACCCCAAAATTATAAAAACCTTTGTTTGTTGTCTGTGGTCTCACACGTCTTTCCATAGCATACTTGACATTGGCAGAATTGTCGACATCGGCATGTTTGCCATATAAAAAAAAAATTAATTGAGACCAACGACTTAATGTTCTCTGAAGCATGGAGGATTCCCATACCAAATGAATGTCTACCCATCGACGGCTCAACATTTGCAAGTGTTGCTTAACCTTGATCGTTTTTTCCGTACGGCTTTTACAAATCCACGAACCCCTCCCGGAAAGTTCGGAAATACCGCGATGTTATCTTGGACTCTTAACCTTGGACCCTGCAGGAGATTAGGACACCTTTTCCTTACACGTGCGTGTCATAAAAGAAATATTATTTTTCCTTCGAGAAAAAGGTCTGTAAAAAGCGTCTCATTTGCATTTAATGATGCCACAATAAAATGAAAAGATCGAACTCATAATGTCGGTAACGTGTTCCGGAAGATACAAGATGGCGAGACGAGTAACACCGGTTATGCTCCAGTGTAACAGCTGTTGATAGATCATGATGGAGACATTGGTCCAGTTTCCGATGAGGCAGGCTGGCATTGGCCACTAATAATGGAATCGGGAGTTTGGAGTTATAATTTGGGGGTAAGAAACATTCTGTACCGACCAAATACATTTAGAGCAGTGGTGGCCGAGTGGTAATGGCCCCAACTTACGAATTGTAAGCCGCGGGTTCAAACCCAGCCAGGCGCATTACTTTGTGTATTTAATTTCATCACCACTGTTCTCAAAAAGGTGAAGGAAAACATCGTGAGGAAACCGGCATGTCCTAGAACCAAAAATTCGAAGACATGTGACATTCACCAACCTGCACTGGGCCCGCGTGGTGGATTACGGCCCATTCCCTCTCCTAGAGAGGAGGCCTGTGTCCCAGCAGTGGGAACATTAAAAGGCTGATTATGCTTATGCTAAATACATTTCTAAAAGGGAACGAAAATTACGTTGACGATGATTAAAAGTTTGGCTGAAAGAAAATGATCAAAGATTTGATAGTGGGCTCGTCGTTAAAGATTACATTCTCCCAGTAATGTAACTGAATCACACATGATTCAGTTACATTACTGGGAGAATGTAATCTTTATACGATAGATCTATTAGAGTTCAAAATCCTACTTACAAATATTGACCTACAACAGACAGAGACAAACAAACGTACTATACAAATGGTGACATAGACAGAGGTAGCAATCAGTAGCGGTTTTGTTATAAACAGTGCGTGTTAGTCGCTATTCTGATTAGCTACTACACCAGACTGCTGAAGCGAACTGTATTGCTAGTAAATGAATTACGTTATTGAAATAGTTAAGCTTAAATGTTTATTTTAAAAGTTCTTTAAAGTAAGCGTCCCCTTAAGAGACATTTTTAACTGACTTTCAAAAAAGGAGGAGGTGCTCAATTCGACTGTATTTTTTTTGTATGTTGCCTCATAACTTTAAAAATTATAAGGCAACTTTATTTATAGTTTATTAATAGTTTGGAAGAGCATCTTAGTATTTCAAAGTGGTCCCTTTGTTAGTTTGGTGAAGATCTGATTAAGAACAGAGATGATAGGAAACGGAACTCTTCAATAAATGATAGAAAATCTTTCGGGATTGCTGAAATCGCATATTTGTTTATTGTTTACACCAATGTGATTGGTACGTTTAGGTGGGAGGGGGGGGGGACCACTAAAAAGTGAAAAATAAAAAAGCTTGATGTTCAGAATGTTGGAGCTAGTGGTCGCATATTTAGTGGTTTTGATAGATAGATATATTGATATATTTTCTATGTATAGTCCAATTAATGGCATTAAGTGCATACGTCTCAGTCCACCCATACCTACCGGTGCATGCGTTTGCATTAACAACTGATTCCAACATGTTTGGGAAAAGACAAAGTCAATTGATTGATCTTTATCTAGCCAATTCCAGGGAAAAAGTCGTCACACTATTTCTACACTAATATTATAAAGAGGAAAGATTTAATTGTTTTTTGTTTGCTTGTTAGTTTGCATTGAATAGGCTCCTAAACTACTTGACCGATTTGAAAAATTCTTTCACTGTTGGGAAGCTACACTATCACCGGTGAACATTGGCTATATTATATCCCCATATTCCTACGGGAACGGGAACTATGCGAGTGAAACCACGGGGTGATGCTAGTTTCTATTATAACTATTGCCCGTGTCCTTTTTAGCATTAAAATAGTCTTCAACCGTCTCCAAGATCTGCTTTATCTGTGTACCACAAAATTATAAGAATTGCTTCGGCGTGAAAACACGAAAGCATAACGAACAAACTCACTATCGGATGCATTAAAGATAGATAGATAGATAGATAAAACATTTATTCAGCGCAAGAACAGAGGACACACAAAAGCGCAATCACATAAATCATACAACACTAGAAATTATTAATATTAAGGTAACAGTAAATAAATTTGAAGTAATTTGATTTGATCGTCACTGTTACAAGAGAGAGAGAGATTTTTTTTTTGCTGGCAGTACTCGAAATAATTTCCAAAATAATAATAATAATAGTTTTATTTAAAATGGGATTGCAAGGTTTACAAATGTTGCATTTATACATTTTTAGGTTCCATTTAAATACAATAAAGATGGGTGAAGTACTGTTCTCCTAGATAGGCTAAAATATAGCCTGTGTTTAAGGAGAGACAGTGCCGGTCCCCTAATTGTCGCATTATTATAAAATAAAATGTGCTCAACTTAAAATTTTAAACAGCATCTGTATATTAGTGCGGTTACTATACAATAGTATTTTTTTCTTTTTTAATATTATTTATACAAAACATATCTATAGTGTATGTGTGTGTGTGTGTGTGTGTGTGTGTGTGATGGTGTGTGTAGGTGCATTTATGTTTTAAGTATGTGTGTGTTTGTGCGTGTGTATATGTGTGTGTTTGTGAGAATGTTTTGACTTTAAGTGCCGATAGCTATTGCGCACCCACTATAGCGATTCAGAGTACAACAAATACTATTGAGAATTCCAGCCGAGCTTTGAACGCGAACGGTGCCAAATTCCTTGCGGGATTGACACTAGGTGTTGGCAGTTCATAACTATTCAGATCTATTCAGTAAAGTTACGCTCTGGGAAACCACGGAGTATATAACTTTTACAGTTTCACAACTTGTGTTATAATGTTAGGTGCTGAGTGTGAGATTTATAAAGTCAAGTTTATTTTTGTAGTATCCATTTTCGAGTTACTTTATTTGCACAAAACTAGGGTTTTTTCGTGGTTCTTCCTACAGGAACTGTGCATTTCATGGAAGCACGGTTGAAAATAAAACTACAAAATGGTAAAGATTGTTTGTTTGTTTGCCAACGTTATCTCAGAAAGTACTGATCCAATAACGATTTTTGGTAAAAAGCCATACTTAGTATTTCTTAGTGACATAATTATGTATATGTTACTTCAATATCCCGGAAAAAAGAAGGAAGAAAAATCCAGGAAGAAAGGTAGATAGATTGATAGAATACTCTTATTATTTACACCATACAAGTTCAAGTTCAAGTTCTGACAGGAACAAGAAAACGAAGCCACAGCCTTAAGTTAATTGTAAAAAGGCTTTTACTTAAAACCTAGTTAGTGTTAGCACTTATATTCACGCAGGCATAACCAGGGTTAATGAGTTAATGTCAGGGTTTCAGAGTTATTCGAGAGAGTGACCGCGGCCCTAGAACGCAAAGGGTATTTGAAAGAACACGGGTGGGTTTTAGTCAGTAAGAATAGAATACAGGACCGTCTTTATTTGCTTGGAATATTGAATAGGTACATAAAACTAAGTTGTTAATTAAAATATATAATATTATATGATCCCCACATAACACACACATTCTGCTTTAATTTAGCATGCAATTGTAATGCAAAGGAGCTAGAAGAATGATATTACAAAGAGCATTAAAATTTAAGAAATCCTGCACAGAAAAATAACGGTTATCTACCAGTAATTCTGAAAAACATTTTTTAAATTTCTTCAGGTATTAATTAAAGATTACAGAAGCCATACAACTCATCTCATTTCTTTTCAATAAGCTAGTTGACGCTTCCTCCCACTCCTCGCCCAGAGCATGAGACTACGGTCTACAAAAAAAAAACAAATGTGGCACATGTTGTCTCTCATACAAATAAAGCTATATTACTTTCGTTCGCCGACCTTCCCAGTCATCAATTGTTTTTCTCTCGAACTTTCTTTTTCTTTTAACGTATTTTTCATAAATCTACAGTTTCGGGAGCGGTGGGGGCGCGGTTTGGAAACAACATGGCCGCCTGACGTTACCGCCATTTTTCATTCCCACCGCCGCCCAAGTCGCTATCGAAGTTTTGTTATTACCCCAACATTCGAGAGATTTGGCCGATATCACCCTATTCGGGAAACGATTTGTTAAAAAAATATTAAATGTTTTTATCGGGTTTCTCGAGGTCGAGTGGATGTTTTTGTTATATTTCGCGTGTTTATTAATACAATTTTGTGATGCTAGTATCTTTTCCCGACTTTATCTGCCTGTTTCAATAACTGGTCATTCACTGTCTTCTGGACTTCCAGAGTTAACAACCACAAACAAAACATTTTGCCTCTTTAAAATATCTGATAGTTCAGTTATGTTGTTAAAAAGCTTATTGAAAACCACTGAAAACCACAAAAAACTTTAAACTTTCTGAATCAGCTTTGGATTTCAATAAACTTTTAACCTATTTAAGAAGTTAAAGTACCTTCTTAACAAACACTAGCAACCGAATCCTAAAGATTTAATTAAAAATATTAATTACCGAATATCTAAAATCGCATGCTGACGCCCTTTAAAATCAAAACAACTAAAATTTCTGAGAAATACTAATTCATACCAATTTATTTAAGGCGCTAATAAAAAAAAATCGTTACAACTTAATCGCGTGTGAAACAAAAACCAACAAAATCACGCATTTAAATAAACACGACACAAAAAAATATTAGTTTAATTATTTTTTAACAGTTAAAAACTCCAATGACCTAGTTGGATCAGATGGTTGGGCTGATATGGTCTCTCTGATATGGTCAGGCTCGAGTTAGTAAAAACGTTCCAATACGAAATAGTTTTTAATAGTTATCATACACGCGAGTGTAATAAAATGTTGTGTTTCAACGCCTACTTTTTAACCTAATACAGCCAAGTTATGAGTCCGTAATTGTTTCATTTTAAAGGTCAGAAAGCTTAGATATGTTTGAGGCCACAATAATTATTATAATCCATACTTCCGCTTAGTATTTAAGTAAGTATACCTTAACACGTCTGAACGGCAGAATGGATTCGAATGAAACTTCGTGTACTGGTAGATCAGCCCTTTTTTATCTGGGTAGATAATCACTTCTCTCGCTGTGGAACGGAAGGGAGCGCCAGACTCTTACTGACTAAAACTTACCCATGCTTCTCATAGTGCCCTTTGCGTTCCAGGGCCGCGGTAACTCTTTCAAACGAAATCCGCAACCCTAGCAGGCCCTGACCCTGTTGGGCCCCGTCTACCTTGCTGACATCTTTTTGATGCCTGGTTATTATTAGAGGGCGAGCCACCTATAGCTCGCCATCCGTAGGGAACACCTACAATGGCTGGGAATCGCCCTGCGACTCCCGATGCCTGAGGCGTCTTCTTCTATTGCGGCGGCTGGAGCGTGAAGTTTCGATCTCCCTCGCACGGTTTGCCTCCTCTTGCTAGCAGTATTGCTTCGCAGAAGGAGGTGTACGCTGCCCATGCCTCCTCGCTCCGGACTATGGATTGAACCAAGGTAGCAGGGAAGCGAGAGGTCTCCGCCGCCGATCGCCTCGACGAGAACACAGCGTTGCTCCGCCCAAGCAAGGCAGACCTCCACCGTATGCTCCAACGTGTCGTCCGGGCGATCGACAGTGTTAGCACCCGGGCGTGACCTCCCGCCGAATTTGAAATGGTTACCATGACCTGCGTCAGGCGGAAGGTGAGGACGCCATGACGTCTCTCCTAAAGATAGCTCTCTAAAACACATAAACAACATGACCTCCACTACGAAAATATGTCGACAAAAATTCGTCATGTGTACATTGTCCCCTTGCCAAAGGTTCCGCACACAGTATTCGACCTTTGGCAACGCATGGACGATAGTTTCCCGCTAAAATTACCATAGGCGATATTTTTACAGGACTTTCTCTAAGAAAGACGTGGTTTTCCGGTGTCTTGTGGGACTCTTAATTTACTTTGTCAATAGTTTTATGCAAGTATTTTTGGCAATAGGCAATGCTGCCAGTCCTTTGGGTACATTACCAGTGGCCAGCGATGCGGAGGAATTTTTCGACGCCACCTTTTTTATTTAAGTATATGTATTATGCTGAGATGGGGACCGTTTTTGGCCTCGCACAGTTACATAATAATACTTACTACTAACTTACTTACTTACTTTTAATAATACTTTTAATTTATTTTTATTTTTCTTTGTTTAATGTGCGAGTCCTAAATAAATATTTTTCTTTCTTTCTTTCTTTCTATATAGTAATAGTTAGTTATAATAATAAAGTAGTAAATTTTGGTTGAGTTTTTTTAAGAATTAAAGTGGACGCCAGAGAATATTTTTTTCTAGAAACTTATAGATAAAGATACTGTGGATAATTATGGACAAATGATTCAATATATTTTCAAGAGTAGATAAAAGTACATCCAAAAGGTAGACATATGTTTCAGGGCCTCAAGTCTGCTATTTTTACAAATTTGTCATTCCAACATGATCCCATTGTCATTTTGCTAAAAGTTCGTAATCTGCTAAATTCATAATGGTTGATCATTGGTCGGTCAATGGTCTCGTAATACTTTTTGATAACCGAGCTATTAAAAGCAATAGCTGCACAATAATGTTCTAATGGTAGGGCACTGATCAAAAGAAGTGTCCAAATTTTAGCAGATTACTGCATACATCTGTCATTATATGTACGAGATTACCATTCTATGCCATTTCTTTCAATGGAGTGTCAGTGGTTGACCATTGGAAAGTCATAGTGACGCTTTTATATTAGTAAATCACCAATCAACCATTATAAAATCAATGATAGACCATTCTGACATTATTGTAAAAGCAGACTTGAGGCCCGGCCGTGAGATTCACGAACTTTCGATGGAAGAAATGTACAGGACCGGTTGGTGTGGCAACTTTTGGGGCTATATATGTACATACACATGTACATATATGTCCAGCTGTGGACTTAACGGCCCTTAGGAATTTGTAGAAAGATTCTCATTAAAAACCTTTATCTTTTATCTATATCCAATATCTATATATGCACATCCCATTCTAAAGAATCTGACCCAGTTCTCAGTGATCAATATTTGTTGCGATTTACGATGTTTAAGCTCGAAGTTACGAGTATGCGTGCGTCGGTGTGTTCTGTATCTACAGACACACCTATATGACATCAGTGGGCTAGATACAATTACTATTTCAACGTTGTAGAATAAAAAAACACGGCATGCAAGGATGATAAATGTAGATAGGTACAATTTCGAACAAAAGATATTTCGCTTTTTTTTAGTACAGTCACGAACATATAACGTATTGCAATGGACAGTATTATTTTCATCATTTAGAATAAAACTAAACTCTGATACAGCTTAGCAACTTATTTTTTTCGAACGCAACCACAGTTTTTGTTCGCCATTTAAATGTTAAGCCTCTCGACTTCATTTTAAAAAAAGCAAACAAAACGTCAAATTTTCGTAGTCTACCAGCTATTACAAAAAAAAATGACAACTGATTTTCTGAAAAGGTTTTTATCAACGTTGTTTGAAAAGTTTACTCCCAAAAACAAAACCATTACAAATAGTCTCTTGGCAGCGGGCAGTGGTTTTACAATTACGCTACCCTGAATTTAATATCACCATGATTTGTGATTACTTGTACTAAAAGTTTTTCTCGGAAACATAAGGAAAATATTTAATAGAAGGACGCTACAGTAGCTTGAATTCTGATGCAGTTGGCGTTCCTCCAAACTTTGGTAGCCAGTAATAGAGACCCCTGTTTCTTCTTAAATCGTAACTTAAGCGTTCAAGTAACTGAAACTTGGGGAGGTCTTCGCTCACTGCTTGATGAAACTTTATAGTGTTTGAAACAAAATACTCAGTATTGTCACTGTGGTTCGCTTTGACAAGGAAACAGGTTCGGGTTTCTTGAGTTTAAGTACAAAGACGTTCGAGAACGTCTTGATTAAATGACGAGGAACGACGCAGTGAAAATACTTCTAGTAACAGTGCTAAAACCCGACTATAAAAATCTGCAGAGTCTATAAAACATTAAGCGCAGCCTTAATACGTGCTGCAGAAAAGCATATTATTGAATTCGCTACTAAATATTATATATGTATATCCAAAAGGTACCTTTTTATGGATTGAAAACCAACAAAAAACTTATTACGCTCTGAGCGGAGCGGATTGAAGTGTCAGAATCTTACTGACTAAAACCCATCCGTGTTCCTCCTAATGCCCAAGAGCCGCGGTTACTCTTTCGAACAAATTCCACAACCAAATATCCAGTAACTTACCCCTAGTACCTATGACCACCGCATGCATAAGAAATGTTTGGCCAAATACTAATATCGAAAGAATAGATTATCTGAAAAGACTTGAGGCTTGCACTGTCTGGACAGATCTACTCAAATCTGTGTGGAACTTTCCTCAAAAGGCCACCTTAGACATTTACCTACAAGACATGTTTCTCATATGATTTGACTAGTACGGATTTTCATCATCTGCCTAGCCTTTTCCTAACTATATTGGGGTCGGCTTCTAGTCATACCGGATTCAGCTGAATACCAGTATTTAACGTGGAGCGGCTGCCTACCAGGGTGTCAGATTTTCTGGCTTCTGACAATCCGTAACGACTTTCAAAGATCTACAAATGGCATCCGGGACCAACGACTTAACGTGCTTTCCGAGGCACGGAGAAACTCGGTATGTTAAGATGGTCACCCATCCACAGACCAACCTTGGCAAGCGTTGCTGAACCTTGAAGATCAACCTGTGCGGCTGTTATTCTTTAGTCACGAGCTCCTCCTCTACTAGTACGGATTGTATGGACTTTAAAAGAGACTTTGAGCTCCGAGTTTGTTCCGGTGTTTCTTCTCAGGGTGGTCGGCTAGGAAACACCGGCTTCATCTAGCTTAAAATGACCAGTAATATTGGACGTGTTGAAGTTTTATATTTAACCTACGTACAAAATAAATATCATTTTTCATTTGTCCAGCAGTGCGCCATTATAGGCTAACAGCCAACTAAGAACTGCAGTAAAAAATACATCAGAAGTAACTTCCCGACTTCCAAATGCTTACGTGGGCCATTTTAACACTATAAACAATGTTGAAAAAGACCGTTAAAGAACGACGACCTTCCACCTTCGATTTTAATCATAATAAATCTAAACAAAGTTGGTGTTTGCACGCAATCGTTTGTGCTCATTTAGAAGTAAACACTCATGCGCCAGGTTTGACACGCATTTCTGGGTATTTTTTGCTGGTACCTGGTTTCGTCCTTGGAAAATACTTCAATGTATTATTAAACTATGTACGAGTTAATGAAATCAAAATTTTATTATTTAAAGTGCATTAAGCTTCATTATTTTATTTCGGACTAGCTGTACTGTGATTTTCGTTCCGCCTTTTTTTTCTGGATGGGAAATCATCTAATGACTTCTCCCGCTCTGGACGGAACGGAAGGAATATCAGACCCACCCTTGATCCTTCTAGTGCCCTTTGCGTTCCAGGGCCGCGGTGACTCTTTCGAACAAATTCCGCAACATGTTTTCGTACCGCCTTAGAATCAATAAATACCATGTTCATTTCTGTCCGTGTTTTGTTTGTTATGTTACTGAGTAACTGATAGACAACGTACAGCCATAACGTACAGGCATGTAGCAGTGGCGTGCAGTGGTTCGAGTTAGGGTAGGCCAGAGAAAATTTCCCAATAAATTTTAAAAAATAACCACATTATTCAGGGTTGATTTTTAATGAAATGAGTTTTTTTATTTTTTTTTATTGCCCTTTTAAAAAAAAAAAAAAAAACAAAGAAAAAAGAAACCAAATTTCAATCCTGAATAATGTGGTGTGTTTTTTTTTTGGACATTATTTTCTGGCCTACCCTAACTCGAACCACTGCACGCCACTGGCATGTAGGTTCCCTAGGGAGTGTAGTGGCGCACTAAGAGAGGATTTCCCGATATTCCTACGGGAATGGTAAAATCGGGATATTCTCGTACAAAGTCGCGGGTAAAAACGAGTCAAGTTATGATTTTTTTTTTTTTTCTACTGATCTTGAATAGGGATGTTTCCTGAGTAAAAAATATATGATTATGTTTAGTCCGTCAGTTAGATTATAGAAAAATATTGGACACGTATTTTCTCCTTTATCAAATCTATAAAAACTGACGAAGATACAAAGCATCAAAGATCAGGAGTGGGGGCTTGTGACGTTACGGCTCGGTAAAAATTGTAGCGAGTAGTGACGTCACACGAGTTTTCAAAGCACTGTATCGTCTTCATTTTTTGTTTACGTAAAAAAAGAAAAAATACGTGTCCAATATTTTTTGGAAATCTAACTGACGGACTAATTAGATTTTTTTAGTCAACTACCCAATTATATATGATGTAACATAATCGACCTTGTTTTAAAAAAAAATAGATTTGTAAGATGAAGAAACAGAATGCAGATGCACCGATTTAATATTAACTAGAATAGATAACTGTTAATCAAAGAAAACTTGGGTGCTCACTCATAATGGTGGAAAATTAATAAATAATACAGTATCTGGTTTTGATTACTTATTAAAAATCATCGTAAAAAAGCCACTGCAGTGAAAGCTTTGACTTTTAAACTTCATTTATACGTACTTTCCAAAAGAAATTACATGACGTATGGTTGTAAAATACTGATATATGTGTTGTGTGTAAAAATATAAAATTGCCGGAAGATGTATATCCATAAAAGCCTCCAATAAAACTCAGAAAGGCATTTTCTAGGTACAGGAAACATGATATAACATTTTGGGTCGGAAATATTTCCATTTTAACTTTTAGTGCGTGATGATAAAAAATATTATAGGTCATAATGCGAGTGGTATATAAAAATTATCTGGCTTTTTATTTTATTTTTATTTCAGTGAGATGAAAATAGCAGATGATGTACTTGTGATGAATGATGATGATGTACTTGTGATGAATGATAATGATATACTTGTGGTAAAAATGTTTTTACTCTTATCTTACTATTAATAATTTCAAGTGTTATTTATGATTCATGTGATTGTGCTTTTGTGTGTCCTCTGTTCCTGCACTAAATAAATGCTTTATCTATCTACTTGACATGAAGAATCTTTTCTGTCAATTAAAATTATAATTGCAACGTCTTGGAGGTTCTGCAACACTTGACACCTTGAACACACGACAACAACATAATAACTTGTAGGTACTTCATTCGCTTTGTATCAAAAGTTTTAATTTTAATTCATTTTTCTTGTACAAATACACTTTGTAAAGCTAGGGATAAGTATCAACGTGCAAAAATATGTATTTAGTAATATTCTAAATTTTACAACAACGTTCGGATTTGTTTTGAGGAAGTAAGTAAAATTATTTTTCACAATAAGTTGGCATAAGTTAAGATTGAAATCATGGGGGCTATTAAACTTGAAAAAACTGAAGGTTGAGTGCGTGCAACGTGCTATAAAGCACAGTAATAATACCGGGTGTTAAATTAACACACCACGTTCAAAACTCGTGCACATTGCTCTCGAAAATGCAAATGGCTGATTTAGCTTATCGGGCTGCCCAACTTAAATGGGCAAGCTGTAGGCCGGACCACCGGACAAGCTCTATTAGTTCCTTCAAACCGCTAAACAGGGCTGCGGCAGACCGCGAAGGAGAAGGCAGGACGAGATGTATATTTCCTTAAGAATTAGAAAGAAGAAGAAGCCCAAAATCATGACCGTTGGAATTAATGGAATTAGGCCTTTGCTCATGCAAGGTGTTGTTTCTCATTTATATTAATGACTTGCCGTACCTCGTAAAGGATAATCATGATATAGTGTTATTTGCAGACGACACGTCACTTTTATTCAAACTCAAACGTCAACAGCATAATATAGACGCTGTAAATAGTGCCCTTACGACTGTAGTTAACTGGTTCAATATTAATAATCTTCTACTTAATGAGAAAAAAACGAAATGTGTAAAGTTCACGTTACCTCATGTTAGACAGGTGAACACTAGTGTGTTAATAAAGGGGGAAGAGTTAAAACCCGAAGATAGCACACTGTTCTTAGGCATAACTTTGGATGCGAAGCTACAGTGGGGCCCCCATATAGACAAATTGTCCAAAAAACTTAGCTCTGCAGCATATGCCGTTAGAAAAATTCGTGGCTTAACTGATGTTGAAACAGCACGTTTAGTATACTTTAGTTATTTCCATAGTGTGATGTCATACGGCATTTTGTTGTGGGGAAATGCCGCTGATATTCAAACAGTATTTGTGTTGCAAAAAAGAGCTATCCGTGCGATTTACAAATGAAGTCCTAGACAGTCCCTCAGAGACAAATTTATAGAGATTAATATAATGACTGTGCCCTCAGTATATTTACGAGAATCTTTTGTATGCACATAAAAATATTAATCTATTTAAAAGATACAGTGATATTCATAATGTGAATACCAGGAACAAACATAATTTTGTCATTCCTAAAACTAGGCTCAAGAAAATAGGTGGTTCATTTAGATGTCAATGTATACGTTTTTATAATAAACTCCCTTCCTACATCCAAGACCTTAGTATTAATAAATTCAAATTGATAGTAAAACGTAAGCTATGCCAGAAAGCTTTTTACACAGTTAGAGACTATATTGAAGACCAAAAGGCTTGGGATTGAGATGCTTCAACGATGTACATGGCCTAATATTACGTTTATCTATTGATACTTTTCTCAATTTTAGACTTTGACATTTTATATTCTCCTGCATGTAAATTCAATTTTGCAATTTTGACATGAATGTTTACTTTTTAAAGTATTATTTTATTATTGTGACATGAATATTTACTTGTTAAAGTAATATATATTTATTTTTTTTATTATTATATTATGTTTGACATGTATACTTACTTTGTAAAGTATTATATTTTTACTTAATTTATTTTGTGAATATGAGGACTATATGGGTACTATTTTCTTTTTTCTTTCCTTAAAGTATATATAACGACGATGTCTGGCAGTTTAAGTACTTTTACGGCCTACCCAAATGTCCCTTCTTTGGTATTGTTCGTCGGGTCGTTGAGCTCCTTATTGTTTCTAAGTTGAGCTACTCGACTACTGACAAAGGCTTGCACTGAATGGACAGGGCCACTTAAATCTGTATGGTTCTTTCCTCAAAAGACCATTTCAGACACAGATCTGCATAGTTCTCATATAACATATTATGAATGGGAACTATGTAGATCGCCATATTAGGGTCTTGTTTCAGTTTGTCTGGCAGTTTGAGTAATTCTTGCGGCCTACCCAAATGTCCTTACTTTGGTATTGTTCGTCAAGCCGTTGAGCTCCTTAAAGTTTTAAGTTTGAGCTACACGGTATCTGACAAATGCTTGCACTGTCTGGACAGGTCCACTCAAATCTGTGTGGCACTTTCCTCAAAAGGCTACCTCAGACATTAACCTACATGGTTCTCATATGATTTGACCAGTACGGATTGTATGGACTTTAAAAGAGACTTTGACCTCTGAGTTTGTTTCGGTGTTTCTTCTCAGGGTAGTCAGCTAGGAAACACCGGCTTCATCTAGCTTAAAATGACAAGAAATATTGGACGTGTAAAAGTGTTATGTTTAACCTACTTACAAAATAAATATCATTTATCATTTATCATTTATCAAGGACCGATACGGGTTAGTTAATAAAAATAAATAAAGCCTGTCAACATGGGTAGTAAATCTTTTATATGCGTTATTGCTCATTTTCTTTTTATTTGAATGTGTTATTATGTACATTTAGTTTTCCTCATTCATTCAACTGTTATTTTTTACAAAACATTGCTTTTTATGATTTTGTCAGTGGTCAGTGGCAGCGTACGATTCGCATGACAATTCCCGGCTACCGTAGGCGCGGGCCTACGGATGGTGAGCGATAGGTGCCTCACCGTCAGATAACAACCAGGCCCCGGTCGACGGCGCGTCGTGTTCCACGCGTGCCTCAGAGATGTCAGTAAAGAAAACGGGACTCGCTCGGGTCAGTGCCTGCTAAGGAGTAAAATCCTTAGCAGGCACTGACCCGAGCGAGTCCCGTTCGTAAAACATTAAATTTTAAGATTTTTTATGTTGCACTGCATGACGTGTAAGTTGGACATGTCTGCCAGGGTTGCAAAATTCGTTCAAAAGGGTCACCGCGGCACTAGAACGCATACATAATGAGAAGGAATACGGATGGGTTTTGATCAGTAAAAATCGAAGAAGTCATTTGATGATTACCCATACATAGATAATTAAATGAAAATAAGTTAGTAAATATTGGAAAAACAAATAATTAATCAACATATCTTTGTCACAATCAGAACATAAGCTTGCGACCTTCCCCGTTATATATCAATCACACATTCAGTGTATTGATTGATAACCAACAGAATTTGACACGGTTTTAAACAACATACATATGTTTACATGTTTCAGTTCTGACGGCGCGCGGCGTTACTGCCCAAATTGGTTATGGAAATTTATTTTGAAAGTTACAAAACAAACATGTTATGTAGTTAAGTTTTTATTTTTATTAACGCATAGTTTGGCTTATTAAAATTATCAGTTAAAAAAGGTTGAAAATTTGCTGGTTTTATATTTGGATGTTTGCTAATCTAATATGTCAATTATATTGTATAACGGATTTGGAGGTTTGGAACACTAGTATACCATGACTTGGCTTTTTATCTGTTTTTCTTTGTGTATATTTATTTCTGTTTTTTCCGGTAAAAGCTTTCAAATCGTAAATTATTGTGCTACAAATTTATAGTGTTTAGAAAACAAAAGGCACTAGATATTAATTTATGGTTAGAAAAAAAAAAATATATTTTGAAATGAAGCACTTCGAAACGCGTACTTTTAAGTTTGCATTCTGACTTATTTAGTTTAGCTAAATTAATAAAATGGAACTTCATATTTTAATGAATACAAGCTTAATTGTGTGAGCTTAAATCTACAGTTACGCCTTTATAAATAATAGTCTCTAAAGCAAAACTCAAATATCTCATAACGAATCATAACTCAAAACTTAATTAATTTCATTAAAATAATTACCTCAGAAAACTTTAAAATATTACACTAAAAGGGCTCTCAAAGCAAAACCAGTTTTTAAATGAAGGGCACTAAAGAAAACATTAAAGCTAAATTCATTTTAATTGCATCTTCAACTTGCTACGGCGTAGCGGCGTAGCGCTACGAGATAGCTACGAACTTCGTAGCCAGTACGCGCTGTGAACGAAGTGCGCTGTGTAAGATTTTTAATTGCTTTGGATGTTATGTGGAGCTTTGGCGAATATGCAAGATGATATAATAAATTGAATTGTTTAATGAATATACTATAAGACTTACGAAAAGTCTAAAATGCGATGATTTACATTGGTATGTGCTATTTATTAAAATTTCACGAGGTCTACTCTAAATATTTTAAGCTTTTGAAAATCGTTCGTTTAGAGCCCCAAGATTTACAATAGGGACGATGCAATTACAGAATTTATGAACATTTTGTAATTGAAATTCTAAAATAGTATAAAAGAAGGGCCACTGCAATGATTTTACTGTAGTTAATATTGATTTTTAACAACTATTACGAATGAATATAACATGAAACGGAACGTAAACAATCAGCGTTTAGTGACGTCACTGGTGTTATGACAACGAAAAGACGAACTTAAAATTTATTGTAATACATTACAGTTCATGATCTCTGGCAGACAGGAGTGACTTCATACGTTTTCGCGAGAGAGGAAAAACAGTTAGTTTATTATCGCAGTTTTGGCAATACATTAAAGCGTTTTAATTTTTGTATGGTCTATTTTACACGGAATTCTTTTAAATAAAAGCAAGATGAAAATACTACATGTAGGGAACATGCAGTATTTTCTTTTTTATTATTAAAAAAGTTGACAGAGCCACTAGGGCCATTACCCACATATACCCCGTTGCATTCATCACAGACCAGCCTATACCCCACCATGGGGCCCATATAGCCCCGCGCGTACTAATATTAATAGATATGTGGCCAGTCTGATCTATATGGGCCCCATTTCAGATATAATTAGTAATTTACTTAGAAAAAACAACGTTTATGTAGCGTTCAGAACGGACCAAAATATACGCTGTGTTTGTAACGGAAAAGATATTTTAGAAAATAGTAAAAAGTCTGGGGTGTATAGGCTGGTCTGTGATGAATGCAACGGGGTATATGTGGGTCAGACGGGCCGTAACTTTGACATAAGGTATGGGGAACATGTTGCCGCGTATAGACATGGCCATTCGGACAAATCGAATTTCGCGAAACATCTAATTGATACCGGCCATTCTTTGCGCGACAACAATAGTTTTAATATACTACATATTTGTGATAAGGGTTTCCGGCTGTGTGTTTTGGAACAATTAGAGATTTTGAAACATAGTAATAATAATAATTTTGCACTGTTGAATGACCAGAGGAATTTAGTTTCTTCCCCTTTACTGCGAATGTTTGTGGGTAGTTGTACACAAATAACCAACGGTGGCAGTGTATAAAAGGGGGGTGCCTTGTACTAAATTCTCAGTTACGCCCGATTATGACCTATGCGTGTGCTACCTTTGCGCACACTAAGTCGTACCGGATCCATAGGTTGCAAGTAATCCAAAACCGATTTCTGCGGAAGGCCACGGGTGCTCCGTGGTTCGTTAGAAACGATCGACTCCATGTCGACCTCCGCATTCCAACAATTAAGCAATTCATGAAGCGCCTTAACAAGCGTTTCATAGAGTCCGCCGATTCGCATCAGAACCCTCTCATCGTATCGGCCGCCCGATACACTCCCTCCAAGATTAGTAGCATTCGCCGTCCTCGGCACTCCCTAGTCGAACCCGTCGACCCCATCACCTTACTTCAAGAGAATAATAGGGAAACCAGTACGATTAGAAAAAAACAAAAACAGACCGCGTTCCGTATTCCGGCCTCGCCGACGAGGCCCATCGCGACGCCCCGGTAACATCCCTCCCCGACTTTTGCCTAACGAGCCAGCCCGCGCCGCTGAGCCATTAGCGTTAAATCCCCTAAATAATAATAACTGACCCAGCCTGTCCCTTGCTGCCCCTCTCAATGACCCCGTTAAGCTGAGGCCCGTATCCCACAGGGGATGCCCTTAGCGAAGCGGTCATTTAGCTTTTAGTAGTTTTTAGCCCTGGCTGGGGGCCTTAAATTCATTTGAGGCCACCACAGGATTGTCCGGTTAAGCAGTAACCAGACTTAGTGTGCTGAACTGCGAGTGGTCCATTCCACAAAAAAAAAGAAAACTAAATTCTCAGTCGCAACTCAACGGTCAGCGAGTCAACACGTCCCCTAAGGATGCCTCGTGGAGAGGTGAAACACGTGTCGGTATTGGTGTTGGGTTTTGCTTTGCCTTCCTGCATGTGCATAAAATCCTTGCATTTGCCTTGTAATCTTGCATGTGCATAATATAGCGGGCGGGAGGGAGGTGCATACCTGCAACCCACTAATATTCACGGAAATTAAAACTAGATATATTATTTTCATTTTCAAATTTACTATTAAATTAACCAAAATCAAAAGTCATTTATTCAAACTAGGCTGAGAGCCAGCAGTTTTAGAACATCAAACTTTACTAAAAGACAGTCCCCCAAAACGGGGGACTTTCTTAACATATATTACCTCTTTAATATTATAAAGAGGTAAAATATGTGAACTTGTAGTTTGTAGGGTGTAATCTCTGGATCTCATGAACCAATTTTCAAAATTATTTTACCTATATAAAGCCACATTTGTAAATGTTGTAGGCTATATTTCTATACTCAAGTCCTTCTATATCCGTAATCTCATGGAACAGAAACAACGCGGGTGAAACCGCAGGGCGCTGGTAGTCCTATATAAATAAAGCAGCTACACTTAAGCATGTCGTCACAGAATTTATTGGAACTCGTAAATAATGAGCGAGTCGTAAGTGACTTGTCGCGCGAACTGTGCCTTGATCACACTCAGCCAATCACAGTAATTGGCCAATAGAATTAGAGTAAATTACCTCATGATTGAATAGATTATTAGGGTAATAAAACTTTTTCAATATACGACAAGATACAGAAAGGGAATCTACGTCACGGAAATTAAGATAAGAATTTATTTGAAGTCATCATCATCTGCCTAGCCTTTTCCCAACTACATTGGGGTCGGCTCCCAGTCAAGCCGAATTCAGCTGAATACCAGTATTTTACGTGAAGCGGCTGCCTTCCAGACCTCCACAACCCATTAACTGGGGAACACGGTACTTCTTGGCAAGACTGGTGTCAGATTTTCTGGCTTCTGACATTCCGTAACGTATAAGAATTTACTTGAAGTCAACTTATGCATTCCAACATACCATAATTGCTAACAATCCACCTCTGAAAGCCAGAATAATACAAATCAACTACATAACTCCAAGCCGGATTTCGGAGAAATTATTGAACCATCTTTGATTCTGCCACGAAATTAACCAGAAAAGAAAAGTGGACGACTAAGAAAAAACAAAATTCTGCTTTCTTAACGAAGTTGTTACTCATTAACTGAGTTCAAAAACGTTAACAAGATAATCGCTATTATAAATCTGCTATTATAATCCCTGAATGTAGTAAAATTTAAATCTAAACGCAACACAATAAGGAGTTTCCTGAGTAAAAAAAAATGTGATTCTTAGTCCTTAGTCCATCAGTTAGAATATCGAAAAATATTTGACACGTATTTTTTGTTTTAGCAAATAGATAAAAAATTACGAAGATAAAAAGCATCAAAGATCAGGAGGGGGCTTGTGACGTCACGCCGTGGTTAAAAATGTAGTACGTAGTGACGTCACACGAGTATTCAACGCCCTGTATCGTCTTTGTTTTTTGTTTACGTGAAATACGTGTATGTTTCGGTGTGTTTTCGGGTGTGTTGGTACATGGATTTTTGGTGGCCGTGGTTTTCTTGCTGGAGCAAAGCTTATTAGTGTTAACCGTTGAGTAACACATCGCGACGTAAATCACACCCAGCACCGTAGCTACGCTGAAAGGCATTCAAGTCCCTGTTTCATTTCAACTTCTATAGATTACCAGTAAGTCTTTAAAATCGTAACAATAGAGACAGCCCATTATTGGCGTTCATGTATTAATGCATGGTGGCACATTAATACACGAACGCATGTCAATGAACTTCACCGTAATGTAATCACTGACCCGTGTGAGTGGTCATTAGCAAGTTAAATTGTCAGTAGGCTGTGGTTTTAGTCGCGGTACGGTCAGCTATTAGGTCAGGATGAAATGCTCAAACTGAAAAGAAATCTAACCAAAGGATTTTTACCTTTTTGCTGTTCGCTAGGCTTAGAGAAATTCTGTCAACAAAAAAGATTAATTTGTCCCACCAAAAACACTTTCATGTAAAAATGTTGCCAAGACGAGTCTACATAGCTTACCTACCTTGTGAAAAAGTTTCAGATCTCGTATAGAGCCAAGATTTTGATCTTTGCATCCTAACTTTACCAGGCCTTTTTTGTTTAAGGCCTACCTTCACAAATTCTACCTACATTTTAGTAAAAACGTGTGGCTTGACCGTTTTGCTACCGTCACGAAGATTTCATAGGCATTCGTTCATTGGGTGTGAAATAAAACGGACAAGCCACACGTTTTCACTCTCGATCGAGCTACGACATTCAAACTTTGTATGTTTAATGATTGTACTGATGGCATTCTATCTTGAAAATGTTTAACTATTTAGCATTATCCAAAGCAAAGATATGAGAGTTCAAAAAAATGACGAAGCGTTTCGGGAAAAGGTAGTGCTCTTGCGCTTCGCTTGGCTCGTCTTGGCGGGGGCACTACCGTGCCCCAGATGTTTTCCTATTTACTGGACAAGCATTCTTTGATATGGACTTAAAGCTGCACGTGACAGGAGAAATGTTCGTCAGTTTGGCTTGAAACAATCGCCAATTCTACTATTTTTAAACGACTTGAAAAGGGAGGAGGCTCAATTCGGATGTTTATACACCCCTAGTTTTTAATTAGTACAAATACTTTAAGGGCTTATTAGAATAGGTCTTGTTATTATTTTAGAAAAGTCTCAAAAAATTATGTTCATAAACAGCAAAGTTATTAGCGTTTTTTATATCCCAAAATATCATTCAACTTATGAAAATACTATACAGGCTATTGATTTATGAATGAATAAATGACGATTAAAATGGAAAAATACTGCACGTAGTATTTTCTAGTAGCAATTGTTATGAATGTTGATTGTATTATGAATTTACCAGTTATGAAAAAAGTCCGTGGACATTTTTGGGATTTTATTTTTTCAGTTTTGACTACACAAATATGATCAGTAACGGGTACTGATAGAGCCCTATTTTTTTTTTGTACTGATTAAAAACTAAGGTTGTATATATATATATATATATTTATGTATAGCTCATATATAGACGGATACGTTTTTTTTATTCGTAAGAAGTTTATTTTGAAGAGGTGCTACTTACATTATTTAGATCTCATTAAGAACTTCTGAGATAGACAGCTAATATTATATAGACTGACATTTTTGTCAAATTCGTTTATTCATTTTTTACCATATAGTGCCGGTTTAAAGAAAATTGAAGCCAAAATAAACTTAGTTCTGAATATTTTTTTAATGTACCGTCTCGCCAGCCTATTATTATCAACGTAAAAGAAAAACAACTAATACCCTAATATAACTTCATGAAAACACAAATAAAAAATTCGTGATGACACAGAACATTTGAGAATTAATTTGTCAGGAACAGCGCTTATTATGGCTACTTGGACCGCTGCCAAACGCTGGCAAGGCTTTTTAGACGTTGTTTTTTTTTATAATTGAGAAAAAGTGAAGCTGCAACGATGAGAGTAATTACTAGTGGATTTGTGTTGTTTTTAACCGACTTCTAAAAAAGGAGGAGGTTCTCAATTCGGGTGTTTGTATTTTTTTTTTTAATGTTTGTTCGCGCATAACTCCGTCGCTTGCCAACCAATTTGAAAAATTCTTTTTTTGTTGGAAATTGTATCTAAATTGAACAAGCAGTTTTTTGTTAATTTCAATAAATGATAGCAAATCTGTCGGGATAGCTGAAATTGCATGTTTGTTTATTGTTTACACCAATTTATACCACGTACGCTGTGATGGGTATGTTTAGCTGGGAGTGAACCACTAAAAAGTGAAAAATAAAAAAAAACTTTTTACGAAAAATAAAACCGACCAACCAAAAAGTATAAAATAACTTTAATTTCGGAAGTCGGTGTGTTCAACAACAAAAAAGCAACCAAAAACACCGAGTTCCGAAATTAAAGTTATTTTATACTTTTTGGTTTTTTTTTGTTTAGAAGTCGGTTTTATTTTTCGTAAAAAGTTTGTTTTGAAATTTATTTAGTATTACAAAACAGATGTGTTATTTTTTTATTTATGTATTAATATTGTATAGAGTGATTCAGAAGTGCGTGATTATAATTAAGGGCGATAGGCACCAGATATACGATGTACAGTAAAGAAACTATCAGACTCTTTTTGATGTCGGTTTATAGATGTTTTTTTTATTCTATTTTTGTAATATTTTTTTGTACTGTTTACTTCTAATTTTTCTGTCACTTTTTCAGGAGAAGAATTTAAATATTTTTTGTTTGCATATGGCTCTCTACAAACCGTAACGATACTTACTCCATCAAGTTGAAACTATAAGTACCGTAAAACGGGGTGGATAGAAATGGAGGGGTGAATAAAAACGAAACTTTTTAGTGGGCTTTTCACAAAAATACCATATTTATGGTTTCATAAAAAGCGTTCATTTAAAAATCTTTAGTTAATTTAAAAAAAAAAAATGTCTTCATTACTATTCAAAAATTCCAATCACCTTTCTATCTTCACTATAGTATCAAATTATTGATATTGATCCTACAATGTTCAACGTCACATCATCATCACGTCCTTTGTTAAAGCATTTAAACAGTGTTTAAATTTTAACCTGTTTGACGGTTGCAGAAACGCTCGCCATAGAATAAAGTATAGGTCGTTTTTCTAAAGTCATTGTAGAACGAGCGGCCGACTCAGACGCGTCAACATGGTTAACTTATCGCTTTCTACAATGCGGCACGAAATAGTTGTAACTTGGCTAAGGGGGCAGATATCAACACACTAAAGTAGTTTTCGAGGCACGGAAGCGCACCCCACCGAATGTGTCTCCACGTTGTCGTCGTGGTGGGGCTTGAGCGTCTCAATGATCTTGCGAGCTTTCCCGGTAGAGCCACTCATGCCGGAAGGTCGCAAGTGAGGGATCAGACCAAGAGAGACACACGCTTGCTCGCTGCTCTTTGGTACGCGTCTGATCATCAGACGTGACTGTGAGAGCAGCGAGCAGGTGGAGAGGTGAGGTGAGGAGAGAGGGCCCTGAGAAGGGGCGGAGCGAACAGGGACCGCACCCTTAAAAGGAACACCATGGATAAACAAGGCGAATGTAAAATGAGTCCCCAGGTGGGTCCCGACTGCTCAGCGGTCGGGGAATCCCACCCCGCTTCGGCGGGCTGCCCTCCGTACTCTGGGGTGGGCACCAAACGCCTTCCGCTTGCCAGTGGTAACAAGAGCCGAGGAGGCTCCGAATCGACGTCATCCGGATCCGCTTCTTACAAGGAGCTGATGGCGTTCGATTGTGTTGAGGAGGGTTCGCCTGAGCGCCGGGGAGGTGCAGAATCGGATTCTGGTTCTGCACCTGACCTAGTAACGGTCAGCTCGGCGGGCTGTGGAGAGGAAAGAGGGGGGGCTGCTGCGGAGAACGCCAAGTTCTTCCGCAAGCGGCCCAGGCGGGAGGACGACGGGGAGTCGACCTCTGAAGGCGAGCTTGCCTCCGCCCGCAAGATCCCCACCGCTAGGCGGGGCAGGGGCTGTGAGGCAGGGAGGGGGCTGGCTCCCTCTACCCGGGAGGAGCGTCGGGCCGGGAGGTTGGTGGAGGAGGGGCGTCGCCCTGGAGGGAGCGGTCGCAGGGCTCCCTCTACTCTTCCGCCTCTTCTCGACTCGGACGACTCGGAGCCCCCGGGAGAGGTGCCTCCAACTATTGAGGAGCAGAAGGCCCAGTTCGCGGAGGTCGTGGAGGCCGCGATCCGCGCTGTGGCCTTCAAGAGGAAGCAGTCCTCAAAGCGGGAGGCTGTGACGTTGCAAAACAAGAAATGTAACTCGCAGCGACATCTTTAGCGGACAAATGGAATCACATTTGACAGAGCCCCTAGTTTAAACAACAGATGGCGCTAGAGATCGATCGTCTTTTTAAAACTTAATAAATATTATCAAATAAGTAGATGTAAATTAATCAAAACACATAAAAATTGCATAAACGCATAAAGTTTAATAAATTAAAATAATTAGGAACATGTCGGAATCGAGAGTATTTAGTCTGTGGCATGGAAGCTTCTCGCAAAGGACTTTTCAATGACAGAGTGGAGAAATGGTGGGTCCTTTTAGACCGCAGAGGTCACAGAGAGACGAACAAATGATATTATAAAGGCACTTGTTTTTTCAACGGTGACCCGAAACCCGAGGGGTTTTCAAGTGCATTAAAAGGCTGAACCCTGTGAGTATTTCGTCCTCCATTTGTTTCCCATTCTGAAAGTCCAAAGGCACGTGTATTTGACTACGGAGATTTTGTTCCAGGTCTGGCTGTTTTACTAGCCTGGATATTTGAGGTCCGGGATTGATGAATGCCTGAAGCCATCCGGAGAACGTGCATCGTTCAGGTTTGGCTCGACGAGATTTGAGACAGTGTGGCCGTCCATGGTACAGGAAGGCCTTACCAATCCGAAACCTCGTTGAGGAAACATCGCCGTTCCAGGTAACAGCAATCCTGCTGGACTTCTCCCGTAGGCCGCGTCTGTTCGTGGGTACCAAGGTTTTTAACCATGGTGCCATGCCGAGGGATTCTGTTCCACTAATTGAGTGCTACCTGAGCACTAATTGAGTAGTCTTGTATTATAGTGCGTAAGTCTTGCACTGTTTGAGAGAGACTTGAGCATTAAGTATTTGCTAATTGAGCTAATTGACTAATTGAGTAGAGAGAATTGACTAATTGAGCAATTGACTAATTGAGTAGTCACTAATTGAGTAGTAATTGAGCTGCTATTAATTATTATGAGGGAGATGCATTAGACCTGTATACTGGGTTTATTTTCATACAAAGAGTTAGGCCTTTTGTTAATGTGTTAAGTAACAAGACCAGTAATGACTTCCTTTTGTATTAAGTTGTGTCACGGGTATACTGTACCATAGTGAGTAGGTTTCTTAACGTGCACAGCCCTGGTTGGTCAATACCTTGCGATTGAGCTAGTGGTATTTAGGCGTTCACCTCGCGAATCCTTACAAGCGACCTGAGACGTTGTTTTGTAATATCTCATGTGGTGTACCTCTGTTATACCTTGGTACGGAGACAGGGTCTAACAGGGTTACACATCTTAGTGTGTAAGTCTGGGAGGTATTATTTATGATTAATTGCCTCATTCACTGTATTTCTATGCAAGGTGATACTTCTTTTTTTAGTGAATAAACTTTGTATGTGTATTGAGGTATGTCTTTAATTTCAATCGTTCCAGATGTTTATGTATATATACCTTTATAAATTTACTTTCACACGGTTGGAAACTTTAGGTTTCATCTACAATCCATAACCCCTATAGTGGGGAACTGTGACGGGACCGGGTGTGACAAGGCCATCGGCGCGGCCAAAGCCTCCATCCTGGCGGCAGCGGCAGCTAACGCTGGTGGACCTGCCTCAAAGGAGGCGTCGGAGTTGCGGGCGGAGGTCGCCCGCCTCGCGGTTCTTACGGAGCGACTTGTTCGGGAGAATGAGTCGCTCCGGAGGGACCTGGCGGGGATGGCCAGAGCGGCCTCTGTGGAGCCGCGAGGGGGACTGAGTCCGGCAGCGCCGGAGGGAGGCCAAGTGCTGAGCCAGGTACGGGACCTGGTGCGGCAGGAGCTGGCTCCCTTCCGGAGGCAGATCTCCGTACTGGAGGACATGGTCCGGCGTCCCCCGTTGGCGGCGACGCGGGGGCCCCCGGGACAGCAAAAGGCGGCCTCGTACGCGGCCGCCGTGGCTGCCGACCCGGGAACGTCTGGCCAGGCGAAGGCGAAGGCCAAGGGCGGAGCCGCGCCGGCGCCAGCGCCGGCGCCTGTGACGCCGGCGACTGCGACGCCGGCGACGACCAAGGCGGCCCCGGCGAAGAGGGGTGGGGGGACGGCTGGAGGAGCGGCTAAGGCTGCGGCGCCAGCGGTGCCGCAGCCGCCCCCACCCCCACCCTCGGACCCTCCTGCGGCCGAGGCCGAGTGGCAGGTTGCTGGCCAGAAGCGGCGGGCCGCGAAAGCGGCCAAAAACAAGGCGAGGAGGCAGCGGCGGAAGGCCAACGCCATTGCGGCGAGGCTTCGCGCCCCGAAATCCGCGGCTGTAGTGCTTACACTGCAGCCGGAAGCGGAACAGAGGGGCGTGACGTATCTCGCCGTACTGAAGCGGGCGAAGGAGGCGGTGAGCCTCCAAGAGCTGGGCATCAGCGGGGGCATCGGGGTCAGGAGGACCTTAACCGGTGCCCGCAAGCTCGAGCTCGCCGGAGCGGAGAGTGGCCCGTTCGCGGACGCCCTGGCCGAAAGGCTGAGGGCGGTCTTACCCGCGGATGAGGTCCGGGTGTCCAGGCCGACTAAGCGCATCGACATGCGCATAGTGGGCCTGGATGACTCCGTGACGGAGGAGGAAGTTGTGGCCGCCGTCGCCAGGACTGGGGGGTGCTCTGCCGAGCTCGTCAAGGCGGGCACCCTCCGGCCTGACAACACGGGCATGCAAACCCTTGTGGTGAGCTGCCCCGTGACGGCGGCCAGAACTGTGTCGGAGGGCCGAAGGCTCTTGGTGGGATGGGTGTCTGCGCGGGTAAAACTGCTAGAACCCAGACCTCTGAGGTGCTACCGCTGCCATGTGGGCAACCACACGGGAGCTATGTGCCCCTCAGAGGTCGACCGCAGCGGACTCTGTTTCCGCTGTGGTCAGCCCGGTCATAAGGCCGGCTCTTGCGAGGCCACGCCGCACTGCAGTGCATGTGCGGCTGTTGGCAAGCCGGCCGAGCACTGGGCTGGGGGAAGGGCCTGCGCGCCATCCGCCCCGACCAGGGGCAAGAGGTCCGCCGCCACCGCCGCCTCTGCCACCGCCGCGGCTTCTGTCGCCGCCACTGCCGCTTCTGCTGCGGGTGCTGCGACTCCCAACACTCGGGAGGGTGCTGAGATGGAGTGCCAGTAATGGTCCCATTTCGGCCCCCTCCAGAGACAAGTCGGCCGCTGTGCTATTGCGCAGTGGCTGATGCCTGGGGACGGTGAGCGTGGGTGGCTCGCCGTCCAATACCGGGTTGAGTCGACGACGCGTTGTGTTCCGCGCGCGTCACAAGGAGCCGTCAGCACCGAGGACGGGGCCCCATAGGGTCGGTGCCTGCTAGGGTTGCGGAATTTGTTCGAAAGAGTTACCGCGGCCCTGGAACGCATAGGGCACAAGAAGGATCACGGGTGGGTTTTAGTCAGTAAAAGTCTGACACTCCCTACCGCTCCACCCAGGGCGGGAGGGGTCATTTGATGATTTCCCATCCAGAAAAAAAAAAAAAAAAAAGGCACGGAAGCGCAGTATAAAATTAAAAACACACGAAGAAGGAACGGTACAATATAAAGAAACACGAAATACATTGTGATTTCCTGAGATAAAGCTAAGAAGACAAAAATAACTTGAGAGAAAAAAAAGTTGTTACAGTATGCAAGTACACTTTAGCTAAAATAAAAGTTTAATCTTTAAATCGAGTTGCTAAAAGCCTGAGAGCTATACTAACTTTGACCTCTACATATATATTTATGTAAAATCTTTCAGGGAATTCCGTGCATCAGCAGAAAAGTACGAGTGGGCGGATGCAGTAGCGTCAGCAAGTAAATGCATTATTAATGAGGCATTTTAAGTCGATTGATACCGGAGGCTAGTATTCTGGGTCTGTATCTAATTTTATTCTATTTAATATTGAAATCGGTAATAGATTTTCAGTGTTTTTTTATTTGTACCTTTAAAATTGATATTTTTTATGAATTTTATATTTAGGAATAAATAAACTTGACGTACTTAGCGATAGCGCATTCGTAAAAAAAACTCCTACAGCTGTGTAACATATTTTTTCCAGTGTCCCATTTTTAATATATTTTAAGCAAAGTAGTGTATTTTCATTTAAATTTTTTCACACAGCACCTCAGTTTTCATACATTTTTGTCAGATTGCGTTTGTCATGTGAATGTGAACGTTGCTTGAAAATGAGTAGAATTGGATCTCTGATCATTCATTATTTCGTTTATTCAGTCAAAACTGAAAGTTGTTTGTGCCGCTAACCAAATGTTTACCAAAAATTTTGATATTTTCGCCAATCGCTATCGTTCATTGAGAGTTGCCTAGGCCCTCAGTTATAGATAGAAATTTACTAGCAAATTTAGTAACAAGTAGAAATGACACTTGTGCACACTAGTACCCACAAAGAAGAGTTTTTTTCTCCAGCTAAAACGCTAGGAAGTGGTGACGGGCGAGCGTCTTTTTAAACACTATCTGCCACTAATATACATATATATGAAATACCCTATGACTCTTAAAATAGCTTTCCTACATTGAAAAATAATTGCGTCCGAATTTCCAAAGATTACCTTTCACAAACCAACTAATTGAACGACATCGTTGGCGCAGTGGTTGAATATTAACTCTTGCGCTACATATCGCAGGTTCGATTACCGCACGGTACAATTACTTGTGTGGCCTACAGATAATTTCTCCAGGTCTCGCTGTTTGTGTATATCAATTTATATGTTTGTAAACGTACCCATGATACAGAAAAAAATACAGAATATATAATAAGATACAGAAAGTCCTAGTGTAAGGCAACGTTTACTTCTAAAAAAGAAAAGAAAAATTTTACCTGTTTATAATATACTAGCTAACCCGCGCAACTTCGTCTGCGTCACATAGGAGAGAAAAAAAAACTGACGTGATGTTATATAGCCTTCCGCGGTAAACGCTCCAACACTAAACATTTTTTTCAATTTGAACCATTAGTTTTTGAGATTAACGCGTTCAACCAAACAAACAAACTCTTCACTTTTATATTATTGGCGTAGATTTGTTTATATTGCAATTAAATTAAAATTTAATCAAAAAAATTCTTAGTAACGTTTTTGCTATCCCTATCAATAGCCGCATCCGCCCTGTCTCCGAGCGGGAACAGGACTAATTCATTGCTTTTTGGCAAACAAGTTCCAACTGTCCTCGTTATGTCGGCCGAGGAGAATAGAACACACCCACGCTTCAAGATAGAACCTTCAAGGCAAACGTTCGGGGGTTAGTAGTTATCCAGGTTAGAGAATTTGTGAAGAAAAATTGACTTGGTAAGATGGTGTTATCTATACCAATATTATAAAGCTGAAGAGTTTGTTTGTTTGTTTGTTTGAACGCGCTAATCTCAGGAACTACTGGTTCGAATTGAAAAATTATTTTTGGGTTGAATAGACCATTTATCGAGGAAGGCTTTAGGCTATATATCATCACGCTTAAACCAATAGGAGCAGAACAGCGATAAAGAATATTTTAAAATCGGGGATTCCACGGGGACGAAGTCGCGGGCAGCAGCTAGTCTATATCTATACTAATATAATAAAGAGGAAAGATTTTTATTTATTAATGTAACGAATAAACTCAAAAACTACTGGACCAATTTCAAAAATTCTTTCACCACTAGAAAGCTACATTCACCCTCAGTAACATAGGCTATATTTTATCCCCGTATTCCCACAGGAACGGGAACTACGCGGGTGAAACCGTGGGGCGCTGCTAGTTTTTAATATTTAAGAAGGGAAATCTTTTAGTAATGTTAGCAGGGAAAAGTTACTAAATCAATGTACCTGCCCTTTTCCCAGTAATGTTTAAATTGTATGCTAAACTGGACGCAAATAATTATAAAGAAAGAAAGAAAGAAAGAAAGAAAATACATTTATTTGGCACATACAGATACACACAATTTAGACACAAATATAAGGAAACTTAAATTTAAAACAATAACATTGTGTGACCCGAGTGTGTGTGTGAAGCGAGTGTAACTGTCTGTTTGTCAAAGAATTACGAATGACAGCCGAAATCAACGGCTTAACTATGTCTCCGAAGCACGGAGGAGTCTCGATATGTTTTGGGTGGTCGCCCATCCGCGCGTCGACCCCGGCAAGCGTTGCTTAATCCAGCAATACTAGTAGATCCAAGTGTTTCTGCTTGAACATCCTAAGTTTAACTTTCACAATCATTCAAATTAAGAATGGTGTTATAAGTATTTAATTATGATCTGTTTTAAATAAAAGGAGAGCAGTGGTGGCCGAGTGAGAGTAGTGGTGTTCGAGTGGTAACGACCTGACTTACGAATTGTAAGTCGCGTGTTCAAACACAGCCAGGCGCATTATTTTGTGTAATTAATTTCATCACCACTGCTCTCAAAACGGCGAAGGAAAACATCGTGAGGAAACCGGCATTTCCTTGAACCAAAAATCCAAAGACATGTGACATTCGACCAGCCCGCAGGTCCCCGAGGCCCGCGTGGTGGATTACGGCCCATTCCCTCTCCTAGAGAGGAGTCCTTTGTCCCAGCAATGCTAACATTAAAAGGCTGATTATATGCTTTAAATAAAAGAGATTTCAACACAAATAACTCGTATACATATAAAATAACACACATAACACGTGGAGTTGTCGTAGAAAGTACGTCGTTTAAAAAAGTACGTCTGGGTGTTTGTGACATTAGTCACGATTCCCAGAGCTACTTTTTTAAACCCAAAAAATACTAAATAAAGTACTCGTAAGCATCCATTAACCTTAAGTAGATAGATACCAAAGTTTTCATTGCGTAATCTTTATATCAAGACTTAAAAATATCCTTACCTTTTAAAATTACTCCTACTACTTACTCTTTTTTAACGAAAATGTCAAGAAGATAGGCCACAAAAAGATGCCGAATTTAAAAATATAACTTTGTCGCTGTCCCAAATTTTATGAAACGCCGTAGCCTGACAAACGACGACCGGTGTGCCGCGATGCCGGAGTATATAATAACGATATGGACATATGAGCAGTCAAGATGTTACAGAAAATTCTACTGCGACAAAATGATATTATTTTAATAAAACGTAGTATTTCTTGTTTGAAATTTTGTTCGTACAATGTTTATCTAGGTGATTTCGTTCTTAATACTAGCTTATTTATTGTTGAGATAAAACTGCTATTCTACAATCATTTTACTACCCTAAAAACAATTATATTAAAACTAAAACTACCCTAAAATTACGTACAATTCTCAGTTTCCTTCTAACCAGATCTGTTTTAATTTTCCTTATGATATCTTGGACCAGTGTCGAAAGATTTTTTTTAAATAAGGTAGACTGGGTACGGTTGAAGCAGTGGACGGTTGAAACAAGGCGTATATATCAATACTGTGCGTGATGTGGTGAGAGGTATATGAAGAGAAAGAAGCGGGCGACAAGTCGAAGTACGAATTTTAGAGCTGCGTTGCTCTTTGGCCGCTGTGCTTGTGTAGTAGTATATAGTACTATTTTTGTTCGTACATATTTGTAACTAGCTTCTGTCCGCGACTTCGTCCCCGTGGAATCCCCGATTTTTAAACATACTTTATCGCTGCTCCGCTCCTATTGGCTTAAGCGTGATGATATATAACCTAAAGCCTTCCTCAATAAATGGTCTATTCAACCCAAAAAGAATTCGAACCAGTAGTTCCTGAGATTAGCGCGTTCAAACAAACAAACAAACAAACTCTTCAGCTCTATAATATTAGTATAGATTATTATGGTTTTACAACAGTTATAGTATTGAGAATTGTATCGTTTTAATTGAAGTTTGTACAATATGGCTGTATGATTAGTTTTAATTCTTTATTAATATTCTTAATGTGAACTGTTTTATACCTAGAAGGTTGGGGTCAGTTGAAACAGTTTATTTATTTATTTATCTTGTTTCTTAGATATTAAGAATACGCCAAAGGAACACTACTAGACAGATATCTGGAGTTTTATTTAATACATTTTTATCGCTAGCTTAACTAATGTCGATGCAAAAATGTTTCAACCTTACCCAGTCTACCCTACCTAGGTATTCGATTTTTCAAAAGTATTTACTAAAGCTCATATCAAAATAGCCAATATCACCTTGATAGTGAGCCATGAAACATTAAACAGCTGACTGATAGAGAGAGAGATACAGATTTATTATGTAAGACAGTATTTAAATGGACTTCCTATGTCCAGACTGAGCAGTTAGTTATTTATTTAAAGAAGTTATTTATTCATTCACTGCCAATACCTACAGGCCATAACTTCTACTTCATTTAGAAGTTCGTGTTTTGTTTGTAATACAGCCCGTGGCAAGAGATGGCATTTACTTTAAATACCAAGCACCAGTGTGGTGCAGTGGTTCGAGTTAGGGTAGGCCAGAGAAAATGTCCAAATAAATTTTAAAAAATAACCACAATATTCAGGGTTGATTTTTAATGAAATGATTCTTTTTTTAAATTGGATATTAAAAAAAAACCACATTTCAACCCTAAATAATGTGGTGCATTTTTTTTTACATTTTCTCTGGCCTACCCTAACTCGAACCACTGCACGCCACTGCCAAGCACTGCCATACAACGTGGCAATGACTTCAGTTTCTTGGGCACAATACCAGCTGATAGCGTTGAGAACGAATTTTTGATGCTATATTTTAGTTCGTACTGCTTAATAAAACTTTTCTGCGGTGGCCTCAATCAAAAAGTTCTTAGCCAGCACTACAGTATTATTAAATGCCAAAGTCTACTCTTTATCCTGGAAAAAATCATGGTTTTCGTGTTACGAGCCACAAGAAAAAACTAGGATAAATAATGATTTCTCCAAAACCAAATTTTAATGCTCAAGACAAGTGTATTTAATTATTGCTAAGAAAAAAAAATGGAGTCAAAAGAATTGAAAAAACTTGTTCGAAATGTTCGTTGTTTTACATTCCAATGTACTTAAAACCATTATTAATTAACAAATTGCATGTTCGCATTGCATGCTAGCGAGTTTTTAGAGCAATACTCATACAATATGCCACAAGTTATGTTTTCTTTAACAGCTGGCGATATTATCGATCTTTGGACTAATGACTGCACGACAAACTACATAACTAGGTACTGAGTGATAATATGGGGTTGGTTTACACCTTCTCGCCTTTTTGTTTGAAATAGTTTCACAGCACAACTTTTTATAATATCTCTCACAATTTTTTTTCACTTAAGCATCTATTTACCTGTGGAAACGTAGATATACTATTAAGGTTAGGCACCTTCCCGCGTCTTCTCTCGTGCCTTCCACCTTCTGCGAAGCAGTAATGCTAGCGAAGGAGGAGGCGGCCAGTAAAAAGGAGAAGCCAACTTCACGCGCTAGTCACCGCAACAGAAGAATATGCCCGGGCGTCGGGGGTCCCAAGCGATTCCCAGCCACTGGCCACGGACAAAGACAGTGCCTGCTAGAATTGCGGATTTTTTTCGATGGGTTTTAGTCAGTAAGAGTCTGACACTATCTTCCGCTCCGCACAGAACGCAAAGAGTCATCAAGTATTTCCCATCTAAAAAAAATAGACTTTAATAAAGCCGCTTTGTCAGCCCCATTCCAAGAAACACTTTTCTAAAACAACCAACAAATAGTGCTCTAGAAGAATGGCTTCCACAATTTACCAAAGACAATTTACGAAGAACCCATTTCTCACTCACGATAATTCATTTCTACCCACGTCCCATAAGTTGACATGGCTCGGAGTCTTGAGGAAGGTCAACAAACTGAACTTTCCCTTTCTTTCTACCTTTCTACCACCTATAATTTGTCTAACTCCAAATAGTATTGGAAATATTTGATGAGAATATAGAGACTATTTAATTGGAATGGGGGCAACAAAACTAATGAAATAAATCCTAATGACTCCCACGTATTTAAACGTGGAAGTCTGTTTGTTTTGGTTTTCTAATCAATCATGATTTAATGACTGAACTGATTTATAGATTAGGAAATAGAACGCTTTTACCTTTTTCGTATTATATAAGTTTGACTTGTGCAAGTCACAAGCGTTGAAGAGTAAGAATAACAAACAAATTTGTGTCATAGCATAGTAGATATTATAGACGCGAAAGTTTGCAAGTATGAATGGATGTTTGTTACTCTTTCACGCAAAAACTACTTAACGGTTTTGGATGAAATTTGGCACACAGATGGTATATAGCCAGGATTAACTTATAGAATAATTTTTATCCCGGTATTCCCACGGGAATGAAACTTATGCGGATGAAACCGCGGGGCGCTGCTAGTATGTCATAAATGTATGTGTATCTATTGTCTCAATATTTTGAATAGTCCTACGCCAACCGCGGTGGAAATGGTGGAATTACGGTGAATATAGGGATAATCGCCGGTTGAACTAACAACACAACGACTTTGAAAACGTCTAACGGGACCTTTGCGAAATGCCTTAAGCCCCTCGTACGCCTTGCAAAGGTCTGGGACCACAGGATTCCAAGAAATGTAAAAATAATAAAGAGATAATAATAATAATAACAATTTTTTTTTTCTCCACAGTAAAAACTCTTAATAGCTACCTTATTTCTACGGTGACATGTAGGAGGGACATTATATTGTGGGAGACTGGTGCCTAAACTAGGCTCAAGGCCTGTATTTCTGGTCACCAGGACTCCTTCATTTAAATTTAACAAATTATGTTATGTACTCGTACAACGACATTTTAACATTCTTTTTCCAGTATCAGGGTGGGAGTGAGGTTGAGTGTGTACTGCGTGTATGTGTAGTTTTTTGTTAGAGAAGCGTGTGCAGTATTGTGTGTTGTGTGTGTGGGGGGGGGGGGGGTTGTGTGTGTGTGCGGCAGTGAGTGCTTTTTGTTTTGCTCGTAGTAGCATATGTATATATATAGATAGTAGCATAGATATAAAAAGATTTCCAAATACTACCATTTCGAATAGGGTAGTTGACTAAAAAAATCTAATTAGTCCGTCAGATAGATTTCCAAAAAATATTGGACACGTATTTTTTCTTTTTTCACGTAAACAAAAAATGAAGCCGATACAGAGCGTTGAAAACTCGCGTGACGTCACTACTCGCTACAATTTTTAGCGAGCCGTAACGTCACAAGCCCCCACTCCTGATCTTTGATGCTTTGTATCTTCGTCAGTTTTTATAGATTTGATAAAGGAAAAAATACGTGTCCAATATTTTTCTATAATCTAACTGACGGACTAAATATAATCATATATTTTTTACTCAGGAAACACCCCTATTCTTTAGGTATCTACTCAAATAATAAAAGCCCTCGAAACGCACGATCGCCCTTGAACCATTCACTCGTATTCAAGAGCTGTTTCAATGTCAAATCTTCCAATTTTAACCTCAATGAAAATGAAAGTGCTGAGAACAAGATAGCTAAAAATAAACCATTGTTCAGTTTTCTACACTGAATGGAACTTTTTCTTAAAATAGTACTACTGTTTACTTTTAATTTTCTTTGATAGACAAGGAAAGTGGACAGTTCTGTTGCTTGTTTTTATTTTTAAACTAGCTGTCCGCACAACTTCGTTTGTGTCACATTTTTCATGACTGCTCCGCTCCTATTGGTCTTAGCGTGATGATTATAGCCTATAGCCTTCCTCGATAAATGGGCTATCTAACACTGAAAGATTTTTTCAAATCGGACCAGTAGTTCCTGAGATTAGCGCGTTCAAACAAACAAACAAACAAACTCTTCAGCTTTATAATATTAGTATAGATTATAAACGTAAAGCTGTATTCATAAAAACTTTTTATTTACTACTAGCTATACAACAAACTACAGACAAGCAGATTCTTTATTTAAAATTTTCTATGGATAATTTGAATTTAGAATCTCTTAAACAGAATTTTACTTAAGCAATGCTTTTGAATAATCCTGTTAACTTTTAACTCATTTTAACAATCAAACCAGATTTAGCTGTATACCAGAATTCCATGTGGAGCAGCTGCCTACCAGACCTCCACAACCCATTAACTGGATAACACGGTACCTACTTCTTGGCAAGACTGGTGTCAGATTTTCTGGCTTCAGATCTCCAAATGACAGCCGGGACAAAAGTCTTAACGTGTTTTCTGAGGCAGAGAGATGTCTCAGTATGTTAAGATGGTAACCCATCCATAGACCAACCTCGGTAAGGGTTGCTTAACCTTGAAGATCGACCAGTGCAGCTGCTATAATTTGGCCACGAGTTCGTTTGACCAACTGAACTTAAAAACAAAAAGATTGAGAAACGTATTAGTACTTGTTTACCTGTTAAAGTCCAATTTTATTTGACTCCTCGAAGTACGAGAGTGCTCGTCTCATGTTTTAGCACGCCCTTCTGCAATAGAATATTTTCCACACCAATGGCTAGTCTCTACTGATTTGGTAACTGTGACCAAAATTATAATACCTCGTTCTATTTTATTTTTTTGCACTGTATACAAGAAATATAATATTCTATTGAACCTTCTTGGTTTTTTTTTCCAATACTGTTTTTTTTTTTTTTGAAACGTCAAAAGCTCTCACCAGACCAAAAAAGTGGAATATTAAGGTCTTAACTATAACGTTCTGTCACGTGTAAAAGGTTAACTAAAGACTCAATGAAATCCAAAGAGATCCTTTTGAATATTTATTGGAATATCGAATTTTATTACACTAGCAGCACCCCGCAGTTTCACCCGCGTAGTTCCCGTTCCAGTGGGACTACGGGAATAAATTGCAGTCTATGTTACTCGATGATAATTAAAATGAATTAAAATTTCGATTAGTTTAATTAAAATTAGTTTATTGATTCTCTTAGGTTTACATAACAAATGTGAAAGCTCCAGTAAGTGGTTGCTAACACTTGTGTCGGTATTGTCTCGCTCCTCCCCTGAATTAGCAAACAATATTCGAACTAATGAAAATCAAAAACAAAATTAAAATAAATTAAAAAAATATAATTAATAATATAGATAACATAGCTTTCCGTTAGTGAAAAAATGGTAAAAATCGGTCCAGTAGTTTCGGAGCTTCTTCGGTACACACATCAAAATGTTTCCTCTTTATAATATTAGTGTAGATAATATGTACAATGTCTCACTGATGTCCAATCACTAGTTTTATTACAAAGCGTGCACATACTTTCATAGGAAACTGGGTGAAAGAAAGTCGGAATGACAAAAAGATATACGCTACCTTTGTGGGGACCTATCGTTATCATTACTCTGTGGTTGTATGCGTGTGGGGTACAAACACACCCCATCTACCGACTGGGGTGCTCGTGTACCCCATCTAACCCTTCGCGACTCGCAAGCGTGACTTTTATTGTATTTGGTATTTTTTTCGCAATCGGGAGTTATTTTCAGGCATTCATTCTCGGGAACACGTGACTTGAATAGATAATGTTGGAATATTTTGGTCTCCTGCTTAAATTTGGCCTATTCTTATTATTTTTGTAAGTAGGTACACAGGTACCTACTGCCACTGCACAAACTCCAAAAATGTATCTGTCCGTGTCAAGACTCACAGTACGTCAAGAGTATAATAATAATATGCAGTACGTACAAATTATAATAGTAATATCGGCCACCATTAACACTTAGTTTATTTCTCTGAATGTCTGTTACATTCACACAGATCCACAGAGTAAGGAGCTCAAAACCAAATGTTGGCAAACGTCTTTAGATTAGTACCGGGCCCCAAGTCTGCTATTTCTATAAACTTGTCATTCCAACACGATCCCATTGTCATTTTGCTAAAAGTTCGTAATCTGCTAAATTCATAATGGTCGATCATTGGCCGGTCAATGGTCTCGTAATACTTTTGGATAACCGAGCTGAGCCGAGGACCAAACCTGAAATCGCGAACAAAAAATTAGCTGTTCCTCACATTTATGTTCGGTAACTCATCAAAATGTAGATGTCGATTTTAGGTTTGGTCCCATAGTAAAAGTTGTTCATAATGATGATTACAATGACCTCTTAAGAGGTTATTGGTGTTTTTCAAATAACCCTGTATATGGCAAACATGTCTGAACCTTCACTTTTTATGCTATTCTGCATGCAAGTTTTTTTACTCTTGTATGTGTACACATGTTTGAGCAAATAACATAATAAATAAATAAATAAATGATATTCCAACAACGACGCACGGGAGATTGTTTGTGGAAATTTCATTCCATTCATTTCAAATATTTCTGTACGATGTAATATGTTGGCTCGCAGGTTTGCACGGTGCACAAAAAAAGTAAAACTTACGTTGTTTAGAGCATACTGTCAGTCTTTTTACACGTGCAGATTGTGGGTAGACTATTTGCAGAGGGCTTACAGTGACCTGAGAGTGCAGTACAATAATGCATTCAGGGTGCTGATGGGGCTGCCGCGGTATTGCAGCGCCTCAGGCATGTTTGCCGAGGCCCACGTAGACAGCTTCGCTGCAATCATGCGCAAGCGTTGTACCTCTGTCTTAACACGCATGCGCGCTAGTACCAACAGCATCATGTGTGTATTGTCGGACCGGTGGGATTCTCCAATGCTCGAGCGCTGGATACGACTGCACACAGTCAAGTAAACACGCGCACGAGTATCTGAGTATCCGATGGGTCATGTTTATAGTTTTTTATTTTATTTTTGTACTTAGTTTTTTTAAATGCCTCATGTCTGTCATTACTAACATTAGTTTCTCATAAGTACATCTGCGTTACTAACAATTCTATGGATGTTTTATCTGAAATAAATGAATAATAATAATAATAATGTGTTTAACAAGATCTTAATTATAATTCTACAGCTCGCGTGGACCCTGTCAGGCACAGGAATTTAATATAATAGTGGAACGGAACAAAGTTGGATACAATCAAATGAGATAAAATGGAATAATTCTCAAACGAATTTGAAATAACATTGGTATGTCAAATAAATTGAAAATTAAAATTTGATTGATTAAAAATACAATGTCAATAAATTGAAAATTAAAATTTGATTGATTAAAAATACAATGTCAATATGTAGGCATCAATGAATCACGATAATGTCAAATCAATTTAAATTAAACCGATATTTGTCAAATGTTATCACCGATATAATGTAACTGTCTACCTGTCGACCTCGGGTCTCTTTTCTTAAAATAAAAAAAAAAACATAGTCTGAATTCCAGGGTGATTATTACAAAGAACTTCCAAAGGTAAAGCAAAAATCCCTGCATGGAATGTCGAGACATCGTTTTAGTACAGAAAAGGAATCTGCTAACAAAGTTGACCCGAGCACGGTACTTTCCATACTTCGTAGCTCGCCCATCAACCAGGAAAAAAATAATAAAACAATTTTGTGTCGCAACAATCTCTTCCTCATACAAAATACTTCGTTAGTTCATGCAAAAAAAAATATCAAGGAATTCTTTTGCGTCCGTAACTTTATCATTCGCTTTACAGCATCGTAACAAAGACAGAGCCTGGAAGCGCTGTGCTGGCAGTTATTAGAGACGACAACCAAGCACCAATGAACCAACCAACAAACCCTAAACTATCAATCAACCACAACCAGCCAACCAAACTAACTAACCAATCAAAAGAACAACGAAAGAAAATCATAAATTCCGCCTTTGTGTATACTTGAGTGTTGCATGGAGTTTAAATAAATAGCATAATCAGCCTTTTAACGTTCCCACTGCTGGGACACAGGCCTCCTCTCTAGGAGAGGGAATGGACCGTAATTCACCACGCGGGCCCAGTGCGGGTTTGAGAATGTCACATGTCTTCGAATTTTTTCGTTCTAGGACATGCCGGTTTCCTCACGATGTTTTCCTTCACCGTTTTGAGAGCAGTGGTGATGAAAGAAATTACACAAAGTAATGCGCCTGGCTGGGTTTGAACCCAGCGACCTACAATGCGTAAGTCAGGTCCGTTACCACTCGGCCACCACTGCTCTCAAAACGGAGATGATTAAATAAATAACCATAAATAATATTCCAGAACACAATATGCTAGAACTGTTCAAGCGACTGACAAGAGACCACAGCCCTACTAGATCAGACCAGTTTCGATCTTCCCAGAACAGTAAGCTTCACCTTGCCCTCGGCTAAGTAAAAGCCCAGAACAAGTGGAGAGACATGGTCAAAGAAATAAATCGGCTAAAGAGTCACGACCCTCAGTAATAAGGAGTATGACGCGAGAACGAGGAGGATAAATAAACACATCAAAAGTATCTAGGGATCAACATATATTTTTGCAATAACTTTTCTCCTGATTGATATTAATTAAAATTTTCTTTAAGGATTCATCAAATAAAGTGTTTTCGTTTGTCACAGTAACGATAAACCAAGTCACCTTTGCATTAATAAAGAAATTTGCCATTTTCCTAATAAAGGGATTTTTGACATTTGAACCACTAACATTAAAGTTCGAAAAAAAGACTGAAATAACAGTTTTCTTTAAAATTTTATTGGGTAACTTAAACAATTAATAATCCGTGTTTCTACCGCGAACACTAACAACACAAGAACATCGGTTTGGCATACTCAAAATGAGTTCATCCAAATCACGCTGTGGAATGGCCGCCCATGTTCGTTGCAACAACAAAAAAAGGTCTTCTTGCGACTGGATACCCTCCATATTCGGCAGAGCTCTTCGCTTACCTTGGCTGAGCGCCATGGAGGACGGTATCGCTGCACCACACGGAGACAAGACCGATACATTCAAATCTTAACTCGAAGAGCTCCAACAATAACCGCCATGATGTTAGCCGTGAGGCTTCATCACTCTTCAGGGAACTTAATTAGCGACCAAACAGTCAGAAACCGCTTGCATGAAGTGAACCTTCATTCCCGAAGACCGCTACGGGTACCACCTATAGCAATGCACAATCGTAGGATTCGATATCAATGGGCTCTTGAACACAGAAATTGGGCAGAAGAACAATGGCGTTTCGTGTGCTTTTCTGATGAGTCTCGTTTTGGTATGAGACCGGATACAAGACGTATACGACACTGGAGAACCCCTGGACGCCAACAGCGATTAAAATCCTGCCAGGAAGTCCATCCTTATAGTGGTGGAACCATCATAGTATGGGCGGGTATTTGGATCGGCGGAAGAACTGAGTTGATTTGGATCAGAGGCAACCTCAACGCTCAAATTTATGCTGAGACGATTGTATCAGACGTCATCGTTCCTCTACAAGTGCAAATCGGTCCCTTATTTCAGTTAATGCATGATAATGCACGACCGCACACCGCAAGAGTTGTAAGACAGACTCTCGCCGCAGCTAACATCAATGTCCTGCCCTGGCCTGCTCAGTCGCCAGACTTGAACCCGATTGAGCATGCATGGGATATGCTACAGAGAAGAGCTCTGCCGAATATGGAGGGTATCCAGTCGCAAGAAGACCTTTTTTTGTTGTTGCAACGAACATGGGCGGCCATTCCACAGCGTGATTTGGATGAACTCATTTTGAGTATGCCAAACCGATGTTCTTGTGTTGTTAGTGTTCGCGGTAGAAACACGGATTATTAATTGTTTAAGTTACCCAATAAAATTTTAAAGAAAACTGTTATTTCAGTCTTTTTTTCGAACTTTAATGTTAGTGGTTCAAATGTCAAAAATCCCTTTATTAGGAAAATGGCAAATTTCTTTATTAATGCAAAGGTGACTTGGTTTATCGTTACTGTGACAAACGAAAACACTTTATTTGATGAATCCTTAAAGAAAATTTTAATTAATATCAATCAGGAGGAAAGTTATTGCAAAAATATATGTTGATCCCTAGATACTTTTGATGTGTTTAGTAAGTTTTGGGTGTCAAAAGCTATGTCAGAATTATAAATGACAAGCTTGGTTTGTATGAAAAGTTTTGACATTGCTTTTTCTAGCTGTGGCCGCAGAGGCGTCACTGTGGACTATGGTAAAAAATAAGCACGAAAAAACAATATGGCCCAACAGTATGAAATGTTTCAATATCCCGCGTTCCAACAGCTGAAAGGAATCTTTAAGGCATGTTCACATTTTAACGGGTGAGTGCCGGCAAATAGCATAAACTTGTGTAGTATGGGTTTACCGTGTGATGGAATTTTTAATGTATATTTTTTGATTAATCACCAACATAGTTGTAGGTGGACGTACTTATTTTATGAGAGCAGTGAATGTGTGACAGAACATTAACCAAATGCAAAAACTAAAAAAACACGTTTGTACAACAAACGGGGAGCACATTAGGAGCACCATTAATCTTTTTCATTTAACTAAGTTTAAGTAATGTTTTGTCATAGTGGCAATAGAAATACACTATGAACTTTCAAATTTCAAACTATTACGGTTCTTGAGAAACAGCCCGTTAACAAACAATGTACGAACGGACAGCGGAAGCTTAGTAATAGGCTTATTTTGGTTGCCCTTTTTTTCTGGATAGGAAGTCATAAAATAACTTCTCCCACTCTGAGTGGAGCGGAAGGGAGTGTCAGACTTTAACTGACAAAAACTCAACCGTGATCCTCCAAGCTCTTTGCGTATCTGCTGCGGTGACTCTTTCGAACACATTCCGCAACTCAACTCTTTGAGGCGCGCGTGGAACACGACGCGCAGTCGACCCGGGCCTGGTTGTTATCGGACGGGGAGCCATCCGTTAGTTACCCTATGGGTACGGTACTGTAAGGTTTTCATATACCTAAAGAGAACTAAATTATGTTGTGGAAATAAATAGAATGCATGATAAAAACGCATCATATCCATACTTGCATATTAATATAAAAAATCCAAAAATGCTTGGCTACGAAAGAGTTGTGTCAGATACACAGTGTTTCGCATTTATGATTTTTTGTAACCTGTTCACCGCTAATCCATGTCCTGGATTTGGACATAGAATCCCGAGAGTTTGTTACCTTAGGTAAATTTCGAACTTTCACGCTTCAACGAATGGCAGAAAATTGTTTGCCGAAGTCATGTGGAAGGTATATAAGTTCTATTTGGAATACGAGAACATTCCATATTTGTCATGTTTCTGTCTAAGGTTTGGCATTTTGTTGTAATGCTTTTAATAAATTAAATAAATAAAAGACTTATTGAAGTAGTATTATCTTTCATCTTCCTAACAAGCATATCGGTTCTTGTAACCTTTCCCTAAGTTGCAAAGTCCTCTCAAAATATTTTAAAGCCAATCTACACGAGTACAACAAATAAGATACTTAACATCTACCTTTATAATTATCCGTTACGTTACCGAAAACTTTCGCACCGATATATTGCGAACGGGCGCGTTGAAGTGTAAGTCGCCCCTAAGTTGTTTCCATGTCATCCTACAAATATTATAAATGAAAATTGATATATGTATAAGTTTGTTAATTCAAACACGCTTCACCGACTCAATGAATTTAGATAAAATTTTGAACACAAGTAAACGGTCAAGTCCTTCCATCTTTTGCGAAGGGAACATTTCGAAGGATGAGTTGAAATTAACAGCCGGTGCCTGGAAGAACTGGTACACTGGACAAAGGAGTATCATGATTATTTTTTAATACATACATACTTAGATATTGTACATATCGAAATCGGCTGGAAAAGCTACTGATCCATGAAAACGCGAATGAAGTGTGACCTGCCGATTTACCAAAGAGCGATGCAACGCAGCATTATGAACGTAAAAAGACAGGACAAATTTTGAAATACCACGCAGCGTTTCAAAACTGGAATAATGGATTTGGGTAAGAAGGCTTCCAGGCTCAAATGAGATTGGGCAAGTCTCGTTAGCCGCGTGCACGGTGACCGTTGGGCAAAGCTCTCCACACAATGGGTGCCCGAAGATAGATGCCGCTGCCGAAGCCAGAGAGAGGTGGCGACACAACCTGGCTGCGTACCATGAGAGCTGGTACGAGGTGGCGTAGGAAAGGAATTTTTGGAAGGATTTGGGGGAGGCCTTTTGCTCAGCAGTGGGGCATTTCGAACTAAAAAAATAATATTATTATTTATCTATACTAATATTAAAAAGAGGTAACGTTTGTGAGTTAGTGACGTTGTAAGGGGTAATCTCTGGATCTACTGAACCGATTTTCAAAATTATTTCTGAGTATCTTAGGGCTATATTTTATCCCCGTGTTTCCACGGGAAAGGGAACAACGCGGGTGAAACCGCGAAGCTCTGCTAGTCATATTTAAAATACTTATGTTGAGCTGCATCCAGGTACATTGGAAACCAAAACCAAGAGAGTTAGGAAAAGGCTAGGTCGAATTATTAATAAATAGACACATTACACGTAAACGAAGCCATGTACAAAACCTATATATGAAAATACATAAGTTTTTGTATTAAATCGTTTTCGCATTTTCACAAGAATTGAATTTAAAAAATGTTTTATGTATCTAGTAGTGATAAATTATTGCAACTTCTTCACATTACTATGATAATTTAAACATGAGTGTATGTATGATAATTTTGAATGTACTTATTTTAAATGGCACATTATTATGGATGAGACATCAGTTAAGTAAGCTGACGTATTTTAAATTGCTCACATGAAGAGAAAGTGTGTACATAATCAGCCTTTTAATGTTCCCACTGCTGGGACACAGGCCTCCTCTCTAGGAAAGGGAATGGGCCGTAATCCGTTGGTGAATGTCACATGTCTTCGAATTTTTGATTCTAGGACATGCCGGTCATCGTTTTGAGAACAGTGGTGATGAAATTAATAACACAAAGTAATGCGCCTGGCTGGGTTTGAACCCGCGACCTACAATTCGTAAGTCGGGGCCGTTATCACTCGGCCACCACTGCCCTGAGCGAGTGTGTATGTGTTCTTAATAATCCTTGCTTTAATTTTATAAACGTGAAAGCGAGTGTGTTTTTTACTTCCTTACGTTTTAACGGCTAGTTGGATTAGGATGATACGTCACACGAGAGTAGACCATGTTTTAAAATAGGGCATCATTTTTGTACGAAGAGTGTTCGCCTTGACTTCGACTTGTATGCGAACGGAGCCTCGAGCATCTGGTACAAATTATATTTTGCATATGAGGGCTTAGTGCGAGTTTTTAAAGCGTTAACATACGTTATGTATAAAGTTAAAATATCGAAAAAGTTTCAACGTTTTTAGAAAATTTAAGAGCATAATTTTATTTTTTTGTTTTAGCTATGTTTATTGGTGCATTAGGTGCAAATTAGCTTCATTTCTTTGGACTAACCGACTTTGTTAATTCAAAAGTGCCTGTAAATTGTTTAGTTGAAATAAATGCTTTGATTTTGAGTTAACAATTTGTCACATTTAATATGCGATAAGTTTTTGTTCCAAAAACTAGTCTTGAGTCTTGCTACTGATTTCGTAAAAAAAAAGGTTACGTACATTTATAACACCTGATACGTACTAACTCTGTAACAAAATAAATGTGTAATAGACATGATGATTTAATAACATCATTATTGATCGTCCAATTATTAAACTTAATTTTTCTTAATCTAACGCCTTTCCCCTTTATAATATAGATTTCAACGCAGACCCAATAATTAGAAACAATGATCGATAGTGATGTCTTTGACACATAATTATAATTACCATGTTGGCTCCATTAAGGCACGTAATGAATGTATTAGAAAACATCCGAATTGAGAACCTCCACCTTTTTTAGAAGTCGGTTAAAAACAAAAGCATATTAGCATTTTATTTTTGTGAACATTAATCATTTATCATCTACTCGGAGCTAGTGGCTAAATTATAACAGCCGCACGGGTCGATCTTCTAGGTTAAGCAACGCTTGCCGAGGTTGGTCTGTGGATGGGTGACCATCTTAACGAGACTTCTCCATGCCTCGGAAAGAACGTTAAGCCGTTGGTCCCGGCTGTCATTTGGAGATCTTTGGCAGTCGTTACGGATTGTCAGAAGCCAGAAAATCTGACACCAGTCTTGCCAAGAAGTACCGTGTTCCCCAGTTAATGGGTTGTGGAGGTCTGGTATGCAGCCGCTTCACGTAAAATACTGGTATTCAGCTGAATCCGGCTTGACTGGGAGCCGACCCCAATGTAGTTGGGAAAAGGCTAGGCAGATGATGATCTACTAGCTGACAGGCGAAACTTCATCTGCTTCACATAAGTGGGAAAAAAAGAACATTTTTTGTAACATTTTTCATTGTTGCGCCACTCCTTTTGGCTATAGCGTAATGTTATGCCTTCCTCGATAAATGGGCAATCCAACACTCAACAAGAATTCCTAATTTTGAACCAGTAGTTCCTGAGATTAGCGCGTTCAACCAAACGAACGAACGAAGTCTTCAACTTTACACTATTAGTATAGATTTACAAGTACATTAACAACATCAACAAGAGATTATGTCATCCAAGCGTCGTACAGAGCATATGAAAAATCTTTTCTTTTTTTACAACCATTTAAATCTGTTTGCGTATCTGAATACAGCTGAGTAGCAACAGTATTTTACATGGAGCGACTAATATTTGGCAATTTTAAATTAAAAATGGATTTCCGCAAAGTAACGCCTGACTCAATCAATTTTAATATTTGGCCTCTACAACCCATAACTGACTAATACCTTTGACAAGATTGGTAGCAGATTTGCTGACTTCTCGTTGTAACTGTCGAAGACCTATTTTTTTACGGATGAAAATCACCAAATGACTTTTTCCGCTCTGGGCGGAGCGGAAGGGAGTGTCAGGCTCTTACTGACTAAAACCGACCTGTGTTACTACTAGTGCCCTTTGCGTTCCAGGGCCGCGCTAATTCGATAGGACCTACATAACAGCTATTTACAACTCTTCTAAAGAAGCATTTAGCAAAAAGAGCTCAAAAATTCTATTTCTTACCAAAATATGTAGACTCGTATCTTCACTCTAACACATTGTTTAAAATGAACATCAGAAAAAAGCTTAAACCTCGATTCTAAGAACATACTCGTACGTAACATACACCCCGTAGAGTATCGATCAAGACATGAACTTTCTAATTTTATTTCTTGGCTGTGTCTAACATTGCTCCAAGCTTTGTTTCCCGATATCTACAACTTGTGTACAAGTCAAGAGTTAATAGATTACTTAGGCAAGCGTGGTCCATCGCCGATCACGTAATCACTAACCATCAGGTAAGATAGTGATCAAAAGTGAGAAAATTAATACGTAAGTAAAAAGTTTCCTTTACTTTCTTCCAAATTCTTAAAAGCGGTCAGGTTATGCAGGATAATATTGACGTACCTACATCTTATCTATGCGACACATTTTTATTTACAAACGCAAATGAAGTCGCGGCCATACCTAGTAAAAAAACGTTTTTACCTCATCAATCAATGTCGACTCAGATTATCGCATTCCATGGCTGAAAATGTCACCTCCCAAGCTATGCTGCAACATCCAATCCTCAGATTTCCCTACCCATTTATCTCGGACAATCCCTACACAACGCAGCCTCCACAATTTGATTACAAAAGGTATCAGCAAGATTGAGTATGATTGAATTAGACACGTGTATATTATTTTCTGAAATTGATGAGACACAATTAGAATCAACACAGTTTAAAAGTGACGCCAGTGACGGAAAAGTTGAAAGAGAACCGGTTGTCTTGGTATGGTCATGTAAAAAGGAGGGATGAAACACATGTAACTAAAAGGGTTATTAATATGAATGTGGATGGATGGAAAGGGAGAGTTAGGCCAAAGAAACGATGGATGGAGTGTATGAGGAGTGATATGAAAGAAAAAGGAGTTCGTGATAGCGTGACGGCTGACAGGACAGAATGGAAGAAAAAACATGTTGCGCCGACCCCAAGTAACATGGGGTAAGGGCAGGAAGATGATGATGATAATGACAGTTTAGCTTTGAGAGAAAATATGCTAACACAGAACAATGAGGATTTTACTTGAAGTATCTCTGCGTGATTGAGTCAGAAATGAAGATTATATATACACAGGACAGCCAAATTAAACACCTAGGTCTCATAACGCATGACAGATAGGGCCTTAAGTTCTTGAGTGCCAAAATCATACCGGAAAACGCAACTTTATATTTAAGGTCTCCAACGGGCTGACGAACTAGTGCAGGTCGCTCGATCGAGACCGGTCGATGTGGTTCCACCTGAAGGAAGCCTGCAGCAGTAGGTGTCGTTTGGCTGAAATAATAATGAAGGTATTTTGGACCCTATAACAGATTGAGTTCATTATTCATTTGTCGATGAAGAACTGCTCGCGCGTTTTGTTGAATTGTCTTCATTGATACCCTTACGTTATTATACTCCGAATACGTAAACGCACAACAATTTGATTAAAAAAAAAGACGAGGCAAAGTGGCTTTCACAGTGAAAGCTACAACTTTACACCAAAGATATAACTGAATGATCATTTAATTGTGAAATGTCATCTTCGTCTTACATGGTAGAACTCCTTTGGAAACGGCCTTTAAACGGTGGATGCTCGTACTCTTTTAGTTAACAGTAAATAGGTTGTTTGTAGGTAAGCATGCTCCATCGTCGACCACATCATCGCTTGCCATCAGGCGACACAGTGGTAAAACACTAGCCTATCTATCAATAACTAGAACAATACAGGTTCATATTTTAGGCCTGTGTCCCAGTAGTGGGAACATTAAAATGCTGATTATGCTTATGCATGTTTTAGCACAATTGTTGGATGATGTTATGGGCAGGTGAGTGGTATGTTGGCATCGTTCTTTCAATAACGTGGTAAAAGGAATCGGAAAGACATGTCTGATTTTTTCAGTACGACAGCTCCAATGGAAGTAATTAAACTAGGAAATTAATCTGTTTTTAGAACTGTTAGGTTAGGAAGAATGTGTAACTTATTTTATGTACCGTGATCTTTTGCTTTCTGCTATACATAAAGAAACGAGAAAATCCTATGTCCGACGGGAAACCAAACGGTTTTACGTTGAGGTAGTATGCCTAAATACCACATTTTTCATTATTTTGGTTCCTATATTTTTTAAAGTTTAAAGATGTGCGCCCTAGTAATTGACACAAAAAAAACGTCGGTCACCAGGCACGCTTTAAGATAATTTTACTATTAATAAAAAGTAGCAACATGGAATTCGAGATTTTTTAATTATTTTTGACACCTTGGCGAATTGTTAAATGATATGGTTACAGAGTTGCGACATGTCAAAAAATACATTGCAGAGTAATAGAATAAAATTGTAACAATCGATAGTTTTTTCTGATATTATATTAATTCTAACTTAAACGATATCGTCTTAAATATCATGAAAAAATAATGTCTTGTAAATCTTAGCAGCATGTAAAATAAAGCAATCATATTTATGTCGCTATTCCGATAGCGAAACGACATTTTAAGAGTTGCTTATCCCAAAGGAAATAACAACAGACTTGACGCTGTCCTTACGTAAGCAATACTTATCTAAACTGCTATTTAACATACTCACATTACTTCAAACCGACAACAGTAACTCGGAACCACAGTTAAAAACGAGCTTTGTTAAAACACTCGTAATTTTAAATAACTAATAACACGTTATTATTGCTTCGAATTCTTTCAATTCCTTTTGAATACACTTGAATGACAGTTCGAAATGGCGCGAAAGCGTAGTAGGGATGTGCTGCGTTTTTTTAATGGAATTTTAATGGTTTTTATTATGGCGAGTTGTATGCAGCCAGGGCTTTCGTATTTTGTTTATTTTGTGGTCTGTTTACTATGGGAGTGGGAGCGCGCGGCCCGGCTGCTGACTGCCGGCGGAGTAACGGCTCACGCTTAGGGTTGCGCGCGCACTCAGTAGTGAGATGCGTCGATTTTATACCGTGTAGGTGTAATTTTAAGCGTTTCGTACGGTTTAATTAATCGTCCATCGGGATTGAGCACGAATTAAGTTGATATTGTGGTCACTACGGGAATCGATTTGGTTTAATTATGATGTCCGCGTACTGGAGTTATTAATTTTTGGTTTGGGTTTGACACTTTATATTTTGTGCGGATCATAAACAAACATAACAGGACCCTTTGGTTAATATCTAAAATATATTCTGAAATTAAAGCATTAAATTTTAATCTTAATTTAACGCTTCAATAGTCTCACAAATTGGTTTGAATAAAAACTCAATATATAACCGAATTTCGTCATTACCTGCAAGTTACATAAATGCCAAGAGCGCGACAGATCGTATCAACTTTATTTTGCCGCATAAGTTATGAAGTTAGTACCTAAAAACCGATTGAGAAAAATAGGTCAATGTGATACTTGAGAAAAAACTATCATAGGTTTTATTGGATATTGTAAATTTAAATCACCTCATGGTAAACATTTAATGGAAATATAAATGTGAAAAAATTTCAAAAGAAAAAAAAAATAGAACCTCTTCTTTGACAACCCTACCTGTCAATCAAGTATGGCAGGGGAAACTTTATTAATGAGCAACGGTTATGAGCAAGAGTAGGTTACGGGTAAGAGCCGTCAGCAAATTAGACGGGGCCCCATAGGGTCAGTGCCTGCTAGGGTTGCGGAATTTGTTCGAAAGAGTCACCGCGGCCCTGGAACGCAAAGGGCACAAGAAGGATCACGGGTGGGTTTTAGTCAGTAAGAGTCTGACACTCCCTTCCGCTCCGCCCAGAGCGGGAGAAGCCATTTGATGATTTCCCATCCAGAAAAAAAAAAAAAAAAAAGGGGAAACTTTATTAATGAGCAACGGTTATGAGCAAGAGTAGGTTACTAAAAACGTCCTAGTTTATTATTCTTTTACTGTATGATAATTTCATTATTTTAATACGGTAAAAGCAATCATTTTGAGGCTCTTAATAAGTAGCAAACGTGTCTCAATTCCTAAGGTTAAGCTAAGCTTCGGTGGATGGGTCTATTTATCTATCTATTAGAATGGTTTCCGCACTTAGTCCTAGTATATCCATGGCGTACGTCACTCCAACCAGCCGACGTCTCTCCAGAAGCAGATCAGCTCAACTCAGTGTGTTCAGAATTTCTGTAACTGAATTCGATGTCCCTATTGTTTGTCTCCGTATTTTGTGGATCGGTATTTCAATGGTTTATGAATCATTATTTTGACGGAAAGTTTATCCACAGGGTGTTACAGAAGTGCGTAGTCATAATTAAGCTTGGTGTTGTGTAGCAACTATATATCGAAGCATCAATAGCATAATATAAACGTTTCAATTGCCCGACCTCGAAAATCATCTAAATTAATATAAACTTTTGAAGGAACCTGATGCAGACAGCATATACTTAATATACATATATAATACGATTGAACTGAGGACACCACTAACTGTATTGGACAGTTGAAAAGTGATTTTTATGATCATTTTAGCTGTTCTTTTTGGGAGTGAGTATTTTTAAAACGTTTACAAAAAGAAATGTTTTGTTATTTCTTCCTATTTGTATAACAGAAACGGGTAACAAATCTACCAGGCTGAAGTGGGATTGGGCGGGTCACATATCGATACCAGAAGTATGAATTAACAGAAGCGACATTTAACCAAAAAGCCGAAATGTTCCTTATGACTGTTGACATAGGGCACATTTATTTTAAATGCCGATATGTCTCTTACGTTACTTCAAATTTCCGGTATCGAATTATGTAGGATTCATCAGGTTAGATGGGACCACGCAGTCACGCAGTGGGAGACAGAGGACGGGCGTCCTCGCCGAGGAAGGCCTAAGAAACGCTGCCTCATGACGGATTAGTCGGAGAGAACAACACATCGGGGAGAGTGGAAGGCTATGGGGGAGCCTGCACTGGGATATATAGGTATAGTTAATAAAAAAAACAGAAACAGAACAGCTCCCATAAATATGTCACACGCACTTCTGGAACACCCTGTATACAAAAGACATAATCGTTGCTAACGAACGATTAATAACGAAAACTACCGATTATTCCCGATGTCCACCACTTGTCTGGCCACCACTGGGGGACAGCGGGACAACTTTAAAACATTATTCTCGTTGTCCACCACTGGGGGACAGCGTCACAACTTTGTAAATTATTTCCATTCGCCACCACTGGTGGACAGCGACACGGATTTTTTAACATTCCCTATGGCCGCCGTTGGGGGACAATGGCACAACTCTTTTGATCCGATTCCCACTGGCCATCAATTTAAATTGTTTAATTTAGAGACCGGTAAAGGATAGCTTAATATACTTACGGATTCGATTTTTAGCAGGGCTAAGGGTAAGACTAATTTATAAATTATATGGTAGGTAAATAATAGTCATATTCTTGAATCAACTTTTATTAAATGTTTCACTCCAGTATTAAAAAATGATCCTACTACTTAGTATTATATAATATAGCTTTGATTGCTTATTTTTTATTGAAGTGGGTAATTAACAGACTTAATTTCCACAGCTGGTTGACAGGCTACAATTTTTAAAATCGACTAGAACATTACGATCATAATCACAGTTTTATTATCGTATTCCTCGACGGAGGAATAAAAATTAAATATTATAAAATAATCATCAGTTTTAAAAATCACATATGTAGTTAAACAAAAAACAATAATAATTTCTCACAATATCAAATTGCCGTTTAAGCTAAGCTATCCTTTACCGGTCTCTAGATTAAACAATTTAAATTGATGGCCAGTGGGAATCGGATCAAAAGAGTTGTGCCATTGTCCCCCAACGGCGGCCATAGGGAATGTTAAAAAATCCGTGTCGCTGTCCACCAGTGGTGGCGAATGGAAATAATTTACAAAGTTGTGACGCTGTCCCCCAGTGGTGGACAACGAGAATAATGTTTTAAAGTTGTCCCGCTGTCCCCCAGTGGTGGCCAGACAAGTGGTGGACATCGGGAATAATCGAAAACTACACACTAAAACTACACTTAAATGAAAACGAACACAAAAATTGTGAGAAAATGTCTGCAATTTTTTTAAATTAGTCAAACTTGGATGACTAATCTTATTTTATATCTGTATCACCCATGTTGGATAATTGTATTGTAAATAAACAGTTTGTACGTAGGTTCTGTGTACGTACTGAACAGCTGATATGGCCCCACATTAACAGTTGTATCTATTCAAGAATATCCTGAACATAACTTTTACACGTGTTGTAAACAAAGAATTAACACTTTTCCTTAATTATTGGCACAACACACAATTCCAAAAGTATTTATCATCTATCTAACTTGACACTTTAATCATTGTCTTCATTCTCTCTATGGTTTACGACTTCCTAACAGCCATATTTTAATATTACAGGAGATATTAGAGCAGTGGTGACCGAGTGATAACGGCCCCGGCTTACGAATTGTAGGTCGCGGGTTCAAACCCAGCCAGGCGCATTACTTTGTGTAATTCATTTCATCACCACTGCTCTCAAAACGGTGAAGGAAAACATCGTGAGGAAACCGGCATGACCTAGAACCAAAAATTCGAAGACATGTGACGTTCACCAACCCGCACTGGGCCCGCGTGGTGGATTACGACCCATTCCCTCTCCTAGAGAGGAGGCCTGTGTCCCAGCAGTGGGAACGTTAAAAAGCTGATTATGCTACAGGAGATATTACAAGGTTATGTACGTAAACAAAAATAATAAGTATTTATTGTACATGATATTGTATAAATTACCCAAGTATATTGTTTATCATGCAGGCTACGTCTTCAGGCGTGCTCATAAATGTAGCTAGATGTCAATTTATTAGGGATATGGACTAAGATCCCAGAGCCCCTAGATCTTACTTATTTTCTCAGTATCACAATATGAGGGATGGAATTTGTTCTTTTAACGTAGATACGCTTATCACGCCGTCACTAAAGTTACATACCTACAACCAATTTTTTTTGGTACGAGTAGTCTTTACTTCTGTCATTGCTTTTTATTAAAAGCAATGACAGAAGTAAGGACTACTCGTAGGTACCTTTTAACTATTAAAAAATATATTTTTTTACTATTTGGCATTGAACCTATTAATTGAGCTGGAAATTGCGCTATTTTTCTTATATCATTCTAAAAGTGCACTCTTTACAGCCTATTTACAAGAAAACTTAAACAGTACATTATGACGAAAGTAATAAAATTATAAGCAATTTAATTCGACTTCCACAGATACGCGCGACGCGACAAGACAATGCGACAATGATGAACTGAACAAAAATGTTCAGTTCATCATTGTCGCGGATATCACAGGAAAATTCGTACGGGTCATCAATTAACAGGTAATAAGGGTTGTCACGTCATTAACTGTATGGGTCACTTAGCACAAAATACACCTAAATATTGTACCAGTAATTTATATTTTATTTCTTTAACAAATGAATAGAAAGTCGCGAACTCTGTTGACCTCAGAATTTAATGATATTCGCTCCGTTGGAATTAATTTATATCCATCCTAAAATGACAAGTTAAGACCCTCCACTAAGACCGGCTTTTAAAATGTAATTAAAGGAGGTTGATATCTATTGTAGCTGTAGTTTAGAATTATAATTTATTTACTAATAGGGTAAAATAAAGTTTAACAACCTCTGGGTATCACGACGCATCAACGGACACTATTAAGGGGAAGGTATTGTCAAATCTTTCCATAAAAACCTGCCAAGTAAAATAAAGTTTAACAACCTATAGACTCCATTCACAATAAGATTAGACACTGGAACAAAATTGTTTATAGTCCGTTCAACCGATTTTTAATTCTATTCCGTACGCATAATATTGCTTTTTATGCCATCCTTATGGATGGCATAAAAAGCAAAAACGTGATTATAATACCAACTGTTTACTGCAGCTACGGTTGAACGGACTGTAAAAAAGATGGATTTTAATGTCTAATCTTATCGCGAATGGGGTATAGGTATCAAGACGCGTCAACGAACAGTATTAAGGGGAAGATATGGTCAAATCTTTCCATAAAAACCTACCAAGTGCGAACCAGACTCTCACACGAAACTTTCCGTACCATAGACAAAAAAAAAACGCATATCTTCTCCTGTAAATTTCTTTAAATTTTTGATTAATTTTTATTATTTGTTATTACAGCGGCAATAGAAATGCACACTCTGTAAAATTCCAACTGTTTGCCTATTACGGTTTTTGATATACATCCCGCTGAAAGACAGACGGACAGTCAGCGGACGATCGCTTACTCGTTTGACGATCGAAGTGTCGTCATGAAAGCGACGACTTGGTGATTGACGAACGAAACATAGTGACGGTCGTGTATTCGTGTGATGATCGCTTTATACTACGACGATATCGACATCAGGCAGTGTCACCGTTAACGACGGCAATGACGTTTTCTGTCTAAAGCTAAAAAGAGTGTTCTATGTCAGTTCGAAAGTTTGTTTGATTTATATGTTCTAACAGTATTGTCTGAAACAACGTTAGTGCGAAACTTGTCTGTGAAATCGAAACAATTTAGGACGACTTTACGATAGTTCTAAATCTTGACAGCTACAGTATATTGTTTGTAATTTAATACATGACACTACATTTATTACGATCTAGCTATGAAAACTTTAATAAAAGATTGATTGGATAATATATTAATAATTAATTCACAAATCATTGCAGCGCAGTACCACAGACAACACAAGAGGAAGTCGACATAAATATCACAGACTAAATATATTCCTAACACTAGCTGCACCCCGCGGAACTGCGTGCAAATTTTTACAAAAGCTGAAGATACTACATACGGAGCGCTCATTTATCTAGGAATCTACGTGGATATTCTCTTATTTTGGTTGTAACTGTAAACTATGCATACTTAGTCAATAATTTTAGCTTGATTTTTATTTCCCTGAAAATGATCCCCACTAATCCAGCGCAGTAGAAGAGAAAAATAATATTTAAATAGGTTTAATGTTTTATTTATATTGCAAAATTCTCAGTTTATGAAAAAGTTACAAAATACGAATTTTTTAACCAATAATTTTGCTTTCTTGAACTATCTTCGTCGAAGTTTATACTAAGCATATTTTTTAAATAAGAGCTAGTAAATAAAAAAATGGCATTGTATTTTCGAATTCAGTGACCCCTCATTAGTAATGAAACAGCATTTAATTTACAGGCACACAAAAAGTTTATCTTTGTAGACCAGCAGCCCTACCACGACGTCTTAAATCCATCATGATTCCTGTGTCAGAGAGAGACGGAGTTACACAAGACGAATAGCACTATCCCTTTCCCTCACACTGAATCATGGTAGCATTGGCAGTTCGTAGTACGGCCACTGGAGCTATTTTTTGTGACAAGTGTCACCTTTAAGTGACATGTGTTTCACCAGAAAATTGCTTTTAAGATTGTAAGAAATGTTTACTAGATTAAAATATCTTGATACATTATTTTAAAAAAATGTGTTCAATACCTAAATCACACACAAATTCAATTATTTTCAAAATATCCGTCTCCAACTGATTAAGAAAAAATAGTTTTCACGCGATAAAAATATCGCGATACTGTAAAATTGTAAAAAAAATTTACAGTATTTGCAATTTTCCAGCGACTGTACAAAGTTTTAACGTCATGTTTTTTTCTTGTCAGTTTTTAGTGTAACCAATTTAAGTTATTAGTGTACCAAATAAAAACCCATAAAGAAGTTTCTGAAGGCTTCAAACAATGTGGCAATCTATAAGTTGTAACGATTGTCAAGGCCTCAAAATATGTAGATTTATTTGCATTTTATCACGATGCATACACTTATCAAAATATAAACTAGAACAAGTTTAATTTTTAATGTTTTTTTGGGATTTTCATGTTGGATATTATTTGCCCTCTGTTTAATACCTATATTAATTATTTTGCATACTATTGTATATATTCAAATTATTAAAATGTAACAGACTAATATGGGTTGATAAGGAGTCTGCTGCGCCACTTCTTCTTCCCAACTAAAACACTAGGAAGTGGTGATGGGTGGGCGTTTTGGAGGTCCGTCTAACCTAATTTGAATAAATAACTTTTGATTTTAAATTCAATGAATATTGAAATCAAAATCAAAAGTATCTGTATCTCAAGATCCAAAAACCGTTATTTACAATTTTAATTATAAGTTCGAAAATGTTATTACCGATATTGATACACGTGAAATTGTAAAATGACCTATCAAAATACAATAATCCTATAATTAATAGTTTCTATCACTTACCTGTATATCATTACTTATAATAACGATGGATGTATGATGCCTCGGATGATAACTATTAATCGATCACTCGTTAATACATACCTGAAATAAGAAAACATTTAATTAGTATTTTATAACGTATTAAATTTCATGCTTGTATTCCTCAATGGGTTAGAAAATATTAAACTCGTATTTTGCCAGTTATACATAAGCTTTATATAGTACAGTCGGTGATAGCAATTAACTGACCCCCTTAAAAATTACTCGATTTTACACCCTATGCTCATAACATTAAACGTTATTCAATATGGTATGAGTTTATCAGACTAACACTACTCGATGAACAGAAACAATTTTGATACGCAAACTTGAGCTTTAAGAGGTTGGTATTAGGTCATTTATTTAATAACTTTTTACCTTTTTTAATAAGTGGGTAGTTAGACGTCAATATGCGTATTCAACAAAAACTGCTATAAATATGACATAAGGACTATGGGGTAGAAGAATAAATTGAACAAGATATTCTATGCACAAATAGCAGTGAATACGCGCGAACATTTTTACCTTGCCTTACTAAATTGGCTTTTTTCCTTTTTATTCATTGTTATCAGTTTTGATAGTTTAATCGTCATGTCTCAGTTGAGTGATTATTTAAAATACAAAATAATCTATTTGCATGAGGAGAATGTTGGTATTAAAGCGATTGCTAGGAAACTTAATATAGCGGTAAGTGTATTATTTTTATGCTTCATTTATAATTATACTTTTTCCTTAATTCGTTAGTCTGCTTAAAAGCCGGTGAATGTAGAATAATAGACAATTAACTGTGTTTCATTATGAGTCTAATTTGAGATCATTTATAGGTCTAATTTGATTTTTATAATCTAATTTGATAAACGTATTTTTTCAAACTTAATCGATAAATTATGTTTACCTATTCGTTACTAAAATTATGCTTATTGTGTTGTTTCAGAGAAATACAGTCAGATTGTCGCTAAGACGTTTTGAAGAGGCAGGGAATATTCAAAAAGATCGTCCTGGACCAAAACCTACTATGTTACATACTCCAGTGTCAGAACGTCATCAAGCAATTGTTAGAAGGCATACTGAACAGCCATTTTTGCCTACTCATTCAACTGCAAGTGGAAGTGATCGTTGTTGGAATATGGTGCGCGGTATCGGGACCGCTTGCAACAAACAATAGAAAAAATGGTGCTCCACTTCGCTATTAAAAGCATGAATAACTTGAGTAACCAGTGTTGGTCACAATCACAAACAATACTAACGTATGTCAGTGTGTGTGTTAAATTAACTATTGTTATAATTTGTAACGAAGTATTTCGAATACCTAGTTTTTTGTCAAAACCTTATTTTATAACTAAAATAACTATTCATAAAACAAATTGATATACATATAGTAGACCAGGTAGAACTTCAACGTATAATGCCGTTTTATTTAGTTCAATGATATTTAATGTAGTGATGTTATTGTTATGAAATAGAAATACATACCTATATTTCTAAATATTATAACATGCTGATTCACTACATTAAACTCAGTGCAGTTAACAACGTTATTAGTAAGCAGGTAAATATTATCATCTTCGTGTCGTCATCAATATCATTTATGTTATTCTTATAATATTTTTTTTATATAATAAAATCGTTTTTACCACCATTTTGGTTTTTTATTTCTGTTAATTTTTTTTGTTGTTGTTGCTAAAGTTATAATTTATTATTTATAACTTAAAATAAATATACAAAACTGAATCAAACGCGTCAATTACGCTGGTTACGAACTCGCAACCACGATTCGTCAGCTCACTACAGTCACCACTAGACCACTCGAAACATATTCAACGTGATCGAAATTACGTATTATATTACAAGTTAAAATAATATTCAAGAACATACCTACCTTAACACTGCGTATTAAAGATCAAATTCGAATAACTATTTTATTGATCGTAGACGTTGAACCAGTTCCAACGTTGTTCTAGTTCGATCGTTCGTAACAAGCAAAAGGTTCAAATTCGTTTAATTTTTAGGGGGTCAGTTAATTGCTATCACCGACTGTACGAGAATGGAACCTGAGTGCATATATACATGAAGCACCACGCGCCATTTAGTACAAGAAATAATAAAGCTACGTCTTCAGTGTGGACGCTTGCTACGGCGTAGCGCAGGCTCCGCTACGCGCTACGACTCGTAGCACGATATAAAACCACCGCGACGCCCATATTGTATTATCAGTGAAATATAAATCAGAAAATGTGTTACAGATTATTGTAATGTGCCAGATTATTGTAACTCATACCAACAGTCAAAACAGGAATCAAACCTGTGCAGTGTAGCTAAAGCCGATTACTGGAATGGATGGAGCGCTAAAATATCATTATTTTTAAATTCATACTGATCATAACTGAGTTAACCCTCACTAATGGCATACTTTAATCGTAATAATTGAACAGAAACATCTTTCTTTTCTTCTTTATAAAATCATGTCGAAATTGTTTTTAATTATCAAAAAAAAAATCAAACCCAACTATGAATCAGTAGTCAGTTATGATTGAATACAAAGTTAGTCTTGCTTCATCATTATCAGCGCCATCTATTGGTGTAAGTCAAAACTAAGTACAATCCTCAAGAGACATGCAACTGTACTCACAATTAACTTGTTTGCAAGTCTAGCTTTCCTTGAGTGGTAGAGTGGAGCTAACGCCATCTATCGGAGGGTGCGCGAACATGTCAGGCTTGTTTAACTCCAAGCTCCTAAAAGGCTCCTTTCCTTACGCTCGCTATAGATGGCGCTGTATAAAATTTTCAAATAGATATTTTTAAGCCAGAATTTTCAGGTATGTTTTATGGTTTGTAGTGTTTATAACATCACGTTTGTTCTTCCAGAAGAGTAAGACTTTGTTTCTTTTTTACAAGAACATGTCACTAGTTTTTTAAGTACCATATAACAGGGGTCTAAACTTTTGCTATCGAACGGGCAGAATCCGCCTGAATTGTTGACTGAGAAAAACTCAAAAACAATTTGCCCGACTTGGGATCAAACCGATGACCTTCCGCACAGCAGTAGCGCTTTAAAAAAATCACCAATGAGGCAGAGAGAGTTTCAATCTTTTTTCAACGTTAATAAACATGAAAAATATTAATTATTACAATTACAATATGTTGTAAGTCTTAATTGTTACTAGTATTATAAATTCCAAAATTTGGATATATGGATGTTGTTACTCAATTACGCCAGAACGGTTGAACTGATATAGATGAAATTTAGCACAAGTATAGATTATGATCTGGAATAGCACATAGGCCCCCAGTGTAACCCATACCTACTTTTAATTCCGGGAGTATGCTCCTTTGGGATCGAAATTCACACGGGCGAAATCGCTGACAGAAGTTAGTTTTATTTAGATAGAATAGAATAGAATAAACAACATTTATTATGCACAGAGACAAACAGATAAAGAGTCAGAATAATAGATACAGAATTACGCTGAGTGCGCCAAAAGGGTTACCATCTCAGCATTTGCATTTGCAATCATAAAATGTACACGAAGGTACGTTACCTTCGTGTACATTTTATGATTGTCCAGGCGTCCGGATAAAACCGGACACAGTCAGGCTTTTTGGTTGAGTGTCCAGCCAAATTAGACGGCGTCCGGCCTGTTCAGATATTTGATAGGCTTTTTAAATTCAAGCATTGTTTCGCTCACCTTCTATCGCTTCTTACGTAGCGCGTACTAATACTATTGCAATGATTGAAATGAATATTGATTGATTGATAATAACGAAGACTGGCTCACTAAATTTTATTGTTGTTTCATTAGAATTCAAGAACATTTTATGGTAAATTATAAAAAAAAATACCTTTGTTCGGTTATACTAAGACTTTTGCCGTTTTGCCCAAAAGTTCGGCCAAACTGGCTGGTTTCTCCAGCTTTTCGGTTTTAAGACCTGGCAACCCTACATGAAGGCATGGGCGTTACTAATAGCATTAACCCTATTAAAGTTATTAGGCGACAGTTTCTTTATAAACTCAATAGGGTATTTTACTCTAAAAATCTAATTAGTCCGTCTGATAGATTTACAAAAGATATTGGACACGTATTTTTTCTTTTTTCACGTAAACAAAAAATGAAGACGATATAGTGCGTTGAAAACTCACGTGACGTCACGTCGCTGGTAAAAATTGTAGCAACGTAGTGACGTCACGTGAGTTGACGTGACACCATCTGTTATAATTCACATGAACTAATTGTAATCTGTGTTGTCATCGCTTCAACAGTGTTAGCAGAGGTTAAATGTCTACAATAAGTATTGAAATAAGCGACATCTATTGTTGCGACGAAGACTTAGATCGATAAAGAGTTATTAGATCCACAATTTCGCCAAGGTCTACATGACACGTCTAGCTCATTAGCTAGTGTGACGCATTCTCAATATCGTGATCACGGGTTCGAATCCGACGAAGTGGAATACTTTTTGAGTTACTTTGAAATTTAAATACATCTTCCAGTATGAATTTCTTTGAAAATGTAGTAGATAACATCACTTTCCGGCGCACTCGCACTAGATCGGAACCAAACAATGATAGTTGTGACATCATCTCCCAAACATTGGAATGTACCACCAACAGTGTGCCAGAAATGTCAGACGATGACGATGAAACGCAAATAATAAACATGTATAAAAATGAAATAGCAAGTCTTAAATCACAACTTAAAAGTGCTCATCATGAAATAGAAGTATTGTCCTTGGAAAATAGTAACTTGAAGCAAACAAATACAGAATTATTAAAGAAAAATGAAATTTATAAGAAAGTCACTAATAGCCCAGCTAAGCTGAAAGTCATAACTCCGAAGAAAAATACAATTTCTCGTATGAAGACAAAACACACACAAACTACAGAAATTACAGGCGAACACTGCACGCCTCAAATAATAATTGAAACCAGTACAAATAGCACTCAAAATCATATGGTATCACCACCAATATCACGTAACAGTATTCCTGAAAAAAAACCTATGTCGCCGCTTGTAAAACATAAAATTTGTATTCTTAGTGGTGAAATGTTTAATTGGCTAAATACAATTGGGGAAAGTACTTATATAGGCAACTACGACATATGTCACTATCGTATGCCTAAATGTGGGTTAAAGAATATCTTGAACAATATTGAGAAAAAAGTACGAAATTTTACACATTCTGATTACTGTATTGTTTATGTCGGCGAGGATGATTTCAGGAAAACACATAATTATATAGAACTAGTTAAGTTTACTCGTGAAAAGTTACAAACATTAAGCCACACAAATTTTATTATATGTCTACCAACTTTTAAATATATGGATAACGGTAATATTATGTTTAACAGCCGTATAGACACTTTTAATAATTTAATATATATGGATGTGGAGACATATAGATATGCGTACATTCTGGACTCCAATTTCAACCTACCATATACCTATGATACTTACAACCCTCGGAGTGGGAGCTTAAATAAAAAAGGCTTAAATATTATAATATCAGATTTGCAAGATCTTATCCTAAACCTAAACACCATGAATGTAACTCACTTGGAAGTTGATTGTTCCCAAAAAAACCTAACCAAGTTGGTAACTGATGTACAACCCCAATCGAACTCTCAGTTTTTTCTATAGTTACCTTAATATTCTTCATCAAAATATTGCAGGGCTTATGAACAAATCGGATTTACTGACAATTAAATTAGAAGAGCTTTTTAATAAAGGAGTCAAAATAGATGTTATATGCATCACTGAACATTTTGTTGAGACAGGTTACGAGAGCTTGGTACATCTATCTAATTACTGTCTAGGTGCATTCTTTTCGAGAAATACTAAACGAGGAGGAACGTGTATATTTGTTCGAAGAGGATTACAATATAGAGAGCTAATGGAAGTAGCAAAACAATCAGTAACTGGTGTTTTCGAGTGCTGTGGTATAGAGCTGATAACTCATAATATAATTATTGTCTGCGTATATAGAATACCAAAATTTAACTTTAGCGTTTTTTATGAAAGACTTGACGATATATTGCAAAAAATTCGTTCACTGACTAATAAAAATATAATTTTAGCAGGAGACTTCAATATCGATGTACTAAAAAGAAATAAAAGTACATTTGAATTCGAAAATTTTCTTTTACAATATGATCTTAAACTTGCTCTCTATGAACCGACTAGATTAAGTAGTAATTCTTGCATCGACAATTTTGCACACTCTTACCGAAAAGAGTGCAGAACGGAAATAATGGATTTAATTCTTTCAGATCACACCTCTCAGTTACTCACAGTACCTATCAATAAAGTCTGTACGTTAAAATTCTGGAAAACCAAAAAACAAGACATTTCAGCATATAATTTATCTAAATTAAAAAATCACCTGAAGTGTTTGTCTTTCTTGACAACATACAAAGCCAAAGACGCAAATGAGTCTTACGAAAATTTTAAAGATGACTTTTTGTTCTTATATCATTTATGCTTTCCGGAAAAAAATGTCACTATATACACTAATAAAAAGAGTAAATGGTTGTCTCGCGGAATTAAACTTTGTAGTAAAAAGCAGAGACAACTGCTCTGGGCGTATAGACTTAATCCTAACTCAAAAAATAAACTTGTTTTTAAAAAATATTCTACACTTTACAGGAAAATAATAAAATTAACCCAGAAAGCCCAAAATAACCATTTTATAAATGTTTCACAAAACAAATCAAGAGCAGCCTGGCAAGTAATTAACAAATCAAAATATTCTTTGCCCCAAGAACCAATACTATCTATAATAAAAGATAACTTAACTTTAACGCAACCAATGGATATAGCAAATGAATTTAATAATTATTTTATTGAAGCTGTTGAAAATAATGTACAAACGAATTGCACGTCGACAAAAAAAACGTTTAGTGAAAATATAATATCGCATTCATTATTCATGTCGCCTGTTACAGATGATGACATAGTTAAAATAATCAACAGTCTTAAGAACACGAATACTGTTGGACACGATGGCATATCAACCAAAGTGATAAAATATGTCAAAGAAGTCATAGCGCCACCACTGTCCCATATAATCAATCTCTGTGTTTCGGATGGTATATTCCCAGATAGTTTAAAGAAAGTAATCATTAAGCCCCTTTTTAAAAGAAATGACAGAACTAATGTCCAAAATTATAGACCAATCGCAAAAATTCCGGTGTTTTCAAAAATATTAGAAAAAGTAATTTATAATTCCATGTATGCTTACTTCGAGAAATTTCAGTTATTTTGTAATGAACAAAAAGGATTCAGAAAAAAAATCAACATTAATATGGCACTGTTTGACCTACTGTCAAGTGTCTTAACATCAGTTGATAAAAAAAAACATGTCTGTGCGATATATACAGACATGACGAAGGCGTTCGACTTTGTTGATCATAAAATCTTACTACAAAAATTACATGGTTATGGCATTAGAGGAAACGTCCTGAAGCTTTTAGAATCATACCTAAGTGATAGATTACAATGTACGGAAATCTCGCGAATATGTCGTGCAACGAAATTAGAGACCACATATATATCTGAACCAAGGTACGTAAAATATGGCGTTCCTCAAGGTAGCGTTCTGGGACCACCGCTTTTTTTAATATATATAAATGATCTCCCAAAATTCATAGAGGAAAAAATGGTACTCTTTGCAGACGATAGCACGGCTATTATAGAATGTAGCAATCCGGATAATTATCAAATTGACATTAATAATTCTTTAAATAAAATAATAAATTGGCTTAATGATAATAATCTTGTAATTAATTTAAATAAAACCAAAGTCATGCACTTCCACCAACGACTTGAGAAACCACTAGTTAATGTTGCTTATAATAATTGTGAAATTGGTGAAGTTAGTACTGCGAAGTTCTTAGGCATAACTATAGACGAAAAACTTACTTGGAAACCTCATTTGCAGGAAATTTGCAAGCGATTGAGTAAATCAGCATATTTACTATCTCAACTTTCAAAGAAAGTAAATCATGATACACTTTTAACAGCCTATCATGGACTAGTCGCATCAGTTCTACGGTATGGTATTATTTTTTGGGGACATTCAACAAATAGAGAACTTGTTTTCAGGATGCAGAAAAGATGTTTGCGATCCATGTTTGGTTTAAAAACAACTGATAGTTGCCTTCCGTATTTTAAAAAGTTAAAAATATTACCTTTACCGGCTTTATACATCCTGGAAACTACGTTATTTGTAAAAATAAATCCACATCTGTTCAAAAAACTTAGCTCAGTAAAGAAAACTCCAATGCGTGCTCAATATGCTAATGATTTATGCCTTTTGAAATGTAAAACTTCACTAATGAAGAAAAGCTTCTTTGGTCTTGCTCCACAAATATATAACAAAATACCCGATCAAATAAAATGTATGCCATTGCAGAAGTTTAAGAAAACACTTAACGGGTTGCTACTTGAAAAATGCTATTATACCATAGAAGACTTTCTTAGTGACCAATCTCTATATATTTATAATTGAATAATGCTGACATTAATATTATATATAATTTTTCCCTTTTTTTTTGACATTAACTTCTTCTCTTTAATTTTATTTGATTGACTTAAAATTTTGACATGAAATGAAATTGATTTTTATGAATAATTTAATTTAATTTTCATGCATGTGCTTGTACTATTAGATATTGCCATTGCATACTCAAAAACAAAAATTAACTATATTATATATTAATTATGTATATGACAATTTGTATGCCAAATGGCAAAACATAGCGCACTACCTAATTTGTAAGATCTTATGTCATTATTATTACCTATGTTTCACAAATAAATGATTTTGATTTGATTTGATTTGATTTGTAAATCTATCAGACGGACTAATTAGATTTTTAGAGTAAAATACCCCATTGCACACGAACTGAATTGCCCAAAGAACGGTTTTTGTCTTTACTTGTTTGAATTTAATTTCGTTTGCCTCACTGTGCTCCCATTTTGTTTATAAATGTTTCAAAGACCTCTTTAGTTCTAAGAGGACTGAGTTTGTGGGTAAACTTTGAATTCTAGAACCCACTTGTTTAATATACCTAATATAATTAAGGCAGACTGCACAAAGTACGGAGTGTTTTGTTTTTGATTGAATTAAGTACCATAAAATGAGAACAATTAGACTTACTTATTGTATAATCAAAATATAGACACGAGCCTTTTAAAAGGCTCAATTAATTCGGTCAATAATAATTGATGAGTGATATGAACAATAATTTACGACGTTTTTCCAGTCAACTCCTTTGGGATAGCTAGCTATTTCCCGCAACCTCGCCCAAGTAGCTTATACAGTGTGAAATTTCAATGGTTGTTTTCCCGAAGCGAAATGAGTTTGTATCGGTAATACAATCGATTTATATATATAAAAAATATTAGACTCCATAAATGGCAGATTAACAATTGTGATAAACAAAACTCGAAAGCGACTTGAACCAACAGTAGTGCATCGCGCGATATGTAGGTACGCGGCGGTACGTGCGTCTCATGTAGGTATCTACCTACTTTATGTCTAGTGCACTACTATTGATTCTCGCTCTTTCGAGTTTATGAACACTTCTTTAATGATTTGAAAAAAAAAAAAAAAAATTTTTTTAGTTTAACTTTGTGTTTCGATAGTACTACTGATGGGTAATCGTCCTGCCGCGGGAAAACAACCATTAAGATTTCACACTGTATACATAGATGATGTTCATTTTCCTACGTAAAAAGTTGTGTGACACTCAGCAATCGTGTAACTACAACACACAGAATTTTCTTATATTTTTTTTTCATTCATCTACATAGATAAATTCTTTGTCTTTCAACATTATGACCATCATTTATAGCAAAACTAGCTGACCTGAGTAACATCGTCTGCGTCATATAAGAGATAGAAAAATATCTCTGTTTTCGCTCACAACAATTTTCATTAATGCTCCGGTCCTATTGATCGTAGCGTGATGTTAAATAGCCTATAGCCTTCCTCGATAAATAGGCAAAACAAACAAACAACATATTATCAGCTTTATAATATTATTATAAAAGTATAAAAAAGAAGAAATAAAAAAAAACTCCGTTACAAAAACAAAATATCGAACACCTACAAAATGAAGGTCGAAACACTTCAAATTACAATTACGGACCTGAAACTTTACGGATGAATAAAGGTGTTTTACCCATGAAAGTTGTTTTAAAAGTGTTCGTACTTTCGTTACACGGGTCGACCGTATTTAAGCCCTAAATTCTTTCCTGGTAGAACCTTTTTTAAATTCCAAAATGGCTGGTTTAAGGCTTGAAGGCTTTAAACGCCGCAAATAAATACGACCCTCAAAAATTCGTGGCTCAATTCCCTAGCCTCACATACATTACGAATTTTCGTTCCTTTAGATTAATTTCGTTTTCATCGGAACTCTAGGGAACTAATAAAATTAATTAAACGCATATTTTGGAAAGGACGGCATACTATGGCTGGCGCTTGACATATTATCCGCACTTCCTACTTATTACCTAGTTCCCGTTCCCGTGGGAATACGGATATAAAATATAGCCTATGTTACTCAAGGTCAGTGTAGCTTTCTAATTAGGAAAGAATTTTTGAAATCGATCTAGTAGTTTTTGAGTCTAATCGTTACAAAAATACAAATATTTCCTCTTTATAATATTAGTATAGACTAGAAGCGCCGCGCGGTTTCACTCGCGTTGTTCCCATTCCCGTGGCAATACGGATTTTTTTAATAGGCACAGTAACACACAAAAATACCATACAAATCTTTCCTCTTTATAATATTAGTGTAGAGTACCTTCTGCCAGCGACTTTGCCCGCGAAATTATCCCTAGTGAACATATTTAATAATAATTAACCATCTTTGCGTAATGTATGCTGATGACGCAACTATATTTATTTCAAACGAATATTCCAATAATCTTATTTACGAGTGTGAAATAAATAGAACATTACTAACCGTAACTGATTGGTTGCAGTCAATAAATTTAAAAGTCAATGTCTCTAAAACCAAATTGATTCAATTTAGAAATTATAAAAGTAAACCCACAAAATTAAATGTAATCATGTCTGCTATAGCGATTGAAGAAGTAAAAGATACAAACTTCTTAGGAGTAACAATAGACCAACATTTAAACTGGAAGGCACATATCGAAAAGATAAATAAAAAAAATATCCAGTGCTTGCTACGCATTGTCAGTTCTGGCAGAAACTACGAATCCAAGTGTTACTAGAAATGCTTATTTTGGAAATGTGTATCCACTGTTAACTTATGGTATCATATATTGGGGGAACTCGACAAACGTACAATCCACATTCATTCTCCAGAAAAAATGTCTTAAGACAATATATAACATGCATAGTACCGAATCACTAAGAGAAGTCTTCAGAACGGAAGGTTTCCTGACACTGACCGGTATTTTTATACTCGAATTATGTTTATTTGTTAAAAACAATATGCAATATTTTAATTTCAAATCAAATTCTAAAACGAACATTCGGAAACAATATAAATATGACATTAATTTACCAGTTATTAATAATAGAATGTATTATAAAAGTACCTATGTTACTGCTATTCGTGTATACAATCAGTTACCGCCAGCGATTAAGCAATTAAATGGAAACATGTTTAAAAATAAATTGAAAAAAATGTTAATTGAAAATGTATATTATAATCTTTATGAGTTTTTTGATAAAAAATAATATGATCATGTCGAAATTGCTAAAAATACTATTGCATATCCGACTTGGGTAGACTGTTGAAACTAAAAATGTAATGTTTATTAATAAGACCTTAATGTACACAGTTAAGCAATAAATTTATCTTTATCTTTATCTTTATCTTTAGTAGGGACTCAGTTCAGTCTGTGTGCTAAATTCCATGAAAATCAGCTGTTAAGAAGTGAAAAGGTAACAAACAAACAGACTCACGCATTTAAATGTTATGCTAGGGTTATTTAGGAAATGTCGATATATTGTATTGTATATATCTGTGAATTATTTCAAGTTCAAGATTGCAATATCACACGAGTACTTCATACAATATCACGTGTGGTATTAAAGAGGAGGTAAACCAATCCGTAGTTAGAGGGGGTAAACACTTCGTCGAGGCGACCGGCAGCGGTGACCTCTCACGTCCGGCCCTAGTTCAATTCTTCGTGCGGAGCGAGGAGGCATGGGAAGCGGACACCTCCTTCTGCGAAGCAGTAATGCTAGCGAAAGAGGTAGACCGCGTGCGGGAGAGGGAAATGCCCCAGCCGCCACAACAGAAGAAGACGCCCAGGGCGTCGGGAAACGCAGGCGATTCCCGGCCTCGGTAGGCGCGGACCTGCGAACGGCGAGCTTTGGGTGGCTTGCCGTCCGATAGCAACCAGGCCCGGGTCGACGTCGCGTCGTGTTCCACGCGCGCCTCAAAGAGCTGTCAGCAAATAAGATGTGGCCCCATAGGGTCAGTGCCTGCTAGGGTTGCGGAATTTGTTCGAAAGAGTCACCGCGGCCCTGGAACGCAAAAGGCACAAGCAGCAACATTCGATGTTACTTGTGGCCACTCAGGGCCTAAATCACTATGGCGGCTTGGCAAACCCCTTTTCAGTATATATTACTGCTGTAGCAACAAATGATAAAATCAACCTATAATAAATAAAAGATAATCCCCGTAAGTACAAGAAACGTGCTATAATATGTAAAATTTCTGGTACCTACGAAAAGTGTTTCTCACTTGGCCTTTTTTTGCCGTTACAGTACGGTCAGCAAGTTATAAAAAAAACACATGTTTTGCTGACCGTCTTATTATGATCGAAGGCTGAGAATGTGAAGGTCATATTATATCTATGTCGTAAAAAAGCGTATACAAGATTATCACTACATAGTATAAAACATAGTCGCTTCACGCTGTCTGCCCCTATGTATGCTTAGATCATTAAAACTACGTAATGGATTTTGATGTGGGTTTTTTCAATAGATAGAGTTTTTCAAGAGGAATGTATAATGAAAGTCACTTTTATACTATTAAAACTATATTTGAGTAATATCAAATGGACAAATACAATAATATCAACTCGAAGAAATAACGAGCACAACTTTATATAATCGACACAACTTTTACGTAACTCTACTATAGAACGTCTTATCAGGTCGACTGCCGTCTCCCAACTGACCGAGCGACTCCCGTGTGGCCTTAGTCTCCATTTTTTCCCCACCATGCTATGATTTTAAATGGCATGGCAGTTGGCTGTGTTGCCAGTTGAAATAAATAAAGTCCCAGAATACGGAATCATGACATTCGGCCATCCGAAACCGTGCTACTCCCGGAGCACAACTCCCACTTGAACTCGCTCAATCAGTTCTTATTTCAAATTACAAAATAATAATATTAATATAACAAAGTACTAAATCATGACATTCGGAATACTTCTGTAGGTAAGTACTTAACTATCACATTTACTAAATGAACCTTACAAAATTATTATTTTTAAATATAATTACACTTAAGAAATACTTAGGTACTAATTTCCTCATCTGAACTAGTATTAACATTTTCATCAAGCTCGAGAGCCTTAAGGTGGATCCAGGGTCTAAGTCTATCTGTAGATACAACACTTTCATAATGATTATTCCTTTTTCTATCAAAACCAGGTACATCACTTATTCTATATCTATCGTTACCCAATACTTCTACAACTTTATAAGGGCCAATAAACTTTGACAGAAGCTTTGTACTCTTGCCTTCATTATTATAATTGGTCCGAGTTAGTTTAACTAGATCTCCAACTTTATACGCAGGAGCGGAAGTACGACCAATGTCATATTTACGTTTTTGTTCATCTTGGCTTTTCTTAATAGATTCGCTAATATTCTGGCGTAATGCTGACAAATCTTTGTTTCGCGACTGTTGTGGAAAATCAAACTTATTTGACAAACTATCGCGCATTTTCAATCCAAACAAAGCTTCTGTAGCAGTTTTTTGAGTGGTCGCATTAACAGTATTGTTAATGCCCCACTGAACTTTACGTAGACACTTGTCCCAGTCACGCTCATTTTTATTAAAATTTTGAGCAGATAATGAATTTAAAATAGTTTGATTAAACCTTTCGGCTTGTCCATTGGATCTGGGACACGCAACTGCATTAAGTACATGTTTTATACCAAGGCCATCGCAAAAGGTTTCGAAAGCTGTTGATGTGAATGAAGTGCCACGATCAGAAATGATTCTAGCTGGTGTACCAAAGTCCGTGAAAATATTTTCCAAGATTTTAATGGTGCTCTTTGTTTTCGTATCTTTCACTGCTCTGACGAATACGTATTTAGTGAACCCATCCACAATCGTAAGTATGTAAGAGTTGCCGTTTCTGCTTCTTATGAAAGGACCTAAATGGTCAATATGTATCGTGTGAAACGGTATACTAATTTTTTCTATTGGAAAAAGCAGACCCTGCTTCTTTTTAGCCGCATTATCCTTGCTATAAGCGCACTCTATGCAGGAACCTACATATTTCTTAACAAATCGTCGTAATTTTGCGAACCAGAACTGATCCTTTATTCTCTCTAACGTTTTTGCGTAGCCTAAATGCCCGATGTCATCGTGATTAGCTTTGCAAACCTGCCAGCGAGCGCTTCGTGGTACTACAAGACACAAACGGTCATTAACTTTGCGATAGAGTGCATTGTTTTTGACAGTATATTTTTGTTTTAGATCTTCGAACTCAGGATCAGCTTCAGGTTTAAGAACTCTCACAATTCGAGACGTTTCGGGATCACCCATTTGTAGAGTTAAGAGCCAGTTACCCGATTCAATATTAAGGACATTAACAGAACTAACATCTCCTTCCACGTTTAGGCAAGTGTTTCTGCTTAAGGCGTCTACATGCGCCATATTAACACCCGGGCGGTATTCAATTTCAAAGTTAAATTCGCTTATTTGCAACCACCACCTAGCTATCCGTGGGACGAGATCTCTCTTTGTCAGTGTTGTCCTAAGCGCCGCACAGTCAGTAAATACCTTAAACGAAACTCCTAACAAGTACACCCTAAACTTTTTCAGCGAACAGACAACAGCCAAAGTTTCTAATTCATAAGAATGAAAATGTTTTTCATCCACCGTGGTCTGTCTGCTGAAATAAGCAACAGGTTTTAAAGCGCGGGGTGATATTTGCCATTGCATAAGAATTCCCCCAATACCAAGAGCACTAGCATCCGTATGTAACTCTGTTTCTAACTGCGGGTCATACAATGCTAAAACTTGCCTGGTTGAAAGACTTTCCTTTAAGGAATTGAACGCAGTTTGTTGATCACTACCCCAGTGCCATGCAACATTTTTCTTTAGTAAGTTCGTCAGTGGTTGCGCTATCTCTCCGTATCCTCTTATAAACTTACGGAAATATCCCGTAAGTCCCAAAAATTGCCGAACTTCGTGCATGTTACTAGGGCAAGGGAATTCTTTGACGGCCAAAACTTTTGCCTCCCCGGGTCTTACTCCCTTTGCAGATATCTCGTAACCTAAATAGCTGATCGTAGTATCGAAAAATCGGCACTTAGTTAGTTTTAATGTGAGTCCGAATTCACGGAGTAATTTTAAAATTTCTTCTAAGCGTTCAAACCCTTGCTCTATAGTTATAGACGGTATAAGTAAGTCATCTAAATATGCAAGGGCATAATCAAATCGTCTATTCCCAAGAATTTTATTAATCATTCGCTGGAATACAGCGGGGGCATTGGCCAATCCAAACGGCATCCTCTTAAATTCATAGTGGCCGTCAGGAGTTACAAAGGCAGTAAGATGCCGACTTTCACACGACACAGGTATCTGATAGTACCCAGATGCAAGATCTAAAGTAGTAAAAAACTGATTACCGCTTAAATTAGTTAGCTGGTCTTCGATAAGCGGAAGAGGAAACCTGTCTTTAATGGTTTTGTTATTTAGGGCTCTAAAATCTACACAAAGTCTTTGCTCACCCGATTTCTTACGGACCATTAATATAGGGCTTGCGTAATCCGAACTAGATTCTTGTATAATGTTTGTATCTAATAGTTCATCAACAATTTCACGCACTTGCACTCGTTCTGAAAATGATAACCTATACGGCCTGTACACAACGGGTCGATTATCCGTAAGATTTATTTTCATTTCAAAATCTTTAACACAACCTACTTCTTTCATATTGGTGGCAAAGCAATCGCGATACTTTTGTAACAACGTATACAGCCTATCCTTGTCGCTATTTATTACGTTATCACCGACTTGAATATGCGTCCTGTCTAATGGTTCTAGAGAAAGAGCACGATTTTCTGAAATGCGATTAACCTGACAATTCCTGGCCTCAGTTACTGGGGAGGACCGCGCAATTAATGTTTCCAATTTGAATAAAAGAGGTGTCCGTGATAAGTTCGTTACAGCTATTTCTCCAGTGCCATTCGAGATGCCATAAGTCCCCTGTAATAAACGAAATTCTCTACCAGGTTCTAATGAGTTATAACCTTTGACAAAGACATCACCGGAAAAGGCAGTATCCCTAACTGTTATTGGTACCATACCGGTATTGGTAATGTTAACGGGCTTCGAGGTAAACATTTTAAGAGATATTTCGATTGGGAAGAGATTTTCTCCTGGAGTTCTGTAAAATACTAATTGATGGCAGTCTTTCAAGACTGTAATAAAAGGTAGTTCAGTGAAGTTCTGTCCAATTAAGAGACTGTTTGCCATGAACTCATCACTAACTATTAGGACATCTACCTGGGTCTCAATATCATCAAGTTTCATGTTTAGAGTAGACTTGTACAAAGGTGAAATGCATGAATTGCCAAATCCTCTAATTACTGGAACATTACCGGGACTTTGTGTCAGCTGAAGATCTCGTGCAAGGCTCTCTCGCAGTAAGCTACATTCACTCCCGAAGTCTATGTACGCCATATAGGGTCGACCGTTTACCAAGACGGTTTTGAAAAACTTATCATTGGGTGCTGTTACAGAGTTTGACGCATTCGACATATCGACAAGTTTAGGGCTTTTCTGATCATTAGAGGCGACAATATTTAATATTTTTTTCTCGGCGGTACTCCGAGTATCATCAACTTTGGCTCTGGAGATGAAGTTTTCAGCGATAGGCCGTAATTTACAGTTTACATTATCATGACCTATTCTGTTACATTGCTTACACTTTATCACAGGGTTCGGACACTTGTGATAAGGATGACCTTTGTTACGACAATTAAAGCAGATTATAGAACCTTCGTTAGGCCCAGAATTATTAGTTGTACTAGAATTAGGTTTCTGCCTATTTCGGTCCCTGTTAAAAGAATATGTAATACGTTGAGCACAAAGAAAGTTAAGTAAGTCTTCGGGTTCCTCGCAGTTAAGTGCCTGTGCACCGCTCCTAACAGACCTATCGGTGATTCCGTGTATTATACAATCAACAGCTCTCTTCCCCTTTATTTCACAACGGTTTAATAAATTCAATTTGTCATAAAAATACTCTCGTAAACCTTCATCGGCACGAGTGGAACGAGCCAGCATTTCCTCCAAAAGTTTACCATAATTTTCTTCACTAGGGAACGCCCTTTTTAACTTGGCTTGCCACTCGTCCCATGAAAATATGACTGTAGGAAGAGACTCAAACCATCTCTTCGCAAGTCCAACCAGTTTTTGGAGAGAGAAGTGAATCGTTTGCTTCTGATCCCAGTTATAAATTTGTGAACATTCATTAACCTTCCGTATCCAAGCCTCGATACTTTGCGACCTATTGGCCGGGTCAAACTCGGGTATCACGTTATGAAGTTGGCTACTTTGTATGGAATTGGTACTCTTACTTGCTTCAGCCTTCCAGGAAGTCAGGATGTTCAGCACATCCTCCGTGGTCAAACCCTTCGAGTGTTTTCGAGACCGTCGTCGAATCCTTTCTTCAGGTGTAGACGAGGACGAGGATGATGACGACAGTCTTCGTTTTTCTCTGCGTCTACTACGTCCACGTGGAGGAGTATGCGATTCATCAACGGCTTCCGCATTCATCATGATAGCTTTTAAATAAGTCTTAGCGAAAGTGGGCGCGTACTGTTGGACGTGTCACTTCTGATATATAATGAAAGTCACTTTTATACTATTAAAACTATATTTGAGTAATATCAAATGGACAAATACAATAATATCAACTCGAAGAAATAACGAGCACAACTTTATATAATCGACACAACTTTTACGTAACTCTACTATAGAACGTCTTATCAGGTCGACTGCCGTCTCCCAACTGACCGAGCGACTCCCGTGTGGCCTTAGTCTCCATTTTTTCCCCACCATGCTATGATTTTAAATGGCATGGCAGTTGGCTGTGTTGCCAGTTGAAATAAATAAAGTCCCAGAATACGGAATCATGACAAATGTTTATGTATAATGCATGCATCTATCTATTTATTAGGGTTTAGTGGGCACCATTGTACGTGAGCCATGGCTCATGCACAGTGGTCCAATACTAGGACTAAGGACATAATGCATGCATAATATAGTAGAGATTTAGTATCAGCATAGCACCCGTGCAAAGCCGGGGTGGTTTGCTAGTGTTGGAATTTATCGTTGTATTAAAGACGTTGTGACCCTCGCTTTAAGGATTGGTTTTTCTTTGTGCCTACCATATTTAAGTTCTGGTTTACATTGCCAGTAAGAACCTATCTACATAATTATAATTAATATTATTTTTTTTGTATATAGGTGGTAGGGTGTTTTATCTGTGTACCTACCTCCTAACATAATAAATGATATTTATTTTGTGGGGAGATTGCTTTTGTGGTCGTTTTAAACTAGATGGGGCCATTGTTTCCTGAGTATCCTGAGAAGAAACACCGAAACAAACTCAGAAGTTAAAGTCTCTAGTATGGTGGGTATGGTAGGTAGTATATAGGTTGATGTCTGAAGTGGTCTTTTGAGGAAAGTGCCACACAGACTTGAGAGGACCTATCGAGACAGTGCAATCATTTGTTAGTTGTCGTGTAGCTCAAACATAAAACTTTAATGGAATGGATCTTGGATATCGCTGGGATTACTAAAGTGCTTCCTCCACGAGAATGTCTCGCGACGCGACGGTGCCATTAGCTGTGATCCTGAGTTCGGACTTGGAACCGAACAAAGTGTTGTGTGTGTGTGTGTGTTTTGTTGTGTGTGTGTTGTGTGTGTAGGTATTCAGTTGCAACTCGAAATCTAAATTTTAGAAGTCCTAAATGCATTGTTAATAGCTAACAGGCCGAAAGAGGTTAACGTTATTTTTCCCTCATTATATTCATTTGCTAATATTTAAAAAAATCTACCTTAAGAAATATCCAAATATCTCGATACATTTTCATTAGGTATCAGAAAATTCGTCTTCAACGCTGTCAGCTTCTAATGTGCCCAAGAGACTTATTGAATGGCAATGCTTAGCCTCGTCTTATCCCAATATAGGTATATCCCAACTGTCATAGGTACAGTAGGTACATACAATCATCATCATCATCAACTGTCTGTTGCAGTCCACTGCTGGACATAGACCTCTCGAATTGCACGCCACTCAGATCTATTTTCGGCTTCCCGTATCCAGTTTCTGCCAGCCGTCCTGCGCAAATCGTCACTCCACCGTGCCTGAGGACGTCCTACACTACGTTTGCCGAGACGCGGTCTCCACTCTAGAACTCGTTTACCCCAACGGTTGTCGGTTCTACGACTAATATGGCCAGCCCACTGCCACTCCAGCTTACTAATCTTTATAAATTTTTATAAATGCTTAATTTAGCATATTCTTTAATGTCGTTTGGTAGATTGTTGAACAGTTGTGCTCCCTTATATATAGTGGTGTTTTTTGCCGTATGTGAGTGTGCGAGTCAGTTATAAGGTGTGTTTATTTCTTAGGTGATATTTGTGTGTCTTATAAGTGAATTTTATATTTGAGTCGATATCGCCTGTAATTATTTAACAGGGGGCAACAGGCTTAATATGCTTACGAGGGTCGGAGGCGTCTCGGTGTGTAATTGCATTCACCCATCCACGGCCCGACTTTAGCACGCGTCGCTTAACCTCAAAGTTCGACCCTTGCTGTATAATTACTTGGATCCAAGAAAGAGATACAGCTAGCTACAAAGTAGTCTAACAACCAATCATAACTTCGCCGGCCTACTAGTGAGAAATCACACGCTCTAGTTCACTCGGTTACCTCTACTGGCTTACGCGGAATTATACCTGCTATATTAGAACTAGTACAAGCTTGATCTGCGTTGGTATTTGTTCGTGTACTGTTCATGTCACAGGATTGTTGGAAACTCCGCAAGTCAGATATTTACTATAAACTTTTTTTCTTAATGAACATAAAGCACATAACTATTTTTCTTACTAAATATTTTACATTTGAATTTTGATGGAAATATTTGTAGGTTTGATTCTCTGATTTAACGACTTAATCAGCCGTTAAATCAGCGCCCTTAATGTCATTCAGCCAATGCGTCTAACACAACATGAATATAATGGGCTGGGAAATCCTTAGGTTTTTCAAAGAAGAGGGCAAAGGACGTATGATGAAAATGAAAAATTTAGAATTCAAATTTAAACAAAAATCAATTTCAACATTCTAACCTCAACGATAACGTTCTAATTCTATCTGCAAAAGGTTTAAAGGAACCTCGGAAGTCACAGGGCGATTCCCGGCCACCATAGGTGCGAGCCTACTGATGGCGAACTATCGGTGGCTCGCCATCCGATAACGACCACGCCCGGGTCTTAGGTACTTATCTTGCTGTGCCCGACAACCCTGTCGGGGCTATATGATACAAATTAAACGTTTTACTACCTTTTTTTGGAAGGGAAATCATCCAATGACTTCTCCAGCTCTGGTCGGGGCGGAAGGTAGTGACAGACTCTTACTGACTAAAACCTACCCGTGTTCCTCCTAAAATGCCCTTTGCGTTTCAGGGCCGTGGTGACTCTTTCGAACAAATTCCGCAACAAGTTTTACACTTATTGCGGAATTTGAAGCGGAGTAAAAAGACATGGAATGCAATAAAGGTATTAAGTATTGAGTACAGTAATCTTCCGTGTTTTCTTTAGTCATGCAAAACTAACCAGTGCTTGTAACCAGACCACTATGTACATAATAATACTGAGCTACGGTGTATGTACAACGAATCTGCAATGGTCTGTATATATGTCTAATCCGTTCATGCAAATGGGCCTCGATCTCTAACCCGCTCGACGCCTCGTCGACACAGCATTGAAAAGAAAAATGAAGAAGGTCAAAAGCTGGACAAGTCGTGAAACAATCATGCGGTACCGGGAAAATGGCAAACTTCGTTAGATTATAACATATTTTGACACATTATAAACTCTCGATAAATTGTAAACAACTTGTCTTATTTCTAAGTTAAATTCGCTCGCTTAATCTAGCTCCCATCATACCATTCGATCTTAACCTATCCGACTCGGGCAGCCCTAAGTTCCCTGCGCCGTTGATTTGGTGCTTGGCTAGGCCAGAAAATTCGATAAATTGTAAAACCGTACACTGATTGACTGTCACTTTATGTCAGTTCACAGCTTTTCGGAATGATTTCGAGAGATTATAAACGTTCGTTCACTCATTTCACAAGTTCCACTCTAGTAGAACTTCTGTCAATCTTTCTCTTGTGTATCTGTCAACACACACCACTTACACAATAGGTCTGTCTGCTCACTATATGCACTTGTAATAACTAGACGTTAGTACTGTTGTTTGTTCAGCGCAGTATTTGTTTGTTTTCTTTTCTAGGACGACTGGAAATCAATAGGAATGAGTCACTGACCATCGAGCTTGACCAGTGGCTTTAATCAGTCTAAAACGCTTTCTCCGTTTATGCTAGTTTTTTCTTGACAAAAAAACACAATACCTGTGAAATATCACGTGGGACTGAAACTACGGAAAATAGCTACTACTTTATTTAGAAGTAGTTTACTAGTTAATCAATCAAATGCACTTTGCCTTTGCCAACTATGCTGGGCTCGGCTACCAGTCTGACTGGAGCTGTGTGGAAACGAGTACTTTCATGAAGTAGCGACCCATCTGACCTCCTCAAACCTCCATTAACTAGGCAACATGATAACGAGACTCTTTAAGGATTTTCAAGCTTTTAACTACCATAACGACTGTTAAATGCTTACAAGTATATATATATATAAATATATATATATAGTAGGAACAACGGCTTGTTGCGAAATTTGTTCGAAAGAGTCATACTGGCACAAAGGGCACTAGGATGAACACAGGTTGATTTTAGTCAGTAAGAATCTCTCACTCCCTTCCGCTCCGCCTATAGAAGGAATAATTTGATGATTTCCCATCCTTAAAAAAAGATACAGTAATAGGCTTTTTCTGCTCAAATCTATTTTAACGAGAACGAAGCCACGAGTAAGTAGCTAAATATTAGCCAGTACTAAAATATTATGTTTTTCTTAGAATGTTTTGTGTGACTTCTTTGAGAACAAACATGTTTATTCTCAGAAAAGATATAATAAAAATTCATTTTATGATATCTATATATATCTATAAGGAAAACGTAATATGCTTGTTAAAAAAAAATATAACAACAAAAAAGAAGTAATAAAAAGATCAACCACTTGAACCTTTACTTTTTTCTGGATGGGGATATCATCAAACGACGCTCTGGACGGAGCGGAAGGGAGTGTCAGACTCTTACTGACTAAAACCCATCCGTGATCCTTCTGTGCCCTTTGCTTTCCAAAGCCGCGGCTTCTCTTTCGAACAAATTCCGTAACCCCAGCAGACACTGACCCTATGGGACCCAGTCTTCTTTGCTGGCAGCTTTTTGAGGCGTGCATGGAACACGACTTGCCGTCGACTCGGGCTTGGTTGCTTTCGGACGGCGAGCCACCCATAGCTCACCGTCTGCAGGCCCGCGCCTACGGTGGCCGGGATACCACTTGAACCTTGAATCCGATTTCCCTTTCACCACGGTTCACCAAGATTATGTCTATTTAGGTCCATTCCAAGTCAGTTTGAAGACTTATAATAAACTCATCTATACTGCCAGATATGAACTAAAGTACGTTTTCCGTACGAATTGAACATGTACAATAATAGAAATATCGGGCATCATAAACAATAGCCGTCAGATCCGATCCTCACTTTTCAATGGTGATTTGCGGAACTTTACACCTTCATCCGGATACCTCTACAACCATGACATTATCCCGGATTAATGTCAATAAAAACGATTGTATACTGACAGCCCTAAATCTATCTCCTTTCGTTCAGTCCATCCAAAGGTTGTCTGTAAGAGATTGCCTTATGCGATAAGACCGCCCATTGTACACTTGTTTTTATAAATGTTTTTCCTGATATTATTACAAGGTGTACAATAAAGTATATAATAATAACAATAAAAACAAGCTTTATCCGATTGGATGACTGAAAGAAAGAAAGAAAAATGTTTATTTGGGACTCGCACAAGACACACAAAATATTAAACTAATAAAAAACTACTAGTAAAATAAACTAACAAAAGCTATCGACATCAGCATAATGTACGAAGCCAAAAAGGTTTCTATCTCAGCATATGCTTCGATATTTCAAAAAATAAATATCAAAGCGCTGGTATTCTGATACGTCCTGTACAGGTTTTTTTTATGCCTCGATAAGTCGATACAAATTATGCCACGGATACACTCACTTGATTGGAGGTGGAGCCTAGTTAAAGACCACTACCTATAATCTGAATATGGCATAATATGGACCTTATTTCCCTCACCAATTTCTCATCACCAACGTTTCCGTACACGTCCATTAAATCCCATATTAAACCGCTTAATTCCAAGGCCCATAATAAAGTCCGCCATTAATATTTTTATGGCACATACTAAAGACATATAAACACCATACCTCGTACGTATATACATGTTTCACATTAATATCATCTGTTATATAATATGGGCGGATGAAATAGGAAGCTTTATGAGTTTTTATGGACGTGATGTACCTAATCAGGAGTTGAGGACGGTAAGGTGCCATCTTATAACAGCCCACACTAAGCTGTGTCCCTTTTTTTTCTGCATGCGAAATCATCAAATGACTTCTCCCGCTCTGGGCAGAGCGGAAGGGAGTGTCAGACTCTAACTGACTAAACCCCACCCGTGTTCCCGTGGTTTGCGCCTCGTAAGCAAACTTGATCAAGATATTTGTCTGCTACTCGTACGAATCCGGGACGATCCGATAGTATAACAATAAAAACTGCCCAAGTTTTAAACGAGATTTCAACTGAATCGATTTTGTAGGAGAAAATCGGCTTAGACAGACGGATAGACAAATAACTAAGTGATTAAGGGTTCCGTTTTTCCATATACATGTACGGGTAAGGAACCCTAACAATACAATTTCACGAGGGAAATACCATGTAAACCGGTAAAGGTAATCGGCTGGAAAATAAGAAACGGTTTCAAATGATACGTACGGAACGGTCGGCATAAAAGTCTCATTTTGTACGACCAGAAATATTTGGGATAATTTTAGGGTTCTGAGTGTCCTTGTAGAAAAATTGTGGACCACTAACAGGATCGTCCGCCCGTCTGTCTGTCTGTTCGCCTGTCAGCCATTTTACTGCGTACCTACTGGACTAATTTTGTAGATATTTCGTACACCTGTCAATTTCTGTGACCCGAAACATGAAACGTGACCAACACAAATACATTTTTAATAATGGGTCACTAAAACTTTGAAAAAATACAAATGTTTTTCTTTTGATAATATACTTTACTTATAGAATATGGGAAAACCTATAGGGAACGTGCACGGCGTAGATTATGCCATCTTGTATTGTAACTGTGAAAATATACTTGACGTTGACGCGTTTGTGCTACCTCTAGTTTATCCTACCTATAGTTTCTGCACGTGTCCTATTAGAAGAGTAAGGTTTCAAACGAACGTATTAAAATAGCATAATACGCTTCATTCGGAACCATTTCTTTGCGAGGCCGACTCGCACTTGGCCCCTCTTGGATATACCGAAGATAAGGGATATTCGCAAGATATATCGGTCGTTTATACAAGATGAGCCGCTTATGGACTTGATAGAGGCTTACGTAGTAGGTCAAGGTTTTCTGAAAAATTCTCTGTAAATGCGTGGATAAAAGGGACTTAAACACGAATTGAAGAAATTTGAGTTTGCATCTTATAGAACTGTAAAGACAGTGACTTCATGCATAATGTCCGTCCCTGACATAGGCTGGCCCATTCATGAAAGAATTCAGCGGTTGCTTGATTTGGCTGCTGGTTAGCGGGTTCAGATTTCAGATTTCAGATAAGGAGTTTGAGTCTGAATCTGCTGATTGGTGTCTATGTTGAGCGTGATTGGGGGCTTTCATGAGTGGGTCAGTTTCCCAACATGTACGTAATTTTTAAAATTTGTTTGGGAGGAATAAACTATTTTTCTTTAAAGAAAAAAAAAAGAACATTTATTTCCATACATATAAAATAAAACAAAATAAAGTGACGCTAAAAAACTTTTTGAGAAAAAAAAACAACCGACTTATAAAAAAATGTGTGTACTTATAAAATATAAATTGTTAAATAAATTAATTAAAAAGTATAAAATAACTTTAATATCGCAAGTCGGTATTTTTGGTTGTTTCTTCGTTTTATATAAACACCGACTTCTGAAATTAAAGTTATTTTATACTTTTTGTATTTTTTTTGTTTAGAGGTCGGTTTTTTTTGTAAAAAGGTTTTGTTTTTCACCTACATCGACAAGAGAGAGTGAGAACATCATCAATGTAATCGGCACACCCAGTAAAAAGTTATGAGGTAACACACACAAAAAAAAATCTAGAAAAAATACAGTTGATCTGAGAACCTCCTCCTTTTTTGGAAGTCGGTTAAAAACGAAATCGAATCTATAGATACTTAAGGCATATTGACGTGGAGTCAAAGAGTTTCTTTTTATCTCGAGAGTCAAGTTTTCAAAGAGTTTCTCTATAGAAATTGGTGCATAATGTTGTGAAGATAAAAGTAAATATGCGTCAATCTAAAATTGACATTCTTGCTAGATCAGTTCTAGAAGAAATCTTCATTAAATCTATGGCTAAACCAAATTTCGGTTGCCGATTTTTTCGATCCTCGAACCATACAAACCAAAAGTAAAAAGTGATAATAATTTAATCGAAAAATTATTTGAAAATATTAAGTATTCGGATCCTACTACTAAATATTTACGATACGACAGCGCGTTGAAAACTCGTGTGACGTCACTACGTGTTACGATTTTTACCACGACGTAACGACACAAGCCCCCACTCCGGATCTTTAATGCTTTTTATCCAATTGATAGAGTAAATACGATCACAATTTTTACTAAGAAAACATGCCTATTGTATTCCAATAATGATATATACAAACTGACATTTTCCCACGTCACACAAATACGAAACATAACAATTTCACTACCTGCTCCTTTTATAGTTCTATCGTTAAAATATATATTTTGTCTTACATTTATCCGTTACTAACTTTCCTTTAGAAGCCGTCGTAAACTTTACTTCCAACACGCCATAAAATCAACGTCGCGTTGCTTTATACTGAATCCATTATCCAATGGTATTAAGGGCGGTTCAATTACTATTTTAGTCTCGGTAACTTAGATTAGTCTTGAAGTGGGACTGGAACTATTAAACTCTGGGCCAATGTTATTTTAGACTAAGTATTGTAAAATTGACTAACTGAATAATATCTTGATTACGTTTTAGTTATTCAGTTCTGTGTAAATGAGACTGTAGATCGATTTAATAATTTGATACTAGACTAAGTGGATTTGTCATGATTTTTTATGTTGCTTCTTATATCTGCCTGGCTAAACTGATGCAAGAGAGATTGAGGGGGAAGAGATGAGGGAAAGAGCAAGCAAATCACATAATATATTTATAATTATGTCACCGAAAAATTGCGGATTCCGTAAGATTGTAATAAATCTTAATAAATTATAAGTTCTCGATAAGTCGATATCGAATATGAAAATCGTTTCTTATAGAATAAACACCATCCAAATTCATCAGTATCCAATATATCAGTGACTTATTAAGAAAAAAATAGTTTACAATTTCACGTGCTATTTTACAATCTTACGGCATTTGCAATTTTTCAGTGACAAAGTAAAGTATCTGGCTGGGTTTTGAACCCACGATTATCAGAAAATAAGTCGTGACCGTTACCACTGAGCCACCACTGCCTCATGGAAAAGTGCCTATTCCTTTAATGTCATATTCTTCATGACCCCTTAAGGACTCCGTAGACTCTTAGAGTATTCAACCCTATCTGATGTCAATACATTCTTAAAGGCGTATCGGCCCTGTCAAAAGTGAATGAATTTGAATACATTAAATTGTGAACGCGCTTCCGAGTGCCTGTTTGTAAAATCTAAGATGGCGATTTGAAATGAATGCTCCTTTTGAAATTGATGAAAGTACGTCGTTAAATTGAATGAGGCATCACGATTTTTAAAGACAAAACAAAATTTCATTCTACAAAAAAAAGCAATGAAACATGTTTGCTGCCAGCTAAGCTGAAGATCTTTATTCTATCATGCTGAGTCATGCTCTTAATGTAACTTATTTTTTATACAGGTTGTGGTTACAAAGCAATACAAAACAGCAGTAAGAGACAATAATGCGTGAGCAATAATATAAACATACCCACAGTATACACCCAAAGATCACACACACACATACACACACACACACACACACCCCAACACACACACACACACAAACACACACACACACAGTACAGTACAGTTTGAGTACAGTATCACTCAAAGATTTGTTGGGAGAAAACTTAAGTTTGAATAAAACTTGCCCACGTACATGAACTTTATTATCACTGTCTGTATTATGACGGAATTTCGATGTGCCCAAAAAATTGTATGTTACAATGGTTTGGAAGATGATCTGAGAATTTCAAGGTGGTCCCTTTCTAGTTTGGTGAAGATCTGATGAAGAACAGAGATAGGAAACGGAACTCTTCAGTAAATGATAGCAATTCTTTCGGGATTGCTGAAATCGCTTGTTTGTTTATTGTTTACACCAATTTATAACACGTACGCTGTGATGAGTACGCTTAGCTGTGGAGTATCACAACTAAAAAGTTTTTTTTTTTTTTTAAATACGACATCTAAACTAAAAATAAGCAAAAAGTATAAAAATAACTTTAATTTCGTAAATTTCGGTGTTTTTGGTTATTAAAAAGTATTTAGAATAAATTTTGTTAATATCATCTGTAAACCATCTATGCTATATTTTATTAGACAGGAACAAGTTATTATTGAACACAAAAATCAATTTGCCAAAGAGAAAGAAAATATCAAAGTTATTGACTTTGATATTTTCTTTTAAAGAAGCCTTATAAAGAAACATCAGAATCTTCAAGAACATGATGATATGGGATTGACAGGAACAAAAATTATACGCTTGTGATTTTATTATGTTTAGAAAAACAATTTGTCTTCGCGACACTTGCCAAAGACCCAGACTTCTAGTGAAGGTCAAGGGACACATTGTTGAGTACAATGTCGAACAAGTTTGTTACATTTCCAGTGACGCCAGTGACGGAAAAGTTGAAAGGGAACCGCTTGTCTTGGTATGGTCATGTAAAAAGGAGAGATGAAACACATGTAACTAAAAGGGTTATGAATATGAATGTGGATGGATGGAAAGGGAGAGGTAGGCCAAAGAAACGATGGATGGATTGTGTGAGGAGTGATATGAAAGAAAAAGGAGTTAGTGATAGCGTGACGGCTGACAGGACAGAATGGAAGAAAAAAAACATGTTGCGCCGACTCCAAGTAACATGGGATAAGGGCAGGATGATGATGATGAGGCGTCTTTATAAAGTGATGCATAATAGGGTAGCTTAGTTGAAAAATTGACATCGATAGATTTCCAAAAAATATTGGACACGTATTTATTCTTTTTTCACATGAACAAAAAGCGAAGTCGATACAGTGCGTTGAAAACTCGCCTAACTTCACAACGTGCTACAATTTTTAAAACGACATGACGTCACAAGCCCCCACTCCATCTTTGATGCTCTTTATCTTTGTCAATTTAATCGAACTAAATAGAATCATATTATTTTTATTCAGGAAACATCTCTATAGCACAGTAAAAATATGGAACACTATGGAAACTAAGCCCATTTGTTGAAATAATTACCTACGCTCCAGTAGAGTGTTAGGGTTGTCACTTTTAATGTTTGCAATAAGTGTTTTATTGGAACGAAGTTCTTTAACACGGCTTGCGGTAGGAGTTGACTGGGAGAAATAGTCACGCGAAAATGCGTTAGTGCATGTTATTCCATGCGACTTTCTTCTTTGGTCAAAATGTAAATAATGCCATTGTAAAAAAAATACAAACTGAATATTGTTTATCATTTCTATGCCATTTTATTCCATTTCAATTATACCTAATATCTGCCCTAAAATTTTGATAAAGGATTGCTTATGTTGAAAAATTATTGTTACTAATTTTGTGAAGTAAGTACGTTCCTATGTGTATGTTTCGAAGGCTAAATTTCCTTTGACTAGACTAGAATATAATGTTGTCGTAAAATTATGGTAATTTATTTTTTCATACTCATAAGAATTCATTTATTCCATATGTTATATAAATTATAATCTATACTAATATTATAAAGCTGAAGAGTTTGTTTGTGTTGAACGCGCTACTCTCTGGAACTCCTGGTTCAAATTGAAAAATTCTTTTTGGGTTGAATAGACCATTTATCGAGGAAGGCTTTAGGCTACATATCATCACGCTTATGCCAACAGGAGCGGAGCAGCAATAAAGAATGTTTTAAAATCGGGGATTCCACGGGGACGAAGTCGCGGGCAGCAGCTAGTACAATATAAATTACAATCAGTCTTCGGTATAGGGATTTAATACTAGTATTAAAAATCTGTGCTTGGGTACCTACTCAGTTTTTGCAAAACGAAAACCTGAGTGGCCCATCTATAGCCATTATAATAGCGTAGGTATTATCTATGAACACGGCACCCGCCACTGAGCGCACCGCGAAGGTCCCTTAGCGGCCTCGTAGATGTGCGCGTCTGTGTGAGTGTGCCGTTTCGATCGTTTGTTCGTAGTTTCTGTACTGTTCCATATTTGTACTGTGTCTATAGTATATTAGCGGTACTGTATAAAGACGCCTGTTATAGATTACAAATTTTAAAAATATAATACATCCATTTGATAAATTAATAGTTCCAACGTTCAAAAAACAAACGTTGCGAGTGCCTATCAATCAAAGCTAACATTACAAATAAGTTCCGAAATACCTGTAAAGAACCGAATACATTGCATTCAATTACGCCGTATTCTTTGAGCGATTGAATGCCAGTCACAATCACAATACTCAATTATAAATCCCAATGGCCTGGCACGCGACGATGACAAGCGACCGGACGATATGTCTTTATTTCCATGGAAGATGGGGAGGCCTACTGGTGTGGCTAACGCTACTTGTGTCGATACTCTTGCGCCATCCCATCTTCCTAACTCGTCGTGTTATGCTGGTGCTACCGCTGCGGCTGCTGAGAAGCTCAAACGGCGGAAATATAATAACCTAGTCGGCAATTATATGTTTGAGCCGTTTGGGGTTGAAACTCTTGGACCTGGGGTCTGAGTGCTCAAATAAATAATAAATGTTTATTATATTTTATATTTTTGGAATAAATAAATGTGTCTTCTGTTCCATAAAAAAAAATATAAATGCTAGCTTTCCTAGATATCCGTATGTCATTCACAAATCCGTCCGTCTATAGAAGTCACTCATAAAGCCGGATATCACGACGACTCCAATACTCGGGATGTAAATTATCCGGCAAAAGCCCGCTTATCCGGTTCAGCTGGGAATATTTTAAATTACTAGAGGCTTATAAAGTTTCTAGTTTTAAATAAAAAAGGGAATGTTTGATAATTACTTTAGTTTGGTGGTTTGATTATTTGTTTTTTGTTTGTTTGTTTGATTTTTTGGTTTGACAAATTGAAATATCGCAACAGGGATGTATACGTTAGCAGTACAGTTACTCATATGAAATACTAGCTGTCCGCACAACTTCGGTTGTGTCACATTTTTCATGACTGCTCCGCTCCTATTGGTCTTAGCGTGATGATATATAGCCTATAGCCTTCCTCGATAAATGGGCTATCTAAAACTGAAAGATTTTTTCAAATCGGACCAGTAGTTCCTGAGATTAGCGCGTTCAAACAAACAAACAAACTCTTCAACTTTATAATATTAGTATAGACTAGCTGCTGCCCGCGACTTCGTCCCCGTGGAATCCCCGATTTTAAAACATTATTTATCGCTGCTCCGCTCCTATTGGCTTAAGCGTGATGATATATAGCCTAAAGCCTTCCTCGATAAATGGTCTATTCAACCCAAAAAGAATTTTTCAATTCGAACCAGTAGTTCCTGAGATTAGCGCGTTCAAACAAACAAACAAACAAACAAACTCTTCAGCTTTATAATATTAGTATAGATTAGTATTACCGGGCCGGTTAACAAGTTGTTATGGAAGCTATGATTTGGTAACTATAGTATACATTTTATTATTCTAAAAGCATGTAAATAATACACTACTGGAGAAGGAAGGACACACGACACATGAAAACAAAAAAAAAAAACAAAAAACTGTTTTACTCATGTTGTAAATTACATCAGAAAGAGTAATAGTTATGACTCTCTATAAACGCGGCTTGCAAATCATCAAAGGACAAATCAAGACATTCTTTTCATAAATGATGAGGCACTTAAACCGGCCCAGTAGTATGTATGTATAAGTATGTCTTGCTTACTCTAACATATAAAACTGGTGGCATTGTTCGAAAGAGTTATCGCGGCCCTAGATCGCAGACGGCCGCGGCATTTCAAGGAACACGGGTAATAAGGGCATGACACCTCCTCCCCTCCCACGCTCCTGCCAGAGCGGGAGAAGTCATTTGATGATTGCCGGCTTATCATCTACCTAGCTTATTCCCAACAATAATGGGGTCGGCTTCCAGTCAAACCGGATACTGCCGAAAGTCAGTGTTTTACGTGGAGCGGCTGCCCACCATACGTCCACATCCTATTAACTGGGTACCACGGTAAATCTTGGCAAGACTGGATTAAGATTGACTGGCGTCTGACAATCCGTAACGACTGCCATACAACTAATGATTGCCAAGTAACACAAAAAATAACCATAGATCTACTTACCTACACACGACCTCACAAACATACATAATATACTATGTTTACAGAATATTACTGCTAACAAGATAAATCATAATCCAATAGGATGTAGCAGCTGTTCGTGCTTTCGACGAAGATTTTATGAATTATTTCACCACTTTGTAAGCAAATGTGCGTAAGATGAATAACATTACATTTTGAAGGACAATGACTGGTAAGTATGCTGGTTCTCAAAAAATATTTGAAAAAAAAAGCCGGCCGAGTGCGTGTCGGACCACGCATAGTGAAGGGTTCCGTAGTTCACTGTTAAAATCTAAGATCTCTAAAAGTATATGTGTAGTTGTGATATTCAAATCACTTTTTGTTGGAAATGGTTATGAAGTTCTATTGGTACTCCCTTACTTCTCATAAAATTGTTTGTCCGAAAATCATTATCCATAACACGTTTGCTATAAACTACAATAACCATAATGTTCAAAACCCCGAAATTTTGGTTAGCATAATTATCTTTACTTCTAAAAGTATTCTGTCATAATATCGAATACTATAATAATTCAATCTCCTAATTTTAGATGCCCTAAAGTCATATGTCCTAAGTATTGTGTTGAATAATGTGTATTATTCCGAATGTTCATTTATAATATATATTTTAATCTTAAAACATTTGCTAAAAATAGGTTTTAGTGACAGAAACGAATCGCTGTAAATCCGACTCCACGTAGTCTTGTCTGCCCTACCCCTAGAGTGTAATTTAAAATCGCGTAGGCGCGGAGGGGCGAGGCGGCCCGCGAGTTGAGGAGCAGGTGGTTGTAACACTCGCCGCCGCGGCTGAGGTTGGCCGGCGAAGCCGGCCAGCAAGCCGAAGCTGCGGTGGTGAGCGTTAAACCCATCTGCGACGATAAACACGCGTGGGACCGCCGGAGCCCCGCAGCGCCGGAGCCGTGACAGAAACCATGCCTGCTGCATGTTGCGTGCTTGCTTGCATGCTGCATGACTCCTTGCATGCTGCAAGCTTGCTTGCATGCTGCAAGACTCCTTGCATGCTGCATGCTTGCTTGCATGCTGCATGACTCCTTGCATGCTGCATGCTTGCTTGCATGCTGCATGACCCCTTGCATGCTGCATGCTTGCTTGCATGCTGCATGACTCCTTGCATGCTGCATGCTTGCTTGCATTCTGCATGACTCCTTGCATGCTCCATGCTTGCTTGCATGCTTGCTTGCATGCTTGCTTGCATGCTGCATGACTCCTTGCATGCTGCATGCTTGCTTGTATGCAGCATGACTCCTTGCATGCTGCATGCTTGCTTGCATGCTGCGTGACTCCTTGCATGCTGCATGCTTGCTTGCATGCTGCGTGACTCCTTGCATGCTGCATGCTTGCTTGCTTACAAAAACCACAAATGTTCACAATCAACTGCTTTATTAAGTACATGTATAATATATTTATTTACGTAATATCTAATAAAAAAATATAATGCATCATCAAATATTTTTAATTATAACAAATGGGAGAAGCTCATAGCAATTGCTTTGTTATACGTTCTAAGAATATTATTTGTTTATTTGTAATTTGAATTTAGGACTTATAACTTTTATTGAAAACGGTTTTATATATTTTGTATATTATTGATTGTAATATTTATGACAAACGGGTTTAGGACATAATATATTTAGAGATTTTAATTTTATGGCATGAGATATTAGGTGATATTAAGTTCGGGTAAGTTATCATTCGGACAAATGATGATTAGGACAAAAAAAGTTATGGCTCTTTAAATTATGGATAAAAAAGTTAGGTAATACAATAGAGAACCAGTTCTATTTGCTCATTTTTTTTTTTAGAATTTTCAAATTCATAGTTTAGAAGTTAGAAGGGGGGACACATTTTTTACGAATTAAATTTTTGATCAGTGACATACCATTGGAAGGTTATTATGCTGTCATTCCTTTTAATAGCTCGGTTATCAAAAAGTACTACGAGACCATTGACCGACCAATGATGGACCATTATGAATTTTAGCAGATTGCATACGTCTGTCATTCATTTGTCATTATGTGCGAGATTACCATTCTATGCTATTTCTTTCAATGGAGTGTCAGTGGTTGACCATTGGAAAGCCATAGTGACGCTTTTATATTAATAGATTATCAAACTTGTAAAAATCAACCATTATCAAATCAATGATAGACCATTCTGACACTATTGTAATAGCAGACTAAATGATTTTTCTTTCTTTCCTAAGAATCTTTTATTAAGGATATCATTCCACTGCCTCCGTTGAAATAAATTTCTCGAACACTTTTGGACCCATCGCAATTGCAAGTACGAACTTTTAAATCAGGACTTTAACAATATCATTTTTTTTTAAATAAACGTCCATCACGTGACCCGCAACTCCGTAGGGATGTCACATTCTTCGACAAAACAATAATTTCTCGAAATCACATTTTCGTTTACCGGCACAATGAAATTCATATCAGCCTCTTTGGGAATCAAAATCCCATGAAAACTGGCGTCCCTAAACGTGTCATGAAGATTTGAACCGGGGTTTTATTACATCACACAAATGTTGTCATGTTTGCCAGATTTGCAATTTGGGGGAAGCAAAGCACTTTACGCATAAATGAAAATATTGATAAATATTAGCAAACATTTTTATTATTATTATATGTATATCAGGTTCGCGTTCGCCCTCTATCTTACCTGATGGTGTAGATGGAACACGCTTACCTAGTAGTAATAAATTCACTCTTGTCTTAAAGATCGAAGAAGGATATACATAGATAACAGAAAACACGGACTGAATACAAAAGTCAACGTACTTATTAGGGTCCCGTCCACAGTCGGCAAAAACAGAACGGAACCATTGACTGGGTAACACGGTACTTCTTAGTAAGACAGATGCCAGATTTTCTGGCACCCGTCAACCTATAACGACTGCTAATGATGTATAGTAGTAGTATACCTATATATATATAGTATAGATATGTCAAGATGGCCGCCCATCCACAGACCAACCTCGGCAAGCATTGCTTAAGGACCACGAAAGTACAGCTGTGTATAAAAATGTTTAAATTGTAATTGTAGTGTTTCATTTTTCATGTAACATTTTTTTTCTATTTCATTTTTAATCATATTTTATATTGTACTTTTATACATACTGTTAATTCAAATCTCAATTAATATCTGGTTCATAACAAGTCTTGCAAAGTTCAATACGGTAATGCTGGGGATGTCTGTAAGTTTTGCAGTACTAGAATAACTTATAAATAATGTTAAGATAATCTTACAGTGAATGTAATGTGTACGATCCTAATCAATAAATAATTAAACTATTGGACACAGGTATACCATGGCTCATATGGTGGAGGTCTTGGACGGAGCAACGCCGTGTCCTCATGGTTCAAAGCGAGGAGGTAGAACGCGTGCGGGAGAGGAATACCTCATGCCCCAGCCGCCGTAACAGAAGATGTCCCGAGCGTCGGGAAATGCAGGGCGATTCCCGGCCACTAGGATAGGCGCGGGCCTGCGGACGGCGAGCTATGGGTGGCTCGCTCGATGGGTCGCTCGTTTTAGTCAATAAGAATCTGACACTCCCTTTCGCTCCGCCCAGAGCGGGAGAAGTTATTTGATGTTTTCCCATCCAGAAATAAAATAGTTAAACCATGGTTATAAAGGCCACCATATTTTTACCACGATGCTACATTCCCTCTTATAATTTTCAGCAGTCATGCCGTTTGCAAAGGCTAGTCTTACACAACTGTAGTCAAAGTCTTAGCAAGTTATTTTGATAACCTTTGGGAACCAAGTTTTGGGTTTACGTAATGTGAAATAAGGATACAAATATCTACTTGAATGTGCTGAGGGGGTTCATAAGAACGAACTGGTTTAGTTTAGTTATGTGTTGAATAAGTAATCAAAGTGAAGGAAAGTTATGTTGCAAAGTTTGATATCTTAACTAAGTAGAATATATTATGTTATAAAAAGTTAAAGTTGTATGTTTGTCGGAGGGAATCTCTTTAACTTCTGATGCGATTACGAAAGTTTACTCATGTCGTCGAGTGTTATACCTAAGCTACGTTTATCACGAAAAATACACAAGAGAGATAAACTATAGATGTATGCGGTACAGCGAGTAGCATAATCAGCCTTTTAACGTTGTCACTGCTGGGCCACAGGCCTCCTCTCCAGGAGAGGGAATGGGCCGTAATCCACCACGCGAGCCCAGTGCGGTTGGTGAATGTCACATGTCTTCGAATTTTTGGTTCTAGGACATGCCGGCTTCCTCACGAGGTTTTCCTTCACCGTTTTGAGAGCAGTGGTATGAAATTAATTACACAAAGTAATGCGCCTAGCTGGGTTTGAAGCCGCGACCTAAAATTCGTAAGTCGGGGCCGTTACCACTCAGCCACCACTGCTCGCTGAATGTTACAGCGAGTAAAGTCCTGCAAACCTCCGTTAAAAATGGAGGATCCATTGACCGGACGTTTGTTGTGTACGGTCGGCAACTGCCCGATACTTTTTTTTCCTTATCATAGTGTTCATCAAATGATGTACCCTAATCTTAGTACAATCTAGTCTTGTAGATAGACTAATAAGTTATTGAATCAAAACTTAAACTGCTATATTGTCATTACTAAGAATCAAAATCAATCAAAAATCATTAGAAAGAAGAAAGAATGTGGCCAATGGCACTTTTCTTATTGTCTCTATTAAGGCGAATACACTTCGTTCTTGTGTTTATTTGATAACATTTGTGCTACATTACACTATTCACTTTCACGAACACAAAACACTAACTCGAACGGTTTTGTTCTTTTAAGTCTTCTCTCTAAGTCCGTGTGGTCGAGAAGCTGGATCGCCTCAACGTTCACATGCTGATGAAGTCTCTGTTCAAATGGATTTTTATTTGTTACAGATAATAGTTTATATGAAAAATGACGCATATCAAGGAAAGCTGATATATTACAAGCACTTTTAGACGAAGGAGACGACTTTGATTTAGAAATTGGAGGTTCAGAGCCGGAATCTGATGGTGAATCAGAATATTTGGATATTCAGAGTGACACGGCTAGCGAAGTTGATGCGGAATTCGTTTTTTTTCCGATTTTGATAGATTCCTTCCGATTTTATTTATTTATTTATTTTATTTGGGAAAACCAACAGTTACACACTTTTCTTAACTAAGCATAATAAAACTTAAAACGTATAATAATTATATGTGTAGCTATAATCAACTCCAGAAGGCAGACCAAAAGGTTTCAAGGGACCTACGCCATAGAATTACTAAACATTTTGAAGAGTCACCTGAAAATTTAATTGAACGTCCAGTAAGAAGTCTTCTAGTCTTGCTCAAAAAAGATGCATTTGTTGCCCTAGAAACAAATATCATAAAACGAAATACTCATGTAAAAATTTTACGAGCCAATGAGATGTATGGAGCACACTGATTTTTTTGTCAAGACTGTGGTCAATTGAACACCGATGATCTCAATTAAAATGTATCTTTCCTGTGTTCAATGTATGTTTAATTATTAGAATATATACTGTAGTTTGTAAAATTAAAATTATTGTGATAACAAAAGTGCCATTTGAAATGACTACGTAATAAAATGGCTGTTAAGTTACATAAATTACAGAAGTTGTGTTTTTTGTTCTTTTATAATAATAAATATGTTAATGCATACTCTCTTTTCTGAGTTTTACTGAAATCTGATTATTATTGTGTATTTATAAATACCTAATATTTAATTCCGCCAAATAACAAAAACATAATTAATTTTATCACTTTTATAGTTTGGGATTTGTCAAACCCCACCTAGTATGGGGCGAGACTTTTAGTCACCTCGTACACGGAGGGTTAAGATGGAATGTAGAGAATCACGAGATCCCACAGTCAAACCAGTACTACGGTTTTGTGAAACTTAGTTTATAAGAAACCATAATGTGAACTTTACAAATTAAAAATTAATAAAAGAATATTTATAGTAACTGTAGAATTATTCCTGTGTTTCTTATAATGTGAACAACAAATCATATAATAAATACATAAATAGTCAAAGAAGGAATAAACACGACACTATATCTCTATAAACCGTTAGCAACTTAAAACAAACAGTAAACCTTAGGATTATTTACATAAGTCTTAGTATGCGCTGTTATACTGTGGGTACTTAAGCGTGTAGATACACAAACTTAGGTATATAGCCGAGACATCCAGCACTAAATCTTTATAAAAACATTCACAGAAGCAGCACATCCTTTAGTATAAAGATCTTTGCACACACGTTGATGTAACAATTTCAGTTTCCCGGTCAGGTTTCTGCGTTTCTTTGTTTAATGTCCTTGGATAAGTTAAGTACTTATTCGTTACCAGATTTTTGTTTGTAATAGTTAGAAAATTATTATGCGCCATTCGGCTTTGTAAGAGACCTTTCATATACAATTAATTTATCAATTTTCATGTATGTTTACCATACAAAAAAAAGAAATAAATAAATAACCTATACAAGATTAACAAACAAATTTTATTATATACAGAATTACAGATAGTTGTTTCGGATCTGGCTGTTTGTATACTATACAGTAGAAATTCCTAGCATGGAACAACGTTTTTTTTTTAAAAAAAAAAAAAAGAAGCTCTTTCTGTCTAAAAACTACCCGTTTTAATCACTGACTGGATGAATCACTGATTTTATACTCTGATTTTATACAAATCGCAGTTGATTAACAGCGATTTATATAAAATCAGAGTTGATATATTATAATAAAAGATGTTTATTGAAATATCAATTAAATATACTAACATGGATGGTACTTTCATCACGAAATGAGTTAAAATTCACCCTTTATATAATGTAGGTTCCATTCTCAAAAGGGTATAGGAGGAACACAAATCGGTTTAGTCAGTAAGAGACTGACCCTCTCCCGCTCTAACCAGAGCGGAACAAGTCATTTGATGTATTCCCAAGCATAAAACAAAAAATAAATGTAGGTTCTATGTATGATATATCCTTGCATGTCAAAGTAATCTGTGGCGACGGCGGCATAAAATATTGCCAGAACCAAACCAATCACATTATGTTCATCTCGTGTGAAGATTAGATTACGATTATTTGTAAATGTCAGATTTGACGCGGATTTTCTTATTTTTAGGGTAAAAGGATTTTCGTTGTGTATTTCATACATGTTACGCCTTTCTGCTTTTCGGGCTAAGCGCAGATGATATCTGCTATTTTTTTAATAGTCATGTCATGCCTACTCTTTTGGATTATCATTGGAAAAAATATTATAATAGCCAGCCTGAAATTTCCCACAGCTGTAGAAAGGCGTCCCTCCACTCCTGCAATTGTTCCCGATTTCCTAAGTAAGACATCCAAGTCGTCCCGCCATCGCCTTCGTGGTATACCGCGTCCCCGTCTCGCGTTTTCAGGGCATCAATTTTGTGTTTTGTGGACTGCTCAAAGGACATACGGCAGACATAGCCAGCCCAGTTTCATTTAAGCTGGGCAGCCTTCTCAACCACCTCAACGATCTATGATTTGGAGAAATAACCTTTGAAATCGGAAAAATAACTAATACAATCCCAGTGGGTAACTAATTAAAATTTAATCCTTAGTTTATAAAACTAGAATTGTTCTACAATCGTTATATCAGAAACTATAAGTGTGCGTTTCAGACGCAGTTGTTGAGTGTTTAAATATTTTTTAAATTATTCAAAAACTCTATCAACAAAGAAATAAGCAAAGAATCATAGCAGGTGGCGTTCGAGGTCCAGAATTTAAAATAGTCACCGCAGTCCTAAATGGCGAGGGCATTAGGAGGAGTACGGATGGATTTTAGTAAGTAAGAGTCTGAAACTCTCTTCCGCTCCGCCCAGAGCGGAGGAAGTCATTTGATGATTTCCCATCCTTAAAAAATGTGGCGTTTAGTAGTTTTTCCTACCCCATAGACGAGAGAGCGTGAACTTTTCTATGAAAAATCTAAAATAATCACTGAAAAGTATTTAGTATTTACCTTACGATTACCCATTACTTAACTTCTTTCATCAAACAAAAACTTTAAACTTTTTATTACTATTATAAAAACAACGCCAATTAACTTAAGTAAAGTCGTTATTTCAACAGAACTGAACAGATAATAAAATAATTTAATCAAACAGAAAGCGAATAAAGCCGTACGTAAATGGCGTAGTGCAAGGATATTGATTTTGCAAATATATATCGGGATTAGCTATAAAACTTTATTATTTTATGTTTATTATTCATATTTGCAGAGACTTTATTGACCTTGATTTTTATTAGAATTGGATTCCGGTTAGGAATAATGAGAGATGAGAAAATAATGTTACGAGCTTAGAATTCGCGACAATTTAAACAGCTAATTTAATAACAAAAAATAACTTTAATTAAACAACACTAATTACAACTTTATACTTAAGGCGAGGTTGTCCCAAACGATAGGCATAGAAAACGTTACCTCAGCCCCCGCCAGTTGATCTAACTACGATGCGCAAAGCGGGACCGAACCACGTGACGCGTTGTGCGCCACGAAACAGACAAATTCAGTAGATCAAGTTTGATGTTATTTTTTTTCATTAAATAATTTTTTATGTAGGTACATACTTAGCACCCACGCTTGATGAATTCTCATGAAAGTTAAAAATGATTAGTTTGGCAAATCTAAGGTAAGTTTATACCTACCTATATTTAAAATACACATTCCATCAACTACACCTGATGTCAAAAATTCTCACAGGTAAGATTTTTTACAAAAATAAAAAAGACGGGAGTTGTCTCGGGACACCAGGGTGGAACGACGTTCCTTTCACTATATCTGTGTTTCAAAGGAGAACATAGATACATTCCGGGACAACTTCACTCACAACTTGTCAATATTTTAGTGTCAGCAACAAAATCTTTTTAACTTTATTTTTATGTTACAAACAGAAAAATGAAGAACTCAAAATTGTACATAAAAAACGTATTCAATAATTATTAAAAATAAATGTTTGTGACGCAGAAGTACTCGCCACATTTGATAAAAAAAAACAAATTCATGTCGATATTGATATTCAGAAATGATTAAAAGTTTAGTCCATTTGCGTAATACTTTTCAAACAAAATGAAGCTTTAAGTTGTGAAGTAGAAAAAAAGTGGTGTTTAATATTGCAGTACGTCTTTTTTCTGACACTTCATAGTTTAGTTGCATTGAACAAATCAAGAACGAGGTGCCTGGTCGTAAATGTTATAATTATTTATTGTAACAATGATACTCGTTAAATATTACTGCGCAAGTAGTTTTATCGTGAATAGCATATAGTCTCAATATTTTTCACGCGCCGCTAAGTTAATCAAGTTTAGTGATAGTAAATAAGATATAAACGACTTTTAGATATGAACAAAAATAGTTAGCATAAAACAGCTAATGATGATGCTCTCAAAAGTCATTAAATAAATTATAAATTGTATTTTTAACTGTAATTAATTACTAAAATGAGGTATTTGATATACATAATGAATGATTCAATACATAGTTTACTTAAAAATAAGTTTTAATGGCGATTCATTATAACCTGGATAAAAGCTTTCCACGCAGCTATTTTACAGCATTACTCTGAATAAGAAGTCACGCTTTTCTAATTATTAAGGTTTTATTTGAGAAATTGTGATCTGGTATGGCTGAATTAAGGTTGAGTAATAGCAATTCCCAAATGTTTACATCTATAACCACATAAAGTGTGAATAAGTGGCTATTGAAAGAGCCAAATTCTGAATAATATTCTCTTTCGGCCTTTAAAAATCTTTAAGTTTAGTAAAAGTTGTGTTGTCTTTTTTCTAAAAAGCTTAGTAATAACTTCTATACCGCATACAACACAGATGTTATGAAGCCTACAGCATTACAGATGACTTTAATTTGAACAAGAGTGCTTGGGACAGTATGTATCTGTATAATAGTACAAGTAGCTGAATAACCGTAGTTAGCTAACACTAATATACAAACTTTACTCAGCTTATTGCTTATAAAACCACTTTAAGCTATAAGATAGTGATGTAGTTAATTTTTGTTAAAAAACTTGATTTTGAATAACTGCTTTTATTTGGTCTTCACGTCACATAAGGTTCCACATTTTATTAATTATTCAGCTACTGTATAAAAGTGTTTTCTGGGTTTTTTCTGTTTTTCGGTATAATGGAAATAAAGTCTTAATTTATAGCCATATAACACAGATGGAAGCTGAATGATGTATTCTTATTCCGCAATTACTTGTAAAAGTAGTATTTTGAAACAAGTTATACAAAGATTTTATGGGTAGTAATTGAATTAGGGACGTTTAAAACATTGTTGTGTCGTTGCGTATTGTTGTACGTTGCGTGCATTTTTAACCGACTTCTAAAAAAGGTTTGTATGTTTTTTTTTTTTTTTTTTTTTATTGTTTGTTCGCGCATAACTCCGTCGCTTGTCAACCGATTTGAAAAATTCTTTTTTTGTTGGAAAGGGTATACTTCCCAAATGGTCCCATGAAAATTTTATCGAAATCAACCCAGCGGTTTTCGAAAAATCTAAAAAAAAATATCTACGTTGTCTACATTGACGACCTCTTAGTTTACTCTGCAAAGGAGCAGTACGTTTTTTTTACACCAATGTGATTGGTTCGTTTAAGTGGGGGAGGGGACGGGGTGTAGGTACCACTAAAAAGTGAAAAATAAAAAAAACTTTTTACAAAAAATAAAACCGACTTCTAAACAAAAAACCAAAAAGTATAAAATAACTTTAATTTCGGAAGTCGGTGTGTTCAACAACAAAAAAGCAACCAAAAACACCGAGTTCCGAAATTAAAGTTATTTTATACTTTTTGGTTTTTTGTTTAGAAGTCGGTTTTATTTTTTGTAAAAAAGTTTTTTTTTTGTGAACAATTTGATAAAAAATGGAAAGTAAATCATGGAAATCAAGGAGAAGAACTGGGGGAATTCGTCGTAAATGTATGAAAGAGTATATGAAGTTGTAAGATACAGTTAATAATAATATAACAATAATTTATGTTATATTATTTGCATTGAAAAATATAATCATAATGTTAACTTTATAGAACTGCTGATTATTTTGTTATTATAGGCGTAAGTTATAAATAGGTAAACCTAGGTACCTATTCTATTAGAAATTGATACTTGTATCAATTTTTACTTGTATCAATTTTCCTGAGAAATTGGGTCCACCACATTTTGTTTTGAACCCTAATTAGCTGTATAGTCAATCATATGTAATAACTTATTCAACTGCTTTTCAGATATTTGTATCTATCTGTGTTACTTGGGAGGTGCTGCAATATTCTCTTTATCTTCTTGCATTTTTATTTTTCTTATGTCCATTCCTCTAGATCTAGGATTTCCGGCAGTAAAAAAGACACTAAATAAAGTAGACTCTGCATTTTCTTCCCAAAATGTATTATCTTTCCCTATCTTTATTACATGTACGGGTATTGTTTCACCTGACCATATGCCAAACAAGCAATATTGCCTCCCGGTTACATGGAGTTGGCCCTGAAATTATATTGCATTAATTTTTCCATTGAATATAATATTTTTGAAGAAGTAAAATGGGCGTCTAACCAGCAGGATTACCGAGATTCATACGGTAGTAGATTCTTGCTAGTTCCAGTACTAATGGGCCGGATCGAACGATGAAATACTACCCTACATAACATAACACATAACATCACACCTGTATTCCCCGAAAGGTTAGGCAGACGTCTAGCTATAGTACACCCACATTTTGCCAACCTCGCACACCCTCGCACAGAATATCGACGTAAAGTAGAAGTACCCGTACTGTTGCATCTGGTTCGGTAAATGAGAGTACCGAATACCAAACTACACCGTCGTTTTGATTCCTTTCCCTTCTCATCTCCCTCACGGTAGCCAACAACTTGGTTTCGTTTCTTCAGTATTGGTTATCTAGAGTCTGAACAATACCCCTGAGTACATTTTTTCTCATTGAAACGCTGCAAAATAAATTGTTGACATAATAGTGGCTTTTCAAATCGTTTAAATTATATGGTCTATAATTTTAGCAAAATATTGCCAAGTTATTAAGCAAAAAAATAATCATTTTAACAAATTCAATCAGTTACGTATAACCAACCTACTGCACTTTTTTGTACAATGACGCGTCTAAACAAATGGTCGTCGTTTTCGTTCTTTTACATCAAGGAAAATCATTGTTTTACACTAATATTTGCATATTATTATTGTTATTTTTTACAGGCTTTTATATTTTATATTATATAGAATAAAAAAATAAGATGCAACGCGGGAAAAATTGGCGTGCGTCCGACCTCGAAGACCTCTCGGCCGGCACTAAATGGCCCGCTCGGCAGGCGCAAGCGTTTGAACGGCTCAATATTGTCTGATTTTTGTTCTTACAAAAATAAATAATCACTTATATAAAAATCTACTTTACACAGCGCTAGAAAATATTAAAACCTATTTTTTGATATATTATTTATATGGTTTTGTAATATAATTTTGTACTAAGAAATACGTTCGAAATATCGATTTAGAGTCATCTTTGCGATTTTTTTCTATCGAGTCAATTATTAGTAATTATGTTTCCGTCTTTAGTCAGCGCTTGACCATATGTTCAATTTTGTTAAAATATTTTTTTAATAATTATATAGAATTTGGTAGATTAAAGGTTTATCTATCTCAGGTCATCGGAAAACTTGAGACTAGAGATGCCGATACACTCCACCAGATTTTACGACAAATCTTTTACGGTTCAAGCGGTGCGGTTATGGAATGCCTTGCCCGTGTCGGTAAGGCGTGCTCAATCTTTGTCCATTAAAACAATGGTCAAAAATCACTACCTCTCTCTTTAATCGTTTTATTTGGATTCTATGCTTTTCGTTTCATAATTATTATTGTATATATTTATCTATTACGTATTTATTGTTTAAATGATTAGCACACCTAAGACTACCTACAGTACTGAATGTCTTTTCTCTTTAAAATCCATCCAAAGGTTGTCTTGAAAATATCGTTTTTAGCGATAAGGCCGCCCACTGTGTCACCCTATGTAATGGTTACTTCATCTATATTATCTGTAACTTATATGGTGTACATAATAAAGAGTATTCTATTCTATCTAAATCTAGTCCATGATATGCCACCAGACCTAGTTCAATTATTTTCAGCCTGTAATGGAAGATAGCTAGTAAAACCTTTTCCAACATCTCGATGAGTATGCAAATCCGGAACACGAGTAAACCGAGACTTCAGACTTTATCGTGATGATAAGCAAACAATACAGTGTTTCTTCAAAGTAAACCTTATATTATTATGTCGGAGAGGAGGAAAATATAGGAGTGTTTTGATAAACTTTCAGCTGGGACACACCTGATTAGCATAATTCGGTGTTGGGATGAGCAGCGGTGGCTGAGTGGCAACGGCCCCGATTTACGAATTGTAGGTCGCGGGTTCAAACCCAGCCAGGCGCATACTTTGTGTAATTAATTTCATCACCACTGCTCTCAAAACGGTGAAGGAAAACATCGTGATGAAACTGCCATGTCCTAGAACCAAAAATTCGAAGACATGTGACATTGAGACACACCTGAGGATATCCGTCAGGGCTGCCATTCAATGAGCTAGTTTGCAGATAGTGATGACAGTCCCCGTCGGATATTCTTAGGTTACATTAATTTTGTAAGTCGGGGGTTTTTATTAATTATTTAATTCTTTTTCAATTATGTTTTTACCGTCGTGGGTTTTTTCAAAATTTTCAATTTTGCCTTTTATTTCAAACTTTTTAAAGAGAATTTTATTATGAACCAGCAGCGCCCCCTGGTGAGTTGTCACCGTAACACCTATCCAAGAACATGCACCAATCAAACCCGAACACATCACTGAAAACTACATCAAAATAGGAGAAGTTTTGTTTTTTTGCATAAAAGTATGTTAACCCGAACCCATCACTGAAAACTACATCAAAATCGGAGTAGTTTTGTTTTTTTGCAAAAACATGTTTACTGCAGCGCCCCCTTGTGAGTTGTGACCGTAACACATATCTAAGAACATGCACCAATCAAACCTTAACCCACCACTGAAAACTGCATCAAAATTGGAATAGCAGTTTTGAAGATAAATGGCAACATTGGTTTGCCCAAATATCCCTGACTGCAGCGCCCCCTGTTGAGTTGTCACCGTAACACCTATCTAAGAACATGCACCAATCAAATCCGAACCCATCACTGAAAACCGCATGGACTAGTAGTACTGGAGATAAATGGGAACATTGGTTTGTACAAACAAACAAACAAACATCCTCTCACCCCAAACGCATACACTGTCTCCGTTCCGTCGTGGGAAAAAAGGAGGTTATCAATTCGAGCCGTACCTATGTATGTAATATTGTCAGAATTTCACAGGTTTTGTATGCTAAATTACATTCCAATTTAGTGACTAATTTCATAAGCGTTTGAATATACATAGGTACATATGTGTTTGTAAGTCCGTATGTTTGTCCGCGCATATCTCAAACTATAAGTCAGATTGCAAAAAAATGTTTTATGGTAGACAAATTATCATCCAACTTAGGGAATAACAAATGCATCTTAATCGGTCCAGTAGTTTGGAGATAGAGATTTAAGTGTGTATCAGTCACTAGGAAAACGTGTCGTTGTCTCAACAGCGTAATCCTAAAAGATAACATCATGCATGTTGTTTCAATGTTTTCATACAGTTAGGCTCTAGCTAAATAATCCTGACGAAAATTTCAAACATTTTTGAAATTTTTTGTAATTTTTTTTTTCACTTTTTTGTGGTCACCCCTCAGCTAAACGTACCCATCACAGGAAACAATAAACAGACTGGCGATTTCAGCAATCCCGGAAGATTTGCTATCATTTATCTTCACCGAACTAGAAAGGGACCACCTCGACATACTAAGATGCTCTTATTTTTTTTTTTTTCATTTTACAACGACATGAGATAAGATAAGGATATCATCAATGTAGTCGAGGCCACGCATTATTAGGAATAACTCAAACACACGTCGTAAGATCTCACTCAAAAATGGGGCACATAAAAAAGCACCAGCTTTCGAATATAAAAAGAATCATTATAATCGATACACCCAGTAGAAAGTAATGAGGTAACACGAACAAAAAAAAGAATACAGTCGACGAGAGAACCTCCTTTTTTAGAAATCGATTAAAAATGGTTCGTCACTTTATATATCACATCATACCAGCACCAACCTCAAAAAATGGTTGTCATATTTATTTTCTATTTTTAAACTTTTTTATCTCCCTTTATAATTATTCATTAATACAGATTTGAAGTCGGTTTTTTTTTTTAAATGAAACACTAACATTTGGCGGCGTCGATCTTCGTGGCTAAGCAATGTTTGCCGATGTTCAGTCCTTTACAGACGCAGATGAAATCGCAGGCAAAAGTTAGTTTAAAATATATCAGTTCAACTACATTTTAATCTACCGTAGCAGTTTTTCAGTTTTAAAACTTCAATTTCGATCTCTTTTATATTTCTATTGCATTTTTTCTCACTCAACACAAATACATACGGACTCTTTAAAATACACCAGACAGTTAAAAACCTAAACAAATCCACTTCGATCAAACGTCAACCACGTCTGATTGTCCCTCCAGACTTGCAACATAAGTATTCTTCTGCGACTCAATGACGTCACTGGCCCTCTTACCAACCGAACAACAACCAATTTGCGCGGAAAATTCGTGAAGATACAATGGATATTGATACTTGTGTTGTTGAAGTTAGGGTAGGTTTTGGTAGAGCATTGATTAAAAGAAAAGTGGATTAAAATATGTAGTTGTAATGTTCTAATGCAATATCTGTTTGCTTATACATACGTCATATTCTGCTAACGTTTTCAAATGTTTTATTAGTTTATGTCATTAGTGCAGTTTTATCGCTTTTATAACTACAAAATTGCACTTTAATCACCTTTTCTTATAAAATTAAACTTCAATAAAAATGTAAATAAACTATTTGTCTATAGTGACTGATGTTTCATTTCTTATCTTAATATATATAACACCAGAAAATTGCAAACACCGTGACATTGTAAAATATCGCGTAAAATTGTAAACCATTTACTCTGAATAAGATGGATTTGCGTTAAACAAAACGGGGGTTTTTTATTAATTTATCGAAAAATAATAATCTAATAGAGATTCTACAATTTTCCGGTGACATATTCATATATAATGTAAAGCGTGGACTGATATTCATGATTTTTTTTAATTAGTCCTTTTTGGTGACACTGCGGTCTGGCTCTTGAATGCTTTCCTTACAAAATTCAAGGTCAGATTCTTACAAAATCCAACTTCCAGAACAACGTTTGTCAGGACAATTTCATTAAAACCTTTTTAAAAATCCTTATATATTCTAAGTGAATTGACTGCGACTCAATCAAAACAGTTGCAATATAGAGGTTAACAGAACAGAGTCCCGCAAGACTCCGTTAAAAAGAAAGGATTCTCCGACCAGACGAGTGTTGTCCGGTAGGCAACTGCCCGATAGTTGATATTCGGGCTGTTGTATATTTTCAAATCGCACGGTAAACTCTGATACCGCGATGCAGGATTTCGTTAGTAGTTCGCTGCTGGGGAGATAGATGGCGTTGCGGTTTTATGTGTAACCGTACAAATTGCTTCGTTAGTGTTTTGTTGTGGCGGCATTGGTGCCATTACAGCAACTTGACATTCATATCGTTTAGCTATGATGGAGTCAAATAATTATTAATTAAATATTAAATATTAATATATAAAAATAATAGGAGTTTATTGAATTTGGGAAAACATAATTATTATTTTTACCCTCACCAACTCATTTCAATGAAAACTCATTTATAATAATAATATATCATTAAAATAATTGGCACCGTCTGCCATTGCTGTGCTAACACAATTAATAAATGAATGTCAGTGACAAATTAATGAAATATTGCGTCGATAAAGGAGGTCGCACACTGCGTCTGTTTGAAGCGACACAATTGTTAAAAATCTCGAAACAGATGCAATGCGGTCGCTGGTCTTCGCCTGTGTGACAACGATTCTGTATAGCTACTTTAGCGATACAGCATGGTTACAAACGCTATGTAGTAGCGATAGTGTCGTGCGCTGTTTTTTGCATCCAGCTACGCGGTAATAGAGATGCAACAACAATATAGTCGATATTTTGTTGCGATGCTCGTTTCAAACGCCAAAGATGCTCAAAACTAGCGCACACAACAGCACACAACTACTACTACTACTACTAGCACACAACAGTTTATTTAGGAAAGACTCTACTGAGCCAAAAAGACGTCGTGGACGACCTCCCTAAATTATTTAAATTATGATTTAATTTTAAGCAAATAAAAGTAAATTTCAGGGAAGACAACCAAGCAAGTCTGTATTGCCTTAGTTTATTACGGAACACGATTGCCCAAGCATCCTTCATTAATTGCAATGTGAAAACCTATGTGAATATTATCATACAACAGTGCTGGCTCAGTGGTAAAGGCCTTTTTTAACCGACTTCTAAAAAAGGAGGAGGTTCTCAATTCGGATGTATGTATGTTATTTTTTTTTTTATTGTTTGTTCGCGCATAACTCCGTCGCTTGCCAACCGATTTCAAAAATTCTCTTTTTGTTGGAAATTTTATACTTCCCAAATGGTCCCATGAAAATTTTATCGAAATCGAACAAGCGGTTTTTGAAAAATCTAAAAAATATCTACATTGTCTACATTGACGACCTTTTAGTTTACTCTGCATTGGAGCAGTGCGTTTTTTTTACACTAATGTAATTGGTTCGTTTAGGTGGGGGGAGGGGAGGGGGTTTAGATACCACTAAAAAGTGAAAAATAAAAAACTTTTTACAAAAAAATACAACCGACTTTTCCACAAAAAATTAAAAAAGTACAAAATAACTTTAATTTCGGAACTCGGTGTTTGTGGTTCCTTTTTCATTTTTTGGACACCGACTTCCGAAATTAAAGTTATTTTGTACTTTTTTGATTTTTTGTGGAAAAGTCGGTTGTATTTTTTTGTAAAAAGTTTTTTTTTCTAGATGGGAAATTATCAAATAACTTCTTCCGCTGTGGGTGGAGCGAATGGGAGTGTCAGACTCTTACAAACTAAAACCCATCTGTGTTCCTCCAAATGTTCTTTGTGTTCCAGGGCGGCGGTGACTCTTTCGAACAAATCCCGCAACCCTAGCAGGCACTGGCCTTGTTTGATCCCATCGTTTATGCTGACATCTCTTTGAGGCGCGCGTGAAATACAACGCGCCATCAACTCGGGCCTGATTGAAATCGGACGACAAGCCACTTAACGCTCGTCGTCCTAAATTCTGCGCCTACGGTGGATGGGAATCGCCCTGCGACTCTCTATGCCCGGGACGTTTTCTCCTGTTGTTGCGGCGGCTTAGGCGTAGGGCATAACGCGTATTCGTGAAAAAAATTGACTGCCTTATACAGTTTATCTTTGCATAACTCGACAAAATGCACTGACCTGATTTCGTTTTATTTTTTTGTGAATTTAAGGTTTGCGTTATTTCTGTTACACCTTGTATTTACACTTATAAACACATTACACTTTTAAACACAGGTTTTTGCATATTTTTATAACGGTATACTATTATTTTAATCACAATTTACATAAAACACAATAATTACACCGTTCTTTGTTTGTGTTTACGAGCCGGACGTCCGGTGTTTTCACACAACTGGTGGATTTTCATAGTTAACCCTTCATGGGTTAACCTTTGCGGTTATAACTTTGGTTATCCTTGGTAAAAATTATACAATTCTTTATACAAGGACTTTTGAGTTCGGTCAACTTATACATTTCTTATGAGGATTTGTAGCACTAGTCTTAGAAAATATAAATAACAAAAAAAAAAACTTTATTTCAACTTGGTTTAATCATCAGCCTAGCCTTTTCCCTACTATATTGTGGTCGGCTCCCAGTCAGACCGGACTCAGCATATTACCAGTGTTTTAAGTGGAGCGGCTACCTACCAGATCTCCAAAGCGCATTAGCTGGGTAACATGGTAATTCTGGCAAGACTGGAGTCAGATTTTCTGGTTTTAACACTGCATAACGACTACCAAAGATCTACAAACATACGAGACCGACAGCTTAACGTGCTTTCCGAGGCACGGCGGTATGGTTATCTGTTTGTTACTCTTCCACGAATATCCACTGAACCGATCTTGATTGAACTTTACAGTACCTAATACAACTTACATCAAAATAACACATAGGCTAATTGCGGGAAGTACTCGTTCCGAGCAGGCGAAGCCGCGGGTGGCAGCTAATACACAGCAAAGTCTCAGTTTGTCTTGTCCGAGTCCCAAATTAAAAAAAATCTTTCTACCTGCCGTTCAGTAATCAACGCTTCTGCATACCCAGTATGGTAAAACCTCACGCCACGTAATGTAATTCCATAAATAAATCATACAAAACTTATTATAAAATTATAATGACTTTTATATTATACTTTAACGGCCTCATAATTCCTTTTTTAATTTGCATTATAATACTATAAACTGCAGTTTTATACACAGGGCGTCCGTTTCCTTGACCTTAGCGATAAAGGAGATTTATAACACCCACTCTGCACTTACTGGGCTATTCTGAACCCATGATTATGTAGAACTCCTAGGAGCTCGTGGCTAAATAATAATGGCCGCACGTGTCGACCATCAAGGTTAAGTAAGGCTGTTCGAGGTCGATCTGTGGATGGGTGACCATCTTAATACGAGTGACCATGTTAACGTGCTTTCCTAAACACCGAGGAGACTCGGTAGAAAGCACGTTAAGCCGTTGGTTCCGGCTGTAATTTGTAGATCTTTGTCAGTCGTCAAGATTTGTCAGGAACCAATTATCTTGCCAAGAAGTAGCATGTTACTCAGAAACTTGATTAGGAAGGTCAGACAGGCACTCAAATACTGGTATTCACCTGAACCTGGACTCCGGATTGACTGAAAGTTGACCCCAATATAGTTGGAAAGAGCCTAGGCAGATGAATCTTTATTTACAAAACATTAATGTTGCAAAAAGATACCTTAAAACTAGAGAACGTATCTATACGTCTGAGAAGAGTTTACGTACCTGAATTTCAAGAACCTGAAAAAATACTTAGATAAATGGTCGACTACTTTTGGAAAAGTGCTTTAAACCTGTATAAATGTTAATAAAAATATCTGACAAAACAATACCTACGTGTCCAGTAAAACTTTCAGACTGTAACAGTATTTAAACTCTGACTGCACTCTACAATTTCATACTTTTTGAAACACGTTCGGTGCACGTGACGCCGGGACACAGAATAGTATATCAGTACTGAGTTCTGGAACTGTATACAAGTATGTACAGAAGTTGAAATGGAGAACTAAATCTATTTGAATTTAAAATTAAATAAATTATGTCCGTTAGTAAGCATTGATCACTTGTACCTATAAATTTTTACTTGGTTAATACACAGGCTTTAGTGATACATATTTCATGACTGCTCCGCTCCTATTGGTTTTAGTGTGATGATATATGCCTATAACCTACCTCGATAATTGAAAATTTTGCTATCTAATAATTTTTGGCTATCTAACACTGAACATTTTTCAGTGTTAGATAGCCATCTAACACGGAAAAATTTTTCAAATCAAACCAGTAGTTCCTGAGATTAGCGTGTTCAAGCAAACAAACTCAGCTTATATTAGTATCGATTTTAGAATAGTCTAAATCATATTTTATGTAATTGTTTTTCTTTTGACTTTCTCAAGATTCCGATACATTCCATTTATCGTAAAAAACTTTTTACAAAAAATAAAACCGACTTCTAAACAAAAAAAAACCAAAAAGTATAAAATAACTTTAATTTCGGAACTCGGTGTTTTTGGTTGCTTTTTTGTTGTTGAACACACCGACTTCCGAAATTAAAGTTATTTTATACTTTTTGGTTATTTTTGTTTAGAAGTCGGTTTTATTTTTTGTAAAAAGTTTTTTTTTATTTTTCACTTTTTAGTGGTACCTACACCCCCTCCCCTCCCCCACCTAAACGGACCCCCACCAAAAATCACATTGGTGTAAAAAAACGTACTGCTCCTTCGCAGAGTAAACTAAGAGGTCATCAATGTAGAAAATGTACATATTTTTTTTAGATTTTTGTTGATTTTTCGAAAACCGCTTGGTTGATTTCGATAAAATTTTCATGGGACCATTTGGGAAGTATACCCTTTCCAACAAAAAAAGAATTTTTCAAATCGGTTGACAAGCGACGGAGTTATGCGTGAACAAACAATAAAAATTAAAAAAAAACATACAAACATCCGAATTGAGAACCTCCTCCTTTTTTAGAAGTCGGTTAAAAACTGAAAACAATCATTACTATGGGGTTTTATATGAACATCTATCAGGTCAGCTAGTAAAATAATAAGTCTGTCATTTCATAAGGTAAAATATTTTAGAGAGGCGACCTCCCAGTCAGTGTCGCGACGGTTGAGAGAGACCTAGTATGTTCGTAGTATTCTCAAAGGATGGTATGACATCTTTTCGTACGAACTATAATAAATCAGGTATTATTAATCCCTTTATTAATTTTACTTACTTACTAATTTACATTTTTAAATATCTTTAAAAAAAAACACATAAAAAACATTTAAAAATATAAAAAGTAGCGGTCCTCCGGTACCGGGAGCAGGGTCCAAGCTACCGGTGGTTAGGGCTCCAGAGAAAGGAACCTCCTCACAATACGAGCCGTATCGAGGAGTACTGCCTTCTGTATCAGGCCCTTTAACCAACCGTGTAACGTCAGCTTCGACAGATGGTCGTCGAAGCTTTTGGCCATTAGGCCATTGGCCGTAACGACAATCGGCACAATGACAGCCGAGGCCACGTATTATTAATACAGTGAAATCCGTTTATTATGACGCCGCTTATATTGACCAACCGCTTAATATGAAGTAAAACAGAGCTCATTTTGGTTTTCATATTAAATTCTTAAAAAAAAAGTGCGGATATAATGACTTCGTTTATTGACATATCGCTTATTATGACCTATTTTTCAGAAATTATGTTTGGTGATCACAATAACCAAACATAATTGGGGACATGATACCGAATTTGTTTCTGACTTTGTTTTGATTGATCTACGACTATTAAAATACAATTTTTTGTTTATCTCCTTATTACACAAAGTACCTAACAAAGATGGGAATTCGTTTAGTTCCTACGATTACGCTTTTTATGACGTCCGCTTAGTATGTCGTATTTTTCACTTCCCTTCGATGTCATTATAAGCGGATCCAACTGTATTATTAGTGCTTTGAATAGTTGTCAATGTTGCTTCATCAACTACTTGATTTCTCTTCATACAGTCAATCTCAAAAGAGTCCACATTTTTCGTAATAAAAACCAGTACCTATGTTTCTTAGGACGCGTGGCTACCTACAAGCAACTAGCATTTTAATTGGATTCCGTGGCGTGATCGAGCGGTTGATCACATTATGCCTCGGTAGCCCGCAATATAATTGAACTTACGTTTACTTACAGATACTGTTGCGCGCCTCAGTTAAAACCACATAACATAGCGGCATTAAGTACCATCTAGTGTTGAGTAGCAGAAATAGTAGAGTCAAGAACCTTCGAGACTTTTCTGTTCTAGAATATCCTAAAATTCTCGACACCTTGTGAGTCGCGAGCGATTTGTACGCGAACTTGACTGACGCCATTCAGTATTTGTCGAACCGCACCTTTCGGTATCGCATGAAAGGTGCGCTTTCATCTCCAAAAAGGCAATAGCCGGCCACCTCCAAAGATCCGCCAACGCACTAGTCTCGATTCAGGCGATCTTGTTCAACAAGCCGCGTGCTCGGATCTTCCCACTACGTTTTACCCACCCACCCACAGCATTTGGTAAGCTGGGTTCTTCCCTTGGGTCAGCAAGCCAATTATCTAGGTGTCGTGATCGTAGGATAGATAAAGACGGTACGTAATCGTGCGGCTTTGACGTGACACAGCAAGCTATCCCTTAAATGCAAGTTGCGCATTTTTACAACATGTATTTGTCCGATCATGACTTATACGTGTGTCGCCTTCGCGCACGCTAAACCTTACCGGATCCATAATTTGCAAGTGATCCAAAACAGATTTCTCCGCAAGACCACTGGTGCCCCGTGGTTTGTTAAAAACGAGCGACTTAATATCGACCTCCGTATACCGACAATCAAGCAATTCATGAAACGCCTTAACAAGCGATTCATAGATTCCGTCAATTCGCACCAGAATCCTCCAATCTTATCATCTGCCCGATAAGCTCCCTCGAAGATTAGTAAAATTCGCCGACCATGGCACTCCCTAGTCGAACCCAAAGATACCATCACTCAGATCCAGGAAAGCTGTAGGGAAACCAGCACTCTCAGAAAAAACAAACCGCGTTCCGTATTCCGGCCTCGCCGAAGAGGCTCGGCGCGACGCCCCCGTAATAACCCTCCCCGTCTTTTGCCTACCGAGCCAGCCCGCGCCGCTTAGCCATTAGCATTAATCCCCCTAAACAATAATCAGACCCAGCCTGTCCCTTGCTGCCCTCCCTCAATGACCCCGTTACGCCGAGGCCCGTATCCCACAGGGGATGCCCTTAGCGAGCGGTCATTTAGCTTCTAATAGTAGTTTTTAGCCCTGGCTAGGTGCCTTTAATTCATTTGAGGCCACCACAGGATAGTCCATTTGAGCAGTAACCAGCCTTAGTGTAAAAGAAAATGCGATGGAAAGTTTAACTTCGAAAGGGATCTTCAATGGATTAAAGTGATCGGTAGTGCAATTGCATTTTATAATTAGCATTTAAAGTTATAATTAGTGTTGTTAATGAAAGTGTCTGGTTTTGGATATAATTGACTGTTTTTAGTATCACGAATCCCCAACTCATAACAATACTGTATAATGTTTCAAATACAGATAGTTTTAAATGAAACTTGGCCTTACTAATTAGTTTTAGTAGGTACAGACCAAACGGTTTCTAGTACCTACCTACTTTATATTTTACTAGCAGCGCCCCGCGATTTTACCAGCGTAGTTCCCGTTTCCGTGGGAATGCGGAAATAAAATAAAACCCACATTACTCGCTTATATTTCATGTCTATTGGTGTAATAAAAAAAAATGGTTCAAATCGGTCCAGTAGTTTCGGAGCTTATTCGATACAAACAAATGAAAAAAACCCGTGATTTTACCAGCGTAGTTCCCGTGGGAAATCGGAGATAAAATAAAACCTATATTACTCGGTAATATTTCATGTCCATTGGTGTACCTAATAAAAAAATAGTTCAAATCGGTCTAATAGTTTGGGAGCTTATTCAGTACAAACAAACAAAAAAATTGGAGCCTGAGAAGTCGGTTTACGGAAGATAATTTTACATGATGACGTCATAAGAAAACATTGATGAAAAATTTCATACGACACAAGCCGAACGCTTAGGCCGAACGTGCGTCTCTATCGCTTTTCGCTCGCTTTCACGCTCGGCTCAGGCGGAACGTGACACTTTTACGTGCGTGCAGCCGGCGTTCATCGGTTTATAAAACGTTGTCACATCAAAAAATATCATTCCTCTTTATAATATTAGTATGGGTGTAAAGGTAATTAATACTATATGTACATATGTCATCATCATCTGCCTAGCCTTTTCCCAACTATATTGGGGTCGGGTTCCAGTGATTCAGCTGAATTCCAGTATTTAACGTGGAGCAGCAGCTTACTAGTCCCTACAACCCAATAACTGGGGAACACGGTACTTCTTGGCTAGACTGGTGTCAGATTTTCTGGCTTCTGACAATCCGTAACAACTACCAAAGGTCTAAAAATGACAGCCGGGACCAACGGCTTGACGTGCTTTCCGAAGCACGGAGGAAACTCGGTATGTTAAGATGGTCACCCATCCACAGACCAACCTTGGCAAGCGTTGCTTAACCTTAAAGATCAACCTGTGCGGCTGTTATTCTTTAGCCACGAGCTCCTAACATATGTACATAAATACAGATTTTAAATATGAACTATTTATATCTACTAAACGTAATAACGTAACCAAATACCAAGTATAGCATAACCAGCCTTTTAATGTTCCCACTGCTGGGACACAGGCCTCCTCTCTAGGAGAGGGAATGGGCCGTAATCCACCACGCGGGCCCAGTGCGGGTTGGCCAGTTGCTGAATGTCACATGTCTTCGAACTTTTTGGTTCTAGGACATGCTGGTTTCCTCACGATGTTTTCCTTCTCCGTTTTGAGAGCAGTGGTGATTAAATTAATTACACAAAGTAATGCGCCTGGCTCTGGGTTTGAACCCGCGACCTACAATTCGTAAGTCGGGGCCGTCACCACTCGGCCACCACTGCTAAAAAAACTGCTAAATACCAAGTATTCAGTTTAGATAAACGGATTGAGTTGAAAACATTCTAGAAAAGTCAACATTTTATGTAGTGAGCCTTCTGCCCCTATATTGTATGGTAACGAAAGTTAACTTTTACGTGATGTTAATGGTTGCCCAGGTAACCTAGTGTGGAAAGTTATGGTCGTAAGTTGAACGATTAATGTCGGTTTAATCTCTTTCCTAACTGGCAAATTGTTTGCGTTTGTGGGCTGTTAAAGTCGCGAAGGAAAAAAAATATGTTCCGTTTAGAAGTTAGTATATTTTAATGACTTTACTATGTTAAACGCTGTTTAGCGTGCCTTTTGCGATTAGTAATTTATTGTTAGAAAGTTTTCATGGTTTTCGAACTTCTCTTTGAGCTAAGCAAGTTTTGCTACCGAACCAATTATAAATAAGTTGAATATCTAGCTAAGATTTATAATCAATCATGTTTTATAGAAGGCCATAAATAACGAAACTTCAATATCAATTCTAAACTTAATTGAAGTTTTCAACAGTCTCGGACAACACGGTGTTTCTTGTAGCCGCAGTGCCGACTGTTTTGAGCGACACGCTAATTACAACATTATTTTACCACGATCTTTTGTCTCCTTCGGCGTTCTAGCTATTTTAGGACAATATAACTTCACTAGCTGCTGCCCGCGACTTCGTCCCCGTGGAATCCCCGATTTTAAAACATTCTTTATCACTGCTCCGCTCCTATTGGCTTAAGCGTGATGATATATAGCCTAAAGCCTTCCTCGTTAAATGGTCTATTCAACCCAAAAAGAATTTTTCAATTCGAACCAGTAGTTCCTGAGATTAGCACGTTCAAACAAACAAACAAACAAACAACCAAACAAACAAACTCTTCAGCTTTATAATATTAGTATAGATTCGTGACGATGGCAAAAGATCGGACGGTATGTCATTATTTCCATGGAAGATGGGTAGGCCTTTAGTGTCGATACTCTTACGCTATCCTATTTTCCTAGTTCGTCATGCTGTGCTGGCGCTGCCGCTGCAGCTGCGGAAAACCTCAAGTGGTGTAAATGATAAATGATAAATGATTTATTTTTTGTAAGTAGGTTGTAAAAAACACTTTTACACGTCAATCTTTTTTTTTTAGCCGTTTTAAAACTAGATGAGGCCGGTGTTTCCTAGCTGACTACCCTGAGAAGAAACACCGAAACAAACTCAGAGGTCAAGGTCTCTTTTGAAGTCCATACAATTGAACTGGTCAAATCATATGAGAACCGTGTAGGTTGGTGTCTGAAGTGGTCTTTTGAGGAAAGTACCACACAGATTTGAGTGGACCTGTCCAAACAGTGCAAGCATTTGTCAGTTATCGTGTAGCTCAAACTTAGAACTTTAAGGAGCTCAACGATTTGACGAACAATACCAAAGTAAGGACATTTGGGTAGGCCACCTAAAGAACTCAAACCGCCAGACTAACATGAATGAACCCCTGACGTAGCGATCTAAATGATCCCCATATTCACAATACGTTATATGAGGACCATGCAGATCAGTGTCTGAAGTGGTCTTTTTAAGAAGGAACCACACAGTTTTGAGTGGACCTGTCCAGTCAGTGCAAGCCTTGGTCAGAGTCGATTAGCTCAACTTAGAATCAATAAGGAGCTCAACAACTCGACGAACAATGCCAATGAAAGGACATTTGGGTAGGCCACAAAAATAATCAAACAGCCAGACAACGTTAAAAAAAAATATACTTGAAGAGGAAAAAGCTAATAATAACCCACATAGTCCTCACATTCACAATAGGGAATAAAATTAAAATTTAAAAATATAATACTTTACAAAGTAAGTATTCATGTCAAAATGAGATATTGATATAAAATAATTAAAAAAAATATGATACTTTACAAAGTAAGTATTCATGTCAAAATAAGAAATTGTAATAAAATAAAAAGAATACTTTAAAAAGTAAACATTCATGTCAAAAGTAAATAAAAATGTCAAACTGTATAAATATAAACAAAAAGCGCACAAAAGAGAACAAAACAAAAACATTAAAACATTGGGCCGTGTACAAAACTGAAGCAGCTCAATCCCAAGCCTTCTTGTCCTCACGATAATCTTTAACTGTATAAAAAGCTTTCTGGCATAGCTTACGTTTTATAAATGATTTGAATTTATTTCTGCTTAGTTCTTGAATAGGGCTAGGAAGTTTATTATAAAAATGTATACATTGACATCGAAACGAACCACCTATTTTTTTGAGCCTGGTTTTAGGAACGACATAATTGTGTTTGTTCCTAGTATTTATGCTATGGATATCACTGTATTTTTTAAACAGATTAATATTTTTATGTGCATACAAGAGGTTTTCATAGATATACTGGGAAGGCACAGTCATAATATTAATCTCTTTAAATTTGTCTCTGAGGGACTGTCTGGGACTTAATTTATAAATTGCACGAATAGCCCTTTTTTGTAAGACAAATATTGTCTGAATATCGGCGGCATTTCCCCACAGCAGAATACCATATGACATCACACTATGAAAGTAGCTAAAGTAAACTAAACGGGCTGTCTCTAAATCAGTTAAGCCACGAATTTTCCTAACAGCATATACTGCAGAACTGAGCTTTTTTGACAGTTTGTCTATATGGGGGCCCCACTGCAGCTTCGCATCTAAAGTAATGCCTAAGAACACTGTGGTATCTTCGGGTTTCAACTCTTCACCCTTTATCGATACAACAGTGTTCACTTGTCGCACATGAGGTAAGGTAAACTTTATACATTTTGTCTTTTTCTCGTTTAGTAAAAGATTATTAGCATTAAACCAGTTAACTACAGTTGCAAGGGCAGAATTTACATCGTCAGTAACTATCTGCTGGCGTTTTAGTTTAAACAAAAGCGACGTGTCGTCTGCAAATAACACTATATCGTGTTTGTCTTTTATGAGGTACGGCAAGTCATTAATATAAATGAGAAACAAGAAGGGACCTAAAATTGAGCCCTGGGGGACCCCCATCCTGATTACAGATCCAGGAGATCTTTTACCGTTGACATCAACTCTCTGAATCCTATCACTCAAGTATGAAGTAAGAAGATCCAGAGAGGCGTTCCTGATTCCGTAATAGTGTAATTTCCTGATCAATGTCTCATGGAGAACGCAATCAAACGCCTTGGACAAATCGCAAAAAATCCCCAAAGCATCGCATTTGTCCTCCCATGCATTATAAATGTGTCCTAGAAGTTCAACACCGGCATCAGTTGTTGAACGACCCCTTGTAAAACCAAACTGCTTATTATGTAAAAGATTATGTTTATTAAAATATCTTTGCAATTGATTTAAAATCAGTTTCTCAAAAATTTTACTAAAAGTAGGTAGCACTGAGATGGGTCTATAATTGGAAGGGTCTGATGTGCTACCTGATTTAAATAAAGGTATTATTTTACTATATTTCATTAGATCAGGAAACTCACCACTGTCTACACAATTATTAAAAATAACAGCTAAAGTAGGAGCTACAATGTGTATTATAGACTTAGCAAGGTCAACAGAATTACCCCATAGATCTGCAGTTTTTTTAACATTCAGTGAATTAAATGTCTTTACAATATCAGTAGAAGTGACATATTGGAATTTAAATTCAGCATCACAAACTGGAACGTTTTCTTTAAGTAAAGCTTCTGCAGCACTGGGTGATGAATTTAGATACTTCGTTGTCGATACGGGAATCTCTGCAAAGAAATCTTCAAATGCCGCGGCGACTTGCGAATCTGATTCAATAATACTGTCATCAATAGCAAGGCTATAATCACTACTTCGATTGACAGACCTTCCTGTTTCGCTATTAATAATATTCCATGTCGTTTTAATCACATTACTACTATTTTTAATTTTTGAACCCAAGTATCTAGACTTGGCTATATAACAAACCTTTTTAAATAATTTAGTATAATTCTTAACATATAAGTTAAACTCTACTGTATTAATATAAGTTCTTTCTTCATACAACTCATAAAGCCGTTCTCTACTCTTATAAATACCAATGGTGGCCCAGTCACTGAAGGTAGTGTTACAGTTAACTGAAATGGTTTTGGGAACAAATGTTGTATCAAACTCTGCGCAATACATTTTGAAAAAATCATTGTAATATTGATTAGGGTCATCATTCGTTGACAAAGTTGGCATTTTATTTAAAAGTTTAGCCTTAAATGTTTCTAAACGAAACTTTGATTTTGGATTAACAGTGATATCCTTTTTTGTTTTAGTTTTATTTATATTTGGTATAGAGATAAATTGTCCACAGTGATCTGAATCTATTAAATTAATCATTTTTGTATGTGTAGGTACAACATCTGTATAGATATTATCTAGGCAAGTTGCACTAGTGGGGGTTATTCTAGTAGGCTCCATGAAAAGGTTTGCAAGATTGTATGACTGAAACAGACTTATAATTTTCGTACTTAAACTAGAATTTTCTAACAAATTAACATTAAAGTCACCACAGATAATGATAGACTTGCTTGAATTACCAATTTTGTGCAAAACTTCATCCATTACTGTTTCAAAACTATCATACAATCCTGAAGGTGGTCTGTACACACTTAATATAACATACTGCTCCAATTCAATACAGGCTATTTCAATAATCCGCTCAACAGAGAGGCTCACTATATCCTTACGGTCCTTAAATTTAAGATTATTATTTATTAAAATTAATGAGCCACCATGTATAGCATTTTCTCTGCTGAACGAACTACCAACCTGGTGATTACTATAATTGAACATAAACTGATGGCTTTTAAGCCAATGTTCCGTTAAACAGAGTATATCAATATTGTTAAAATTAAGGAAAAATTCAACTTCTAAGTCCTTATTCATAAATCCTTGAATATTTTGATGCACCAGGTTAATAGTATTTATTGATTTTAAAACATTATTTGAATTATTATTGGCATTGGTGCTAGAGATAATCTCTGTTGTCCTACTTTCTAATTTAAATTATAATTTGGGTCAGTATTTGTTGCCAAAATATTGGCAGAATTATTTATAATGTCATGGCATTGCTCAATAGAAGCAAATTGTTTAGCCAAGTTCTTGGCTGTAATATTAAAATAATATGATAGCGACATAGCTATCTGTCTCCTACAAAAGTTTGTCAGATAGTATCTGTCTACAAGATACCTATCTTTTGTCAAATAAAAATTATCACCAATAATATTGTTGGTGTCAATTAAATTAAATAAATTATTATTGAATGTCACATTGTGCAATTTCATATTCAAATTAAAGGCCATATTGGTAACTATATTCCAGGCGATTACTGTCCATTCCTGGTTGCCTGGAAGAAATCGCGGAATGTGATAAGGCCGCCCATTGTACATGTGTTTTAGTTTGTAGTTTTTTATTTTTATGTTGTTATCCCCGGTGTACAATTAGGTATATAATAAATAAATAAATATATTTTCAAGCCGTTTGTTATTGAAACCCTCAGCGCTTGTGCTCACAGCCTTTTCAACTAAATTTCGTAATGGCTAGTTGACCCTTGACCCAAGAGCTGGCTTTCACTTTAGTCAAAGGCTCATCATTGCCATTCAACGCGGTAATACCCGGGACATCACTAGCTGGTAGCGTTGAGAATGAATTTGTTATGGTATATTTTGGTATGTTGTATTTGTTACAGCTAAAACACTAGGAAGTGGTGACGGGTGGGCGTTTTGGTAAAAATAGTTTTTTTTTTAAATATAATATATTGCACCCGTGTAAAGCCGGAACCGATCGCTAATTTCAGGTAGAACCGAAAGGAAAAGTCCTGTCCTTATTGTGATCACAGAAAATAAACTGTTATTTTACTCCAAGGACTAAACTACCTATGTATGTATAGCATTTATAACACAGATTTATAATCAGGTAAGATATTGCATTTCAATCAAAAACACAACAATATCAACCAAAACAATGAAGACAAATCATTATAATAATTTCTTAATAATACAAACTAAACGAATATTATGCTGGTCCCACCAGAGACGCTATTAAGTCTCTCCGAATATTAATGAGACACTTTTTCCTATTAAACCCACCAAGTGATAAAACACCTCAATTTGTTTCGACAGTAACAAAAACACGAGCAAAAAACTCAAAACGGCATCCATTGCCTTTTTTGTTTACTAAAATAAAGAGGCTCAAAGTTTACAACCATTCATGAATACGAAATGGAAAGTTTCGTCATTAAATGGAGAGTTTCTAAGCAGGACAGTATAATTAAGGTCTGAGGAAGAATTCGATTAGTGCTTTGGTGGGGGAGGGAGGGGTTAAATGTCACTGGGTCAAGGGTCATGCCTTCAGGGTCATTGTACTTACGTTTCTGGTTGCAGCGAATGTTTTAAAAGGGTTTACGATTAGTTCCGGTTCCTAGTTCTCGTGTTTTTCAATCACATTACAAATCTGCGGGCCTACCATGACGTCTTAAAACGTGAGTCTTCCGAGCGAGAAAAAGGGATGGAGCTATATAGGGTGTATAACTCTATCCCTCTTTCTCGCTCGGAAGACTCACGTTTTAACACCTCATGATACGCCCGCTGTAGCCCTACCATGATATCTTAAATCCATCATGCTTCCTATGTCAGAGAGAGACGGAGTTATGCAAGACGAATAGCCCTATCCCTTTTTCACACAGATATCATGATAGCATTAGCACTTCGTGGTACGGCCCCAGTTAAGTGAAGTTGTAAGAATGTCATCGCAATATTACTCACACAACATTTTTTTTTTCTTTCTTTCTTTCAATATTTCTTCCTGATAATATTTAAATGTGAAAGTCTGCATTATAGTTGTGAGATTTGCAGATTCTGTCGCGGCCCTCTAACGCAAGGGCATTACGCGCCAAATGAGTGGGTTTTAGGCAGTAAGAGTCTGACACTTCTTTCCACTCCACCCAGAGTGGGAGAAGTCATTTGATGGTTGCCCATCCATAAAAAAAGATGTGAGATAGTGTGTGGTGAACTTCTTTTTTCTTCCTTCTTTTTATGTTGAAATGTTTTTATCTATATTATAATCAGTCACATGTTATACAGATTTGAACTGTGTTTTTACTATGGTTTGAATATGACTGTCATGATGACATAATGATGCGTTTTTGTTTCAGTAACACGCGTGGTATAATTTCCGGCGTTCGCTTATTAAAAATGCTAATTGATAGTCACCATATTAAATACACTTTAGCACCATCCAGCTGATCAATCAGCCATCCAAATCAGTCACAAAAACAACAAAACATTACAAAGAAATCATGCCTTTTGTAAAAGCGTCACAAACGCAAATCAACATTCTTCATCAATATCCAAAATAGTATTTGTGAAACATGACCGCAACCTCCTAAAGGTAAACCATATTTATTTGCCAAAATTGCCTAAAATACAAATTGCCTAAAATTAACAATCATTAAATTTAACTTTCGGGCAACAATTAACAATAATTTGTTCTACTAATTAACGTTTATTGGCTTATTGTGAAGCTAAAAGCAAAACGAAAAAGGTTGAGCACAATTTGAAAGTTGATTTATGGTGTTTCAGAATTTTCTCGCGGTCATAAGCTGTTAGGTATCGGTCTTAGTGAGTAAGCGGAGCGACAAGCGGATAATTTGAACTATAGACGGAAGAAAATATTTTTACTGCTCGTACAAAGCATTTTTTTTTTACTTTTACGCATTGGACCACTATCTCACCTGGTGTGGTGTGATGGTAAACGATGATGTGTTCGAATAGAATAGAATACTTTATTTGTATCGAATGTAGGTAATACAGTTAAGGTGTTTCGTTACAAAGTCTTGGAATCCTTGTACATTCTGCCTTTCGGTATACAAAATTAATTGTTATGAAAACACTTATCAAATAAATTCGTGATGAATATATATTTGGATTACATCCTCAAAGCTCCAAAATAATAAAATATCACAAATGATTATCGTTTAAAAAATCATTTACCGCATAATAACATTTTTGAACCAATGATTTAGTGAGCCGTTTTTTAAATATCCTTAAAGATCATTCATCGATGATGAATCACGCTTGCCTAGGAGTAACCTATTCACTTTTGACTTGAAGACTATGTCCCAGGTTGTAGTTATCAGGAAATACAGACTGGCAGAGAATTCCACTCCTTAGCTGTACGCACACTGAATGTCCACCATAGCGCATTTCCGTACGTCTTGAGGTCTGATGATGGAACGGGCCTGTCGGAATGAAACTATGCAATCATCTAATTACTTGTGGGTAATATGAGTTTTCTTAGTTAGATTTTTTATTTCTAAATGCATAGACAACTTAGTCTACACCACATAAGAGATAGAACAAAAAAACTGTTTTTGCAACATTTTTCATTAATGCTCTGCTTCTATTCTTCGTAGTGCAGTTTTAATTGCAAGATAGAATAGAATAGAATAGAAAAAACTTTTATTCAGGACAGACACAGCACAACGGTTACAAACACAAATTACAGGAGAAGTAAAGTATAGAATGCGCCGAGCGTGTCCGAACCGAAAGGGTTACCACCTCAGCATTTGCTGGGCGTCAGACACCCAGATAAGTAGAGTATAATAGAATACTCTTTATAATGTACACCATATAAATAACATAAAATATAGATGAAGAAAACATTATCTAGGAAGACACAATGGGCGGCCTTATCGTTAAAAGCGATATTTTCAAGACCTTTGGATGGATTTTAAAGAGAAAAGGAAAGACAGTTCAGTTGGTTTAAGGACAGATTTTTATATAAGTCAAATATGTTTAACCGAAGAATAAAAATAGATGTTTGACATATTTGAATCCTAAATAAGATTTAAAATATGAAAGTAATATTTTTTTAAATCTTTGTCATGATTTCACAATTTTGATGAATTTTGGTACAGTGATAGAAGGGACCCTGGTGTAGTTAGGTTTTTCTTGCGATAATCTATATTAACACGAGTAAAGCCGCAGACAAAGACTTATTCTCTACTTTAAAACTGTTGAACCGCCATTTTTATTACTCAAGTAACTCTTCTAAAGTCAATCTTTAAAAGAAATAATACTATATACTCGTAACTAAACTAGTCACATCCTCCCACATAATTCCAAAAAGCTTTTTAAGGTATAAAGCGCACTGCACACGATACGTATCTCAAAGCGCAACAGAGGTTAATGTGTTTCAACTTTTTGAAACAAGCTTAACCCTTCAGCGACGAGTGAGGACAAGTGGCTCGCGTGTGCAACGGGCTTAACGTTCTGGGTAACAGCCTGTGGCACTGAGAGGGTTGGATGTGTCGATGTACTTTTAGCTTTACATGATAGAACATGGATTTTGGAATACAGTAGGATAAGACAATTGACTGGTTTAGATGTATTTATAATGGATATAAATGTGGTAAAATGGTTTTACTTTTATACGAAGACAAATCATTATCCATTACAAATTGACTGTCATAGACACCAAAAGCCGAAACTACTGAGACTAAGAACATGAAATTTTGGACAAAGTTTGTAATGTAGGAGAGGATTAAGAAGCGGTTTTTGGAAATTCAAAATTAATAGGCGTTAAAAAAGGGAAATTCGTTTTCCCTAGAACTTGTTATGTGATAAATACAGTGCCATTCGTTCCTCATTGGAACAACACGTAATAATATGGAAATGTCACCGGATAATTACTAATTGAAAAATATCGCGTAAAATCGTAAACACAGTTTTCTCAATACGAAACAACTAAATTGGAAACTATTGAATTTTAATGGGATTTATAACAAACTTACTGATTTTGAAATTTTCCGGTGACTATACAATAAGAGCGTGTACGCCGTATGGCATTTCATACAAATTTTCAAGTCACTATTTTGTGAAATCGCGGAACCGATTGTAATGAAACTTCACACATATAAGCAGGATATATAGGTCTAAAAAGCAATTTAAAACATTTTCGAAATATCTTATTTAAAAAAAAGATAACTGGAAATTTATGTTTATATGGAAAATTTTAAATGGGTCTAATTTAACTGTATTTATCGTAAATGTTTTTCAACTAACGTTGCAGATTTATGTATCGTGCTTGTGTGTGTAAACTTTCATAAAAATCGGTTTAGTCATTTCGGAAAATAAAGACTTGAAAATTTGTATGAAATGCCGTACGGCGTGGCGTATACGCTCTGGCTTGAGTCAAAAGTTAATAAGTTACTTTTAAATTTGAAAATGAAAACAATATATCTAGTTTTAATTTCCGCGAATATTAGTGGGTTGCAGGTATGCACCTCCCTCCCGCCCGCTATATTATGCACATGCAAGATTACTAGGCAAATGCAAGGATTTTAAGCACATGCAGGAAGGAAATGCATGCTTGCATTTGCCTAGTAATCTTGCATGTGCATAATATAGCGGGCGGGAGGGAGGTGCATACCTGCAACCCACTAATATTCGCGGAAATTAAAACTAGATATATTGTTTTCATTTTCAAATTTAAAATGGATTTCCGCAAAGTAACGCCTGACTCAATCAATTTTATTAAGTTACTTTTAGTTAAGCATGCTCTATCGTTGACCATATGGTCGTTGACCGTACCTATATATACCGGACGGGAAATCATCAAATGACTTCACCCGCTCTGGGCGGAAGTGAGTGTCAGACTCTTACTGACTTAAACCCATCCGTGTTTCTCCTAGTGCCCTTTGCGTACCAGGACCGCGAACAAATTCCGCAACTGTATGGAAACGTTCGAACAAATTCCGCAACTGTATGGAAACCTTACAACGCTAATCCAGCTCAACCTGGGCACCAACGTGCGAACGATTGTAAGTACCTGCTATCTCTCTTTTATAATTTTATGAAAATCATATTTTTTCATCGGTTTTCCCAACAATATTCAAACCAATGCTTTAAAAAACAATTTAACCGTAATAACACTTTGAGCGCCCCAGCCGATAAAGGGTGCTTACTTATCTAGATCAACTAGGTAAGTACCAAATCCTGAGGCGATCCGTGTCAAGTTGATGATAATGCTTATCGATAGCTAAGTGACGTCGTTATCTTGTAGACGCATTAATATTCAATTTATTTTAACAGATTTTTTTTAAAGGATAAACATTGCGAAATCGTTAAGAGATACTATTCAATTTGAAAGATGGATATTGAAAAAGTTTCGCCTCTAAAATCTGCTTTCCTCAAAGTCAAACATTTTATTTCATTTAGGCCACTAACCAGTAATTTTGAAAGTTATTAAATACAGTTTAAATAATAAAGTAACTAGTGTCCATTCGCTAAAGTAGATTTTTATGGAGAAGAACGGATAAGACACTCCATAGTTACTCTTTATAACTGACTTACAAAAAAGGAGGAGGTTCTGAAATAGACAGCATTTTTTCTTCTTTTTCTTTTGTTTGTTTTACCTCATAACTTTTTACTGGGTATACCGATTTTGATAAAAAAAAAATATATAGGTATATTCGATAACTGGTGCTTGTCTCGTGGCCTCAATTTTTAATTTGAGTGAGATCTGACGACTGCTATCTAAGTTATCCCTGATAATGCGTGGCTTCGAATGCATTGATGATGTTCTCATTCTCACTTGTCGATGTAAAATGGATAGGTTGTATATTTTTACTTGGACCTCGTCTCTGGTAGAAGCCAGTATTCTATGTCGCTCTAAGCAATATAAAGGTTCATTATAAAACCAGCGTCAGACAGCATCAGTCCGTCTGATATATCGCTGAAATGGACCTTTTTAGTGCAGCCGTGAGACACACACTTACTTTTTGTCATACCTATCTTTTTGTTTTGTTATTACTTTGTAACGTGCGTGTTTCATGTATGTGCTAAATAAATGTTATTCTTTCTTTTAAAATGTAATAAGCTTTTACTTGAAGAGTTAACGCTTTTATCTTACGTATTTTTTTGCAAACTCTTAAGTCCGTCTGTCTCGTTATTTCTGTCTGGTATTGAAACGCATAACCTCGGTCTGAAAATGTCGATTTAAAATTTGTCATAAAATGTAAAAAAACACTATCCCCCTTTTTTAAAACATGAAAAGCATAAACGCTTTACTTCGCTAACATTTACAAGCACATCGGTCAATACGGTATAAACTTGTCACAAATAAATAATGAATATTCCTCATATGATATGCCCAGCAGATAAAAGGACCGCCCTCGTTCATTTTTTTAAATATTATTTTTGATTTGTCAAAATGTTTGTTCAAAAATTTATCAATGCGATACACATCTTTCGAATGAAAAATATATATATTATAGCTGTCCCAATTCAATAAAACAAAAAAATAACTATAAAATTCGAACGAATATTACGACTAAATAGCATTAAAACCTTATGTTTTTTTTTACGTGTTGACGCCTTAACCGCATAACCGATTTTGAGAAACCTTGGCTCATGGATATTTTGACCCTCTTGATTTTGAGCTCTTGAATTAAAAAAAAAATATCGCACGGGCGAAATTAGGAGAGAAGCAAGTAAAAAATAACTCGTTATTGTAAAACATTATTCATTCGATCGATCGTGGTACAACAATTTGTTCACAATAATTGTCACGTTGACACTTACACAGGGCCTCAAGTCTGGTATTACAATAGTGTCAGAATGGTCTATCATTGATTTCATAATGGTTGATTTTGACAAGTTTGGAAATCTACTAATATAAAAGCGTCTGTCAATCACTGACACAACATTGAAAGAAATGGCAAATAATGTTAATAATCTCGTAAATAATGACAAATGAATGACAGACGTATGCGGTAATCTGCTAAAATTTTGTCAGTTCCTTTGATCAGTGACCTACCATTAGAACGTCATTGCTTTCAATAGCTCGGTTTCCAAAAAGTATAATGAGACCATTGACCATTGACCAATGATCGGCCAAAGGTACATTCACCCTACTCTATATTTTATCCCCGTATTTCCACGGGAACGGGAACTACGCGGGTAAAACCGCGGGGCACTGCTAGTATATTATATATAAAGAGAATCATACATGAAATCGAAATTGTATAAAATATTTATCAAAAGCTGTTAATACATAATTATTAATATGATAGAATCGAAACACTAAAATATCGTTACTAATAAGTAACAACACCTCTAATTAATTGTATTTCATGGCAAAAATGAATTATAGTAAAATATTATTAATTAAAGTAAAATTAATTAAAATGCATATAATATATAGGCATGACTTGGAATATTGAAGTAAATTTTTGTGACATAAGACTGTTTGTAAACTTCCTATCAAAAACATTTATAAATGCATTTAACCTCTTAGAACTTGGCAATAAAAGCGTGTATACACATTGCGAACAGTGTTGACGAGACTTCCTTTAGCTGCCTCTTAACAACAATTTTACAGTAATAATACTCCAAGGCCCTGAGAATACAACATACGGCTATATATTATTCGAACAAAGCAGTAAATATGGCCCCCTAGCCCCGCGGGCTTCTTGGTTGTTAAGATTGCTTAATGTATCGGATTTCCTGCTCAGAATTTCTTAGATTAATAATCATAATAATAATAAACGTTTATTTGGAACTGGTTTCAGGACACAAATTTACAAAATGAAACGGAGATAGCTACAAAAGTTAAAACTGTGGCGCAGCCATCAACGATTTACTGGTGGAGGCTGTAATTTCTATGGCATCAGAAAATGGTGTGCTTTTGAGAACGATGATTGTGTGCTTCCTTTGGATGTCATTAGGTTATGAAAATTTATCAGTTTTGATGCCCAGTGATTGGGGGCCGCCCATTGAGTATATTAGATTAAATTAAACCACTAGAGCTTCTTTGCAAGTCAATTGATTTTTGTAATAAATAAAACAAATTCTATCTTCAATATCGTAATAAAGTAGATAAACGCTTATCGGCTGGCTAGAAGAAATTGATATTTCCAATATAACTTCACAAACCGATAAATTAGTTAACAGTAGCAAAAAAATAGCATATAGCCTATAGTCACGGAAAATTTTCTTGACCATAAACTGATGATAACTATGGCTGAAGGTAACATTGTGGTTTATAATCAACCTCAATTGCCATTGAAATAGCTCAAGTGTCCATTTTATAATCGACAACGAATCGAAACATCGATCAGCACCGATTCGATTACCGATAAAACACTTCACGTCAATATGGCGTCCGATAAAACAACTACGTAAATTATACGCTTTTCGCTACGAAGCTACGGCGTAGCACTCGTAGCAATCGTAAAGGGTCTACGAGTTTTAGCGTTATCATTATTCTGAAGCTTGAGTGAGTTTAAAGTATTTAGTCAAGTTTTTTTGTAGGTATATTGAAACAACATTTTAAATACTAAAAAAGTATGAGTCTCTAGACCAGACTTTCATAACCTGGGAACTATAATCCATAGTTAGTGTGGTGGGAGTCCGTGTCAGTTTAGAATAGTTTGACGATACGGTTGGCGCAGTGGTTGAGCGATTGGCTACCACGCTGCGTGTCGCGGGTTCGATTCTCGCACGGTACAAATATTTGTCTGGTCTATAGATAGTTGTTCCGGGTCTGGCTGTTTGTGTATGTTAGTTTGAATGTTTGTATACTTACCCACGGCATAGGAGAAATTCTTAGTGTGGGGAACCATTAAAAATATTTTTTTAAACGCCAACATAATATTATGTTGGCGTATTTGGCGTAGTTTAAGTCAAGTTTACCTTCTAATTAAAAACGTTTGACACAACATTTTCACCGTTAGTGATGAATGAAACCAAAAACTCTTAACCAAGGAGACGTGAAAGATAATATTATATGCTTGGACGAAGCAGCAGCAACATTTCCAATAATGACGTCACGCGGTAAATCATTACATTAATTATAGAAATGCTCTTCGCCTTCCTTTTAGACTCACTTGCGCTGCTTTGCTTAGCACTCAGCTAACTGTCTAGTCAAGGGTAACTTAACTGTACAAATTTGCAGAATAATTGCGGAATTTGTTCGAAAGAGTCACCGCGGCCCTGGAACGCAAAACGCACCAGGAAGAACACGGGTGGGTTTTAGTCAGGAAGAGTCTGACACTCCCTTCCGCTCCGCCCAGAGCGGGAGAAGTCATTTGTTGACTTCGCACCCAGAAAAAAAAGATGTGTACTAAAGTTTGCAATCTGTCAATCAATATTGTACTTATTTTTCATACATTTTTGACTGATTGCGACAGAGATGCGAATGCGTAATTTCCTGGTAATTTAGTAGAATTTTCACTCAGCTTGCAAATAGTCGCACTGAGCCAAATAATATAACGTAAGTGGTCTTCCTTAAACATTTAATTAAGATTTATATTAACGACGCTTCGTAACAGGGCCATTAAAAAGAGCGATATTAATTAATAACGGTTTTATCTTAATTAAAATATTCTCATTATCAAAAACCTCCGAACGTTCTGTTTTGTTTCACAAACTTGGATCAATATTCTATAAAACTGCTACATCTAAACCCTACCCTTCAACATTATTACACAACTAGGCTGAGCTATTACATCAGCATGAGTCTATCTTCAAGGTTAGGCCACGCTTGTTGTGGTTGGTTCGTGGATGGGTGAACATCCATTTTATACCGAGCCTCCTCCGTGCCTCAAAAAGCAGAATACTCGTATGCTGTTGACCGTATAGAAAAAAAAAAAGAAAATACTTATAATAATAACAATTTATTTGGTACATAAAAATACATATAATATACATATATACAAATAAAAGGAAATACCATTTTAAAACAATCTTAACATAACGAGACTTCTCCGTGCCTCGGAAAGCACGTTAAGCCATTGGTCCCGACTGTCATTTGGAGATCCTTGGCAGTCGTTACGGATTGTCAGAAGCCAGGAAATCTGACACCAGTCTTGCCAAGAAGTACTGTGTTCCCCAGTTAATGGGTTGTGGAGGTCTGGTAGGCATCCGCTCCACGTAAAATACTGGTATTTAGCTGAATCCGACTGGTCTGGGAGCCGACCCCAATATAATTGGGTCGAACGAATAATCGATTCACTGCTAAATACGAGTGTTTTACATGGATCAATTATCTGATTCCACAACCTATTAACTGAGTAACACTATACACCTTGTTCAGACTTACAAGGACAAAAATCCGATCCCATTCCAATTAATATATAAAGGCAGTTAAAGCCGTTTGCCAACTGATTCCATTTAACATTTCATCTCATTGATATAACTAGCCAATTCTGTTTAGCTGAAAATTCTACGCGATTCCTTTCAAAAATCTTTACCATCACAGTTCAATTTTAAACTCTATTTGATGAGCAATATAATGCACAATTGCAAAGCATAGTTAGCGCAACCCAAAAATATTTGATTTCAAACTTTATGAGTAAGGGGTTATGATACCTAATTGATTGCAGCCATTTGGACTAATTCCAACAGCTGAGCACATTAATTAGGACTTTAAAACCGAATGGCTTTCTAAAAGCAATTTGTTTTTGAGCTCTAAAAATTAAGATTCATTCTTGTTCAATGTAGTTAAAAGGATTCGCTGGACTTATAAAGAACTAGCTGCTGCCCGCAGCTTCGACCGCGTGAATGTCGGAAGTTATCCCAAGGAAAAATAATCCCGGGGTAAAAAGTATCCTATGTGTTATTCCAAACTGTGATCTATATTTGTGCCAAATTTCATCAAGATCCATTCAGTCGTTTTTGCGTGAAAGACTAACAAACAGCCATGTTTACAAACTTTCGCGTTTATAATATTAGTAAGATAGTGATGTCCAGTATTGGCTTATTGATTAATCCACATCCACCTATCACTTTATGACAGCCACGCGCTCTATATAAATACATATATTAAAACTGTGGAATTAATCATCCAAAACCATTGCGAAATGTCTAATCTATACTAATATTATAAAGAGGAAAGATTTGATCATTTGTTATATATGGATGAGAAATCATCATATGACTTCTTTGGGTTGAGCGGAGTGGAGTTTAAGACTCTTACTGAATAAAACAAATTCCGCATTCACGTCTATTACCTTAATAGATAATAATCATAATATCTTTATTAAAATCTTTTTTACACAATATAGTTACATATTATACATACTTGTATAAATAGCCACAAGTAAGCTTAAATAAATAATTACGCTAGTATCCAACAAATAACTGTATGTGTATAACTAACTAAATTATCAATGTTTCAGGACTTATGGAAAATTTATTTTATACCTACAATTATGTATAATTATCGACTTTCCTGAACTAGGTTTATAAAACCTGTGTTTCATCACTTAACAAGACTAATCATTAAGGGTGCATGAATACAAGAATAACAACTTACGAATTAAACCTTACAATCATACTAGAACTTCTATTAGTTTCTCTGTGTCGAGATACTTGGTGGCACGTGGGCACTTGCACGGATATTATAGCTAAATAATTGTTATGACAAATTGTCAAACGTGCGACAATCAGCTGTTTTTGTTTGATTAAGTTTTCAACAGTCTTAATCGTATAACCTTTCGGTCGCCATCTTGTTGCTTTCTCTCGCAAAATCCATAAATCCTCTCGTCAAGTCTACCTCATACACAATATTAATATTTAACACTAGCAGCGCCCCGCGGTGTCACCCGCGTAGTTCCCGTTCCCGTGTGAGGGTAAAATATAGCCTATGTTACTCAGGATGAATGTAGCTTTCTAATGGTGGAAGAATTTTTGGGTACTCCCTTTCTTCTCCTAAAATTTTTTGTCCGAAAATCATTATCCATAACACGTTTGGTATAAACTACAGTAACCATAATGTTCAAAATCCCTAAATTTTGTTTAACATAATTATCTTTACTTCTAAAAGTATTCTGTCATAATATCGAGTACTATAATAATTGAATCTCCGAATTTTACATGACCTAAAGTCATATGTCCTAAGTATTGTGTTAAATAATGTGTATTATTCCGAATGTTCATTTATAAATAATAAAAAATTTAGTCCGAAAACATTTGCTAAAAAATAGGTTTTAGTGACGGAAACGAATCGCTGTAAATCCGACTCCACGCAGTCTTGTCTGCCCTACCCCTTTTTTTTTTTTTTTTTTTTTTTTCTGGATGGGATATCATCAAATGACACCTCCCGCCCTGGGTGGAGCGGTAGGGAGTGTCAGACTTTTACTGACTAAAACCCACCCGTGATCCTTCTTGTGCCCTATGCGTTCCAGGGCCGCGGTAACTCTTTCGAACAAATTCCGCAACCCTAGCAGGCACCGACCCTATGGGGCCCCGTCCTCGGTGCTGACGGCTCCTTGTGACGCGCGTGGAACACAGCGCGTCGTCGACTCAACCTGGTATCGGACGGCGAGCCACCCACGCTCACCGTCCCCAGACATCAGCCACTGCGCGATAGCACAGCGGCCGACTTGTCTCTGGAGGGGGCCGAAATGGGACCATTACTGGCACTCCATCTCAGCACCCTCCCGAGTGTTGGGAGCCGCAGCACCCGCAGCAGAAGCGGCCGTGGCGGCGACAGAAGCCGCGGCGGCGGCAGAGGCGGCGGTGGCGGCGGACCTCTTGCCCCTGGTCGGGGCGGATGGCGCGCAGGCCCTTCCCCCAGCCCAGTGCTCGGCCGGCTTGCCAACAGCCGCACATGCACTGCAGTGCGGCGTGGCCTCGCACGAGCCGGCCTTATGACCAGGCTGACCACAGCGGAAACAGAGTCCGCTGCGGTCGACCTCCGAGGGGCACATAGCTCCCGTGTGGTTACCCACATGGCAGCGGTAGCACCTCAGAGGTCTGGGTTCCAGCAGTTTTACCCGCGCAGACACCCATCCCACCAAGAGCCTTCGGCCCTCCGACACAGTTCTGGCCGCCGTCACGGGGCAGCTCACCACAAGGGTTTGCATGCCCGTGTTGTCAGGCCGGAGGGTGCCCGCCTTGACGAGCTCGGCAGAGCACCCCCCAGTCCTGGCGACGGCGGCCACAACTTCCTCCTCCGTCACGGAGTCATCCAAGCCCACTATGCGCATGTCGATGCGCTCAGTCGGCCTGGACACCCGGACCTCGTCCGCGGGTAAGACCGCCCTCAGCCTTTCGGCCAGGGCGTCCGCGAACGGGCCACTCTCCGCTCCGGCGAGCTCGAGCTTGCGGGCACCGGTTAAGGTCCTCCTGACCCCGATGCCCCCGCTGATGCCCAGCTCTTGGAGGCTCACCGCCTCCTTCGCCCGCTTCAGTACGGCGAGATACGTCACGCCCCTCTGTTCCGCTTCCGGCTGCAGTGTGAGCACTACAGCCGCGGATTTCGGGGCGCGAAGCCTCGCCGCAATGGCGTTGGCTTTCCGCCGCTGCCTCCTCGCCTTGCTTTTGGCCGCTTTCGCGGCCCGCCGTTTCTGGCCAGCAACCTGCCACTCGGCCTCGGCCGCAGGAGGGTCCGAGGGTGGGGGTGGGGGCGGCTGCGGCACCACTGGCGCCGCAGCCTTAGCCGCTCCTCCAGCCTTCCTCCTACCCCTCTTCGCCGGGGCCGCCTTGGTCGTCGCCGGCGTCGTAGTCGCCGGCGTCACAGGCGCTGGCGCCGGCGCGGCTCCGCCCTTGGCCTTCGCCTTCGCCTGGCCAGACGTTCCCGGGTTTGCAGCCACGGCGGCCGCGTACGAAGCCGCCTTCTGCCGGCCCGGGGGCCTCTGTGTCGCCGCTAGTTGGGGACGCCGAATCATGTCCTCCAAAACGGAGAACTGCTTCTGGTAGGGAGCCAGCTCCTGCCGCACCAGGCTCCGCACCTGGCTCAGCACTTGGCTCCCCTCCAGCGCCGCCGGACTCGGCCCCCCCTGCGGCTCCTCCAAAGCCGCTCTGGCCATGCCAGCCAGGTCCCTCCGGAGCGACTCATTCTCCGCAATGAGTCGCTCCGTTACGGCCGCGAGGCGGGCGACCTCCGCCCGCAACTCTGTCGCCTCTCCGGACCCGCCGACGTTGGCCGCCGCCGCCGCCATAATGGAGGCTTTGGCCGCCGTAATGGCCTCCCGCTTGGAGGACTGTTTCCGCTTGAAGGCCACAGCGCGGATCGCGGCCTCCACGACCTCCGCAAACTGGGCCTTCTTCTCTTCGACCGTGGGACGCACCTCTCCCGGGGACTCCGAGTCGTCGGAGTCGAGAGTAGGCGGAAGAGTAGAGGGAGCCCTACGACCGCTCCCTCCAGGGCGACGCCCCGCCTCCGCCAACCTCTCGGCCCGACGCTCCACCTCCCGGGTAGAGGGAGCCAGCCCCCTCCCTGCCTCACAGCCCCTGCCTCGCCTAGCGGTGGGGATTTTTCGGGCGGAGGCAAACTCGCCCTCGGAGGACGACCCGCTGTCATCCTCCCGTCTGGGCCGCTTGCGGAAGAGCTTGACGCCCTCCACAGCAGCCCCCCCTCCTCTGTCTCCAGAGCCCGCCGAGCTGACCGTTACTAGGTCAAGTGCAGAGCCAGAATCTGACCCTGCACCTCCCCGGCGCTCAGGCGAACTCCCCGCATCACAACCGAACGCCATCAGCTCCTTGAAAGAAGCGGATCCGGATGACGTCGATTCGGAGCCTCCTCGGCTCTTGTTGCCACTGGCAAGCGGAAGGCGTTTGGTGCCCACCCCAGAGTACGGAGGGCAGCCCGCCGAAGCGGGGTGGGATTCCCCGACCGCTGAGCAGTCGGGACCCACCTGGGGACTCATTTTACAAAGGCCTGTTTTCTCCGCCCTTTCTCAGGGCCCGCTCTCCTCTCCTCGCCTCTCTGCCTGCTCGCTGCCCTCACAGTCACGTCTGATGATCAGACGCGTACCAGAGAGCAGCGAGCAAGCATGTGTGTGTCTCTCTTGGTCTGATCCCTCACTTGCGACCTTCCGGCATGAGTGGCTCTACCGGGAAAGCTCGCAAGATCATTGGGACGCTCAAGCCCCACCACGACGACAACGTGGAGACACATTCGGTGGGGGTCTGCCCTACCCCTAGAGTGTAATTTAAAATCGCGTAGGCGCGGAGGGGCGAGGCGGCCCGCGAGTTGAGGAGCAGGTGGTTGTCGGCTTGCTGCCCGGCTTCGCCGGCCAGCCTCAGCCGCGGCGGCGAGTGTTAAACCTATCTGCGACGATAAACTCGCGTGGGACCGCTGGAACCCGCAGCGCCGGAGCCGTCACAGAAACCATGCCTGCTGCATGTTGCTTGCTTGCATGCTGTATGCTTGCTTGTATGCTGCGTGCTTGCTTGCATGCTGTATGCTTGCTTGTATGCTGCGTGCTTGCTTGCATGCTACATGCTGCGTGCTTGCTTGCATGCTGCGTGCTTGCTTGCATGCTGTATGCTTGCTTGCATGCTGCATGCTTGCTTGCATGCTCCATGCTTGCTTGCTTGCATGCTGCATGCTTGCTTGCTTGCATGCTGCATGCTTGCTTAGTTACAAAAACCACATGTTCACAATCAGCTGCTTTCTTGAGTACATGTATAAATATATTTATAATAAAAAAATATAATGCAAAAGCAGATATTTTTTAATTATAACAAATGAGAGAAGTTCATAGCAAAAACTTTGTTAGACTATGTTCTAAGAATATTATTATCTATACTAATATTATAAAGCTGAAGAGTTTGTTTGTTTGGTTGTTTGTTTGTTTGTTTGTTTGTTTGTTTGAACGCGCTAATCTCAGGAACTACTGGTTCGAATTGAAAAATTATTTTTGGGTTGAATAGACCATTTATCGAGGAAGGCTTTAGGCTATATATCATCACGCTTAAGCCAATAGGAGCGGAGCAGCGACAAAGAATGTTTTAAAATCGGAGATTCCACGGGGACGAAGTCGCGGGCAGCAGCTAGTTATAAATAAACATTATGTTATTAGAATTTAGGACGTAAACCTTTTATTGAAAACGGTTTTATATATTTTTAACCGACTTCTAAAAAAGGAGGAGGTTCTCAATTCGGATGTTTGTATTTTTTTTTTTTATGTTTGTTCGCGCATAACTCCGTCGCTTTTCAACCGATTTGAAAAATTCTTTTTTTGTTCGAAAGGGTATACTTCCCAAATGGTCCCATGAAAATTTTATCGAAATCGACCAAGCGGTTTTCGAAAAATCTAAAAAAAATATCTGCTTTACCTACATTGACGACCTCTTAGTTTACTCTGCAAAGGAGCAGTACGTTTTTTTTACACCAATGTGATTGGTTCGTTTAGGTGGGGGGAGGGGAGGGGATGTAGGTACCACTAAAAAGTGAAAAATAAAAAACTTTTTACAAAAAAATACAACCGACTTTTACACAAAAAATCAAAAAAGTGCAAAATAACTTTAATTTCGGAAGTCGGTGTTCAAAAAACGAAAAAGCAACCACAAACACCGAGTTACGAAATTAAAGTTATTTTGCACTTTTTTGATTTTTTGTGTAAAAGTCGGTTGTATTTTTTTGTAAAAAGTTTTTTGTATATTATTGATTGTAGTATTTATGACAAACGGATTTAGGACATATTATAATTAGGGATTTCAATTTTATGACTTGTGATATTATGTGATATTAAGTTCGGGTAAGTTATCATTCGGACAAATGATGATTAGGATAAAAAAAGTTATGGAATTTTAAATTATGGATAAAAAAGTTAGGTGACGCAATAGAGAACCGAATTTTTGAAATCGGTTCTGTAGTTTTTGAGTTTATTCGTTACATACAAAAATACAAATCTTTCCTATTTATAATATTAGTATAGATAGTGTTCAACATTAAACAAGATGAAGACAGGCGCCATCAAAACGCGTTTACTCCCATCCCGTCTCGGCGCGGAAATGATCGGAAAATGAAAATATAATTTGATTGGAGAATTTTCCAATTTCCTGCTTTATTAGAAAATGCTCATTTCATTTTTCCAATTTTCTCATTTATCATTCCAATTGTCTTGGTTTATGGGCTTGTAGGTACTCGATTTCGGTTATTTGAATAAGGAAATGAATATTGATTATTTTAATTTAGATTGTACATATTTACTTTCATGCGACCCGTTAAATGGAAACAAACACGATACAGTGCGTTGAACGTCACTAAGTACTACAAGTTTTACGACGACGTGACCTCACAAGCCCCCACTGATCTTTGATGCCTTTTAACTTCTTCAAGTTTTATTGATTTGATAAAGCAAAAAAATACGTGTCCAATATGTTTCGATAATCTAATTAACTCACTAAATAGAATCATATTTTTTACTCTGGAAACATCCCTATTATTAATGGTTACTTAATTTCTAGTTCAATTGTACACCCTGTGACGTACATCAGAAATTTTTGATCGTAATATCCAGCTCTTGGGCTGGCCACATCAGTCGTACGCTAGAGGTGCCACCCAGTAGGGTCCAAACAGCAACAAATGGCAAAACGACTGGTACAGCAAGAGATGGTGGCATAAGCATAATAGCATAATCAGCCTTCTAATGTTCCCACTGCTGGGACACAGGCCTCCTCTCTAGGAGAAGGAATGGGCCATAATCCACCACGCGGGCCCAGTACGGGTTGGTGAATGTCACATGTCTTCGAATTTTTGGTTCTAGGACATGCCGGTTTCCTTCACCGTTTTGAGTGCAGTGGTGATGAAGTTGATTACACAAAGTATTGCGCCTGGCTGGGTTTGAACCCGCGACCTACAATTCGTAAGTCGGGGCCATTACCACTCAGCCACCACTGCTGAGAGAGTTGCAAAGATGATGGAATAAGCTAGAATTATGTCATTATACTAGGAAAAGTACTGCAGTAAGACAACATATACCTACATAAAATAATAATTGGTTCATCTATTTTACTTTTCGTTCACAAACTAACAAAGGCTAAGTCATTTTCTATCAGACAACATTTGGCTGAGAGAAATTATGGCAGGTATACTATTGATAATTTCTGAATGAATACCTTTTATTTTCATGATTAAGTCTTGAGATCTCTATTAACCAGAACATATCCAGTTCCTTTATAAAGGTATGTGTCAATGTTCATTCATAAAATTTGCTACTGAACTAACCATTCATTGACCGAGAATAGAGCGTAAAAAAAAAAAAAAAAAAAAAAAAAAAAAAAAAAAAAAAAAAGGTTGTCCGCCCACAGCAATATCGTAGGTGATATTGCTGTGGGCGGACAACCTTTAGTAATATATCTGGTATATATATGTATCTGCCTAGAAGGCTGTTTTCTACGACTGAGAGAGCAGGAACGTCACTTAAAATAACTTGTAGGTAGCCGCCGGGAAACTACAAACCTTTGATTTTGAATAAATTGAAAGTTTGGAAGTTTATGCTGATTCACATTTCACCGAAGTGTTTAAACGATGAAAAATACAAAAAAAAATGAACTCAAAAGTCTTCCAATTCCTCGTTGGTGCAAGCGCCAATATTGGGCCGCGGCCCTATAATGCAAAGGGTACTAGGAGGAACACGGGTGGGTTTTAGTCAGTAAGATTCTGACACTCCCTTCCGCTCCGTCCAGCGCGGGTGAAGTCATTTGATGATTTCCCATCCAGAAAAAAAGGCCTAGGTTGATTCCCTTTTTGGCAGTTTTATTTTGGTTTTACTGGAATTTCTTGGTAGTGACCCGGTGTCTAGATTTATGCTCAGTTCATGGTAAAAGTTTTCTAGTACCTAGGACTTAAACATAAAACATATCAGTAGGTGTGATTCTCCCGTAGGACACGATGGAGGTTGCCCGGCGGAGCACCACCGTGTCCTCGTGGAGGTGATCGGCATGCGTAAGGAGGCATGGGAAGCAGTCGCTAACGCATATCGCTAGCGAAGGAGGAGGTGGAGGAGGAGGTGGAGGCGGAGGAGGCGTGAGGGAAAGGCAAACTTCACGCCCCAGCCGCCGCAACAGAAGATGCCCTGGGCGTCGGGAGTCGAAGGGCGGTTCTCGGCCCCTGTAGGCGCAGGCCTGTAGACGGCAAATCGGAACGGCTTTGGGTGGCTCGCCGTCCGATAACAACCAGGCCCGGGTTGACGGCAAGTTGTATTTCACGCGCGCCTCAAAGAATTAGCATAGTAGACAGAGCCCAATGTGGCCAGTCCCGTGAAACGCAAAGGGCATTTGGAGGAACACGCAAGGGTTTTATTCAGTAAGAGTCTACCCTTCTGTTCCACCCAGAACTAAAGTCATTTTATGATATCCCATCCTTAAAAAAAGGTGTAACCTTGATTCACCGCTCAAATACAGGCAAGAAGTGATGTTACGTTAAAATTCGTCAAAAATCACTAAATAACAACCAAACCTTTTATTTTCAACACCAAAGTAAACCAATTTGGGTGATCCGTGTAAAATTGGTAATCTTTTTCATTCAACCCAGCAATCACAGACGCTTCGAAACTGCGACCAAAATGTCGTTTGAATATTGTCGATCATTAGGGTGCTTTTACACTAGAGATATGCGAATTTGTGAAGCGATGCACGAGGAAAAAATCTACCAATGCGATCATTTCAGCAGCTCTAGTGCGAAAGGACTAGTCGAGCTAGGTATTTGTTTACGCAAATAAATTAATATTAATATTAATATTTGAATTGAATTGAATTAATATTAAAATTATTTTCAAAAACAAGCTCTTATTTAAACGAGCTAAAATTAAGAAAAACTTCGTGACCTTCGTTCTTAGATCCAGAAACAGGAATCAGGCCATAATAACTTATTCAAAGTAGCCTCCACGTATTTAAAATTTTGGGTTTAATATAATGACCGTTGAGGAGTTGCCTCATCTGGAGCCAACCTTAGAGAACCCTGGAGAATCAGGTCATAAGTTACTGACTAACCTATTTTTTTTTACTAATGATAGACACGCATTAGACTGCTAACTTGATGGTAAGCAATGATGTTGTCGAAGATGTAGCACACTTGAATAGATGTAACCTATTCACTCTTGACTTAAATACTGGCAGGTTGTAGTTATCAGGAAACACTCTACAAAGACAGTAAACTACAAACACAAACTAAAAACACAGTAAAATTTCAACTCTGTAACTGACAAGATTTGACCTCTTCTTCTCTGTCGGTATAATAATAATAATCTTAATTAGACCAGAAAAATATACATATGTTCACACAATCTGTCAGCAAGCTACTTATAATTAATCTTAAAAATAACATCTCGGTAAACTGTGTCTATTTTTAGCATCTGCTACCGAACTAGGTTTATAGCCTGTATTTCAGTATGCAGCGCCTCAAGCCCTCAAACTATGTTTGCAAGTATGAGCTCACGAACAAAAGTAAACATTAAAATTTGAACTCAACTATAGCGTATTCTTTTGCTATAGCGGTCGTGTTCGTTATGTAGTGTTCCTGGCAATTGCGACCTTCTTCACAATTTCTCGCCATTGTTTGCCTGTTAGCGGTCATTTTGGCACACTCTTGCAATAAGCCGCCTATAGCAGACTTGATTTGGTTGGTTCACCACATGAGTAAACTACCGCGTGGCCTTGTGCTTTTGACTAAAAAAGAGGCGTTTGATGAGTTCACTGTCCCGCCTAAAGACGTATACGAAGAACTTGAGGATGCGAGTTTGTACTTGAGCTGATAGGCGCTGTTTGATAGATTTGACTTAAACAGACAAAAAAAAGAAATTAAGTCATTTTGAGGTTGGTGGTTGGTTGGTTGATGGTTGGTTGGTTGGGTTGGTTGGTTGGTTGATTGGTTGGTGTTTTTCTAAGGTTTTTTAGTATTTTTTTCCTGTTTTTTTTTTGTGTGTGTGTGTGTGTGTGTTGTTGTTGTCTGTCTTTTTCTTTTTTTTTTCTCTAACCTCGCATTTCACCTCTTGTTTTTACAAAAGGTGAAATGCGAGGGATTCAAGCTAGAACTATTTGCAAAGGATGAAACTTCGCGCCATTTTACAGCTTTCCTACGATCCTCGCACAGCTTTGTTGTAAACTACCAAAAATGTGCACAGCACGACTACACATCCTCGCACCGCCTAGCTACCTCGCACAGTCTAATGGACTAGCACCCTTTAACGTCGCGACAGATCGCTTCGACAGCAATCAGACTGTCTGCCTCGTTATGATCAAAGAAGCCCTTATCTTCAACAATCAGTAACTCGCAGACAAACTAATGAGCTTGTCTGTGAGTTTAGAAAACCACTTTATATCTGCACAGTTAAAATAGGCACTTAGTTTCCAAATGTTTAACTATAACTTGGTCAGTACTCTGTCTACATTGTAACTGTGAACTATGTACACTCCCGCTCAAAATTATTTAGGCCAAAACCTGGTGAGGCGTCATTAAAAACAAAAGGTAAACACATAGGCGAGTCTTAAATAAGGTATAATTATTTGAAATGTACTCTTTTCTAAATAAATAAACACTAGGAAGTGGTAACGGGCAAGCGTCATGGGGGAGGGACATCATTATGTAAAATTTGACGTTCATAAAGTGTTGGCTCTCGGCCTAGTTTGAATATATGACTTGTTTTTCTATATTTATTTTGAAATAGGCCGCAAATAAAAAGCCTATTAAAGGAAAATATACTTACTATTGAGTATTTAACGTTACTTTTAATAAATAATAATCGGTTATCAAGGTCTTGTGTCAAAAACAATTTCAATTATCTTAAGTTTTCATCGTCATCATATCTTCAGTCCTACATTTAGACTAGATACAATTGTGGACGAAGCACAATATTTCGACATTTTCTTCCAAAGTAGACCCAAGTAAAACACCACAAGTAATATCTTCCACACTAATAACATTCACAGCGCTCTCTGAACTGAAAATACACCTTTCAATTTGTACTCTCAACAATATTTGTGAGCCTGAGATAAAACACATACACACACAAACACACACACAGTTCATCTGGAAGAACAAGTTCAGTATTACAAAACTTATTGATATCGATGACCTAAAATATACAAGTCTATGTCCATCTCGTTTTTCCTACGGCAACTCCTGGGAGGATAAAAGGTATCCTTTAATGATTGATTGACAAACCTCCAAAAAAGCAGTTTTCATATTTTCCAAAGTACATACATACAAGTAAGGAGACCATCTAGAGACACCCTAAAGTTTTGCCTCATTTTTCCCATTTGTATACATCACATTTTCCTTTATGTTAATATGACAAAACTTCGGACGAAACCCTTCCAAGTTCTAATTAAATTCAATGACATGTTTGGGTAAGTTTCAACTACAAATTTCTTTCTATCACATCATCCTTTCGGTAACTTGATATTGGTGAATACTTCGCAGTTGAATTGTAAAAGTCGCTATGGCGATTTTACAAAACAGCTCCGTACTATAAAACAGTTGAACGACGGTTAGCAGTTTTTCATAAAAATTGAAATTAAACAAGCACACGCACGTAAGAAAGTTTTGTATTACACTCAAAGTGTAATCCATATATAAACTTTAAAAACTGGTCAAGTGAGAGTCGATCTCGCTCACGAAGGGTTCCGTACCATCTATAAAAACAGCAAAAAATCACGTTTGCTGTATGGGCCCTTAAATATTTCTTTTATTTTAATGTAACTGTTTATTTTTAAAGTGAAAAAATATAACTAAATATTCTATGAATATTTCAAGCTTCTACCTGTTGCCAATACCAATATCGAGCAAAAACGAGAAAAAAAATCACGTTTATTTTTTGGGAGCCTCCTCAAATATTTATTTTATTCTGAATTTCAGTATTTGTTGTTATAGCGGCAACATAAATACATCATCTATGAAAATTTCAACTGTCTATTACGGTTCATGAGATACAGCATGGTGACAGACAGACGGACGGATAACGGAGTCTTAGTAAACGCCAACGGGATCACCGTTTTACCTTTTGGGTACGGAACCCTAAAATTTATTACATTATTTTACTCTTCAAAATTTATCATTTTGTTTCACTTTTTAAAGGACACGAAAATCCGATACACCTCATTTGGGAGCGGTAATAATTCCACTTTGAATTCAGCGCGCTCGGTACGACACGATTGCAACGCCATTTGCATGCCGCTTCATTTCACTGGGTTTCAATGTAGATATATCTACAGTTCAACACAAATCTACCGGATATTGTGGAAATAGGATACCTTTTTAGATACTACATATATATGTATGTAGTATGTACCAAATTTCAACAGAATCGGTCTTGTAGGTTCGGAGAAAATTGGTGGTGACAGAAGTATAGACAGACACCAGAGAGATCCGATCTTTCGGCATGAAGAGAAAAGATGGTGACCTGACGTTGCCGCTAATAAAGTGCTCGTGAGTGACATCGACCAATCAGCGTCTAGCGTGCCGGCCAATCATCGCGGAGCGTCACTCACCAACTTCACGGGATAAGTAAAATATGTCGTCCGCCATGTATACAGTACCAAGAAAAACTATTTATTTTTTTATCTTTTCTTCATTTTTGATCCGTAATACGAATTGTACCTATAAATTAAAATTAAACGTCATTCTGCCAGTACAATAAACATTTTCATTGAGTACAACCGAACCCAGAAGAACAGATGGGAAGAGGAGGCAGCAACCCTCATCCCTACAGTTCCTGACCCGAGCACTGAGTTTCAACAACTATTGTGGACCCAATTTATCTTTGTTATCTAAATATATATAACTCAAAAGTGACTGACTGACTGATATAGTGATCTATCAACGCACAGCCCAAACCACTGAACGGATCGGGCTGAAATTTGGCATGCAGGTAGATGTTATGACGTAGGTATCCGCTAAGAGAGGATTTTGATTAATTCTACCCCCAAGGGGATAAAATAGGGGATGAAAGTGTGTATGAAACTTTGTCAATTTTAAACCGATCGGGCTGAGAGTTTCAAAATCGGGGCTTAAAGTAACTATTCCACGCGGACGAAGTCGCGGGCAGAAGCTAGTTTGAAAATAAAGGGTATCTAATCATAACTGAGCTCAGTATACAAAGCACCGATCTCACATTTTTCAGTTACCCCCGCAAAGTAAGCAATGTGAGATAGCGAAATATAATCCCCGTATAGTACTCAGTGAACCCATAAAATAACTCTTAAACATTTAAACAAATTACATTGTAAATTAAACAAGCAAAATATTCTACATTAAGCAGGCTTCATAATTAATTCCTACCGTTTCGTGGAGGAACAGGGATTTTGGGCAAACATCTCTTGTTATCTTCATGTACTTATTAGGGTTGTATGTAAAGGAACTTTGCCTCCGCAAATAGACCATGTATTTATTTTTATTTGCTAAATGTGCTAAATGCTTATTAGCTCTAGTAAACCATTAAAATAATAATTATTAGAAATTATTTTTAAAGAAAATCCCCAGCGATGTACTTAAATCCAAATATGCTTGATCCCAATATGCTGCGTCCGGCAATACCTACGACGCAGCTCTATGTGTCTCGTTTACATCACACCACGAAGGTTGAGGAGATCGTGGAGTATGTTCGAGCGAAGACCAGCTGGACCTTAAGGGTAGAGAAGTTGGAGCCGCGCCATAACACGAATTTCAAGTCATTCGTGGTGCGAGTTCCGACTCATCATATCGAGACCTTCCTCAAGGCGGAATTTTGGCCGAAGGGTGTCGTGTATAGGCGATTCCGCGGAAGACTACGCGACACCACGCAGCGTAACACGACGCCGACGCCTCGTGTAAAATAAAATAGTGTTTGTTTTATATAAATATGTATGTTAGTCTGTAAGGTATATATGTTATGGGTCTTTGTTACCCGAAATAAAAGTTATATTATTATTATTATTAAAAAGCTACAAAGTTGACTTTTAGAAAGAGAAGTCCGATACGAATTGTAACGTCAGATTCGAAATGGCCGATGCCCGATGTTATTTGTCTCGAATTCTGAATTCAAATTTAGCCCAACGTTTTTTTTTGTTTTTTTTTAAGCTATTGCATAGCTTCTATGCATGCTCAAGGCCAGCTTGAGCGTGGCAACCGAATCCAGAAATTCCGTAACGAAAATAACCTAACACTGCTACGTCATTCGATTAGGCCCCGCCTTTTTAAAATGGTCGCTTCGTTACTGAGCTATTATGTTGCCGTCACCGAGCCGACCCGAACGTCTGCGTTCGGAAACAATCGGTGGGACAAACCCAGGTGAACGAATCGAGACCATATCACAATGACGCAGAGTACTAAATATATAATTGCATAAGTTGATAAAAAATGCTATGCAATAGCTTTACCGCGGCGGTCCCCGAGGGCCACATGTATTTTTTTAACCTTTACGCACACGTGCTAATCTACCTCCGCCTGTGCTAAGATAGCTTCTCTCACATCCCTAGTAGATCCCCAGTACTTATAAGTAGACTCAAGTTGCCACCAATTACTCTACGGGCTTTGTCACATACATTATGTAATATAATAAGGTATACCAGAGCGCGGTTGTGGTGTAAGACAGTTTAATTCTATTGAATGAAAAATAAGAAGGGATTTATTGTGAAGCCATTTTGTTTTTCCAAAAGTTCTGAATACATTCTTAGCGCTTTTGTTTTGGGGAAATAATGACATAGTATTTACCAAAATGCTTATAGCAAATAAGAATTTCATATATTTTAGTTCGGTATTTTATTAAAAACTGACCAAAGTTCAAACATTTTGACTGCTACCCACTGTGTTCAAAATCAAATAATTGTCTTTTGTTTCCAAACTACACTCATTCATGAACTTTAAACTATTACACTATTTTGTGAACTCCATATTTCCGGAAAAATGTTAAGAATTTCCACCCAAAAGTTGCTACCGCCATTTGGAATTTCTCATGTGTGTCAACAATCTTTTTGTCTGCCATTTGGCCCCGACAAAGAGGCGATATCTTTTAGGTACAGACTCCATATAAAATTTTATTTGAAACCCGAGGACGTTGGGTACACGCGTCATTTTCTCCTCTATGGACGCGACGGCAGTTCACTGCTTTTAAAAATAGAATAGGGATGGGATCAGAAAATATAGTTTTTACCGTGAGATAAAATGGATTTTGAGCACATAAATATTTTGTATTAAATACATTTTTTTTTTAATTTAATTTTACTGCTAGCTGACCTGCATTACTTTGCTTACGTCACATAAAAGAGAGAAAGAAAACCGCTTTTACAACATTTTTCATTGATGCTTCGCTCCTAAAACTAAAAGAATTGTTTAATTTGAACTAGTAGTTCCCCAGATTAACGCGTTCAACCAAACAAACAAACTGTTCAGTTTTATAATATTAGCATAGATTAATACGCACGTGGATCAGACAGGCGGAAAAAGGTATAAAGATGATGTCTAGAGAGATCTGCTGCCCTACCATGACGTCTTAAATCCATCATGATTCCTGAGTCAGAGAGAGACGGAGTTACACAAGACGAATAGCACTATCCCTTTCGCTCACTCTGAATCATGATAGCATTGGCAATTCATTCGTAGTACGGCCACTGTTCTAAAGTTATAGTTGGAATAGTGTTTTGTTTTTAATTTAGCGTGAATGCATTATAGAGTGCATTATGCAGATAGGTCGCCAAAATATTGTTAGTTTACGAAGTTCACAATTATCTCTCAGCATTTCTTCGAGAGATTATAAACTCTCAAATTTTGATGCGTAAAAAAGTGTTCCACACGTTCAGTTGACAATTTATCGAAAGTTTACAATCTCTCACGATATTTCATAATTTTACGAAGTTTGCCATTTTCCGGTGACAAATACAACGCGCCAACATAATAACGATGATAAGAGCCCAGCGCTAGCTAACCTACATAAGCCAGCAAATGTCACTTCTCCACGGCGACTAGCCTTTTGCACACCTATCTCCAATATAGGTTAATTTCTATTCCGCTATAATTAATTCCGCTGTAATGTATAGATTTCACACATTCTGATTAATTTTGACATAACTTTTATTATTTGACGTTTCCATTGTGTTTTATTTTTGTTAGAGCGGTGTACGCTCGGTTTATACGCAAGCTGTGGTTGCCTTTAATTGAGTGTGCATAATGTTAACTGTACATTTTTTATTTCTGCATGTTTTTTAGTATTTTGTAACCCTTGTTGGTGATCCTTAACTTTAATAAATACACAAAATAATGCACCTGGCTGCTTCACCGTTTTGAGAGCAGTAGTGATGAAATTAATTACACAAAGTAATGCGCCTGGCTAGGTTTGAACCCGCGATTTACAATTCGTAAGTCGGGGCCGTTAACACTCGGCCACCACTACTCCCGTTAAGTAAGTTTCGGTAAATATGAGCTCACTAACTAACAGTATCCCCCTAACTAAAACCACGAGCCGTCCAACATGCTACCTAACGAGATTTAAGTAACCTATACGTTATTCCTTCGTACCTGGTATTTGTTTTGTGGTCCGACTCTGCGGTCGGCTTGAATAGTGTCGTGCTGTGGACTTGTGCATATCAAACGTCGGGTTTATGGCTTATACCTGCACTGGACTGACATTTCATAACATTGCGGTTTACATAATTATTTGTAAGGTAACAAATACATTTATAAACCGTAATATAAATAACAAAAATGCTCATAAAATAAAAACTACTCGACGAAACTGAACTGAGAACAAATTGCAACTATTTTTCATGTAATAAAAAAACAACCACGTAAATCTGATCACATTTGTTCAGACGCTGATATAGACTAACATAATTATACGAAAACTGGGCAGTTCTGGAAATATTACATACATATGGGTCGAAGTGACATGAGAGTTCCACACATCACAGCCTCATAAAAAAAATCAGCTGTTCCTTACATATATGTTCGTATACTAATCAAAAGGTAGGGAACAGGTGATTGTATATAAATAACAGTTTTTTTTTAGGGAAAATAAAGCAGCATTCAGCGAAGTGCTTGTTTTACCACAATCCTAAACAGCAAAAATAAACATGTTATAATCATACTACTAACACTGTCTTAAACTGTCTCACTGTAAAAATTGTGTCTACCTGCAAGTTATGAGCATGCAAGTTTTATTATTATACATTGCGGGGTTCGTTCAAGAGATTGATCACATTGTACCTCGGCAGCCCGCAATGTTTGGGTACATTGCGCGCTACTAAAGTATAATGCAACTTGCATTCCATCTGATTGCAGGTGAAAACCTGCATGTGTCTATAAGAACAATGCAACCACCATTTTGTAACAATTTATTGATTAAAAGGATTTTCTTGCACGTTCTTGTCCATAGAGACGCTTGACGCTTTGGAACGTGCAAATAGCTTCACGTCTTTGACTGACTGACCTTGACAGTCAAAAGTGTCTGTGAAAGGGTTGATTAAAATAAATGCTTTGATTTTTATGCCCACATTTTTACCTTGAAACATTCAAGACAAAAATCATATAGATATGTGTATATACATACGAGTATATGCCATCAGATAACTGTAAATACCGTAAGATTTTAAAATGTCGCGTGAAATTGTAAACTCAATTTCCTCCATAAGAAACAATAAAATTGGAAACTATTGAATTTGGATGGGATTCATATATTTATTCAATTTTTTTTTTAAATATTGCACTCGTGCAAATTCGGGGCGGGCCCTATCATATATGACCCGAGGTGTTGGCGCGTATTGTTTCACGCGCGCCACTCTTAGACGTCGCGGGGGAGTCAAATACCTCACCGCCAGCTTGACCAGACGGCACAAGTCCGGGGCTGCATTGAAGATTACTTTAGTGCTCCCCTAATCCCCAGTGTAAGTGTGCCGAAACACGAGGCAGTTTTAGTCAGTAGGAGTCTGACAGACTCTGTCCACCCCTGGGGTGACGATGAGATTTTTCAAACAGATACCAAAGAAAAACCGGCCAAGTGCGAGTCGCACTCACGCACGAAGGGTCCCGTACCATTTTCTATAAAAATGTAAAAAAAAAGTTTATATATAGTATAGGAGCCCCGTTAAATATTTATTTCATTCTATTTTTTAGTACTTGTTGTTATTACGGCAACAGCAGTACATCATCTGTGAAAATTTTAACTGTATAACTATCACGGTTCATAATATACAGCCTGGTGACGAACGAACAGACAGACAGACAGACAGACGGGCAGTTTTACTGTTTGGGTACGGAACCCTAAAAAAGGTTCACATGTGTGAAATATTTCTCAATCCGCAGTTCGTGTCATATCTCTGACCTATTCATCTGTATGATATGAATGAGCACTCAATAATCCTCTTTACATAATGAGCTTACGATATTATAAAAGCTTTCATTCATTTACGGGGCTACTGCCTTCAGTAATCCTCAAGCGGATGAAACATGTTGCAACAGTGTATGTGACATTCATTGTTGTAATGTTTTTAGTCTACATTATAATATTCGGCTATATTTTTTACGATATTTTATCGCTATTTATTTTTTCATGATTGTGCTTGGCTCGAGGTTGACCACAAGCTCACCTAACCTAAAGAGATGGAGGACGTTTGCCGTAACCTTTTTTTTTACGGGGCGAAATCCTCATCATGGATGTCCCACCACCCTGGGGCGGGCGGTGGGATCTGTCAGACTCTTACTGACTAAAACCAACGAAAAATCACCAATTTTTTCAAGTTTCGCCGTGGTTTTTTCGAATTTTTTTTTCTCCCGGAGAACTCTCTGGGTAACCCCGTTTTTGCGCACTGCTGAGACGCAGGCCTCCTCTCTAGGAGAGGGAGGAATGGGCCGTAATCCACCACGCGGGACCAGTGTGAGTTGGTGAATGACACACTTCTTCGAATTTTTGGTTCTAGGACATGCCGGTTTCCTTACGATGTTTTCCTTCACCGTTTTGAGAGCAGTGGTGATGAAATTAATTACTCAAAGTAATGCGCCTTGCTGGGTTTGAACTCACTCTCACAAATCGTAAGTCAGGGCCGTTACCACTCGGCCACCACTGCTCCACCTCCCAGTCACACATCTCAGTCTCAACAATATGTGTATCTACTGAAACAAAATTGTAGACCAAAATAATCTATTTCTAAAACTGTCTTATAAGGCACAATCCAATTTTTTTCCTCACGTCTCCCACATATCTTCTAATCCTATTTCATCACAAGGGTGTAGAATAACAAAAATATCCCACGTATAATACGATAAGCCAGCTACTATATCATATTATATGTGCCCTTAACGCGAAACACAAAAGCGCCGACGATTTGTCTCCCCAATCCTGAAGAATGACGTCATAATATTACTAAAGACGTACATTCACTAGGCGGCAAAAGATGCCAGCATTATTAGGCAAGTTGCCTTGAAAAGAACATCTCAAACCATGAAGAACGATGCACAATCGTTACGGCGATCTTATTCCTGCACTTTTTTTGAGGATGGTAAATCATTAAATGACTTCTTCCGCTGTGAGCGAAGCGGAAGGGAGTGTTAGACTTTTACTGACTAAAACTCATCAGTGTTCCTCCTAGTGCCCTTTGCGTTCCAGGCCTTGGGTGACCTTTTCGAGCAAATTCCGCTACCCTGGCTGGTATTCCTGCCCTGAGACTCAGGCAAGTTATATTCTGTAAGCGTAAAACGATACATTTTGTTAGATAACAAACAAAAGTAAGCACATCCTCTTCAAAAAATCGCCAGACCTCATATTTAGATATAACGAACCTCATAACAAAATCTGTGAACAAAAAAACACAACCGGCTTCTAAACAAAAAAGTATAAAATAATTTTAATTTAAGAACTCCGTGATTTTGGTTGTTTCTTCGTTTTTTGAACACTGACTTCCGAAATTAAAGTTATTGCATTTTTCACAAGCACCACATCACACATCAAAATCGGGACACTCAATACAAAGATATGAGGAAACAACACACATACAAAAAATACAGTCGAATAGGGTATTTTACTGTAAAAATCTAATTAGTCCGTCTGATAGATTTACAAAAAATATTAGACACGTATTTTTTCTTTTTTCACGTAAGCAAAAAATGAAGACGATACAGTGCGTTGAAAACTCACGTGACGTCACGTCGCTGGTAAAAATTGTAGCAACGTAGTGATGTCACGTGAGTTTTCAACGCACTGTATCGTCTTCATTTTTTGCTTACGTGAAAAAAGAAAAAATACGTATCTAATATTTTTTGTAAATCTATCAGACGGACTAATTAGATTTTTACAGTAAAATACCCTATTGCGAACCTTCTCCTTTTTTGGAAGTCGGTTGTGAAAATGCCTAGATACAGCGCTGTCTACAACTTAAGCACTAGAACTAAACTCAAACTTCTTTTGAGTTCCGCCATCGCTTCGGTAGCGACGGATGTAGCAACGGATCTTAACTTACAAACTTATTGGAACTTCTCAGACTCGTGCATAAAGAGATCTGAAGAGTTCTGATGGTATTTGACAAACCTACTTTCCGATCGAGCTTTTCATTTGTTTTTATTCTCGTGTCTTTTGGACACAAGATGAGACAGTAACAGTTCATGCTACAGTTAACATTAGAACCAACCAGAAAAAAAAAACAATTTATATATTTATAAGTTCTTTTATAAGTTCTCATATGATTTGACAAGTATGGACTGTATGACTTTAAAAGAGACTTTGACCTCTGAGTTTGTTTCGGTGTTTCTTCTCAGGGTCGGCTAGGAAACACGGAAACACCGGCTTCATCTAGCTTAAAATGACAAGAAATATTGGAAAAATTAGATTCCAGTATCTAACGCTAACGTCATAAATGGCACAAAATCGAAAATACCTAATTAAAGTCTTGTAAATGTTAGATCACAAATATGTATGTACATTGTACACATGTCTATAACAAGACTAATAGCAGCAAAGGAACGTAGTTAAACTCAAGGATATATTCTAATTTATAATTCGGTTTTCTTCGTAAAATTAATTTCCATACTTAAGCTCGCAGTGATATCGTCTACCTCTTTCACACTAGTACATTACACGTAACGAATGACAGAGATAGAGCAGTGTCTGGTGACTAGGCTGTATAAAGTTGTCAAGTCATAGGGATAATTAATTTGTTTGATAATGTAATAAGGAGCTTAAATGTAAAGGCACGTTCACATAGATGGGAGCGTGAAGACTTATTAACAATAACATATTAAATATAATGTTATGTAACAAAAACCTTTTTTTTTTGGATAGGAAATCAACAAATTACTTCTTCCGCTCTGGGCGGAGTGGAAGTGAGTGTCAGACTCTTACTGACTAAAATCCACCCATGTTCCTCCTAATGCCCTTAACGTTCCAGGATCACGGTTACTCATTCGAACAAATTCCGCAACCCTAGCAGGCACTGACCCTATGGGGCCCCGTCTTCTTTGCTAACATATCTTTGAGGTAGCACACGACACACCGTCGAACCAGGTCTGGATGTTATTGGACGGCGAGACACCCATAGCTCACCATCCGCAAGCCCGTGCCTACTGTGGCCAGGAACCGCCCTGCGACTCCCGGCGTCCGTGGTGTGTTGTTCTGTTGCGGCGGCTAAGGCGTCAGGTTTCCCTCCTTCGCGAATAAGGCTAACTTTTGCCCGCGACTTCGTACGCGCTTATCTCTTTTTTCCCGTTGCCTTTCTCATGAATGTGACTGTCGTAAAAAAAAATATTTTTTCAAATCCGTCCAGTAGATTAGTTTCAGAGATTAGCGTGTTCAAACAAATTAACAAAGTCTTCAGCTTAATCATATTATTAATATCTTTAGTAATATAGTATAAATAAATTATAAAGTTTTGATAAAAATAAGTTAGTAATACACCTCCACCTTTCTACACAGTAAAACACAATGTTATGTTAATGTACATACATTAACATAACATTGTGTTCGAATTCTGCTTTTTGCTTATCCATAAAATACCAAAATTTAATCTAAACTTAATGAATGGGGAAGTTTGGATGGATGTTTGTTACTCAATCAAGTCAGAAAGGCTGAACAGATCTTGTTGAAATTTGTCACAGAAATAGTAGATATTTTTTACACGACTGCCCATAAAAGGAGTGTTATGTTTTCAAGGTTCATGTATGTATGTTTGTGAATTTATTTGATCCATCTGAATTTCTAAATGATTTAACCGATATCGATGTGTGTGGTATTGGTAGATGCGATGGGTTATCCTTTTTTTTATCGTGGGGAAATCCTCATGGACTATCCCCCGTCTGGGGAAGACGGGGGGGTGTGCCGGACTCTTACCCGCTAAAACCACCACGGTGTTCCGTCACTTGACCGTAGGCCGGGGTCGCGGGATTCGCAAAAGCATGCACCGCAACCCCGGCAGGTCTCGGTCCGCCAGCCCCTGGCGGACCTCTTTTCGATGGGTTATCCTGGGTAACATAGACTAGTAAACATTTTGAAATATAAAATGGGGAAGCCATGGTTCGTAAATATAAACTAAAATATTTTGTTTTTATAAAAACTAGACTACGTGTACTATCATCGTCTATAGCTTGCTTAGTTCATAGCAAAAATCGTATCAAATAAAAACAAACAATTAAAAAAAACACGCCTGCCGTGTCAAAAAGTATGTAAAAGGACTTTTATACTCTTTTTTTACGTTTTTTACTATCTTCTTTTTTTTTTCAGCACAGACACAAACGTTACTTCTGTTTCGATTTGAACTATACTATATTTTTGTCGCTGAATGTACCTACGCCAAAGCTTAATCAGCTTGTTTGTAAGATAAAACTCTGTGAAGGATATTGCTAAGCTTGTAATAAAATTAGATAATCAACACTCTTCTTACTTACAAACTTCTTCTTGTTTCAAGTTCTTTCCTGTTGAAGAAAGTAATTAAGACTCTTAATTATTAAATGGACTTAATTGAAGTTATTCCAAAAACTCAACAATATTTTGTTGCGGCAGACTTAGTAACATCAAATTAGGTAATTTTTTTTTTACCTTACGTAAATATATTTTAAATACTCCGCTCACAAGGGTCACGGTCTGGTTTTTTCCCATAATTATTTTAAATAAAATAGTTTTGAATTTATTTCAGAAAATTAAAAGAAATTCTTAAAAAAAGAAAATCAACAAATTACTTCTTCCGCTCTGGGCGGAGTGGAAGTGAGTGTCAGACTCTTACTGACTAAAATCCACCCATGTTCCTCCTAATGCCCTTAACGTTCCAGGACCACGGTTACTCATTCGAACAAATTCCGCAACCCTAGCAGGCACTGACCCTATGGGGCCCCGTCTTCTTTGCTAACATATCTTTGAGGTAGCACACGACACACCGTCGAACCAGGTCTGGATGTTATTGGACGGCGAGACACCCATAGCTCACCATCCGCAAGCCCGTGCCTACTGTGGCCAGGAACCGCCCTGCGACTCCCGGCGTCCGTGGTGTGTTGTTCTGTTGCGGCGGCTAAGGCGTCAGGTTTCCCTCCTTCGCGAATAAGGCTAACTTTTGCCCGCGACTTCGTACGCGCTTATCTCTTTTTTCCCGTTGCCTTTCTCATGAATGTGACTGTCGTAAAAAAAAATATTTTTTCAAATCCGTCCAGTAGATTAGTTTCAGAGATTAGCGTGTTCAAACAAATTAACAAAGTCTTCAGCTTAATCATATTATTAATATCTTTAGTAATATAGTATAAATAAATTATAAAGTTTTGATAAAAATAAGTTAGTAATACACCTCCACCTTTCTACACAGTAAAACACAATGTTATGTTAATGTACATACATTAACATAACATTGTGTTCGAATTCTGCTTTTTGCTTATCCATAAAATACCAAAATTTAATCTAAACTTAATGAATGGGGAAGTTTGGATGGATGTTTGTTACTCAATCAAGTCAGAAAGGCTGAACAGATCTTGTTGAAATTTGTCACAGAAATAGTAGATATTTTTTACACGACTGCCCATAAAAGGAGTGTTATGTTTTCAAGGTTCATGTATGTATGTTTGTGAATTTATTTGATCCATCTGAATTTCTAAATGATTTAACCGATATCGATGTGTGTGGTATTGGTAGATGCGATGGGTTATCCTTTTTTTTATCGTGGGGAAATCCTCATGGACTATCCCCCGTCTGGGGAAGACGGGGGGGTGTGCCGGACTCTTACCCGCTAAAACCACCACGGTGTTCCGTCACTTGACCGTAGGCCGGGGTCGCGGGATTCGCAAAAGCATGCACCGCAACCCCGGCAGGTCTCGGTCCGCCAGCCCCTGGCGGACCTCTTTTCGATGGGTTATCCTGGGTAACATAGACTAGTAAACATTTTGAAATATAAAATGGGGAAGCCATGGTTCGTAAATATAAACTAAAATATTTTGTTTTTATAAAAACTAGACTACGTGTACTATCATCGTCTATAGCTTGCTTAGTTCATAGCAAAAATCGTATCAAATAAAAACAAACAATTAAAAAAAACACGCCTGCCGTGTCAAAAAGTATGTAAAAGGACTTTTATACTCTTTTTTTACTTTTTTTACTATCTTCTTTTTTTTTCAGCACAGACACAAACGTTACTTCTGTTTCGATTTGAACTATACTATATTTTTGTCGCTGAATGTACCTACGCCAAAGCTTAATCAGCTTGTTTGTAAGATAAAACTCTGTGAAGGATATTGCTAAGCTTGTAATAAAATTAGATAATCAACACTCTTCTTACTTACAAACTTCTTCTTGTTTCAAGTTCTTTCCTGTTGAAGAAAGTAATTAAGACTCTTAATTATTAAATGGACTTAATTGAAGTTATTCCAAAAACTCAACAATATTTTGTTGCGGCAGACTTAGTAACATCAAATTAGGTAATTTTTTTTTTTTACCTTACGTAAATATATTTTAAATACTCCGCTCACAAGGGTCACGGTCTGGTTTTTTCCCATAATTATTTTAAATAAAATAGTTTTGAATTTATTTCAGAAAATTAAAAGAAATTCTTAAAAAAAGCCTATTTTTTTTTTCTAAAAGTAGTTCTTTACTTCAAAATTACAGGAGAATTTTGAAGAAGTTTTAATAGTTTTAAATCTATACTAATATTATAAAGCTGAAGAGTTTGTTTGTTTGTTTGAACGCGCTAATCTCAGGAACTACTGGTCTGATTTGAAAAAATCATTCATCGAGGAAGGCTATAGGCTATATATCATCACGCTAAGACCAATAGGAGCGGAGCAGTCATGAAAAATGTGACACAAACAGAGTTGTGTGGACAGCTAGTAAAATATAAAAAAGTCGTTCGGGTCCCTTTGTTTGCGAGTGACTTTTTATTCTTTATTCTTATCTTGCTTTTTCTACGGCTCTGTTTTGTGTAAGCCAAAATGCCCATGGAACCCAGCAATAGTTTAGATTAACATTAGCGAAAGTAATCTCGTAACTGTATTAATACTTCTAGACATATAAATAAACTAGCAGCGCCCCGCGGTTTTACCCGCGCAGTTCCCGTTCTCGTGGGAATATGGGGATAAAATATAGCCTATGTCAACCGGGGATAGTGTAGCTTCCAAACAGTGAAAGAATTTTTCAAATCTGTTCAGTAGTTTCGGAGCCTATTCAATACAAACAAACAAACAAATCTTTCCTCTTTATAATAGTAGTATAGACAACAGCAAGGGTCCCTTCAACTCACTCTCTGGATCTCAAACAGGTGTCTGTGTATCATTGATTTTATACAGGAAAATTGATAACAGCGTGTTCATAAAAGCGTGATGAAAATATTGTCGTGTCAATGTTTAAAATCTAAAAAACGCGGAGGCGGGCAGTACCGGGAAGGTTTTCCATGTCACTACAACTCTACCAAATCTAAAATGTCACCGATTCCCTTCATAAGTTGTGGCAGCACGTGTGTTTTTTTAATTTTGTCGGTTGTAAACTCATTATTACTAAAAATTGTTTCATTTCATGTACCAATCCAAGCATCGTAACGAGTAAATTAATGAAATATGCTTTATTGTATGCCATACATTCTTACTTACAAATAAAGCACATAATTTATGTACATTATCTATTCAAATTGTTGAACTTGAAAACAAAAGGTTTCGTTCTGCTTCTCCGAGCCTCTTTTTTCTAATACTATAATAAATGAAGTATAGGCACATTAATTCACAAAATACATCACAATCTTTTCTTTTTCCGTATCATTCAATAAGATGTATCCGTGTCATTTCTATATTTGTCATATAATAAAAGGATAACAAAACGTACCAGCTGCTTCACGCAGCTTCCTTCCGTCGATAACGATACGTTTCCATGGCAACCAATAAACTTATTTCATCTCATGATATTTTTTCGTGACATATAAAAATATCGTAAGTAGGTGTGAAAGGTAAAACGGATTATTTTTCTAGTGAGATAGACTGACAATATAAAAAGGTAGGCATACTAAAACTCGAGATAAAAATACGTACATGAAATAAAATACTAGAACTACTCTTACTTAACCTTTAAATGGCAGAGGTAGGGCCTGCTAGGGTTTGCGTAATTTGTACAAAAGAGTCTTCGCGGCCCCGGAACGCAAAGGGCATTTTTTTGGTAAAAACACGGATAGGTTTTAGTTAGTAATCATTACGCGCCAATGTTTTCATGGCCTTCCTCGGCGATCACTCCTGTCTTCAGGTTCCTTACTGCTTAAGAACTCTGGCCCATCTGTACTTATGCATTCTACGACAATGACCCGTCAAATCTCACTTCAGCCTGGCAGCAAACTATTTGCAAATGTATCTAAAGCCATAGAACCTGACTTAGTAAAAAATAATATTATATACACTCTATTTTTCCTACAATAAGGCTTTTTTGTAGGAAAAATACGGCAGTAACACTGTGTAACCCTAATGAAAGTGAAGGCACGGGGTGAGAAGGTCACCCAACTCATTCCTGCCTTGACTTACTGCCGGGAATGGTAAGTAGCTGTCACGTACAATTTCCTCTTATTTTTTTCGCCCGGTTACATAAGTCCGCAAATGGATTATGCAAACTGAATTCAAATGACGGTGTTATAAATGTATGTCTGTCTCTTTTTTGATATGTTAACGGCTTATATTAGATAGTGTGAATTTATTGTTTCGCAACAGACATCGTGGAACAAAAAGGTCCAAAAAAATGCTGTAACGGTTATACAATACCATTTCTAGCAACTATTCTATGTATCTATGTGCCTTACGGCATTATTTTCCAGAGCCACCTCGAACCAGTCCTTGCTATAGGCGTCTTGGTCGTCTCGCCACCTCTTCCTAGGCCTGACTCCGTGGATCCGTCCATCATCATCTGCCTAGCCTTTTCCCAACTATATTGGGGTTGGCTCCCAGTCATACCGGATTCAGCTGAATACCAGTATACGTGGAGCGGCTGCCTACCAGACCTCCACAACCCATTAACTGTGGAACACGGTACTTCTTGGCAAGACTGGTGTCAGATTTTCTGGCTTCTGACCATCTGTAACGACTGCCATCCATCCTTGGGCACTTAATTCGTGGGCATGTGCCCTCAGCGGTAATTGTGGATGTGGCTAACACCCTATATTGCCACGGGAACGGGAACAACGCGGGTGAAACCGCGGGGCGCTGTTATCATTTCATAATATGGATGGACAGAATGTTCCCATTGGGTATATTATATGGGGCTATCATGACAACATATTATATAAAAGTACTGTGTGTACTACCAATCTAAAAATCTCTAATAGTGCTGATCGTTTTAACTTAAAAAAAAACTTACAAAAACTTAAAAACTTACTCCAAAGGTGACAAAAAACTGGTCATTGTTAATTGTAGGTCTGCTTTTCCTATCTGCTATGACAGCTATACCTTTTTTTTTGGATGGGAAATCATCAAATGACTTCTCCCACTCTGGGTGGAGCGGGAGGGAGTGTCAGACTCTTACTGACTAAAACCCACCCGTGATCCTTCTTGTACCCTTTGCGTTCCAGAACCGCGGTGACTCTTTCGAACAAATTCCGCAACATGACAGTTATACCTAAGTTACATCATTCTGAGTCCCAGTCCGTACTACTCTGACTGTGACAACTATTTTAAATATTCCCAACTTTGCCGACAAATTGATACACCTGAACTGGCAAAGTTTTCGACTATGAAGTACCTATTGAACTCACAACTACTTGTAACCGGTAGGTATAAATTAGGAGCTCGTTATTGATTCGTGTGAGTTTGCTAAGTTGAGAACCAAATGCGAACCAATTTCGTAAACGTTTTCGCTATGTAGGGCAGTTACAGAAGCACAGAGCGCAAGAGGTTTACGAACATGTGCATACTCACCTTAATTACGTCATAATGATATACATACATATGCTTCGAACGAACTTGGAACCAGGAAGCGTTCAGTGCGATTCTGTAAATATCTCTAGGTGATGTCGATATTGAATCCATTCTAACAAGATAGAATTGTATGTATGTATATATCGTTTTAGTTATTAGTAATTTTGTGTTAGTGTATTGTGTAGTTGTTTGTAATTGTTAGTAATAGTGTTATTTAAAATAGTTAATATTATCATAATAACAGGCGTCATTTTAAAAATGTCTTGTCTTATTAGACTAAAAGCCAATCTCAATGTAGTTGGAACCAAAGTTATCTAATAATGAAAGGTTTACACTGGAATTAAATCAGAACCAAGAAATAAGCAGTACCTTTGGGTTCTTGGTTTCTGGACAAATTTTCTATTTAAAATATATTGTGTGTACATAAATAAATAATAAGAACACTAACACATTATACATAAACATTGCTCTTCTTCCACAAATTTAGCTCAATATTCGTAAGCCACCGCACCGCACAATATCAGCGTCAGGTATATTTTCCTGCGATTCCCGGCCACCGTAGCTAGGCGCGGGCCTGCGGATGGCGAGCTATGGGGGGCTCGGCATCCGATAGCAACCAGGCCCGGGTCGACGACGCGTCGTGTTCCACGCGCGCCTCAAAGAGCCGTCAGCAACGAAGACGGGGCCCCATAGGTTCAGTGCCTGCTAGGGTTGCGGAATTTGTTCGAAAGAGTCACCGTGGCCCTTTTTTTTTTTTTTTTTTTTTTTTTTTTTTTTTTTTTTTCTGGATGGGAAATCATCAAATGACTTCTCCCGCTCTGGGCGGAGCGGAAGGGAGTGTCAGACTCTTACTGACTAAAACCCACCCGTGATCCTTCTTGTGCCCTTTGCGTTCCAGGGCTGCGGTGACTCTTTCGAACAAATTCCGCAACCCTAGCAGGCACTGACCCTATGGGGCCCCGTCTTCTTTGCTGACGGCTCTTTGAGGCGCGCGTGGAACACGACGCGCCGTCGACTCGGGCCTGGTTGCTATCGGACGGCGAGCCACCCATAGCTCGCCATCCGCAGGCCCGCGCCTACGGTGGCCGGGAATCGCCCTGCGTTTCCCGACGCCCGGGGCGTCTTCTTCTGTTGCGGCGGCTGGAGCGAGGGGCTTCCCTCTCTCGCACGCGCTCCGCCTCCTCCTTCGCTAGCATTACTGCTTCGCAGAAGGAGGCGACCGCTTCCCATGCCTCCTCGCTCCGGACCATGGCCCGAACCAGGGCCGGACGCGAGAGGTCGCCGCCGCCGATCGCCTCGACGAGGACACGGCGGTGCTCTGCCCAAGCAGGGCAGACCTCCACCGTATGCTCCACCGTGTCCTCCGGACGATCCACACAGTGATGACACCCGGACGTGTCCTCCCGCTGGATCCGACACAGGTACCTCCCGAAGCAGCCGTGTCCGGTGAGCACCTGAGTCAGGCGGAAGGTGAGAACGCCGTGACGTCTCTCCAGCCACGCCTCAAAGAGGGGACTTATCGCCACAATAGTGGCGTGCCCAGCACTGGGTTGCGATAGTCGCTGTCTCCAAACCTCCGTGAGATCCCGCCGGAGCTCCGTCCGCTGCGCAGCAATTTGCCGCGGCAGCAGCGTTTCACCCCGGCTTAGCGCCTCCACGCGCAACGCGTAAACGTGCGCGAGGGCTCTCGCCTCCAGATCCCACGGCAGTAATCCGGCAAGGAGATTCGCCGCTTCGCCAGAGACCGTGCGGTATCCACGGACTAGCCGAATGGCCATGACCCTCTGGGCCGAGACCAGGTGGCGCGCTGGCAGTCGCCTTAGCGACAGCGCCCACACTGGGGCCCCGTAAAGGGCCATGGACCGCACGATCCCCGCGTACAGCCTCCGGCAGGAGGCGTTTGGTCCCCCCAGATTGGGCAAGAGCCGCTTGAAGGCAGCCCCAGCCCGCCCCAGTTTGGGTGCCAAACGTCGGAAATGCTCCGCGAAGTTCCACCGGCTATCGAGGACGAGGCCCAGGTACCTCATCGTTGACCCGACGCCGATGTGAACCCCTCCTACCGTTACCTGGGTTCCCGGTGGTGGCCGGTTCCGAGGGCCATGAAAACACATGGCCTCGGACTTGTGTAGGGCCACCTCGAGACCCAGTTGCCGGATTCTGTCAACGACTATCGCAACCCCGCGTGTCATCAACTCAGCCGCCGCCTGGTGCGACCCCCCTTGCGCTAAAACCAGCGTGTCGTCAGCGTAGCAGACTACGCTGACGCCGCGAGGGAGGTCGGCGCGCAGCACCCAGTCGTAGCCGATGTTCCACAGGGGCGGCCCCAGAACCGAACCCTGTGGAACACCGCACGACATCTCTCGCCGGTTCCACTCTCCCCGGTGACCGGGGTAGATGACGGCTCTATCCGTCAGGTAGTCCTCGACCACGCGACGGAGGTAGGTTGGCACCCGGTGATACCGGAGTGCCTCCCTGATGCAACTCCAGGGCAGGGAATTAAAGGCGTTGGCGATGTCAAGGGACACCGCCACGACCACCCTACCCCGGGAAATCGCCTCCCCCGTCGTGAGGGCTCTCACGCGCATGATGGCGTCCACCGTCGAGCGCCCTGTGCGGAAACCAAACTGGTTCTCCGCCAGATCCGGCCCAGCTCTCACCAAGTGCTTGACGAGGCGGTTTGCAATTACTCTTTCAAAGAGCTTGCCCACCTCGTCAAGCAGCACGATGGGCCGGTATGCGGACGGAGAGTCCGCAGGGCGCCCTGGCTTCCCAATGAGGACCAGTTTCCCCGTCTTCCAGCGACGTGGGAACTGGCCCCTCTCCAAGCATGCGCTTAGGAGCCCACGTAGTCGAGGCCCGAGAGCCTCCGAGGCCAGGACCCAGGCTTTCCCAGGTAAGCCATCGGGTCCTGGGGCGGTATTTCTGGCCTTGAGCCTATTAACCGCCGCTCTCAGGTCTACCTCGGTCACCTCCGGAGTATCGTCGTCGTCGGTGTGGTCCGCATCAGGCACCGCAGGTGGCGGAGCCATGGGCGGGGGAGCATGGTCCCCTCGCAACGGGAACAGAGCGCTCACCACGTCCTCCACTAGCTGGGGCCGGAGACTCTGCGTCAACGGGGGGGCCCAGGTGCGGAGTTTGTTCCGCACCATTTTGTAGGGCCTTCCCCACGGGTCCCCGTCCAGAGACTCCAGCAGCTCTCTGCGAGCCAGATCCCTGGCCCGCAAGATCCCCGCTTGGAGGGCGGTCTTCGCCGCTCTGTACTCCTCGTACAGCTCCGCCTCCCTGGCCTGCGCATTCGGAGGGCGAATGCGAAGCCGGCGATGCCTGGTGTACGGGCGACGCGCAGCAACGCACGCTTCTCTCAGCGTCGTCAGCTCGCGCGACCACCAGTACACCTGACGGCGGGCGCGTCCTGGCCGGACCCGGGGCATTGCCACGTCGCATATACCCGACATGGTCTCCCGGAACCACTCCACCTCATCGTTGATGTCCGCAGGCCTGTCCGGTGGTGACACCCAGGCCTGCACGATCGAGGCTTCCAGGAGAAGCTCCCGGTCCAGCTGCTTCAGCGCCCACCGCGGACCACTCGGGGTCTGTCGGACTGGCGCGCTTGAGGTCTGGGCGGAGACGTCGAACCGGATATACCGGTGGTCGGAATAGGTCTCCACCTCCTCCACAACACGCCAGTCGACGACACGCGGCGACAGAGCGGGGCTGGCGAACGAGATGTCCACCACGGAGTCACCCCGCATCCGCACACACGTGGGGACAGAACCCCGATTAAGGACGACCAGGCCTGTCTCCAGGGCCCAGTCCTCCACCATCCTACCCCGTACGTTCGTATAGCGGGAACCCCAAGCCAAATTCTTGGCATTGAAGTCCCCGAGAACAAACACGGGGAGGGGACGATACCCGACGACGACGTTACGCAACTCTCCAAGGGAGTTGTGGAACTCGGCGAGAGTTCGATTCGGGGAGAAGTAGACTCCCACCACTACAGTCTCCCCGAACCGTGCTGCTACGCACCCCTGTCCTCTCCTAACACACTCGAGGGACGGGGTACCGGCGGCGGCCGACGAAATCAGGGCCACTGAGCCGTCTAGGTCCTTCACCCAGTCCTCCCTGGGTGGGACGTAGTACGGCTCAGCGACTACAGCGACATTAATCAACCACTGCGCCATGCTCTGGAGCAACAGGTCCTGAGCAGCGGCGCAGTGATTGATGTTCGCCTGGAGGAGGCGTAATGGAGCCGTTATTGGCATTCCATTACGGCCTCCTCCCGGGCCTCCTGTGGGGCCGCGGCACTCGCAGCGGCGGCGACAGAGGCGGCGACGGAGACGGCGGTGGAGGGCTTCTTGCCCCCGGCTTTGGCGGGTGGAGCGCAGGCTTTGCCCCCAGCCCAGTGTTCGGCCGGCTTGCCAGCTGCCGCACATGCAACGCAGTGCGGCGTGGCGCTACACGAGCCGGCTTTGTGACCTGGTTGACCACAGCGGAAGCACAGTTCGCTGCGGTCAACCTCTGAGGTGCAGAGAGCTCCCGTATGGTTGCCGACTTGGCAACGGAAGCACCTCAGAGGTCTGGGTTCCAGCAGTTTGACCTGCGCAGATACCCATCCCACCAGAAGCCTTCGGCCCTCCGAGATCTTCTTGGCCGCCGTCACCGGGCAGCTTACCACTACGGTTCGCATGCCCGAGAAGTCAGGACGTATGGTGCCTGCCTTGACTTGCTCGGCAGAGCACCCTCCCGTCCTGACCACGGCGGCCACAACCTCCTCCTCCGTGACGGAGTCGTCCAAGCCCAAAATGCGCATATCCACACATTTGGTGGGCCTGGACACTCGGGCATCGTCCGCATTCAAGGACGCCCTGAGCCTTTCGGCCAGAGCGTCAGCGGTCGAGCCGCTGTCTGCCCCAGGGACCTCCAACATCCGGGCACCAGTCATGGTGACCCTAAGCCGGAGGCCCCCGACGATGCCGAGCTCCTGGAGGCTTACCGTCTCCTTCGCCTTCGCAAGCACGTCGCTATACGTCACGCCCCTCTTGACCGCGTCCGGCTGTAGAGTGAGCACTACAGCTGCGGTCTTCGGGGCGCGGAGCATATTCGCGACGCGTCGCTCCTTCTGTCGCCGCCTTCTTGCCCTCCTTTTGGCCGCCCTGGCTGCCTTGCCCGCCTTCTTTTTCTCCCCGGCCACTTGCCATCCGGCTTCGGCAGGGGGGTTAGAAGGCGGGTCAGAAAGTGTGGGCTGCTGCACCGCCCGCGCTGGGGCTTGCGCCGCCTGTGCAGCCGCTCCACCCTTCTTCTGTTTGGCCGGTACCGGTTTACCCGGTGCCGGCTTCGCTGGTGCCGACTTCGCCGGCCCGGCCCCTCCCTTAGCTTGACCGGGCGAAGCCGACTTGGCAGCCACAGCGGCCGCGTACGAGGCCGCCTTCTGGCCCGAGGCCTTCGAGTTCGCCGCTAGCGGAGGGCGCAAGACGATGCCCTCCAGGACGGAAAACCGTTCCCGGAAGGCGGCCAGCTCCTGCCGCACCAGTTCCAGCACCTGGTTCTCAGCCGGCGCGAGCTGGCTTTGCCCCTGCTTGCGCCCTCCTTGAGGCGGCCCCTGAGAGCTGGCTCCTCGGAGTCCGGCCAGGTCTGCTCGGAGCTTCTCGTTCTCCTGTCGGAGAAGCTCCGTGGCGGCAGCCAGGCGGGCGACCTCCGCCTGCAGTTTGGACGTTGCGTCCGACTGCGGTGCGCGGTAATTGGCCTCCGCTGCTGCCAAGATGGAGACCGCCGCCGCGCTTATGGCCCTGGTTTTGGACGCATGCGTCCTCTTCAGGGCCACATCGCGGACCGCGGCCTCCACAGCCTTCAAAAACCTGGCCTGACTCTCCTTGCCTGAGCCTCCAGCAGTGTCCGGTTTGTCGCCGGAACCCGCCAGGGGGAGTGCCGGCCGGTCGGACTCTTCTCCAGGGTGGCGCGCCTCCTCAGCGACCTTCGCAGCTCGCTGGGCAGCCTCCCCGGAGACGTGTCCCCGTCCCTTTCCACCTTCTCGGCCCTTTCCTCGCCTGCTGGTTGGGATCTTGCAGGCTGAGGCCAGCTCACCCTCGGAGGTCGACCCCTGGCCTTCCTCCGGTCTGGGACGCTTGCGGAAGAACTTAGAGTTCTCCGCACCCTCTGCAATCCCACACCCAGCGCTCCTCGCGCTCACAGCGCTAGATGCGGAGTCAGAGTCTGACCCCGCATCCCCCCGACGCTCCAGCGGATGCTTCCTCCATAACTTGGAGGAAGCATTCGCTGGTGCCCCGGCGCCACCCGACACTTTGTCAGGCACTTTATGGTCGTAGCGGATCAGGTCCTCAAAGGACGCTGACCCGCTGGAGCCTCCTCGGCTCTGGTTGCCACTGGCAATCGGAAGACATTCGTTGCCCCCCCCAGAATACGGTGGGGCAGACGCTCTTTCGAGCGTGGTGGATTCCCCAGCTGCTGAGCAGCTGGAACCACCCTGGGGTAAATTTCTTTCGACTGTCTTTTTCATTTTGTTTGTTCCTTTTAAGGGTGCGGTCCCTGTTTTTCTCCACCCCTTCGCAGGGTTCCCTCTCCTCAACTCTCTACTTGCTCGCTGCCCTCACAGTCACGTCTGATGATCAGACGCGTACCAGAGAGCAGCGAGCAAGTTTCCTCCACATGAATCGCACACCGTCCGCAAACCCGAACACTGCTCGGGTCTCCGAACGGTGTGCCCTTCCCGTGTCCCTCTTGGTCTGATCCCTCACTTGCGACCTTCCGGCATGAGTAGCTCTACCGGGAAAGCTCGCAAGATCATTGAGACGCGCAAGCCCCACCACGACGACAACGTGGGGACACAGTCGGTGGGGGTCACCGTGGCCCTGGAACACAAAGGGCACAAGAAGGATCACGAGTGGGTTTTAGTCAGTAAGAGTCTGACACTCCCTTCCGCTCCGCCCAGAGCGGGAGAAGTCATTTATAATGATTTCCCATCGAAAAAAAAGGTTTATTTGCCTGACACATACTGAGCTGGAGTCCCATTTCGTGCAACCTTGAAGCATACCTCGTACACTGGCTGTTCTTTTCTATATTTTTTTTGCATAATTTCACTTTCTTTGTTTTCAACGTGTTCTTTGTGTTTGCAACACCACGGTAAATTATTGTATTCTTTTTGTTTTTAGTTTCAGTACTTTGATTTTTTATAATTGTGCTTTTGTTTTTTGTGTTTTATCGAATACCGTTCATGTTTTTTGTAACTATCGATTCAACAAGAACTCAGATTAATTCTTCGCTCCATCAGATGTGACATAAAGATTATCCAACTGAATGCTTAGCTTTGAACACAAAGGGCAAAGCTAGCAATAGACCGATGGACGTCAATAGTCAATCAGTCCACGGAAGCTATCCACATCACAGAATAGAACAGAAGAACCTCCAGGCAAAGTGATAATCTATCAGCAATAAAAAGAAAATGAATGGGACTGTCAATAGTCAATTCTAAACATTCTGGCAGTCGATATCGCGATCAAATGTCATTGTGTCTATAGATCTCATGGTCGATAAGAATTCGAAAATAAAGGAGGACGCACACAGAACGCGAGTACTACAGAGCTCAAGGACGCCGTTTGTCCAAGGCAAAACCAGTCGTGTCAGTGAGGATCATTGGTATCTAAAGGAACTGACGGCCAGTGACTTGTGCACTTACACAACTGGCCCCCCGACATGCTCGCGGAATTGATCGAAAGAGTCAGCGGTCCTGTGGCCGTACTACAAAGTGCCAATGCTATCATGATTCAGTGTGAGGGAAAGGGTTAGTGCTATTCGTCTTGTGTAACTCCGTCTCTCTCTGACACAGGAATCATGATGGATTTAAGACGTCGTGGTAGGGCTGCTGGTAAGCAAATGGCATTTAAAGGAACATGGGTGGGTTTTAGTCAGTAAGAGTCTAGGATTGCCTCCTGCTCCACCCAGAATGGAAGTCGTCATTTGATGACATCCACATCTAAATCCACAAAAAATAAGTAATATTGTCTCTGGTTACTGTCGTGATGACATTCATGTCAAAAGCTTTGAAATAAAAAATAATCGTGCTTACATTCGTCGTACGTAAAGCTTGTCTATGAGTGCGTGGGTTTTCGCTCGTTGAATGAAACTGACCTTCTGTAGGTATTATTTTGTAATCGAAGGTAAGTTGATGGCAGGAAATCAGTTATTGTGGAAGCGATGGCTGCCAATTGAGTTTGACAAACAATGTGCAAAGCTTTGGTATTGGTATTTTGGTAGAAATACTGAATTATAGCAATGAGACTGAAAGAAACCCGAGAAATAAGCTATTTATAAACGACTTCAAAAAAGGAAGAGGTTCTATGTTGGACTGTGTGCATTCTCTATTATGTCCACAGATTTAGTCGCCAGTTGTGAACTGATATCCATTTATTTATTTTTAATTCTAAAGCTGACCTCTTGCGGTGGTCCCATTGTCACCAAGTCAGAATCTGATGATGGAATCCCAGGGAATCGAGGGCAATCCACTAATTTTATAAACACATACAATGTTTTTCATATATTTTCAAACGCAATTCAGATATTTGAACCTGGTAATCATAATCTCATGTTGTTGAGCTGATGATGAAAGGTATAAGTCAGGATCTGAAGATAGGATGCCAGGAAAATTAAGTGCAACCGTCAAATTTTATGGACATTGTTTGAAACAGTATACTTCCCAGACACACTTGATTTTGGGTATTTTACAGAAGAACATTTTCTGGTGTGGTTCCATTTCAGTTTGGTGAAGATCTGATGAAGAACTTCGGAAGTAAACGACAGAACTCTTCAATAAATGATAGTAAATGGGATGGCTGAAATCTCGTGTCTGGTCGAACCGGACAGAATGAAACTTCAATTTTGATAGTCGGTGTCAAAATACGAAGAAACAAAACCAATAAAAGGCAAAATTGAAAATTTTGAAAAAACCCACGACGGTCAGGGCTGCCATTCAATGAGCTAGTTTGCAGATAGTGATGACAGCCCCCGTCGGATATTCTTAGGTTACATTAATTTTGTAAGTCGGGGGTTTTTATTAATTATTTAATTCTTTTCCAATTATGTTTTTACCGTCGTGGGTTTTTTCAAAATTTTCAATTTTGCCTTTTATTTCAAACTTTTTAGAGAGAATTTTATTATGAACCAGCAGCGCCCCCTGGTGAGCTAGGTGGATCACCGTAACACCTATCCAAGAACATGCACCAATCAAACCCGAACACATCACTGAAAACTACATCAAAATAGGAGAAGTTTTGTTTTTTTGCATAAACATTATGTTTACTGCAGCGCCCCCTGGTGAGTTGTCACCGCAACACCTATCTAAGAACATGCACAAATCAAACCCCAAACCACCACTGAAAACTACATCAAAATCGGAGTAGTTTTGTTTTTTTTGCAAAAACATGTTTACTGCAGCGCCCCCTTGTGAGTTGTCACCGTAACACATATCTAAGAACATGCACCAATCAAACCTTAACCCACCACTGAAAACTGAATCAAAATTGGAATAGCAGTTTTGAAGATAAATGGCAACATTGGTTTGCCCAAATATCCCTGACTGCAGCGCCCCCTGTTGAGTTATCACCGTAACACCTATCTAAGAACATGCACCAATCAAATCCAAACCCATCACTGAAAACAGCATGATAATCGGACTAGTAGTACTGGAGATAAATGGGAACATTGGTTTGCACAAACAAACATCCTCTCACCCCAAACGCATATACTGTCTCCGTTCCGTCGTGGGAAAAACAGCTGGCGTACCATGAGGTGTTAAAACGTGAGTCTTCCGCGCGAGAAAGAGGGATAGAGTTATACACCCTATATAGCTCCATCCCTTTTTCTCGCTCGGAAGACTCACGTTTTAAGACGTCATGGTAGGCTTGCTGTCTTCCGAAATCAAAGTTTTTTTCATGCTTTCTATTTGGAATTTGATTGTATTTTTTTTTTTCGTTTTACATTAGTCAATTATGTGATGGATTATGATAGATGTTGATTCAGGACGGCTTTGTCCTTTTTAAAAATGAAGTCTTTAGAACATTTTTTTTTAATAGCAAAATAACAGGCAGCACACCTGACGATAAGGAGCTATCTCTGCACTTAAGTTATAACAGAAGTATGGGTCAATGACCAGTATTGCCATCCTAAAACGAAACAACTACTTACTACAACTATAGTACTTACATAAATAGCATGCATTTAAGTTAATGAGAATATTTGAACAGGTAAATAAGTAGGTGCCAGGGTAGCGGAAATTGTTCGAAAAAGTCACCGTGGCCCTGGAACGCAAAGGGCATTGGCAAGTAGGTAGGATTAATTTTAATGCAATTTCATTACTAAGAAACTTGGAGCTAGTTTAGATTTCTACTTAGAAGAGTTCTCCTAAGAAGCTGAAACCTCATAAGTACGAGTAGTGCAGCAAAAGTTTAATTATATTTTATTAACTAGCTTCTGCCCACGACTTCGTCCGCGTGGAATAGTTACTTTACCCCCAATTTTGAAACTCTCAGCCCGATCGGTTTAAAATTGACAAAGTTTCATACAAACTGTCATCCCCTATTTTATCCCCTTGGGGGTAGAATTAATCAAAATCCTCTCTTAGCGGATGCCTACGTCATAACATCTACCTGCATGCCAAATTTCAACCCGATCCGTTCAGTGGTTTGGGCTGTGCGTTGATAGATCACTATATCAGTCAGTCAGTCACTTTTGAGTTATATATTATATTTAGAAGATACAAGAAGAAGTTTAGAAATGAAAGGCGCTCGTAGCTAAGGAGGAGCTTGTGGCTAGAGAATAACAGCCACACGATTCGATATTCAAAGTTTAACAGCACTGGCTACGTTTGGTAAGTTAATGGGTGACCTTCCACCACATACTGAGGTTCCTCCATGCCTTGGAAATCACCATTTTGTCACAGTATGCATATATTAATCTGTTAGTCCCAGCTACCACTTCTAGAACTTTTTTGGTCTTAAAATACTATTTTTTCTTATCTCAAATTATGTTTGTTACTCATAATTATGTAATTAATCTAACCATTGGTTTAAATTTTAAAACTTATTTAACGTTTTAAAACGTGACACTTAACTACGACTAAGTCCCTACTTGGCCTCGTATGTGCACATACCCCTATTGTTTCCGCCATTTACTATAATCATTTATAATTCGCGCGCTCCTACTTAATCAATGTAACAGTCTGCATTTTGTCTATTCCAATATTTTATGTTGGCAGTCATATTTGGCGTGCTTTTCATTATCTGCTCACCTTCCTCTGTCTAGCTCCTCCCGCGCTAATCTCAGGAACTACTGGTTCGAATTGAAAAATTCTTTTTGAGTTGAATAGACCATTTATCGAGGAAGGCTTTAGGCTATATATCATCACGCTTAAGCCAATAGGAGTGGAGCAGCGATAAAGAATGTTTTAAAATCGGGGATTCCACGGGGACGAAGTCGCGGGCAGCAGCTAGTTTAAAATATAGTCCACAACCGCTGATAATTTTGATGATCCTTGACCTCCTGAGTCTGACCTGAGTCTTAGGACTCCGGCATATTGAGATTCATCTGAACGCCCCCCCCCCCCCCCACAAGGGCGTCCTTGCTTTAGGCCCCTTCACCTATAATAATCTTTATTACTTTTTTTTAGCATCCAACAAATAACTATGTGTATAACTAAATTATCAATATTTAAGGACTTATGGAAAATTTATTTTCAACCTACAATTATGTATAATTAGCGACTTTCCTGAGCTAGGTTTATAAAACCTGTGCTTCATCACTTAACAAGACTAATCACTAACCATATGTGTACGAAGACCAACGACGTAAGGACGTGACAATCAGCAGCATGAGACCTAGTAGGGACTTAGCCTCGTAAGTGGAAGCAAACAAAATAAAACCCTCTTAGGTTTCTGATAACTTTAAAAAGAAAACCCATTACAAGTCTTATCGTTATCTATCCAACTAGAAAAATGTACCGTAGCACCGATAGTATCCCATCTCACATAACCCTAGAGACCAAAACTCAGAGACTGGTATCAAAATAAGATCCCAGTTCTAGCAAGTTTTATCCCCGTAATCCCCTTTTACGGAAACCGCTACCCTCAAACCACAGGTGTGATGTTAAAACTGAGAACAAATTTTAAATTAAAAACTGCCACCCATTTTAATGGCTGATTCACATAAAAAGCGTTTTTTTGGCAGCGATCGTAACGCTATGTGTTGCAATGATATCGTGACGATGGTAGCCTCCTTGGCTGCGGTCACTGGCATACAAGTTTATCGAGAGAACTTTGGAAGTATCTGGCAAAAGAATAAAGAGTATTTTGAATTATGAATAAGAAAAATATGTTTTGTTTTATAAGACAGTCATGTAGTAGCGCTCTTATAAGGCAGATGCTGTAAATAAGTACGAAGCTAAATCCAAATCCGTACATGATTCATTACAACAGTAAGTAACACTAGAGGCGAGGTTCCCAGATGTTACAATATGTAATGCTAGGTTCCATTAATAATAATGCGACTTTCTTGCTTTATTCGATTTTCATTACCACAGCAAGGCAACAACATTAACTCTGTCTCATTGCTGTGATTAAACTGAATTCTATCTACTCCAACTAAAATAGCATGCACAAACTGCTAGTGTACCATGCACCCTTATATTTGTTCCAACTAAACCTTACAAAAAGTATTTACTGTTACAAAGAATAATAACAAGTGTAATATTACACTTGTTATCAACAAAGGCAAAGCTAGCATAGTACAAAGCTGCTGCCGCGGTCACATCGCTTCTGATTAGCGCTCGGTGTGGCAGAGCTTTAAAACTGGGTTTTGAGTAAACTGATTTTATTTAAAATGGGTAAGGATTATTTAAATAGTGGATTACACGATGAGTCCGGTTTGGACGTGTTATGCACCAAATTATTTTCATTTTAATTATAGTGGTTTTGTTTGTGACACATATTTTTTCAGCAGATATTATTTGGATTATCAAGATTTTGAAAGCAACTACTACGTACCAATTCTCTATTTAAATTGTAAGCTTTATTTTTTCATGAAAATTCTCATCTATGTTGCCATCACAGGTACTAGCATAGAAGAAAGAGGCCTTGCAGTAGGCGTAGTTGTACTTGGATGACGATTATAATAACCATTATTTTTCTTTTCGTATTCTCGGTAATAGGGATGTTTCGTGAGGAATAAAAATATGATTCTATTTAGTCCGTCAGTTAGATTATCCAAAAATATTGGACACATATTTTTTGCTTTATCAAATCTATAAAAATTGATGAAGATAAAAAGCTTCAAAGATCATGAGTGGGGGCTTGTGACGTCACGGCGTGGTAAAAATCGTAGCACAAAGTGACGTCACACGAGTTTTCAGCGCATTGAATTGTCTTCGATTTTTTTTTACGTGAAAAAAGAAAAGATATGTGTCCAAGATTTTTTAAGTCAGCTACCGTATTCTAACTTAAAAAGGTAAACTATTTAAATGCAAATAAATAACTCCACTTTTAAATAAAATCAGTTGGTTCCATTCCATTTTCAATATCACTTAAAGCAGCGTACTTAAAATTATTTTATTCATAATTTTTACGATAAACTCTCTGATATTCAAGATGGCTTCGCTTAGAGCCAATGAAAATTATATTCCGACCTAGGTGTCTATACAAAAAGATCTCTCAAACACTTAGGTGCTTCTAGGTCACATAAACGTCTACTCGGGAATTAGATGACCTTCTAGTCAGGTCACGTCACTAGTTCGTGTTTTTATTATATTCATGTGACAACTTTCTTCTGAATCTAGTTGACTGTTTCAATTTCTAGGACTTTACTCTTCAGTTTAAAAGACATTTTATCATACAACGTGTACGCTATTCGATAAAATATGTCGTCGTATGTTTAAAAAAAATTATATAGAAAATTAAGTGCTTTAAATATTTTATAGTGTTATAATCTGAGTCTGTAAAATAATGTATTTACTTATGTTAAGTGTTAAAATGTTTTTTCTTGTCCTTAGTTGCTGAGACGAGATGTTGACATGATTTTAAATTACGGGCTTTCTGATATCCAATTCAAATTTTTGACTTACAATTTTTTTTAAAACATTAATACAATAGAATAGAACAACACAACATATCAAAACAATACACACAACACAACACACAATACAATGTAATGCTCCTAAAAAATACAGAAAACAAAGGATAATTTTACACTAAAAGTCAATAGTACTTTTCATGGATTTTAAAAAGCGTTGTTTCGCCTTCGTCATTTCTTATTTTAATTACTCAAGTCCACCAAAAAGTAATCTCCCCGCTGATTTCGAAATTAAAATATAACATAAAAGAGGCGAAAACAAAGCCCAATGCAGTTTTCTTGTGAGAATTCTCAGCTGCTCTAATTAATTTACAATGAACAATCTGTCTCATTCATTTAAACTACAGTACAAAGGATTAAAATAACTACAAATTCATTTAAGTCTTTTGTAGCCTTTTGTCTTTTTATTTTCTTCGTAAAGTTCTCTCTATCTACTGCTCTATTTGTCAGAGATATCTTTGGAAGACACTCTACATAATTCTGCTGAATTTCAGGGATGTCTGGCACTTTTTATAACAGTTTTAAGAGCTCTTCGGGCGACGGATAAATATTGTAGAGGTACTCGTTTTTATAGAGGTGAAATAATTTATGTTTTAAAAGTACTTGGGTACTTTTTCAGGCAGGTTTTAGTAGGGTATACATTAATGGCGTGTCTGGTCTACTTTGTGTGTTATATGGCGAATTCACGCAAAGCATGTCTGACCTTTGGAATTACGAAAGCAGTTGGCAATTTTTTTTTGGTTATTTTAAAATTCTCGTGAGACATATCTTGAAAGATGAAAGCTTGTTAATAGTACCTTACCTTTTAACTCACATAATAACATACTAGTAAATAGTTTTCGTTCGTATATAACTTTTAATTATTATAACTGTATGTAATGTATTATAATTGTGTTTAAAACATATATAACAGCTAGATGAACGTACAGATTCTTTGTTACGAATTGACGTATAATACAAGTAAGGTTTGGTTTCATATCAATGGATAAAATGCCTTTTTATATCAATGATACTGAGCCGGTGGAAAGCGATGATGTGGACGACGATCGAGCGCTCTTGACAAGAAGTAACCTATGCACTCTTGACTTTAGGAAATGGACATTCAGACTCCAGTTGGAAATTCCACTCCTTATCAGTATGCACAATTAACGAATTTGATTGGAATTTAGTAGAATGTCCGTGGAGTTTCACGCACGTTCTTCTCCGTAGTGATCTACGTTTGTACGAACGTGCAAATAGCTTCATATTTTTGACTGACCGACCTTAACAATTCAAGAGTGCCTGTAAATGGTTTGTTTGAAATAAATGCTTTGAATCTTGAATATATAGTGGTGTAGCGAAGTTCGTGGGGTAGGGGGCAGGGTCCTCCAAACCCTCTGATGCCACTCCCATGAAATAAATGCTTTGAATCTTGAATATATAGTGGTGTAGCGAAGTTCGTGGGGTAGGGGGCAGGGTCCTCCAAACCCTCTGATGCCACTCCCATGAAAAGGTAACGCACCGTTTCTAATATAAACGAATATTTGTAACCTAACCTCAAAACACTTAAAAGTTAACTAAAAGGCCCCAGCTCCCGCCAAGGGATACTAGATCCAACCTAAGTATTTCATTGAAAATTTCAAGTTAAGGACCATTTTATTCGTTTTGTAAATATGTTATTTATAGTTCTTTTCTTTATACATGCTCGCGATCTTGAAAGACAAGATATACAGCCCCTCCCTGAGCATGAATACATAATCTGAATGATATATTGCTTCTTGTCAGAAGGGGTACAATAAGGTAACCCATGCATACTTGTAGATACATTTTGGACCAGTTGTGAACGGGCGGCATACTAAGAAGGCCTACACAAACTGACAAAGTACTTCCCTCATATCAATCGTGGTATCAGGACTTCGTGACTAAATAACCCGCCCGGGTGGATCTTCAAGGGTAAGCAACGCTAGACGAGTTCGATTCCAGCCAAGCCAAGTTCGTTCGGAAACTCCTCTGTCTCGAAATGCGGGAAAGCGCGTTAAGCTTTTGGTCCTAGGTTTTATTTATAGATCTTTGACAAACCTTTGCAATATTTGCCAATGATCTACAATTACAGCCGGGACTGACAAAAGCAAGTAGAAAATCTGACACCAGTCTTGCCAACAGCCGCAACAACTTGCCGATTCACCAGACTGGTATAAGATTTTGTGGCTTTGTACCAAAACCAACGACAACAGCATGGAGTATCGATAAATGGATGGCCACCCATCCCAAACCAACCTCGGCTAGAGTTACTTATCCTCTAAGATCGACCCTGCGGCTATTCCTATTTAGCCAGCTCGCAACATATGAAATAGGCTCAAAACCATAACTAATTCATAAACAACAGAAAAATTCGTTATTCCCCTATTTTTTAATTCCTAGAAAATCATTATACAGAGTTGATATGACAGAAGGGCGTTAAATTACACTACGTATACTATACGTGTTTAGTATTAATTCGATACGGTATAAAACAAAAAGCACCAAAAATCAGTTTTTTTTTGTTCGAACAAACTAAATATCTTACAAATCAGAGTAAATAGCAAATACCCTTTGTAAATAAATTTAATTGACCTTAGATACCTAGGTGACAAAGCGGCGTTTGGTTATACTTGTGACTTGCGTCAAAGCGGCAACAACGCATCGTAGGTTATACTCAGATTTAACTTTTTAAGGGGCATGACCTATGCGTATAGACATAATCAGCTGTTAGGAAATATACATCGTGTTCAAACGGGGCAAAAACTTAAAAAATCATTTGCGACTAAACTACTGCTCCTATTTAATTGATTTTTGGTACAGAGCTTGTAAATGGTACCTAGTATATATGCAGTTTAAATGAAAGCCCCTCTGTCGTATCAACTTTGTATGTAGGTCAGCGTATAAGCCCATTTTTATGTTCCACGAACATATTACTACGGCCAGCTAAAAGTTCCCGATAACTTGGGAAGCAAGAGCACCCTTTATAAATATATTGGGTACGGATGGTTTTTCATACTAAACCCCTGTACCAGATGTCCTCACAGATTATATATTTTCTTCGAGTTTTTGCAGAAAATCTTGACGGTTTTTCTGAAGGACTAATTTGGCTTCGTTTTTGCTGATTTGGGGAAGATGGAGCAAAGGTCAAACGTATTATGTTTTGCTCGGGGATTGGATATCCTGTTTTTTTTTTTATATATATATTATATATAGTAAGTGAAATTTTATGTTTAGATTAGATGAAGTTTACATGTTTATAAGTATTGTTGATCTCATTTTTTTACTGTTGAATTTTCAGGGCTGCTTAGCGGTGAAAATGTACCACAGACAACCCTACTGGAGATTTAAAAAAAAATAATTTGTTCAAGGACATAGTAAAAAATGGTCTATAAATCAACACGTTTAAAACCTTTAACATAATTACTAGTTTTTATTTTTTAACCGACTTCTGCGGCAGGAGCAGTGGTGGCCGAGTAGTAACGGCTCCGACTTACGAATTGTAGGTCGCGGGTTCAAACCCAGCCAGGCGCATTACTTTGTGTAATTAATTTCATCACCACTGCTCTCAAAACGGTGAAGGAAAACATCGTGAGGAAACCGGCATGTCCTAGAACCAAAAATTCGAAGACATGTGACATTCACCAACCCGCACTGGGCCCGCGTGGTGGATTACGGCCCATTCCCTCTCCTGGAGAGGAGGCCTGTGTCCCAGCAGTGGGAACGTTAAAAGGCTGATTATGAACCGACTTCTAAAAAAGGAGGAGGTTCTCAATTCGGATGTTTGTATTTTTTTTTTATGTTTGTTCGCGCATAACTCCGTCGCTTGTCAACCGATTTGAAAAATTCTTTTTTTGTTGGAAAGGGTATACTTCCCAAATGGTCCCATGAAAATTTTATCGAAATCGACCAAGCGGTTTTCGAAAAATCTAAAAAAAATATCTACATTGTCTACATTGACGACCTCTTAGTTTACTCTGCAAAGGAACAGTGCGTTTTTTTTACACCAATGTGATTGGTTCGTTTAGGTAGGGGGAGGGGAGGGGATGTAGGTACCACTAAAAAGTGAAAAATAAAAAACTTTTTACAAAAAAAATACAACCGACTTTTACACAAAAAATCAAAAAAGTGCAAAATAACTTTAATTTCGGAAGTCGGTGTTCAAAAAACGAAAAAGCAACCACCAACACCGAGTTCCGAAATTAAAGTTATTTTGCACTTTTTTGATTTTTTGTGTAAAAGTCGGTTGTATTTTTTTGTAAAAAGTTTTTATGATTTATATTTAAGTTAATTATAACAACAAAACGGATTCAACAAGACAACACTTCATAATTTCGATTTTTTTTTAAGTATTCCACTTTTGTCTTCTTCCCTAGTGCCATTAATTTATGTTTCAATTTGACGTTTTGAATAGGCAAAGGGTATATAGGCTTTCCCATCCAAAAAAAAATAAAGGGTATATAGGCTCATACAGCCAAAAGCGCAGCGGTGCGCACTTTAGAGCAACCATCAAGTTTGAATCGATCTTAAATGTGTGCACCGTTTTTATAAAACTGAACACTCTCAGCGCTTGACGTTTACTATAAAGGAATGACAGTCTCATTGACTAATTATGACCTCAAAATTAGAGAGTGTTTTGGGTTTTATACAGTTATCAGAAGTGTCCGTGATATTAATTTAGTTTCTATCGAATAAATGCATTATTTAAAACACAGAAAATAAATTCATGTCTCTGTTGGTTCGATGGCCAAAGATCTATGGACGTCAAACAATTCTCTTTACCAAGGTCACCTGATAAGTTGTAAAAACTAAAAAAGACAAACCTGAACGTCAAATATATAGGTACGGAATTCGTGTAGACTGTTTGAAAACCTTCACGCAATCAAAATTAAAGACAAACATAAAAAAATGATTAATTGTCACTAGACAGTTAAATATGTCAGATTAGAGAAAGAAAATAAAAGTTAGTGAGTTCTTTTTTTAAATAGATCCGTTACCATTTTCCCAATAGCAATCCATATCCTTACTATCAGTAGGTATGTCTGTTTATAACGTCTGAAAAAATGTGGATGAAACTTGGCACAAGCATAGACCATGTCCTGGAATAGGGTGTAGGATTATTCTTCTCAATCATTTAAAAATTATCTCCTATGTGATAATTTTCGACTTAGACGCGGGCGAGGCTTCGAGCAAAATCTTGTATGCTATAAAACTAACACACTATCTTATGTTCTAACACAAATACAAACCGCCATGAAAAGGCTCCAAGATTACACGCAGACTGTCTACCTCAGGGTATAAGAAGCGTAACCGCCAGTGTAACACGTCTGCAACTTTAATGATGTTCTCTTGGGAACTTTCTAAAGACCTGGGCAATACAAGGGATGACATATTTAAGATTATAAATGACGTTCTTCTTTGTGTAGGTAATGGTGAAGTATACGTATGTTGTATCTTGGAATGTGGAAGAACGAATGGTTGGATAAAATCTTAAAAATAACAATTTGGTTCACCGGAAAAACAAAAAAAAATAACAACTGTTATATTTAATGGGTATTGGGTTCTCCGTTTGCGTCAGTAATAAAATCGCATATTCTTTAACAACGGAAAGGAATACCAGGGCCTCAACACTGCTATTATAATAGTTTCAGAATGGTATATCATTGATTTCATAATAGTTGATTTTGACGAGTTTGGTAATCTACTAATATAAAAGCGCCTTTATGGCTTTCCAATGGTCAACCACTGACAATCCATTGAAAAAAATAGCATAGAATGGTACTTAATCTCTTACATAATGACAAATGAATGACAGACGAATGCGGTAATCTGCTAAAATTTTGACAGTTCCTTTGATCAGTGACCTACCATTAGAACGTAATTGTGTAGTCATTGCTTTTAATAGCTCGGTTATCAAAAAGTATCACGAAACCATTGACCGACCAATGATCGACCATTACGAATTCAGCAGATTACGAACTTTTAGCAAAATGACAATGTGATCGTGTTGGAATGACAAATTTGTAAAAATAGCAGACTTGGGGCCCTGTTCCCTTGCTTCATATGCTTAAAAGTTCGTATTCTTGGCATCATAAAACACGCAATGAATACTTACTTCCTGTTGAAATGAGTATTAAGCTACGTGTAACACAATAAACGCAATACTTCTTAATGGGTCATTGTACTCATCATTATGAACAAATTTTACAATGAGACCAAAACAAAAATCGACTGCTCATACATTTACGTGTGACAAAATGTAGTGAACAGCTGTCATTTTTACAACCTACTTTAAAATATTCTAATATTTGCTATATGTTTCGAAGAAAAATAATCATCTTTGAAACAAAACAAGAAGGAAACATTCTTTAAAATAGTATCTAACATTCTCTACAACTAACATCCATAATTTAAAGTTTTATCCATACTTTTCTAACTCTTAAAAGAACATCACGATTTTACATAACTTCATAGCATTACTTCGGCAATTTCCGCTATCCTTCGGATTCAATCGTGTTTGTGCGCATTTACCATTTCTCGACTGATTTACATCGGAACTCATTCCCATTCGTATAGCCATTACAGAACGTATGTTGACAATTTCCATGTTTATTATCAGATACATTGCTATGTATTGGCATATTTTGCTTTTGAGACATGTTGTTAAGTAAACATTTGGTTTTTCTGCATTTCACGGCCATAATTATGTAAATAGATTGGAAGCAATAAGGTCTAAAAAATATGAATACTTATTCTAAGAAGAGGAGGTAAATTAATATGGCGATTAAAAAAATATAGCCTATGTCACCCGGGGATAGTTTAGCTTCCCAACAGTGAAAGTATTTTTTAAACCGGTTCACTGGTTTTGGAGCCTATTCAATACAAACAAACAATCAAATCTTTCCTCTTTATAATATTAGTATAGATGATTTTTGCGCAATCACACAACAACAAATTTACACAATTGCAAGACAGTACGCTACTAATAGGCTAGAATAATATCCATAGAATAACGATAACAGTTTTTTTTTAGGCAAGACTAATAACCAAACACGACCATCACGTACTGCAAGCTCTAAAAATAAATCTCCGTTGGCTCAATTTTACGAACTCATTTGCGCCCAAGCGCTACCGTTTCAACGGGAAGTGGGTTTAAATTCCTGGGGGCATCTATCTGATACACTGAAATTTACCCGGAACTGACGTGACCAATCCGCTTTGTCATGTGAGCCAGAATCTAAAAGGTTCCATTAATTGGCACTGGCTGTGGAGTGTTAAAAGCCTTTGACCAGATGGCTGACCCATTTAGTGTGTCATGCGCTTCTGACCGCTGCTAAATGTTATGTTGTGCCTTTCAGGTCAGATCAGCTTAGCTACCCGACTCGGTCAGCTTGCAAATGAATTCCGACTACTAACACTATTCATTCTTATTTATTTACTAAAGCTTTATGCACTGGTAATAACACTGTACAAAGGTGGACTCAATTCCATAGGAATTTTCTATCAATCGATCTTAGGGTGGTGCAAAAAACAACGTGGCAGATGCAACGTAAAAGTAAGACAAACAGAGAGGGAAAAAGTTACAATCATAAAAACATTCTTACATATAATAAAATAATAAAAACGCCTTTTATTTCTTGCAATACCAAAGCAAATTAACTAATCCAAACCTAATACAAAGTATTTTTATTTTACTTTGCAAGAACCTTCACAGGTGAAGGCCTCCTCCAAATAATTCCATCCGCCTCTATCTTGGGCTGTTTGCATCCAGCTTGGACCAGCCGTTTTGCTGATGTCGTCCGCCCATCTTGTAGGCGGTCTTCTTCTGTGGCGTTTCCCCCTGGACCTCTCCACCGTGTCACTCTTATGGTCCACCGCTCGTCTGGCATGCCCATTTTTATTATTATATTTTATTATAATACGTTTCCAACTAGCTTTAATTTAAGGCTATATCGACTTATAGAGTTTAAGACAAATGAGGCACTTAAGATCCACATGATAAGAAAAATATTGGATCATCATTTTCTTTGACATTATCTTTCACATTACCTAACAACCCAATTGTTGCGGTATCTATACTTCCTCATACGAAATAGAAAAAGAATTTTGAACGATTAGAACATTGTCTCCTAACACAGGCTTTGTTAAGGAATACTTGTTAATATTAATGACCCATTATTATGATTATCATACAACCGTTTGACAACCACAACTGCCCAGCAGACACAAGACACGTCTGATCGGAGGATCCTCCTTTTTCAATGGTGGTTTATGGAACTTCATCCTATTCTGCACACATTTTTTTGGATGGGATTTCATCAAATGACTTCTCACACTCTGGGCGGAGCGGAAGGTAGTGTCAGACTCTTACTGACTAAAACCCACCCGTGATTTTTCTTGTGCCCTTTGCGTTCCAGGGCCGCAGTGACCCTTTCGAACAAATTCTGCAACCCTAGCAGGCACTAGACCCTATGGGGCCCCGTCTTCGTTGCTGACGGCTCTTTGAGGCGCGCGTGGCATACGACGCGCCGTCGACTCGGGCCTGGTTGCTATCGGACGGCGAGCCACCCATAGCTCGCCATCCGCAGGCCCGCGCCTAAGGTGGCCGGGAATCGCCCTGCGTTTCCCGACACCCAGGGCGTCTTCTTCTGTTGCGGTGGCTGGAGCGTGAGGTTTCCCTCTCTCGCACACGTTCCGCCTCCTCCTTCGCTAGCATCACTGCTTAGCAGACGGAGGCGACCGCTTCCCATGCCTCCTCGGTCCGGACCATGGTCGTGTTTACGCCTGCTCACCCAACCTCTCGCCTAAAACTGGCGTGAAGGTGGGCTCCACAGGAACACAATGCAGTGCAATTTGTAACATTTGCCTAACATAACCTCCCGTGTTTACTCGGTCAGCTACGAACACACCTCGATTCAATTCACTCTATCGTTGTGTATCTATAAAATTCGAACCGCTCGACTATCGCTGCGCAATTTAAAAGCTATTTGCATATTTAGATGATGATACCTATGCCATGTTGTGTATGAACAATGTTTGCAGTTTATATGGTTCGGTACATGTTAATAAAGAAATGGAACACATAAATTATGACTCATGTGTCTCTATGTCTGTCTGACATATAGCCAATTTTTTCTGAATCGAAGGAAAGAATTAAGTTTATAGATTTAAAGCTTAAAACCTTACGTTACGAACAAAAGTTGCCACAGTTATGGCAGCGTTTTATTAATATTCTCAACCTGAATAAAAATCTTTCAATAATTGCTTTCATACAAGCTAAAACTTAGCCAAAACGTTTTTTTCAATTCTCCGTTTCAGTTAAAATGTTGATCGTATCAATCTTCTATACTAATAGGAAAGATTTTTATTTCTGTATGTAACGAATAAACTCTAAAACTACTGGACTGATTTCAAAAATTCTGTCACCATTAGAAAGCTCCATTCAACCTAAGTAACATAGGCTATATTTAATCCCCATATTCCCACGGGAACGGGAACTAAGCGGGTAAAACCGCGGGGCGCTGCTATAAGAGATACACACAAAAAAAAACATTTAGGCTGTCCAAAATCTTGAAAACGCTGCACTGCCAAACAAACAACGCTGAAAATGTCCAAGAAAACAAACGAAAATTGCTGAAAATACTTTCCAATCCAATTATCTCTGTATGAAGGTTGCGAAGCGTTGCATAACAACATCCATGTTTGTGCAAATGCAACGTATGCGTCACACATACAAATATTATGTGTGTTCTGAATATTAATATGTGCTTTTTACTGTTATGGCTAGTATAAACCAGTACAAACGTACCGGCTATCATTTGGAGACCTTGGAGAATCGTTACAGGAAGGCAAGAGAAGCTGCGTGCCTGACACTAGTCTTGCCAAGTGGTGTCATGTTTCCCAGTTTCTGAGAAGTACCCCGTTTTTGTTTGCTGACGGCTCTTTGAGGCGCGCGTGGAACACGATGCGCCGTCGACACGGGCCTGGTTGCTATCGGACGGCGAGCCACCCATAGCTCCATGTCATGTCATCCGCAGACCCGCGCCTACGGTGGCCGGGAATCGCCCCGCGTTTCCCGACGCCCGGGGTGTCTTCTTCTGTTGCGGTGGCTGGAGCGTGAGGTTTCCATCTCTCGCACGCGTTTCCAAAACCCCTTAAGGGGGTGAAAAGGAGGAAAATGTTGGTACTAAATCGCGAAAGAAGAGCTAGTAAACTGTAGATGGATACAAGTTTGAATATAACTGAAAAGGATCCGCTCACTTCATTTTTCTTCAACTTTTGAGAATTCCTTATATTAAAAAAAAAAAAACAGAAATAATAATAAATTGCTGATATATGTCACCAAAAAATGGAAAACTCCGAAAGATTTTGAGAGATTGTAGAAAATCTCTCGATAAATTTGTCAACAGAACATTCGGAATACTTTTGACGCATTAAAATTTGATGTGCCTACGATCTCTTGAAGTCATTCTGGAATTCCTCAATATGTTTTATAATACTACGGAGATTGTCATTTTCCGCTGACATACATATATGCACATACCTTCCTTATAACGAACGAAATGGCCGACACAGAATGTCTATGAGCTCCAACTAATCCAAAAGAATTAGTCATGAGTTTACTCCGGTAAGCTGCTTGCCTATTCTTTCTACGCAATTAGAAAGAACTACGGAAAATTACGCTATTTACTTTTATTATTAACTAAATTATACCTTTGGTAACTTTTCCTCAATATAATTTGAAAGAAAAAATCGTATATTGGCACGGAAGGATTTTTTCATGTGTTAGGTATGGGTATTTCAATAAAACGAAATTATATACACATAAAATAAAAATAAACTAAAACCGTCCTAACTAGAATATCGCATAAAAAATCGTTCACATCGCTATCGACTGGAAGTGAGCCCAAAAGACTGACGGCATTGCCACGTTGTATGGCAATGCTTATCCTCTGTCCGAGGTATAAGCGAGGTGTAAACGTTTAACAAGTTCTTTAAATAAAATGTAGATTGATATTATTTTCTAGCAAATTTCTTGAGAACGATTCAACTCGTACAGAACCAAGCCACTCACAGTCTCTGTACGAGTTGAAATTCATGCTCACGCTCATAAATATTTTCAAAATGGTTGAGATCTACCACGTAACATTTTGGTAGCATAGAAAAATTTTGGTAGCTTCAAAATTTCACGTCAATGTCAAAATGTATAGGAATACATTTTGGAATTTTCGTCAATGGTCATTGCAGATAGAATATCACTATGCCCTTGTATTCTAAAGTAGGACATTCAAAATACAAGGGCATAGTAACATTTTATCTCCTCTCTTCCTAAAACTTCCTAAAAGTTTGCTTGACTCTGAATAGTTTCCGCCGATACTAGTACATAGTTCGAAGCTTGCTACATCGACCCACTTTAATTTAATGTAACGTTAGGGCTAAACATTCTTATGCGAACTATTATTACTATGCATCATTATCCACTGAATTATCTTATGTATCTGCTTTTCATGTAGGCATTAAAAATACCTGAACTCTATTTGTTCTAAAATAAATATCATCATGTGCCTAGCTTTTTCCTGACTATATTATATTGGGGTCGGCTTCCAGTCATACCGGATTCAGCTGAATACCAATATCACAGATAATATAATACTACACCAGTATTTAACGTGGAGCGGCTGCCTACCAGACCTCCACAACCCAATAACTGCAATGGGGAACACGGTCCTTCTTGGCAAGACTGGTGTCAGATTTTCTGGCATCTGACAATCCGTAACAACTGCCAAAGATCTACAAATGGCAGCCGGGACCAACGGCTTAACGTGCTTTCCGAGGTACGGAAGAAACTCGGTATGTTAAGATGGTCACCCATCCATAGACCAACCTTGGCAAGCGTTCCTTAACCTTGAAGATCGACCTGTGCGGCTGTTATTTTTGTTCTATAATAAATCTGAATATTCTAAATCTAGCAGCTCAGAGAGATTTTCAGACGATCGTACCGTCGAGCTGGGATCCGCCCTTGTCGCTATTTTTGGATCCGGGCAAGGGATGAAATGGCAATATGTCTATCCGAGGCCGTCCCATTTCCATTTTATCTTGCTCATTCTGAAAGCTTAGTAGTTTTAGCTTTTCTAGAGACAAGTTTTATCCGCAGATTAGTCTACAGAAACTGTGCATTTCATCCGGAAATAAAAAATATATGACACATTTTTTTTTCATTCGTTCATAAGTCATTTGTTAACACAGTTACAAAAAAAATAATTGTTATAAAAATTGCAAGCGCTACTTTATGCCAGAAGGCGTACCTACAATAGATTTCATTGATATTAAGGTTGTTAGATAATTACGAGTACATTAATTGAATAGAATAGAATAGAATAGAAAAACTTTTATTCAGAACAGACACAGCACAACGGTTACAAACACAAATTACAGGAGAAGAAAAGTACAGAATGCGCCGATTAGGGAGCAAGATGCAAGGACGAAATCTCAGTATCAATATGTTCAGAGATTATTCTTTACATACAAATAATTTGGACTCTATAGCACCTATTAGTTTGCTCACTTTATTTTTGCAGAAAGATTTTGATCAAAATCTTCATATTCATAAAATCAGCTGACCGCAAAATCCCTGAAAATGCATTCACTAAGAATAGATTCACAAATGTAAATATGACTAAGATACTCGAACCGCATCGTGGAATTGGCCACAGTTTTCTCCTACGATTCCGATGAAAACTGATTAAATTTCCTGGAAAATTCATAGCCTTTTCTTGGTAAAAGTATCTTGGAAAATATAGGAATGCAATGTAGATGCAGGCCAGGCACATATAACTGGGTCGCAACGATGTGTAAAATCAAATGTATGAACGACACGGATTTTTTTGCTTTAGATATCTAATCAATAAAAAGTACAAAGATAAAACGCATCAAAGATCAGGAGTGGGAGAGCACTCTTGAATTTTTACGCGTTCTATCTTTGTGGCGTCAGTTCTAGGTAAAAATAGTATCAAGGTGATATTTCAACTATGTAGATCGCCCAAAGGACACAGTGGAAGTTTGCCCTACTTGGGCGGAGCAGAGCCGTGTTCTCGTCGAGGCGAGCCACCGCAACAGAAGAAGACGCTCCGGGCATTGGGAAACGCAGGGCGATTCCCGGCCACCGTAGGCGCGGGCCTGTGGATGGCGAGCTATGGGTGGCTCGCCGTCCGTTAGCAACCAGGCCTGGGTTGACGGCGCGTCGTGTTCCATACGAGCCCCAAAAAGCTGTCAGAAGATGGGGATTTGATATGTGACAAGGTACAGTTGGAAAACCTTTTTTATTTCCAGTTTCCCCCCAGAAAGTGACCCGTTTTCGATCCGCGTCAGTGTTTGGGTCACAGAATGTTATATTGGTCCTAATTTTCTACTGAATAGGTGTTTTATATTCGGAGAAAATCGTTTGTCACAAACAGTCAACCGAATGATCCTATAAGGGTTCCGTTTTTCCGTACGGAGTTTTGTTACTCTGAAACCATTCTATAAGAGCTCAATAGGAAATGAAAGTTTGTATGGATATTCGTAGTTTTGCGCCCATACGAATTCCGATTGAGGGCATTCAATCAATGAATATCCCTAGCCTTTTACCAAATATGTTCGGGTCGAGCTCCGAATGAATTAAACCAAACCAAATACAGATTCATTAGACTATCTGATCTCCAGGGCCCGTACCACGAAGTGCCAATGCTATCATGATATCTGTGTGAAAAAGGGATAGTGCTATTCGTCTTGTATAACTTCGTCTCTCTCTGACACAGGAAGCATGATGGATTTAAGACGTCATGGTAGGGCTACAGTACCCATTATACGAGTAAACCAATACCCGTGGACAAGACATGTAACTTCTTTTCGGTCTTTCTTGAGATTTAACGCATTGCATGTTAACCCATAAAAATTCTATGAATACTTTCAATTATTCTGAAACACAAACAAACTTAAATTGAATCTGTTAAAATTTCATTTACGAACACGATGCCACTGTAATTGGTAGCGTACATTGTATTATTAACCATTAGCAAGAAGCTCGCGTGCCACTACTTCGAACAAAATGGCCGTTTCGAACGTTTCCTTCCTATGGTTACACTTAAACCACAAAATAGCACACACATAAGGACAGAAAGAAAGGGACAGAAGGTCAAATCCATTTTCATACAGCGAACGAGAGCGCACACACACATAAACACGCTTCATGCGCTTCGAGTGCAAGCTTGCTGTACTATTACAGTCTGTAAACTGTCTGTACTTCTAAAACTTGACCTAAAACATTGTCTTAAGGCTGATGCCTTAAGACAGTGTTTTAGGTCGAGTGTGCAGTCTCGATACTGAAGTTCTTTGGCCATGTCTTAAGAGCGCATACGCCGTACGGCATTTCATACAAATTTTCAAGTCCTTATTTTCCCAAATGACTAAACCGATTTTAATGAAACTTTACACACATAAGCAGGATACATAGGTCTAAAAAGTTAGTTGAAAACATTTTCGATAAATAGTGGTACTGTTAAAATAGACCCATTTTAAATTTTCCATACAAACATACATTTCCAGTTATCTTTTTTTTAAATAACACATTTCGAAAATGTTTTAACTATCTTTTTAGACCTATGTATCCTGCTTTTATGTGTGAAGTTTCATTAAAATCGGTTCAGTCATTTTGCAAAATAGTGACTTGAAAATTTGTATGAACTGCCATACGAAGTACACGCTCTTAAAGCGGAATAATGACTCCATAAATCATCTACTTAAACGGGGCAAAGTAAAAAGCAGGAGATGTACAGATAGCCGATGAGACGGATTTACTTTACATTTATTAAATCCATGATTGAAGGTTCTGTTATACTGGGGTTGATTTTCAGTCAAAGCCAATAGGGATTGTGAAACAGGCTCAGTCTACACCAGCAGTTGGATGCAATAGAACCACGAATGCTCTGTCAAGAGTAAAAGAAAAAAGATTATTTATCTATATGCGCGTGTGCCTATTTTCATTCGCTGTATGAAGCTGACTTTCTGTACCTATTTTATTCGTATACAACACATATTCGACATTTTTTATCGACAATGGCGGAAAATGAAAGTGTTCTTAACTTTTTTTAATGGTCGACAACCGCTTGTTATTTACACATTTACGACCTGTTTAGTTATAATATTTACTAGCTGAATGTAGGTACCTACAACATTTTAACGAAACTCTAATAAAAAACCAGAACTTACATATGTTCAGTTTCGCAGCAGACTTATGGCAATGCGCCATCTTTACATGATGAACATCCCACCCACACGCGCAAAACGTTTTGGAAACACATTCATTGTGCGTACAGCTAAGGAGTGGAATTCCCTGCCAGAGTCTGTGTTTCCTGATGACTACAACCTGAGAGTCTTTCAGTCTACAGTGAATAGGTTACTTCTAGTCAAGCGTGCTTCATCTTCGACCACTTCATCGCTTACCATCAGGTGAGATAGTGGTCAAACGTATGCCTATCAGCCATATCAAAATAACGTCGTAAAATTAATGTGATAAAAATGAAAAAGACTCCTGTGATTTTTTTAAAGAACTGTTCAGGTGCTGAATTGCATCATTCCGATTATGCTTGAAACACAAGGATTAAATTGTTATTGGGATTAAAATTTTTGTTTTAATAAAAGTTGCTCAATTGATTAATGTAGTAGTGGGCGCCGTGACGTTATTTTGTAATGGCGGCACGTGGACAGTCTTTTTGGAAAGTGGGGATTGTCGAACGGTCACTTCGCATCGAGACGCGCACCAAGGCATTTCTCCAAAACGAAACTGTCGGTTTGCCTAGATAATTTATATTACCCTATATTGCCTATTTAAGTTTATTTGAATAAAAAATAGTAATAGTAAAGTGAGTTTATATTTACACTTCGTGTTATTATTCAACGACACCTGCGAAATGGACCCTTTACCACCTAACCAAGATGGTGACGACTCTATCGCTCCGCTGTCGCTGACCACGTCATATATTAAGAGTATTAGCTCACAACCACTAAAATTCGAAAATCTCTTCTTACTTAAGGAAATAAAGTTCGTGTTTGTTTCCTCAAAAAACAACTTAATAATATTGATTTTACAGTATTCTCTGAACTTCTAGACCATTCAGTTTGTTCCTCGTCTTCAATTGATAGTTTTGTTTGTCCTTTCAGCTCTACTCCTTCCGTTAGTCATTGACTTGAGTTTTAAAGTACACTTTCAACTGGAAATATTAGCAGATATTATTGTTCATATGACTTCAAATCGTTCTATCTAGCATTTTATTAGGATTGTGAAACTAGAGTACATATAACGATATGCAATCTTTTGTTTTATAGTAAGATCATACGATGAAATACGTTCGATGATTGTTAAAATATTTATAGACTAGCAGCGCCCCGTGGTTTTACCCGTGTAGTTCCCGTTCCCGTGGGAATATGGGGATGAAATATAGCCTATGTTACTCAGTGTGAATGTAGCTTTCTAATGGTGAAAGAATTTTTGAAATCGGTCCAGTAGTTTTTGAGTTTATTCGTTACATACAAAAATACAAATCTTTCCTCTTTATAATATTAGTAAAGATAGATTTTTTGTTTTATTTTTTATAAATACCTATTTAAAATAGCAGCTTTAAGATAGATTTTTGCAGAAATCGTGTTATTGATTGATGAGTTTTCACTGTTTCCGTGAGCCGCCGAAATACAAGTCCGTGGAGTACACACATCGAAGAAAAATGCCATACGAATAGGAACAGTAATAAACGGAACTATGGAAGTGACGTTAATTAAAAATAAAGAACCAATTATATATACCAATGTCAAATGACGCAACAGTATCGCTCCCACTCCCTTATAATCTTAGCCAAGGACAAAACGTGACCGCCGTCAGAAGGACAGGATTAAACACAACTTTATCGTGTACTTGCGGTCTTTCTTTGTGTGCATGGGTGTGGGCCCCTGCTTACACTTTTATAGGAATTAGACGGGAATAGACTGAATCTGCAGGGTCTTAGATAGAAGTGTATGTTTCGAAAATGCAGTGTCCTTAATAAACATAGCAACCTCGTGTGCTAAGTCAAGTATCTTGACTTAGCACACGAGGTTGTCGACATGTGGAATGTGGACTCTGCTGTCATTGTGCCGATTGTCGTTACGGCCAATGGCCTAATGGCCAAAAGCTTCGACGACCACCTGTCGAAGCTGGCGTTACACAGTTGGGTAAAGGGTCTGATACAGAAGGCAGTACTCCTTGATACGGCTCGTAAAGTGAGGAGGTTCCTTTCTCAGGAGCCCTAACCACCGGCAGCTTGGACCCTGCTCCCGATACCGGCGGATGACTATTTTTTATATTTTTAAATGTTTTTTTTTTATGTTGTTTTAAGAAATATTTAAAAATGTATTTTGTAGTTATATATATGAATAAACGAAATAATAATAGCAATTATATTAAGTTTTTAAGGAATCTAGGTTTATGACTAAAGAAAATGAAAAAAGTAAGTATGGTTTTTATAAAACCGTATGCGCCGTGCCGCCTGACGCGCGCGCTGCGTACGTTCAATATGGTGTCACAACAGATTGACTGATTAAATTGTACTCTGTGAATTCACACGAGGCCGCATTTTGTCTAATTAGTCTTGGTTGTTCATAATGAGAGAACTGTGTGTCTAATATTTGTTAGCTATTATAACTAAAACTACACTATTGTATTACGTAAGCCTGTGATGATATTTGAATGTGTTTAAAAAATATATATATGTATGTATAACTCTTTCTCAATTTTTTATTGATTAATTAATAATAATTAATAAATAAAATGAATAATAATTCAAAAATAAATAAAAATAAAATGAATAACAATTAAAAAATTATTAATGAATAATTGAGAAAGAGTTAAAAAGCCTGCCCGGTTGATGGATCTTGATGGATGGATGAGTTGGATATTTATTCCTCAATCACGTCAGAACAATTGAATGGATCTTAATGAAATTTGGCACAAAGGTAGATTAAAGCCAGTTTATGAGAGAGATTAGAGTCGGAGACGGCATCTAGTAATAAAATATAACTAATAGCTCTATTATAAATGCGAATCAGGAGCAGTGTTGGCCGAGTGGTAACGGCCCCGACTTACGAATTGTTACGTGGTAGATTACTCCCTATTCCCTCTCCTAGAGAGGAGGCCTGAGTTCCAGCAGTGGGAACATTAAAAGGCTGATTATACTATTAAAAATGCGTATCGTATCGCGTAACCAATTTTGATGAATACTGATACAGAAATAGATGAGATTCTGGAAACGGTTGTAGGATATTTTTTATTTGAATATTATATATCTATTTTACCCAAGGGCTGGATTTTACTTCGGTCAAAGGATAAGCATTGCCATACAACGTGGCAATGCCGCCAGTCTATTGGGTTCACTTCCAGTCGATAGCGATGCGGACGAGTTTTTTGATGCCATTTTGTAGTTAGGAGAATTTTAGTTTATTTTTAGGTTAAGTGTAGGTATATATAACTAATATTATAAAGAATAAAGAATTTATTATTTTCTATTTTATTTGTAAGAATTTGTTTCCCACACGTAGGTACTTATTATTAGATTTTCCATCGAAATCTCATTTCAAGAACTCATCTTGTGCTCGTACAGTATGGGTAAACTAAGGGAACACTGAAGATACATAAAGATGCAAGCAACAATGAGCAGGTAACTTGTCGATAGCAACAATGAGCCATTGTGATCGAGAGGAGATCATACAATTTGTAAAGCGTTTACACAATGGCGGATATTTGCAAAGCTTGTTGGTAAACCGATTAATAATGACTTTGGTGGAGATCTTTTATATTAGTAACTTTGTAGGTATTTAATTATTAGCACTTCATTACGGGACTTGATGGGGATGTAACAAGGCAGTAGTCTGTACTGGTCAACTTTTGGATTAAAAAACTTCAGCGGGCAAAGAAAATAATATAGAGAAATTTATTTCTTATCGAATTTATTTTTCATTGATTAGAAATATTAAATAGGGTATTTGACACCAGGATAGTTGCTCCAGGGGTATAGTTGCCCACGCCCCGGGCGTGAAACGCAGGGCGATTTCCGGCCACCGTAGGCGCGGGTCTGCGGATGGCGAGCTATGGGTGGCTCGCAGGACGCACTAGAAGGATCACGGATGGGTTTTAGTCAGTAAGAGTCTGACACTCCCTTCCGCTCCGCCCAGAGCGGGAGAAGTCATTTGATGATTTCCCATACAAAAAAAAGGGAGTACAGGTGCTCCGATTTTAATTCCTCTAGTTTCGTGGATGAATCACATGTTATTTTATTAATCTAGAGAATTTACAACGACCACTAAGTTGATCATTTTGCATGTGTCAGTGCAATTGCATGGGAAGGCAAGGTGCAATCAATTGGGGGACAAAAGTCCTCTTTCTCTAAGGGGCAACTATCCTAAACGTAATTTATATGGATTAGGCAGGTATTCCCTTTATGGGATACAAGTCACTAAATTTAAAGGTCCGCAAAAATCGCTAATATTCTGGTAATATCAAAGATAATGTTTTTTACTTTCACAAAGATAATAAACCGAAGTACCTACCCGTTTTACAAATAAAATATTTTGGTTTTTGTACTGAGAGATATAAAGTAATTTCAAAAAGTGTGGAACTATCCGGCTTTAACCCTCGGCGTAAAAAAGTAGAAGGGGTAAAAATACTATCGCTAAAAGTGTCATTTTTCATTTAATCTTAGGATGAACTTCTTTAAAAGAGAGCCTAGACAAATTGACAATATTAAAACAAAAAAAAAAACGACATATGTATGTAGGTAGGTGGGTGTGGGATGTTATCTTGTTATTAATTTTGTTGAATTGGTGTTTGTTACACCAATGACAGCCCCATTTCATGTCCAGACATATACTGTCCATGCCAGGTTGTCTGGAAGAGATCGCCGAATGCGATAAGACCGCCCATTGCATGTGTTTTAGTTTTAAGTCTACTTTTTGTATCACTTTTGGTATATAATAAAGTATTTAATAAATAAATAAACGTTTAAAGTCATTTATTAGAATCAAGTATTTGTCTAAATCAACAAACTTCAGAGAGCAGTAGTGGCCGAGTGGTAACGGTCCCAACTTACGAATCGTAGGTCGCGGGTTCAAACCCAACTAGGCGTATTACTTTCATCACCACTGCTCTCAAAACAGTGAAGGAAAACATTGTGAGGAAACTGGCATGTCCTAGAACCAAAATTTCGAAGACATGTGACATTCACCAACCCACACTGGGCCCGCGTGGTGGATTACGGCCCATTCCCACTCCTAGAAAGGAGGCCTATGTCCCAGCAGTGGGAACGTTAAAAGGCTGATTATGCAACAAACTTCAGCCTGAAACCCCGTCAACTTTTAGCATTACAATCTGCCACGTTCTTAGCTCCAAAACTTTAATTCAGACAACTCATATTCATGTCAAATAAACATCCTAAAACTTCCGCAAACCAGAATATTTAAAATACCTCAGCAAAGGAACCCATCACAAAAATATTTTCCTTGTCATTAACTCGGCGTCATTACGCCATATCATGCAATGTTTGTGTGTCATGTCAACAGCTGTGCGGTATTCAAGCGGTATTGCGGTACCGGACAGGTATTTACCGCATACCTGGGGGGTATATGACAGCTTTTGTGGAGTTTATTAAGTAGGAAACTCGTGAAAGGCAGTCATTAACATGCGTATGTACGTACATAAAATTATAGCAACGCATCGTTTGCGATACAATTTTATAGGTTTTTGTGAATATACATATATATAGAAGAAGAAAGAAAAATAGTTTATTCCCCCCATACACACACACAGAGGTACAAATAAACAAACAAAAATTAAAATATAAAACAATTGGTAAAAAAATAAAAATAAAAAAAAGAAGTTAAAAAATGACATGTCAGACCCACTCATGAAAGCCAAACCTCCAAATCGAGCATTTATAGAAATCTAAATATACAATACATTTAAATAAACTAAATTATAGCATCCAAAAATTCGTCCTCAATGCTGTCAGCTGGTAATGTGCCCAAGAGATTGGCAGCATTGGGTCACAGGAAGTGTCAATCAGCCATTTTGTTATATTTAGGTTAATACCGTAAAACGGAGTGGATATAAATGCAAGGGTGAATAAACTGGCTCGCCGTTCATCAACCAGGCCCGAGTCAACGGCGCGTCGTGTTCCACGCGCATCTCAAGGAGATGTCAGCAAAGAAGACGGGGCCCCATAGAGTCAGTGCCTGCTAGGATGCAGGAATTTGTTCGAAAGAGTCCCCGCGACCCTAGAACGCAAAAGGCACTGGGAGGAACACGGGTGGATTTTAGTCAGTAAGTGTCTGACACTTCCTTCCGCTCCGAAAGAAGTAATTTGATGATTTCAAATCCAGGAAAAAGGGAGTGAATCAAATTAAAGTTTTATTGGGATTTTCTGTCAAACATTTATATACCCATTCGTTAAAAAATTGGAGTTCTTCATTTCTGCAAACAAAATTTAAATAACGTGAAAATTTTCGTTTTCATTCAGCCCCCGCATTTCTATTCACCCCGTTTTACCCCGTAGTGTGTGTTTAATTTATGTCAATGTTGAGGTATCTTGTTTATTACATAACTTTAATTCATATGATCACCCCACTACAAATATAGAACGTTAATCATTCATTAAACGAAACTGTCCTACAAACTTGCATCAAGTACTTAGTCGAGTTTTAGCCTTCACTTCGGGTTGAACTACAACTTGCGCCAGTAACGACTGTTTCATGACACTAACTCATTATCTTGGGCACAGCTGCAGTTTAATGTCATTGTGTATAAATACCTGACCAACTTCTACAACGTGTTACAGAATAATAACAATAAACATAAATAAAAAAACGCAATACCTGAAAAAGGGTCATTGTACTCATCATTATGACCAACTATGACCCCACTGAAAAATAAAAATCGACATACCTATATGTGTTCATAACTCGACAAAACGTACTAATTAGCAATTGTTCATAATGATGAGTACAATGACCCCTTTTCAATTATACGTCAACTAAAGTCGTATTTTATTATAAGGGAAAAACAGTGAAAAAATTATAATTATTTGTTATGTCTTATTATTTTGCCCAATTTGTATTAATATATTAACGGATCAAAACCAATATTATTTGAGCACAAATTTCAATTGAAACAGTTACCAAAAAGACCGAGTTCCAAATAATTCACACGCTTATCATTTGTTTTCCTAAGTGTCAAACTTTGTGAGTGATATCGATAGTTTTGCTACAGCGATCTATCATGAAGGAAATGGCGTGAATATTATTACATTTTTATTCATTTCTACTAAAAATAAGAGGAACAGGTATTGGATTATTTTTCAAAAATATTCACTATGATATGAATATTTTTCTTTTTTTGAAATATGATTTCAAATAACGGTAGTAAGTTTTTTTTATATACCTAGTTTCAATGGTGAAAACATTTTAAAGAATGTTCTTAATAACCCTTAAACCTACATTTCTAAATTAATGTTATGATATTCTATTTTAATATTATATTTATTGAAGATTAGCACTTTTTCGGTGACTTCGTCTGCGCAAATTTAGAACTAACAATTTTGCCCCATCTCACCCCCTTAAAGGTTGTATTACCGACATATAAAGTAAGAGTTCCTTAGGATAATTCCCGATATTCACGCGGGCGATAAATTTGGTAAATGGTTTCACACGAACTTCACACCACAAAAAATAAATCCTCATTTGAAAATTTCACCCTACGTCACACTTACACCAAAATATTATTTCGGAAGAAGCCGCGCCCTTATTACCAGCCTGCAGAGGTCGTCGCACGAAATAATGAAGGCACGCGACAGCAGCCATTGCTGTGACAAATTTGTATTGACATAAACCTCCTAAACAGGCCTACTTTGGCAATTTCGTATTTTGAAGCCGGAAAACTGTGGAGGAGAAGAGTTTCTATAACAGACTAATAAGACTGTTTTGGGTTTATTTTGCGTTGACAGTGTCTGAGTAGATTCGTCGGTCTAGTCTTTCCCGACCTTTTTTTTAATTACTATTATTTTTCTATCCAATCCATTTCAATTTACCCCAGGAAATCAGGATGGCAACCAACCTTTTAACCTTCAAAGTTAAGGTTCGCGAGCACATTCGTAAGAAGTCGGCAGTAGTTAATTTTTTTTACTCATTATTTGTTTGCATCAACTGTAGTATTTTTGTGTATACGTTTATTAATTTGAGTATATATTATAGCATTGTATAGTTTATATATTATCTTTGTAGTAATTTAATATTAATCGCGTTTCTGATTTTTTGTACTGCACCTACCACAATAATTATTCTCTGCGTCACCCAAAGGTTGAGTGGTAGAAAACGCCTAAGGCATTAAGTCCGCCTCTGTACATTTGTGTGCGTAAAGTATTAAATAAATAAATAAGTTGCAGAATGAGCATGAACTGAACTGGCATTCCTTCTTATTTGTATAGATTGACAGCTAACTTCAGCTAACCTCCGCTTTCATGGTGAGAAGTTTACACAACCGCGCTACAGATGCAGCTAAGTGCTAGTATCACTACATAGTACAAAACAAAGTCGCTTCCCGCTGTGTTGTCTGTCCTTATGTATGCTTAGATCTTTAAACTATGCAATTGAGCAACAGATTTTGATGCAGTTTTTTTTTAATAGATAGAGTGATTCAAGATGAAGGTATATGTTATTGTGGTCGGCGAAACACTTTTTTTCTTCCATTCTGTCCTGTCAGCCGTCACGCTATCACTAACTCCTTTTTCTTTCATATCACTCCTCACACAATCAATCCATCTTTTCTTTGGCATACCTCTCCCTTTCCATCCATGAATATGTTTTTTTCCTTTCCATACATGCACAATATAGTAGAGATTTAGTATCAGCATTGCACCCGTTCGAAGTCGGGGCGAGTCAATAGTTTTGAATATACATACTGCCTATCTGACTCCATCATCTTATTTACTCGATTTCCCGTTTTAATTATGTAAATGCTTTGAAAGATATTGAAGCCATGTCGTTTATCGATAAGATCAAACGAAGACCCATTTTTATTGACAAAAATTATGTTTTTACTTGAGAATTCGTACTCCTTTGCCTATTTGTTGGTGACAAATATTTTAAGTTCTTGATACAGACAAGCTAGTAAAAATAATAAATACACATCAGGGACTAATTGGCAAATATTTCTGTACCTAGTTTATTCCTAATAATGTTACTCAGTTTATTTTCTCGACGTAACAGTTTTATAAATGTCATAAGAAATGAGCCTACTCTCTTTCCCTCCACAGTGCCATCGAGGACAAATCCCTCCAAAATTTCATCAACGACAAAGCTTAATGTCTAAAGCCCAGCAATTTTGTAGTAAAGATTGACAAAATGGGCAAACGGGTAAATGAACAGGCGGACTTCTTCATTAAGTCGCGTGAGGGACTACTTCCTACAAACGTCTTGAGAAAATGTTCTGAACGCTCAAAGTTAATGAAGATTTGTTACTTGAAATGGAACGTAAAATACGCGGTTTTTCCCTAAGAACGTTTATGGCTGGCAGATTGCTGGGGCATTTTTAGGGTTCCGTAGTCAATAAGAAACCCTTATAGTTTCGCAATGTCCGTCTCTCAGTCTGTCGAGATATAAATCCTAGCCTAGCCTTTTTACTAACTATAGTGGGATCGGCTTTCAGTCTTACTGGATTCAGCTGAATACCAGTATTTTATGTGAAACAACGGCCTATCTGACCTCCACAACCCAGTAACTGGGTAACACGGTAGGGACTTCTTTGCAAGTTATCCTACTAATCTTATAAAAGCGAAAGTTTGTAAGTATGGGTGAATGTTTGTTACTCAATCACGTCAGAACGGCTGGACGGATCTTGATTAAATTTGGCACAGAGGTAGATTACAACCTGAAATAATACATAGGATACACGTTTTATCCCGGGAATATATTTCCTTGGAATAATTTTCGACAACCATGCGGGTGGAGCCGCGGGCGGCAGCTAGTTATTGTATAAATGAAGCAAATTAACTAACGAAGTTCAACTGTATTAATATCTCATAACTGGGTTCAATGTCATATTTGGTGTAAAATAAAGACCTAAGGTCGATATTTACATAGCATTCTTGAATCACTATGACGAGAATATCTATCACCGGATAATTTCAAAATCCGTGACATTGCAATAAATCTTTATTATAAACTCTCGATATTCTGTGGACAGATAATTTAAAATACAATAATTCACATCAATAGTTTCCAATTGATCCTTTTTGAGCAAATATAGTTTATCACTCTAAGTGACTTACGTGAACTTACAACAGTTGTAATAAAACTTCAAATAACTCCAAGCAAAACGACGATATTTGTCAGTCGGATCTTATCATACTCATTTCAATTACAATGACTATAATATATTCAGTAAAATATCTTCCAAAATCCATCCGATACAGTTAACAAGATAATAATATTTCATCCTCTTGTTTCAAATATTGAAAGCGAACCGAAATTGCCAATTTAACTTAACTCGAAATTGACAGTTATTGTTACAAATAATGATATTTATCAAACATGTGATATTGCGATGTTACGGAAACAATTTTAAGGTTATTATGGAGAGGTAGAGTTTCATAGGTTAGGTATTTGAAACGATTTTAATTATATCTACATATAATTTTTTTTCAACCTGTGTTGTCCCAATGCTGGGCAAAGGTCTCCCCATAGCCTTCCACTCTTCCCTGTGTTTTATCCTCTTTGACCAATCCGTCATGAACATCTCAAAGTCGTCACGCCAGTGTTTCTTAGGCCTTCCTCGGTGACAACGCCCGTCCTCTGTCTCCCACTGCGTGACCACTCTGGCCTATCTATCCTGATGCGTAGGATGCATATACATAATACAGTATGTTAAATAATAGAGGTCGTTCCCTTAAGCTCGTTAATCTATATAATTAATAGATTAAAATAAAAATATCAGAATAGTAAGCATAAAATAATCCAAATTAAAAAATAAATAATTGACAATAAATTCGAAACTTCCTGTTTAAAATCAAAATAGTAGCTCGGAATTGTAAGTATACTCGTAGTAGCAATGCCCAAACCGGCAAGTACTTGTTTACAGAGTGTTCTTTAAAGTATCAATTTAACATTTTTAGTGAATATTTTAATATTTAAAAAAATAAAAACATTTTGTTTTCGAATGGTAATATTTTTTTTTATCATATAGGGATGATATACTATTGCGGGTTAACGGGGACGCCCTCTGTTAGTTAACATACTGTATATAATACGCCCAATCCCACTTCATTTTTAGTTGGTTTGATTGGTTTGAGGTGGCTGTAGGATATCTAAAATCTTGAAAAGATTTGAAGCCTTTGCAGCAGTATGACCTGAATGAAAAAGAAGAAAACAAGTTTCTATAGCACACAAAGATACGAATAAAAAGAAATATAATTCGAAAACCACAACATTGTGTGCCCCGCATCTGCGCCAAATAAGTCCAGCAATGCTATTCTGTAAGAACTCACTCCAGTTCTCACTTCTGATTCTGCGGTGAAAACTGTATTTGGTGTTCTGTAACTTGATGAAAACTACACTAGCGCCACTAAGTGAGAACATAGGTGAACCGAACTTTACTTGACAGTCAGAATATCAAATACTTTTCACTTCAGGTGAGTTACGAAGTGTAATCGAAAATGAGATATGAATCGAATTCGCAAGTGAGTTCTTACAGAATAGCACTGCTGTTCAGCAAAATATCTAGGTACTGCTGGACGCTGTTTTTCAACTGACTATGATGAATATTAAACTATCCATGTCATTGATTTGAAGTTTATTTCCAGAACTTCTCCTAGGGAACCGAATAGTTCGAACCATGACCAAGCTTCTGACGTTTTATAAAGGGCCATGTCGTCCTATGCGAAATAAAATATTGACCTGTGCTTTGCCCTTAAATTCATTATCATAAAAGTTCTATTCTGCATTTTATTCGGAATGGGAAATCATCAAATAACTATGCCCTTTGCGTTCCAGGGCAGCGGCGACTCTTTCAAACTTTCGCAACCAAGTACCTACTATACTGCTTGCAATCTATACTTATAATAAATCTGTAGAGAGGTCAATTCTGTACACGGAATATATTTTCAAAATAACTATCAGGGGGTGAATAGTGATCAATACTGGTGCCAAAAATGCAACCAGTATAATTTTTGTCTGTCTGTCTGTCTGTCTGTCTGTCTGTCTGTCTGTCTGTCTGTATGTTCTTTATAGAAACAAAAACTACTCGACCGATTTTAACGAAACTTGGTGCAATTATTCTTCATACTCCTGGGCAGGTTATAGTATACTTTTCATCACGCTACCATCAATAGGAGCAGAGCAGTGAAGGGAAATGTTGGGAAAACGGGAGAAGTTACTCCATTTTTTAAGCTTCCGTCGCGTGTGTAGCCTTAATGATTAAAGTTACACAGAAATCATGTATGACGGAAATGTTTTACATAAAATTATCTAAAAAATATCCCACAACAGCATATGTCTATCTTTTATGGTTGACTCACAATAACACATGTAACTCCCGATAGCTTAGCAGTTCGCAGCTTTCTGATTATATTTGTTTACTCTTACGTTTATAATACTCTCACATATCCCTAATAATAAAAAATTAACATTATTACCTATTCAATAAAAAAGAATCATAGAAACACCAAACTTATACATGAATACAATAATAATACAATATACAATAATTGAACGGATCGGGCTGAAATTTGGCATGTAGGTAGATGTTATGACGTAGGCATCCGCTAAGAAAGGATTTTGATTAATTCTACCCCCAAGGGGATAAAATAGGGGATGAACGTTTGTATGAAACTTTGTCAATTTTAAACCGATCGGGCTGAGAGTTTCAAAATCGGGGGTAAAGTAACTATTCCACGCGGACGAAGTCGCTGGCAGAAGCTAGTCTTTTATAAGAAGATAAAAGAAAAGTACTTAAGTATTTCCTCACTGTACACAACCTATCAGATATTAGAAGGTATTTATATTTTATTAGAATTTCAATAGTAATAACGAAAATGTCGACCAACTCTGCAAATGCCTGAATGCTTTTATCCAGGCTATAGATATAATAAACAAGGAGATATGCCCTGTAGCCGAAAATGTATCGGAACCTGTGTCTCCTGTTTTGCCCTACCACCCGGCAACTACTACGAATGCAGTTCAGTAAAAGCAATAGATACGCAGTCGCGCACACACCCGCATTTTTGAAATCGGACTGTACTACACAATCAATTATAAACCTTATCCTAATAAACACAGCGTATATTTACAGTACACCGTGCAACTTACTCACACAAAAACAACGCTGGGTATCGTTGTGCTGTGCAAAAGCAATTTATTTTACATATACGCTAGTGATTGACTTATCGATTCTGGCATTTATTACACACGCCATGCTGCCCATGTATAACAAATAAATAGCATGAATATGTTGACTATTTTAAGCAAAGGTCACTAATATATTATCTTAAACATGCCGATTACTATAATGCATTCGAAACTTTATCGAAAGTAAAATACAATTACCATAAAAAGTAAGGAAGTAGCACGAGGATAAGGCATACATACGATAATTCAAAGCCAAAAACACTTGAACGATTATTTACCAAAAATTTATTGCAATCTAAGAAAGTTTGGTACACTTTTGTAATATTTCATTCAACAATCGACATTGCTGTCGACAGTGTATCTGCACAATTACATCACTAACTCGCGGCAAGAAGCAGCGGCCGTACTATGCGATACATCGGCTTGCTAAAGTATCGTTTTGTGATTTTTACATTGCTCATCCAGTCACTTAGCGACAAACTTAGGTAGTGGTTAAGGAGCAGTGTATTCATTGTAATATGTTATGGTCGCTGTGACATTTGAAAACAAAAATAACATAGTATAAGCAAGAAATATTTTACGATTTGTTGTTTTTCATGATTTTAAAGACAAATATAGTAAAATACTTGTATTTTGATATGGTAAGTGATTCCATAATTAACAAAGTTTTGGTTTATGCTTCGGTTTTTACAAGAAAACACTGAACAACACGGCATTCTTATATCTTATCACGCTCACGGTCGTAAGCGCACTAGTTCGCGGATTCGACCATTGCGTAAGACATGCTCGCCCAGAGCATGTCGCGAGGACACCGACACGCCCCCTTGCCACTTCTCCTGTATTTTATATTTCTATGATCCAGGCAGTATGTTCTTTTTGGATAATGTCCGATATTCTTGCGGGCGTATTCACCGGTCAGAAGCTAGTCAACAAAAGTAGGTATTTGAAAAAGAAAAGGGTTATAATGTTATCGAGCTATAAATACACTAACAGACAGACAGCACATTGCATTTCATCCTCTTATGTTTTTTTAAGAAGAGAGAAGAGTTCCAGTTTCCATGAAATAAACGTGAACTTAAAAATGTTTCCTGTAGTACTGGTACGTACAATTTCCTTTGTGGGAAATTAGCTCCGTTTCCAAGAACTAAGAACTAATTGGAACTTCAGAGCTTCATTTGGTGTCAGTGTTCATTAGCTCTAGTGTCGATTTCCGTCCGACATTGCTACAATAATAATTTGAGAGGTAATCTTACAACTCGCTAGCAATCTTCCATTTTACCTAAACTGGGAATCAAACACAAGACTTCACGCTAAACGGCATCGATGTAAGAAATAATTAAATGAATACCAATATACCTGGATACACTTATATTTGTATATATTTATAACTTATAAAAAAGAGTCATATAATAATATAATGTTCATAGGGGCAAAATAAATAGGACCATTTCTGAGATCCAAAATATATCAATAATACCTGTAGACAAGGGAATTATTTCAAACAGAATTTAACGTTTTCCTTTTGCATAAAATAATAATAATAAGATATCCGGGCCATGCCTGGGTCTTCCAGCAAGAAAAACAAATAATTGTTTTTCTGTAATTATTAAATATGAATTTGTGTACACATTTCAGAACATGGCATAATCAGCCTTTAACGTTCCCACTACTGGGACACAGGCCCCCTCTCTAGGAGAAGGAATGGGCCGTAATCCACCACGCGGGCCCAGTGCGGGTTGATGAATGTCACATGTCTTCGAATTTTTGTTTCTAGGACATGCCGGTTTCACCACGATGTTTTCCTTCACCATTTTGAGAACAATGGTGATGAAATTTAATTACACAAAGTAACGAGGCTGGCTGGGTTTGAACCCGCGACCTACAATTCGTAAGTCGGGGCCGTTACCACTCGGCCTGTTGCAGCACTGTTCTTCTGAACATGGAACAACCACGTTCCGTTCACGGCCCTGCATGTGAGAATCAACCTTTACGAATCAGTCTAAAGGACCTTAAGACTAATATGTAAAGGCAGGCATAGCACGGCGGTATTAATTATTAGAATATATTAGATTAGACTCGAAGAGCTCTAATAGCAAACATCGCTTTTTTCTCGAAGTCCGAACAGCCACTATTCAACGACCAATAAAAAAGGAACAGACATTATATGAAGTTATGTGCCTAATAAGTCAACGGACGCCCATTTGTAGGAATATGACCAGTCTGCCCCCAAGTCTGCTATTTTTATAAATTTGTCATTCCAACACGATCCCTTTGTCATTTTGCTAAAAGTTCATAATCTGCTAAATTCATAATGATTGATCATTGGTCGGTCAATGGTCTCGTAATACTTTTTGATAACCAAGCTATTAAAAGCAATGACTGATCAAAGGAAGTATCCAAATTTTAGCAGATTACTGCATGCGTCTGTCATTCATTTGTCATTATGTACGAGATTACCATTCTATGCCATTTCTTTCCATGGAGTGTCAGTGGTTGACCATTGGAAAGTCATAGTAACGCTTTTATAATAGTAGATTACCAAACTTGTAAAAATGAACCATTATGAAATCAATGGTAGACCATTCTGACACTATTGTAATAGCAGACTTGAGCACAGGCCCTATGTGTAATGTAACTCCCCGTAAGTGTAGTGAAACCCCTTTCACGGAATCACAGTGCCTATGAATAAAACATACTATTAAAAACATGCTTTTATTACTGAAATCCCAAAACGAAATATTTTTTCATGAAAATTATTAATATTTTTACAAGCAAAAACATATTTCGAAAAATTGCAATGAAACAAAAAGTTTTTATCAAATACTACATCTTTTTGGTACGCAACTTTACGTAGATAAACCCTTATTTGTAGGCTATATCTATACTAGACTAGTTGAAGAATCCCAACTATATTTGGGTGACTTCCAGTCTTACCAAATGGAGCTGAGTACCAGTATTATACCCAGAGTGACTGCCTTTCACACCTCCACAACAGAGTTACTGTATCTCGGGAAATCTATAATGTGTAATTTGTAAGCGCAAACACGATGGACCCCATTTTTTTTAAGGACGGGAAATCATCAAATCCATTCTTTCGCTCTGGGTGGAGCGGAAAGGAGTTTCAGGCTCTTACTGACTAAAACCCATCGCCATCCGTGTTCCTCCAAATGCCCTTTGCGTTCCAGAGCCGCGGTGATTCTTTTGAACAAATTCCGGTATCGCAATCCCGACACGTTCGCATATATAGCGAAGTAGTACTTGGTACAGGGTTCTCTATACATCATTGACCCCATACATCATTGATGAACAAATCAATCAGAATCTACCTACTTCCAACTGTGTTGGAGTGAACTTCCAGTGTGACCTAAATAGAATGTCTACTGTTTTTTTTTACATTTTACATTACTATTATTATTTTTGCATTTTTCGTGTCGATATTTAATTTGAAATTTAATATAATTTGTTAAATTTCAAATTTAAAAATGTAATTTTAAAATATATATTATTTAATTTAATCAAATTAATATAATATTTAAAATATTATATTATACTATTTTATTTTTGAATAAAATTAAACACCTATACCAATTACCCATGTCTGCAAATGAATAAATAATTATTTATAAATATAACCTCCATAACAAGACAGAACTGTACACGATAACCCTTGGTAACATTTTTAGGGTTTGTTTTACAGTCTAACATTGATGAATGAAATATTCCGGGCAATAATTTCCCCGGCAGAGAGCTAGTTGCCTCTAAATGAAAGTAACGGGTGACTGGGCAATAATAGCACGCTCGATTTCCCTCCCGAGGGAGGCACCTCTTGGGGCAATGTTAACACCTTGTTTGGCATAATTTTCGTAGTGTAACTTTGACGGCAAGTGTATAATGAGACGTGGGTAATCGCACATGTAAATTAAAACTTTTGTGACGGTACAGTGAATATGACACACGGGTAGAGACCATGTCTTGGTATGTATACCAAGACATAGAATGACGCTGTCTTCATACAACGTCATTCTAGGAATATGTTGCCTAGGGCTAGTTATTGACTTTTTAGCGGACTTAATACTTTTACATGCATACAATAATACTTTTTTTTTGTGGCCTACCCAAATGTCCTGACTTTGGTATTGTTCGTCAAATCGTTGAGCTCCTTAAAGTTCTAAGTTTGAGCTACACGATAACTGACAAATGCTTGCACTGTTTGGACAGGTCCACTCAAATCTGTGTGGTACTTTCCTCAAAAGACCACTTCAGATACCAAGCTACATGGTTCTCATATGATTTGACCAGTACAATTGTATGAACTTCAAAAGGGATCTTGACCTCTGAGTTTGTTTCGGTGTTTCTTCTTAGGGTAGTCAGCTAGAAAACACCGGCCTCATCTAGTTTATAACGGCCAAAAAAGATTGACGCGTAAAAGTGTTTTTTACAACCTACTTAAACAATAAAAATCATTTATCATTTACAAATTCGTAAATTTGAATGGATGGGTTAACTGTTACTCAATCTCTGCAGAACGTCTGACTGAATCTGGATGAAATTAGACACAGAGATAGACTTTAGCCTGGAATAGCACATAGGCTATCGGAAGTATGTTTCCTTGGGATAATTTTTGACCATTCAAGCGGGCGAAGTCACTGTCAGAAGCTAGTATTTTATATGCCAATTGCAATACGATTTAGGTAAGTTATTTATAGCAACGGCGTTATTAGACAGATCTGAAAAAATGTCTCGGAAAGGTCAGACGTCCGAACAAAGCAAAATCAGGCCGGAGCAAAATATACGCGACATTATTATGTAGGAAAACATAGATCACAAAGTTAGTATCGAAAACTAGCTTTCGCACACGGCTTTGCCTGCGTGAACGTGGAAATTATCCCAGGGAAGCTACCGAGATGAAAGCTATGGTCACTGTGACTGGGGCAGTATGACGAAGAAACTAATCTTGATGCCTAAATCCGTTTTACTGTTGAGGCAGAGTTATTTGAATAAATAACATTCAACCTCTTTGTGTTTGTTGCTGTTGTATGGAATAAATGTTTTCTGTGTTATTACACCAGCTTGCAGAAATTATCCAAAGGGAACATATTCCCGATATAAAAAGCCGATGTATCTGTGTGCCAAATTTCATTTTTATCCATTCAGCCGATCTGGCCTGATTGAGTAAAATATCCAACCACCCATCCAAACTTTCACAACTATCAAAGTAGTCAGATTTTTCCATTGAAAACATTCAGAAACACAGGTGTTTATTTATATATTAGTTGGATATCTACGACTTGCGTAATGTCAGATGTTAGGGGTAAATGAGTTCTAGAGTGGAGACCGCGTCTCGGCAAACGTAGTGTAGGACGTCCTCAGGCACGGTGGAGTGACGATTTGTGCAGGGCGGCTGGCATAAACTGGATGCGAGAAGCCGAAAATAGATCTAAGTGGCGTGCGACTGGAGAGGCCTATGTCCAGCAGTGGACTGCAACAGGCTGTTGATGATGATGATGAGATGATAGGGCCTGCACGGTATACGCCCAGTCGTACCTACGTCATGTCGCCTCCATAAACATATTCGTTCGACTTCAAAAATCGAGCACAGAACCTTTCAGCTCAAATTAGATGGATTCAAACAACATAACTGAGTTATATTTGTTCAAAAGTAAAAACGAATATCACTAAAAATTTACAGCAAACACGTCATATTTGTATACGCTCTGGCAAATCATCAATTTGCCTAGCTTTTTCCTATCTATGTCGGGGTTGGCTTCCCACCAGTTCCGTGTTTACTATAAGGGCACAAGGGGCACGTGCCCAGGGCCTCGCTTCATTAGGGGCCCCCAATTTATATTATAGGTACTGCTAAGGAAACAAAAACTAGCTTCTGACGAAATTCGGTCAAGACTATTCCAGGCAGGATTTCCCCTAGGTAGTACGGTTACGTGGACATACCTACAAAAATCAGCTACCTGTGCTCCGATACTTTCTTGGCCGGTTTTCAGTTTTCCAAAGTGCCCTGGACTCGGCAGTGCCCAGGGGCCCCTGCATGGGTTAAGATGGCCCTGCTTCCAGCAAAGAGGCTTCCAGTCTATCCGGGTTTAACTGAGTACCAATATTAACACATATTCAGAAAGAAAGAAAGAATAATATTTATTTTGCACATACATGAAACACACACGGTACAAGAAATAACAAAACAAAATGACAGATACGTCAAAAACTAAGTGTGTGCCTCGTGGCTGCACGAAAAAGAGACTGCCTTTATTATGACCTTCACAAACAGCAATTGTATAAAACAATGCATTCTACACGCAAAATACGCAGTTAATCGTGGAGTTGCGGAAACCAGCCGATTTACATACATACATATATCATAGTGCGCTTTGGCAACGCGCAGGTAGGAACTAGCTGCAATCACTGGATGTGCCTGACTAAACATATTGAGGAAAAAAAATATTCATATTGAGAAATCATCTGAATGTTAAGTCACGTGGTTAGAGCAAACGAACAGACAATTCGTACCCAAGTCCAGCCAAGTATCGAATTCCGTTCTCCAATCGGTCCAGACGTTGAGAAGATTGCATTCCCATACATTTGATTCGTTTTCGACTAGCGTTAACGGTTGCAGATTATCTACTTGGCTGATGTTAATTCACTTGGTCAGACTATCAAATAAGGTTTCGACCTTTTATTTTAGGATGGGAAATCATTAAAATGACTTCTTCCGCTCTGGGTGGAGCGGAAAAGACTGTCAGACTCTTACTGACTAAAACCCACCCGTGTTCCTCCTAATGCCCTTTGCGTACCAGGACCGCGGTGACTCTTTCGAAGAAATTCCGCAACCCTGCAAGGTGACAATAGGCTTTATATCTTCTCAGTCTTTTAATATAGGAACTTGAATTTATTGTTAATTTCATTTTCTAATCTATAATATGAATGATTTGAGGAATACGCCTCCAGGCATAACATAGCGCCCTGTTTATCTAACATAAGACCTGTATTTCTTTACCTATGTTAACAAATAAATAAATTATTATTACTATTATTATTATTATTGAAGTTCGCCCGCGACTTCGTCTGCGCGGATTTAGTACCTACAAACAATTTCCGCCCTCATTTTACCGCCTTAGGGGTGGAATTTCGTAAAATCCGTTCTGAGCGCATCTGCAACCTACAATAACGTACCTACATGCCAAATTTTAAGGTTGTAGGTGTTATAGTTTCTGAGATTTCGTGATTAATCAGTGAGTGGTATTTCGCTTTTATATCACTAAAATATTACAGACTGGTTATTTAAAACGCTACTATCATTATCATTTTCAGCTGCGTCCTATAAGACTGGAAGTCGATTTCTTAAAGTTGCGAAAAGGCTTAGCGAACAAATAAACGAGATTGTTTATTTTTCATCATAACTTTCCATTCATTAAAAATCTAAGACAAGATTTATATTTCCGAACGAGTTATAAATCTTTATAACTAATAAATAAATAAATCTTTATAACTCACTTCAATATCTCCTATACTGAAGTAAGTTATAAATCTAACCCCATATCGTAAATGCGAATGTGAGTTTATTTGTTACGCTTTCACTCTTAAACCACTTAACCGATTCAAAAAATTCTTTGACCAATGGAAAGCTAAATTATCAGCGAGTAACATAGGCTATTTTTCATTCGTATTCCCACGGGAACAGGAACTACGCGGATGAAACCGCGGGGAGCTGCTAGTCTCTGTATAAAAAAGAACGGTGCAATTTTTACAGAACAGTGGTATTCTATCATAATATATAAGTATCAGAAATAATAATACCTTTGTATGAAAGATGAAAGCGTCGATAATGTCCCATCCAGTCGCAGTCTCTTTGACGCCCATTCGTCATTTTATCGATAATTACTGTATTGACGCATCGTGTACGATTTCCAATTAACTTTCATGTTTTAAATTCAGTTTTCTTTCATATTTACGTATTTTTATAGAGCCTTGCAAGCTGAGTTTTCACAATTTATGAAATAAATTACAGTATTTTTTAAGTAATACGTGTTTTTGAAAGTATTAAATAGGAAAGGTTATTTAAATATTTATATCTATCAGCGCATAAGGCCGTGATTGAATACTTCCAAAAGCAAATACTTAATACAAAAAAAATATTATAAACTAAAAAAAAAATGTTTTTTAAAAACGCCTGGTTGATTGATGGTTATTTAATCGACTGGGTTTCACACAATTACACACAAAAATCATACACTTTTTAAGCGTATATATGTATATATCCTCTATGGTTGGGCCATAGATAAATCCCAGACAAATTCATACATCCTCAGGTCAGCTATGTATGTATATATTGTTGCCCCTCGGCTTGATTCCAATACAAGGATATAATCAAGGTATATCGACCAACAACCTAATTGGATGTATGCGGTACGCGGCCTCTTACCATGCAACCCCGTATCGAGAACTGCTTTTCAAATCCCAGGAAACTTTGCAGTGTAACTAACATTTTGCTGGCTATATATTTTTTTCTGATATACATAGATACTAGGTTGATCCAAAAGTTTTAGAAATCATGTGTTTTTAACACTCTTACTTGTTCATGGTGAAAAAATCACTAACATAGATCATCATTGCATTATTCTGCTTCCGTTTCTTTTTTTAAATTTTGTTTGTATTTTATTTTTATGGTGTTTTAGACGAATTCGTAAATATTTCTATGACTTAAAAAAAAAAACAGATTTATTTCTTAAATATGCAACGTGTAGCAGATTGATCTCATAAAGGATCATTATAATCATCATTACAACCAACTTTTACTATGATTCGAAACAAATGAAATCGCGAAGCAAAAAAAACAGCTGCTCATTTCATTTTATGTTGAGTTATAATGCGCACAGAAATGAATGGGGCAGTCGTTTTTTTTTTCGTGATTTCGGTGTTGATCCCATAGTAAAAGTTGTTCATAATGATGAGTACAATGACCCTTTAAGAGGTATTGCATTTATTCTTTACACGTTGTATAAAGTAATGTGAAAATATTTAAGTATTTCCTCCTCAAGTCTGTTTCCTGCTACAGCGCCGTAATTTGAAAAGACAGTTAATTTCAACAAGCTTGTTTATTTTGCTCTTGACGATAGACTAGGAACGAGTTTCTTCTCATGAATTCGTAATGTTCGAAGCCTTGAGTCTCGTGCTTTGAAGAAAGATTTCCGATACCAATAAATCTTTTTAGACCTCAGTTAAAAACTGAAGTCGTCACAAAAAATATTTAAAATAAAATCTCCTACAAGATCCACAGCTGATTTTGTAAAATATTTCCATAAGTTTTATGATCCAAACCTGTCAAACGGAAGTCATAAAAAAAACAACAAACAACAGGAAAATAAAAACACAGGGTGTGGTCGGGAAATGGCATAAATACGTCAAGAAATCACAACCTGTAGAGCCTCCCTGACACAACCTGTTACACTCCGACGGCCAACACCTTTTATATAAACAGATATACACTTATACATACAGCTACATAGTACATACCCTTCGCATCACACGCAGGGAGAACGATGAAGTTTTCATGTTTATTTTTCTGCGGACACTAAACAAAACGGAACAGCAAAGTGTTTCAACTAGTGCAAGTCACTACACGCCTTTAAACACTCGCGATTTTTCAAGGCTAATGCAAAAATTTATATATTAAATATCTATAAATATCTCTGCAAATACAGATCGATTATTCTGTATATTAAAAAAAAAATATTCGAATATAGTTAGTATTTAAGAATGTGTGTATATTTTTCTTGGCGGCCCGAGCGATTCGGAGCGGGCGACGCGGCGGACGGTATTTTCGCGACTGATTACATGCCCCGTGGTAGAAACAGGGTGAAAAGGACACACACTGATAACCTGAAAGCTTAGTGACGTAAATGTGAAAACCGCTGTGGCAAAATCTACACTGAGACTGGCGTATAAGGTTGAGATTCCATTGCCGATATGTTAAAACTTTTGAAGGATCCGTATTTCCATCTTGCTCCCACATTCGTCTGGTTGGACGGAACACAGATACAGGATGAATTGAATTTATGCCTTCACTACGTACTTCTTCACTTCGATTTATTTAACGGGTTTTGCTTTATAGTTCGATACATTGCTGCGTTAGGAACAAAGTCTATAGTTATTGCCGTGCAAAACCAGTAATGGATCAAAAGTTATTGGAATAGATTTTCATGTTGAACGTACAGATGAATACCGAATTAATTTTTTCTTATCTTACATGATTGTTCTTTCGGGATCCTTGATTTGTAACGGAAGACGCTGAAGGCACTATGAAAGTGATCAAAAATTTCTTAGACCTTCGTGTTGTTTGGTATACAGCACGAGTCTTCAGAGCTTATTCTCGGTAACCATGGATACCTACAGGGAATTGAAAGCGATAGAATTGTGGAAATCTAATGAAGAGCGATGTCATCCCTCTGGAGATTTGTCTATCTCTATTTAAGTAAAATAAATCTCGGTTTTGTCGCAAGAAAAATGTTTATTTATTTATTCGAAGGTTCACGAAGAATTCCACTTCATTTGAAGTCCTAAACCAATTTGAAAAGCTATTGTACGATTATTAATATAAATGAACGTAAAAAAAAAACTCGATTAGTTTTTTTGTCAAATGGTTTTTTTTGCCGTTTTCCCATTCGCTATATATAAATCGGAAACATTATTTTAACTTGAATCAACACTCACTACCCAAAGAAAATTATAACTAACTAGCTTTTGCCCGCGACTTCGTACGCTCATATCCGGTGTCTTCCCATTCCCGTAGGAATTTAGAAAATTCCTCTCTTAGTGTTCCCCACACTCCCCAAGGAAGCTTCATCCAATTTTTATCTTTCTATAACCAATACTTTCGGCTGTGCGTTGTCTCTCAGGCAGTCACTCATCAGTAACACAATAGTTTTAAATATATTTATTATTTATTTAGTAGTCAGGGTAAATAAGGTTCATTATCACTTGCAAGAGTTGCAAGTCGTTAAATGACGAGGTCTTTTAGTTCACTTTTCAACATTGGTGAAGTGTCAATTAACCGGGAATTGTTGTTCAATTAACAAGTAAAGTAACAAGTGAATAATCTATACTAATATTATAAAGAGGAAAGATTTGATTGTTTGTGTAATATTGAATATTCTCCGAAACTATTGAACTGATTTAGTAAATTCTGTCACTGTTCGGAAGCTACACTATCCCCGGGTGACATAGGCTATATATTTTATCCCCAGATTCCCACGGGAACGGGAGCTATGCGGGTGATCTAGTATAAACTAGATTATTCTGACCAATTTTGTCCAATATCTTCACTTGTTTATGCAAAAGAGTACAAAAGAGAGGATTTTTATTTATTATCTGTCTATTAAAATATGACTCCATTTTTAACAGGGTAACTATCGACATACGTTTTGATTGCGCCTTCTGAGTTTGAGATCCTTGCAACGATTCTCAGTTTTGACAAAAGTTTTTATAAGGTTCAAATCATTTATTTCAATTAAACCCTTTACAGGCACTTTTGAATTGTCAAGGTCGAAAGAAGTGAAACTATCTGCACGTTCCAAAGCGTATATCTCTATGGAGAAGGATGTGCAAGAAACTCCACGGACACTCTTTTAAATCAATAAATTGCTACAAAGTTGTGGATACGTTGTTCTTCTTGACTTGGTTTTCAGGTCATCCCGGAATTAGGAAGGAAGGGAGCATGGAAAAGGCTTTGTATCTGCGTTTTCGCATATATTTGTGCACTACAATATCTCTCGCGCCACTGGTCAGTCTCCGTTGAGATGGCTGAAATCGATCAGCAGAACTATTATAACTCCTCTGACTGTACATAATCAGGGCCGTCTTAACCCATGCAGGGGCCCCAGTGCGCACCTGAATCCGGGGCCCTTTTGGAAAACTGAAAACCGGCCAAGAAAGTGTGGAAGCACAGGTAGCTGATTTCCATAGGTATGACCACGTACCTGTACTACCCAGTGGGCATCCTGCCTAGAATAGGTTTCACCGAATTTCGTCAAAAGCTAGTGCACGGTTCGAATTGGTCGTTTCCTAAGCAGTACCTATAATATAAATTGGGGGCCCCCAATGAAGCGGGGCCCTGGGCACGTGCCCCTCGTGCCCTTATGGTGAAGACGGAACTGTACATAATTATGAATGTATATACCTGTACCTAAATAGGATAACACATCCGAACATCCAGGGAGGAAAGTTTAGCAAAAACCAATTACAAGTAATGTCGTAACGAAGTTTGTGAAACTCCGTTTTATTATGTTAGTAGACATTTTTCCAAGCATCTCGCTCGTGTTCATTCTGAACAGTTTTTCTTGTTACTTACCATGTTCTGCCACCGGCTTCGCCGCCGTGAAAGTCGTATTTTCAACCGACTTCCAAAAAAGGAGGAGGTTCTCAATTCGACTGTATTTTTTTACTTTTTTTGTGTTTGTTACCTCATAATTTTGTACTGAGTGAACCGATTTTGATGATTCTTATATTCGAAAGCTGGTGCTTGTCGTGTGGTCCTATTAAAATTTGTTTGAGATCTGACAACTAGTATTTGAGTTATCCCTAATAATGCGTGACTTAGCTAACATTGACGACGTTCTCATTCCCTTCCCTTCGATGTAAAATAAAAAAATAAAATTGTGTACGATGGTTTGAAAGAGCATCTTAGTTTTTCAACGTGGTCTCTTTCTAGTTTGGTGAAGATCTGATGAAGAACAGAGATGATAGGAAACGGAACTCTTCAATAAATGATAGCAAATCTTTCGGGATTGCTGAAATTGCATGTTTATTTATTGTTTACACCAATGTGATTAGTACGTTTAGGTGAGGGGAGGAGGGCGTACCACTAAAAAGTGAAGAATAAAATCACTTTTTACAAAAAAAAAAATACAACTGACTTTTACAGAAAAAAAACAAAAAGTACAAAATAACTTTAATTTCGGAAGTCAGTGTTCAAAAAACGAAAAAGCATCCCCAAACACCGAATTCCGAAATTTTATCCTAGAGAACATACTACCGGGATGAAAAGTATTTTTTGTTTTATCCCGTGACACGTTCTACCCGTCTGCCAAGTTTCACCCAAGTGAAGGGATTTCGATGTAACTTGGCAGATAGCATTAGAACTTAAAAAGGTAACAGACAGACAGAATTACTTTCACATTTATAAATATTCAGAATAAGTATAGATACACATAATATTTTGTGTTGAGACTTTTATTTTAAGTATAGAAAATGACTTCTTCCGCTCTGGCCGGAGCGGAGGAAGTGTCAGGCTCTTACTGACTAAAATCCATGCGTGCTCCTCCAAATCCGCGGTGACTCTTTCGAACAAATCCCGCAACCCTAGCGAGAAGTATAAACTAGCCACCCGCCCCGGGTTCGCACGGGTAATAGAGCAAATAATAATATAAGCTGCCAGTAGACATTATTATTCCCGACATCTTCACAACCATCGTCAAATTTGGCAAATTTTCACAAAACCATCCTCAGTCCCTTAGTGAAAACTGTATGAATATCCCTTCGTTAGTTTTTCAGTTTACCGCGTAGGTACATACAGACAGACGTGGCGGGGTGACGTTCTTTTATAGTGAAATGTTGATAATGATAACGTGAAAATCCGGATGCAGCAGAATACCAATAGTTTACATAAAATGGCTGCTTTATGAACGTTCACGACGAACTAACGTCCATTATGAGATAGAATTCTCCTTTTTTTCTGGATGCGAAATCATCAAATGACTTTTTCCGCTCTGGAGCGGATGAGAGTGTCAGACTCTTACTAAAAGCCATGCGTGTTCCTCCTAGTGCCCTACGCGTTCAAGTGCCACGGTTTCGAACGAATTCCGCAACCCGAGCAGGCACTGATCCTGGGGCCCCCGTCTTCTTTCTGACATCTCCTTGAGGCACGAGTGGAACACGATGCGGCGTCCACCCGGGCCTGGTTGTTTTAAATTGGGACACAAGGATAAGGCTGGCCGCATACATACGATTTACTGATTAGGGATTCAGATTCGGAATTCCGTGAGACGTTCAATTTTTCGTTCTTCAGACACGAACACACGCCTTGTTTTCGAAAGGAACCTCGTCTTTTTCCCATTCGGAAAATAAACAAACGTGTGCATTGTGTACGTCAGGCAAGCATCCAGAAAAAAAAAGGCAAGCTATCAGGTCTCCAAATCTGACCTTATCTTCAGAATCAGGAAACCATACGTATGTAGCCGGCCTAAAAATACCAATGAATCAAATGGCATCGGGACATCTACACAGTTTTGTTTCTTTTCATCTGAAACAAAACTACTGTTTCGTTGCGCCGAAGTTGTTTAAAATAAACAAAGTTTGATTAAAAAGGATCGCGAACCGGCGGCCGGTCAAACTTTGGTGATAATTAACCTTAGTTCAGGGAACTGTTATTAGTTTTCAGGCAAAGTTTTTTTTCCGCTAGCGTTAGACATTGTCGATTTTGACTGTGATCATACAGAACAGGTTTTTGTATATTTTGTATATTGCATAGCTGGAGACAAAACTGCTGCAAAATTATGTCTACAAACCAAGCGTCATAGCCAAAACAAGACAAATCAAGGGTGACAGCCGAACTGTGCTCGACGCACATTTGTTCGGGCACGAATATTATTAGTAATGGCATTTTTAGTTGCTGTTGGAGCGGGGATTTGGCTTCGGCTTTGCTCTTGCTGCTGCAAGGGTTGACCTACAAGGTTAAGCAACTTACTGAGGTCGGTCTGTGGATAAGTGATCATCGTAACATACCGAATCACCCAACAGAAAGCACGTTAAGTTGTTGGTCCCGGCTGTCTTTTTTAAATCTTTGGCAGTCGGAATCCAGAAATCTGCGACACCAGTCTGCAAAGAAGTACCGTGATACCAAGATGTTGGGTTGTTGAAACCAGAAAGGTAATCGCTCTACGTGAAATACTGGTATTCACCTGAATTCAGCCTGACTGGGACAACATGACACTCCTTTTTTATTTCATTTCGTTTGTTTTGTTCCTTTTTACACTATGACTACGTATCTTGGGTAACAGAATCTTATGGTCCACATATGTCAGTATAAATTGTACATATTTTTTTAGTTTTTTTATATGGGAAAGCTTCAAATGATTTTTTGAAGGGGGTGTGAGACTCTTAATGACTAAAATCCACCTGAGTTCTTCCTAGTGCCCTTTGCGTTCCCGGGCCTCGGTGACTCTTTCGAACAAATTCCGCAACCCTGACCATAGAGCCCCATGTTCTTTGTTGACAACTCATTGAGGCGCGCATGGATCACGTCGCGTTGTCGACTCAGGCCTGGTTGTTATCGGTCGGCGAGCCAGCCATAGTTCGCTATCCGCAGGCCCGCGCCTACGGTGGTCGGAAATTGCCCGGTGACACCCGACGCCCAGAGGTCTTCTTCTGTTGCGGCGGCTGGGGAGTGAGGTTTCCCTCTCCCTCGCGAGGTCTGCCTTCTCCTTCGCTAGCATTGCTGCATCGCAGAAGGAGGTGACCGCTTCCCATGTCATTTTTTCCTGTCATATATTTTGTACAAGAGTTTAAAATTTCTTAACTTGCGTAGAACATTCGCTACGCTCGACTGCAACTTACTTGCTACGCCGTAGCTGAGTGCTACGCGACTTCCTACAGCAGAGATGGCGAACCAACGGCACGTGTGCCAGTGATTTTGATTATCTTAAGATCAGCTTTAGTTATGCTTAAAATAAGAAAGAAAAATGTGGTAAATGCTCTGTGTGTGGTCAAATCTCACATTTTTCCATATACCTCAATTTTTTTTTAAATTTTTAGGTTTTGTCCATTACATAATTTCCGGCCAGATTCGTTATTAGCACGCCTTGGCCAAATGAATAAACATTTTTACAAAATACGGCACGATCTCCTATAAAGGTTCCCCATCCCTGTCCTAGAGCGTGTTTTACGGACCGATTTTCAAATTAAAATGATAGCAATTTCCACTTGTGTAACAGGAATATAAACCTTAATTACAGTGACAACAAAGAGAGGACGTAAAGTAGCCAAAACTTCCACTTTACAGAATTGAATATTGTTCTTTATGGCTTTGGCAGAGTTCCAAGCACAGCCTACGTGCATTGGGTTGAAAATTGTAACACAACAGGTTGCGAACCCAATTTCTTCACTTTATAGTTTTGTGGACTCGTAACTTATCTTTGCGCGGGTCAGTTAGTAGTCTAAAAATTATGTGCTTTCTGCGGAAATCAAACCCTTCGACCCATCGCATACAAGGCGTTTGAGCCGTTTGCGCTCGCACTCGCAATCGTTTTCTTTCCGTTGGAGGCTAAATATAAAGAACAGCTCAGAATAACATTTTACATTATTTCTCTTCATAGAACGTAATCTGACATTTGAGGTATTAAAATGTAGTATTAAAAGAAGAAAAGAAAGAAAACTAGTTTATTCCGCCAGAAAAGACGCACAAAAAAAACTACAAACAAAAAAAAAACCTTCCAAACACACAAACCAACAAACCTTTCTGAATTTCATTACGTCCAGAAATACTCCTTGATCCACACACAAATTAAATATTAAAACTAAGTAAGCCGTTACGGTTTCAATAATTGAGGTACAACCTTTGATAGACAATCCCCATAAATCCTAATTTAATTTTTATTTGTTTGAAAGCTTTCATTACCATTAAGGGGTTTATAAGCTTAAAATTAAATACAGTCAGGCTGGCTGAAACTTTCTCCTGTAATATAATTCAAAAGCGAGCGAAGGTGATGTATTTAAGGCTTCAGTAGTTTTAATTAGGATACTGGTAAAGAAATTTTCAAATTCTTGAGTAACTTGCTAGCTATCTATACTAATATTATAAAGCTGAAGTTTGTTTGTTTGTTTGAACGCGCTAATCTCAGGAACTACTGGTTCGAATTGAAAAATTCTTTTTGGGTTGAATAGACCATTTATCGAGGAAGGCTTTAGGCTATATATCATCACGCTTAAGCTAATAGGAGCGGAGCAGCGATAAAGAATGTTTTAAAATCCGGGATTCCACGGGGACGAAGTCGCGGGCAGCAGCTAGTCACTAATAAGGCCATTAGGCTCCCTATCACATTAACTACTTTTACTCTTTTTGAGTGTTTAATGTTCACGTAATCGAGTTTTATTGAGTTAATTAAAAGCGAAAACGCTACTCTCCATCGCCTTTGAGTTTTTACTTATAAATAAATCGACACATTACTTCTCAAAAACCAAACACTAAATAGGTCTTGTTATTTAATAAGACAACCATTAAATGCTTATGCACATACATTATAGATAGCCTACGTAGTTACAAAAAACCTCTTCCAATTTGTTTCCTGATAATAATCATACTTCAAATTATGTAAACTTCACAATTTTCTGAAATACGTGCTTTTCCAACGGGTAGGGTAGCAAGCATCAATCTTAAATATCGTGACAGCCCTAGCTATAGAGCGTGAAACTTTGCCCATACTTCAGCGGTCTATCGTTACGATATATATTAATTAGTGTAGTAACAGCTGCGTAATGAAGTGTTTTAGTGGAGAACTATGTGGGCTATTAAACTGTGGGTAGTTCGAGCTAGTTAGTTAATATAGATGTGGTCTGTTCCATGGAAAACTTTGGCAGGGAAGTTTTTGTAAATAATATTTGACTGCGGAAATTATCCCATGGGAACATATTCCTGCAATAAATGTACAGTGTTTTAACTAGTGCGTAGAATAGAATAGAATACTCTTAATTATTTACACCATATAAGTTACAGAAAATATAGATGAAGAAAATATTGCAAAGGGTGACACAAAGGCCGGCCTTTAAAAAAAAATGAAATGAGTTAAACCCATAGAAATATAAAATACAGTATATTATATCTATGGTTAAACCAGTCTATCTCAGTGCCAAATTTCGTCCAGATCTGATCAGACGTTCAAGCGTAATTGAGTAACAAAAATCCAACCATCCATTCATCTAAACTTTTGCATTTTTAATCGTAGTAAGAAGTAGGATTATATAGCTGTACAGTAAGTTATAATAAACGATAGTGAGAAGCCGGTTTGGATAATCATGGCTTGGCTATGCCGAGAAAAAATAAATGAGAGAGAAATTTCGATTAAAAAAGTATTCCAAATGTTCAGTTGACAATTTATCGAGAGTTTACAATGTCACTAGATATGTTATTATCTTACGCGTTTTACAATTATCCGGTGACAGATATAACAGGCTCAGCCCTAACCTTGACTTATCGAGCGCCCCAGTTTCAGATCAGAACTTTCTTTACTTCAATCTCCTATATATTATTAACATTTCTCGTGGTTTCATCTAAGTGGTATTAGAATCTATTCCGACGATTCTACGAGAATTTTCGAGGTTAAAGGGCTTTTAAGGAAAATCTTGTTACGCTGGTTTAAACGGATTTATAATAATCCATCCACATTTTATCGTTTACAGCGTCAGTGCCTCAAGCTTGTTTTGCTTCTGATTGTATAGTATCTCGACCATTTAAAAATTGTGTAAGAGGTTTTTGGTTAAAAAAATCTGCATAGTAATTTTTTTTTTTTTCATTTAACTTACTTCTATCGGATTTTGGCAGCATAAGTAATATTAAAGAAACAGTAAAGTTTCTTGCCAGTTCATCTGCATAGAAAATTACCAATTGGGGAAGAAAACATTTTTTTTTATTATTATTATTCGTTTATTCATTATAACATACCTACATGTAATAAATCATTATATTTTTTTAAATATTTAAAATAAATAGGTTCTCACCGGTATCGGGAATAGGGTCCAAAACAAAGAGGAACCTCCTAACAATACGAGCCGTGCCCAGAAGCATTCATCGTTCAAACTCGAACATTAGTCATAATTTATTGAACTAATTGAGAACATACTTACTGCACTGGTGTTGTATGATCAATACATGGCGTTTTATAAGAACATTTATTCATTTCTTATATGATTTGTGTGACATAATTCGTACTAAATAAATAAATACATTTTTAATTTAATCATTTAATTCAGATAGGTATGAATCATCCATAGATTATAGTAAAAACTTACACACTATGTTATTAACTAATTTAATTGCACATATTTAATTATACAAAATAAATAAATATAGAAAAAAAAACAAAGGGGCTGTTTGTAGGCGTTAATCTCTGAATAAGAGCGAGACAGACTTTCACCTAAAGGATTTCGAACAAATTATATTTTTATAACATACATAGTTCCCGTTCTCGTGGGAATATGGAGATAAAATATAGCCTATGTCATCCGGGGATAGTGTAGCTTCCTACAGTAAAAGAATTTTTCAAATCGGTTCAGTGGTTCCGGAGCCTATTCAATACAAACAAACAATCAAATATCTCTCTCAAAAAATAAAATTGTGTACGATGGTTTGGAAGAGCATTTTTGTATTTCAACGTGGTAGTGGTTTCTAGTTTGGTGAAGATGATGAAGAACAGAGATCACCGAGTTCCGAAATTAAAATTATTTGTACTTTTTGTTTTTTTTTTTGTCTAAACGACTTCTAAACAAAAAAACCAAGCGAACCAACCAATTTTTTGTTTTTAAGTTTGTTTTTCCTGTTATTAATAAGTATAATACTATCATTTTTTTTTTAAATATATTTCAGGCTCAGTACTTACGGAGATAACGCCCCTTACCTAACTAAGAGTTTGATAAACAGTTCAGAACTACAAACCAGAGATAGAGAGGCTACGTACTTAGTTTTATTTTACATAAACTCATGCCTGTTCCCATGAAGGAAGGCAAATATAAAAAAACACCACCCGCTTTTTTATTGGACGGGTAATCAACAAATGACTTCTCCCCCTCTAGGGGTTCAAACCCCGTCAGGCGCATTACTTTGTGCAATTTGTTTCATCACCACTGCTCTGAAAACGGTGAAGCAAAATATCGTGAGGAAACCGGCATGTCCTAGAACCAAAAATTCGAACACATGGGACATTCACCAACCCGCACTGGGCCCGCGTGGTGGATTACGGCCCATTCTCTCTCCTAGAGAGGAGGCTTGTGTCCCAGCAGTGGGAACGTTAACAGGCTGCTTATGCTTATGCTCTAGCTAGACAGAGCGGGAGGGAGTGCCAGACTCATTATCATCTGCTTAGCCTTTTCCCAACTACATTGGGGTCGGCTCCCAGTCAAGCCAGATTCAGCTCATGCTGACTAAAACCTACCCGTGTTCCTTCAAAATTCTCTTTACATTCCAAGCCCGCGGTAACTCTTTCGAGCAATTCCGCAACCCTGGAGACTTCACCTGCTACGGTTTTTCATTCAAATTAACGAATGCACTTAAATGTTGAGAATCCGGAACAAACACACGATATATTTGTTACCTCAGCACTTAAGTTGAGCCCTTGTCACTTAATTATGGTAATTCCATTAACTATTCACTAACAAGGCTTCACGTTCTAACAAACAGAACAATTTGACACAAATTAAAGGCTAAATCATTAAGTAAAAACAGGTAAAAGCTTACACCTATGTATATATGTTTTGTGTATATTTGAAGAATACTGCTCTAATACTAACTACTCTACTGAAGTCAAAGTCGTCGAGAGAACTAGTCGAATCTCGACTTAGTCAACAACGGAAAAACGTAAAAACACCTTTTTTTTGTTTGGTGGTGTTGTTATTGTTGTTGTAGTTTTTTTTTTTGTTTTGTTGTGTTATATTTTGTATTTTTCCGTTTCCGTTGTAGCTTATTAGCTACAACTGCCAATTTGATTAAAATAGACTCTCGATATGGGGCTGAATGGAGGAAATAAGTTAAAATGTAGGAGGGTTATTATCAGTCAAGATAGTTTAAAAACCCTTTGTGGAACATTAGTTATTTATAATTCATGGGCCATGGTCTACCCATGTACAACGCAAGAAACTATAGCCTATCATAAAATGACATACAAAACGTTTTCTCACAGGAGTAGATTCCCGTAGTATAATTTTCGCATTTTATACCTACAGCCCAAGCCTCTGGAAAATTGTAATATTACAATTAATTAAAAAAAATTGCATGCATATTCCCTATTAGAAAAGTCAGAATACTTAGCATAAATTAAAAAACGATCGATCGAGTTTGAGAAAGCTGACGAAACCTTTTAGGGCCTATGCACACCACGTTTTTCAAACGCGCCGTCGACGCGCGTTTGTAGCGATACAGACGCGATACGCACACGAGTCAGACACAGCCTGAAGACCTTTGGATACCTGTTTAAAAGGACCTGTGCACACCACGTTTTTTAAACGCGCCGGTGACGCGCGTGTGTAGCGAAACAGGCGCGATGCTAACGCGCGTGTGTATCGATACAAACGTCAACAAACTGCTCTGTAGTGTAAAAGTGCGCCAACGACTCGCGTTTGTAGCGATACAGACGCGCGTGTGTAGCAATACAAACGCGATGCTAACGCGCGTGTGTATCGATACAAACGCGATGCTAACGCGTGTGTGTATGGATACAAACGACAACAAACTGCTCTGTAGGATAAAAGCGCGCCGTCGGAGCGCGTTTCTAAAACGCGCGTCGACAGCACGTTTAAAAAACGTGGTGTGCACAGGCCCTTAGTCGTGTCATGCTCTAGCAGCATATAATAAAATTTTCCTGTCCTTGACCGAATGCACGGGTGACCCACGGGAGAGCGCCATTTAAATTAAAAGGAAGTTAATAAACGTAATGGGCCGCACCCACAAGTGACTCATACTGTAGAGTAGTGTGGCTTATTTAATGGTTTATGGAGCGGTTCTTTCCATTAAATAGTGAAATTGATAACAATATTATTTTAATTGTGAGGTAAAGCTGGTGACACATTGCATGAACTAAGTGTAGATTTTTACTGGTTTAAACGACGTTCGAAAAACTGTTACGGGTTTCTACTGTAGACGTTGTGTGCCCAGCCTTTTTACTGCAAAAACGTGCTGTTAAAACATAATGTGTAAATACACTTTACATTTACCTACACAACGACAACTTTCTGTTTTTTTTTTCTGTAAGACTTCACAAAACAACAAATCTGACGAAATATAGATGCAAATATCGTTGATATTATTCTCATTTCGGGAAGAACTCAAACACAAATGGGCACAAGAAATGAAGTTCCTATGCTTACCAGAAGGCGAAGTGGCCTATGGGCGATGTATGTATGTAGATCCAACAGCTACGAGCCAAAACAGCTACAAAAAAGAAGCTGAATGCTAAGTTTTTTTTTTTGCAACAAACTACGGAAAGGACATGTTACATACTTATATTTTTGGTATAAGATACATACTAAAGGAGTATTTTTTTATCCGATGTTAACTCGCCCAATGGTTAAAATTGTTATATTTATTTTGTTAAAAAGCGTTTTTAGACCTATTGTTTGTAATTATTAACTTATAGTTTTAAATTATAGTCATTAAATAACAGTTTTTAACTAACAGTCATTTATCAAGCTACATATCGACTGAAAAAAGCACACTAACGAAATTTAGGTGTCCATGTTTTTAAGCCTCCTAAAAGGTGGGCCAATGACCTCGTGAGGGTCACACAGGACAGGACAATTGTTGTGGACTTGGCCTAGTCATGCAGTGAAGGTCTTTCGGCTGATATGATGATGATAATGAATTTTTAATCATTGGTTAACTAGTGCTACTCCATAAGATAGAATGCAAATATGTATACATAAAATGGAAGCTACATCATACACATCATAACACATAGTTTCAACTTCTTCTCTCAGAAACCTAACATTGAAGAGAAAAATGGTCTTCGGGATTACATAGAGGATGTATGGATGGGTATATGAAGAATCAAAAATTCAACCCTTTTCAACCCCCTTCTTTCAACCCTTTTGCATATCTCAGAAACCTGACATGATAAAGAAAAAGTTTTCAGTGCTGTATAGAGGGTGTTTGAATAAATATATGGCGAATAAAAAATTCAACCCTTTTCAACCCCCTTCTTTCAACCCATTTGCGTATCTCAGAAACCTGACATAGTAGAGCAAAACGGTTTTCAGGTTTGTATGGAGGGTATTTGGACAAGTATATGGCGATTAAAAAATACAACCCTTTTCAACCCCTTTGCGTATCTCAGAAACCTGACATAGTAGAGAAAAATAGTTTTCAGGATTGTATAGAGCATGCCTAGATGAGAATATAATGAATATAAAAAACCGTACCAAAAACCGATGGTAAAAACAAAACTTACATTTAAAGTTGAAAGAAAAGTTCTCAGCACATTTTGCTTAGGAAAATATTTTATCCAAGTGCGTTTTATAAGTTGATCGAATATTACTCCTAAACCTGTAAAGTCTATTTAGTTGTGATAGTTTTCCTTCTAATTTCGTTATATATGCTACTACTCTCAATTTACCCAAATACAACCGTTTAGCTGGTAGAGGGGGACACTTGAGTCTAACAAAAATAAGCACTTTAAAGCTGAATATTTCAGAAGCTGATCTCTAAATCGAAAAATTCAAACTCTTGTGTAAAAATCTGAAACTACCCCTTTTCAACCCCCTTCTTTCAATCCCTATGCTTATCTCAGAAACCCAATATAGTAGAGAAAAATGGTTATTGGGGTTGTATAGAGGGTGTCTGGATGGGTTTATCAAAAATAAAAAAAATCACCCCTTTTCAACCTCAGTTAGCGAACATTGTTGAAAGTATTAAATCTAGCAAGGACATAAAATTGTCAAAGTCAAAGTCACTTCATTTAACGGCACTTTTGAACGTCAAAACATTTGAAAATAAAAATATTGTAGTGACTCTAGTTGTCCATTCGCAAAAAGTAGATTATTATGGAGAAGAACGGACAAGAAACTCCATAGTTACTCTTTTCAAATATGTGTAAGTTTTACAATATTTTGTATACATTAGCCAATTGGTTATATGTGAGGACGATGCACCCGAATAAAACCAAGTACTATACTATTAACAGGTACAACAAAGAAACAACAGCAGAGGTAAAATTAATAAATTTGCTAGTCAGGGACATAGTACTCACATATTTACAATTTTTTAATCCTTGTTTTATACAATTACCAACAATGAATCAGTGAAGGGCATTTCAGACTTATACTGACTAAAATCAATTCGGGTTCCTTATTTGCGGTAACTCTTTTGAGCGAATTCAACGAAGTAGGGCAGCCTCAACCTCAACCTAATTTCCCAGAAGTTGTGACGAGGTTGATACACGTATGAGGTTGCTGTAAGGTAACTAAAGTGTGAAGTACTCACCAGTGTCTGTAAAAGACGGTCCAGGAGTTCCACTTTCTAAGTGTTCAAGGTAAACCAGTTGACATTAATTAATTATACATATATATAATCATCAATCAATACCAGTAGATGCATGTACGAGATCACTTCTCAAAATGTTTAGGGATGGCGATCTGAGATCGATTAATCGAAGAATCGATTTTTCAGGCCCAAAAGATCGATTTTTTAAATCGATATGCAGTACTGAATCGATCCAGTGAATCGATATTTCACCCTTGAAAATCGCCTTTCGATTTTTTTTTGTATTGGTAAAAACTATAAAATTATTTACAATTAGTTGAATGTGTCTGTAACATTACGGTGTTACCGATTAAAAGGTAAATTACTCAAAAACTCGTGAGATGGCTGTTTGTTTGTTATTTTACTGTTTTTTTTAATACATTTTGAAAATAAATGTCTTCTGTCATACCTGATTTGACTTTGATATGAATTAAATGAATTAAAAAAAAAACTAATTTTACTGATATGAGGTAATTTATTATGTTGTCTTTCTAGTATGTTGTCTTTCTTTAAAATTAGATTTATATTTACATTATAAAAGCCTACTTGAAAAAAAAAACGATTTTTTAGAAATCGATCTTTTAGACCTCGATTTTTTTGTTGACATCAGTTTACGATTTGGATCAATTTAAAAAAGATTCTTTTCGGAAAGAATCGCCATCCCTACTTGTTTTCTACCGGATCTGATACTTTGATATGGAAATAAAAATAATTGTTATTATCGAATTCCCTGATTTTACTGAATAAAAGATCGCTCGGTCGTCTTGTTTTTAATAAAATTGTTTTATACTTACATTGTAAAAGCAAATTTGAAAAAAGATGGATTTATCGGAAATCGATCTTTTAGACCTCGATTTTTTGTGGAACAATTCGTCAGGTCACGATTCGAATCGATCTAAAAACCGATCATTTTCGGAAAGAATCGCCATCCTTAAAATGTTTCAAACACACGTAGTCATTATATTATAGCGGTGGGTAGCTATTCTAATAACTAGCCAAATAGCGGCTATTCAAAAAATAGCCACGGTTATGATATCCGTCGACACGACAACTGGCTATTGGCTACTGGCTAGCTAGAGTAGCTAGAATATCCAAACAGCAAGTAGCCAACACAGAGTACCTATAAAAACTACTACTAACCGTAGACGTCCAAGACAATTATTTATCATTACTTTCCAAAAAAAAAAGAAACATAATACCTATTAAAAACGAAATCATAACAATAAACTTATTATTATCTAAACTCATTTCCGCGGTGAGGATCGAACTCGAATCGATAGCTAGTCTGGCTACACCGTCTTTACTCCGTTAGCACTAGCCAAAGAGTACTATAAGTCTACGGGTACTAGCTGATTAGTGAGCCATTCATTCAATAGCTAAATAGCCATTGAATGAATGCTGCATTGAAATAGCTGGCTAGCGAGCCGGCTATTTCACCACAAATAGCCGGCTAGCTAAGGTATTGAAATTTCGGCTAGAATATTATAGGTATACCTAAACATTCGAACCATTTTTGAGTGATAATCATAAATTAGTTTTTTTCTTAAATGAAAACATTTCTTTCGCCTAGGTACTGAACTGACACTATTGACCCAAACTGCTGCAGTGTAACCAACCTTTACCGAAACTTTTCCCCAGATTTTATTCTAAATTTCCCTAAAAATCCCTAAATAGAATTTTATAAAGTACCTACATCAATAATAATAATAATTTTACTAACGAAAAACGGGGTACAAATTATCTAGGTATCTTATTCATAATATAACATTACAAAATTATGTTTTTCTTTTTAGAAGATAGAGTAAACGATGTTATTGTAATGTGAGCAAAACTATTGATACAGTCACAAAATATTGATTTATTATTACAAATTAAGTTGAACAGGACTTGGCTTCTATGCAATCTCAAAACTTTTTACGATAGAAGAATTGCGTAGTGAGACTTAGCTTTTTTTTACATTTTATGTTTTTGGTGGGATCTCATTTATTTTTTGTAGGTCTCTTTCTTTTCTTTTGATGTTATTATTTCTTGTGCTTCATCTGCTGCTTTGCCTAGAGCCCATTCTCTATCTCTTACTCTACTTTTGCCTTTTCTGTCTGTAAGTCTGGGCGGTAAATATTTCTGAGTCGATTATATTCAACTATTCCTGACTCCTGAGCTTCGATGCTTGTAAAATCGATATTTATCAAATGTAATCCACCCAGACTTGTCACTCTTGAAAGAGCCACGTCTACTTGACCACAGGTGAAAACGGAAGAACCTGTATGTCGATCATCGTGTGGTTTAGGCTTAGCCCCAGGCTTTTATGGATGGTTGTAGCATAAGCGATGCATATAAAAGAGAAAAGGATGGTACGGCCGTACCCGCTTTGTTCGAAACTTAGCCGAGGCACCGCTGTGTCCCCAGATACTACGCTATGTAACGAAACCATAGCGCGATTTAGACCAAGCACAACGCCATCTATCGAGCGAGCTCGAACGAGCATCGAGTATTTATCGTATTGCATTGATATGAAAGATTTTAGCTTTATTCATTTTATTTTGCCCTAGCTTTTTATTAATTTGTTTGTATTTTAATACATAACAATAATAATATAAACCAATTTATTACATTTTGTACATGAACGAAGAACAAAGTTAACAATGCAGTCATAATTCATACACAATGTTCTTGTAAAACCGCAAATATAAATTTGTTTCCTAAAGTACATAATATATTAACGTTTTTATAATTTTCCCTTTTATATAGCTAATAACCTATCTTGGTGCCACGGTCAGTGAGTGAGTCAGTGAGTGAAAAATGGTGTAACTTTGATCACTCATAACTCGTAAAATATTGGTTCAAAATATGTCATGTAATTTTGAGACAGAACTTATTCTAACACTTACTCCTGGTCATCGAAATTCTAAACCCCTAGCTTTGTCCACATCGATGATACAGAGGGGGTGAAATTGCCGCGAAACGCTTCGAGAAAAGGATGGTACGGCCGTGCCCGCTTTGCTCGAGACTTGGCTGGGGCACTGCCGTGCCCCCAGGTAATAATGTTGGATACAAGGTTCTAACGGCTACAACCGGCGGCCGGCGCTTTACAACAGTGTGGACACTGGTTGGAAATAAAAATTTGTTTGACGGGCCCAGATTGCCAACCGCTTGTTGATTCCACCGTTATAAACACCATTCCACAGTCTAAACGCTTGTTGTAAACCACGCAAAAGCAGTCAAACACCGGTCCCTGAGTACTACTATAATACTAGCACCGGCACACCGGCAACGGTTGCCGGAACATACACATACACACGAGATTTTTGTAGTTACGAGATACGAATACATACTCATCACTGCAAAAATGCCTGCGCGAAAAAGCAGTTATCAACGAATTAATTTAAATTCGATTAAACTCTTTAATAACGCGTTTAGGATGATGGGGTTGCTGCGTTTCAGCTGGTCGATTCTGTTGACCGTTCACCGACCGGGACCAATTCGGTATAGTGACCGACAGTTCAGCTGTCATTCCATCTTATTTGTATGGTTTTGACAGCTTGCTTATCGTTCACTACACCGTCGTGGTCACGGTGATCGGTCGAAAGAATTGACCAGCTGTAGTGCTTCGGAGATGTTTGCAGAAGCCGGGTAAATTGCTCACAGTAATGCGTTAGACGTGCGCATCCTTGGTACGCAGAGTACGGGGCAGCACCAACAGCATACTAAAAATGATCTCCAGCCGACTTGATTGTGCGATCGTTAACCGATGCTGCAAGTTTCTGTTGGAAACATAGAAATATAAAATACAGGAGAAGTGGCAAGGGGGCGTGTCGGCGTCCTCGCGACATGCTCTGGGCGAGCATGTCTTACGCAATGGTCGAATCCGCGAACTAGTGCGCTTGCAACCGTGAGCGTGATAAGATATAAGAATGCCGTGTTGTTCAGTGTTTTCTTGTAAAAACCGAAGCATAAACCAAAACTTTGTTAATTATGGAATCACTTACCATATCAAAGTACAAGTATTTTACAATATTTGTCTTTAAAATCATGAAAAACAACAAATCGTAAAATATTTCTTGCTTATACTATGTTATTTTTGTTTTCAAATGTCACAGCGACAATAACATATTACAATGAATACACTGCTCCTTAACCACTACCTAAGTTTGTCGCTAAGTGACTGGATGAGCAATGTAAAAATCACAAAACGATACTTTAGCAAGCCGATGTATCGCATAGTACGGCCGCTGCTTCTTGCCGCGAGTTAGTGATGTAATTGTGCAGATACACTGTCGACAACAATGTCGATTGTTGAATGAAATATTACAAAAGTGTACCAAACTTTCTTAGATTTCGTTAAATTTTTGGTAAATAATCGTTGAAGTGTTTTTGGCTTTGAATTATCGTGTTTATGCCTTATTCTCGTGCTACTTCCTTACTTTTTATGGTAATTGTATTTTACTTTCGATAAAGTTTCGAATGCATTATAGTAATCGGCATGTTTAAGATAATATATTAGTGACCTTTGCTTAAAATTAGTCAATAATTTCATGCTATTTATTTGTTATACATGGGCAGCATGGTGTGTGTAATAAATGCAGAATCGACAACTTTCCGATTTAGTCAATCACTAGCGTATATGTAAAATAAATTGCTTTTGCACAGCACAACGATACCCACCGTTGTTTTTGTGTGAGTAAGTTGTACGGTGTACGGTAAATACACGCTGTGCTTAGTAGGATTAGGTTTATAATTGATTGTGTAGTACAGTCCGATTTCAGAAATGCGGGTGTGTGTGCGACTGCGTATCTATTGCTTTTACTGAACTGCATTCGTAGTAGTTGCCGGGTGGTAGGGCAAAACAGGAGACACAGGTTCCGATACATTTTCGGCTACAGGGCATATCTCCTTGTTTATTATATCTATGGTTGGAAACATTATTTGTATGTAATTTAGTTTACTAACATAGAATTATATAAAATTATTATTCTCTTTATTTATTAGGTTCAATAAAAAAAAATATTTTTAAATACTTTTTTACAAACAAAAAAAAAACATTATTAATCTCGGGACCCTGGGGTTCCAGTCTACGCGACTGGAACCCCAACTCGCAGAGGCCCCGTTAGACATTTCAACTGGAATGTGGCACCAACCGGTCATTATCCCTGTATGCATTATAAAAGTATACCCAAGGAGGACAATCCTCGGTCGGTGAAGGATTTGTTTCAATTTATATAATGCGGTTAGAAATGAAATATTTAAATTTATACCTATACTTAATTGAATGAAAGTATTTTTTGTATTCTTTTCAGCCAAAAAACTTGTCTCGGCCAGATCGATAAATGTAGGTGGACATACATGCGAGGTCACAAAGAATTGCAAAATAATAATGTTATAAACTTATGTTATAAACTATTTTAGCTGCGGAAAATAAATTAGTTGTTAGTACCTACATTACGCAGGTATTAGTTTTTAATGCCTAATTGCTTGATTTTTTTAATGCCAAAAACAAAAGAATAAAATTTAAGGTTACCAACTTAGGAATTTGGTCCCGTTATTTAGGGGCTATTTTACTTTTTTTTTTTGGGGGGGGGGGATTTTTTAGGGATTTCAAAGAAAACTTGCAAAGTCGAAACCAAAACATGTAAGTATTTTCAGTACTTTAAATTTAATCCTACTGTGGACATGATCAAGAACTTTGGATTTACGTATAATGCAGCAAACTTATTGGCCGCGCTGGCGCCGCCTTGCCATTATAAAATATGAGTAATGGCTGGGCGGCGCGGCGCGGCCTGTTAATCACTATGACGATTTACAGAATTTGTAAAATTTTACCTACTCACCGCTAGCGCAGCCATAACCTTACTGGGCCAGGTAAAAGTGCTGTTATATATTATACCTACGTACCTATGTATGATTTAAAAAATGAGAAGTCAAACGAAAACTATTCACAGCATTGTATTTATTCAATAAAAATAATTTGCAAACTCAGTTCGTAACGTTTATTTTTATGAGCTTCGAAATTATTTTGGTTTTAAATAACTATGTAGGTACATATAATATTTACGTATTTTAGGAAAATTTAGAAAAAAAATCTTGGGGAATATTTTGGTAACACTATGTTGCCGACGTTGCCGCCAGCGCTGCCAATTGCGGGGAGAATCCCCGTAGGATTAGCGCGGGGAGAGCCCGGGGAATGACATAAATCGGGGAATTTCGGGGAATCCAGAATCCAAATAATTTTATGTCGGGTACCTGATAAATAATAATGATAAATGATTTATTTATGTAAGTAGGTTGTAAAACCTACTTACAAAAAGAAATCACCTAATACTTTACAACTAAAAAATGCCTGCTCAACTGTCATTTGAACAAGATTTTGTATTTCTGAACGCATCCATTTGTAATTTTTTTTAATTATTTAAAATTTATTCATTGTTTAAGGTTGTCGATTTTTAAATTGGTGCGTACGGTTGAAATTTTCAATAAAATGGAAAAGTGGTTAAAAAGTGCAGCTACTGTTAAAAAAGAGGTAAGTAGCATGTTCAGCATTAAAATATGATAGTTATGTATACTTAAGCTTATTTTAATCCAGTTCAGTATTTCAAAATTTGTTTAATACCATTAAATTTATTATAAACTTAGTTTTTAATAAATTTAACAGTATACAAATTTTGAATAAAACAATGTTTTTATTCCAAAAATATGAATTGGGGGAAAATGTGGGGAATCAATCAAAAACAATCGGGGAATTTCGGGGAATTGACAACACTGACGCGGGGAATCGAGAATTTTTTATTGGCAGCACTGGTTGCCGCTTGCCGCGCTCGCTTAACGCTTTTTCGTTTTCGAACCAGTGTTGCCAGAAGGTTACTTTTGTAACCTTTGAGGTGATTTTTGAACTGCATTGGTTACTTTTAGGTTACACTAATGAAAAGGTTACTTTTAGGTGATTTTTCGGGATTTGTAGAATTAACTTTTAATTTTTTAAATAAAAATAACGTGAAACGGAACGCTCGATTAGAATTTTTCACGTTGGTAAGCTTCGTTAGCAGTAGTATAACAAAAACCTTGAATGCATCAATTTTAAAATTTTTACCCACAACGGAACGGAGACGGTGTATGCGTTTGGGGTGAGAGGATGTTTGTTTGTTTGTGCAAACCAATGTTCCCGTTTATCTCCAGAACTACTAGTCCGATTTTCATGCGGTTTTCATATTATAAAGGATCAATATGAATAAATCAAGAAATGCGGGCAAGTGCTCAAATACTCACCGATGTTTCTGTAAATCAATATAACTTATATTCTATTCTATCAACTTATAATACCTTTCCAGTAAAAAAATATGAAAGGTTATTTTTTATACAAAAAGGTTACATTTTTATATTTCAGGTGATTTCTGACATGACCGACTGGCAACACTGTTTTAACTTTCATAATTCATTTTTCAACGTTCTTCGTGAAAATGTGGATTTGCGAAGCGAAAATTAAAATGAAGAGAAGTAGCTTGACTAATTGCCCTGTTGTTAAACGTACTTTGCGACAAGAAGATCGAGCTGTGTGTATTCTTTCGGGTAAGTTAAGTACTATACTAACACCATTTGAAAAAAAGTAAGTTCGTATGAGCATGACGGCCAACTCTGGGGGTCTACTCTCTAAGCCCGAAGTCCGTAGTTATCGTGTTGGTAGACAAAAATTGCAATCATGACTGCTTTAATCCTTTTTCATGCTTGAAAAAGCTCGACATGAAGTGCGAAGGCCATGGTTGAATTCAGAGAGAACTATTATATGCTCACACAAGAATATGTAGAGCACACTTGCCTGTTTGCAGATCTTCAAAAAAAATATAATATTAAGATTGTTAATACTGGTTAATAAGGATTAGTGTTATTCAGATGGCCTTCACCTGTAGCATATGCCATGTCAGGCTGCAGGCAGCTCTAGCAGCTCTGCCATGTTACAAACCACACCTAAAATTTTGTCAGTTTTAGTTCTAATGAATAAAGTGGGATTTATTTTCGGCATATTATAGCGAAACATGAGTTGACTTTGAGCTGAATTCTCTAAGTGAGTTGATGACAATTGTCTATTATACACAGTTTAATTTCCTATTTCAAATGTTTTCTAAACAATTTATTTGAAAAATTAGATGGTCTCTTATGTGCCTTGCAGTCTGTGAGTCCTTTACTTTTATAATTTTAAAAATAAATAAGAGAAGCCCAGCAAACTAGAATAGGGCTAGAACTTTTACTCTGTTTACTTACTTCACTCATCCAATCACTCCAGTTTGCATTAGCTGCTAACACATGTGAAGTGTGTGGTTAAATGTGAAATATGGTAAGTAAATGATAGTATCAAACCATTAAAATATTAAAAGTGCATAATGGGTAAAACTAAATAATTATTGTAAATAATAAACAATAACTGTAAGTTAGATAGATACTTTGTTTAATGATTATAAAACATTGGTTGACCTGGAAACAAAATTTGAACTGCAACCTCTTGTAATTCTTGCCATTGAGGAGAATCAATCTTAATCTAAAAGTTGATTCGGTTAGGTACTTTCTTTCATCAACCTTGCACTTATAACATCGACCTTACAGTTGATGTAGTACTCTCTGTTAGTAATCTTTGTTTGGTGCTAACAAATGCTGGCTATATGGTTCACAAATAATGAAGTAGGTGAACCAATGAATCTTCTTATTGAGGGATGACAGGGTTTTTATTGATTTCTGATGAGGAGAGAATGAGTATTTTTCTGAAACAATAACAAAAACTATCTTTACTGTTGCAGCGGTACTCAACCTTTTTTCTCTCTGGGCCGCATTGCACTTCTACAATTGTAATGACGGGCCGCAATAATAAGACTAAAATTTAATTTTGTATAAAAGCATTGTATTCATTTTGCATGGACCTACTTTTTTACATAAAAAGAGTAAATCATGAGTACAGTTTACATTGGCACACACTGATATACTGACTAAATATGGCATCATATAATACAAAGCCACTGCCAGGCTTGCAGAAATTGTTTGAAAGAGGCACTGCGGTGATAAAAAGTAAACACATGCCTATTCGTTCCACCCTGAATTAAAAAAGTCATTTGATGATTTCCCATCACAAACAATGCTATAGGGCCAGGCAGAAATGCTTGTTGGGCCACATGCGGCCCACAGGTTCGAGTACAGTTGGTTTAGAGCAAGAGAAAATAAAAATATAATCATGATATATCTGTTACAAAAAAATGACAACTGAGGTGATTTTGATTGCTACTATTATGAAGTGATGATCCATGTGAGCCTGCATTCACTAATATTTGTTACTGAAACAATATAGCTTTCTGACACTCAGTATTCAGTCTAAGCAAATCACATAATTGCATAATATTTACTGAAAGATACTGCAGTTATTTGAAAAATGAATTGCATGGAAACAATTATTATTCAATTAGTAGTTACATACAGAGAAGAGAAAAATAATTCAAAACATAATTCTCCCTGCATAAGCTATTCAAAATCAAAATCAAATCATGTTTATTGTGGACTATAGGTATACATCATAAATACAGGTCTTAAATAATTAAAATAAGTTCAGCTATGTCCCGCCATTGAGGCATACAATAATAAAATACAAATCAGAAGTTAAAACACAATTAGTCATATTGGTCTTGATACATTATTAAAATATTCCAAATTATGGTTGTAGTTTATAATAGCATCTTGCATTTCTATTGTTGTCTGTAGATGGTTTACGACAGGATTTCACTTTTTGTGCAGTGATTGATGCTTGGAGTAATCCCACTCAGAGTCTGACCTGAAATAAAGATAGAAATTTAGTCTCACAATAAGTTAATGATATTATACCCCAATAACCCTAATAATATAACACAGTCAACCACCAGTTGTTGAACGCGAGAGGCTATTAAAAAAGGGAACATTGAGAGGATGTGTGTTTATGTATTGCAGCAACATAAACATTGCTAATGATGAAAAGACCATATAATCATTTCGATACAAGTAATATATTGAACTCACCATTTACCATTGCTCGACAGACTTCTTACTGCTTATGGGCGCAGGGCGATTCACTTGTTTTCACACTACAGCAACAGCCACATCGTTTGGTCGGATTCTCCAGTCGGCAACACTGTTTTTCGCTTGTAAAATTGAGGAAGGTCTGCTGTAACGACATGTTCGTGTCTCGACAGCGGAATCCGCGGTGAGATGTCAAATTCGTATTCTCGAATTCGAATTCTAATTCAATGCCAATTGGGTTCACTTTTGAAGTGAGCTTTATTATCACTCAGGTGAAGCTCGATAGCGAAATTCTTTACAGAATAGACTTGCTGCACTCCATTTGCGCATTACTTGCTGCTGGAGCAATTAGTGTTTGGTGCAATTTAAATTCAAATCATTACTTTAACATTGGCAAATTGAAGAATAATTTTTATTTTTGGAACGAAGTTCCTTATCGCGCGTTGTGAAAGGGGGCTAGACGGAATGTGTTTATTACCATGGAATGGAATGGAATGAACGACTGGACTGGAATGGAATGGAGAGTCGAAAATCGCTTGAACCTTTTTTTTAACTTGCTATCGTGAAGCAAGTTAAAAAAACAGGTGCAAGCGATTTTCGACCTTATTGACATTTAAAATTTAGTTTGTTTTTTCTCACATTCTCGTTTGCTAACATTGCTCCTTCATTAAAATCCGGTGTTTGCATAAATGTCAATAAGGTCGAAAATCGCTTGAAGGTTGGAAAACATTTGCTTAACGATAGCAAGTTAACTTCTTTCCATCCGGGTGTCCCTTGACACCTCTCAAGTTTTTTGTTTATTTGGTTTGAGATACACAGTGTAAACCGGTACCTAATCTACAGGTGACATAGCGCAACTCTATTGTCAGGCTTCGTTCGTTCACGAATATTGTTTATGATTCCGTACGAAACTTATGCATCCGAAACCGATAGGGAATGTGGTATATTGGTTAGTATCGGACTAACTTCGGACGGGTCCGTATTTTCGTTGACGGGGTTAGAGAGTAGGCCCCCTGGTGACAGAAGAAGCCAGTTAGTAAGTAGGTATTCTTGCAAATGGGGCTTGCAACATTTGCAACCTATGTCGTATGGAATGCAATGCTATCTGCTGCAATAAGTGGGCATGTGGCAAATGTATGTATGTACCTAATGTTAGACGTGCCTCTAACGAGTCACATTCCATAATATCAAATCCATTACGGCATCAAAGATCTGAAGTCTGGAATTATATTGGTATTATTCTTTGTGTGAGACATCCTTATAAAATGTACCCCTTTTTGTAAGCCGGCTATATAATACCTATCTATGTATGTTTAAAATACTGGTAAGTATTATACTTAAGATTTTGCCAATAGATACCATGATGTCTAATGAAACCTTATTATGATTTTTTTAAGGAACGACACACCCAGCAGATCCGAAATTTAGAGGTAACAACGCACAATGTGTAGCCATGTCAGGATGTGCATCGATATTATCAGTTTTAAAAAATCGGGAACTCATTTGTGATATTGACGTTATTCTCCAGAGTGGAGACGATTTATATATGTCTAGGAAACATCTTTTACCAAGTGGCGAATTATTTCTAATGTCTGAAGATTTGCCTACGGAGATTTGCGTCGTACACTATTTGGATCAAATTCAAAGATTGAACGACAGCTGGATTCAAAATGGCTTATTCCCTAATAATCGATTCGAGAACGAATGCAAATTGACATTAGAAAATATTCTAAAAAATGATGTTTTTACCGAATTTCACAATGTCAGCACAGATAGTGTTATGTTTACCGGGCAACAGTATACTGTTTCGTTTTGGCGGTATAATAATGCGTACTATTTATTCAATAGTCATTCGGTAGATGAAAAAAATAAACCAAATAATGTAAATGGAGTAGCACGCTTATTTAAATGTGAATCATTAGGCGAATTAGTAGAATTACTTTTTGCGCGTAATATTTATGATAATTCACGATATGCATTACACCGGATACGCGTTATTAATAACAACTCGGAAGAACACTTAATTTCTGAACTTTTATCACAACCGATACTCGATAGATTGCAGTTACCATCAGGAATTTCAATAAATGGCGCTACACAATCGCCATCAATACTTTATGGACTCGAAATACCCGTGCTGTCCGCGCCTGTAATTTCTCAAGATGGTGCCAGCTGTAATTCAACGCAATCTGGATTACAGTTAACACCTACATTGCGGTCATCCACGGAATCCATGAATGCGTTAGTCTTAAAAAAAAAAACAAATTCAACGCCAATTGACCCAACCACAACAAAATCAAAAACCGTGCAAATAAATCATGTGCTATCCAAATCAAATACTCAAAAAAACGTGGTTGAGGCAAATATTATCAATAAACCACTTTTCGTTCTACAAAACATGGTTTCAAAATTGACCACGGAAGATGTTGAAATCCCCGTGATTTCAAAGAAAAAAGGTCGACCCCAAAAACAAAAACGTGGAGTTAAACGTACTAAAGTTAACGCACATCTGGATGCGGTAAAAAAATACAACGAGCAAAACCCCCTAATCCATCGTGTAGCGGTAGACCGTTATAACAAGCAAAACCCCCAAATCAATCGTGCAGCGGTAGCCAGCTATAGTAAACAAAACTCGGAAACAAATAGAAAAGCCTCAGTTAAATATAACAAAAATAGTCGCAATATAGACGTACCCTTACATTAGTTGTCAGGTTTACTAGCTCAAAAAAAGGACAATGAGCTTAATACGATTACAATGTATGCCTTAAAAAAAGCTTCTTTGCACGCTTCAGACATTTTTAAATGTCCACAATGCGGCGCGCCTTTCTTTGAGGAAGAAAAATCTCGAAAACAGTGGTGTTGCGAATCGGGAAAATTCAACATTCAAAATTTTACGCCTTTAACCGAGGAGTTTTATTCTCACCCGTCGTTCGTTAACAGACCGCGAGCGTACAATAATCTGTTCGCTCTCAGCGCACTCGGGGTGTCTCATGGATACCAACAACCGGCGGGGTTATCCTTCCTTAAAATTCAAGGACGAATCTATCATAGAGTTTTCGACTTGGCCTACTCTGATAGCGTCAACAATTTAGGATTGTACATTAACGATCCAAGCGAGCGTGAGCAATTAGCTGCGGAGAGAAATCTAGATATGCAGGTAGTTCGTTGCATAAATAACTATTTGCACAATGTTAATCCGTATATCGATTGTTTTAAACGCCTAAACCGGGAACCATCAGATGAAGCCTTTATTAAATTTCAACAAACATCTCGTTCGACCCATGGAAATATTTTAGGCGACTTACCTGTCGGTAGAGAAGTAGCGACTATCATTAGTACGCAGCAATTATCAAGTATCGCGGTCAAGAAGTAACTGTAAATGACACATGGGTAGTCCCTTACAACGCTACTCTGATTCTAAAGTACGATGCTCATATCAACTTAGAAGTGTCCACACATCGTAAAGTGGTCAAATATTTGTCCAAATATATCACAAAGGGTCTTGATGAATCACGTGTAGCGGTAGTTCCCGAAGAGCACAAAAATAATGAGATCGAACAATACGTTACGAAACGTTACATAGGTTCCAGCGATGGAACGACGAACGGGTTGGAGGACGTTAGAATTCGATGTGTCCGCACGCGAACCAAATGTAAAACAATTATCAATTCATCTCGAAAATCAACAATCAGTTTATTTTAAACCCGGCAATGAAGCCGAAGTCGCGCAACGGTCTAGCTCGGATTTATTAACGTATTTCAACCGCCCCACTGGAGAAGAATTTGATCAATTGACTTATTTAGCCTTTTATGAAAAATACATTATCCACTCAAAACGTCCCAACACTAAAAATACTCAAATTCATGAAACATCCAACAATAAATTTTTGACAAAAAGGCAAAGGGGTGAACTTGTTGCGCGTCTGTTTTGGGTCGCACCTAACAGAGGTGAACAGTTTTATTTAAGAATTCTACTGCAAACATACCCGTGTCGCAGTTACACGGATCTCATAAATCTTGGTGGTCCAAATTGTAAAACTTTCCAGGAAGCTGCTAAAATAGTAGGTCTTGCTGATGATGAGGTCGAATACGAAAGAGCCATGTTGGAAGCTTCAGCTTTTTTCACAGGACCACGCCTTCGTAGCTTTTTCGTACTTTTGGCTGTAAACGGTGTCCCAGTCGCGTCTCTGTGGGACACTTTTGAAAAACAATTAAGTGAAGATATTTCACACAGGCTAGGTACTGAAGACGATGATAGGGTGCACACTTTGTGTCTTATACAAATAAATAGAATGCTTCGCAAACACGGATCGTCCCTAGCACAACACGGTTTACCAGAAGTGGTCGATAACACGACTGAGTTAGACCGGGAACGCGAAGAATATAATTGCGAAACGTTAATTGAATATATGTGATGACCTGGGATCGTTGCTTATCACCGGATCAAAGAAAAATATACGATTACGTTTGTAAACTTTGTACCGACAATAATTTCCGCGCAACAAACATTACTGCAATTTTCGTTGATGGTCCTGCAGGTACTGGTAAAACTTTGCTTTTAAAAGTAATAGCAGCATATGTACGCGGTAATTTAAAAGAAGTCGTTTTATGTACTGCCAGCTCTGCGATTGCTGCTCAAAACTACGAAGGAGAGCAGAGTTGATTTACCACTCTACCATAATAATATACGACGAAGCACCCATGACCCATAAACATTTGATTCATCTGCTCGATAGGTCGTTGCGTGATCTCGTGCGTAATGACAAAATCTTTGGAGGGAAAATTATTATTTTTGCAGGAGATTTTAGGCAAATCCCTCCAGTAGTTACAGATACAAAAACTAATTCTGACATCTTAAATGCATCAGTAAAAACATCTCCAATCTGGCGTAAGTTAAAATCATTTGCGTTGACTACATCCCAGAGGTGTAGCGAAGATGTAGAGTTTGCAGATTTTTTGTTAAATTTAGGTTCAAATACATGCCCACCCATGCCTTAAAAATTGGAAACACAATTCAAAATTTCGTTGATTTAAGTGGTATCGAACTAGTATCTGATATAGATGAACTCATCGATTTTGTATTTCCGTTTCTATCTGAGAGCTGTGCTTGCATACATAGAGCAATTTTATGCACACGCAATGACGCCGTTGAAAGAAATAAATGACATCATATTAGAAAGATTGAAAGGTGAAACTTTGCACTTTTACTCCATAGATAAAGTTGAAAGCGATAGTACTGCAGATGAATTATTTTATGGGGCAGATTCACTAAATAGGATGCAACCAAAAGGTATGCCAGAGCACGATTTAAAACTTAAAATTGGGTGCGTGTGCATGATTACCTATGCGTAACCTTAGCTTTGCAGACGGACTTGTAAACGGCACAAAAGTCATAGTAACTGCAACATCGCCACGAATAATGACTGTAGGAAAAGTCAGATAGTACCGACAAATATTTAATTCCGCGAATTTTGTTCAAGGGTCCTATCGATCCCAATAGCCCTTTTGAACTGTGCCGCCGTCAATTTCCTTTACAATTGAGTTACGCAATGACTATTCACAAAAGTCAAGGTCAAACCATCAACCGCGTAGGAATAGATCTCAGGTCAGATATGTTTAGTCACGGTCAATTGTACGTCGCACTAGGTCGAGTCACTAATAAAAATTGCATAAAAATTTTAATACACCAGGATCGGCTTTTTAATGACAAACCATACGCAAAAATTGTAAAGTAAAGGGCAAAGGCGAGTGAGGGACCGCTTGATAGTGCCTCTGGTAGTCGAGATATCGGCGACGCGGGATATGCCGTTCTCCCCAGGACACTTCCTGATCGGTCGGCCGCTGACCGCACCGCCATCTCCAATCATTGATGATACAGCACGCTGCCGCACAAGATATGAGGCCATCGAAAAAATGCGTCAGCAGTTTTGGACACGTTGGCAACGAGAGTACGTTTCCGAACTACAAACAAGGATTAAATGGCGTGAGAACAAAGCCAAGTTGGCTATTGGTGATCTAGTTCTCATTCAGGAGGACAATACGCCGCCGCTATGCTGGCGCCTGGGGCGCATTGCCAAACTGTATCCTGGAGAGGACGGCATATCCCGCGTCGCCGATATCTCGACTACCAGAGGCACTATCAAGCGGTCCCTCACTCGCCTTTGCCCTTTACTGGACTGATCTAGATGTTCATCACACATTTCTAAGCAACAAACGAAGACATAATTTAATGAAAATAGAGACAAGATTTAATGAAAAGGAAACCTCTCGATACTGAACCACGTGCACACCATCGCCACAGAATCCACATCACTGCATCGCCGCATACAGCGCCGCACTGCCACTTCCCGCATCGTGCACACACGTCCCTGCACCTGTAGTTCTGCATAAGCGCCAAGGGCGCAACTTCATCAGCTTCAACGACGACAGAAGCCCTCGGCGCCAAGGTCTCCTCGTCCACGCTCCCCTGCTGGACTTCCCCGGCCCCGGAGTATGTTCGCGCCAACACTACGCGACCAGAAAATCGACTAAGCCGCGCTTCCCATCACTAGCGCGCACCCCGCAGCGCGTCTGCGTCGAGCGAGCCGCGCTCTCGCTCTCTTGCTCCGCTACCGCCGACGACTACACACGCTACCAAGCGCTCCCGAGCGCGCTCCTAGTAAGCTGAGAAACCCACGCGCTTACATACCGGAACTTTTGTAAACACGTCTTCATTAGGGATTAATTTCAATCTAAACATTTTAAAATTTAGAGCTACCTGAGGAAGTATAAATTGTTCATCTCTGTATCTTCATAGGCAAATCACGCGATCAATGTGTATAATATTAATTATCAAGAAATCGTGTTGGCATGGCTATTCCGTGTGTTCCTTTATTAATCTTTATTATGTTTATTATAATTATTTATACTAGTTTATTTTACTTTAGCCTTTACGGAAGAAATGATCGTGTTGAGTATTGATGTTAAATTAAAAATTATAATTTCAACTTTACTTGAAATAACAATTAATCAACAAATGAAATGGTACGTTTTGTCGAAAGATTCAGTCTTAGGGTAAGATCATTGTGTTGCATCCTGTTACCAAACAATGGAAATGCATTCAATAATTGTCAATTAGGCATGAATTTATTGTGGTTATGTTTTGCTATCAGACCTGTAAGCCAACTGGATGTTCGTCAATTGGCTTGTTGCTTAGAATACGATCTGGCCTAGAGTGGAGTCAGTATAACTGATTGTCAGTACGAAATCTTCATATGTATTGTTGTCAATAGTGATGGTAAGTCGGTTGAATGTCTTCATTATCAACTCAGTATTCGAAGTTGTGTTGTCTGTGGTACACTGATCTCTGCGTAATAAAAAATAAAGGAATGTTTTCTTTGAGCAAAATTTTCTATTTGCAGTATCAAGAGTACCTTCCCTTCAGGTAGCATTACAAAATTCCATCCTGTATATCCACGTGAACGTTTTGGTCATTTTTTGTACATTCCATCTTTATATTCTCATACGTGTTTATGAGAATGTAAAGATATTTCATCCAAATCCGCTTAGTATTTTTTACAAGAAATACCTACCTAACAAACATACTTACAAACATTCGCGTTTATAGTATTAGCAGGAGGTATTACTGTATCCACTTGAACGTTTTGGTCATTTTTTGTGTTATGTTCCATTATCATCTCTATATTCTCAAACATAAAGATATTATAAGGATACAGTATTTCAAAATTAAAGATACTATGTAATTTTGTTGTCTTTGGTCAAATTTAAAGAGATTAACATAATGACGGTGCCGTCTCAATATATTTATGTGAACCTTCTACATGCACTATATAAATATTAATATTTTTAGAAAATACAGTGATATTCATCACGTGCTTAGTAGGAACAAACACAAATTTGTTATTACATAAGGCTAAAAAAATAGGTTTTAGTTTCAATGTGTGTGTCTGTATTCATGAATCAAACCTTAATAAATTCAAATCATTTAATTTAAAAAAAAAATTCAAGGAGGGTTACCCTCCCCAAGGATCTTTAACATACTATGAATCAACTGTTTGAGGGATTGAGCAGGATGCATGTCGGTTGCCGCATAGATGGCGTTAGTGTTAACAACACAAGTTATGCGGACGACATGGTGCTATTAAGTTCGTCAATCAATGGATTAAGAAAACTACTAACTGTGCGGAGAAACATGGTTTAAAGTGTAACACAATAAAATTAGTGAGACATGGTTTTTGTGGGAAACAACAAAAGGAAAAATATCGACATTTTAACAGTGTTTCTAAGTTTAAGTACCCGGGCATATTGGCGCTATTATATATGGACGCTGTCGGTACGGGAAAGCATGCTGGCACATACATTCGCTCGCTGACGCTATTTGAAGCGTACTGACAAAATTTATACACGAGCGGTCTATGAGTCAAGTACTTACACATAACGTGCCTACGGTTCCCTCAAAGTTTAGTATAATAACATTTTCAGGGCACTGTTGTGCCTCCCTCGTTTCTGCAGTGCCTCAGACATGTTTACGGACGCGCAAGTGGATGACTTTTATGCAATTATGCGCAAGAAAACAGCGCCGGTCATGACGGCGATGTATGGGAGTAGCAACAGCATCCTGAAAATGATAGCTAATAAGTTGGACACGACTGTGTACAGCTGGTACGTCAAGCTGCACGTGAGAGGTGCAGGTTGATGTATCAACCTACATAAATAATCATTAGAATATTCAATCTACTAAAATAGATTTTAAGTACTTGTCTTTTTGTTACTAAAAATATGGATGTGTCTCTAATAACAAACACTTTTTTTTAATCATTGTTTCTTTTTGTCAAATCTTTCTTTGGTACGAACATTGAATGTTAGGACAATTCGGATTATTTTGCTTTCTTTTTAGATACTTTTAAATTTGTCTGGCAGTTTGAGTACCTTTTGCGGCCTACCCAAATGTCCTTTTTTTGGTATTGTTCGTCAGATCGTTGAGCTCTTGAAAGGTCTGAGTTGAGCTGTACGAAAACTGACAAATGCTTGCACTGACTGGACAGGTCCACTCAAATCTGTGTGGTTCTTTCTTCTAAAGACCATCTCAGACATCACCTAATCTGCATGGTTCTTACATGACTGTCTAATTATGAGTACCATGTAGGTGGTTATTCTAAGGGTTACTTTCATAACTGTCTGACAGTTTGAGTACACTATGTGGCCTACCCAAATGTCCTTACTTTGGTATTGTTCGTCGGAACGTTGAGCTCTTCAAAGGTTTGAGTTTGAGCTACACGATAACTGACAAATGCTTGCACTGTCTGGACAGGTCCGCTCAAATCTGTGTGGCTCCTTCCTCAAAAGACCACTTCAGACATTAACCTGCATGTTTCTCTAATGGCTTGAATTTTGCATTGTAGAGACTCAATCTCTTTAGTATTGTATATTATTTATGAAATTGGAACATGTAACGATTATAATATTTTGTAAATAATTGCTGATTTAAAAGAGTGTCCATGGAGTTTCTTGCACGTTCTTCTCCATAAAGATCTACCTATGTTAGCGAACGTGCAATAGCTTCACCACTGACTGACCTACCGTGATAATTCAAGTGCTTATAATTGGTTTACTTGAAATAAACGTAAAAATATTCTCATGCATGTGTAGGTGCACGCAATATTATAAAAAAGTACGTTCTAATTTTGTTTTTGCAATCAAATAATGTTTCTGTGCTTTGTGATTCCTTGAACAAAATGATCTCACAAACGTACAAAACTCATAGTAGGTAAAGTGACGTTTTCAAAATCCATTCATGCAACCATAACTTACTGACTTTCGCTCTTTTTATGCTATAAAAACTGGCTATATTTTTTTATTTGCTGATAAAGTTCGATAAGTAGTGCATCAAATTAAGTTAAGAATAATTAATAAAATTTGCTTTCCATTGAACTTCGACAGCCTTATTACAAAACGCGTTCTAACCTTTGACATTGGTTTAAATCAAAAAGCCATTTTTTTATTTCGACCTTTATTCCTACTGCTATAAAGTTCTTTAAGGCACTTTGACAACATAGATTGGGATATAAAATCTGTTTTTGTATAAATAACTTCAAGACAGTCGGAATAACGTTAACTGTTAAAAAATGCATTTTTTATTTAAACCATTGTGAAAAGTTAAATTTTGTTTTGTAATAAGGCCGTGACGGCTTTAATTCGATATGTTGGGGTAAGGTTGAGGAAGAATAAGTATAATATTTTGAAGTATTTCTGAAATATAAAGAGATACTGCCTTCAGGACTCAATACTAGAGCTTTCATTTGATAATATACGATGAGACAATTCGCTTAGCCTTTCTTTCGAATTAGTTTTGAATGAGTTGCCAGTCTTGGCATTTATTGAATCGGTGCAATGTGTCGGTAATGTCGAGCGGTGGTGATTGGTAGCAGTTTATGAATTTCCGTTCTCCAAAAAAGTCAAACTATCCTGTAGTTTGCCCCTTAACAAAACTCTGTAATATAACGTACGAACTGAGACCAATCGTGAAAATCATCAATAGTCAAGTAGGTCAAGTGATTATGTCAGACACAACGATCCCAACTCCAAAGCCACGCTCAGTAGTCATGGAATCTAGCTTTTCATTTGCAACTAATGGGATTTCAGTCGAGAAAAAGGTAAGGCTATTAATAATTGAACACATATTTGTTCGTTCGTGGGCCGTCTGGTATTGAGCACTGGAGGTACATTCTTTTCTAAATACGTTAGTAAGACGATTTAGTAACGTTTATTAAAGACAGGGCTAAATTCAAAGTTGTATATATAACTTCTACGAATATATCTCAGTTCAGGTAATATGCCCTAACTATTCTTAACCTTAAACTAACCTAAGCTTATGGTGGAATCCCCGATTTTAAAACATTCTTTATCGCTGCTCCGCTCCTATTGGCTTAAGCGTGATGATATATAGCCTATAGCCTTCCACGGTAAATGGGCTATCTAACACTGAAAGAATTTTTCAAATCGGACCAGTGATTCTTGAGATAAGCGCGTTCAAACAAACAAAGTAACAAACATACAAACGAAAAGACTCTTTAGCTTTATAATATTAGTAGGTATATAGATTAAGTAGCCATCTTCTTATGCCTAAATCAAGATGTGACAATTTAAAAAATATAATTAGGTATAGCACACAATTAACAAGAAACGGTCAACTTTGAAAATGAAAACAAAATATCTAGTTTTAATTTCCGCGAATATTAGTGGGTTGCAGGTATGCACCTCCCTCCCGCCCGCTATATTATGCACATGCAAGATTACTAGGCAAATGCAAGGATTTTAAGCACATGCAGGAAGGCAATGCAAAACCCAACACCATTACCAACACGTGTTTCGCCTCTCCACGAGGCATCCTCAGGGGACGTGTTGACTCGCTGACCGTTGAGTTGCAACTCAACGGTCAGCGAGTCAACACGTCCCGAGAGGCGAAACACGTGTTGGTAATGGTGTTGGGTTTTGCATTGCCTTCCTGCATGTGCTTAAAATCCTTGCATTTGCCTAGTAATCTTGCATGTGCATAATATAGCGGGCGGGAGGGAGGTGCATACCTGCAACCCACTAATATTCGCGGAAATTAAAACTAGATATTTTGTTTTCATTTTCAAAGTTAAAATGGATTTCCGCAAAGTAACGCCTGACTCAATCAATTTTTTAAGAAACGGTCAGTAAAAAAACATCATTTCTTTCTTCAAAAAAAGTCCACCGGTGTTAAACCAACAATTCTTTACACGAACAAAAGTGACTATAGCGTACAGTTGGAAACACACATTTTTGTACTATTTTCACTCAATCAATTATTATTCTCATACCCTGCTTCATTGTTGTCCTTCTATCATTGAAACCTTCTCATAAGGTTTCACTTTTTGCACTATAAAAAATGACTGAAACATTCGGTTGGACATAATACCACTTTACTTTTGGCACTCTTTCTACTCAAACATCAAATATACATATGTATTCCTAATACAATAAGATTGTTGTGACTGAAGCTATTGATTGGACACATATTTTATTTACTTTACTCAAACATCATACGCATAATTCGTTATCTATTATCCTTTTATTTTTACTATAGCAAATAATTTAAACAGGTACCTATAATGTGCCTCCGATAACATAGTTATGACCGAAAGATTATTAAAATGAGATTGTGTGATGTACGTGTATGTATGTACATCATAAAAAATAATCACTTATGTTGCATCACAATTGATGATGATGACGATGATGCGATCCGACCGATTTCGACCGCTTGGCCGAAATCGGTACTTATACGTTACGGCCCAGGCACAATTATTCACTATACTCAAACATTAACTCATCTCTTCACATCACTCAGCTCTTCACTCTTTACACAGTAAAAAGTGACTGACGCGATTTGTTGGACACCCATGTCTTTACTCAAACATTACACTATATACATAACTACGTCATTGTTGTAGTTCTATATCTAAACACAGTCCACAGCTATTCACTCTTTACACGGTAAAAAGTGACTGAAGCGATTTGTTGGACACATCATTCTTTACTCAAACATTGCACTCATATGCATAACTACGTCATTTTTGCTATTCTATTTTTAAACACAGTCCACAGCTCTTCACTCTTTACATAGTGAAAAGTGACGGATGCGATTGGTTGGACACATACTTCTTTACTTAAACATTACACTCATATACATAACTACATAACTACGTCTTTTTTGTTGTTCTATTTCTAAACACAGTCCACAGCTCTTCACTCTTTACACAGTAAAAAGTGACTGACGCGATTTGTTGGACACCCAAATCTTGACTCAAATATTACACTCATATACATAATGACGTCATTTTTGCTGTTCTATTTCTAAACGCAGTCCACAGCTCTTCACTCTTTCTACAGTAAAAAGTGACTGACGCGATTGGTTGGACACATAGTTCTTTACTCAAATATTACTCTCATACATATGTATGTAGCTACGTCATTTTTGTTGTTCTATTTTTAAACACAGTCCACAGCTCTTCACTCTTGACATATTAAAAAGTGACTCAAGCGATTGGTTGGACACATAATTCTTTACTCAAGCATTACACTCATACACATGACTACGTAATTTTTTTAGATCTATCTTTCATACACAGTTCACAGCTCTTCTTTCTTTGCACTATAAAAAATTGGATGAAGCGTTCGTTTGGACATAAATCTCTTTATTTTTGGAACTTTATTCAAACATTATACACGTTCATACCTACGTCATTTAGGACAGTAAACCTTTCTATGTTGAGCGTCCTACATCTCCAGCGACCCAAGTCCAAGTCGATGACATATCCTAGCAACAGTTCGTCACCTACTAACGCAGAGACCAGTGTACCACAGACAACACAGCTGAGTTGGTACTGAATACATTCATACGACTTACCATCACTTTTGTCAGCAATGGAGATTTCGTACTGACATTCACTTGTACTGACTCCACTCTATGCCAGATCGTATTCTAGGTAACAAGCCAACTGACGAAAATCCAGTTGACCAGGTTTAATGACAAAACATGACCGCAGTTAATTCGTGATCGATTGACAGTTACTGAATGAATTTCCTATGATCGGTAACAGTATCCAGCACAATGATCTTACCCTAAGACAGAATCATTCTCCAAAAAGCACTTTTCATTTGTTAGTTAATTGTTATTTTAAGTAATGCTGAAATCATTATTTTTAGTTTGACAAAACTCGTAACACATTTCTTCTTTCTTTTCTATGTACTATTTGAATTATTTTATTCTTCTACTATTCATGTGTTGATATTTTCTATACTTATTACCACCATTATGCCTTCTCTTCTTTACTATTTATGTATTACTCTATATTATGACTACTACTACTTTTATTCCTTCTCATTCTTACTATTCATGACTCAGTATTACTTATATGCCTTTTTCTTATTACCACCATAATTACCGTCAACTCGCTGAAAATTGTAAGAACATGATTTTTTATTGTATAGAGTCGATCAACTTTGCATTGTATAGTTGCATGCATTTCCGACATACCTACACTCAAAACTATTGTTGTTATTATTGTCTGTTATTACTACTACTACTTTTTACACCTTCTTCTTCTTCTTCCAATTTATGTATTATTATTATCTATTTCTAGGTTCTTATTACCAACATTGTATAGAGCCAATCAATTTTGCATTGTATAGCTTCATACATTTACAATTTTTAAATATAATGACTGTAAACTATGATTTTGAAAAGAGTGTCCATGGAGTTTCTTGCACGTTCTTCTCCATAGGATCCACTTTTTGGAACGTGCACCAGTCGCGCTGGAGATGGGGGTCGGTGAGTCGTCTCGTTCAGAGCGACTTGCTGTTCTTATTACTGGCGCGGCAGGACTAGCTTCACCTAGCTGACTGACAGACCTTGACTTTTCCAAAGTTCCTTTACACAGTTTATTTGAAATAAATGATTTTTACTTTGATTTAAATTTGAGTTTAATTTTTATTTTCTCAAACAAAGAATATCTCTTTGCTGTGTGATTCCTTTGAATAAAACGTTCTAACACACGTACACACATCATAGTACGTAGTTAACTAAATGACATTTATAAAATCATTAACTTGATTTCTTTAGGAATTCATACGAACATTTTATAATTTACTTACTGATTTTTGTTGTTTTTATAATTAAAAACTATATTGACAGGTCTCTAAAGAATAAAAATATTCTTTAGAGACCTGTCAATATAGTTTTTAATTTTTTGATAAAGATCGGCAGGTACTGTGTCAAAAAAGTAGCCATCTTCTTATATTTCAATCTAGGTGTGGAAAATTTAATATAAAAAGAATATAATTAGGTATAGTAAACAATTAACAAACAAGAAAGTGGGTAAAAAAACAAACATCCTTGCTTCAAGAAAAGTCCACAGGTCTTCACTTATACACGAATAAAAGCGATTGTAGCATTCAGTTTGACTCACATTTATACTGTTGCGCGCCCCAATTAAGTAAGGAAGATAGCGGCATTCGGTACCTACCACTAGCGCCATCTAGTATCGAGTAGCAGAACTAGTGAAGTCAAGGACCTTCGAGATTTTTCTATGCTAGAATTCTCGGACCTTAGTCGGTCGCGACCGATATGTACGCGAACTTTCTGGATCTACTCGGCGCCCTATATAAGGCACACTACAGAATCGCGGCAGCCCGATGAACATCCTAAACCCATTATTGTAGAGGACCCATTATTATGATCAGTTGAACAAAATTAAATGTGCAATCATTTTATTTTCCAGTGCTTGGCCAATTACTGAAACAGTAAAACTTGAAAGGTAATAAAAAAGAAAATATTGAAGTTCTTACAATTCAGGTTCAAAAATTATTCAAGCAGTTTAATAAAACAATGGGCAGTAAAATGATGTAGGTAATGGGCAGTTAAATGCTGGGATGGATGGTTTATACATGGAATAGGCAGTTTAATGAAATGCCTAGCCAAGTAGCGGAATAAATAAATAAAGTTTATCACTACATAGTATTAAACAAAGTCGCTTCCCGCTGTCTGTCCCTATGTATGTATGCTTAAGTCTTTAAAACTACGCAACGGATTTTGATGCGATTTTTTTAATAGATAGAGTGATTGAAGAGGAAGTTTTATATGTATAATACATGCATATTATAGTAGAGGAAACATTAGTAGGTATCTACATTGAACCCGTGTGAAGCCGGGGCGGGTCGCTAGTAATTTAATATGATAATGTGTCCCGTAGGTGTAGGATTGCCCGCCGTACTCTATTGTAGAATATTGTACCTACTCTATTTCGTGTGGCTGTATTACAATTTTACAACGTGCACAAGCGAGCACTCATTTATCACACCCGTTTTTCAGGCATTAATCAATGACATGATCAAACTGAAATCTTAAAAATGAAAGAGCAAATGAGCTGTTTAGTATATTTTGTTCGCTTAAAACGAGGAGGTCACGCAAAGTGACGATTCCCTGACTAAAGGCCTTAAATTCATTTGAGGCCACCAGAGGATAGTTCTGTTAAGCAGTAACCAGCCTTATTGCTGAGCAGCGAGTGGGCCACGTCAAAAAAGAAAAGAAAAAAGAGACGATCAGTTGACTTGAAATATCCTGCGCACGGATCCAAACACCCAAGCATTTTGACCGGTAGTGGCTTAAAACTCTATGCTGGGTTTTGCTTGAGGACCTCAGCAACCGCAGCGGCAGCAGTCCATGAAGGATGAAATAACGTAAGGGACCGTCATAGGTTGCGGCCCACACCAGACTACCCACCTTCCATGGCACCAACGACATGCCACCAGATGACATCTCTTCCCATCGTCACGTACCAAACCGCTAGTTTCCAAGGGATATACTAGAGACAAATCCAAATTATTATAAAAGTCGGCTGGGAGATTAAAGGGCATTTGGAGCGACACGGGTGGATTTACGTCAGTAAGAGTCTAATACACCCTTTCGCTGTGTCCAGAGCGGAAAAGCTCATTTAATTTCCCATCCAAACAAAAAGATTCGAAGTATGAATAATTCCGTTGATTGCTTGCCGTGCTATGCGGCCTGCGTCTCGCAGGCTATCGGCAACTTCACCGCAGTGACACCGCTGGGGAGCAACTCTAGGTGGCGCTCAACCATAGACAAATGGCAAGGCGAAACTATGCGTCATCCATCGTAGTACCTACCTATGGTGGATGACAGGAGTGCTCGAAAACGTAATATAAACCCGACTCCAATTTCTCCACAGCCATTAAAAGTTCACAATAATTAATATTGATTCTCTTTTTAAAATAGGAATAACATTTTCTTTCTTCTAAAATTACGTGTACAGGACAACCCTACGTATCGACGTCGCACGTCATTTACGCCTCTCTGTGACTCCAGCTTCTCAGTAATCTATAAATAGTAATTAAGTAACTTCTCGTGTATGATCTGTGTTTCCGTTTAGTTCTTTTTAAGTGTAAAATGGAATGTCGAGTGAAATTCAGAAGTTTATTTTCTAGCCTAATCCTACGCCCAGACGAAAAGAACGAGGAAAGACTGCATTATTTTTTTAAAGAAAAAATAATGATATCTCAATGTTTTATCAAGTTAGACCAGGGAGGAGTCAGGTAAATATGTAGGTACTATTGAACAAAGTCGCCTTTAGTGGCGGTGTGTGTTCGTTTAGTTGTTCTAGAGACGAAACATTATCCCTTTTTCACATCGGAATCACTATGGCATTGCCTCATCTCAGTACCTAGTGCAGTAAAGCAGGGTCGGATCGCTTGTTAATAGTCACATTATCGATTAGTCACCAACGAGACGTAAACACATTATTCATCTTTCAACAGCTCACAAGTGAACACTTATCATGAAGCTGTTTCTAACATTATTTGTTGTAATGTCTGTACTCAGTCCTCTGTGTACCGGTGCATTAAAACGTGTCCGTTTAATAGATTCTGGTAAATCTGCTGCGACGACACCATCTGTTGCTGATCGCTTTCTTGCTACATTGGTTTGTCCGGGTGGCGGCCGCAAAACGAAGTCAGGAATATGTCTGTGAGTACTGTGTTCATTTAATTTGTTCTTTGTAAGTACTTTTCGTTATCTTCAACTAATACTATTAAAATACCTTCCTCAGTGATGAAGTTATAAAACTTCAAAGTTGATAAACTGTGTCAATTTTTTTATTAATATTCCTTAATGCTCGGCCAAACGTGATAAAATAACGGAATTAACAGAGATAGCACATATTGCGTGTGACGTTGAGTTTGCGTCAGTACAAACGACATTTTGCGTGACAAAGATAGAACTATAACTTCAAAAGCATGTAGCTTCTATACTTTTATGTCAATTGTAGTTATTTTATCATAAATCGATACAATTTTAGTGATAGCTTTCATATAAGCTAATCATTATCACTAATCAGGGCTACACCTTTTTATTTTTTTAAATTTTCTTTAGCCAATGTTATCCAATATGACTGAACGCTTCTAACGATTCCACATACTTTGTTATATCGGTTAAGCCGTTTAGAAGTTATGGTGGAATAAAGAAACTCACAAACATACATACATACACACATACATGAACCCTGAAAACATAACACTCCTTTTTTTGGCAGTCGCGTAAAAAGTCTGTCATCACCCACAGCTCGACTGGGCTATTGAGCATTGACTTAAGGGCTTTTTGGCCTCGCACAGTTTAAAATTAATATTAAGCTTTCAATTTCCTATTACCCCTAGCTGGGGCAGAGAAGACCTCCATTGCAAATGATCTTGAGCCTCACTTCACTCCACGTCACTCCCATACTCGTCACATCTGTCAACACGTTCCGTCGCCCGGTTTGAAAGGAATCTAACACTGAAAGATTTTTTCAAATCGGACCAGTAGTTTCTGAGTTTAGCGCGTTCAAACAAACAAACTCTTCAGTTTTATAATATTAGTATAGATAATTAGGGTCAGTTATTTTTCCATATTTCCAATGTTCAGTCAGACTCACATATTATTCAAAAGCATTTTGTATGACGCGTCATTAAACCAGAAAGAATCACTTTTCCTTATTCTGGACGACTTATGCATTCCTCCTCATCATCCTTTAAATGCCATTAGCATCGAACTTCGTAATATAGTTACTTATCCGAAACACAAAATAATGTATCGTAGATACTTAATATCCTACTTTCTACAAATATCATAAACTAGCTTAAGCCGCGGGATCGTTTGCGTTAGTTATTATATTTACGAAAAACGATAGCATATAACCGTCTCCAGAGTCCAATATAATATATTCTGTACCAATATTCATCAAAATCACTTCAGCAATTTAGGCGGGAAGCGTATTTATTACAATTTATCAACGCTACATATAAAGACATTTAAGAAACGTGATTTATTCGTCTTATGGTACGGAATCCTTCGTTTGCATTGGGCTCGCACTTGACCAGTTATAATAACCATTTTTTATTTAATTTTTCAGGCCTGTAACAACAACAGAGCTGGCATGGATTTGGGAATAACATACGAACAGTATAGAAATACTTTCAGGCTATAGTAGACGAACAGCAGATCAGCCTATACTGTATATAGCGAACAGCTCGGAAACACGAAGATTGCCGATGCATAACTCCAAACATAACATTGAACACTAGCACTTCGTCCGCGACTTTATCTGCACAGATTTTGTACAAAGGATTTTCCACCTTTTCACCCACGTATAGGACAAACTTCTAAAAATCCCACCTACATCAAAAGTATAAACTCATGATACGGGGTCACTATCGATATTAAAAAAATATACAGGTAGGTATTATCCCCTATCTGTACCCGCCTCAGTTTGTACAACTGAACCAGAAGAAGCTCGCACGCTGGCTGACTGTTCACTCCGGACCGACAGCGGTGTGCCACGCTGATGCCTCGCGGTTCCTGTTCCCTGCTCCGCTACTACCTTTACTGCTGAATATCCAACGGACCAAGCGATCAGTTTGCTGAACGCGCTGATTGCGCAGTAACCGGAGGTCGATATACAGAGTTTGTATGACAGAGGGGCGTTAAATTACACTACCGTATGCTATATGTGTTTAGTATTAATTCGATACGGTATAAAAATAAAAAGCACCAAAAATTTTTTTTTTTCGAACAAACTAAATAGCTTACAAATTCAACTGACCTTAGATACTTATGTGACAAAGCGGCACCGTCATTTGGTTGTACTTGTGACTTGCATCAAAGCGGCAACGCATCGTAAGTTATACTCAGATTTATCGTTTTAAGGGGCATGACCTATGGCGTATAGACATAATCAGCTGTTAGGAAATATACATCGTATTCAACGGGGCAAAAACTTAAAAAATCATTTGCGACTAAACTACTGCTCCTATTTAATTGATTTTTGCAGTTAAATGGAAGCCCCTCTGTCGTATCAACTTTGTATTTACGAGCACTCATCGATCGATGATCGAAAATAGTATTATTTGTTTTAATTTATAAGAATAATTTTAGGCTGGCTCTACGCTTTGGAGCAAACTATAAGTTTAGTGTTTATGTTTTATGCTATAAGTTTAGTTAGTAATGCATTCTAAATAAATTATAAAAGGATGCCTTGTGCAAAACATAATGTTCCTAGACCCACTAGTGTCAGTTTTGCGTTGATATGTCACTGAGTCAGTATTTCCTTTATGTGTAGATAGAATCAATGTCATCATGTATAGAATTAGATAGAATAAACTATATCGATTTATTTATCTCCTTAAAACTATAAGTAAGTAGGTACCTACTTCATTATAATAAATACAAGAATCTAAAAATGAAAAACTTGTGTCCTGACGAATATGCCCTGACGCTGAGGAGTGTCATGCTCACCCGAAAGTCTCTGATGGTGGCGCATGTTTGTTTTTCATCATTTGGTTCCGTCAGCTGGGACTGGTGATCTGTCAATTGTGTGTTTAATTATGTACCTACCTCTTCTTTATTTATTTTTATTTTTACTCCGGACGCTTTTATTATGCACGTTGTTCTCGCATAAATGAATCATTTCAGTAAGAACTATGTAACATATATTGATTTAAAAGAGTATAAGTACGTAGAGTTTCTTACAAGGAGCAGAAGAATCTCCATAGAGATGTACGCTTTGGGACGTGCAAATAGCTTCACCTCATTGACTGACCGACCTTTGCAATTCATAAATGCCTGTAAATTGTTTAATTGAAATAAATGCTTTGAGATTTTTGAGTTTAGAATATAGCTGGTCAGTGTCATAATCAATTATTTACTTCCAAGTATCGTCATAATTATAGTAAGAGGAATTGAAAGGTGAAACAAAAAGCATATTGGTACCCAAGAAATAGTAAAAGCAATCGAGGTAGACAGTTCTGAAGAAGGAAAGTCAAAATAAAACCTATAGGAAGTAAAACATGGACTAGGAGAGCGTAAAATAGAACAGTGGAAAGACCTTTATCAAACCTGCGCAAACAGACCAGTATGTCGCGAGAGTCGATAGATTAAGATTAAAACTATTGTAAAAAAGCTTGTGTCTTAATGAAGTCTTGTATTATTTTAATTTGCCGATAATCCAAAATACCACACCAATCCATCAGCGCCGATCGAGGGTATCGATCAACGATCAATCGATTAACACCCTCACTCACCTTTTAACTAATTTCTGCGGTACTACAGTAGCTGCGAAACAGATAATCGAAGGCATGGCTAAACCAGCGATAATACTCAACTAAATAAAGTATTGGAAAGTGAAAAACCTTACGAATCGAACAATTAAGCATCTGGTCCGTGCACTTATTTTCTCGATATTTCTCTATGGGGCTGAGACTTTTACTATCGGATCTATCTACACTAATATTATAAAGAGGAAAGATTTGATTGTTTTTTTGTTTGTTTGGATTGAATTTATAGGCTCTGAAATTACTTGACCGATTTGAAAAATTCTTTCACTTTTGGGAAGCTACACTATCTCCGGTCAACATAGGCTATATTATATCCCCACATTCCCACGGGAACGGGAACTAAGCGGGCGAAACCGCGGGGTGATGCTATAGACAAGAAAAGAATCGACACCTTTGGAAGTAGCCACCGCCGCCTATTAAGCTTACCAGAGACAACCCATAGATTCATCAACAGCTGAAAATATACATAGAAGAGCAACATTATTCAGTCGTCAAATAGTCACATATTTCGGACACAATGGTTGCAGAGTAAGTTCCAACTACAAGGGACGTCTTGTGGGGACTGGAAAAAAAACAACTCGGTGTTTTTAGTTGTTTCTTCGTTTTTTGAACACCGACTTCCTAAATTAAGGTTATTTTATCGTTTTTTTGTTTAGAAGTCGGTTTTCTTTTTTGTGTGGTACATACCCCCCCCCCCCCCCCTTAAACGTACCAATCACATTGATGTACAAACAATAAACAAACATGCGATTTCAGCAATCCCGAAAGATTTGCTATTATTTATTTAAGAGTTCCGATTCCTACCTCTGTTCTTCATCAGATCTTCACCAATCTAGAAAGAGGGACCACACGTTGAAATACTAAGATGCTCTTCCAACCATCGTATACAATTTTATTCGTATGAGAAAATCGTCAATGTACCTACCCCAAGCCACGCATTATTAGGGATAACTCAATACCTAATAGTCGTCAATGTCAAAATTTAAATGAAACCACACAACAAGCACCAGCTTTCGAATACAAAAATAATCATCAAAATCGGGACACCCAGTACAAAGTTATGAGGTAACACACACACAAAAAAAATACAGTCGAATTGAGAACCTCCGCCTTTTTTGGAGTCGGTTAAAAATGATGAGAGACTGAAACCCCAAATAATGCTCCGGCCAGCCAAATATCTGAGCAGCAGTAGATATCTTTTAGTACCTCATTCCACCAGTCAGCTAATCGTAACAGATGGAGAAAAACCATTGACAAATAGAAACGGAGTTACGATTCTCAGCAGTGATAAAAGGATGAAGAAAAAGAGTTGCGCCAAATACCTACTTGTTAATCGGTCTGCGGCCCAAGCTAGGCTATGCGGGTACCTGTCTTAGTTTTAAGTACAGAAACGTAGTATATATACTTAATATTCTACTCATTTTTATTCTAATTAATATTTGCTGTAGCGTTGGCTCCGTCACTCATCAGGTTCATAGAAGGACCAGCGAAACACAGCACCTATCTGGCAGATTGCTGAGACGAACCACTTTGCCGCATTCGTGAGGCACGCACTTTTTGATGTTGTTTTTACACTCACTTTTTTTATTTGGTATATCCCCAAGTGTCATCAAATAAATTCCAGAGATGAATTATCTCATACAAAGAAACAAACAATTCTATCTCGTTACGTTATAATTTAAAGGTCAGTTTTAAGATAAAAGGTTATCAATCAATCCCCACAGTGCATGTAAATTAAGCGACATTACTCACTTACTCATTCTATCAGAAACGCAATCAAACAAGTGACATGAAGCTGTTGTGTCTCTTCGTCCAGCATACTCACCATGGAATCCTGATATTTCATGAATGTCAAAAAACTGTTCTGAAATAGTGCTAAATAGTGCCCAAAGGAAAAAAATAGTGCTCTTGTACTTGCGAAGTTATAGCCATAGTTCGATGAGTATGCTGGACGAAGGTTTCGCCCAGCATACTCACCTCCGTCCGGAGAATCTGTATACGCTTCAAACATAATTCATACTTCAAAAAATAGTTCCCAAATAGTGCCAAACGGTGCCCAAAAAGAAAAAACAGTGCTCGAATAACTTCGGAGTTATAGGCTTCGTTCAGTGAGTATGCTGGGCGTAGGTTCTACGCCCAGCATACTCACCTCAGTGCGCGAATATCGAACGAGCTATAGGTACAATTTACGTCTCAAACAATTGTGCTTGAAATAGTGCCCAATATCAGTCCAATTTTTGCTTGACTTTTGACCTAGAAAACCATTAAATTTGATTGTAAACTTCTACATACATTACATTGAGTACAGTCGAATACAATATTATTAACTTTCTTTCTAACAATTTTTGTCTTGTGTAAATTATTAATTGTCTATGTAAGGGAGTATTTACTTTAGAATCGCAATATTATTAATTACACATTATTTTAATAATACTTTATAATAATATGATTAAGCCTTCGCGCGTCGCATGGGACCCCGGTAGCTAGGAACAATGATTTTATATATTTTGTCTAGATCACGGCGCTTGAAGGATTAAGATATCAAATGAAGTAAATCATGCATGAAAAATAAAGTTGCTGTTATTAATGCTTACATTACAACTGACAAAATTATTCAAAATAATCATTTTCCGGATCAAGGACGGTACCACAACGTTTACGGAATTGACCTGTATTCCTCATGTGATAAAGTTCAATATAGTGTGGCAGTAATGGATGCACGTACGGTCAATAGGTATGGGGCTTACGACGCGCGGCGCCCGCGACGCAAATGAATATGTTTATGTTTAAATACTAGATGGCGCTGCCCTAACATCTTACGATTATTAGACAAGACTGATCTGTATTTTGAAGGTGATAAGGGTCCATTTTGTGTCACAAAGCAATCGAAACGAACAAGCGCTTCTCAGTTTCTTTGTTTGTTTACTTCGTCGCACATCATTATAATAACGCCGGCTTTTGAGTTTGACTACATAGTGGGTTGCAAAACCAAACAATGTGTTGGTGATGTCATTATTTACCTATATAAAATTGTGTATCTAGTACGTAATCAATATAGGAGCTGCACCCAAATCAGTAAGTATATTTCAATTTATAATAGTGGCATTTAACTAAATTGATTTTACACTCATTCATTAATTGCACTGTAAAACTAGGTAGCAAGCGAGTTGTTTTTTACAAAAACACGTTCATTTTTTCGTTGAATATGACACTGTACACTTAAAATTAAGGACATGCTTAAGAAGTTTTAAAAATGGGTACCTACTTAGTTACTTTTTTAAAGGTTTGATGTAGGTAGGTACACACATAATAACGTAATGTAACTTGTTTGTTTATCTAATTGGATCTCAAATACCTATTTATATACCTACTTCTGCGGAGGCCTGGTTTTATCCTCCAATTCTACTGGAAATGAAACACTGTCTTATTTGCTAGGATATAATTTACTTTTCTTCAATTTTTTTATTACAAGCTTGTCCTCGTTACCCGTCAGGATCTGTTCTCGTCTTAAGTTCACGTTAGTTACATTTCAATATCGAAATAGGTAGAATCAGTCAGCGCGAGCGTCGGTAGTAAGTATAAACGTAACTATAGAATTAACACAGATGTATTTTTTAGATAATATGACGTGAAGTGAAGACTATTACCGATTGTCATCCGGCGAATGCACTTAAACTTTTAAGTGTCGTCAACCTATTCATCACATTTTCTATGGGAGTTGTGACTTCGGGAAATCGTCTTCAGCCTCGTGTTTTGCCCCTTCGCTATTTATAATAGAAATCACGCTAAAATAATGGAAAACACGTAAGTGCTTAAGTACCTTTAGAGGAAGGCTGGAGCCTGTCATACCTATATTAAATTATTTAAATACGTGTTATTTTCAGATTATCTTGAAGACACAATGTTTACCACGTTAGAAGACAACTTTTTCTGACTCGTACTGCGTGAGCGGTGGGGCCCGTTATGTTTTTTACATCTATAGTTGGTATTTTCAGGTAATATAGGTAGTATAAGTACACAAGTGTTCATAATGTTATTGATGTTGATTTATATGTTAGTTAGTTAGTTGTTATTTCATATTATGTTAATATTGAAAACAAATGGCATAATAATTTGTGATAATTCTTGTGAATCTAACGACATGGATCAGCAAGGAAAACGAGGGCCTAAACCAAAGGTTTCATTAGAAACGCAAAAATTAGTAATTTCAGAATTCAAAGATGACTTTTTTAAAAATATTCCTTCCGCAAATGACTCAATTTATAAACAAATTCAAACACGGTTAAATTACAAAATGAGTATTAAATCAATCATATTAAGCATAAAACGAAATTACGAATACTTTTTTGGTGTTGATAAAAAAGAAATAATTCGTAATAATGATTCTAACTTGATAAATCAAAAGTCTACATCGTCATCAAACGAAAGCATTAATAGTGTTTCGGAGAACACCAGTACGCATACATTTTATATGGATACAATAACTTGGGATAGTATTAAGCCTCAAAGGTATTTTTATCACCGAAATAGCAAAATCGCCCCTGGTAGTCTGTATAATGTCAGACGTAAATTAAAACCAAACCAATGGACTAATGTAATTCAAATGCATCTATGGAAAGAAATAAGATCTTTATGCACTTGGTGTTTTAAAAATAATATTGTGAAAGACAATTACGAAATCAAATGCACAGGATATTGTAATCAATGTCACGCAAAAATAATTATAACAACTAACTTAGAAACGGAAAATTTAATTAAACTAGAATGTTGCATAATTAATGAAAATAAAAAGTACTCTCATAACACCAGTAAAAAAAACCGATTACGGTATTACCAAATAAGGGAATTAGGTGAAAAATTACAACACGAAGCAGCAGCTTCTATAAGATATAAATTAGCCTCAACTTTAATGAAGAAAAATGACAAGGAACCTCCAGTATTGCCAAAATTACAAACACTACATCGAATTAAACATGAAAATAAAAAAGTTGATGTTTTCCATCCCAACCCAATATTGTCACTTACTTGTATGTGTGTTTCACCACCTTTTGATAAATGTGTTAGATATGTTTCTGCTTTTCCATTTTATACATTTTACTGGACGGACGATCAAAAGAATTATTATAAAAAATGCCAAAAAGAGTTTAATTATATTAGAGTTTCTATAGACGCAACAGGTTCTATATTTAATAAAAATCTTCGGCCTGTCGTCAATGAACACACACAACTATCTCAAGAGTCGCAAAGTCCTATATTTTTGTATGTTATGATGACAGATACAACCGTTAAAAGTAGCGTGCCAATTTCACAGTGTATATCAGAAAGTCACTCTTTAGATACTATTGCTAGCTGGTTACAATCTTGGTTGGCTAATGGAAAACCTCCAAATGAAGTAGTAACTGATGATTCCGCAGCTTTAGTAGGTGCGGTGGTAAAAGTATTTTGTGGTTATAAATCCACCTCTGACTACTTAAATACATGTTTTAATATTTTAGAAAATAGAACCAAAAAAATTCCAACCTGTTATGTTCGCCTTGATACTTCGCATTTCATAAAAACATTGTATAATCAAAGTATTTTCAAAAATATAGACACTAGAGTAACAAAATTTTTTGTTGATTGTATGATTCTGATTAAAAAATGTGTTTCATACGGAGAGGTAAAGAAAATTATAGAAAATGTTTATATTATAGCAAATAATAAACACCGCGGCAGTAGAAATGGAAATTTAACACGGTGTGAAACGGCGATTTTAGAATTAAAAAACCGGATCAAAACTAATTTGCAGGAATGTGAAATACAAAATGTAGATTCGGAAAATCACGTTCCAATTAAACATTCTTTATGGGAGGGATTAGATAAAGAAGAAAACCCGCTTCTGAAAATGTATAAAGATCTTGAGGAGAAAGAAGATTTAATTAAACAATTGTGTGATCAAGAAACTGAAATCGAAAATATTTATTACTTGCCGGAAATAAAGGACACTTTGATTAGGATTCTTAAAAAACTTCCACTATGGGGAAATATAATGATGACTTATTTTAACAGTAATTATTGTACTCCAACCAGTTCAAATGTAGAAAGTTATATGAAAGACGTAAAAAAGTTATTTTTTAAAACAAATTCAAATAAGTACCGCGTAGATGAGTTTATTATTAAACACGAGCCTTTGATAACCGGTTCCATACGCTTAGCCAAAAGTGACTTGATTGATGTTCAAGAAGGAACTGAAAATATTGTCGATGAAAAAAATGAAATAAGTGACCATAACACACCACAAATAAATACTCTCGTCAATGATGAATCATTTTATGAAAACTCAATTTTTAGGAGCGAACCAAATTATATTGAAGACTGGCGGGGACTGGTGTCTAAACAGAAGAAAAATAAAAAACGAATCAATCGTCGTACAAAATTACATATTTTACAAAACGGCAGTGTTTCTACTTCAGGAACATACAGATTCACGTTTATTAATACGTGTGCTTTTGATTCCGTGGTCCAAAGTTTTTCAATTGCATATTTAGATAGACCTAATATTAGAAAATATATCAATGATAAAAAAAACGATCTTTCACAACTGACCAGAAGTTTGATCACGTATGACAATCTAAAGAAAATCACTAAGAAGGCTAGAAAACCAAAAGATATTTACACTACTCGTTCTAAGGTATTGGCTAAAATATATGATAGTGTGGAATCCGATTTTAGTAGTTGCAAAAATTGTGAGTGTAATGTAACTTTTATAATAGATAACATACAAAGTTATGGTTTTTATAGTGCTAATAGATACTTAAATTGTACAAACCAGAACTGTGAAATCAATAAAGGTTCTGGCACAAAATGTAGTTGGATTCCAATAAATGTAAACATATTGACGACTCAAGGTATTGGAGCCCTTAATGAAGCTCTATTAGTAAATGATACTGAAAGGAAATGTAAATACCAATTATGTAACGGTAAAAACGCATACAAATATGAAGTACTAGACTTCGTATTTATTGAAATTAATACTTCAATTGAAATAGAAATTGATGAAATTCCTAAAGAGATCATAATAAACGGTGACACCTTTAAAATTCTGTCGGTAATAGATTTTACAAATGGTGAATCAGGACGCATGGGGCATTACAAGTCAAAGTGCTATCGATTGCTAAAGAGAACTTGGAACTGCTATGATGACCTTAGTAAAAAAGTTTGTAGTAATTCCCAATATACTGTACCACACTGCATTATTTATACGCGAATGTAAGATGAAGATCGGTCCTAACTTGTTAGTTCCTATTTTGTTATTGTTTGTTTGTTTTTTTTTTGTTCTTGTAAAAGTTATTTTATTAATAACTTACAGAAATGTGATTATAAACTGTGATTGTTAATTTGTAATTACTATAGGGTATTTAATATTAATAAAAAAAACGTGATTATAAACTGTGATTGCTCAATTTATACTTATTTGTAAGATAATTTTATTGTGATTAAAACGTTGTAGCAGTAAAACAAAGTACAAGTACCTACGTGTTATATTTTAGAAAGTTTTACCAATATTTGGCTAAACATTTTTTTATATGTATATTATATACAATATTAAAACTACAATTTTTTCTATTTACATTGATTATATTATGAATGTTAACAAAAGCTGTGAACTAGTTAACTAGAATTCTGATTACTTTGGCCCTTTAAATAGTAATAAATAACGTAAGTAATTAAAAATGTTTTTTATTGCTAAACCTTTCATTGATGAAACTATTGGAAAGAGTTTTAAAAATTTGTATAACTATGTCACAGTACTAGTTTTGACTGGTTATAAGTTTTGCCTGCAACATATATACAAAAAGAAACTGTATAATTTCCTTTTTACAATTTTTCAAGATATTAATTTTATTGGCTGCAAATGACTGTTTTTATTCAGACAAACACACAATGCAATGAAGTAATAGACTTCATTTACGCTTAAAGTTTCATTCATTTATTATTATTTATAAAATATATAATAATGCATTTAATCGAAAGTTTTTGACATGTGAGAAAATACCATAATTATTTCCAATAACATGAAGTCTACAATTAGAAAGTTTAATATTTTTGTCCAAAAACATGTGTCGACGACTGTACCCCATTTTACGTTAGTATGTAGAAGTTTACATTAAAATTTAATGGTTTTCTAAGTCAAAAGTCAAGCAAAAATTGGACTGATATTGGGCACTATTTCAAGCACAATTTTTTGAGACGTAAATTGTACCTATAGCTCGTTCGATATTCGCGCACTGAGGTGAGTATGCTGGGCGTAGAACCTACGCCCAGCATACTCACTGAACGAAGCCTATAACTCCGAAGTTATTCGAGCACTGTTTTTTCTTTTTGGGCACCGTTTGGCACTATTTGGGAACTATTTTTTGAAGTATGAATTATGTTTGAAGCGTATACAGATTCTCCGGACGGAGGTGAGTATGCTGGGCGAAACCTTCGTCCAGCATACTCATCGAACTATGGCTATAACTTCGCAAGTACAAGAGCACTATTTTTTTCCTTTGGGCACTATTTAGCACTATTTCAGAACAGTTTTTTGACATTCATGAAATATCAGGATTCCATGGTGAGTATGCTGGACGAAGGGACACAGCTGTTGCTTATCTTATTTGTTGTGCTCACTGTACTCAGTACTCTGTGCTCTGCTAGAACTATATCCAAAGAACTATGCGATAAAATTGAAACCTGTAAACAGCTTGTTACCACTACGAGTGTTACGCCCGAGCCCGCTCAAGGACTTCAAATCGTTAAGAAGACCTGGAAACCGCTTCGTATTGACGCACCTAGATTGGAATTTAGTCTTATGAACTCGTTCGTCTGTCCAGGTGGCGCACCCAAATTGCGGTCAGGAATGTGCGCGTGAGTATTTTTTTACTAGCTCTAGCATTTTCCTCAGCCTTTTCCAGCTATGTTGGATGCAGCTGAATACTAGTATTAATCCTGATACGACTACGTATCTGACCTCCACAACCAAATTACTATAATTACAACAACATAAAAATTTCTAAACCTACCGGGACAAACTACTGGAATCCGCTGTTGACTGTGTACAAGGTGATCCCCTCGGGCCAGTGATCTTTAGTTTAGTCATTCACCCCATCATTCGCCAGCTAAGTCCAAATTTTATGTTTGGTATCTGAGATGGGAACCTATGAGGTGATGTAGACATAGTTTTAGATGATTTACAATAATAAAAAAAACAACTCCATTGTATTGGACTAAATCTCAACGTTTTGAAGTGTGAACTTACCTTACAATACGTCAGACAGCTGACACTTCCAAAATTCAACGCAATAGCTACAGAAATCAAAATTATTGAAAAAACCCAATTTTTTTAACAATCCTTTCCCAATTCTGTGAGGAGAACACAGACAGACACATTGACAATTCGGACAGATTACTCAAAATTAACATGTATCGCCATCGCCATAATAGGTAGGTACATTACTGCTGTCTCGGCCTCATTAATATAGTTTCTTCTTGCTTCTTACTTATGGAAGAACCCTCACCTTATGGAAAAAAATAACCAAATAATCCGTTATACACTTACTTCTCTTTTAAATGTGGCTTTGGGCGAACGAGCTTCGGCTCAAGCTACTCTTCCCATGCGTATGGGAGGCCTCGGTGGCTCGTATCTCTAGACTCTCGGGTCGTGGGGTCCGAGTGCTGATAACTTATTTAAAGATTCGTCTAAACGTTAAGTTGACACTTCGCGTAATCCAAGTGCTGGCTTTTACCTTGGGCAAAGGATAAGCATTGCCATATAGCGTCTACATTGTTGATTACCAGCGATGCGGAGGAATTTTTCGGGTATTTGTAGTTTTAGCAAGTTAGAGTTTTTTTTATTTAAGTATAGGTATATAGTAATAGTTAGTTATAATAAAGTAAAAAGGTACAAATACCTAAGCTCCCTTTAATAACTAAAGCATAATTCAATCTTAAAGTACCTAAGTATGTTTTAATAATTCTAAAAAAAGACGTCGCATTGGGGGACCGCGCTGCTTAGTTAGGTAATAGACTATTTGTAATTAAATTGTTAGATTTGGAGCCCTATTTTTTTTAGGATTATTGATACATATTTAGGTATTTTAAGATTGAGTTTTTTTTACTTTTAAAGGGAACTTAGGTTTGTGTCGGGGTTTTTTTTTTAGTTGTAAAACTTTTGTTTTAATTATTTAAGTATTTACGACCCGCGGCCGTCTTTGGATTTCAGTAATAAAACGGTCACATAGATTCGGAGAAAATTGCCTGTGACACACGGACAGGCAAATAAACACTCAAGTAGGTACTTATATTATAAGGATTTGGCTTTTTTTTCCTTGGATCAGGAAATTGTAGTCACCAGTGAGATCTGCGGAGATTCTTGATCTAAAAACCTGCGCAACTTGAACGGAATTGAAAAATTGCAGTAGTCGCGCTTGCTAGCAAAAAACAGATATCACTATCTATACCATTCTAAATACAAAGCAAACATGCCAGCACCATCATCATCATATTAAATAAGTTTTTCAATAAAACTATTCAAATTAATGAAAACCATATGAACATTTTCGTGTCTCGCGGAAGTTACGTTACGGTAATTCATATAAATGTACCAAGAATTGTGATTACAATTAGTTAAAGTCGGATCACGACAGCGCTCACTGGTACGCGTAACGCTAGTTAATAAAACCTTCTACGTTGTCATTATAATGCGCCGATGTACTTTATTGTTCATGCTGCTCTTTGCGGCCACACTGTCAGCGTTGTGTATCATAATCTGTGCGGCAATGAGCTTTGTGTCTCTACATTCCACACGATACAAAAGATTTCAAGTAGTAAGTGTAACAAACGATATCGTCATCGGACACAGAATACGTATTAGGGATAGTGAAGTAAGAAGAATGTTGAAGAAACACGACGGAGCAGTCCAAGTGAAACGGGTACCAATCCAAATGAGAGTTGGGCCATTTTGGCAAGATATTTTGATCTAAGAAAACTTTAAAGTGGCCAGTTGATTTTGGAAATATAATAAATGTGTCTTTAGTAAATAATTTGTATTTTTGGTGATATGGGTTTTTAATTGAGGTATGTCTTGCTCTTATAAAAAATACATTTCAAACATTAACGATCGATAGGAACCAATCGGATGCTTCGATTCGACAACGTAAAACATTCAATTAATATGTCTAGTCAACCACTGACACTCCATTGAAAGAAATGGCATAGAATAGTAATCTCGTACATAATGACAAATAAATAACAGACGTACCTATGCAGTAATCTGCTAACATTTTGACAGTTCCTTTGATCAGTTACCTACCAACATCATTGTGCAGTCATTGCTAATTGCTCGGTTCAAAAATCAAAAAGTATTACGAGACCATGGCATTGACCGACCAATGATCGATCATTACGAAGCAGAATGACAATGGGATCGTGTTGGAGTGACAAATTTATAAAAAAGCAGAATTGGGCCTTGAGCTGTCACTCCATACAAACAATATTGAATGACAGCTTCAAGCTCATTCCATCTTACTTACCAACTGTTCATAAAATAAACTGCATATTTGTGTATTAGGGTGTCGTTTGCTCACTGATTCCCAAAAGTTCCGCCTTGAGGTTTATCGAAGAACAATGAAAGCGACGAGCATCATTCTGGTCGATAAAAGAATTAACATAATTTATGAAACACAACGCTGTGCTCTAATTCAAAGATTAATAGACGTAGGTAAAAAGCTGCCTGACTAAAATGGAATTCGGTTCATGGCAACCGTATAGTATAATATATATATACATAAGTAGCGACCGATGGGCTTACGTCTCCACACGATGGGGCCGGTGGTTGGACGGCGTCGTCCACGCTGGCTCAGGAAGAGAGAGTTAGATGATCTACATGCATAGAATAAGGGCCGATTCGAATTGGCTCATTGAAAGAATCATCATCATCATCATCAACAGCCTGTTGCAGTCCACTGCTGGACATAGGCCTCTCCAATTGCACGCCACTTAGATCTATTTTCGGTTTCTCGCATCCAATTTCTGCCAGCCGTCCTGCGCAAATCGTCACTCCACCGTGCCTGAGGACGTCCTACACTACGTTTGCCGAGACGCGGTCTCCACTCTAGAACTCGTTTACCCCAACGGTTGTCGGTTCTACGACTAATATGGCCAGCCCACTGCCACTTCAGCTTACTAATCCGGTGGGGTGGTAGTGAAATACCTGAAAGATATTGAAGGTTGTCCTACAGTAGGACAGTGTTGACTGTATCTAGTAGGTAAGGATACGTAGGTAGGATAGTAAGAGATAAAAGAATGGAAGGTATTTGCTGTATATTTTAGAAATTTTTACTTGCAACTTACTTTCATGCTTCAAAACAACATTTAGCTTACCTACTCATCTGTAGGAAAACAGTTCCGTAAAAAATCCCAATTACCAAAAAGGAAATATCCATTCTTCCAAATTTAATTATCGGTTTCAGTTACTTTTATTATTATTTACTCAGAACTAACGAACTACACGTTATTGGGTTATCCACGAAAACAGCGGGTTTTCCTTAAATAATCATGACATGTCATTGAGGGTCACATAACTTGAGAGTAGAAACGTTTAAAAAGTATGGTTGCTACGCAAACTGATAAAGGCAGATTCCAGAGCCCTGATTTATTCGGGCAGACGTCCAATTTACCGGTACTAGGTTCAAAAGTTACCTACATAGCGACATTATTCACTTTTCCTAGTTTTTTTTTTTTTTTTTTTTCTGGATGGGAAATCATCAAATGACTTCTCCCGCTCTGGGCGGAGCGGAAGGGAGTGTCAGACTCTTACTGACTAAAACCCACCCGTGATCCTTCTTGTGCCCTTTGCGTTCCAGGGCCGCGGTGACTCTTTCGAACAAATTCCGCAACCCTAGCAGGCACTGACCCTATGGGGCCCCGTCTAATTTGCTGACGGCTCTTTGAGGCGCGCGTGGAACACGACATGCCGTCGACTCGGGCCTGGTTGCTATCGGACGGCGAGCCACCCATAGCTCGCCATCCGCAGGCCCGCGCCTACGGTGGCCGGGAATCGCCCTGCGTTTCCCGACGCTCGGGGCGTCTTCTTCTGTTGCGGCGGCTGGAGCGAGGGGCATCCCTCTCTCGCACGCGCTCCGCCTCCTCCTTCGCTAGCATTACTGCTTCGCAGAAGGAGGCGACCGCTTCCCATGCCTCCTCGCTCCGGACCATGGCCCGAACCAGGGCCGGACGCGAGAGGTCGCCGCCGCCGATCGCCTCGACGAGGACACGGCGGTGCTCCGCCCAAGCAGGGCAGACCTCCACCGTATGCTCCACCGTGTCCTCCGGGCGATCCACACAGTGATGACACCCGGACGTGTCCTCCCGCTGGATCCGACACAGGTACCTCCCGAAACAACCGTGTCCGGTGAGCACCTGCGTCAAGCGGAAGGTGAGAACGCCGTGACGTCTCTCCAGCCACGCCTCAAAGAGGGGACTTATCGCCACAATAGTGGCGTGCCCAGCACTGGGTTGCGATAGTCGCTGTCTCCAAACCTCCGTGAGATCCCGCCGGAGCTCCGTCCGCTGCGCAGCAATTTGCCGCGGCAGCAGCATTTCACCCCGGCTTAGCGCCTCCACGCGCAACGCGTAAACGTGCGCGAGGGCTCTCGCCTCCAGATCCCACGGCAGTAATCCGGCAAGGAGATTCGCCGCCTCGCCAGAGACCGTGCGGTATCCACGGACAAGCCGAGTGGCCATGACCCTCTGGGCCGAGACCAGGTGGCGCGCTGGCAGTCGCCTTAGCGACAGCGCCCACACTGGGGCCCCGTAAAGGGCCATGGACCGCACGATCCCCGCGTACAGCCTCCGGCAGGAGGCGTTTGGTCCCCCCAGATTGGGCAAGAGCCGCTTGAAGGCAGCCCCAGCCCGCCCCAGTTTGGGTGCCAAACGTCGGAAATGCTCCGCGAAGTTCCACCGGCTATCGAGGACGAGGCCCAGGTACCTCATCGTTGACCCGACGCCGATGTGAACCCCTCCTACCGTTACCTGGGTTTCCGGTGGTGGCCGGTTCCGAGGGCCATGAAAACACATGGCCTCGGACTTGTGTAGGGCCACCTCGAGACCCAGTTGCCGAATTCTGTCAACGACTATCGCAACCCCGCGTGTCATCAACTCAGCCGTCGCCTGGTGCGACCCCCCTTGCGCTAAAACCAGCGTGTCGTCAGCGTAGCAGACTACGCTGACGCCGCGAGGGAGGTCGGCGCGCAGCACCCAGTTGTAGCCGATGTTCCACAGGGGCGGCCCCAGAACCGAACCCTGTGGAACACCGCACGACATCTCTCGCCGGTTCCACTCTCCCCGGTGACCGGGGTAGATGACGGTTCTATCCGTCAGGTAATCCTCGACCACACTTTTCCTAGTCTGAGTTCTGATTTTAAAATACGAAAATACGAATATTTATATGTTTTGTTTGAATGTTCGCGGTATAACTTCTACATAGGATTTCTACTAGAGGATTTGCTAATTATATTTTAGTATATTTTCTTGTTCAAAAGAGGTTTATTCCGAAATGGTCCCATTAAAAATCCGTGAAGGTCTGACGAAGAACTTCGGAGATAAAAAATTAAATTGATATGGACTGATTGGAATGTTGGGGGACATCAGCACTAACTGTTCTGTTTACAGAACATTGTTAATTAATTAGTACATAAAAAGTATTTTAACGACTAATAGTCTAAGAGCTTTTCGCCACGTCCAGTGACGTCCTATTCACAAGGCTGAGAAGATGGCAGGTAGCATAATCAGACTTTATGTCTTGATACGTAAGGTTTAATTTGTATTCCACAAAAGAAGCGAATATTTGAAAAAATATTTCAGGTGTTGTAGTTGTTTATTATGAATTATGGTATACCATTACTTACAACATATTTATTTCTAATTAAATCCCAGTCGATAAAATGAATAAGTATATATACATACATCTATCTATATCTCTTAGTTAAATCACATTGATATTTTACTTAACTATAGGGACATGCGAAGTTCTAGCGGCTAGTTATTTTACAGTACATTGAAAACAATAGTAATAAAATACATATATTTTACCAATCTATTCTTATTTTACAAACTGTTATGTAGTGTTTATTTGGAATTGGCTCAGGAAGTTTACGGGCGTTTTTTTTTCCCTCAATATATAATATATAAATATAGGTACAGAAAATAGATAAAATATTATATTCCTTCGGTATGTTGATATATTTTATCTATCTATAGGCACTCACCACAAGGAACATGTCCATCTTAATAATCGAACCCTCCAGTTCGAAAAGGACAAAAGTCACTTTTTTGTCAAAAATCACTTATTAGTGCCATTTAATTTATTGAAGAGTTTTACATGTTTCCTGTAAAAAGTACACATCTTCAAGAAGCACAAACCAACTTTTTTTTTAATAAAAAATTAAAGTCTGTACCGCAAAGTTTTATGTAATGGAAACTCATTAGATTAAACTTTGCAGGATAGAATTTTCAAAACGACAAGCTCAATTTTTATAACATACTTAAAACCTACACATAACCATACACAAAACCATACCTTGTTTAACAGCAAAAATACAGTGATTCCTTTAGAAACCATTTAGATTAGCTGTACAGTATACACAAATTGTTCTAATACTTACAAGATATAACTATTGCACAACAAATAAAAATAATTATTTATTTTCTTAAAGCCGTATTTCTCTTGAATTACTTTTAACAACAGGGTATATTTTGTCATTTGACATTTAGATAATGTCAACTTTATTGTTAATTCAATTAATTAGGGATTGTTATCAAAAGTGTAAAACAAATAATTTTAGTGATTAAAAAAAGACATTATAAGAAGAAACAAAAAGGAATGTTCACTAATACCAACACACACAAATATCACGTCATTTCATATCATCAATTTCATATACATGGTATAATTATTAGAACATATTTCACTAAAAATAAAAATATTTTTTTTTTTAATTGAAGTTTTTTTAGAATTGGTAGCTCGTAAAATGTATCGAAAATAGTGTATAATAGGGTAGTTGACTAAAAAAATCTAATTAGTCCGTCAGATAGATTTCCAAAAAATATTGGACACGTATTTTTTCTTTTTTCACGTAAACAAAAAATGAAGACGATACAGAGCGTTGAAAACTCGTGTGACGTCACTACTCGCTACAATTTTTACCGAGCCGTAACGTCACAAGCCCCCACTCCTGATCTTTGATGCTTTGTATCTTCGTCAGTTTTTATAGATTTGATAAAGGAAAAAATACGTGTCCAATATTTTTCTATAATCTAGCTGACGGACTAATTATAATCATATATTTTTTACTCAGGAAACATCCCTATTACTTGTGTTTTTGTATCTAAAAATGTTTTTTAACAAAAATAACAAGTCTTTTTAAAAATAATCTTTCTTTTAAAAAAAGTCCCTGTGATCCAGAATGGACATCATGATTTTAGAAATAAAGAAAAAGTTACCACACCGTATAACAGAATGTATGCATTACATGACCGTTAGCAAGGCAGATGCTTAAAGCTTGATGCACATGTGTGAGCCAGCAACCCTTTTTGGGAAAGTCATCAAATGACTTCTCCCGCTCTGGGCGGAGCAGAAGGGAGTGTCAGACTCTTACTGACTAAAACCCACCCGTGATCCTTCTTGTGCCCTTTGCGGTCCAGAGCCGCGGTAACTGTTTCGAACAAATTCCGCAAGCAGAAGATACCTACTTTGACACACGCACAAAGAAGCCTATTCCAGCATGTCAACCATAAGCGCTTGTAGTTAAAATTTTACTTTTGCCGTCCGATTGCATGTATTTCGATATTAAACTACATTAAAATCAATTTAAGGATAATAGTCGTTTTAGCGAAGACTAATTATTGCGCGAATTTTTTAAACTCAATCTATGGCCATCACACGCTGGAAAGAATGTAAGAATGGCGAACGGAGTCCGTTATTTCGTTCGCTATCCCAACATTTTTCTTTTGAACGCTATAAAACGGAGAAAAAGTCTGTAACTTGGAACAATAGTTTGTTACCAAAAATTTCGTAAAAATCGGTCCAGCAATTTAGGAGGAGGCACAGAAGAAATATAAAAAATTAAACTTAACAAAGTAAATCATAAACAACATTAAATGTGATTTCAACAATTGTAATTATTATTAGGTAACTTGGCTCACGATGTAGGATAAGTGTCACGTCAGGTATAATTTTGTAGTAGCTATACCGAACGCCAGATAAATGTGCAATAAAGGTCATTGCCCTTTCCTTGATATCTCTTCGTAGGTACATAGACAAAAAAAATGAATCGTTTTCCATTACTAGCAGTGGCGAAGGGTGATATTTTTAAGAGAGGTAAGCCGAAGCAAAAAAAAAATCTTGGGTGGTGTTAAGGGACACCCGGACGGAACGAAGTTCTTGTCTTGTCTTGTCTTGAAAAATCATACTTACGCATCTAAATGTTGATTTAAAGTTTTAGGTAATTGATCAGTCTCACTACATTCATCTGATCTCTCTGCAGTTATGTTTTGTACGATTGTATTTTGTAATTTCTTTCTCTCACGGTATTCACTACATCTTTGTGCATTTGTCTTTTTTCTTGATGTTATAGTTTGTGCCTAAGTAGTCGATGCTTTAGTATGAAATTTAGAATTGTACATGTACATACACACACACATATATATATATATCAAACATAACTGTTTAACACACCCATCCAAATCGTGACCTCACTAACAGCTGTTTAACCCCACCCATCCAAATCTTAACCTCATTCACAGCTGCTTAACCCCTCCGATCCAAATCACAACCTCAATAACAGCCACTTAACCCCACCCATCCAAATCGCGACCTGACCAATAGTTGCTTAACACACCCATCCAAGTCGTAATATCATTCACAGCTGCTTAACCCCTCCGATCCAAATCACAACCTCAATAACAGCTACTTAACCCCACCCATCCAAATCGCGACCTCACCAATAGTTGCTTAACACACCCACCCAAGTCGTGACCTCACTAACAGTTGCTTAACCCCCCATCCAAATCGTGACCTCACTCACAGCTGCTTAACCTCACCCATCCAAAACCGCGACCTCACTATTAGTTGCTTAACTCCACCCATCCTTTTCGCAACCTTGCCAACAATTGCTTAACACACCCATCCAAATCGTGACCTCACTAACAGCTGCTTACCCCTTCCATCCAAATCGTGACACAAAAAGTGTCGTTACAACTTCGTTCCAAAAAAAAACATATGCTTACTTCCATCTCGCTCACGCGCACGCATTTTGTATTACTGTCTCTTCGCATAACTCGGCGGATACCGGCTTACCTTGCGGCCTAGAATCGCGGTGATCATTGTGACGTCATAACGACTATTTTGCCTTATAAATTGAACTGTCAATAGCGCCTGCGAGTTGTTGAAGAGCAAATTTTGTTGGAATTGAATATCCATCTGTGTATGCGTTTTGTGATTTTTCTCTACTTTTAGCAGTACTGATTGTGCGATTTTTCAATTACGATAGAGTAGTTGTGTTCCAAACTTCTGAAGGGAAGCCGGCGGGAATCGGCTTATTACCACGCTTCGCCACTGATTACTAGTAAATATAAAGGATCACGATGGATGTCGATTTAATATAGTATTAATTCATTATTTCTGTTTTAAGAATTAAGGTTGTCAATAAATGTAGGTGGGTCAATGACCGTTATTGCACATTTATCTGGCGTACGGTATAGTTCGTATGTAGCGGTATAGTTGGTGCTACATCCATCAAACTAGCTAACTACAGTGTTACAATCAGGACGACTGTATGAGCGACGAGGCGAATATCTGCTGCATGATCTGCGGTAGCGACGCTACGTCCATACACACGTGGGCGTGGCCGGCTGGGAGGCGCCGCAGCAGTCTGAAACAAACGCACAGATTGATTGAATACTAGATCCTGCTTGCGGCTTTTCCCGCGGGAATGTCAGAAATAGTCCCACTGGAACATACTCCCGGGATGAAAAGTCTGACTATAATCTACATTATATCTGCGCCAAATTTCATACAAAACTGTCGATGCCTAAGTAAAAACATCCAACCATTCATTCATTCAAACTATCGCATTTATAATAGTAGTAAGATAGGTCGTAAAAGTACATGCTCCCACAATAAAAATATTGGCGATATTACAGAAAAAGCAGAAAGAAACGAGAAATAGCAATCCTTCAATAGAAAGTGTATTTGAATTTAGAATTCTAAATAAGCTATCACAGTTCAAAGAGGCCACTTTTATAAAGCGGCAATTTCATAGCTCAAGACCTACTAATTTTTGTAGTAAAGTAGAATACTCGTTACAGAAACCAAGCGTCAGTTAACTTGACTTAACATCGCTGATACTACGAGGAAAAATATTAGTAAAATACAAAAATAATATTTGTGACGTAGTTCGAGATTGATAGATATCATGCCCAATATTTTTCCTAATAATAATTTTACCAATGGCAGTTTAATACTCATTTTAATCTAGTTTTCGCTTCCGAGGCCTATTTCTCAGGAAACGTGCATTTCTCGGGATATACTCGTAAGTAGCATATCTCAGTTATAGTGTAGCTTTCAATGAGTGAAAAAGTTTTCTATCGAATCCCTTAAATGGCCTTCTACAAACTAACAAACATACAGTTGATTTTTCACTATAGCAATACCTATCTACAATCTTGCAAGTGCGATAAGGGTAGTTAACTAAAAACATCTAATAAGTCCGTCAGATACGATTTCCAAAAAACATTGGACAAAAAACGTAGACGATACCGTCCGTTGAATACTCATGTGTCGTCACTACTTGCTACAATTTTTACCACGACGTGACGTCACAAGCCCCATTCCTGATTTTTGATGCTTTTTATCATCGTCAAATTTTATTGATTTGATAAAGCAAAAAATACGTGTCCAATATTTTTCGATAATCTAACTGACGGACTAAATAGAATCATATTTTGTTTACTGAGGAAACATCCCTTTTGTACATACTGAGACATTGATTAGTAAAGCATACGTATAGCTCGTACAACTCCCGTAGTACTTAATATTATAAAGAGGTAGCGTTTGTGATGTTGCAAGGATGTGATGTTGTAAATAATCTCTGGATCTACTGAAGCGATTTTCAAAATTATTTCACCAATAGAAAGCTACGTTATTGTGGAGTGTCATAGCATAAGCATAATCAACCTTTTAACATTCCCACTGTTGGGACACAGGCCTCCTCTCTAGGAAAGGGAATGGGCCGTAATCCACCACGCGGTTGGCGAATGTCACATGTCTTCGAATTTTTGGTTCTAGGACATGCTTCAGCTTCCTCACGATGTTTTCCTTCACCGTTTTGAGAGCAGTGGTGATGAAATTAATTACACCTAGTAATGCACCTGGCTGGGTTTGAACCCGCGGTTTACGATTCGTAAGCCGAGGCCGTTACCACACGACCACCACTGCTCTCGGAGTGTCATAGGCTATATTTTATCCCCGTATTGCCACGGGAACGGGAACAACGCGGGTGAAGCCGCGGGGCGCTGTTAGTATAATATAATCTGAATTAACATGCCGTAAAATACGACTATATTTAAAGGCTCACACCGAGCCTGGAGCATCTGTCATACAGGTCTAGAACCTAATTCGGACTCTACATCTTACAAAGGTTCTAGCATATGGCAAAACTGTATAAATAAATTACTGTAACAATGTACCTTTATGCGAAAAATAAACTATATTTATTATTATTACAGACTCTAGATAAAAAGTTAAAGATTGATACTTACGAGTTAGCCTCATCTCCCAAGCTGCCAATGAATATGACGTGTGCCTGTACTCTGTGGTCTGACGTCAGGATCGTGCCCAGCTCTTCTGGCTGGATGCCGTATCTGTACAATACAAAATATTGGGTATCATATCATATCACTTTTCAAAATTTTGACGACTAACAACACTACTAAAATTTTGATTCCTATATTAGGAAACTGATCTATTTGAGAGTGAATATCCTAAGATATATTCACTCTTACATATACATAAATTAGTTTTTTGGTCGAGTTCTTTAATTTCTGCTTACCCTCTCGGGAAAAAGGCGTGAGTTTTATATATGTATACTACAGCAATTCAAAAATGACCACACAGCACCCAAACGTGTGTTGTGCTACTGTTTTTTTTTTTTTTATATTTGCTTTTTAAATGTCGGTTTAAACATCAATGCACATGAACAAAAACGGTCCTTAAACATAACGTATTTATAAGATACAAAAATAGTTATTATTACATGTAAAAATATGTATACGTAAAAAAACTGGACATAAATTAAGAAATTATACGCTTTACAAAAGCGTGTATTTATTTTCTTCTGTCCTTGCTAAGCAAAGCTTCGTTTGTACTGTTTCTGCACTATGAGTAGAAGTTCTGTCTCCATTTAGGACCTATAAAAAACATAACCCTCCATCAGGGGTCAATACGCAGGCAGTCGGGTTAAACGCTTACAACTTCGCTTTTTAATATTGGACTAGACTAATAACGAAATTGCGAAAAAAAAAACAACTGCCACAACGACGTAGAAAGTGACATCTAGTGTAATCCAGTATTTTATTGTTTACTTTTTGTGTAATTTTTTTTTCTTGGTATGTGCCTCATTTTTGGGCTTTTTTGCTCAAACTTTTGTGTATACTTGTTAGTGGCGTGCAGTGGTTCCAGTTAGGGTAGGCCAGAGAAAATGGCCAAATAAATTTTAAAAAATAACCACATTATTCAGGGTTGATTTTTAATGAAATGAGTTTTTTTTTTATATAGCCTATTAAAAAAAAAAAAAACAAAAAAAATAAGACCACATTTTCAACCCTGAATAATATGGTGTGTTTTTTTTGGACATTTTCTCTGGCCTACCCTAACTCGAACCACTGCACGCCTCTGACATGTGTGTTTCTCTGGCTCCCTGTATAGATACTGACCGTCTAAGGTTGGCATCGGACAGTATGAGCACGATGGCCTCGTCGGCGTCCTCGCTGGCGATGCTTTTGATAGCGTACTCGGCGGCGGGCAGCGTGTTGTCGCCCGACCAGCAGAACTGCGCGTGCGCATGCATCGTGCGGATTATCTGCACAAATACAATAGAACTTTATGAAACTGTCACATAACAAAAAATATTCAAATATTAGTGTGAGGAGCACTTAAGGATACACTTAACCGGGAATTCATCGCCACAGCCGGGCGATAAAATCGAATATATTTAACTAAATGTTCGGGAGAAAGGTCGTTCGGTTGTGCCAGTCGGGTTTTGGCAATAAATTGTTAATGTTCAGTTTTTATGGACTACCCGATCGGCACTTCCCGAATAAAACACAACATTTATAGAAATTGATTTGGGCCGGAACGGACTAATTAGATTTTTTTTAGTCAACTACCCTAAGTTGACTAAAAAAAATCTAATTAGTCCGTCAGATAGATTTCCAAAAAATATTGGACACGTATTTTTTCTTTTTTCACGGAAACAAAAAATGAAGCCGATACAGAGCGTTGAAAACTCGTGTGACGTCACTACTCGCTACAATTTTTACCGAGCCGTAACGTCACAAGCCCCCACTCCTGATCTTTGATGCTTTGTATCTTCGTCAGTTTTTATAGATTTGATAAAGGAAAAAATACGTGTCCAATATTTTTCTATAATCTAACTGACGGACTAAATATAATCATATATTTTTTACTCAGGAAACAGCCCTATTCTCTTTCAACGTATCCTTATACCCGTCGATGCAGTACCACACCTTTTTTTTTTTTTTTTTTGGATGGGAAATCATCAAATGACCCCTCCCGCCCTGGGTGGAGCGGTAGGGAGTGTCAGACTTTTACTGACTAAAACCCACCCGTGATCCTTCTTGTGCCCTATGCGTTCCAGGGCCGCGGTAACTCTTTCGAACAAATTCCGCAACCATGCAGTACCACCCCTGAGTTTATAAGTCAGGTTGAACTTAAAAATAGATAAATATATTTAGAAAAATGTGTTTTTTTATGAGTGGCGTCTCGCAGTTAAAACTAAGGTTGCCGACTGCTTAACCAGGCTTGCTGGTCGACGATGGATCACGCTTCCCAAGAATTAACCTACTCATTAGCCCCTCACCAGGATGTACCAAAACAAAAAGTTAAACTAGCCCATGGCTCGCAACTTCGTCTGCATAGTATTAGTACCTTAAAAGATTTAAAGGTTGAATTTCTAAAAAAAAACTTCTGTGCTGCGCAAATGTGTGTGACATAATGTCTTAAAGTGTCACATTACCGGGACGAGGCAAGCCTCAATCCAAAAATATTAGAACTCCTTCAAATTAGAAGGCCCAGTAGTTTCGGCTGCGCGTTCATATATAAGTTAGTCAGTTTCTCTTTTATGTATATACTACCGACCCGCCCGGCTTCGCACGGGTGCAATGTTGATATCAAATCTCTGCTATATTATGCATGTAGTATACATATAAACCTTCCTCTTGAATCACTCTATGTATTAAAAAAAACCGCATCAAAATCCGTTGCGTACTTTTAAAGATCTAAGCATACATAGGGACAGACAGCGGGAAGCGACTTTGTTTTATACTATGTAGTGACTAGCTTCTGTCCGCGACTTCGTCCCCGTAGAATCCCCGATTTTAAAACATTCTTTATCGCTGCTCCCCTCCTATTGGCTTAAGCGTGATGTTATATAGCCTAAAGCCTTCCTCGATAAATGGTCTATTCAACCCAAAAAGAATTTTTCAATTCGAACCAGTAGTTCCTGAGATTAGCGCGTTCAAACAAACAAACAAACAAACAAACAACCAAACAAACAAACTCTTCAGCTTTATAATATTAGTAGATATAGATGTTACCTTCAACCTCTCCTTCTCGTTGGCGGGCGGCCGGTCCAGCCGCACGAGCTCGAGCGCGTGCTCCTCGCCCGAGTGGGCTAGCATGTCGTAGCGGATGCGCGCCTCGTAGCCCGCCAGCGCCTCCGTCAGCAGCACCACGGCCTCCATCGAGCGCTCCAGGCGCCCGTCGTACGAGTTAAACCTTAGATAGCGAGTTTAATTCAATTATTCAAGTGTTGTGAAGACCCTGTTGAAGAACTATCGACCCATATCCCTTCTAAGCCACGACTATAAGCTGTTTTCAAGAGTGATCTCGAACCGTCTTGCGCGAGGACTCGACGAATTCCCACCACCGGAACAGGCTGGGTTTCGGAGCGGCTACGGCACTATAGACCACATCCACACAGTGCGGCAGATTATACAGAAGACCGAAGAGTATAATCAGCCCCTGTGTCTAGCATTTGTGGACTATGAAAAGACCTTAAATCGGGTCTGTTCTGGAGTCCCTGCAGCGCTGCCAAGTAGACTAGCGATACATCCAAGCGATGAGATGTCTATACAAGGCCGCCACCATGTCCGTTCAAGTACAGAATCAGCAAACAAGTCCCATACCGTTGCATCGAGTAATTGGACAAGGGGATGTTATTTCCCCGAAATTGTTCACTAATGCAATGGAGGCTTTGTTCAAGACGGTGAACTGGAAAAAACGTGGCATTAACATCAATGGCGAATACATCTCTCAATTGCGATTTGCAGACGATATCATCATCATGGCAGAAACGCTGCATGACCTAAATAGCCTGGCTGACTCTTCTGTACGCATCGGCCTACGGATGAACTTGGATAAAACCAAGGTCATATTCAACGAAAATGTTCTACCGGAACCGATTGCGATTCACGGTGCCGTTCTCGAAGTTGTTCAAAAATATATGTACTTCGTACTTGCAGTTAGGTAGAAACAACTTTGAGGGCGATGTGAATAGAAGAATTCAGTTGGGCTGGGCAGTATTTGGGAAGCTACATCGAGTCTTTACATCGTCGACCCCACAGTGCCTAAAGACGAAAGTCTTCAATCAGTGTGTCCTACCCATTATGGTATACGGAGCCGAGACGTGGAGTTTGTGGACCATACGGGACTGACGGCTCGTATGGTCCACAAACTCAAAGTCGCTCAGCGAGCTATGGAAAAGGCTATGCTCGGTGTGTCTCGATATAGCCCACCGGATTAGTAAGCTGAAGTGGCAGTGGGCTGGCTATATTAGTCGCCGAACCGACAACCGTTGGGGTAAACGAGTTCTAGAGTGGAGACCGCGTCTCGGCAAACGTAGTGTAGGACGTCCTCAGGCACGGTGGAGTGACGATTTGCGCAGGACGGCTGGCAGAAACTGGATGCGAGAAGCCGAAAATAGATCTACGTGGCGTGCAATTGGAGAGGCCTATGTCCAGCAGTGGATTGTAACAGGCCGTTGATGATGATTCAAGTTTTTTATGGATGATTTAAGCTTTCCTTCAATTTGTTAGGGCATTACCGCCCCGAAAAAATCTTATGACTCCATAGATTTCCAAAACCCAAAAAATATTGGACACATGTTGTCTTTTTTCGCGTAAACAAAAATTTAAGCCAGTGCAGTGCGTTGAAAACTTGCGTGACTACACCTTTTAGTGTACCTTTACTAAAATATGACGTCACCAGTCCCCCTTCCCCAGCTCTTTAATTTTATTGCACTTTATTATTTTCGACATGGAATAAAATACGGTTTTATCAATTTTCTTTTTTTCAGAGTTGCTAAAAACGTTTCTGGACACAAAATCAACATGCAACCAAATAAGTTTATTAACTATCCGATCATGAGTATCCTTTCAATAGGTGCCAAAATTTCATCGATGGAATTTGACAGACCCCATTTTCGTAACAAACAACCTCAAGCTACTCCAAACACTTAAAAAAGCGTCAATTTGATCAAAATTCTGTTTTTCACATACTCTTTCAATCTCCCTAGCCTTCTCTCAACTGTTTTGGAGCCGGCTTCAAGACTAAATAGATGCAGCTGCGTTCCAGTATTTTACATGATCTGACCTACACAGCGCCACAACTGGTGTCAGATTTTCTGGCTTGTGACTATCCGTAGCAACTGCCAAATATCTAAAAATGCCAGCCGGGACCTACGACTTAACCAAGCAATAACCTCGTTTTTAAAGCTCCGTATACTCAGCCAGGAATCGGCCTCGAGGAGATTTGCTTAAACCTTCAAGTTCGACCCTATTTTTCTGGATGGGAAATCATCAAATTACTTCTCCCGCTCAGTGCGGAGCGGAAGGGAGTGTCAGACTCTTACTGACTAAAACCCACCCGTGATCCTTCTGTAATCCCTTTACGTTCCAGGGCCGCGGTGATTCTTTCGAACAAATTCCCCCCTTCCCCCTTGAGTCTGGTATTATTTAACTACGAGCTGTTTTCGCAGACTTACTTATATCTTACTTACTAGTTATAAATAAGAAAGTTTGCATGGATGGGTGTTTGCGAACGTTTGAACGGATCTGGATGAAATTTGGCACAGAAGTAGACTATAGTCTGATATAGCACATAGGGTACGTTTCATCCAGGGACTATGTTCCCTTGATACAATTTCCGACATTAACGCGGGCGAAGCCTCTGGCAGAAAGTAGTAGAATAAATAGCAGACAATATAAAGCCAACGTTAAAACAGAGACGTTACCTGTACATACTGCCCGATACGTCCACCACGAGGCGCAGGCGCTTGGGCTTGTCGGGCGGCGAGCCCGGCGGCGGCTCCTGCTCCGTGCGGCGCCGGTAGATGGAGCGCTCTCCTGCTAGACCTGAACATAAACATACTTACCGGCTCAAATCTACTTTAGGGAATAATAAATGATGGCCCCACACTACGGATTTCTATATCATGGGTAAGCTTACATACCCACATACACAAACAGAGAGAGAGAGAGGGCGGCCGTGTACGTGACGCTGACCAACAGTTTTAGCAGGCCAAGCCAATCAGATTGTCACAGGCCATCAATTTGTAAACTCACTAACCTACTTGGTTTGTATGGAAATCTTTGGGTCAAATGAAATCAATGTTGGACAGTATTTTCATTAAACTGTCCCGGACAAACAACGATTTTAGAGTTAGACAGGTATCGTCTGTTGCGATGAAGAGCAGTGTCGTTGCCGCCGCAGCTCACCAAAGCGTTGATCAGGCGGGCAACTTGTTCGGTGCAGTTCCCAACACACCGTCTCTAGCAATGGCTGCCTCAAGCGTGTCGGTGCTCTGTGGCCCAGTACTTTTCCGACGATTGCTGCCCTCGTACATACATCATTATCTGCCTAGCCTTTTCCTAACGATACTGGAAACAGACTGTTTCCAGTCAGACAAGATTCAGCGAAATACCAATATTTTACGTTGAGCGACTGTCTATCTGAACTCCAGAACCCGGCTTCTTTTAGGCAAGACATGATAGATTTTCTGGATTCTGAAAATCCGGGACGACCGCCAAAGATAAACAAATGACAGCCAGGACCAACGGCTTAACTTGCTTTCCGAGGCTCGTAAGAGTCTGGGTATGTTAAGATGGTCACGTGTCCACAAGCCGCTCCTACATACATACCTTCTATAATCTTCCCGTCGTCCAGTTCGCCGCTGGTCTGGTGTCTGCTCCAGTGCCGTTCCTTCTTCTTCGCCTGCAGTTCAGCTAGCACGCCGCGTAACGCGCCTATCTGTTAACGGAATCTTGAATATACTATGCTACTTATCTGATAATGTTAGACTGGACGGATGGATGAATTGATGTTTGTTACTTTTTAATTTAATACTACTGAACCCATTTTGGTGATACTTTCTTTAATTTACGAAGAGCCACGGAGACGCTGACGGCAGTTAGTAAAGACACAACCCTCAAGTGTGATTTCTATCTTTTACCTGAAGAATAAGTAAATTTCGCAGATTGTCATATCTCTAGAGAAAAGCAAAGTCATGAAATCGAAAGTTTTGCAACGATTAAAAATTACCCTTAAGTAATCATAGGTCATATGTGGCAATACTAAAAAAAGATCATCGACGTCAAAAACGAAAAAAAAATGCCTTTTTTATTAAAGAATTGACATCACTTTTTCATTGTTAAGTATCGAAAAGAGTGAGTATGATTATAATATACCATACTAGCTTTTGCCTGTGACTTCGTAAGCGTTTTTACCTTTTCCTGTAAGAGTTTCGAGAAATCTTCTCTTAGTGCTCCCCTTTTTTTTAAATCATCAAATAACTTCTTCCGCTCTGAGGTTGCGGATGGGAGTGTTAGACTCTTAATTACTAAAACACATCCTTGTTTCTCCTACTGCCCTTTGCATTCCAGGGTCCCAGTGACTCTTTCGAAAAAATCCCGCAATCCTAGCAGACACTGACCCTATTGGGCCCCGTCTTCTATGCTGACATCAACTTCAGGCACGCGTGGTACACGGCACGCCGTCGACCAGGGCCTGGCGACCTATTATGACGTCTTAAATCCATCATGATTTCTGTGTCAGAGAGAGACGGAGTTACACAAGACGAATCGCACTATCTCTTTCCCTCTAACGAATCATGATAGCATTGGCACTTCGTAATACGGCCACTGGTTGTTGTTAGACGGCGAGCCACCCATCGCTCGCCATCCGCAGGCCCGCGTCTACGGTGGCGGGGAATCGCCCTGCGACTCTTGACGCCCAGGACATCTTCTGTTGTGGCGGCTAGGGCGTGAGGTTTCTCTATCCCTCACACGGCCCGCCTCCTCCATCGCTAGCATTACTATTTCTCAGAAGGAGGTCACTGCTTCCCGTGCCTCCTTGCTCCAAACCATGGATTGAACCAGGGCCGGAAGCGAGGGGTCGCCGCTTCGATGACGGACACGGCTTCGCTCCGCCCCGTATGCTCCACTATGTCCTCCAGGCGATCTATACAGTTTAGTGCTCCCCTACAGAGTTTAGGGAAGCTACATGCCAAATTTCAGTGTTTCTGGAGTACCTACTAAATCCACGCGGACAAAGTAGCAGGCGAAATGCTAGTTCAAATTAAAATATTAAAATAAGCCAGTTCTCTTTACCTGTTGCTGCACGGCTCTATGGAACTGACCATAGAGCTTAGCGTCGAACTCGCTCATATTGATCTCTTTGAGGCGCTCTTCGAATGCTTTTCGGTTCATCTCGCGCGCAGCCTTCTTCACATGCTCCGGGACGTCGTCCTTTTCAGCTTCTGAAAGCTGAAGTATTTTTCTTGCCTATATCACTGAGTTTTTTTTTACGCCGAAGCACGCCGGGCTTCAAGTCTGCTATTACAATAGTGTCAGAATGGTCTATCGTTGATTTCATAATGGTTGATTTTGACAAGTTTGATAAACTACTAATATAAAAGCGTCATTATGACTTTCCAGTGGTCAATCACTGACACTCCATTGAAAGAAATGGCATAGAATGGTAATCTCGTACATAATGACAAATGAATGACAGACGTATGCGGTAATCTGCTAACATTTTGACAGTTCCTTTGATGAGTGACCTACCATTAAAACTGCATTGTGCATTAATTGCTTTTAATAGCTCGGTTATCAAAAAGTATTACGATACCATTGACCGACCAATGCCATTATAACTTTAGCAGATTACAAACTTTTAGCAAAATGACAATGGGGCCGTGTTGGAATGACAAGTTTTTCGGTTAAATTTCTATGCACATGCATGAATCCACTTATAACCCCATATTTAACTCTCTAATGCACACCCGTTGCTCTAACGCGAATAATAAATGTTCATAAGGTTCAATATTCAACTGAAATCTATCAGGAAATGGTTCAAACCCCATATGAGGCCTTACCTGATGCACATCATGCCCCTTATCCAAACGATAAGGGCCGCCCTTCCCGCCCAGGCCGGCAGTGTCCCGCCCCCCGGTACCGCCCGCCCATGTGTTGCCACCCACGTGCGGCTCATTCTTCGGATCCTCCTTGCCATGCTTAGGTGATGATGTATCTTTACTGTAAATTATTAGTTTGAATGTTTTTAAAGTAAATGTTGGGTGGCAAAATGGCGGTCACTTACAGGTGTGCTGTGTGACGTTCATGTGCTTATAAAACAAAAGACAAGTCTATAAAACAGCAGTTCGGACCAAAGTGTTGAACAGTTAAAAAGATCCATGAACAAAAAGTACATAGCAACGAAATGAAAACGCGGTCGATCGGAGTTACCTTACCGGAAAGTTGCTATGCTGCTATGCTGCGTGAAATTGTAAACTATTTGTTTTTAATAAGGTACATATACAGTGTGAAATCTTAATGGTTGTTTTCCCGCGGCAGGACGATTACCCATCAGTAGTACTATCGAAACACAAAGTTAAACTAAAAAAATAAATGTTTTTTTTTTCAAATCATTAAAAAAAGTGTTCATAAACTCGAAAGAGCGAGAATCAATAGTAGTGCACTAGACATAAAGTAGGTAGATACCTACATGAGACGCACGTACCGCTGCGTACCTACATATCGCGCGATGCACTACTGTTGGTTCAAGTCGCTTTCGAGTTTTGTTTATCACAATTGTTAATCTGCCATTTATGGAGTCTAATATTTTTTATATATATCGATTGTATTACCGATACAAACTCATTTCGCTTCGGGAAAACAACCATTAAAATTTCACACTGTATATCATTGAATTAGAATGTTATTTATTCTATACAAAACGATTTTTCTTTATATATAAAGAAATTATAATCTTAGAAAAGATTTATAAAAATCTTACGGAGTCGCTCAGTTTTGAGTTAAGCTCGCCTTTGTACATGAACTTTTTGTCACTGTAAATGAATATTAGCTATGGTGAACAATAAAATTTTAAAGAAGAGTATTTTACTTAAAATCTCCCGATATATTTGTTATATCGGGAGTTTTTTTTAGTCACGCCAATAACTAAAAACCACCTCAGATGTTATAGAAATTAAAAGGAGCCGCGAGCACACTGTCGTAAAAATAGCGCTAAATCAGCCAGAACAGAAAAAGGGCCGAAGTCGTTCACCATTGACCATTGATTGGTGATCTAAAATCGTTTTTACTAATAAGTCTCAGTCAGTTACATTCGGGACCTTCGAGTAACGTTTGATTAGTATTGGACCGGCCATCGTGGACCGCCCGCGATGATCACCTGTAGTAATGTTTCGATCAAGACTGCTACTAAGCTGTTTAATACAACTCACCCACTATGTCTGTCTATGGTCATCTGTATTTTCTTAAGCGCCTCCTTGGACCGGCCGTCGAGGACGCCCTCTATGGGTAGACCGCTCGAGTGGAGCACCTCTAGTAGTGTGTCGGCCAAGTCTTTACTGTAGCGGTCAAAGTCGAAAACATTGCCGATCGCAGTAGCTAAGTCTTCGTTGGGATATTTCTGAGAAGAAAACAGAAGAACCAGTAAAAATTAGAAAACTCGTTCTTTCAGTTCATTTTAAAGCATTTAGTCTCGATTTACCTTGTCTTGATTTATGGATTGTCAGAGCCAAGAAATCTGACACTGATCGGACCAACGTAAAATATATGTACGAGTATGTATTCAGTTGAATCCGGTTTGACTGGAAGCCGACAGCATTATCTATTATCTATATATATAAAACAAAGTCGGGTTTGTTACAACACTTATAACTCGAGATCTGCTGGACCAATTTTCTTGGTTTTTGTTTCGTTGGATTTGTCTCTGCCTCGAATAGCAGAATACATCTTAAAAACAATGAAAATTCGACGAATAAATAATTATGAGAGATGATCATTTTCCATAAATGTTCCTATGTTTCGTACCTGTCAAACATTTGTAAGTAAGGATTTACGTGTACCAGCAGACCATAAACATGTCGAAACATTTCTGGGGCTGGAATTGTGAGTGAAGACTTACAAAGTACCAGGATACCAGGAACCATAATTATTTAACATCAAGCTATGATCCTTAGGAAACGAAAGAAAGAACACTGAGCCAGAAATAATAACTATATATATAAAACAAAGTCGGGTTTGTTACAACACTTATAACTCGAGATCTGCTGGACCAATTTTCTTGGTTTTTGTTTCGTTGGATTTGTCTCTGCCCCGAATAGCAGAATACATCTTAAAAACAATGAAAATTCGACGAATAAATAATTATGAGAGATGATCATTTTCCATAAATGTTCCTTTGTTTCGTACCTGTCAAACATTTGTAAGTAAGGATTTACGTTTACCAGCAGACCATAACATGTCGAAACATTTCTGGGGCTGGAATTGTGAGTGAAGACTTACAAAGTACCAGGAACCATAATTATTTAACATCAAGCTATGATCCTTAGGAAACGAAAGAATCGCGGAGCATTTCCGACGTTTGGCACCCAAACTGGGGCGGGCTGGGGCTGCCTTCAAGCGGCTCTTGCCCAATCTGGGGGGACCAAACGCCTCCTGCCGGAGGCTGTACGCGGGGATCGTGCGGGCCATGGCCCTTTACGGGGCCCCAGTGTGGGCGCTGTCGCTAAGGCGACTGCCAGCGCGCCACCTGGTCTCGGCCCAGAGGGTCATGGCCACTCGGCTTGTCCGTGGATACCGCACGGTCTCTGGCGAGGCGGCGAATCTCCTTGCCGGATTACTGCCGTGGGATCTGGAGGCGAGAGCCCTCGCGCACGTTTACGCGTTGCGCGTGGAGGCGCTAAGCCGGGGTGAAACGCTGCTGCCGCGGCAAATTGCTGCGCAGCGGACGGAGCTCCGGCGGGATCTCACGGAGGTTTGGAGACAGCGACTATCGCAACCCAGTGCTGGGCACGCCACTATTGTGGCGATAAGTCCCCTCTTTGAGGCGTGGCTGGAGAGACGTCACGGCGTTCTCACCTTCCGCCTGACGCAGGTGCTCACCGGACACGGCTGTTTCGGGAGGTACCTGTGTCGGATCCAGCGGGAGGACACGTCCGGGTGTCAGCACTGTGTGGATCGTCCGGAGGACACGGTGGAGCATACGGTGGAGGTCTGCCCTGCTTGGGCGGAGCACCGCCGTGTCCTCGTCGAGGCGATCGGCGGCGGCGACCTCTCGCGTCCGGCCCTGGTTCGGGCCATGGTCCGGAGCGAGGAGGCATGGGAAGCGGTCGCCTCCTTCTGCGAAGCAGTAATGCTAGCGAAGGAGGAGGCGGAGCGCGTGCGAGAGAGGGATGCCCCTCGCTCCAGCCGCCGCAACAGAAGAAGACGCCCCGGGCGTCGGGAAACGCAGGGCGATTCCCGGCCACCGTAGGCGCGGGCCTGCGGATGGCGAGCTATGGGTGGCTCGCCGTCCGATAGCAACCAGGCCCGAGTCGACGGCGCGTCGTGTTCCACGCGCGCCTCAAAGAGCCGTCAGCAAATTAGGCGGGGCCCCATAGGGTCAGTGCCTGCTAGGGTTGCGGAATTTGTTCGAAAGAGTCACCGCGGCCCTGGAACGCAAAGGGCACAAGAAGGATCACGGGTGGGTTTTAGTCAGTAAGAGTCTGACACTCCCTTCCGCTCCGCCCAGAGCGGGAGAAGTCATTTGATGATTTCCCATCCAGAAAAAAAAAAAAAAGAAAAGGAAACGAAAGAAAGAACACTGAGCCAGAAATAATAAATGGCGCAGGCATAGGATATATTTATATAGGACATTTTATCCCGTTTCCGTGGGACGTGATCAGTCTAGCCGTTTATTTGTTAAAAATGGTAGTTAACGGGGCTAAAATTGCATGCGCTAAAGATTGACCAGAAAGAAGAATGTCGGAAGTATTTCAGGGGCTGAAAATTTGAGAAGTAAGGATTCACATATACCAGTAGACCATAAACATGTCGAAGCATTTCTGCGGCTGGAATTGTGAGTGAAGACTTACAAAGTACCAGGATACCAGAACCATAATTATTTAAAATCAAGCTATGATCCTTAGGAGACGAAAGAAAGAACACTGAGCCAGAAAGAACATTTCACCTGCGACTTTTTTTTATATATAGAACATCATTCAGCCCCTGAATATAGTTTCCATTTTATATGGCAAAACAACGTTTGCTGGGTCAACTAGTATTTGATAAAGGCAAAAAAGGTGATTTATTAAAGACCAGCTAAAATTTCAGCTTTCTATGACTAGTAGATTCGGGTGTGCGTTGTCTGGCAATCACTCAGTCATCAGTAACGCAAGAGTTTTATACACATATGTATGTACATATATTGATATAATATTTGACTTATACTAACCTGCAAATGTTTAACAATATTGACGAGCTCTCTGGTGGAGTAAGGGTAGGTGAGCTGGCCCTGGTCGGCCTTATCCCTGAGTACCGCGAACGCTTGCACCAGCTTCTTCATGACGTCTTGCGGCACATCGGGCCCGTACGAGCGAAGGAGTTCCATCTCAGACTCTATGGACGGGTTGTCGACCGCATGGCACGAGAACAGGTCACCTGGGTAACGAATATAGTTATATTTGTACTTTAAGAGTCAGGAGAGCAGCGGTTACAAACCCAAAACTTCCCAGAAGTTTTCTTTCCTACTGTGGCATTTACCAATCCGCACTGGACCTGCGTGGTAGATTATACACAACTCCCTCTCACACCTGAGGAGGAGGAGGAGGTCTGTGCCCCAGCACTGGGAAATGATAATTATACTATGCTAAAAGAAGGTACAGTATGAAGTGTCGGATAGACACTTCATACTTTCCAACTGATTTCAAGATTCTTAATTTTATTACGGACATCACAGATGATGGTTAAGGAAAACACCTGGATTTAATTGGTGACACCCTCGTGCTATCTCAGTTTGAGAAGATATCTTTGCCCATAAGTGGGATACTTGGTAAGATAATAGTGAAAAATCTTACCCAAAGACGCGAAGAAATCATTTCCCAAGAACGGGAACCCAGGTCGATTCGCCAGAACAATCATTCTAAAATCATCATGCACTGGTATGAAACTGGCCACATCGCCACCAGAACTCTCGAGCATATGCTTGGGCACTATTCTACGACCATCGCTTAGGATCATTTCACCATTTTCCACTAAAGTCTTTAGGATACAAGTCACGTGTGTTGGGGCCTTATCAGCCTCGTCAACTACTAAGACATGGCCGTATTTCACCGCTTTCACTAAAGGAGAATCTTCGTAAACCACTACACCATCTTTGACTGTTGGTTGTACAGTCAATGACTGGACAGTTGTATCTCTGTGCAGTTGTATGTACTCTCTAGGCCGGTTTAACAGCTGTAAAAGTCTGTCAGCAATCTTGTTCTTCCCGACTCCCTGGTTGCCAACCAAGAGTAGGTGGTTTCCAAGCAAGAAGTCCTGCAGCAACCATTCTAGCAACCGCATATGTTGAGGTACATCGTAGAACAGAATATCTGGGACTTTGGTTAAAGCATCAGTTTTGAATATTTCTGTGCTCGTGTTTCCAATGGTTAGAACGTTGTTATTGACCGAGCATTTGACTTTGGTTTCCGCAGGGTTGTTCCCGAAAATCCCGAAACGTCTTGGCGGTTCAATGCCTAACCTTTGGGAAGCGCCATCTAGCGCTCGCCTGGCTAAGTTTGGCAGGAATTTAGCTAAAAAAGTTTGTTGCACGGTCTCGTGGGCGGAATCAGTGGGGTACTTGGACATTCTGCTGGCTATCCTGAGGAGCTGGCGAGTCGACAGAGAAGATGACAGGTTCTTTAGAGTGCTGTCTTCAGATTTTCGAAGTTCGTCTGCTAAATTTATGATTGAGTGAAGTGGTGGAGATATTTCACCGTACTGGAAGCAAAATAATAACATAATGATTTAATTATTTTCAAGTAAAATTTACAAAAATATCATATGAATAATTAAACAAAATAAAAAGGGGCCAACTCTTATGAATTTACTTTTATGTCATAAAAATCGCAAAATACACTGGCATCAGCAAGCAGTTTACAGCACACGTCAGAAGATTTAACGTATGCAGTATTGATCTTATCTTTAATTGACATAACTTTTACTTTTTCATGAATAGGGATATTTTTAACAGTTTTAAAATGATTGGTTCAATAAACGAATCGAATACATTTTTGAGCCCATTTAATACTGACAAGCATAGGCTAGACCATTCTAAACTGATAAAGAAGGACGGATATAGTACTTCTCGAATAATCGAGAGAATCCCGTATATTTGAACATTGTTCGATTTATTTTGGGATTAAAAACGTCAAAGTCTAGTATTTACAACGTAAAAGTTTCAATTTCTGACACTACATGAGGCAATCCACGCCTGGTTCCCCTAATGGAAGCGTGTAGGAAAATATAGATGGCAGCATAGAAGCATTATCGTTGAGTATTTATATGGTGAAAATTTCAAAAGGCGCCACCTGTTCGATCCAGCACTTATCGACGCCCTAAAACGATCGATTCGGTCCGTACCTGAATGGAGGCTTTAATTTTATATAAAAGCCGCCACAAACAAGTCCAGTTAAGGATGATTCACGCTACACCGTGTCGCGACCGGCCCGAGACTCGGCCGGGACACGTCCACCGTGCGCCGGCCGGGCCAGTCTTTTATGTTACACCGGGCTGTTCGGCAGGGGCGTGCGCTCCATATAGGCAATTAGGCTAAGCCTACCCTACCATAGCAACGGATAAATAAAACAAATGTATTTATTGTAACTATGCAATAAAATAAAACAAAAATATTTAATAACTCATAACGCCTAGTATAATGCTAATAGCAACTTCTCGCCCGTGTGACGTATTTCAAACTATGCTGTTCCTACGAAACGGTTGACATAGGCCACAATACGAAGAGCCTTATTTCAATTGATAAATTTATGCATGTGTGCAAATGTTCTTGTGTATGTACGCCCAAAATTTACACACACATGTATAAATTATGGGCGTTTCTAGGCTCACTGGAGACCACTACGCGGGTCCTGATTGGTTCACCCCACAATTCAAGGACAAGTAGTAAAGATTTACTGTTTTAATTAATGGAAATCGCTTAACAGGGTTGCCAATTCGAGAATAATAATTTCCTTAATAACTTATAGATATAGTTTAAAAAAACGGGTTAGTATTATTAAAAGTATAAAATGTACAAAAGAAATGTTAAATTGTTAAATTGTAATTAATAACCCTCTAAATATAATTAAAAACCGCAAGAATTTAACTTTTCTCCCCAAATTTTCTCAAACTTAATTTGAGAATTTGGTTTAAGGGGAATTAGAATAATAAAATTGGCAACTCTGTTGATACAGTTGTCAATTTTGCCTGGTTATGATGGCATTACATGTCATCAACATGTCATTCTTAAATATTACGATAGGACAATGTTTTTTGGAAGTGATTGACTTTTTAAATGATATTTTTGCAAGAAAAAGAGAAGCCATAGGGTATTGTTTCATGTGACAAGCAATAATCGTTCGAATATTTTGTTGTTGAGTGTCATAGTGCATTGATTTCAAAGTAATTCGTTTTGAGTCATAATGTAAATATTAAAGTTTAGTTATTTGTTTACATACTTAAAAATGGTCCTAAATTGTGAAGTTAGTGCTGACAATGTGTGTTTGTTAGAGATTAAAAACAGTAAGTTTTCACAGCTATCGTATAATTATAAGATTCAAGTTGTTTCTAAAGGTAGATGTATACCCAAGTTACGAGAATTAACTCAAAAATAATTCATCTTGTACTCGTCATTTCAATCCTCAGAGTTACGAAACATATACCTACCTAACTGGCTATGTGGTTGTGTACCTACACACAAATTATTTTGTTTTCTGTGCATTTTGTTCAATACTTCTAGAAAGAGTAGTTTGTATCGTCAGAATATCGTGATTTGAATTTGGTGAGATTTTAAAATTATAAGTTTCTCATCATTCCGTATCGTGATTTCAACCCAGTATAATGTGGTGAGCTTTTTTTTTTGGACATTATGTCTGGCCTACCCTTACTCTAGAACCACTGCACGCCCCTGCTGTTCGGGCGTATTATTTACACGACTATAAATCTGTATTATGTGGTTTTGGTCAGCTATTGATATCATCTGTCGATAGACTGGATGCTTAAGTAAATATGCAACAGCCGACACCCTCCTAGGCTGACTTGCGCGAGGCCACTCAGAAAAAACAATTGCGCAACTCTATGAAACAGTCTACGGCGCGTCTGTTCCCTATTACCATATGACCATAACCGTGCAGCCACTCACCAAACTGTTAATGATGAAGATCTCCTCCGCCTTGCTCAGGTTCCTCATCTCGTGGAAGATGAAAAGGCTGAGTATCTCAGGAGACAGCCACTGTTGGCCGCGACCGAGGACTGGAGGCTCGGCTAACGCTACAATTCTGTGAACACGGAACATTCGAGGTTGTTGACGGTGCAAAATGCTTACTCTGTTATGGAGAAGTTCTCTTTTTTATTAACTATCAAAATTAAGTAAAACAAAAAATAATAAGAATAAATTAAGGCCTGGACCCCAATTCAGCTATTCATTCCAAAACGATCCCATTGTCATTTATTCTAAAAGTTTCAGTCATTTTTGCTAAAAGTTCGTAATCTGCTAAATTCATAATGATCGAGCATTGGTCGGTCAATGGTCTCGTAATACTTTTTGATAACCGAGCTATTAAAAGCAATGACTGCACAACGTTCTAATAGTAGGTCACTGATCAAAGGAACTTTCAACATTTTAGACACTCCATTGAAAGTAATGGCATAGAATGGTAATCTCGTACATGACAAATGAATGACAGACGTATGCGGTAGTCTGCTAAAATTTTGAAAGTTCCTTTGATCAGTGACCTACCATTAAAACGTCATTGTGCAGTCATTGATTCTAATAGCTCAGTTATCAAAAAGTATTACGATACCATTGACTGACCAATGATCAACCATTATGAATTTCGCAGATTACGAACTTTTAGCAAAATGACAATGGGATCTTGTTGGAATGACACATTTATAAAAATAGCAGACTTGGGACCCTGGTCATATGACTACAAGCGGCTTGTTCAACTCGACTTGCTTGACTTTTCAATTTGATGGATATCCTATTCTAAGGGAATGCAGGTACGCCAAAAATCGTATTTTCAATAAATCTGTTCCCTTCTCGATTAAGGATGTTATCTAAAAAAGTGGCCGTAAGATTTTCTATAAAAACTTGCCTTTATTTCAACCTGTTTACGTGAGTAAAAGATTGATAAATATTAAGTAAGAAAATCAAAACCAGAGTGTTTTCGTAATTTGTTGTGACCGAAAACCAAGATTATGTTTAGAACCATAAATAAAATAAAAATAAATGAGCACGATTAAATCAAAATTGGTAGTTTGGAATATGCTGGTCTTAATATCGTATCACCTGAAAGCTGGATGTATCTTCTTGACCCCGTTCCTCTGCAGCTGTTCTTCTGTGAGACCTGACTGCAGCAGCTCGTCGTAGCGGTCGTGCCGCAGCAGTCGCGTGCCGTCGTGCAACTGCAACTCGCGGTCGTGGACTAACCTAACATCAAAGGCAATCTTATCTCACTATACCAATATAAATGCAAAAATTTGGATGGGTGTTTGTTACTCAATCACCAGAACGGCAGTGGGTGAAACTTGTCACAGAGATAGATTATACTCTGGAATAGCACATAGGCTACTATTATCCCGAGAGTATTTTCCCTTGGGTTAATTTTTGACATTAACACATGCAGAACCTTGTATCACATAAATTAGTTTAATATGTTTGTTACAATCTTTATGACTGAACTATACATCGTTCTATGTCTAAGGCTTCGTCCTTATATCAAGCGACCATCGTTCGTTTGTTCGGCAAAGTTCACCGTGTTGTCGTAATGACACAACAAATTAACGCGACGATCGCGTACTCGTGCGTTGGTCTAAGGACTCAAGCTAAGGACAGCAATCTTTTTATAAGTTTATAAACCTTGCAAATCATAGTTTATCTATTATTTGGCAGGTTATCCTTCACTTTATTTGGCAGGCTATACTTGGTGCATCATCCTCACATATATGAAGTATTTTTTGTATTACCAAATATTGTAAAACATTTATTTGAAAAGAGTAACTATGGAGTTTCATGTCCGTTCTTCTCCATAAGAATCTACCTTTGCGAATGGACGCTAGAGTCACTTAATTATGATAAATATTATTGATGACGTTCAAAAGTGCCGTTAATGGCCTAATTGAAATAAACGTTTTGACTTTGACTTTGAATTATCATAATACCAGCCTAGAATCGTCCACTGCAAGCATAGCCCTAGTGAGACGAGATAAAAATGAAAGAAAATATAATGCCGGTTGTAAGCTGCTCAGCTACCCGTGCCAAACAAGAGCTGATTGCTAGCACTTAATATTGTTCATTCAACGCTTTGTAAATTCCATATTCCTTTGAATTAGATGTAAAAAAGGCCATTCGCACTTTATTTATCATCAAATGTAATGGTCGATCTATTGTAGCGATCATAACCTCTTTTCTTTTCTCCCATAATAGGGATGTTTCCTGATTAAAAAAATATGATTCTAATTAGTCCGTCAGTTAGATTATAGAAAAATATTGGACACGTATTTTTTTCCTTTATCAAATCTATAAATACTGACGAAGATAAAAAGCATCAAAGATCAGGAGTGTGACGTCACTGCCCGAGGGTACATAGTTGCCTAAAAAAATCTAATTAGTCCGTAAGATAGACTTCCCAAAAATATTGGACACGTATTTTTTATTTTTTGACGTATACAAAAAACGAAGACAATATCGTGCGACGATTTTTACCACGCCGTGATGTCACAAGCCCCCACTCATGATCTTTGAAGCTTTTTATCTTCGTCAAATTCTATAGATTTGATAAAGCAAAAAATACGTGTCCAATATTTTTCGATAATCTAACTGACGGACTAAATAGGATCATATTTTTATTCCTCAGGAAACATCCCTATTGTAGCGGGTAGTGACGTCACACAAGTTTTCAACGCACTGTATCGTCTTAATTTTTTGTTTATGTGAAAAAAGAAGCGTTTTAACGCACTATATTGTCTTCGTTTTTTGTATACGTCAAAAAATAAAAAATACGTGTCCAATATTTTTGGAAATCTATCTGACGTACTAATCAGATTATTACTAGATTATAACTACCCTATTACCGGTTCTGAACTTCCAGGTACATTCTAATAGGCCCGACCAAAATCACTTTCTGCATCAACAACTTACCTATGCAAAACAGCCAGCGTACTAGCATGTATCCTATGCAGCCCATCCAGAACTGCCATATGCCCCTTCAACGCTGCTTCAACCAGCGCCGAGTTCCTCCACACAGTGTCTCCGTTATCCAGGGTAGTTCGCTGCTGCACAAGGTCTCTAGCCGTCATGTCCTGGTACAGAACTATAGGCTCTATTGTGTAGCCTAATAAAGATGACAATTGTGACACTAGAAGACTCTTTCCACAACCTTTTGGACCTGAGGGCAGAATGTTAGAATGTTTAAAGCCGTGCACATGACAGAGTTTGTCTATTCATATTTTTATTTAAAAAACAAAACGTTGTCATAACTTGTCATTCACTAGTATGAATCTGATGATAGAATTCTTTAATCGATGCTAGTGTTTTTCCGCGGCAAAGATCCTCTGTAGCCTATTTAACAGCGATCGTAATTTTCTATCAGTGAAAGAATGTTCCAAATCGTTTCAGCACTTACCTTCTATAAATAAACAATACATTTCATCTCTATAGAACAAGGATGGCCAACCGGTCGGTCGTGGCTATTAGTCCAGTCCAGTAGTCCAGGCAAAAATATAAATATATATAACGCGGGCACATACTGCGCCACCATATAATTAAGTTTATAAAATAAAAAACCTACGTAGTTTAATACTGAACTATACTGTTTCATTTACGACACAGGCAATCCTATTGTGTTTCAGGAATTGTATTTGAATTTTAAATTCATAAAACAATAAATGATTCTTATTCTTATTGAAACTTTTAAGAACTATGTATATGGTGGACCTCACAGGGTTTCTTTAGTAAAAAGTAGATCTTGGGTCTAATCAAGTTGACCACCCCTGCTATAGAACGTTAGTTAGATGATGTCTAAAGTTAGGTTCAGTCTGAGGGAAAAGAGGAACCGGAACAAGTATTTTACATGGGGCGACTTCCTCCGACCTCCACAACATAGTAACCGGGAGTCGGGACACATAAAGCCCTTTGGCAAAACCGGTGTCACATTTTACTGTTTTCTGACTTTCTGTAAATCCTGTTAGAAGTCTTCAAACACTGTCAGGATGACCGGCTTTACGTGTTTTCCGAAACATGGAGGAGCCTTGGTATTTAATGGAAAATCTAACTACTACGAATTAAAGTCAAACTACAGGATATTTAGCATCCTGTACCTTGACTTAAATATCATATTAATACAATCTACTCACCAATAATACAAAAGTCTCCAACACTGTGACTCAGCAACAACTCATTCAACAGTTCAGTTTGATACTCCGTCTTGACTACCTTTCTATCTTCAACTCCCTGATTCCTACCACCAAACGGCACGCTAAATTGGGACTTAGCGCCATCGATTTCCATAGCCACTAAGGCCTGATTTCCCTTGATCTCCACGTTTTTAAGGGATATTTTCCAGTTTTTTCCAGTGTTTATGCTTAGATTATGGAGAACTGCTTCGACGTTCTTCACGTGCTCTCTGGTGAGGAATGAGTGGTAAGGATAGAGGAGGTAGATTAGCTTATGTATTGGGATGTTTGGATTGCGTTCCTGAAAATTGAGGACAATGTTTTAATTATTTTTGGCCACAATCTCCTCATCGACTGCGAAAAAGGATTTTACTGAAATTCAGAGTTTCGAGTTGCTCTAAATTTATGTACTCCCAAATGCAATTTAGAAAGAAATTTCAACATGACCCACACCCAGCCCGGATATTCCCCACGTAAAAAAAACATTGGTAATTTATCAAATCTCAGTCAGCGACTACTTATAGTCAGTAGTCGCCACTCCTTTTTTGTGACGTTTACATAGTTTGTTCAAATTAAATTAAATTATAGTAGTTTATTTCAAATAACTTTAAATATCGATAAAATACAGGATTACTTCGGAGACAGCGCGCAAATTTTACTTAAAGCAAGATCATCAAAAATAAATAGACACGCATTTTTTTGTCTAACCATGTTTCGAACCAAAATAAAATCGAAAATGTGAAGAAATCATAGTCAATCTTTTTGATACTTAACAAAGAGATAAGTGACAACAGTTATTAAAAAAAAACACATTCAAACTTATAGTTACTGATTTCGTGGAAGAAAAATGTTATGCCAGCTACAAATCTCAGAAACGAGGTAACCAAAACCATACACCACAGAAGGAATAACCCTCCCTTTTTATGTGACAAGGCAGATATAACATTTGACCTTGAGTTTTCCCATGGTGTGCACGCGATACCATCATCAGAGTAACTTGCCGCCAAGGTCAAGATGGGGTGTTCATGTTTGTAGTTTCAAAGTTTTTGGTGTCACTTCGGTCGATCCGAATGTGTTGGCTTTTTGTGAAGTGAAAAAAGGGCTATGACAAAATTGAATTTGTGAGTGGTATTGCGTGTACATGTTTTACGCCTTAAGTGCCTTCATCTAGTATGTATAAGATGGCGTTTAACTACTATCTCACCTGATCAAGTCACCTGTCAACCTCCACTATCTCACCTGTCAAGAAGTAACCTATTCACTCTTGACATTTATCTCTGTACCATTTTCGCATAATTATGAATTTTACTGGAAGCATTCAAGCGCCTATGGTAGTAATACCCAAAGATCGCATATATTTTATAGTACATAGTTTTTCATCAGTAAAACTTTTTAACCGACTTCTAAAAAAGGAGGAGGTTCTCAATTCGGATGTTTGTATTTTTTTTTTATGTTTGTTCGCGCATAACTCCGTTGCTTGTCAACCGATTTGAAAATTTCTTTCGAAAATTTTATCGAAATCGAACAAGCGGTTCGCGGAAAATCAACAAAAGTCAAAAAAAAATATCTACGTTGACGACCTTTTAGTTTACTCTGCATTGGAGCAGTGCGTTTTTTTTTACACCAATGTGATTGGTTCGTTTAGGTGAGGGGAGGGGATGTAGGTACCACTAAAAAGTGAAAAATAAAAAAACTTTTTACAAAAAAATACAACCGACTTTTACACAAAAATAAAAAAAGTACAAAATAACTTTAATTTCGGAAGTTGGTGTTCAAAAAACGAAAAAGGAACCACAAACACCGAGTTCCGAAATTAAAGTTATTTTGTACTTTTTTTATTTTTGTGTAAAAGTCGGTTGTATTTTTTTGTAAAAAGTTTTTTTTTATAATTGGTCATTCCAGAGGTTACATACATTTTACACACATTTAAAGAACTAAATATCTTTCCGTTTTACAGTAATCAGTTTAGATTTACCAACAAAATACTTCCAAAGCAGTCCTGTTTGCATTTCTAATTTGTCCGACTATAAAAGTTTCCTCATTAAAGCATCAGATTAGTAAATATCGTGTTCTGTGGCGATGAATACCAACAAGCCAAGGTCGTACGTTTGCATATTTAATAGAAAAACTTTTAAAACCTACAACTTTAATAATACAAAGACATGATTAGTTAATTAACAAACTTCAGCTAACAAAGTTAAACTGTTATAGACAAATATTTCTGGCAGTGAACTGTAGAGATAACACGCGATTTTATTTTCGTAATTTGCGGAACTGTCTTGATTAAAGAAGTCGTTTTGAATACGGTCTTTTTTCTAAGGACCCAAAATGAGCTGTTATTCTTGTCGACCGACCGACTCCTATCGGTCATGTGCGGCATCGGGCGGGTTTAGACTGGCAACTCTATAACACTGGGTGTGACGATTGCCATTTTGACTACTGGTCACACTGGGAGTTTTCATGTATCGAAAGGATAGAAGCTCAAGGACAGAGTTATATGTCATACATTTTGAGTTTTCGACATTCGCTTTCTAGAGCCTATACTTTATGAGTTGTATTTTTTTAGAGATAATTTCAATCAATTGAACAAGTGAAGACTTTATCGTTGAGTATTTCAGTTATTGTTGAGTTACAATTTGTATTAATTAAAAACGTCTAAATGAAGTATGGGTTACAGTTGAATTTCAGCTTTGTCATGTATGACACAGAATTGCAAAAAAAAAATATCTCGAATTTGATATCCAAATGTACACACATAGGTTGCTTCCAGGCCTGCGCCATTGTCCACCGCATCATCACTTACAAAGATAACGAAAAAGAAATGGCTACCAAAAAATAAAACTTATTAAAAAATCCTCTTACCAATATCATTGCAGCCGACTGTAAGCTGTCCACAGGGAAGTCGGGCAAGCTGACTTGCTGCAGCTCGGGGCTGATGAGGGCGTACGCAGCCGACAGGAGCTGTTCCAACTTGGCACAGTCCACCCGGGGGGCTTCCTCTCTTAACACGTTTAAGTGTTCCTGGGGATAAGAGTATGTCGTTACAATCGTTTTAGATGAAAGACGTGCTCAGCATATACATATATTTACAAATATTAGCTTCTGCCAGCAACTTCGCCCGCATGAATGTCGGAAATGATTCCAAGGGAACCTTTTTCCGCGATGAAAAGTAGCCCATGTGTTATTCCGAAGTCCCGGGCAAAAGCTAGTAATTAATCAAATAAAAAGAAGTAAGAAAAAATGATGCACGGTAGAGGACCACCGCCAAGTTCTGAACCAACACCATATTATTCTTCACTAGCTGCCGCCCGCGGCAATAAAATCCCAAGGGACCATACATAGTATAAGTATCCTTTGTCATATTCCAGGACAGAGTGTGCCCACGAGTCAAGCTCTAATCAAATCCATTCCGCCGTTAAGACGTGAAGAGGAAACAAACTCACTTTCGCGTTTATAATATTCAAGAACTTAGGATAACCACTTTATTTCCGTACTGCAAATAAAAGAAGAATTCACCTTCAACATTTTATCACCAAACTTCGTATATTTACCGAACTGCGAAACCCTTTGATCACCCCAAAAGTAAACAAAGACATAAAATACCTGAACCTCAAAAAAAGCAACAAAACTAAGCGAACGTAAATCATGAGAATTAACGTTTTGCAAAACGTTAAATGATTCAGTTAGAGTTGAAAGTCGCGGCGAATTAATTTCTGTCTAACAATTATGAAAATGAACCGAGCGGGTCACGAAACTATGCAATGAGATGCTCAGATAATGCTAGACTTTTGATGGATGGCTTTAACTTTGACTTTTGGTGCGATTAGAGTGAAAATCGTTTTGGTGTTCGTTTTAATTTCAATCAACGGTAATGTTAAGGCTTGGCAGTTCATGATGATAATGTTGTTTTAATGGTTGTTTGTAAAATTTGAATCTTAATTCTGATTGATAAACCCATTATTGTAACGTAATAATTATGGCGATTAAAAGGCAGAAATCAAAATCACATTTAGTCAAAAGTAATTAATGAGATTTTATATATTTATATATCCAGAAGCATTTAATTTCAGAATGGTGTCTTCAGTCGCAGATCCGTATTTGTTTCTTATTCTGTACTACCGAACCGCCCCGGCTTCGCACGTGTTCAAATTATATACACAAACCTTTCTCGTTCATCGCCCTTTCTATTAGAGAAAATCGTATCATAACCCGTTTGTGGTTCAGAAGTACTTATATGTACGTATAAACCGACAGAGGTGAGATGAGATGTTTCAACTACGTTTTAAACAATGAAAAAATAGTATAATAGTATAAACTAAGGTCCAAAACACACGATCACCGCGGCCCTGAAACGCAAAGGGCACAAGAAGGATCACGGGTGGGTTTTAGTCAGTAAGAGTCTGACACTCCCTTCCGCTCCATCCAAAGCAGAAGAAGTCATTTGATGATTTCCCATCCAGGAAAAAAAAAGGTCCAAAACACACGGTTAGTTTTCACACTCCTTTCCACGAGACACAATCTACACTGCACCAAAATATAGACCATACGACCCGAAATAAAAGTGGATGGGGAAAACTAACAACATTATCTCTACCAGGGATGCGACGAATGAATATAATCGTAAAAACGATTTAGTCTTTTATTGACCTTTATTTTTGTATCAATGAATTTCTGCCAGTTTTTTGTTATGGCAAGCGATAAAAATAGGTATTCAATTTTTATTTTAGTATCGACGAATTGTTCATTTTATGGCGGAAGACTATATTTAGGACCAGAAAAGTCTATTATAAGAAACACAACGGTACACATATGTATGTATTTTTAGCCATATCGTACGGCAACTCTTAAGTTTGGCTTGTGAGGAATACCTAGTCATTCCCAAGCCAAAAGGTGCCAAAAGGTGTACAAATGTTGCATCTGAGGTAGTACTTTGACTTTATAATTTGTGGCACTCCTTAAAATCATTACAGCGTAAACTCCATATAAAAAGAGACATCACACGTCATATATTTGACCAGTACGGATTGTATGGACTTTAAAAGAGACTTTAACTTCTGTGTTTGTTTCAGTGTTTCTTCTCAGCTAGGAAAGACCGGCCCATACTAGTTTATATTAACGTGCAAAAGTGTTATATTAAACTCATTTACAAAATGAATATTATTTATTATGTGTCATGTTCATTCCGCATTTAATTATCACATCTTCAAAACCGTTGAAATGTTTTCCTACCAGCACTATTAACTAAAATACCGTCTTTTCCATTGATTATTTCCATGCCACCGCAAGCAAACAGTTCAGTTCATGATTGCCACATGGAGCACGGCTTGCTGGCGTGTTAGCACCACATTACCGCGGCCAACACGGAAACAATTCTACCACAATTAATACACCCTGAGCTTTACGTTCTGACGGCTCATTAGTAACTTCTGTTACTAATGAGCCATGAGGTAGGTATTCATTATCAAGCCCTTTATACAACACTAGCTTCTGCTAGCGGAATCTCCCGCGTGAATTTCGGAAATTGTCGCAAGAGGATATTCTACCGGAAAAAAAGTACATTTGCTATTCCAGACTATAACGTATCTCTGTGCCAAATTCAATCTAGATCTGTTCAGCCGTTCCAGCGTGATTTAGTAACAGACATTCATCCATCCAAACACTTTTACAACAGTAGTAAGAAGTAAGATTTTGTGATGGTAGACCGGTAGTGGCCCCCACCAAAGCAGTCCCAAACACAGTTGGTTATTTACAGGTACATTTTATTTAAAGGCTTAAATTCAGTTTAGCTAATAATTTTGTAGGGTCGCGATCTTAAAAGGAAAAATGAACCGTATTTAGAAAAAGTAATGCCTTGTAATTAAATATTAATGCAAATATTTACTCACAAGTAGATGGTCGCTACATAACATTAGTTTGCAATAAATACCGGTAACACATTTTAAATGCCATCATATGCGATGGCACGACCTCGAACACGCTTAATAAATGGCTGCCCTCAGAAAAAAATGCCAATACAATAAATTCAACCCTAGAATTTATTACTGATGAAATCTAGAAGCTTAGAATCTTTATTTGGACGTTAAAAAAAAACACGCAACACACTTTGAAAAAAAAACGTAAATGTTTAATCGTACTTTTTTTTTTAGGAGGCTTCACTTGGACACACAGATAAAAAACTAGATGAGGCAAGCAAGTTAGGGAACAAGATATTATGGAAATAATATAAATTCTAATGGCTGATGATAACATTCATTTATCCAGACAGAGCGAAGACTCAAGTTCAAACAACGAATAGCATTTTTAAAAGCACTCCGAATTACAATGGATAAACCATGGATACAAAAAAACAAACGAAGAGTAAGTTACTGGCAAGTTTTTCCATTGTTACATTCTAAAACTACAACACCAAAGTGTGACTCCGTATTCCATAACACGAAAGAAAAATGAAGAAAAAGTGTGGCTCGATTGCAATCGTAAATCCAACGAGTTTCTACATGTGGCTCTTCGTGCCTACCAAATGTTGGTACCGTTTCCAACGGAGCTTGAAAGCACTAACCTATATTCATTTGACAGGCTAAAGTGCCTTTGTAATAAATTACGTCAGTAGATACGTGATCGCAGGAACACAAGGCACACATAAACTTACGTCTGACGATCTGGGCTAGGTATCTGATGGTATTTGCAAAGCGCCGAGTTAGACAAGCGTTCGTGCGTCAAGTGCCTGGTTATAAGGGGTGTTGTGCACAAAAGTAGTACTAGAATTAATATAAAAAGATAGCACTCTATAAGTACTGATTCTCTGTTCTTGTCTGTTGTCGAACTTGTGAAAAAAGCTATTCAGCCTTATAGCACTCAATTATTGTACAAATGCTCTGATCTCACAAAAATTAAAAAACAAAACTTTATCAGCTCCTCCAACGGCGTATAATGTAACTATTTAACGATATGATCACTTATGTTTGACTATATTATGAAGTAGCCGTGAGTGACGCTGTTCATATCTTCCGGTCTGGGTGGACCGGAAGGAAGTGTCAGACTCTTACTGACTAAAACGCATCCGTGTATTTCCTAATGACCTTTGCTTTCCAGAGCTGCGGTGACTCTTTCGAAACAATTCCGCAAGCCTGGCTATTCATTGATCATGCCAGACCATATCATAATGTGGTCAGCCGGTATTTTCCATTTAATGAAATGCAACCATTTTGTAAAATGGACAATTCTACGATATGGCCATGAAATATGTAGTGTGGCCTTCCCGACGTTTCCCCTTATGTTTGCTTTGTAAATACCTTTCATCAGGCGCCTTTCAATAATCAATCATAAGCATACTCTTTTTGTTGTCTTATCAGTCATCACACTGACACCAACACTGCACATACTAGAAAAAGAAATCATTAAAATTTCAAACCACCTATCAGCACAAAACGATTGTACAACAGCGTCCTATAGCACATTAAAACCCTTTATAGCTTCTGTAAAATTCCTTCAAAAGATGGTATCAGAACCCAGCTATCAGCACAAACTTTACCTATTCATGGGTTCACCAAACTACTTATTTACTACCATAAAACTTAATGTTCCGTGCTCCAAGCAGTTTGGATCATGTCTCCCCGAAATTATGCAAACCCGATGCAAAATTTACAATTCGGCAATATTACTGAATAAATTACTAACTGTCGCACGATACCACGAATAATTACTGAGGTTGCCGTGGCACGGGGCCTGATGTACGCTAAATATAGAAGTAAGTTCAGGTACGTACGCTGGGACTAAAAACTATAAAACGACAAGGAACTTGGTTTGTCTTTACACTATGCATGAAAGAAATTATAAAGCCAAGTGCAGAATTTGGTTTTTTTAAGGACACGTTGAAACTTGAAACTGTTTAATTATTATTTTTATAATGTTGTCAACATTGCTCGACATCAGAGTCTGTTTCTATAATAATATAGCATAATTATGTGCATTTATTGACATATGCACAAGTGCTGTATAAATTTAACAGTGGAAGCGTTTAAGTTTCAGAATCACGCGGCCCTGGAACGCAAAGAGCAATAGGAGGAACACGGATGTGTTTTAGTTAGTACGAGTCTGGTACTCCCTACCGCTCCACCTACAGCGGAAGAAGTCATTTGATGATTTCCCGTCCATAAAAAGTTTTTAGGTAGCAGAACCTTGGATAAACTTAATTAAAAACTAAACACACGCCATAGTGATTTTTACTGTCGATCTTCGATTATTTAAAAAAAAATTGAAGTCAATCAAGTCAGTCATCTTCACAAATAGGTAAGAATAAAAACAGGTTTGTGGAATTTAACTGCACAAAATTGCACTTACCTTGGTCTAAAAAGTCTTCTAATTCGTAAAATGACGTAACTGTATAAATACATATTTTGTAACGTTATTAAATTTACAAAAAAAATAAATCCATTTAGAACCGCTAACGTGGCATAATGTCCAACCAGGCATTCGCGCAAAAGATTCTTTGGTTCAACTTGACACATGTACCTAATATATTCAACCTTAAACCCGAATCGTGTCATCGCGTGTGTAACCGGCTTTAGTTGAGGACAAAACCGATCGCGAGCGGGGAGCGACGACCAGTCACTGCTTACAGGGAAATAAGTAACGACGTTTGCGATTGCATCAATACTTTCGAAATAACAAAATATTTTGCTAAAATTAAATTAAAACAACAGTGTAACCGAACTTGGCTTATTTTTTTTCTCAAGTGATCATGTGAATGCTACGCCCGTAGATCTCCTCTACGGTTCGTAGCCATTGCTACGAGAAATACTACGAGTTCGTAGCTGATGCATTGGCTTGATAAGAAGTATTGATTGTAAGTAAAAATAATAATTTATACGTATTTACATTCGGGTTTTACACAGTGTAGGTACACAAATGTAGCATTGGCCTATACGATGCCAAACTTTTCATTTCACAGAAGCGAATTAAAAACAAAGTATCAGTGGCTTTTCTAAAAAAAGAGAGACTGGAAATTCTATTACTGATAAAAGCTAGGCTATCCCAGATTTTTATGGCGAACTTTCTATCCCGAAAATATGAACGGTTCCTTTGGGTTAGGTCACGACAGCGGAGTCGCGGGAAACATCTAGTTTTTTTTTTATAGTTTAACACATAGTTCGCATTTTTTTTTAATTTTGACTTTGACCTAGGTCGCCAAAGTCAAATATGTTGTAATCAGCTCCAGTCTAACCAGATGCAAGCACCTCGACTGTCAAACATTCAACTAAATATTTTGGTATAGTGATGTGATAACCATGCAAGAGGAGCATAGCTTAATAATAATAGCCGCACGGCACGGCAAGGTTAAGCATAGGATGGATGGGTGACCATCTTAACATACCGATCCTCCGTACTTCGGAAACTACGTTGAACGGTTCACGGTTATTCCCGGCTGTCATTTGTATTATTAGCTATCGATGATTTTGCCAATTTCAAGGTTCGGAGAGGTAATGATGATCGGTTCTCATTTACGATTGTAAAGTTGCGTCAGTTTTTGTTGTGAAGCGAGGTTCAAAAGAACAAAATATTTATGGATTATACAATTAGAACAGCACATATGAGTGTTAAGAAACGAAGTCAATTAAGTAAACAAAATAAAGTAACAGAAAATATTAGTTACAACTTCGTCACGGATTGTCAGAAGCCAAAATATTTGACACCTGTCGTGCCACAACCACGACATGCATTTCCTTTTTATGTATACTCACATAATCATTTTTATTATTAACTAGCTGTCCGCACAACTTCGTTTGTGTCACATTTTTCATGACTGCTCCGCTCCTATTGGTCTTAGCGTGATGATATATAGCCTATAGCCTTCCTCGATAAATGAGCTATCTAACACTGAAAGATTTTTTCAAATCGGACCAGTAGTTCCTGAGATTAGCGCGTTCAAACAAACAAACAAACTCTTCAGCTTTATAATATTAGTATAGATTTGTATTGTTATTAAATTGTAATTTGTCTCTACTAACATAATTTAAGTACCTACTACCTACTAATACAGATACTATCGTTTAGGTTTTACTAAAATCCATGAATGTATGTCGTTTTGTAGCAATTCAATACATTTCCTTCTCTTCTTCTTATTTCTATTCTTATCGTGTTACCCGAAAAGCAGTCGCTAGACGAAAAATATTGGTATTCAGCTGAATCGCTTAACAGAAAGCCGGCCCCAATTTAGTTAGGAAAATAGGCAGATGATGATGGCAATAACCATGCAAAGCGATTCCATAAAAGAGTCAACAAAAGTATTAATGAATTAGTTCCAACTCCAAATATATTCCGACAGCGGTATCCCCACGTTACGTCGGGTTTGGCGTGTAATTAATCATTGCTTACGTTGCGGATAGTAGAGCCGCCAGCTGATCTTGTTCGTTTTGGGATCTTTGTATTTTCAGATGTTTCTATACAAAATAAATATTTATTTACCCCCAAAATATAAAACAATTTTTTTTAAGTATATATTATTTTCGAAGTAAAATATTATTAAACAATTAAATAAAAATTACTGAGTTTTCTGCAAAATCGGTAAACTTAGCGAACATTGCTTTTTTACTTATGGATAAAGGGCCCCGTCTTGACGAGTGAAACGACTGAATGCTGAGTAAATACCTTACATGGCAGCATTCGTTGTTTCACTCGTCTCCTAAGTCACAACCTTACACTGAAAATATACCTAGTATTTCAAAGATGTTACTAAAATAGTAAAAGAGAATTTATACGCTTTTGAATTGATTCTTCTATCCTTGTCACGCAAAACGTCGCTTTTACTGGATTGCATACATCCAATATGTCATCTCTGTCTATACTAATATTATAAAGAGGAAAAATTTGATTTATTTTTTGTTTATTTGCATTGAATCGGCTCCGAAACTACTTGACCGATTTGAAAAATTATTTCACTGTTGGGAAGCTATACTATCCCTGGGTGACATAGGCTATATTTTATCCCCATATTCCCACGGGAACGAGAACTACGCGGGTGAAATCGCGTTTTAAATAAAATAAGTTTAATTCAAGTAACAGGAATCATATACAAACAGAAACATACAAGGGTACACACAGGATAACAAGCATAGACGAAACAAAAACAAACACTCACGAGGTAGCAATTATGTCTGCTTCAGCTACGTTTCTTTTTTTTATCATACCTTTAGGTATAAAGACATAGAATGAAAAAAATAGTCAAATATACAGGGTTATTTGTAAAACACCAACAACCTCTTAAGAGGTCATTGTACTCATCATTATGAACAACTTTTACTATGGGACCAACCCTGAAATCGCGAAAAAAAATCGGCTGTCCCCTACATTTTGATCAGTTGTACGAACATAAATGTAAGGAACAGCTGATTTCTTTTCGCGATTTCAGGTTTGTCCGTGTCCCATAGTAAAAGGTGTGCATAATGATGAGTACAATGACCTCTTAAGAGGTTGTTGGTTTTTTACAAATAACCCTATATATATCGTATTATCAGAACTTTGTCTCACTTTACTAAAAAAAACTGCGCGCCCTATTCCTAATGCCTGTTAACAATGAAACAATTTTCAAGCAACAGGCGGAGTGCATAATGACCTGATTCCAACTGCTTGAGGAATCATTTATTAATTTAGATTTTCAGTTTTTTAGATTCTCTATTTCCCTAATATTTACTAGGTACGTAACTTTTCTCTGACGTTTTAAATTGATTTCTTAAGATAATATATGTACATATGTATATTTATTTTAAGATAATATACAAATGTATATTTATTTTGCAAAACATGAGTACCTACAGTACACAGGTCTCAGAATTAAAATGAGGTAACTACATGTTTTTTCCATTTACGTATGGTGTACAAAATTAGTCACACTAGACAAACAATACAAACATAAAAATTAATGAAATTACAATGTCAAAATCTAAATCTCTTGACTGCCGAATTTTTTTTAAATAATTGTCGTTTAGCTTTTACTAATACCTACCGCTTTTTAATAATAGTTTCCAATATGTACAAAGATGGTAAAGTTGGTTTGTTGGGTTTTTAATTTTTTAAAGTTGAAAGATAACACATTGATCGTATACATCCTTTTTTGCATCCTAAATATAAGTTCCCTATTAGTTGAGTTTCCCCTAGAAACAACACCATATCCTTAAGAATCTTTGTTGTTCTATCTATACTAATAATATAAAGAGGAAAGATTTGTATTTTTGTATGTAACGAATAAACTCAAAAACTACTGGACCGATTTCAAAAATTATTTCACCTTTAGAAAGCTAAATTCACCTTGAGTAACATAGGCTATATTTTATCCCCGTATTCCCACGGGAACGGGAACTACGCGGGTTAAACCGCGGGGCGCTGCTAGTATATAACAATTATCATACCAGAGTAACACAATTTAGTTGCCATCGACTCATAAAAGTAGGTACACAAAATTCTTAGCTACTATTCTAACTCAATGCCACAGCCTATATCATCCGTTCTCTATGACAAAAAGCCCTTTGTTTTGTTACGGGATAAAATTCCGTGTTAAGTTTTTCCATAAAATCCAGCTAACCAAATAAAAACATAAATCTATTTCATTTTCCACCCAACCTCAAGCTTCATTCATAAAAAACTATCAAATAAAACTCCACGATTTGTTCGCAGAGCCGTCGACAGCCGCGATAGATGATACGAATCAATTATGAGGGGTCGGCCGAGTCGCGCACGCACTAATAGAATAGCTCGCGTGACTGCAGGTGGTAGGGCGTAGCGTCGAGTGGAGATGGTCCTGTGGCAGTCGTCGCAGCGGCCTATGTACGTCCGGACTGTGTGGGTAGGCGGCTTCCGACACGCCATACTAACGCACGACGACCCCTACCTGCGCCGCCTGCACGCCAAGCGCCGCCGTCCCAACTCGTGCGCCAGCTGCGCCACCAGCACCACCAAGAGCTCCCGCCTCAGCCAGCACTCGAACGACACGCAGAAGCGCGTGAAGAAACTCAACTTCGTGCTCACGAGCGATAAGTCGCGCATCAACCAGCGCCCCGCCACCTCCGGCGACATCGAGCACCTCAACCTGCGCGACGTCGACCCCGAGTTTGACGACGAGCTCATCATCAAAGCCAGTCCACAACCCTTGAACGAGACTAGCCGAAGCAACTACAATAGCCTCACTCTCAACATGAGGCATTTGAGAGCTAACAAAACGTCCAGAACCGACGCTAAGGAGAACACCGACCTTTCCGAACGTGTCCTGCAATGGCTGGACTTAGCGGGCAAGATAGATTTACTGGCACCAGAAAACGTGGAGCGAATGGCGCAGCCACGACACAGCTGGCCAGAGCTGCAACGTCGGAGCAACAATTTGTCGAAATCAAAAACCTCAATCGACATACATAAGGAGGCAGGGCGAACATCGCCGAAAGGGGGCGACAGTCCAAAAGCGCAACAAAGTGGGGCTATCGATCGGCACGATTTTTATTTGCCGACGTCTGCGAACACAATCGAAAACTACGCGCGACAGTCACGGAACGCAAAGAACACGCCACGCCACGAGACCAGCGCCAAAATAAAAGACAATCACAACAAAACAAAGTCCAGAGACATCAGAACAAACGTCTCGGAGACGCGGCTCAAAGTGATCAACGAGAAACACGCCGTTGAAAAACAATACGCAGAAATGCTGAATAAGAAGCTGATACCCGATGTTAGCAAGAACCCTAAGCGACAAGTGCACATCTTCATGCCTGAGCTTCCCAAGAAAATAGAGTCGACCCCGGCTAGTAGAACTGAAAGTTTACTATCACAAACCTCGTATAAGAGTTTGAAGTTTGACACCACAGTAAAAAAGTAAATCTCTAGTGTGTTAATCATTTCAATAACTTTTCTATTTGTTACCTTACCACCGTTTTAGCAAAGGCTTAGGAAGGAAGGTCAGCTTACTTAAGAGACTCAAAACCTTCAATAATGATACGAGTATGTGACTATAGCAGATGAACGAATATAAAGGACTAGGCTTGTCTATACGATTCCGATGTCTTGGCTGATTCACCACGCGGTTCTAAAACGACTGCCAGCTGCAAATAACTCACAAACAGAACTCTAAAGGTAGTACCTATTACTGGTACCACGATGTTTATTACGACATTCTTATTACTTCATCGTGAAATAGTACGAGTATAGTTTACTCCAATTTTATTGTGACCCATTTGACTCTTGAACAAATGCGTTATTTAAACTCTGTACGAGTTTTTCGTAAAATGGAAAGAAACATAGGGTCAAATTAAGTGGACTCGACCGTTAATTTTTCTTAGACTTAAGTGGCGGCCAAAAAAGACAGCGCCTTTCATTTGTATACAACACTGAAAAAGAATGGTTTGACAAATGATGCCGCATGGATGATATATTTGGAGGAAAATAACGTAATTTAACAACTTCACATCCAAATATCTCAGCCACGTGTCACTTTACGGTTCTAATCAGCAGGGTATTTTTCTTGTATCCGAGAAATTTTATCATTTGCCGCTTTCAACATTCAAAATGACTTCCCCAGAAAAAAGTTAAACCCTTTTGCAGACGTTATGAGTGATATGATTGTGATGACGATATAAACAATAAAAAAGATAGATTCAAAATGGCGGCTCAAAAAACTCCACGAGTCGCCGTGCATGAGCAAAATGCAGCTATACTCCATTCACAATAAGATTAGACTTTAAAAAAAACTGTTTACAGTCCGTTCAATCGATTTTTACTTCTATTCCGTAGGCATAAGGATGGCATTAAAAGCAAAAACGTGATTATAATACCAACTGTTTACTGCAGCTGCCATGTGTCATCTCACAAACGCAATAGAAGTCAAAATCGGTTGAACGGACTGTATAAACGACTTATTTAAATGTCTAATCTTATTGTGAATGGGGTATAGATACTTTGCAACGAGTAGCACACTTTACAGCCACCATTGGGTTTGATTCGACTTGTACTCTCTAAAGGATCTTCTCTTCGGAACGTGCAAGTGCCGCGAGAGATGGGGTCGATGCGTGTGTTTTGCTGAGGAACATGTACTTGCTGCTCATGTTGCTAACGTGGCAGAACTAGTTTCATCTATTTGACTGACAATTCAAAAGAACCTATAGATAAATGGTCCAGTTGAAATAAGGGATTTTGATTTTTGACTCACCGAGTAACCGATGGTGGCGACATCTCTGGCTTGAAACCGTGACCGCAGCGGCGGGTCGAGAGGCTGCCCGCTATACCTGGGCACGGGTAAGCCTAGTGCTATCACGCGGAAGTTCTCGTCGACGCGCACTAGGCGCCATCTTGACACTTCTACGGCGCCGTGTTCCTGAGAAGACGAACATTTTAGTCGCTCATCTAACGTGTGAAGACAAAAAACGAAAATCTAAGCATTATTCAGTTTGAACGTAATATTATTGTTTTTTGTACATTAAACAGTTTTGTATATACAAATCCATTTTACTGTTTTATCGTGACGCCGTCAGATGCAATGTTAGCTGATCTATAATATATAGGCAAACTTCGATATCCGCCTCAAAGAGGACTTTTTTATTGTTTGTCCATGAATTCCGAGATACCTAGAACTAATTTTTTCGACTTATGCAAAAGAGAGAGAAGAAAAATGCAAGACCGACCGCAGCGAGCTCGAAAGTGTAAGCACCCGTCTCGGAATTTTATATCAGGATTTTTTGGTATAACACTTAAAGAAAACAGACTCAAGTGATTAATAAATTCAATAAAATAAAATAAAACTAATATTACTTACCTCTAACAATTTATCGTACCTAGCAGCTGGGATCAAGAACCGTCCATCTTCTAAGTGCATCTCCCTGTTTTCCAGCAAATTATTGAGCACTGGCAACACATTACGTTCCGCCTTTTCTATTCCTTCTAGAACGAGAACTCGACCTTCTACGGCTGCGCGAACGGCACTCTGTGGGGTAATTTATATGTGTTAAAGGTTATTCATGTAGTTCAAATTCGGGTACTCCCTTTCTTCACATAAAATTGTTTGTCCGAAAATCATTATCCATAACACGTTTACTATAAACTGCAGTAGCCATAATGTTCAAAACCCCGAAATTTTGTTCAGCATAATTATATTTAGTTCTAAAAGTATTCTGTCATAATATCGAGTACCATAATAATTGAATCTCCTAATTTTACATGCCCTAAAGTCATATGTCCTAAGTATTGTGTTGAATAATGTGTATTATTCCGAATGTTCATTTATAATAAATATTTTAGTCCTAAAACATTTGCTAAAAATAGGTTGTAGTGACAGAAACGAATCGCTGTAAATCCGACTCCACGCAGTCTTGTCTGCCCTACCCCTAGAGTGTAATTTAAAATCGCGTAGGCGCGGAGGGGCGAGGCGGCCCGCGAGTTGAGGAGCAGGTGGTTGTAACACTCGGCGCCGAAGCTGCGGTGGAGAGCGTTAAACCCATCTGCGACGATAAACTCGCGTGGGACCGCCGGAGCCCCGCAGCGTCGGAGCCATGACAGAAATCATGCCTGCTGCATGTTGCATGCTTGCTTGTATGCTGCGTGCTTGTTTGCATGCTGCGTGCTTGCTTGCATGCTGTATGCTTGCTTGCCTGCTGCATGCTTGCTTGCATGCTGCATGCCTGCTTGCATGCTGCATGCTTGCTTGCTTACAAAAACCACATGTTCACAATCAACTGCTTTATTGAGTACATGTATAATATATTTATTTACGTATAATAAAATATTATAGAATAGAATAGAATTATACTCTTTATTATGTACACCATATAAGTTACAGAAAATATAGATGAAGATTATAATGCATGATCAGATATTTTTAATTATAACAAATGAGAGAAGCTCATAGCAATTGCTTTGTTATAAGATCTAAGAATATTATTATTTTAAATAAACATTAAGTAACTTGAATATTAGGACTTATAACTTTTATTGAAAACGATTTTATAAATTATGTATATTATTGATTGTAATATTTATGACAAACGAATTTAGGACATATTATATTTAGGGATTTCAATTTTATGGCATCAGATATTAGGTGATATTAAGTTCGGGTAAGTTATCATTCGGACAAATGATGATTAGGACAAAAAAAGTTATGGCTCTTTAAATTATGGATAAAAAAGTTAGGTGACACAATAGAGAACCTCAAATTCGCTTATATGAATTTGAACATTATAATTGCTGAATTATAAGGTTCAGATTAGTATGAAATCCCCTCCTCAGGTGGGGCTTCTTGGATGGCTCCGATCTTCAGTGTTTGTATCGTCTCTCCCCAGTCCATGGCTCACCTTTCGTCTTGGGCCACATGCCCTGTCACCTGTACATATGAGGACCTAATGGCTGTGTCAGCGAATAGTGTTACCGTTGCTGAGAACTGGGCCCGAGATAAAATTTATTTTTACAGCCGGGACAAACGGCTTAACGTGCTTTCCGAGGCACGGAGAAGTCTCGTTATATTAAGATAGTCACCCATCCAAAGACCAACCTCGGCAAGCGTTCCTTAAGCTCAAAGATCGACCCGTGTGGCTGTTATAATTTAGCCACGATCGCTTCATGGTGAGTGATCTTCACAAAATCAGCACATCTATCAGTTTCCATTAAGGGATTCCTCTAGCATGATTAGAAAGTGATTACCTGATCAAAATATGTAGCAGTGGAGCTCTGGATCTCTCTTCTCTGCTTGAGGTCAGCTTCTGTGGTGTCTCGTGAGAGAGCCACATACTCCAGCTCCCTCTGTGTCAGCTCTAAGTACTGAAGAGCTACTTTTCTCCTACAAAAGAGTAAGACAGATGGTTCAAGTAAGAAATATGCATACTATTGTATAAATACAAGTTCTTATAACGTAACAGACATCTGTTGCTGCGGAGTTTGTTGTGCAACTACTTCCCAGCTAAAACACTAGGAAGAGGTGAAGGACGCGCGTTTTGGAGGAATTTCAATTATTTGACGTCCAAAAATGGCTGGAAGGTCATTTATTCAAATTAGGCTGAGAAATAATTTGAATAAATGACTTTCCACTTTGATAGTGAAGAGATAATTTGCAAATGAACTGTCAAAGAGTTGGACAAAATACATTAATTGTGTAATACAAGTTTGTCAGCCGTCTATCTCTATCTGTTTTTCGGCATACTTCTTGTTCACGACTCAACAGATTTTAATAAGGTGTTCACTAACAGAAAGAGTGATAAACGAGGAAGGTTTGTGTATATAATTAGTACCCCTACGAAGCTGGGGTGCTTGTTACTAAATTCATAAGTTAAGAAAATGGAGGTGTATCTAAAGTAGATGTTTATTTCACTTAAATTTTAATCTAGATTATTAGCTAAATAACAACATGTTTTGAACACAAACAGGTACTTAATGTTGTGTGTAACCAACTTCATTGGAACCAATATTTTACTAGAACCTTTTTATTACATGTCACTACAAAATCTATTGTTTAATTTTGTCTGATAAACAACGTACCGAAACAATTAAGAATACGTAAAGTAGATAATCAAACAAATGGCTAAAAATGTAAACTAAATACGAGTATCTGATGTTCTGAATCGAACTATTGTGCAATGCACTAAGTAGTGTTAAAGGTGCCCGTATTTCTGACGTCACAAATTGGCCCGCCTAGATCAAAGCAAATATTTGTATGCCCTACAGATAGTTGTTCCGGGTCTGGTTGTTTGTGTATGTGAGTTTTTATGTTTGTAAACGCACCCACGACACAGGAGAAATTCCTAGTGGGGCAACGTTTAAATAAAAATATATTAAAAAAAAGAAATCGCGCTCGCCACGCAGAGAGCGCTATTGTGCGCGAAACATTAAAAATGCCGCGAGTCTTGTATGGTGCATGCATATACGTGTAAATATTCAGATGGCATCTTTACTATTTAAATGTATGGTTACTGGTTATTTTCTAATATCTAAAAACTCAAATAAAATTCTTCTATCTGACAAACAAGAATATTATCTAGGTTGTTTCTTAATTCAATCTTCCACATTACTAAAACATGCCACATAGGAGTAACAACATTTTTGGCAAACATTGTGACTTGTGTACTTTCATCAAAGTCCAAAGTCCCTACTTTATCTATGTTGTAACGATAATTTTATTGGAATTTGATATCAAAACATTCATGATTCAATATGATGTAATGCGACTTGTTGATAATTTTATGGGTCAGGCTTTGAACATAATTAAGTAAATGTTTAGTAAGTACATGTCTATCCCAAAGAAATATACTGTCAGTGATTTGAGAGGTAGTACTACAAAGATAATATCCCGTTGTAATGTTTGATGTCTAACACTATATCAAGCACAGGATGTTAGAAAGCAGCAGAGTATGAAATAATTTGTGCTCATTGGTGTAATTACTGCAAGGCATTCCAACAAACCAACCACGAGCTGGTGAGGGATGCGGGTAGCGGATGGATGCAAGAATCACTGGACTGGTTGTTGTGGCAACACTTGGCGATCAAGATAATGATTCCATCAAATAAATAATACAAATCATTGTCATCTACTTTCATTCCTAATACCATCCAAATCTATTCAACTCAGTGATAATTGATTAAAAATATACTTATAAATTTATTTTGTTAGTACTCCTAAAATAAGTCACAACATACCTGCTTGGCCCAGGCCTGCCAAGAAGGAACATGTCTTGGCCAAGTAAATCCTTCTGCATCATCCATCTTAGGTTCCTTAGTGTACTTTGTGATAAAGCCTTAATTTCAGAGTCTTCTATTGTCACTGGAAAAATACAATTTTTGCAGCTGACAGAGATGCAAGTACTTAGTTTTTAGCATTAAATATGTTTTGATTTAAGCGAACTAATAGTTTTTTAAATTAAAAATATAACTTGATTTAGTATAAGTAGGTATGTTATATTTTCTTAGAAAAATATATATGTTCTATCTGGAAAATAAAAACTTTTTACATTAACATTTCGTGTTTGAATTTATTACTGCTGAATGAAAACAGTAGTAAATAATAAATTTTTTATATTTATATAGATCGTAAACAAAAAATATACAAAGAAACATGGTTTTAACTTCTCTTTTGAGGTTATAAACTAAAGTTTTAAGGTGAATACTTACAGTACTTCCGAGGCACATATTCAACCTTTTTAGGGCTTTTGATCTCTTTGCTGACATCTCCTATAGTCACTTTATCTTGACTAGCATAACTTCTCACTGGGTTAGCCGCTAATATTGCTTTACGAGGACCCAAAATACGAATCAAAACATCAATCCTTCTAACTGTTACCGCGGGGTTATACATGGTTTTATTTACACGGAACTCACACTAGGTAATGGTATTAAGTATATATTTTAATATTTAAGCCATTACATAATTTATTATAGCTAATTTAATAGAAAAATTGCAATAATCTACAGGTCAAAGTCTAAAACATAATATTGTCAAACTGACATTTCCTGTTTAACAGCTGATTTGAGCGCGTTCCAGGCTTGTCTTGTTAGAATAATTAGTATTTTCTGCTTAGAGTATAGAAATATATTTTCTGTTACTCTTTGATATTGTTTACGTTGTAGATATCTCAAACACGAATAAAACTCTCTAGATGTAAAGCTTCAGTATTAATTTTCAACTCTCAAGGCTAGACACCATAAAAGCCATGTGATATAAATATTTTAAAAAAATTTAACTATCCTGTGTTGTCTGTTTGCTAGGCAAAGGCCTCCCCAATATATTTTCCAGCTAACTTTACCTGCTGCCTTCTCCGGTCAGTCTGTCAGGAATGAAACCAAATCATCACGACAGAGTTTTTAGGCACCGAGGCAGCTCGGTTGCGACATTCGTCTTACTCCTTGTCTTCAGGCAGCCACCGCTGGATAATCCTGGCCCATCTGTTCTCGAGCGAAATGTAAATGTGACCTACCCTATCTCACTTACGATCATCTAATTTTAGAGGCAAACTTCGCAAGATACATATAGTCAGTTCCAGAAGTTGGATTTCAATTAAACTTTAGATGTGAGAATTATTACGGTATAAAGGCAAGATTAATCAGATTAAATGAAAATTAAATGAAATACATTGTGAAAGAGAAATTACTTTATTAAAGACTGACAACATTTAACTATTATATCTTATAACATAATTATCTAAAGTAGGTACTATCCGTACCAATGTTCTATGCTTATATATTTAAGCGCAATACACACTGAGCCCGCCGGGCTGCCGACCTATGTCGGCAACTTTTTATCGTCGTTTGTATTCTTCTCATATAGGCCGCCGGGTTGTGTCGGCGGGTTGTATCGGCGGCCCGGCGAGCTCAGTGTGTATTGCGCTTTAGTATATAAAAAATAACAGCTAGAAAACCTTGTCTTAGATACTAAACCAGTTGATATTTTTTCTAACAACATCAACAAGAACCTAAACTATCAAAAACTATAATCAACCTAAGTATACCAGCCAGCTACCAATAAACCTGCGCCAGAACCGGAATTGCAGTATAATTATGACGCCATTGCAAGAATATAACAGGCACACTTTTATTTTTCATATAACCTTCAGTGATTTAAGTCTTTTGACAGCATTTAGAACTAGGTAATTTTTTTTTTCATCCACTCAGTTGCAATTTCTTGAGGATATCTTACAGAAGTATTCTAAATGGCAAACTAACAATTTGCTTTTGCAAATGGGGCAATGACAATGGCAGTACAGTTAGTTAACAGTAGACAGCCTTGCTGTTTTTCTGACTCCTACGCTTTTCTGATCAAATTCGTTACTGGACCCAGCTGGCAGTCGAACGTTTCTCCAGAACTCGTCCAACTTCATTGAGTCAGCGTTTTCCTGGCGGTCACCACTGTTGGATCTGCTTTTAAAGACCTGCCCCAAATCCTTGCAGTTATTTTTTTCCAGAGCCACCTCACAAAAGCATTTGCAGTAGGCGCCGAGACGACCAATCTGAGAGGTGCCGCCTCTAACTAGGTCTTGAGAAATCATATAATGACTTCTTCCGCTCTGGGTGGAGCGGAAGGGAGTGTCAAGTCTCTTACTAACTAAAACCCACCCGTGATCCTTCTAATGCCCTTTGCGTTCCAGGGCCATGGTGACTGCCGTGGGATCTGGAGGCGAGAGCCCTCGCGCACGTTTACGTGCTGCGCGTGGAGGCGCTAAGCCGGGGTGAAACACTGCTGCCGCGGCAAATTGCTGCGCAGCGGACGGAGCTCCGGCGGGATCTCACGGAGGTTTGGAGACAGCGACTATCGCAACCCAGTGCTGGGCACGCCACTATTGTGGCGATAAGTCCCCTCTTTGAGGCGTGGCTGGAGAGACGTCACGGCGTCCTCACCTTCCACCTGACGCAGGTGCTCACCGGACACGGCTGTTTCGGGAGGTACCTGTGTCGGATCCAGCGGGAGGACACATCCGGGTGTCATCACTGTGTGGATCGTCCGGAGGACACGGTGGAGCATACGGTGGAGGTCTGCCCTGCTTGGGCGGAGCACCGCCGTGTCCTCGTCGAGGCGATCGGCGGCGGCGACCTCTCGCGTCCGGCCCTGGTTCGGGCCATGGTCCGGAGCGAGGAGGCATGGGAAGCGGTCGCCTCCTTCTGCGAAGCAGTAATGCTAGCGAAGGAGGAGGCGGAGCGCGTGCGAGAGAGGGAAGCCCCTCGCTCCAGCCGCCGCAACAGAAGAAGACGCCCCGGGCGTCGGGAAACGCAGGGCGATTCCCGGCCACCGTAGGCGCGGGCCTGCGGATGGCGAGCTATGGGTAGCTCGCCGTCCGATAGCAACCAGGCCCGAGTCGACGACGCGTCGTGTTCCACGCGCGCCTCAAAGAGCCGTCAGCAAAGAAGACGGGGCCCCATAGGGTCAGTGCCTGCTAGGGTTGCGGAATTTGTTCGAAAGAGTCACCGCAGCCCTGGAACGCAAAGGGCACAAGAAGGATCATGGGTGGGTTTTAGTCAGTAAGAGTCTGACACTCCCTTCCGCTCCGCCCAGAGCGGGAGAAGTCATTTGATGATTTCCCATCCGGAAAAAAAAAAAAAAAAAAAAAAAAAAAAAAAAGGGCCATGGTGACTCTTTCGAACAAATTCCGCAACACGCCAAGGTCGGCGTATACCTGATATAGCTATATCCTTTAGCAGTCCCTTATAAACTGTTACTATCGCATGAAGTTAGATTTCCAAATAAATCGTATCGTCATAGTTGTCGATTAGACTACAGTATATGTAAAGGCTCTAATGTCTATAGCTAAGACAACAAACTTGCAATCACGAAGAACAAATATAGAAAAAATACATTTTGAACACAATTACTCGAAAACTGACTAATATCGCACTGCTTTAAGGCAATACATTGTATCTAGTATTTACAAAAAAGTCAAACACGGCCCACGAAAGAAAGATTCGCGAGCCTTTTTGTATGAACCATGTATGTTACTAATTTGTCTTCTTCACTCTTACTACTTGCTCGCTCTATGTGTCCTTATCTTTAGTCTACTGCTGTCTATGACTCCTCCCCAGCATGCTCATCGTCTAGTGGCTCAATCTTAACGCTAACAAAGTTAGTAGGTTCCAGCGCTTCGCTGCGTTCAGACGGTTCTTTAGCTTCAATCTTTATCACAATTTGCTTCTCTGTTGTTATAAGACTATCTTTGTCCCCCTCTGTCGACTCTCCATCGTCTGTCTGAAACTTCTGTATTAGAGAGTCTTGTGTATCTTCTGTGCTCTGGCTATCTTCTTTACCTTCTACAGGTTTCATTGGATGTATATTAGCTACAGTAACGTAATCCGCTACGAGGACTTCATCCCTCGGCATCTTTGGCGGAGGTCCGAATATACTGGTCATGATCGGCTCGTCGAGACCTAGGTTACACTCTCTGGGGTCCAGTCTAGTGTAGAACTCTTTGATGTTTGGTTCGGTACCCTTGAAACCATGTCGACGTCGGATATGTTTGATCATTGTTCTTTTGACTGCGTACGCTTTTGGACATATTTTGCACTGTAACAAAGAAAACGGAAACAATAGGGTAGTTGACTAAAAAAATCTAATTAGTCCGTCAGATAGATGTCCAAAATAGTAGTAAGAAAAAATACGTGTCCAATATTACTACTACTCATACTTTTTCTATTTTCACATAAACAAAAAATGAAGATGATACAGTGCGTTGAAAACTCGTGTGACGTCACTACGTGCTACAATTTTTACTACGGCGTGACGTCACAAGCCCCCACTCCTGATCTTTGATGCTTTATATCTTCGTCAACTTTTATAGATTTGAAAAAACAAAAAATACGTGCCCAATATTTTTCGATAGCCTAACCGACAGACTAAATAGAATCATATTTTTTTAATTCGGGAAACATCCCTATTATTACGAAGCATAAACATTTACTTTTTCTTGGACATTACAAACGTCAATGAAAAAAAAATAAAGTGAGTAAGTGATGAAATGGTGTCGCAGCCCCGGGATGCTGGTCAACGTCTTGTTGCAGATGGGACAGGGATGCTGCGGGTGTGTGTGTGAGGTGCGCAGGTGTCTTGTACTTACCCTGATGGTCTTCAGTGCGCTGTGAGTGATGACGTGGTGTCGCAGCCCCGCGATGCTGCTCAACGTCTTGTTGCAGATGGGACAGGGATGCTGCGCGTGTGAGTGTGTAGTGCGCAGGTGTCGCAGCATGTAGCGCTCATCTTGATATTTGCGGTCTGGAAGATGAAAAAGTTTATTCAAAACGTAGCTCTTTCGGCATCAGTTTCTTAACCACTAACAGGAGAAAGGAAAGCTTTATCTTTAAAAAATCCAAAGTAAAACGCCAACTATATTTTGAGGCCCGTGCCGGCCTTAATATATGGAATAAATATGACTTCTTCCGCTCTGAGCGGTGCAGAAGGGAGCGTCACTCTTACTGACTTAAAACCCATCCGTGTTCTTCCTAATAACACATTATTAGGAAGAACACGGATGGGCCTTAGAACTCAAAGGGTACCCTTTGAGTTCCAAAGCCGCGATTTCTGCGACAAACGTTGTCACTTGGCAATCGTATATTGGTATTCCCCGCCTACCTACCGCAGTTAGACTGACCAATAGGTACGTGGCATTTTTCGAGTGAGTTGGAAAACATTGAATGCTTAATACTCACCACATAGAGGACACTTGACCTGCTCCTTCTTAGGTTCGTGTGTCTTCATGTGCTCTCGCAACGAGCAGACACTTGTGAACAACTTTGAACATACGGTGCATGTTTCCAGGTCTGAAAGTATGGTAGAAACAAATTGGAATTTCCCCAAATAATAACAATAATAAGGCATCGACCTAATTTCGATCACGGTGGCCTAATCTCAACGTAGATTGGCCATGTACGCAGGAGTTATGCGGTCTTTGACTATTCTCATAATTGAGAATAGTACGAGAAAATGTCAAAAAAACACACCACATTATTCAGGATTGAAATGTGGTGTTTTTTTTAATAGGCTATTTAAAACAAAAACTCGTTTCATTAAAAATCAACCCTGAATAATGTGGTTATTTTTTTAAATTTATTTGGACATTTTCTCTGGCCTACCCTAACTCGAACCACTGCCCTCCAGCTGGCTAAGCGCGCGCGGTGGCGAGTAGCCATAAAATCAATTTCAAAGTAAACAGCTTTCGTTAACGATAACTATATTTTTAATACTAAAAGTCATAACAAAATAAAAAATGCATGTTTAATAAAACTCGTTTAATTTAACTTGTCAAAGTTTGCGCACTGAATAAAAATATTCCTGTATACAACAGTCCGAATATCAACTATCAGGCAGTAGCCCACCGGATACAACACTCGCCCGGTCGGTGGATCCTCCTTTTTAAATGTGTGTTTGCAGGATGTTACACTCTGTTTCGCATACCTCGGTAATTTCGCAGTGTTCAAGACAAAAAATGTTGAATACTCACTTTCTCCAGTATGTTTCCTTGTGTGATACTTGAGCTTGGACTTTTGTACGAACGTCTTACCGCAGTACATACAAGCATATGACGTCTCTTTCAAATGGGTCCTGCACAGAAGCAAAGTCACACAGGGTAATTTTTTATTAATTAAAAAAAAAATGTGGAAAAGAGGATTATTTAGTAGCACTTTTGCGGAGCTTTAAGTTTGAGCGAAATAAATATATTCCTTCGTTTTTCCCATTTAGTACATAACTTTGAACGTGTTTTCAGAGCGAATTTCAATACATACTTTTAAAAGCTGAAGGATATCCTTATCAGCGATAGTTCTTTGTGCTCCTTCAGTGGCGTGCAGTGGTTCGAGTTGGGTAGGCCAGAAAATAATGTCCAAAAAAAAAACACCACATTATTCAGGGTTGAAATGTGGTGTTTTTTTTTTAAATAAGCTATTTAAAAAAAAAACTCATTTCATTAAAAATCAACCCTGAATAATGTGGTTATTTTTTTAAATTTATTTGTACATTTTCTCTGGCCTACCCTAACTCGAACCACTGCACGCGCCTGCTCCTAAGTGCGGGGCTATCTTATGACGTCACATCTAATTAGCAGCGTGTTACCTGGTATGTGAATTACAGGCTCCCTTATCAGCGAAGCTCCGCGGACAGTGCTGGCAGGCGTACGGGCGCTCGCCGGTGTGGCGTCGCTCGTGACGTAACATGTTGGAGCGCTGCACGAAGCGCATCGGGCAGTACGAACACGCGTGACGAGGACCCTCGTGAATTTGGACGTGTTCCCGGAACGAGTCGCGTTTCTGGGTAAAGGATTTTGCTGTCAGTTAATTTGAACTTTATGTCAGTAGCAATAAAAGTCAAGTTGCATGCTTATGGTGATGTTTCACAGATTTTGATTTTCTTGAAGGTATAGTTGTGTTAACGCCACTTTCGGAATTGAGTATTTAGAGTTAAGAACGTGTCAAAACCTAGTACTTTATCAACAAAGATTCACAGATTTTGGGAATTGACCAAATACTCCATTTTATAGATTAGTTAAAGTACACATATGTATGTATCTTTTATGGGGTACTGTGTTAAATGTTACAACAAAATAACTTGTAACATAAATTAGAATTAAAGGAAAGAAAATTCAAATCTTTTGTTAAAAGCACCGTTTGTAAACAAGCATAATCAAAATTAGAAGATTACATTCAGGATAAGAACGCTTGGAAACATGCTGGTCTTGCTCCATAGGGCATTCAAGGGTATAGATAAATCAAGCTGGTTGATTTATGTATGGATTAACTATGAATGTACTTTTTATTGTGTGTCTTTTAGTTTTTTTTTTTTTTTTTCTGGTCACTTATAGTTTCAATATTTTAAATATGTGAGAACCATGTGCTTATTTAGAAAATTAATAAGTTTACCTCTGCTGGTAATACTGAGTTCTATAACTAGTATAGAACATTGCAGTGCATCAACCTCACATATATGATTCTTTTATTTGTATCAAATATTGTAAAACATTTATTTGAAATGTGTAACTATGGAGTTTTGCACTAGACCTTTGCACTAGAGTCACTTTATTATGTCAACTTAAAATGATGACGTTCAAAATTGCCGTTTAATGGCCTAATTGAAATAAACGTTTTGAATTTGACTTTGACTCAATTTCATTACTTAATACCGAAATGAGGGGTAAAGCAAGAATGAATTGAGTGACTGCCTTAGTCCAAATTATTAAAAGCAATTAAAAGGGCTGGATTATTTTACATTTATGCCCGACTAAATGATTTTTCACCGAATTCTTCCAGGGCCGCGGCCTAACGCTTTCGAAAAATTCTGCAACTCTGGCAGAAAGCCACGCTTCATAATAAGCCTTTTAACATTCCCACTGCTGCGACACAGGCCTCCTCTCTAGGAGAGGGAATGGACCGTAATCCACCACGTGGGCCCAGTGCGGGTTGGTGAATGTCACATGTCCTCGAATTTTAGGTTCTAGGACATGCCTGTTTCTTCACTATGTTTTCCTTCACCGTTTTGAGAGCAGTGGTGATGAAATCAATTACACAAAGTAATGCAGTCTGGCACAGATCTGGGTTGTGGTTTGAACTCCAGACCTAGAATTCATAAGTCGGGGCCGTTACCACTCGGCCACCAGTGCTCTCCAAAGTGACGTTTACGTACCAGGAAAGTCTTCCCGCAGAAGGTACAGGTGTAGTTCTGTTTGTTGGGCAGATGGTCCTGCTTGTGCATGTACAGCGACGACTTGTACTGGAACGACTTGCCGCATTCTGAGCACTCGAAAGGGTGCTGGCCGGGGTGACTGATGAGGTAGTGGAGTTTTCTGCAAACAATATTCAGTTTTACAGGGTACCCTTTTCACTTATATGGCGTTTTAGGTAACTGTGCTGTGCGTTAGGCCTGTTAGCTGACACTCGTCAACTGGTGAATGACTGGCATTGCTCAGTTATGTAGCACGCCTACAGCAAAAAAAAAATAACAGAGTCAGAATAATAGATTTAATTGTTGAAGACATAAACTAGGGTTATGTATAAAAATATATTGCATTCGGGATGACAGTGTTTATTTTTGTATATATTTTTAACAAGAAAAATAGTGTTTCTTATAATAGTTCTTCTTTCCGTGTCGATTGTCTCTTTCCCAAATTTTGTTGGACCAGTATGTGGCCACTTGGACTGCTGTTTCGTTAGCAATGTTCAGGTTCTGCAAGGTGCAAGTGTTTGGGCAAGAAAAGAGGTGGGGGTCTTGCGAAGTCATTACAAAATTTTCTGCATAGACGATTATAAAGCTATACCATGGACAGCGGTACTTCCAGACCAAAAACATTTTGTAGGCACCTATCTATCTAATGGCATGTCCTACTTCTTCCTCATTATAAAGTCACCTTAGGTACACTTGCATAAACCACAGTTATTTCTAGCTCCAGGTTAGGTGCTAACCTGGAGCCAACCTGCATTATGTATGAATTATTTGTTATTTATATAACCTCGTGTCAGCCACTAGTACATATGGGCAAGCGGGCCCTACAGTCTCACCTCTCGTCCATAGTGTGCAGGATCTCCCTGCAGAGCTTGCACTTGAACTTGCCGGGCCCGTGCGACTGCGCCATGTGCGCGCCGCACGCGCGCGTGCTGCCGAACTCGCGGCCGCACACCGCGCACTCCACCGAGGGCTCCGGGCGTGACCCGCGGGATGTGTGCATCGTCTGCAAAGAAGGGAAGAACATTTGACAATATAAGTTCATTCAGAGATTTTTTAAACTTTAGAACCAAATCAAAGAGAATCATAGAAGTCGGACTGCTCTGTGTAGAGGTCGGCTTGGAATCCACCGATCTATTTATTTATTTAAATTGTAAGTGGAGTAGTGGTACATAGACGGACTTAACGAGGTATTCTCTACCAATAATTTTTGGGTTTTGCGGAAAACCTAAAAGAGGCACTGCAGCCCTGGAACGCAAAGGGCATTAAGAGGAACACGGGTGGGTTGTAGTCAGTAAGAGTCAAGTCATTTGATGATTACCCATCCACAAAAAAAGAAAGTAAATTTTTGGGCAAAAAAATACTATAATTCTTTTTGTTATTGTTAACAAAGCAAAAGTAAAACGACGAGCGATGGCTAGTCGTTTTACTTTTGATTTAAGCTTTAAGGAGTGTTCCGAGAACGTTGAATTGTCGCAACACTACGGTTTCGACAGATAGGGCGCCAGACGAAGAAATACGAAAAGCAAACGTTACGCACCGCATTTTGACTTCAACTCGCCCAGTTCAATTCGTCGTTTTAATTATTATGCATGTATGTATCTTTGACTTACCCGCACATGTAACTTGAAAGACTTCCGGTGGCTCAAAGGCTTGTACTGACAGGAGTCTAACGAACAGAACACCTTCCTAGCTTCAGGGTGTTCAAGGGCGAAGTGCCCTCTCATCTCCTCTATACTTGGCATCACCACACAGCAGAGGGAACATTTGAGGAGGTAAAGTGCTGTCTTGTCCGGAGTGCTGTGCTTCTCTAAGTGGTGGTGGACATACCACACCTGGAGACATCAATTTTAAGAAAAAAATATTAGTATTGTATTTTTAAACTAGGTAACATAAGTGGCATTTTTCTTCTATTCTTAAATTCCTCTTTCATACAATTTTATAGTCAAGTTTTATAGGATTCTTTTGAAGTAATAGATTCTAAGTAATAATACATTTTGCAATAATTACCTTGTCACTAAAAATTTCATTACAGCTCTCGCACTTATAATACGCATCTTTATGATTGAAGAAATGCGCCCGCACCTGATGAGTCTCTCTGTCCGTTTCATGCCAAAACAGTGTAGGGCAATACCGGCACTTAAAGCCTAAATGCGGGCTGAAACAGTTGTCATATTCTACATGCTCCCAATGTTCTGTCAGATGTCGCCTTGTAGTCTCTCTATCATCAAACTCTTTATCACAGAACTGACATATCCACAGATCCTCAAATTCTCCCAATTCATTAGATACATGAGTTTCCAGGTCACTTTGAGTATCAAAAGTAGTTGCACAAACTCGGCAAGAGAATATCGGTAGGGACTTAATGCTATGCATTTTGAACATGTGACTGGCAAAACTTGACAAAGTACTGTATCGGATACTGCATAGTGTACAGACTATATCCATGGCCACTTCAGTTGTGAGCTTCTCATAGTCAACATCTGAGTATTCAAAAAATGAATTAGCGTTTATATCTGATAATATGTCAGAGATGTAATCATGATAGCATTTCTGTACAATTATCAGCTCCACTAAAGTAACATCGAAATCATCAATACCATTGTAGCTTTTGTACAACTCATCATTCTCTTCGTCCTTGGTCTTCGCAGTTCCATCATCATTCTTGGCTTCATCAGCAGTCTCTACCTCTCGCTTTATTTCAGGTATAAGAACTTTCAGTAAATCTCTAGTTTGATTTGAGTTTTCTACTATGACACAATCATCAGGCTTGAACTCAGAATCAACATAGCCATATCTTTCATGATGTTTTAGTTGTGCTTCAACAAATTCTGCTCTGAGATCAGCACCATACACTGAGAATGGTATGTCTCTACCTGACAACACAGCAGCAAAGCATTTTATGGTGAAGTGGTGATAGCCCATGTAATGATTGAAGAATGTTCTAGAGTTAGTTGCCTTCTTGCAAAGTAAACAGAGGAAGTTGGAAGTGCCATCATATTCTAACTCCCAAAGACTTTCCTCATCTTTATTGGACACATTGGAGACATTGTGTTTTTGGAACAAGTGTGAGTGGTACAGATCACCGTCAAGTACACGGAAGTGACAGAGTCTGCAATGCACAAGATTGTGATGAGACCTGAGATGAAACCGGAGCTCTGCTTCACTTTCAAAGTTCTCGACACATTGTGAGCATGGCCAGGGAGTATGAAACTTCATATGTTTTCCCCATGCCTCTCTATCAGGTACGAAGTATCTAAAATTTACTAAATTATAAGTAATTGAGCTTTATATAAATTATCAAACAGCAATCATGGTTAGTATTTTAATTAACATACCTACAAATACCACAGAAGTCTTTTTTATGATTTAGGACGTAATGAATAATCATTTTGGATCTGTTTATGAACCAGTCTGTGCAGAGTAGGCAGCTGTAGGGACCCGTAGGATTCAGATCTTTTAGGTACAGCCACACGTCTGCCGGCCGCTCTATCACCGGAGGTTGCTCAGCCGCCTTCTTACGTTGAAGATTTATCGTAACCGAGAGCCGTTTAGGTGGTGGTAACTTCTTTTTCTTCCTATCTGGCGGCTCAGAAGAATCTGATGGTGTCTCCTCATATTCTTCCGAGTCTACTTTCTTATTTGCCGCTATAACGGATAGCGGTTGATCATCAGACTCATCCGAAGACATATTATAGTGTTTGAATATTTTAGATAGTGAATTAAACGCAGGAATAAACAAATAATCAGAAAAATCTAAAGTATACCCTATCTCAATGAAAGTAAACACACTGTTGACGTTGACCCGTTGACAGAATAAAAATTGACAGCTATCGATTGATCAGGAAGCTCGGAAGGAAGAGCAATTCTCTTTCTCTTTCTTTCATCAGTAATAAAAAGATATAGAAGAAAGATATAGAATAAGAGATATAGAAAATAAAAAGATAAAGAAATAAATCCTGTTCGAATAATCATAAAATTAAATGCAAAATATCCAGCCTAGCGTAATGGAACGCAAATCGCGGCAGAAAAGTTGGAAAACATATTTATAGTGCCATGCCCACAACAAAACTTTTTATACTAATCATTTCTTGAGTGCATTTTTATCAAATATTATTTTTACGATATTTCTATCATACTAAACTTATTTTTATTTTTTTTTTTTTTTTTTTTAATTTAATGACCTGGTAACAAAGACCTTTAGGTCAAGTCTTTTTTTGTTGCACTGATTTGCACTTCTTCACTTGCAGCTTTGCAGTACTTTGGTTGGAATTTGCACTTTATTTTAAATGGATTTTATAGTATTTTTGATATATTTGTATATTGGTTTGTAGCTGTTTTTGTCTTTTAATAACTGTTCAAGTGGCGGCGGGCGGGATTCAAAATCACATTTAACTTTCACTTCACTTAATTCAATAGCTAACACTAGTCTGTCAAGTAAGAAATTCTGACATGAGAAAATGAGATGTTCTACAGTTCCTTCAGTATTTTCACAAAACGGACATATATTGTTTGAAATAATATTCAATCTTGCAAGGTGTGACGGTGCAGTATTATGGCCAAAGCGCAGCCTGTTTATCGTGGTGATAAAATCTCGGCTTGCATCCTCCTTCAGTTTATCGTACCAAGGTTTAATAGGTAATCTTTCTTGAATGCTTCCATACCACTTTCCTTTCGTATCTTGATCTTTTTTCCATATTTCATACCACAACTCATAAATGTTTTCATTAATGCTTTGTAAGAAATCAGTCATAGGGATGTCCATTGTATTTTTAACATCAACAGAATTATAACCCTCATATGCGGCTTTATCAGCCATTTCATTGCCAGTGATACCACTGTGAGAGGGTACCCACAGGAAGGCAATTTGTATATGTTCAAGATGATATTGGTAAATTATTTGTTTAATGAAATAAAGAATAAAGTTAGACTTAAATGTTACTGTAAGGCTACTTAAGGCCTTTATCATGCTTAAAGAATCAGAAACAATTAAAAAGTATTTACAGTTACTTATTTCACGTATACATAGTAATGCCTGATACACCGCATATGCCTCCGCTGTAAATATAGAACAAGATTTATGCAGAACAAAGCTTTGAGAGAATTTTCTGTGTGGATCATACAATGCTGCATGAACATAATCACTACTCTTGCTACCATCAGTGTATAAAGTATAATAACTATTGTTTTGTTCTAAAAATTGTAGCATATCTAAATTGTTATTAATTGTATTTTCAAACACTTTTACAGGATGTGAAATACATTGATATGTGAAGGAGTAACATGGCCATGGAAATTGTTTTCTAATATTGGAACAGCTATTGTCTATTTCAAGTAAGATGTTGGACAACATTGGGGAAATACCATTCAACATATCAACTTTTGTCTGTGTCTGAAAATTTCTGTGAGTAGAAGGTAATATTTTATTTATTATCTCTCTGTTATTTGATGATATTAATTTGAGAGAATATCTTTGTGCAAGTAATAGCCTTCTCAAACTTAAGGGCATGATTTTAGTCTCCACTTCCATGGCCCTTATGGGAGTGGAGCACATTGCGCCAGATATTATTCTCAAAGCCCTATTCTGCATTATATCTAATTTATTTACATGTGTACTGTACATATAAGCTAGTGAGCTATAATCAAAATGGCTTCTAACAATTGCTTTGTACAATAATGATAATGTTTTGGGGTCTGCCCCCCATGATACACCAGCAAGACATTTCATTAAATTTAAACCTTTTAGGGCGCTTTTGGAAATGTGCCTAATATGTGTTTCAAAAGTCAATTTTTGATCTATTATTATGCCCAAAAATTTCTTACTATTTACTCTAGGAATAATTTCACTGTTGTAAGTAACATTAGTTGTGGAGCTATCATTGCCAAAAATCATTACACTGCTTTTAGATGGGTTGATTTTTAGGTGTAGTAAATCATTATAATATATAAATAATTGATTTAAAGCTATGTTCACATTGTCAATTGCCACTTCTAAATCATAGCTGCTGCTGTATATAACAATATCATCAGCAAATTGCAGAATATTTACATCAGTATTATTTACAAATTTACAAATTTCACATGTGTAAATATTGTACAGCAAAGGAGACAGTGTAGCACCCTGCATTGTACCTCTTGAAGCAGATTTTGGTCCAAATAGTTTATTGTTATGTCTTACATATAGTGTCCTGTTATTCAAAAAGTTAAAAATCCATTTACATAACTGACCAGGAATACCTAATCTTGACATAATTTGGACAAGTATAGCAGGATCTACACTATCGAAAGCACCTTGAACATCTAAGAAAGTACAAACTGTGTGTAATTTTTTATTCTTTGCATTTTTCAGGTCAGAGATGAGAGAAGTAAAACTATCTGCACAGCTGCGGCCACGACGAAAACCATACTGAACATGTGGAATGATACCATTGGATTCAACATACCAATCAAGACGAAATTTAATCATGTTTTCAAAAATTTTACCTAGACAAGATGATAATGAAATTGGTCGATAGGAACTAGGAAGTTGCGGAGGTTTCTCTGGCTTGAGTATTGGAACAACACATTGTGTTTTCCAAGATTGCGGGATAGATTTAGTATACCAAAGCAGATTAAGAACGTTAAGAAATATCTTTTGGGCCGATTCGTCTAAATTTTTAATCAATAAATAAGGGTAGTCATCCAAACCAGGAGTTGTATTTCGTCTACCTTGCAGAGCCATTGTAAATTCGCGCCATGAGAAGGAATCTAATAAAAATTTTGAATTTCGATTATCATTGTTTAAATCAAAAAGGTTTTTTATATTATCAGAATCAGTTAAATTTGTGTTATCAGATAATTTATCTAAAAATGGAATAATGAACTCATCTCTATATGATTTATTGCCAGGTCTTATACCTTTGAACATCTTTATAAGATTCCAGATCTTACTTATTGGAGTAGTTCTATTAAAACTATTACATAAGTTGTTCCATCCAACTTTTTTCTGTTCTGAGATGGTTCTTTTTTTCTGTGCATCTTTTCTCTTGTAATTTAAATAGGTTTCGAAACTAGGCTCACTTCTATATAGTTTCAATGCATCGTAGGAAGCAACAACGCTTTTTTCACAAATTTCATTCCACCAAGGAGCTGGGGGTCTGCTTTTAAAGTTGTTCAATTTAGTTAGCTTTGGGATTGTTAATTCTTTTAGAGTATCTAATCGAAAACAGAAATCATTATAAGTTAGAATAGGATCATGTAGTTTAAGAGTCAAATCATTAAATATTGTTTTAGAAACTTTTTTGAATGTCTCCCAATCCGCTTTTTTATACAAAAACTTATCAACTGGAGGACTAATGTCATATCTATCTATGAGTAATGAAATTTCTGTTATAGTTGGGTAGTGATAACTTCCCATGGTATCATCATGCACAGACCACTCACACAATGATGCAAGACTAGAACTTATGAAGCTAACATCAATGGCAGAAGGATTTTGTCCTGGCCGATTGACAGTTGTATAACTGCCGTCATTTAAAATACATAGGTCTAAGTCATCGATTATATTATACAAATCCTGACCTCGACTCTTAGTTGATAGACATCCAAATGCAATGTGGTGGGCGTTAAAATCACCACTAATAAATATAGGTTTAGGAAGATCTTTAATTATGTCGTGCAATCTATGAATTCGTATGTGCGCACTAGTTGGTGGGCAGTATACACAGAGCACAGTTAAACTGCCGCGTACCGTGCATACGGATAAAGCTACTGTTTGAATATTTTCATAAAATTGCGTATTTATTATATTATATTTAAGATATGGTCTGATTAGTATTGCTACTCCGTTATGAGCGTTACTCGAATTTTTGTTATAAATATTGTATCCAGGTATCCTAAAATTGTTATCTTTAAACCATGTTTCGTTAAGTAAGCAAATATCAATATTTTGTTTATTTAAGAATTGTAACAATAAGGGTTTTTTACTATTAGCACTCTGAATATTATACTGAGCAATACGTAGTTTAGATAGAGAAGAATTTGGATCCATTACTTAAGATTTTTAATTAATGTAGCTTTAATACTTTTTAAAGTAGTAGGTGTATTATCTCCCTTATTACCCAATTCTACCAACGTCTGTACTAGGGCCATAAGTACATCGTTGTTGTCAATAATTTTATTTTTGATGTCTTCACTAGGTAAGACATCATTTGATTTATTTACATCATTCACAGATTTATTTACATATGTAGTATTCTTATTTACAGAGGTATGTACAGGCTTATTTACAGATTTATTTACAATATTATGTACAGGCTGCATTCTTGGCGGCGCTAGCGGAGGGAATTCTGTAGTGTCATTTATTTTCTTGGTCAGGGTAGCACTTGCATAAGTAATTTTCGTTTTCTTTTCAATTATTTTCTTCATTTTAATCGGACATAATTTTGAAATTGCTAGATGGGGCCCACTGCAGTTTACACAACAGACCTCACTTGGTTTGTCACATTCCTTATATAAGTGCTCACCTCCACAAATAGAACATCTTTGCTTGCTATTACAAATTCTTGCTGAGTGGTTAAATTTAAAACATCTAAAACATTGTTGTAAAGGGGGAACATATTCGAAAACCCTATAAGAAAATAAGTCATATTGTATACTGTCTGGCAGTATATTGGAAAGAAAAGTGATGCTTACTGTTTGCAGTGGGACACGTTCTTGGCCAACTTTTTTAGTGAATCTTCTTACTGCGATAATTTCATAAATTGATGATAATTTTGTATATAATTCTTTATTTGAGATGTTTGAAGGAACAAATCGTATGATGCCAGTTTTTTCAATCTGTGCAGCTGGTATAAATGCTCTCATGTTGTGCTTTGTTAAGAAATTAGTATTATTAATAAAATTATTAGCTGTATTGTACTGTTTAAATATAATAGCTATTTTATTAGCGTTTACTCTTTGAATTGCCGTCACACCTTTTATTTCATTGGAAAAAATATGATTCAAATAAATTGGGCTCTTGTTGCCGATTCTATCCTTGCCGTTTGCTTCAATAAATACCTTAAACTCTGTGTTATTACAGTTTTCGGGATAAAGTCTTTTATAATTTGGCTTGAGGTAAGGCATAAAAGGGTTCATACGCTCACCGCCGCCGCCTTCGCCACAGTCCATTTCCTTCATTTCGTTTGTTTCCTCAGCCCGAGGACGTTTATGAGGGGCGGGCGGGTTATCCCCGCCCCCCTCGTTACCCACCATTTCGGCGAGCTACCGTATATAATTTAACAGCTTTTTAGTCACTTTAAACCCAAAAATCCTCCGAAAACAATTAAAAGGAATTTTGAAAGAAAATTTCAAACCGCGCTTTTTCGAAGTTCCCGCCAGAATAAACTTATTTTTATAAGATACAGTTCCCAAAGACAATGAAGATATAAACCTATATAAACAGCCCGTTCCATTATCAAGTAGAGATAATTTATTTTAAGTTTTTTTTTCGTATTTTAAAGAATCTTCGTAATTTCAAAATTAGTTACAATACTATGTGTTACTGAGTTTAACTGGACCAAAAGTTTATGTTGCCAAAACAAGTTCAAAATCAGCATTCCTTCGAAATATTCACCTGCGTGAATCAAAATGTAGCACAAAAATATCCTTTCGTGGCAGCCATTTTATAGAATTATTGTTTGTCTATGGTGAGCCAAAGAAAGGCGAAGCTAAACAAAAGGCTAGCATGTAGATAGCATTTACTAAAATAACAGTACATTTTGCGTAAATACTGACTCGCAAGACTTATTTTTATGATATACTTAAGTGAACAAACAACTTTTATTACGTGTGTATCATATAAGTTCATAAAATGAAGCACAATGCATCGTGTAATGGTGGCCATTAGAAGTAATAATTATGTATATTGGCATACTTACTGCTTTACGGACCAGCAAATAAACATCTAAAGGATTACACTGAGTGGTTTATTTTAAATTGCAACTGAACAACATGTAAACCCAAGTGATATTTGTGATATGTGAGCAAGGAAAAGTGTCCAGTGTAAATAGACCATTTGGCACGAACCATGGCCCAGAATCAGGGGGAGGTTCAAGTGGGAACACCGAACCAACCCGTGAAGGAGAAAGATATTTACGCCTGTCTGCCTGATATGCGGACAAACGGGCCGCTCGGACCCGACGAACCGTGTCCTGGAGGTGAAGAGCTCCGCTGGCTGCCCGCGCAGGCCACAGACCGTGATCTGGTGATGTACTTGCGGGCTGCGCGTTCAATGGCAGCATTCGCTGGTATGTGTGACGGGGGCTCCCCGGATGACGGCTGTGTCGCGGCCAGCCGCGACGACACTACTATAAACGCTTTGGACGTGCTGCATGACTCAGGCTACGACCCCGGTCGTGCTCTACAAGCTCTGGTCAAGTGTCCAGTCCCTAAAGGAATTGAGAAAAAGTGGACAGAGGAAGAAACCAAAAGATTTGTTAAAGGAATTCGGCAATTTGGTAAGAATTTCTTTAAAATTAGAAAGGACTTATTGCCTCACAAAGATACTGCTGAGTTAGTTGAGTTCTATTATCTGTGGAAAAAGACTCCTGGTGCTAGTAGCAATAGGCCACATAGGAGACGACGTCAGGCGTCGCTGAGACGTGTGCGTAATACACGAAATTCACGTGCTGGTACACCCAAAGAACAGACCCCAGAAGCTACACCTACAGTACCAGATACTAACGGTTCAAGACCCTCACCCAATCCTAAGGAAGCAGGGGAGATGAGTTCAGTAACAGAAGATGAAAATTCTGAAGAAGATAGTGATTCTAGAGATGCTGGTGATTTAGCTAAAGTTGATAATGTAAGGCCAGATAATCCTGAAGACTCTCCCAGTAGAATGCGAACTCGAAATAAATCAAAAGAACAAAATACGCCTACAACACCGAATGGAAAGAAGAGTCAAGATGAAAGTGATAACGATTCAAAACCTAAACCGAAACCACCTAGTAAACCAAATGTACAAAGTCCAAGCACCGTCACCTCTACTACCACCAGCAACAATGTGACTGAAAAAGTTGTCTCATCTCCACTTAGCAAGGATATTAAGAAAAAGGTGCCCGTGGCAAACGGTGTTAAAGTGGATGTATCAAAAGTTAAGAAACGTCTTCCAGATGATACAAAGCCAGAGAGTATTTTGGATGGTGATGTGCAGATGAAAAAGAAAAAGCCAGTGACACCTCCTGATAGTCCAGCTGAAAGTCTAACTAATGACAGTTTCCCTGCTATGGATGAAACAGAAACTCCAGAGCCTGAGCCAGAAGCTTGTGACTTTAGCTTTAATAAGACTGACAAAGAAAATACAGAACAAAATAAAGAACCAGAGCCGGAACAGCTTGCAAAATCTTCTGATCCCCAAGTTAAGATTGAGAGCAACCCTGAGCCTATTATTAAAACTGAGAAAGATCCTCTACCTCCACCCTTCCAAGGAGCAAATGAAAAAGAAGACAGAAGTGCTCTTGATCTAAAAACAGATCCAAACGCAACAACAAATAAACTACCCGAAAACGTAGAACCAAGACCTCTTATTTTGCAAAATCCAATGTTTCCTAAAACTGAACTCATTATACCTAAAGTTACACCAATGTGTACAGATCCTATTGAAAAACTTAAAATCAAAGAGGAAATAGATACAGATGAGACAATGAATCTCCAAAAAGATGACTATCCAAAGGATCCTTTATCGCACAACTTCCCTGGACATCCGGTGAGCCAATCTAACAAACCCCTGAATTTGGAGAACACAAACTTCTTTGTAAAAGACAGTCACATATATAATCCAAAAATAAGTCATAATATTAAAATTGAAAATGTGCCCAATAATATTTTCAATCCTTTAAATATAACAAAAGACAGTTCAATAATAAGAAGTGCAAAAGACTTTTCCTCTGGCATGCCATCGTTTTATCCATCTAGCATGAACTTTGCCAATGATCCTTCAAAACACAATCCACATATGAATCCTCTAAAGACAGTAATCAAATTAGAACCAAGAGATGAAGCAAGTGACATGAAAAATCAAAATACACCTGAAATTTTCACTGCTACTATATCTTCAGCCAACAAAGTCGATTCACCAAATGCCCCTCGGTTAGACTCATTACAGAGAATGAGTCCAACACCTACAAACCCACGTGGATCATCACCACCTCCAATGGAACATCCCACAACTTTGAATACGGAACCAATTTCACCAGCCAACGCACAAGAAAACAAAGAACCTGATGTTGATGATAAACAACCAACTGATCTGAAGACACAACCTATGCCTAAACAAGATGCCCAGAATAGCAACTTGAGACCACCATCATTCTCCCATCCAGTGAGACCCGAAAATCTGGGAATTAGGTCAACAGAAGCTTCTATTACACCAGTTTCTGTACAAAACATGCCCCCACCACTCAGTCAGCCTTCTATGGCTGGCTTGCTACCTCCAGGACCAATCATATCTGTTGGAAGTGGTGCAAACATTGGACCTTATGGGTTTATGCCAACTGCATTGTATGGTCATACAAACCATCCTGGGCATCCAGGACATCCAGGACTTGATAAGCCTGGTTCAATGCCCCCTCTCATGCAACATCCACCGACCCACAGTTTACAGGGAAGTAACCTTATACAAAGTGCTAACAATCAAAGTGATCCATCAATGCCTCAAGACCTGAAAATCAAGCAGGAGATACCAGACAATGTACCAGCTAATTTGTCGACACAGCCAGTAGATCCACTTCAATCACTCAAAGAAGTCAAAGTGCCTGGATATCCTATTGGAAGTGCCATAGCGCAACATTTAAATACTGAGAGGGACAGAGAATCTATATCTAGCGTTGAAAATAACAGTAGACCACCAAGTCAACCTACTAATGAGAATACCAATATGGGCCCCAGTGCTTTCCTTGGACCAAGGATTGAGAGTATAAAGAAGGAGCCTGACTTCTTACACCAACCACACCTACCACCTACATCTACAAGTCAAAGTAGCAATTCAGAACCTTCCAATCACGTTCCTCCTGTAAAGAGCCCGCACACGCCGACGCCTATCAAGAGTCAACCAGGTCACAACGGTGCACCAATGCATATTTCTCACTCATCCTCTACAACATCGCCGTTCTCGAGGCATATGACCAGTCCCTCGCAACCGAGACAAATCTCAGCGTCGCCTGTTCAACCAAATACTCCAGTATCGCATTCGGCACTCAACTTGATGAATCCTACGCCATTATCAATACCAGCTACGATACCTGGCCCTGTGATGCATTCTGGCCAGCAACCACATCCGTTTGCGTCGCCGCTGCATCATCCTCATTTGCTCCATCCGTCTATCTTCCAATTATCTGCAGCGGCGGCTCACGCTATGCACCCATATTACCCACATCCGCATCCTGGGTATTCAATGCCTTATCCATATCCTTATGGACCACTACCTCAACCTCACCCAATACCGCCAATGCACCCTGCGGTAAGCCAGGCTGGACGTCACGAGCCAGTGAAACCGTCAACGATAGAATCTACGACGATGCTCAGCTCACATCACAGTCACAGTACCAGTTCTTCAGTAACAACGAGATCTCTCCGAGAAATTTCTGAAAGCTCCGAGGATCCACGAAATCCTAACGCTACAACTGAGAGACATCAACTGCACGAGACTACGATGACTCACCATCACTCGACTAGTCATCACAGCGCGGTACATACCAGTACCGAAAAGCAACCAAGTCACGTAGGCGGAGGCACCAACCACACGTTATCGATATCTCATTCGACTTCGAGTAGCTCGTCGCAATCTATTCAGCACAAGATTAATACGCAGCAAAAGAGTAGTTCTCATTCAAACTCCCCACACCACTTGTCGGCGAGCGTGTCCCAGACGACCAGTTCGTCCTCAAGCGTCAACGTCAACAACCACAACCACACGCACCACCACTCGCATCACCTGGCGCACCATCCCGAAAGGCTCTCGCCGGCCGACTCCATGCTTATGCGTCATCATCCGAAAATGCTTCCTGGCAACCCGAATCATCTGATGATACAGCCACCATCAATGGGCCATCCCATGGGACTTGGTTTACCGCCTGGCCCTGGGCCCAGTTCTATTGAAAGCCTTCGTTTACACGCACAAGCTGCTGCTGGACTACAGGGATCACATCCTAGACCCGGCTCGCCTCACCAGCTTCCTCATGGTCATCCACACTTACGAGTTCCTCCGCGACCGATGCCGGATGAGAATCCCGAACTGAAACTTGAAACCCAATCGCAACCCGAAGAAGAAGAAATTCCGAGCCCAGCGCACATACCACATGGCCCAAGCCCCGAACCCAAGATTGAAGATACCGAATGCCACAGATCTCAATCTGCCATTTTCCTCAGACATTGGAATCGTGGAGATTATAACTCATGTACACGAACAGATCTCATCTTTAAACCAGTGCCTGAGTCTAAACTTGCTCGAAAACGAGAGGAACGTCTTAGAAAGCAAGCCGAACGAGACAGAGAAGAAAGGGAAAAAATAGCCCAACAAGCACACAGAAAGATAGCAACACCCGAGAAACCAGAGACAAAGCCGCCATCAAGAGGTGCCATCGAAACGATATCATCTCCATACGATCGATTCCCGCGGCCACCTGGTTACCCGGACACGCCGGCACTCCGCCAATTATCAGAGTATGCACGGCCTCACGCTGGGTTCAGTCCAGGCAACCTGCCGCGCCACTGCATGGACCCGATGCTACAGTATCAGCTCAGCTCTATGTATGGCGCCGCGGGTGCACGAGAGCGACTCGAGCTAGAACACCTCGAGCGTGAAAAACGAGACAGAGAAATTCGAGAACTACGAGAACGAGAACTAAACGACAGGCTGAAAGAGGAGTTATTGAAGAATAACGTTGGGCCGCGAGCGCTCGACCCGCACTGGCTGGAAATGCACCGGCGGTACGGCATGCCGCCGCCGCCGCCACAAGGCGCCATCCCCGTGCAGTTTGGACTGTACCCACCCGGGCACGGGCCGGCCGCGCTCTCGCAGCTAGAGCGCGAGCGGCTCGAGCGCCTTGGCATCCCGCCGGCGGGTGGCCAGCAGCAGTCCGTGCCCACCACCATGTCGCAGCAGCACCACGGGCACCACCCGCATCCCGGCGTGGCGGCGGCGCAACTGGAGGCGGCCGAGCGGCTGGCACTGGCGGCTGACCCTATGGTGCGGCTGCAAATGGCCGGCATTAATCCGGAGTACCACGCGCACACGCACGCCCACACGCACGCGCACTCGCACACGCACCTGCACCTACACCCGGGCCAGCAGGCGGCGGCGCAGGCGCAGCAGGAGGCCGCGCTGGCCCTGGGCCCGTACCGGCCGTTGCCGCATCCCGATCTGCTGGGCCGGCCGTACGCCGAGCAGCTGGCGCAGCAGGCGGCGGCGCATGAGCAGCTGCAGCGCCAGCTGCTGCTAGAGCGCGAGCGCGGCTTCCTGCACCCGGCGCACCACGACGATTACCTGCGCCAGCAGCGTGAGCGCGAGCTGAAGGTGCGCGCGCTGGAGGAGGCGGCGCGCGCGTCTCGGCCCTAGTGCCTGCGCCGTGCGCCCTAGGCCGCACTACTCACTAACTCTCCAAGTGTTCACGCGCCGCCCTCCGGATCGGGCGAGCGATGTTTTCGAGTGTGACGATACCTGTAATTTATATTTATGATGATAGGGCCGTACCTTAAGTATTTAAGTTTTTATAATATTTTTTATAGTTGCATGGTCGTGTAATATGCTTATTTTCCATGCTCAAATTTATTTCTTACCTACTAGTCATAATTAAAATTTTATTTGTGAATGAGAGTCACACGTTTTTACGTAGGCTATTTAGATTTAATTATTGTTTATTTTGAAAACATAAAAGCCTGTATCGCTGCTGGTGTGGCCCGATCGCTCACTTAACGACTTCAAAATGAACTCGCATTACGTTGCTGAACGGAAGCCGCAGTCGTGGCACACCAGCAGCTTTCGAATGAAATCATAATGCAAATAAATAAGGGTGCTGGTTAGCATTCATGTGAATGGATCACATGATTACAGTAATTATGTTCAATGTAAACTACATTGCTTTTTATGTTCATGACATAATAATATATACAACTATACCTAAGTGTTTATTTAAGTATGAGACAGAGTAGGGACTGTGTGGACTTGCCTTTCTAATCAACTTGCCTTTTACGTATTGTCCCGTAGTGACTTTCTCACTCTGTATATTCCTAAGGAACTCCTATTTCACTTAAATTATTTAAATTTTAAATAGAAATATATATTTTCAAATAATACCTATGTAGCTCTCAATGAGACGACGTGAGTATGGAGTGATAAGTAGAACATTCAGCGTGGCGTGAGAGGCAAGCATTTGTGGAACTAATTACTCACATATCAATTATAAAATTGAGGTATCGCCGTGAGATTGTTACTAATTGATATGTTGCCTTTAAATGTTGATATTGGCCGATTGCAATAATTCTATATTAGTAATGAAAGGTGATTATGGCCTTGGTGTTGTAAAAGATCGTTTGGTACAGATTGTGATGGAATATTTTATTGAATGCAATTTCGTTCTTTTATGTTCGCTGTTGTATGGGATTCGTTCTCAGTTACGGCTGCTAATAATACGGTATGCGCATAATGCGCGCGTTTTGTGTAATGAGCGAAAATAACCGATGTTGGTCAGACCATTACTATGGATAACTATATAAGCTATGTTTATTGCATTTATTTATCCCAGTTACCCCGCGGATATGCAATATAAATTAATGTCTGTTTCAACTAACTCTTACATGACAAATCATGTTTACTTATACCCGCTATAGATATGTTCAATAGATTCTTCAATTGAGAATGCATTTACGTGTATTCGGAATTATTTATGTGATCCAGTGATTTTGTTTTCTCTATTACCTAGATTGATTAAACATAAGCGCATTATACATTCGATCCAGGTTTTTAAAACCTGTACTGAATTAGCAGACAATAACTAAGAACTGAATACCACTTACACACTGCAAATTCAATTAATTTATTGAACTTGCAGTGGGGTAAAATAATGTAGCATTATATAATATAGCAATTTGGGCTCAGTTTCAAACTCTGTCTTTCATTCTGATGTGAAGTTTTCTTTCTTTCTCACGGGTTAAGAGAAAGTAGGGTGACAGGTCAGCCCCATCGCTTGGGACAAGTCGGAGTACCGACAACTTTAAATTCTTGACTGAAACTCGCCAAAATCCCTTTATTTCTGAGACTTATCGCGTCATTAAAATGTACTTTACGTCTAAGAAATAAAGGTAGTTTTGTGCCCTAACAAAGTGTTTATATTGTTTAAAAGATTTACATATGTATATCGATAGTAGATTAACACTAACACAAAATTAAGTACTTATACAATTGAAATTATTTTGATCTTGACTCTATTCTGTGTAATAATAATACTAATGAGTGGTTAAATATTCTTGTAAATTTTAAGAGATGTAATTAACGCCCGTTGTACACATTCAGTAACTCTGCACTAAATGTAATATAAATTCCCTTTGTAAGAAATAGGCGCTGTTAGAAACGATTCTAAAGGTATATTGATTATCTAGAGTTAACTTTCACAATGTCGCTTCGTAGGTGTTATGTTGGTAATGCCATAGTTACTTTCTGATATCTAAAAAGAGAAAATGAGTATTATTTTTAGAGACAAATTATATCTTAATTAATTAAGAGGTTGCGTGTCGGTTTAAAAACTTCATTTATTTAGACAATAAGGTTAAATGGATGTCTTAGTGCTTTTGTGTAAATTTTTTTGAATAATATATGTGAAAAAATTCAATTTAGTTTTTTTTTGCTTTTTGACCTTTATCCATCTTTACTATATTTGTGACGTTACATGCCGACAAATTAACAAGCTATTCATTACGACACTTAGAAGGTCAACGAAGTCTGGAACTGAATTAATCTTGTTCAAAGAAAATTGATCAGACAAAGCAGGGTAATTACGTCTCTGTGTGAGCTAACCCTTATAGATATACAATTTTTTGACCGTGACTTCGTACGCGCGTATCCCTTTTTTCCCCTTCCTATAGGAATTTCGTGTAACCCTCTTAGTGCTCCCCTAAGGAGTGTAGGGAAACTACATGCGAAATTTTAGCTTTCTACGACCAGTAGTTGTGCGTTGTTTGTCAGTCCGTTTCTCAGTAACGGAACGCTTAAGTACATGGGCTTTACCTATGAAATTGGAGATGTTTTTTTAAATTTTATTTTTCATTTTAGCTAATCAATGTACATAGGTACTGGCCCAAATTATCTGTATGATTTTACCATCTTGATGGCAGTTTGTTTATTCCTTTACTGTAGAAGTCTACCGGACGGGAGGCGAAGGAGAGTTTTGAAATAAGTAAAAATCTGTTGGGACAAGGTCTGGTGAGTACGGTGGGTGTTCTTCGACACCCTTCGCTTTCAACTGTAGTTCCTGTGGCTTAGCGATGGTCTGTTATCACTCATCACCTCGCGCGTTGTCATGGGGAAGCGCAATTGACCAATCTTGGTTGTTAAATTGCGAGCTTCTCTATCATTGTTTGCAATTCTTCTGTACTAAAACTGTGTGTACAAGTCTATTACTACTGGTCCACTAGACAAACACCATCATCATCTTCCTATGAGTAATCTTTGTTTTAGCCCACTGATTAGGTGCTGTACCTGGATCCACCCACTGAGACGAACGCTAACTGTTGACTTACAGGATCCTCTTTTCATCGCAGGTAGATACGATTTAGAACTCCCTCGTTTCTAAGCCGATTCAATAGTGCTATGTACCTATGCATCGACGCGTCTATCTCGCTGTTGGTCGCTAAGTTCGTGTGGCACCTACTTATATAGCATTTTTTATCTTTCCAATTTGACGTAAGTGCTTCAATGTTGTTTTGAAACTCTCTCCAAGGCCCACAGCAAGCTCAGCCGTAGATTGAGTTGGATCCGCTTTAACTATCGCCTTCAATTCTTTGCTGTCGATAATGTCTACCGTCCGACCGCGTGGCTCGCTCTTTCATTCAAAATTTCCAGATTTAAAACGATTATACCAATAATGGTCCGTGTAAAAGCAAGCAGCGCGAGCAGTGTTAGGCCCGTACCTACACGTCGTTATGTTTCGTGTTGTTTGCGCAGCGATATTTCCGCGTAGGAACTCATATTCGAAAATTGTACGAATTTTCAGTTTATCCTTGTCGCCAAAACTAGGTACCTTTTTTTGGATGGGAAATCATCAAATGACCCCTCCCGCCCTGGGTGGAGCGATAGGGGTGTCAGACTTTTACTGACTAAAACCTACCCGTGATCCTTCTTGTGCCCTTTGCGTTCCAGGGCCGCGGTGACTCTTTCGAACAAATACCGCAACGCGCCAAAACTACCTCAATTTAATTTCAACTCGAGTTCAAAGGTAACTGGTTTGTGCAAGTGGGCCTGAGAAAACTCGAAACGTTACATTTAAGTTATAATTAGATAGGTAACGTAGGTACTTCATCCTTGCACGAAAGTCAACCTTCAAGAAGAAAACCCTAGAAAAATTTAATGACGTTTTGTCATTTTCTGGCCGTCTTTCTGTCAAAACGCAAACAATATTTTCCTAATCTGTATAAAAGCTTTTAATAGGTATTTTATTATTGAAATTTGTGAAATAAGTTTTTCTTGCAAAGGTAACTACGCGATAGTTGGATCGATACTGGATAAGACGTTTACATGCTACAGGAAATAAACAAAAATAATATGAAAAATGGGTCAAGTGAGCAATACTGGCTTACTGGCAGTTACCCTGAAACCTACACTTGTAAAACAAAAGGTTAGTACCACAGCCTTAGTCTTCATTCAACTTTTGTAACCAAACAAAAACCCTTTGTTTACAGTACATATGTACCTAATTAAACAAAAGCAGACTTCTGAAATTTTTGCGTAGGAAAATTATTTACTTTGTCCTAAGGAAAAAGCTCACGAAGTTAATGTTTAGGTACTTCACTCTGTAATATTTATTTTGTAAAGTGTTTATATAACTTCATCAACTTGAACCAACATAAAAATTGTATGGTATTGTTAGAGACATTCATAAGAAAATTAAGGAAAACAAACACGTTTTATTTGCCTTATGTAACTAGGTAACTTACCTACAGGCCGGGAATGTTTCGTTCCTTCGTACTTTTGGTTTTTATAACACAGCGATCCTTTTACTTTTCTTTTAATTATTATCTTGCCCTTACCGATCCCATTTTTTTTGCGCGGCGCAAAATACCTACTTCCCTACTTCTCTGTAATTATTCACTTCCTTTCCAGATAGGGTTTCGTTGTTTATTAACGCAGTTCGTTCAAGGTTTTTTGCTTTCCAATTACCGATAAATTGTAAACTCCGCCGTAAGATTGTGAAATATCGTGTGACATTGTAAACTAAGTATTTTTTCTCAATACAACACGAATATATTGGAAATTATTGAATTTGTATGGGATTTGTTTCTATACAAAACGATTGATAACAATTTTACGGAATCTGCAATTCTCCAGTGGCAATATGCACGCCCAAATGTTCTATTTTGGCTTTTTATTTTGAATATGCGTTTCAACTCTTTCAGAGCGTTATAGAGCTGCGATGCGATGTGTCTCCGGCGCCGTTCATGCTGCGGCCCTACGCTGGTCTCTACAACCCGTTCTCTCACGCTTGCTCCGTACTTTGCAACCATCCCGCTGACATCGAGGCCAGGGATGTCGTCAAACGGGCTAAGGATAACTGGGTGTGTTGATATCACCATATAGCATAACAATTTAAACATAATACATCCAAATTCAGTAGTTTATGCTTTCTATGGCTTAGGTAAAGCCAAGGTGCAATTCAGGACCCTGTGGGGCACAGCAAAAAATATATAATTTATGTACGGTACAGTTGACGCAGTGGTTGAGCAATTGACTGCTGCGCTGCGTGTCGTGGGTTCGATTCCCGCACAGAGTAATATTTGTATGGACTATAGATAGTTGGTCCGGGTCTGGCTGTTTGTGTAAGTGAATTTATATGTTTGTAAAAGCATCCACGACACACGAGAAATTCCTAATGTAAAAATAATATATTTGAAATAAAATTAATGTACCTACTTAATCAACTAAAATATTTAAAACTTTTTCTTACATTTTATTTACAGGTAGAAGGCAAAGGACATTATTTTCAAGAAGATTTATCTAAATTCCAAGATGGCGGCGGCGACAAGGACAAGAATAGAACACCACATGATATTTTTACCGAAGATATGTTCAGAAGGTGGTTTCTTCATTTATTTCATAGTAGGCACGAGTCTCATGCCTATATTTCCCAAAGGGGTAGGCAGAGGTATCTCACATTTTAGCAGTGAGGTTTTTATATGGTGCATAAGTGTTGCGTTTCAGTTTGACGGCAATATTAAGTCTAAAACCAAAGACACAGGGGGACAAATGTTCTACAACATGACGCGCAACGCTCAAATCTACGTGTTGCCACTGGGCAACAAGAGCGTTGCTATAAAATGTTGTTTTATGACGCAGGACATGTGACTTGCTCCCGTTACGAGTGCGAGCGCGCGACGTACATACGGATCACTCATCTTGGGACATTCCACGTAGTTGCTGTGGGACATGTTCTGCAACATGTTGCAAGATTTGAGACTTGAGGACCAACGGAGCAACAGGAGCAAGCAATAGGTACCGCGTCACGTAAAATGTTGCGGGGCATGTTGCGGTTCACTGGGCAACATGCAAATTGAATGTTGCGCATGTTGGGGAACATTTTATCACCCAGTGTATCTTTGGCTTAATAATACCCTTTCTTGTTATTAATAAAGGGTATTGTTATAGGGGTATCATGGGTGCTCGTGGCTAAAGGTTAAACGTAAGTTTCCGAGGTCGGTGTGTACCTACATGATGACTTTACCCAGATACTGAGTTTCCTCCGTGCTTTAAGATCAAGTTAAGCCGTTTGTCCCGGCTGTGATTTAGATATCTTTTACAGTCGTTTCGGTTAGACAGAAACCGGAATACGGTTGTGGAGGTCAGGTAGGCGCAGTCACTCACATGTAGAATACTGGTGTTCAGCTTCACCCGGTTAGGCAGCCGGCAGCCGACCCCAACATACCTAGTTGAGAACCGGATATTTTTTTTGTTATTAATTGATTTGATTATCAATACTGGTGTTCAGCTTCACCCGGTTAGGCAGCCGGCAGCCGACCCCAACATACCTAGAGTTGAGAACCGGATATTTTTTTTGTTATTAATAATTGATTTGATTATCATTAACATTGAACACATTCAGACTCCGGGCTGCATATAAGAAACCTGAGTTACATATCTTCTTATGGACATTTACATGGTAGCCCAAGTAGCACTTTAGCGATGAATTAGGTCATAAATAAGCTACATTACAGTCTACAGCTTTTATACAGCTGTACTAAAGGATAGGGTGAGTCTTTAGACTGTATTAAGGAAAGATTATACACTATTAAACAGCATAGCTGACTAATGACTTGATAGTGGCGAAAAAGTATACTAAAAACATTTAAGTAGAATTTTAAAATGCTCTAGTCCAGCTTTTGGCTGTTTGAGATACTAGTAGCTGGTCTAGAAGCCCAAAGCTTGTTAACGGCTGGTTAATACGTAAAATTCACCTCTCTTGTAATGCTGCGGGCTGCATTAAAACATTGAATAATGCCACTAGCTTTTAATTGGTATACACTAATTCTATTGTAATTCTACTTCAACGAGCTTGTTAATGGCTGGTTAAAAGTGTATAAGGAATTTCTACAAATGCTGTTAGATTTATAAGAGAATAATTAAACACCCTGAGTTGTAAATTGGAATAGGAGTACTCCATCCTAATGCCAATGCATAAAGTGTAGCTGACAGTTATTATACAGCTTTCAGCGTTATTTAAGAGTAAATCTAGATTATTGGTGTTTAAATTACGTCAAATTTGATTTATTTTTGCATAATGTGCGAAGCGATTTCAAGAGCTATACTACGTATGTTTTAATAATACACTTTAAATAAAAAATGAAAAGTGGAGTAAAAAGAAAACTGTTAAAAGAATACGTTGAAGCTTCTATGGACGAATTGCAAAGGAGCAGTACTGATGCAGTTGATGTTTACAAGCCAGTGTCATTTACGCATAGGGTTCCGCACAAATAGATTTGTGTGCCTATCCTTTTGAAAATAAATTGCATTTGATTAAAATGATGTTGCAAAGAGGTAGCACACCACTTTCGCAGGTAGCAAAAAGACTCAGTGAATGTTGTGCTAGGTACTGATCGAAAGGAGGTGCTTTTCATGACCAAGGATAATAAAAGTTTCCCCAAAATTTATTTTCAAAATTTAGCAAAGGTATAAGATTGTTCTTATTAAGGATGATAAGAAAAATAAAAAATCATTGTATAAATTTGTAAATACTGTTTTTTAATCAATATGAAACATAATTTGTGAGAATACAACATAATTACGAATGCCATTATGAAAAATGAAATGCTCCCAACCACTTTTCTTCTCCTTCTCTATAATCTTTCGTTTCCTTTTTCAACGGTTTTGATTATTTTAAACGGCATTATTATTCCTGAAAACAATAATTAACTAATTAACAATCATAATATAATACGAAAAGGGAAAAGCAAAATATTTTTCGGTTGTTTTGACGAAATGACATGGATAGCGCTGTTCTAAACTAAATTAAAAAAAGAGAAGGATGCGCAAAATTACCTAACTACTGGGCTTGCAAGGGTATTTCGAAAGCCAAACAATGTACATATTGAAATGGTTTTCTGTCGAGATTTCTTTATCCCTGAAAAGCTACTGTATGCTCTATATTTATACCAGTACACAGTAAGAAAGATAATTAAAATCCTTTCTCCAGCCATTATAATGCTAGAAGCTGGTACATTGACTTGGTAACACCTTTGTACAGCAAATAACTTTTTAAAAGAATTTCTGGAGAATTTGTACTGGATAACAAATTAACGCCATTTTAGCAGTACAGAAACGATTTGTTATTAAATATCCAAATGATTTCTTATAGTTTTTAAGGATATTTGATAGCTTTTAATTCAAATAATATATTTTCCACTTATTTCCTAATAGAATACATTAAGTTCGAAAGCAATAATTTGAGTGATAAATCTATTAAGTATTCGTACACCATTTAATCTTGTGAAATATTTTCGTTAAAGCGATATTATTCTGATGGCGCGTGAAATATTTGATGTAATTACCTATACACATTAACAGTAAAGTGGTGCTCGCAACTCAATTTACATACAGGACACTTAAAACCAACGTGGAAACTATTAAAAATATCTTACCTTAAATAATAGTCCGCCCGCGCACTTTAACAAACAATAAATGTCATCTGTCACAAAATACACAAAAGAAAATTAAATAAAAAAGTATTTTTGTTTGGTTATTTATACTTTAATAAAAGCTATTGCCAAGCCTCAAAACATCTAAAAGCTGTTGAAGAGAATTAAAGTAGCTGAATCTTAGGCTGCAATGGCTGTTGTATAGCAGTATAAGCCATTGTACAGGCCTCGTACAGCTGTTTCAATGATTATACCACCGTTAACCAGTCACTGTAATGCTCAAGGCTGCTTAATTTGGGGCCCAAATTAGAATTACAAGGGCTGTGTAGTTAGCTACACAGCCCTTAAGCAGGTAACTAAAGCAGCCTTGAGTGTCACAAAATTCTATAATCAAGTCACTATGCGGCTGTCATGTGCTACTTGGGAGGACAGCTCCCGCAGCAGCCCCCTGGAAATCTTGCAGAAAATGTATGAACTCGTCTAACCACTAATCGAAGTATAAATGGGGCCTTAATTGTGTGCTAACTTTTGAATAAACCGCGCAGTAAACATTGGCAAAATGCATGGTGCAATTGGCATAAAAAAAACGAATTAAATCATTTAAATAAAATAAAAATGCATATTCAAATTTACTTTTATTAATTTAAGTAGGTACCTATAAAGCAGGATCATTTGTGGCTGTTTGCACTACACTACACACTACTAACACGTCTTCTGTGTAGCGTGGACGAAACTGCCGCGGAAGATCTTACTTAAAAAGTCTGACTGGCCTTCTCCTAGGCCAGAAGCTGGGTACGCCCATGGACATTTAGAGAAAGCACTGTCTGTTGTTTACCTCTGCCAAACAAATATCATCCGTATGTCTGCTGCAAATAAATTTGAAAATGAATTACATCTGCAGATACGCCGAGACAGACTCAAGGCCTCTCACTCCAGCCCCGACGCTCGCTAGCGGCAAGTCCAGAGGTTCCCGGCGATGTCTCACACCAGACCAGCCTCATCAGAGAACTACCATTGTGTTGGACTTGAGGAGAAGCCACAGCCAGGTAAGCCCTGCCATATCCAACCGATGTTATTTTCATTTGTTACTTTAATATTGTGTTGCTTATGTAGATTTTAGAATGATTAGTTTGTACCTAATATCCAAAAAATCATTACTATTTTTGAAGTTCTAGAACAAGCTTGTGGCTATAATTATAATAATAATAGCCGCACGGATCGATATTAAAGGTTAAGGAACACTTGCCGAGGTCTGTCTGTGGATGGGTGACCATTTTAAGATATCGAGATTCCTCCGTGCCATGGAAAGCCGTTAGTCCCAGCTGCCATTTGTACATCTTTGGCAGTCGTTACGGATTGTCAGAAGCTAGTAAATGTAACACTAGTCTTGCCAAGAAGCACCGTGTTACCTATACACCGTTTCTGGTTTGTGAAGGTCACATACATAGATGGTCGCTCCACGTAAAATAATGGTGTTGAACTGAATCTGGTTTGACTGGAGCCGATCCTCCAATATAGTTAAGGAAAGACTGGGCAGATAATGCGAGCAAACTAAAGTACCTTTAAAGGGGGACGAGCAGGGGTTCTTCGTAGATAATAAAACTCTGACTCCAATGATGACTGAATGTGTAATTTATTTTCCAAAACCTTTCTTTTATACATTTTCCGTAATGCTTATTATAAACGAGCGACCAATGGCGTCGCGCCGCAGGGCGAGAGGCGCGCGGGGCGCGGGGCGCTATCGCCGCGGCAATAATTCGACGCGAGGGGATAAATAGGAGTGGCGCGTAAATCGCGGTCCTTTCCCTCGGGCGCCGCCGTCGCGTGAAGATCGTCTGTTCTGCTGTTGCTCCACCGTGTCGCCGGCGCCGCGTGACCATCTGCGTACTCCCGAAGTGTGCAGTGAAGATAGCGAGGGAACTTGCTTTGCTTGCTTGCCTCTGCTTACAAAACCGCTTCTTTCGAAGCGAAATGGCCGGCGCGTGCGGCGTTGTGATGACGTCGTGCTGTGCCCGTGCCTCCATCCTGTTTCTCTAAATACCAACGTCTTCTTCAAGACGATTGCTTCTCTGTTTCTTTGCGGAATGTCAAAAACGTGCTAAGGTAACTGGTTCGGTGTTGTGTGGTAATATATTGGTTTGAAGGTAATGGTAATGGTTAAAGGTATATGGTAATGGTTCAAAGGTATGTGGTAATGGTTCAAAGGTATGTGGTGATGGTTCGCAGGTATGGTAACTGGGTGACTGGTACTATGTCACTACATCACTCCCCCCTAAGCGAAGCGTACGTTAGGTTTCACTGCGCGGCCGGATCGAGTGACGTAAGACTCATGCGGTCCGGTTGGGGTCGACGACCGCGGTTCGACGCTCGGTGATGTACTTCCAGCGATTGGTACTTGCTGTGCCGCGCCCGTTGAAGTAGATTCTTCGTTGAGTAGGTGTGCTGGCTTGAGTCTGTCTATTGAGACGCGTGTTGTTCGAAGTGGCATCTGTATGGTGAAATGCTTGCTGTCACGATGAATTACTTTGAACGGGCCGTCGTAAGGTGGGGTCAAAGGACTTCGCACGGTATCATTGCGCACAAACACATGGGTACACGTCGCTAGGTCCTTGTATACAAACGTGCTTCTATTATTGGCGTGAGATTTGCTGCTGGGGGATATCGTTGACATGGTTTCTGTTAATTTCCGGACGAATTCGGCGTCTTCATTTTTCGGCTGTGTAGGCACGAAGAAATCTGACGGTATTCTTAATGTTGCCCCGTAGGTAATGAGGGCCGGGCTCAATTGGGTATCTTCCCGTAGTGCGGTACGAAGGCCAAGTAATACAGTCGGTAGTTCATCGCTCCAGTGCGCACCGGCGTTTCGCGCCATAAGCGCAGACTTCATTGTGCGATGCCAGCGTTCAACTTGACCATTTGCTTGAGGGTGGTAGGCAGTTGTACGAATTCTAGTTATGCCGAATTTCTTCATAAGTGAGTTGAATAACGACGATTCGAACTGTCGCCCCTGATCCGTTGTAATTCGTATTGGGCAGCCGAATCGCGATACCCATCCCTCGTAGATTGCTTGGGCGACGGTGTCGGCGGTGACGTCACGCACAGGAATTGCTTCCGGCCATTTAGTACATCGATCGATTATTGTTACTAGGTATCTGTAGTCGTTTGAGGGCGGCAGTGGTCCAACAATGTCAACGTGAATATGTTCGAAACGCGACGATTTTTGAAATTCTCCGAGCGGACTGATAACGTGTCGTTGCACTTTCCCGCGCTGGCAACCGATGCATGATTTCGCCCACAAACCAACTTCTTTGTTCATATTCGGCCAGAAAAACTTCGTTGTCATTAATCTCCTTGTTGTTCGCACACCAGGATGACTTAGTTCGTGTTGCGCTTTGAATGCTACTTTACGATAAGTCGCTGGTAGGTATGGACGAATGTTTTCGGTTGATGTTTCGCATATGATAGGTCGTTGACCTCCGAGCAATGTGATAGAAGCGAACTTGAGACTTGGATTCGACATGCAGATCTTCAATTCTTCGTCCTTTTCTTGGTCCTGAGCCAGTTGGTTGTAGTTGATCGAGGAATTTGATAAGTCTATTTCTTCGATGCGTGATAAGGCGTCAGCTGCTTCGTTCTCGTCACCGTGAATGTATTTAATCTTTTTTTTTTTTTTTTTTAATGGACCACTCGCAGTTCAGCACACTAAGGCTGGTTACTGCTCAACCGGACAATCCTGTGGTGGCCTCAAATGAATTTAAGGCCCCCAGCCAGGGCTAAAAACTACTAAAAGCTAAATGACCGCTTCGCTAAGGGCATCCCCTGTGGGATACGGGCCTCGGCTTAACGGGGTCATTGAGAGGGGCAGCAAGGGACAGGCTGGGTCAATTATTATTATTTAGGGGATTTAACGCTAATGGCTCAGCGGCGCGGGCTGGCTCGTTAGGCAAAAGTCGGGGAGGGATGTTACTGGGGCGTCGCGATGGGCCTCGTCGGCGAGGCCGGAATACGGAACGCGGTCTGTTTTTGTTTTTTCTAATCGTACTGGTTTCCCTATTACTCTCTTGTAGTAAGGTGATGGGGTCGTCGGGTTCGACTAGGGAATGCCGTGGACGGCGAATCCTACTAATCTTGGAGGGAGTGTACCGGGCGGCCGATACAATGAGAGGGTTCTGATGGGATTCGGCGGACTCAATGAAACGCTTGTTAAGGCGCTTCATGAATTGTTTAATAGTTGGAATGCGGAGGTCGACATGGAGTCGATCGTTTCTGACGAACCACGGGGCACCCGTGGCCTTCCGCAGAAATCGGTTTTGGATTACTTGCAACCTATGGATCCGGTACGACTTAGTGTGCGCAAAAGTAGCACACGCATAGGTCATAATCGGGCGTATACACGTTATATAAATGCGCAACTTGCATTTAAGGGAGAGCTTGCTGCGTGCATTCAGCATGGGGTGGAGCCTACCGAGAGCGAAAGCGGCGCGATTACGCACCGTCTTTATGTGCTCACCGAAAGTAAGCTTTCGGTCAAGGATTACACCTAAGTATTTGGCTTGCTTCACCCAAGGGATCGGCTTGCCAAACATGGTGATCGGACTGGGGTCTGGTGGAGGGAATCGAGCCCGCGGCCTGTGAAACAGGATCGCTTGACTCTTTTCCGGATTGACTTCCACTCTCCATTTCCGAAACCAGGCGCCTAGTGCGTCGGCGGATCTCTGGAGGTGGCTGGCTATAGACTTTACACATCTGCCGGAGCGGTAGATGGCCGTGTCGTCGGCAAATAGGGCAAGTTGCGTCTGAGCACTGGTGGGTATGTCGCTGGTGTACAGCGAGAATATCAAGGGAGAGAGGACACCGCCTTGCGGTACTCCGGCACGAATGGGGTGGGGAGACGAAAGCGCACCTTCGATACGGTACCGAAAGGTGCGGTCTGACAAATAGTCTCGCAAGATGAGCACGAGACGATCTGGCACACCCAGTTGATATAACTTGTATATCAGTCCGTTGTGCCAGACCTTGTCAAACGCTTTCGCTATGTCGAAGAACAGGGCCCCCGTAACTAAGCCGCGCTGATAGCGGTCGCTGATGTGCTCAACGATACGGAAGACCTGTTGGACGCATGAGTGGTTTGACCGGAAACCAAACTGCTCATTGGGGAGGAGGCTCTTAGCTTCAACGTAGTCTTTGAGTCGCTTATAAATAAGCCTCTCGTAGACCTTGCCGAGAGCTTTGAGCAAACTAATGGGACGATAGCTGGACGGGGAGGACTTGGGCTTCCCTGGTTTGGGGATACCTATGACGGTAGCCTCTTTCCACGTCTGTGGGAACATGTTGTTGGACAGAGCGCCGTTGAAAATGGCGGTCATCAACATGATCAGGGTTGCCGGGAAGAGACGGAGCACCTTATTGGTGATTCCGTCTGACCCAGGGGCTTTCTTGAGTTTGAGTCGCCCGATGATCTCCTTCACCTCGTCAGGAGTGACGGGGGGGAGAGGATCCTCGGGGTCCTCGACTGGCGAGAGGGAGGCTCTACGTTCGACTTCAGCGTTCACCTTGTCCAGGTGTGCTTTGTCTACTGGTTGAGAGCTGGGAGAGCACTGGGCCTCTAGGCTGTCGGCCAGGCATTCGGCCTTCTCATCGTCTTCAAAAGCGATGGAGTTGTCGGGGCGGGTGAGGGGAGGCATAGAGGCAACTTCAGAGGAGCGCAATTTCCTTTGGAGTTCCCAAAACGCTTGATGGTTGGGTTCGAGGTCGCCCAGCATTTTATCCCAGCGACTTTCACGCAGCTCAGCAATGCTCTTACTTACTTTGCGTTGTAAGTAGCGCATGTGAACTTTGTTAGCTTCGCAGGGAAAAGCACTGTAGGCACGAACTGCCGCGTTCTTCTCAGTCACGAGCTCACGCACTGCGTCCGGGAGTTTCCAGTGATGATCGCTCGTCACCGGAGACTCCTTTGAACTTTCGTTCAGGATCGATTGCACGTGATCCGTGAGTGAGCTGACCGCGGCCAGCGTGTCTGCGACAGTCTCGATATTGTCTGGGATCTGGTCCAGGTGAGCTGACGTGGTGACTTTCAGCTTTTCGCTTACTTGTCTCCAGTCAGTGGTCAGTTTGGTGGGAGGAGGATGGGAGGGGTCCATGGGCCCCGACCTAGGAGCAAGCTCCAGGATCACTGGCCTATGGTCCGAGTTAAGCTCTTCGAGCGCCTCCACAGAATGCAACCGAAGGTTGACATTTTTGAGGAGAGCGATGTCGAGCACGTCGGGTGGATGGGAGGTTATGTGGGGATAGTGGGTTGGATGCATCGGAGCGATGACATCAAAGTTGAGGGAGCTGCACAGATCAAACACTACTCTGCCTCTGGCAGTGGTCGTGTTGCTGTTCCAGGAGGGGTGCTTGGCATTGAGATCCCCCGCCAGAAGGACGGAGTTACTCATGCCGAGAAGTTTGGTCAGATCATCTTTCACAGCGGGGCCGTCCGACGAGGTGTTAGGCGGGACGTAGGCTGAGATGATCGTGATCGGTTGATGGCCAGTCATGCCTAGCCGACAGACTGAGACCTCAAAGATATCTAGTTGGGGCGGATCCATAGGGATGCAGTAGAGGGCAGATCTGTAATAGATAAGAGTACCTCCTGCGTGACATCGGGTCCTATCATTGCGAACTAAACGATAGTTCGCAATTTTAGGATCACGATGCCGGGGCTTCAGGAAGGTCTCTTGAACCAGAAGTATGTCTAAGTGATGGTCGCGGAGGAAGAGGGCGATCTCATCACGCTGGCTCCTAAGGCCATTGGCATTGAAAAACCCTACGCGGAGGGCTGTCGGCTTAATCCTACTTTTATAATGGGACTTATCCATTGTTGGGGGAGATTAGGGATGTATAGACGGAGACGTGGTGCACAACGTCACCGAAGTCTTTGAAAACTGCGGGGTGGTTCCCACCGCAGTTTTCTAGGGCCCTAGCCATGGCCAGCGCACGAGGCGAGTAAAACGCCTGGTACGTGACCAGGATTATGTTTTTGGAGATGTCTCCAGAAACAGTGGTGGGGGGGGGAGGCGCAACTGCTTGCACCGGGGCTGGCACCTGAGTCTGCGGAGACACAGGGAATGGGGGGATGGCTACGTCCATCAGGGCCGGAATGGCCTTGGTTGGGGTAGCGGGGGCCTTAGGGGCAGAACCAGTCGTGGGGGCGGGCGCACTGGACTTCAGGGCCGGGAAGTGGGCCTGGTGATTCAAAGCGTTCCAGGGGCTGGGACGCTGAGGGCTGAGGGGGATGGTGGAGGGAGACTCCCTTTGTTGGCGCGCGTTCGCACGCTTCGCCAGCTTGGGAGCCGAAGATTTTGGGGCCTTAGGGCAACCGCGGTAGTTTGCGGTGTGCCCCGTTTCTCCACACAGCACACAGCTGGGCGGGTCTGCGCAGAGGGAGCGGTCCTTGGGGCGGGGGCAGTCGGGAGTACCGTGGTCTCCCAGGCACTTCACGCACCTCGGCTTGCCGAAGCAATGCCGCTGTGAGTGGCCGTAAAGCTGGCAGCGGTGGCATTGCCCAATAATGCCACTCTGCCTCGGCTTTTCTACGGATAGGCCAGAGAGGCCACAGATCTTGGCTATTTTGAAAATAGGGTGGTGGCCCTCGGTCGGGTCACAGACCACGAGGACCATATTGAATGATTCCCCCCCGCGGCGGTGCATACGGTGCACCTCCGCTACGGGGATACCTTGCGACTCTAAGTCGCTTAGTATCTCCTGAGTGGGGATCTCCCTCGGGACATTGCGGATCACCACCCTGATCTGGCGGTTCTCCGGAAGGTTAAAGGAGTGGAAGTAAACCTTCCTGGACGTAAGGAGCTTGTGCAGCTCCCTATAGTCCCTGGCGGAGGGGGTCACGACTTTGATACCCTGCTGGACGGCACGGGCGTGCGTGAAATTTATCTTTTGGACGGCGCAAGCCGCCGAAATCTCCGTCCACCTCCCTTTATCATGAATGAAAAGGGGGGGTGGGGGGCGGGTCTTGGGGGCTGCGGGTGCAGTCTCCATGGGGCTGGGGGGACGGGGGCTCGCCTGTGAGGCGGCCTGCGATGGGGACGCTGGGCGCGAAGAGGGCGCCGACGAGGGGGCTGACGTCGGGGCAACAGGGGGGAGGGGGGCCTTGGTGGCCTTTTTGGGGGCGGGGGCCTGGGGGGTGGAGGAGGCCTTCTTCTTCCTCTTCCCCTGGACGACTGTGTAGCCATCCGAGGACGAGGTCGCGGAGGATTGGGAGGAGGTGGCAGACGAGTCGGAGTGATCCGACTCGTACTCCATCTCTTGCTCTACTTCGACGGGTGAGGTGGCCCTGGCTGCCAGGTAGTTGGCTAGCACAGGGGGGGGGGGCCTGAGGGGTGGGGGAGAGGGGGCCCTGATGCAGTACTGGGACTGCTATCAAGGCAGGGGGGCCCTGAGGGGGCAGGGGGGGCGATGGGGTGGCAGACCCCGAGGAGGCACACGACTCCTGTGAGAGGCCCTGAGTGGGCAGGGAGGGGAGGCCCTGAAGGGGCGGGGAGATGGAGCCCTGAGGGGGCGGGGGCAGTAGGGACTTCAGTCCCATCGCAATGGCGCTGAGCTGAGCATCGTATGCCGACACCAGCTCAGCGTCCTTGCAATTGCCCATCATAGTCCTGCAAAGGACCATGAGGGCGTCGATCATGGATGCCGCTGACGCCTGAGGGGCGTCCATGACGGCACAAAAAGGAGGAGGTATTTACGAGGAGATGGGGGGGGGGATCCTAAGCTCCTAACAGCCTCAGTATTTAATCTTCGAACAGAACTGACTTATATAGTGTAGTTGTCGATCTCTCCGTGGTGTGTCGCTGTTACTAGGTGTTCTTGTCAGGGCGTAAGTTAGAGGTTTGTGATCGGTATAAATTATAAGGTCACTGCCCTCGATCAGTCGTCGTAGGTGTTGCACTGCGGTGTACATAGCTAATAGTTCGCGATCGTACACGCTGTAGCGTCGTTGTGTCTCGCTCATTGTTTTTGAGAAGAATGCCAGTGGTCTCCACGCGTTGTCCAGTTTTTGTTGCAGAACAGCGCCGATGCTAGTGTTCGATGCGTCGGTAAATAAACATAGCGGCGCGTTAGGTATGGGATGCGTCAGAGTTGTTGCCTCGAGTATGCTTTGTCGGCATTTTTCAAAGGCTTGTTCTGCTACTTGAGACCATTGTATCGGAGTTTTATCGTTTTTCTTGCTGTTGTGTAGGTATTTGTTCAATTCATGTTGGTACTCGGCTTGATGTGGTAAACAACTACGGTAAAAGTTTATCATTCCTAAAAATCTTCTTAGTTCTTGCACTGTTTGAGGTTTGGGATAGTCGATTATGGCTTGAATTCGTTCTTGAGTGGGTTTGATACCTTCTGATGACACTTCGTATCCGAGGAACTCGATGGTTTTCTTTTCAAACTGACATTTATCGATGTTAAGACTGACGCCGTAGGTATTTAGGCGTTCGAGTACTTGTTCTAAGTGGCGGCGGTGTTCATCCTTGTTTCTCGAGTGTATGAGCAGATCGTCGACGAAACAAAATACGTTGTCGTCGAGTCCTCGTAGAACCTTATGCATAAAACGTTGGAATGTTTGACCGGAGTTTCTTAAGCCAAACGTCATGCAGTTGAATTCGAAGAGGCCAAATGGAGTTATTATAGCTGTTTTCTGAGCGTCTTGTTTTGCGATTGGTATCCAGAAATATGCCATTTTCAAATCGAGTTTCGAGAAAATTGTCTTGCCATGGAGTTGGTACGTGAAGTCTTGAATTCGTGGAATGGGGTATCGGTCGGGAACGGTGGCGGCGTTTAGTCTTCGGTAATCGCCACATACTCGAAGTGATCCGTCTTTCTTTTTCACAATGTGTAGTGGACTCGCCCACGGACTGCTCGACGGCTTGCATATTCCCATCTCGATCATGCGCTCGAATTCGAGTTTCGCCAGTTTATATTTGTCGGGCGGTAGAGGGCGCGCGCGTGAGTAGATCGGCGGCCCAGTCGTTTCGATGTGATGTGTGACGTCATGCTTGGCTGGCGTTTTTAGTGTCATTGGTCGTAGTACATCTGGATATTTCTTCAGCAGGTCGTGATGAGTGTGGTCGCGGTTGATTATGTGGATTGATTCTTCTTGGCTATTTATTTTGATGGCGTTCACACTAAGCTCGGTTATACGGTCGATGAGTTTTCTTTGGTGCAAGTCGACTAACAGTTTGTGCTGTGCGAGGAAATCGGCACCCAGTATTGAAGTCTTCACATCGGCGACGACGAAAGTCCATTTGAAGCTTCTTCGTAATCCTAGGTTGAGCTCGAGTGTGCGCTCTCCGTAGGTACGAATCTCTGTTCCGTTTGCCGCGTAAAGTTTGTAGCCTGACTTGTCCGCCGGTCTTGAGTGTTTCTGGTTTCGGGCTGCTAGTACCGATATGTCGGCTCCCGTGTCGACAAGGAATTTTTCTCGGTTGTTGATGTCATATACACATAGGCGGTGGCTTATTTGGTTTACATCGACACCCGCCACTATCGATGCACGTTCTAGTTTTCCCGCTTTTCTCTGGAACACGGCGATTCACATTTTCGAGCCTCGTTGCCGAATCGGTAATGGAAACGGCAGAGCCAGTCGGGGTCGCCGGGCTTGCGGGAGTTGCGCTGTCTTGAATGTGAGCGTGAGCGGCTACGATGTGCTGAGTTTTGGCGGGAACGGTGATACGACGACTGTGTGAGTTCGGCGACTTCGAGTGATAACTTCTCAATTTGTTTCGTAAGCATACTGATTTGTAGGTTTGTTAGATTTTGGCGCCAAAATGGTGGTAGGCGTGCAGGAAGTGAAATTGTTGCCACGTCGCTCTTCACTGTTGTGGCGCTCTCAGCATCGCAAAAATCTTCGGGAGTCTTCGACATGACGGTGTTCTTCTATTTTTTTTTTTTTCGGTCGTGTTCTTGAGTTGTCGCGGGTCACCAATTTAAAGGGGGACGAGCAGGGGTTCTTCGTAGATAATAAAACTCTGACTCCAATGATGACTGAATGTGTAATTTTTTTTTTTTTTTTTTTTTTTTTTTTTTTTTTTTTTTTTTTTTTTTTTTTTTTTTTTTTTTTTTGAAATGGACCACTCGCAGTTCAGCACACTAAGGCTGGTTACTGCTCAACCGGACAATCCTGTGGTGGCCTCAAATGAATTTAAGGCCCCCAGCCAGGGCTAAAAACTACTAAAAGCTAAATGACCGCTTCGCTAAGGGCATCCCCTGTGGGATACGGGCCTCGGCTTAACGGGGTCATTGAGAGGGGCAGCAAGGGACAGGCTGGGTCAATTATTATTATTTAGGGGATTTAACGCTAATGGCTCAGCGGCGCGGGCTGGCTCGTTAGGCAAAAGTCGGGGAGGTGTAATTTATTTTCCAAAACCTTTCTTTTATACATTTTCCGTAATGCTTATTATAAACGAGCGACCAATGGCGTCGCGCCGCAGGGCGAGAGGCGCGCGGGGCGCGGGGCGCTATCGCCGCGGCAATAATTCGACGCGAGGGGATAAATAGGAGTGGCGCGTAAATCGCGGTCCTTTCCCTCGGGCGCCGCCGTCGCGTGAAGATCGTCTGTTCTGCTGTTGCTCCACCGTGTCGCCGGCGCCGCGTGACCATCTGCGTACCTACTCCCGAAGTGTGCAGTGAAGATAGCGAGGGAACTTGCTTTGCTTGCTTGCCTCTGCTTACAAAACCGCTTCTTTCGAAGCGAAATGGCCGGCGCGTGCGGCGTTGTGATGACGTCGTGCTGTGCCCGTGCCTCCATCCTGTTTCTCTAAATACCAACGTCTTCTTCAAGACGATTGCTTCTCTGTTTCTTTGCGGAATGTCAAAAACGTGCTAAGGTAACTGGTTCGGTGTTGTGTGGTAATATATTGGTTTGAAGGTAATGGTAATGGTTAAAGGTATATGGTAATGGTTCAAAGGTATGTGGTAATGGTTCAAAGGTATGTGGTGATGGTTCGCAGGTACTGGGTGACTGGTACTATGTCACTACATACCTATTATAACATCTCTAGTCATTTCAATTCGTTACGTCTTTTTGATTCGAATTTATAAAACTAAACCTATTATTGTATCAGGAAACGATCTACTACCACGGCTACGCGACCTCTGATATCACAGCTGGTCAGAACACCAGCCCGACCAATGACAGGTCAACTCTACCCTCCCTGAACCTGTCAGACGGGGCCCACAACCGCCTCCTTAAGGGTCAGAACGAACAGCTGCCCCCTCTGGCTTCACCCGTTGTGCTGTCCAAGAGAACGATACCCGTGAAGGAGCCGCAAAGCGTCCGGAATGCGAAGAAGGTAAGTTGCAGCTCTATTTTCGATTTTATTTCAGTGGCTGCAAGGTTAAAATTTAGTTAGCCTGAAATAATCTACTGCGGCTACGAGGCGTTGGACGTGATAACAGGTCAGAAGACCAGCTCGACCACCGTGCTGTTCATGAGCACCTAACCTGTATAGGAGCCGAGTTTTTATTCGGCATGAGTAAGGTTGAAATTCAATTGGTGCTGAAAACTGTGCTGCACTTCGCGTCACGCTATAGGGCAAAATTCGTATGTCTCACCTTGGCTTTAGTTTTATACGTAAAGTCAATATGTATAGTATGTTAGTATATCATTGATAATAAGGTTCACATTCAGTTGCTAGTTTCATTCTTTATAATAACTGTATCGAATCAATTTTATTATTTATTCGTAGCTCACATACGCATAGACAAATATGAAAATTATAATTGGGTTGGTATTTTACTAGGTACATATAAAAATCATGATTCTATTTAGTCCGTCCGTTGGATTTACAAAAAATATAGGACGTTTTTACTTTTTTTCATTTCAAATCGTAAAATAATTATAAAGATAAAGCGCGTCAAACTCCAAGAGTGGGGGCTGGTGACGTCACTTAACTGATAAAAATTGTATCACGTAGTGATGTTACGCGTGTTTACAACGCACTGTATAATTTTTGCTTACGTGAAAAAAGAAAAAATACTTGTCCAATATTTTTTGGAAATCTATCAGACAGACGAATTAGACTTTTTCAGTAAAATACTCTATTATAAGAATAAGGGTATTTGTATAAAAACCTGTAAGTAAGGTAAAAATCTGTGATTGACCCTGAGGTGTTGTCGATGCTTCGATCAGACCGACTGCTTTTATTAAAATTTATTTATATCTAAAATTTTAAGTGAGTTAATAACTATGAAACATAATGCGTGCTCCGCATCTAGTAGTATTGAACAATTCTAATTATCTACACTGATTTACTGTAGTAATAGACGTATACTGTGTTTCCGAATCCGTGGAAATTCGTATTGTGATATAATAAGTTTTAGATTAAGTTAATAGGCGAAACTTGTTTTTATAAATAAACCGCAATGCTATGTTATTATGATTAGATAGCTAGGAAAAATTGTTGAGGGAAATAGTACATATACCTACTAGCTGATTTGATCGAACCTCTTATTGAGAAGAATTATACTGCTGCAATCCGATTCTGTAAACGACTTACCGTCTAAGCATAGGTGAAGTGAGTCGTGTTCCACGCGCGAAAAGACGGGGCCCCATAACGTCAGTGCCTACTAGGGTTGCGGAATTTGTCCCAAAGAATTAACGGAGCCCTGGAACATAAAGGGCAAGTCAGTAAGAGTCTCACACTCCCATCCGCTCCGCCCAGAGCAGGAGAAGTCATTTGATGATTTCCCATCCGGAAAAAAAAGTGGAATGACATGACAGTTAACTTAATCTCGCAGTGAGATATTGACATAATAGACGTTCACTGTGACAAATAAGATAAAGTGGACTTAAACAGAACTGTCAATCCCTAGAATTAGAAGGAATGTACTTCAAGCTCAATTCACCTCAGTTTACATTTGGTCTGGAAGCAGCAATCGTCAAAGAATAGACGACGCGTCCGTCTTTGACATCACAACATGACCTACAGTCTACAGTTTTGCTGAAATGCGGCTCGCTTCTATTATATCCTCTAGGTGTTAATTTTCTACCGACATATTTGACTACAAAATGACGCAATTTAGAGTAGTTTTATCCTTTATCTAGTCCAATCTATCAATCAACATAACCAGACAAGATGCAGTGCCGATAATCCGATATTATACCTGGGCTGGTATTTTTAAGGTGAAATAAATAACTTACACAATAGTTTAACACGTTCGAGGACAGAACGAGATTATACGTCATCGTTCGAAATTTTGATATGGCACAACGTACAATGACGTCCAAATATTTTTTTTACTTTACGACAGAACGTACATATCCGATGAACGTTCAAGTTAAAATCCTATTGAATGTATCTTGTGTCACAACATTTAAAATACCCGAAGCTTTACTGTCACGTAGAGTAAGTTTTAAACTATTTCAAATAAGTGCCGTTGACAGTGGGCGGGAACGGTACTCACACACGCACAACGTGTAAATGCGTCGCGCGTGCCTACCGCGCTCCTACATTCAGTGCGGCTGCGTCACTGCGGGTTGCGCTCGCGTTCGCTAAACATTTCGTGGCTTATCGTAATATTTGCCACGACAAAACATCGTAAATATTTAGTTTATTTGATTTATGTATTATTCCTTAGCCAGACAGTATACTATTTTACTATGAATTAATAATTTTACTCTGTGAAATTGATGTTTTAATGACATAACGTATTTATACGATAACGTGATAAAACGGTTGTGTCATGATGTCTTTAAAACAATATATTTTCATGGGAGGCTACGTACTCATACGTCGTATAATTTGTATGGACATTTACTGTGTCATTTTGGTACACAGTCTCAAGTGGTAGCGTCCTCGAACGTGTTAAGGTAAATAGTCGATTTCCCATCCATTGCTAGAAAAAAAATGTGTTCGTAGCAGTCTATAATGGATATGATGGATAACAAAATCCTCTAAAAGTCTAGAATGTTTGCTTTAATATGTTCTTTGACCTCATAAAGTTCAGATTAGAGTAGGCGGCCGCTAGCTAGGTACTAGATATTTGTCGCCCGACATCATCCAATTATACTTTTTCACAATTATGGAATGTGCTAGAGAACACGATTTGCTGTAAATGTGTTTACACGTCTTATAACAGGCATAAAATCCTAGTTTATTTAAATTTCCGTTGTTTTTTATTATCGTTCTTTCCATGAGGCTCATACTTACTTAGCTTCGTTATATTATTTACCTTTTTTCTTACAAATCCTACAAATATACTTATTAAATGTATTTCTACTAGGTTTCCTTGTGTGATAAATCAGGAATTATGATCCTATCTGCAAGAAAACCAAGGTTACCGACATAATACCGCCCGAAGGATCGCCAAACTGAAGTGGTAGTGGGTAGTAGCAGCACATTGTTCTTAAGACAGATGGTCGTTGGGGCCGAAAAGTGCTGGTGTGGCGACCGCATGCCAGAAGACGCAGCGTTGGAAGGCCACAAGATAGACCGATGACCTGATGAGGTAGCGGTAGATCGGTTGTTGTGGCGACACTTGGGGGAGGCCTATGTCCAGAAGTAGACATCTTTCGGCTGATATAATGATGCTGAGTAGGGCAGGTGTAGGTATTCGTATGTTTCTCCTACCTTACCAACAATTACTTGAAAAAAATAAATAAAAATTGTAACAATTCAATAATAATTCTTTGAGCCGTGTACTTCACCAAATAATCTCGTATACCTAAGTACTCAACGATACCAAGTTATGAATTAAAACCCACTTATTTTTAAATTGCGTCATAACGCTGATATCGAAGCAAGTGTTCTAGCGCCATTTGCGAGCTCCTTTATCACAGATAACACTGATATGGAAACTTTCCCCCCAAGCCTATCCAAGAATTACTAGAGCGTAACTGCCAACACCTTTCCAGTATATATAAACATAGATCGATAAATTTGCTGACGTTAGTCTGATACGCCAATTTCCACGGATTAGTCGTCCTAGGGAAAGAAAAATTTTCGCTTGGATCATGCAACCGTTTCTAATATCTAAGACCAAGTTATTGCCAATAAGGAGTAAACATAAATATACAGCGAAAGATAAGAAGACAAAAGAAAATAGTTTCTATGTGACTGGTGATAACTTGGGGGCTTTGAAAAATATTGCGACGAAGAGCCGAGGAGTGAGGCGAAATGCCCCGAAGCTTCCTCCATTAGTGAAGCCGAGGACTTGTGACTGTAATCTGATGCACCTCAGCAGAATTGTAGTTAGCTACGCACCAAAGAGCAGGAAGAGAGGGGCATCTAATATAGTGTTATCTATGACCGCGTGGGGCATGACCGGGCAGAGGAAGCGCATGAAACTGCCCAGTGTTAAATTGGCTAGAAAATTGGTTAAAGGCGACAAGTCTTTGACACAAAACACTGATGAGTTCTTTAAAAAACTTGAGGTATTATAATTGTTAGATGAAACGTTTTTATGTTAGTCTAAAAGTGTTGCCTACTTTGTATTTCATGAGTTAAACAGAAACTCAAATAAAAAAGCACCTCTGTTACAACTAGTCTAGTCTACTATACAGCGAATTGTGAATGAAAATTTGTTCCAGAATCAACTGAAAGCGCTAAATCTAGGAAAGCCTGCGAAGAGTAAGAACATTAACAATAACAGAGCTGAACCCCCCGTTTCGCAGCGCTCTAAGGCAGAGAAGGAAGCAGCCAATGACGGGAACGATGCTGCGTCCAATGAGGAAGAAGGAGGTTGGTATTGGAACCACACAAGTTTTTTTAGATCTCGCCTATGTAGTTTCAAACACATCCAGATAACCATTCCTCCATCCTCAGTAACTGGGTAATCCAGTATTTCTGGGCAAGACTAGTTTCAAATTATCTGGTTTCAGACAATCCATTACTACTGTCAAAGTTTTACTAATAACAGCCAGGGCAAGGGTTCCGAAGTACGGCCCCTCCGTTATGTTAAGATGGTCACCCATCCACAGACCGACCTGGGCAAGTGCTGCTTAGCCTTGAAGATCGACCCGTGCGGCTGATATTATTTAGCCACGAGCTCCTCATTTGATGATCAAATCAGCCTTATAACATAAAAATTCCCCTTTGTGTGACTCCAGGTAGTGGTGAAGGTCGAAGGCGCGGCAAGAGGAGAAAGAAGGGAGGTCGGGGGGGCAGCGACCGACTGACGTCTGCAGGTCTCGCGGCGCAAGCGCAACAGGATCCAGAAACGCAGGTATGCAACCTATGTGCTTAATTTTCACTTAATATCTCATTTCCACACACCATAGGTATCCTGCCCTAATAAAGTATTAATTAGACAAGGTATGTATAGGACCGCTGATATTGTTCTTCTTGCAGTAACAGATCTCAGGATGTATGAACTTAAGTTTGTATGGATCTTGTACGAAAAAGAGATTAGGTACTCCTCCTTTTATCTTATACAGAAACGTAACTACCAGACCTATTTTAAATCTGTACTTATTTCCGTTTCTATAGATCGCTGGCATTGGCACAGACTCCCAAAACCCGAGCTCCCGCGGCTCGATAGCGCCGGCCCTGGAGGATGACGTCATTGTGCTGCCTGTTGTCAAACCGCTGGTGGTGCCCAAGAAAACAGACTCCTTCCTCGATGATGACATGCTCAAGTACTTACATAGGGAGGTCGATGAGGACGCTATTGAGACCGAGTTTGATACGAAGGTGAGAAAAGCGATTATTTTAATCAAATCAAAGTCCTGTTGAAGGGAACTAAGAGTTATATTGCAACATGTTAATTCCAACTCAACTCGCAAGTCCATCGGAGCATCAAACTGTCAATAAAGCTTCACATAAATTGAAGTTGTCGTACTCGAGAGATGAGCAAACAAATGCCTAAACGCACTTGCTCAGCTAAAACTCATCTCTCGAGCGAACGAAAACACAAACAGATAACGTCAATTAGACAAGCTTATATTGATATTTTCGTGCTCATGATGGAGTTTACGTTTTAGAATGTGGGCCTTTTTTTTTGGATGGGAAATCATCAAATGACTTTCCCGCTCTGGGCGGAGCGGAAGGGAGAGTCAGACTCTTACTGACTAAAACCCACCCGTGATCCATTCTAGTGCTCTTTGCGTTCCAGGGCCGCGGTGACTCTTTCGAACAAATTCCATTGCAACTGGAATGTGGGTCTAAATCTGTATTTTATATTTCTATGGTCTAAATCCTTGTGAAGGACTCTTCTTCGAGATCCACTCAGTCGCTATGACGACGGAAAGCACCTTGATTGGTGTAAATAAATTACTGCAAGCTTTAACTGTTAATTTGATTGATGCGAGTGACTCAGGATACAGTACAGTTTTCTTGAATTATCTGTTACTGGCTTTTACCCGTGGCTAAGCACCCGTTGCTCACTTCACAGGTACCGTACATTTTTCGGGATGAAGAGTAAGTGTGGCACTCAGGGATATTGTATCTTTCTACAGTGGAAGAATTTTTGTAATCGGCCCATTACTTTCAGCATATACAATATACAGTTTAATCCTTTAGAACAGCAGAGTGTCGTGCGTTAGCATCAGTAAACCAGCGAGGCAGGTTCAGTGCTGAAACCCTCTTTTTTATGGGAAATCATCAAATGGCTTCTCCCGCTCTGGGCGGAGCGGAAGAGAGTGTCAGACTCTTACTGACTAAAACCCACCCGTGTTCCTTCTTGTGCCCTTTGCGTTCCAGGGCCGCGGTGACTCTTTCAAACAAATTCCGCAACAGTGCTGAAATCCTGGGTTCTAATCCCAAGTCTGCCAAAGTCTTGTAGGGTATCCCCATTATGGATGTCTCAGTCCGGTATAGATTTGTGTACGATTGACGGCAATAGGATCGCTTTTAACTGATGACATCTCCCGCAAATTTCACCAGTGAAGCAGACGGGCCTGTACACTGTCCGGACTTTTGTTTCCATTCTAAAGTGCTTAGAAAGACACTTTACCACCGACTTTCCTGTGTCAGTTCTTGGTTTTTTCAGTAAAATTATTATTTTCAGCGTCGCTACGTTTTAGAAGAGGCGATGCGAACTCGTCCAGAAAGAACGCACGGACATGAAATGCAGAAGTTACTGCGAGAGTTAAAAGTTCCCGCTGTCAGCCTTGGCGACTGGCTGCACATACCGAGAGTCTTCTCCCGCCAAAACGCACAGTTTGCCTTGCCCATAGACACGTACGCGTTGGAGAGTGAGTACCTACTATAGACATTACTTTGAAAATGACAGCTGTTATTCTCTCTCTCCAGTCGCAAGCTAATAATATAGGTAGACTCGTGAACAATAACTTGGAATCACTTCATCGCGCGTTGCTCAAACAATTTTTTATAATCTCTGTAGAATGAACTAATGATTGTGGTATATCATTTAAAAGGTATTTTTATAGCTTTAAAATGATATCAAAAATATTAAAAACTAATTAAACTTTCTTCCTAAATTTAGGGATTTAAGGTTGTCTAAATGTAAGGAAGTAATATGAAAACATAAAAAAGAAATATTAAATTTATGTTACTAAAAAAAAGATATAAAAGGGCACAAACTTGTACAAACTTACAGGGACCTCCTTAGTAAAAGATATAGGTACCTGTGCTAGGACCCCTCTCTCTTCAATGGCAAATTATAAAATATGTAGTAAAAGTGGTATACATACGAAAAAAAAATAGAATCTTAACAAAAGATCACAAGCAAAATCTAAAATCAAAGAAGATTAGACTTGGAACTGTAACAAAATAACACCTTTTTAGGGTTTGCATAATTTCTGTTACGCTGTTTATTATCAATATGAAATCACCCACTCCCTGCTAAGACCTTAGCTTAATCTATGACACACTTTTTCCCTCCACTGTGTTTTGCTAAACTAGACCAAGCTTCCAAGAACACCCTCCTCAGCCTATTTTTGCTTCGCCGTAGTCGGGTAAAAAGTACACGCTATAACAGTTCAGTCAATTCATTTGTTTTCAGATCTGACGCCAATGAACTATGCAGCCCGCTTCGTGATTGTCAAGAAGTCAAAGCAACTGCTTTACCTCACAGTGTTGAGAAAGTTCAGGCAGCATGGATACAGGATGCCGATAAAGGTGCATAAAATTACTTAAAATACACCCTTTCGTGACTGACCAAAATCGTCAGTAATATCAAATTATTTTCGTGTACACGTTTACACGTGTACTTCTCGTTTTAATTACTTTCATCTTCTACAGAACATAGAAGAAGGCCTCATCATGATGATGGGTGGCAGCCTATCGGCGCAGCAGGCCCAAAGCTTCAAGGACATCATGGATTGGCCTAGCTACGAGGAGCAGGAGAACATTCCCGATGAGATCAAGCTCACTCTTATTGACAATGGATACAAGAAGCCCCCTATTAGCACTGGGGCTAATGGTGACAATGGAGAGGTAAGTATTACGTTGGCTTTTTCAGATGGTACTATTGTAGGCGTAAAGTATTAAAGAAAAAACATATTATGTAGTTTTCATCTTGTAGTATATTCGTTTAATTATTTTTCTATCCTAATTTGATCATATATTCCTTGTCATATAATACCTACGTTACGTTACGATTTTGAAAATCATATGGCGATACAAAGGAACCATGCTTGCTCGGCTGGATCGATTAGAATTTGGCGGATAAAGCTCTTAACACACAGTTCCGGGTTAGGATCAACCTAACTTCCCCATATCAGCAATAAGGATGGTGATCCCACTAAATATAAGCGCTGCGCTGTAAATATGCCCAATCGTTACGGGTGATAGCTATTGGACATATCATTTAAAGCGCAGCGCTTTTTTGTACCTTTCATTCGACGTAATGCTAATATATGCATTTGACTCTTATTGGAACTTTGAGCTGGTCCCTTGGCAGCTTATAAAGATAAATATAGAACTAACAGATTCTTATTCATTTCAGTCAGACGAAGACACAATCAAGTTTCGCACGTGGTGTGGTCTCTGCGGCGTCTGCGAACGAATGTACGGACGGTTTCCGCCCAGAGACAAGGATCCACCTGATGGGGTACGTATTGTCCTTTCAGAAACGACTTTAAAACTGGGGCAGCTAAAATTTAACACTCTAATGGCCACACTCACTCCCATTAGTAATAATAATAAATTTATTTTTAGTCCAGAATCAATCCACATACACACACAAAAATAAATTCACATCATAAAATAAATATACATACAAAAAATGGTACTACTGAATATAACTGGATGACGCACGATGTGTCCTCATCCATGCCACATAATTGGTCTATCTACTTGTAGGCCACAGTCACCGCCGAGCTATTGGAGCTATAGCCACGGTCTATCGCGCACTCGCCGCATTAAGGATGCAGCTTTTTTTTTTTTTTTTTGAATGGACTACTCGCAGTTCAGCACATTGAGGCTGGTTACTGCTCAACCGGGCAATCCCGTGGTTGCCTTAGATTCTAAGGCCCCCAGCCGGGGCTTAAAACTACTTAAAAACTAAATGGCCGCTCGCTAAGGGCATCCCCTGTGGGACACGGGCCTCGGCTTAGCGGGGTCATTGAGGGGGGGCAGCAAGGGACAGCCGGACAGGCTGGGTCTGATTGAGTCGGGGATGCAGCTATTCATGTCTGCATAATATCGTAAAATCGGGCTCGCCGTACTTCGCGAACATAACCGATGCACTGCAAAAGCGCGGTAGCCCCAACATTACTCTGAAGGCGTTATTAAATTGGATACGCAGAGCATTACACGAGCTTTTTGTATAGTTGACCTATAGATAGTGCATATATTAGCAGTACGCCCTTTTTTTTTTTTTTTTTAGCAGTACGCCCTAAAGTACAATGTGCAAACCTACGGGCCGGCATTTTACATCGAACCACCAATGATCTGCGTTCCCTAGGTCCTCAATGCCCTAGGTACTTGGAACAGCATCACTCTGGAAAGTAGAGCACCCCCCGGGTGCCAGGTGCCAGGCATGCGTCGTAGGTTTTGTTACCCTCCTTAAAAACGAGAAGTTTGCTCTTGGTTGCATTGAAGCCGTGAGCCACCACATAGTCCTTACAAATACGGAGAAGCCTCCTGAGGGCACTGATAGATGGGCTTAGTAATACCATATCATCCGCGTAGCTGATGTTATTCACGCAGTACCCATCAATGAAGCATCCGATATTGGTATTGCTGAGCTCACAGATCAACTGGTTTACACACAGTTTGAGAGGCTTGGGTGAGCTGAGTCCGGGGGGAATGCGGCAGGTTGGAATGCGGAGTAAGGCAGGGGTGCCTAGTGAGCCACCCATGCGTCACTCCGCAATCGTAGTGACGCATTCCAACCTTTATGCATCCGACAGGACACCCGCCCACTTAACATATATATATAGTTGTATTGGTTGTTATACCAATACTTAAGCGTGGTAATGAGATCGCTTGAAAGGTTCTTAATATTTGACAGTTTCCATAGGCAGTCGTATGATACGAGGTCGAAAGCCTTGCAGAGATCCAGGAAACATGCTTAAGTCTCTTTGAGACAGAAGATAGCCGTTTCCGTGGATTAAGAGGCTTAAACCCAAATTGGGCGTCGTCGATTGTTAAGTGAAGACTTAACTCAAAATATATTTGTACCTTTATAATAAATAATAATAATAAACATTTATTTCAGATTAGGTCCATATGTTCGTAGCAATATGCTAATAAAAATAAATAAAAAATTAGGTACTTACACTACACTCCCATATGAAGCCGCACCCGCCTTTGCAGCATGGGAGAATCTATCACCTTTATGTAGAAGTATTTATATTTTTTTTTAAATAATTTAATTCTTATTTTTGTTACAGATTGAGTTAAGTGACTTCTCAATGATGGAATCAAAAATAATTACACTCAAAATAAATAGTGGGCTTAGAGCAATTTTGAATATTATAAGAGAGCGATAATTTTTGTAGGGACTTTAGAATTATATAGTAATTTATTTTGTTATAATACTTAGAGTAGAATTTTTAAACCTTTGTAAACAATAAAAGAATGTTATTTTTATTAATTGTTTGTTTTACTTATATTTTGTTACAAAACTGCCGAAAATATTTTCAACTGGTATGGTAATTATTTTCAAATGACTGGGTGACAGCCTAGCTAGCCAGTCATCGTCTATTCTACAACCCTGAGGTAACACGTTTTAGTTTAGTCTGCACTGCCCACTACAAATACTTCATCTTACTTTTCTATTCTATTATATTCTTGCGATGTACTATGCCCACCTAATGGCATCTGTTCCACTCCGTCGTCACCGTGCGTTCCGTCTGCGAGACGTCCCATGTAGCGCAATGTATCCAAAGCATGAGATGTAAGTTCGGACCACCAAGCGATACTAATAAAAGGCAGTTTTTTTTTTTTGTGTAAAACCATGGAAGTTTGAAAAGAGTTTTTAGGGTTCCTTAACGAGGAGAGTAGGTAACTATTGGAATTCTATTATTAAGTCTCCTCTCTCCGATCGTCTCTCTGTCAGCGAGCTGTAACTACATCGTAAACAATGGTAGTTGAAAAACAAGGTCTTCTAACCACCAGCATATTGTTGATTTGAAAGCGGTATTTCATTATTTCTCATACATACTTTACACTGCAGTAGGCATGCAGTGCTCGTATCATAAATCATATAGAATTAGAAGTAAACCATAAGGGGTATATCCTTAAGCATTTGCAACCACAAAAAATATGCACCTAGTTATATCAACTTATGAACGGGAACCTCATTTTGAAGTTGGTCATCGTCAAAAATAGATTTGGTGCGTGTATCCGAACATAATTTTCTTGACATTTATCTGACAGTACTAAGTCTAGTGAGGTCTTACATTTTCTGGTATTCTATCGATACCCATATTTTCACAATCATTCTAGCAAATGTTTTTATGAACACCAATATTGGACGAGTCCCAATCCCCATCCAGCATAACCTATAAATTGAGAAATGAATAGAATAAAACAATCTCTAACATTACTGCCATATGTTTATCTCTGTCATATGTTTTCGGAAAACAACACTGGTTTGTGAAAACAAAACAAAAGAGATGTTTTAAAAACTTGTCCATTTGTTAATTTTTTTTATCACTGTTTGCTGAGCACGCACCTCATCGTCGACTGTGTCGATAGGAATAGTCGATATTGTCGATAACGATTTTGAATTCAGGTTGAGCGCTCATCACTTCAAATGTTAAACGGTTTTATTGGAAACTATTTTTGTAGGTACTGCGCTCTAGCGTAACGAATTATTTAGCTAATGAAAAACAAACAATACTGACCGTTAACCCACCCGCGTGGTGTATTTCATGTTCAACTAATAAATAACGTTTTAATTTTTGTGTTAAATCGTTAGTATCTTTACCAACGGCACAATGGATTTGGATAGATCGGGACTGAGTGCAGACGGTAAATCAGTTTATTTATAATTAAAACACTGCGTTGGTGCGAGTTTACAGGAATATTTACTAAATATAGTCCCTTTACAGAGTATTATGTGACGGCGCTGCAAATATTTGATTATTGTGGCGCTGAGAGTACAGGCATGCTGCGTGTTGACGCTTTGATGGACAAATTCGCACCTTTCGTGAAAACTAACAAGTAAGTATATTATTGTTCACGTTCAAGTTTGTACTGATTTTGTTTAAGAGTTGACAGGTCATCTGAATATGCTTCAAAATAGCCCAGTTCCGGATTTATAATCTCCTGCAATACTCCACAGTTATGCTGTTTGATCGTTAAGTTTGTAATCTGAATAACGCAATGAGAAACTAACGTACTGGTTTGATTCCTTGAAACCAGTGAATGGTTAAAAAGTGCCTGTATTTTGTATTAATTTGTATGCTTAATTAGTCATAGTTTATCAATATTATACTGTTTACTTTTCCTAATACGGTACCTTTATTAGGAAGACAATTCATATTATTTTACAATGGGGCCTTTGCTATGGTTTGTCAACTGTGTCGCTTGAAGTAACTATTAGTTTTCACAAAGGGGGTAATTAAAAAAAAGGTAGTAAATAAAACAAAAAATAAGCTAGTTTTATTTGTTTTGTTACTTTACAGGGCTGAATACAGCTTCTTGAAGTCTCTATTGGATCCAGAGGAAGACAATCCAGAAATAAATGTGTCAATGTTAGCGAAAACCTTGCATAAGTACAGTGAAAGCCAGAAGTCTAAAGTGGACCTGGATGAAAGGTAAGCATGGTTAAGGAAGTATGTATTGCTAAAACCATATTACTGTGCCAATCTAAACTATTATAACAAAGTAGTTAAGTTGTTTGTTGGAATAATATCTGGAAGTTTGAGTCATTCTACTGTTTTATCTCTTAAAATTACAGTTTGTGTGGCATAAATCATGCAAATGAATCTGTCAAATATCAAAAGATGCCAATTTTTTTTTTTTTTATTAAATAGCATATAACCACAGCTGTTAGCTTCTGTCTAAATCTAAAAATATTAACCATGCTACCGATAAGGATAGTTGGATTAATAAAAAGAGTTATAAACAAGGAAGGTTTGTACTTATAATATCGCATCTCTTGCATAACACTATCACTTTAGCAAAAACGTTTTATTTTTCTATGAGAAGCATTTAAAGATTTGGTATTGCTTTTGGCACTTTACAAACTGTATGACACTCTCTCATGTTGAAATTTTAAATACTATATCAATAACATTATTGCATTAGTGCTAAAGTATTTCATGTCACTTATGTTATACATATTATAAGTTAATTTTTCAAAATATTGTAAAAGTGATGTGTCGCATCAAAGGTGCAATATGCTCTAACACTAAACCAGGGTGGGTGGCTAGTTTCATAAACGGGAATAATTTGATTAATGGTTTGAACTAAATAATTCATTTGCTGCAAAAAATCATGAGGCCTTTTAATAACGTCAGTAATAGAAGCTTTTTCTCACATTTCACACACACAACACTAATACAGTTAGCAATAATAAAAAACATATTTGGAACAAGACATTAGATACTGTTGTATTAATAATAATATTCAACAATGTATAATACCCTTAAAGTGCAAGTTAGAAGTACCATAACATTGTGGAAGTGCATAAACAACTGATAACTAGCAACTATTATGAATCGAAACACATTCCATAATTAAAATATATTAATCTGGCTTTTACTGCAGCTTTGCTCCTGAGGCTTGTGCCACAGGATCCATCCATTGTTTCCACGATAATAAGTAGTTAAAATACTGAGCAATAGTATTTTTTTGTTCTATAGCTGATTTTTTTCTTTCCCAGAACTTCCTGAGATTACCTCTTACAAACAAACAATTTTACCTCTTATAATATTACCTAGTTAAGTTATTTAATGTATAACAATATCTGTAAAAGTATTTGATAACAGTACATGGCAGCATGTGTAAAGTCTGTGTCATGTTTGTTCAATATCAACTAGGTCAAATCTACAAACATAGTTTAGTTTTTTTGCAATCTCGGCTTGGTAAACATTCCTGAAATGTTTGGTAATCAAACATACAATCAAGAAAATGCGATTGTCATTCGGTATAATTTATTATTACTGGATTTTAGGGTTGGCCTCATTGTAATACTTGTTCATAATGATGAGTACAATGACCTCTTTCCAGATATTGCATTTATCCTGTTGCAAATTCTATATGTTGTGATTAGTATTTAGATTAGTTACTATGTACCTATGTTTATTTTGTTGATACAACTCTGTTTCAATAAAAATGTAAAGCATAATTTTCGAAGCACAACGTTTTAGTCCAATTGCCTATGATATGATATTTTATTTACAGTTTTAATCTCAAGAGTGGAGCGCCACATGACTCAGACTCGGGCATCTCCAATGATGGTAAGAATATGATTATATACAAATTTAATTGCATTTATAAAAAGTGTACCTAAAGGTAATCATGTGTTGGACCAGCGGACGGCTAGCAATAGGTAGCTCGCCATCAGGAAAGGACCAGGGCATGTTGATGGCGCATCGTGTCACACGCGCGTCTCAACGACATGTTAGGCTGTATACAGAAAGAAAGCTGAAAACTTATAAGCGCTTACCCTTCAACACACGCTGTTCAGCGCTGGGTGCCGCCATTTAAAATTAATAAACAACCTGCTTCCTTTCCTTTGTGTAGAACGGACCAGAGCTGTCAAGCGCCGGTAAGCGCTTATAAGTTTCCAGCTTTCTTTCTGTATACAGCCTTAGAATACATGATGGGGCCCACGTAATGTGACCTACCCATTACTACACTACCCATACTCCATTTCATCCTGGTGCGAACGACAAGGCATCTATCACGCCAATCTGCTTTCTTATTGCTCTATGGCTGACTCGGTCCTTAAATTTTATTTTTAGTAAGCTGCGTTCTAATACTGTTTCACATGATTTTAGCTTTCTGTTCCACGTTTCCATCCTTTTACCCTGTCTCAAATATAGACAGAGTAAAAGGATATATTACTTTGTTTTACTAATTTGAAGTTTATGCCTTTTTATTTCGTCTATGTTGTTACTTTGCTTAAGGATACCTGTTTGCCTAAGTAGATATATTCATCAACGTAATCAATGGTGTTATTATTTATTTGAATTGGAGTTCTGTGGTGGTTAAATGTGACCTTCGATTTCGAGATGGACATTCCCTCCCACTCCGCCCAGAGCGAGAAGAGTTTGAGAGAGAGACTGATGAATTCTCATCCTTAAAAAAAGAAAATCATGATTAGGCACATCAAACAAGCACAAACAGAAAAACCTTTTTCAGTATTTTGAATAAAAAATCTGCTTATCAGTATTTTAGCTAAGTAATGGTTAAAGTTTTTATGAATACAGATATACATTTATCAAAATACACAGATGTGCCAGCACAGACATTTGTTGAAATTAAAAACGAATTTTCTGCAAATATTTGTTTACCAATGATGAAAAGTAAAAGTACACTATGCGAAATTGAACTTTATCACGATTCGAAAACGGTCATAACAATAAAAATAGAAATTAAATTAGGCCTATGTAACCCAATAAACATCCATAAGCTGCATGGAATACACAAAACAAAAGCTGCTTGGAATACTAATAAAGATATACACATTAAGAGCGTATACGCCAAACGGCATTATTCGTTATTTTCCGAAATGACTGAACCGAGTTTAATGAAACTTCACAAATATAAGTAGATCTAAAAAGTTAGTTGAAAAATTTTTCGATAAATTGTGTTACAGTTAAATTAGACCCATTTTAAATTTTCCATACAAACATAAATTTCCATTTGTCTTATTTTAAATAAGACATTTTAAAAATGTTTTTAACTAACTTTTTGGACCTATGTATCCTGCTTAGGTACCTATGTACATATATGTGTGAAGTTTCATTAGAATCGGTTCAGTCATTTCGCAAAATAGTGACTTGAAAATTTGTATAAAATGAATACGGCGAACATGCTCTTAATCAAAAAGACATAGAACATTAAAGCATGCTTAACTCAGCAAGAACTTACTAAACATTTTACATTGAAAGTTATAAGAGTTAGCTAATGAGTTCCTGCTAAGTGGTACTTATGACATTACATCACTAACCTACTGCCGTGAGAAGTTAATGAGGAAACCTGTAAGTACGTAATTATCGGAAACCGCAATTAGAAGCAAGTGATTTTTTTTTTTTATTGTCTGTACGAGAGAACAGGCAATTGACTAGTAGAATGCTGGTACAATTTAAGTTTTGATGTCAATCTAACATGTCGGGTTTTACTGGCAGTTGATAATCTATTTGAACTTCTTCGCGTCTTAATGTTCCTAATCCTAGTAGTTTTGACTGTGGTATATCACTCAGTAAGTTTTTCTTTTATATGTATACTACTGGAACGATTTCAAAAATTCTTTCACGATTAGAAAGCTACATTCACCCGGAGTAACATAAGCTATATTTTATTCCCATATTCCCACGGGAACGGGAACTACGCGGGTAAAACCGCGGGGCTAGTTAAAGATAAGATAACGCAACAAAACATCACATCTGTCCATTTTAGGAGGGTTAGTTTGAGATTTATCTACTAGTACTAGTAGTACTGTTATTTCTACTTTTTTCCGATTGGTCATCTAATTCTTATATGTTTCCTGTGCAGGGTCCCAGCTGGTGGAAGACTTGCAGTGCGAGCTGCGTGAGAAGGCGCACCTAGCGCACCAACTGCGCTCGCAGCTCGACTTCACCGACAGACAGCACGAGGAAGCACTCGCAGCGCTCACTGCTGAGCGGGACTCGCTGAGAGTTCATCTTAATATGTTAGTTTGTCTTTACTGTTAGTCAAGTTTTTATTTCATGAGACGCAGAAGAGGGTCACTAGAATCTATAAGACCCTGTATAGAGACTATTTTCTAACTAAAAATTAATATCTGGCCACATAATAGGGATGTTTCTTGATTAAAAAAATATGATTCTAATTAGTCCGTCAGTTAGATTATAGAAAAATATTGGACACATGTTTTTTCCTTTATCAAATCTATAAAAACTGACGAAGATAAAAAGCATCAAAGATCAGGAGTGGGAGCGTGTGACGTCACTGCCCGGTAAAAATTATAGCGGGTAGTGACGTCACACGAGTTTTCAACGCACTGTATCGTCTTCATTTTTTGGAAATCTATCTGACGGACTAATCAGATTTTTTTAGTTAACTACCCAGTCTTGCCTGAACTTGATTTTTACTTTTGTTATAAGAATATTAAATTCTAAATGCTTTAGTCTAAAATAGTCGTATTTTCCTTACTCAAGACGATGCCTGTTTCACAGGTTACGCGAAGAAAACATGAGTTTGACGCACGTACGTCGCGACTACGAGGAGGCGTGTGAGCGACTGTGCGGCAGCGAGCGCGCGCTGGACGACACGCGGCGCGAGCTCGACGCGCTCAAGCGGCGCTCCAAGCTCATGCTGGAACAGGTCTCCACACTGGAGAACGAGGTGAGATCTTGGAGTAAGGGCATCGGTAATTTTCGGGAATTTAGGTGATATTTCCACTTGTTTTCGATTGAATTCAAAACAGGTACCTTCCCAAACAGTCGTGTCTGGTGAGCACCTGCGTCAGGAGGAAGGTGAGGACGCCGTGACGCCTATCCAAGTATTCCTCAGACAGGGGACTTATCACCACAATGGTGGCCAGGCGCGTGCAGTGGTTCGAGTTAGGGTAGGCCAGAGAAAATGTCCAAATAAATTATAAAAAATAACCGCATTATTCAGGGTTGATTTTTAATGAAATGAGATTTTTTTTAAATAGCCTATTAAAAAAAAATACCACATTTCAACCATGAATAATGTGGTGTGTTTTTTTATGGACATTATTTTCTGGTCTACTCAACTCGAACCACTGCACGCCACTGATGGTGGCGTGCCCAAAGCTCATCCACCTACAGACCGAGACCACCAGAGCTATTTTTATAATTTAAATAATAACAGTAAGATTATTGATATTTCCAGAAACTGACCCTCCAAGAGCTGTTGACAAAGTCGAAAGCGGAGTGCCACCGCATCAACGAGATGTACGCAGCCCGACAGTCGGCTCTGCTAGAACAGAACGAGGCTCTTCGCACTGAACACGCTGATCTGTCCTCGAGGCTGCAAGACCAGGAGGAGTTCGTGCAGCAAATGATTAAGGAGAAGGTACTTAATATGCTCATCATAGTTTTCAGTGGCTTAGTCAAGGGCTATAGGGAACGTGCAAGGCTTCGACTGAGCCATCTAGCATTACAAATTCGAAGCTTTTATGTTGTAATGAAAATAAATGTAAATACTTGACATTCACGATTCTGTGTTGCCACCTATAGTTCCTACACGCTCCCATTAGAGCATCGTGTCGGGCGCGGACAGTGCCATCTAGTGGCGCGAATTCGAAACTTTTACGTATACTTGAGATTGACACTTCTGTGTTGCCACCTATAGTTCCTGCACACTTCCTATTGTGATACCTAATTTTTGGTTTGTTATTGTGGAGGTGAGCATGGCCATTCACCATTTGATTCCAACCTGAAATAGATGGCTGTAGTTCTGAAAGGTTCGCAGGAAGATTGCTACAAAAGTTTATTTACACGATAATTAATTAAAATAAGATATTGTTCTACTTTAAAAAGACTGACTTTCGTTTACTGAGAATGTAGTATTCTCCCTTTCGTTTCGGTATGGAATCGAATGATTCTGAATAGGTATGCTGATAGGCAGTTTTTTCATGAAAATTCTGCTGCTATTTAGCAACATTTCTTACCTTACTTAGTTGTCAATCAGAAGAAGTTTTTGAACATAATAATGAATCTGTGGATTAGACATTTTCTTCAAAATTCTAGTGATTGGAAACTAATCCCAATATAGTTGAGAAAAGACTACAAGAATGATAAGTCATAATCAAAAATAGACACACAGTACCTCTGGTATATGAACTAAGATCCCAGAGCCCCCAGCTAGGCTTGATACTGAGAAAATAGGTAAGGTAAGTCCAATAGCAGTTGTCCCTTGGTGGCAACAACCATCTTCTATGTATTTTCTGCAGATTTATCACTCTTTAGCACAAGTTACCTAAAGGAACCCAAGTTCAGATAGGCCTATGTGATTCTCATCATTGCATTATTTTCCAGGTCCTCCTAGAAATGGAACTAAAAGACGTTTTAAACAAGTCCAACCAGACGCAGCTTCGTATGGACCGCAGTATCGATATCAGTTACACGGAGGAACAGATGCTCACTGCACTGGACAGCCTCAACGCAGACACGAGGTTCTCATCAGGTCAGGAACTAGACTTTAGATAATCTTTAGAACTCTTCTTACAGTCCATCTGCTTAAATAGTGCAGCACTTTGAACTTTAAAACCAAAACTTGTTGAGATCATCTTGCTTGACGTTTGTGTGTATCATCACTACGTCAGCGAACAGACAGCATTACCGGATTATTGATTTACAACCGATCTCGAAACCACAGTCAACAACTGTGGATACGGCATAAGCCGATCGACAATAGCCGATATGCGCGAGCTATGTGAGGCATATCTACCTAACTTATATAACCCGATTATATTTTCGTTTTTTTTTTTATAGTATGCTTCATACTTGCCGCAAATAAACTCTTTTTCTTTCTTTCCTCTTTTCTTTCAAAAATATACATAACACATCCATGGTTTAAGCGCTCGTTCAGACACGGCGGGAACCCCGCGATTATAGAATCGCATGGAAATCGCGCGGGTCTTATTTATATGAGTTAGTTAGTAATCGTTCAGACATAACCGCGCGGTTAATCAAGCCGCGCGGTTACCGCAACCCAACCGCCAGAAAATAGAATCGCGCTGCTCCCGCGCGTTTCTATTACAATGGAGTCTTTACTTCGCGTTCAATTGCGTTGCGGATACCGCGCGGTGAGCACGTCACTGTTCGTGAGTTCGCCATGGATCGTTTCGACACTGAACTATTTATTGATGAGGTGGAGAAGAGACCTGCAATATGGGACATTCAGTGTGATGATTACTCAAATAAAATTATCAAGAACCGAGCTTGGCAAGAGTTGGTGGAGATATTTGGAAATTGCGAAGACATGTTGGAAAAAAATAATATTTTAAGGAGCAACCACAGCAACACACACACTTCTTCGTCGACCTCAATTTTGAAACTGACGCTATTCCCGCACGAAAATCGCATACTAACCGCGGTGTCTGAATAGCATCACAATTTTGCGGTTTCAAACCGCGCGATTCGTAAACGCACGATTCCCGCATGTCTGAACGAACGCTAAATTTCATTTCAAGCCAATCTCATCTGCTTTTCCCAACTTTCATTGTATACGTGTCTAATGGTTCGTCCGCAAGATACCGACTTCTATAAAATTTTGTCTTTTTAGTAAGTTAGTTTTTTTTTAAATAGAGTTCAAAGTTCTGTGCAGTTAAAAGTCTTTATCATGTGGACCCACAATAACATACTTAATCTACATTTATTCCCGCATTTTCTTAGAAAACCGTATCCTAGACGAAGATTCATTCATAAACGCTTTAAAAGAAGACCAGGGGAGGGGAACCAACATGTCGTTATTTGACGAAATACGTTACAGTTTCTGTAACTTGTCCCGACATAACAATACAGGCCACAGCTTTACCTATGACAAAAACCTTGATTACTCCTACACTACTGTAGGAACGCAAACAGACGAAACTAAACCTTGTGAAAACAATGATGAGGCTCAATTTACAACTAAGACCTCACAAACTCAGACCGAAAAGTTTGAACTCGTAAACAATAATGACATCCATGCAAAATGTCTGGAATGTGAGAAAGCAAACAGATATTCGGAACAGTTAGAAAGAGACGTCAATATCTCTCATCGTAAACTGACAGAGATGCAAATAGAGCTACAAAATTACGAAGTCAATTTGGACTTGCTTGAGAAGTTTGTGGCTGATGGCAATGAGAGGAATGAAGTATTACAAGCCGTTATCAGAAATTTAGAGGAAAAGATTTGCATTCTTGAAGTGGCTTGTGCTAAGCAGGGAGACAGACTTGATACTCTTGATAGTTTGAAGCCAGACACTTTCGCTTGCACACAGACCCAGTGGGGTATGCTTTACGATTTTCGTCTGGTATTTTTTCGCACAGAAAACTTTCTATACAGAGGTTCTGTATTTGTTGCCTAGCTTATTTGTCCGTTAAGAAAACTTTACATCTTATTCCAACTAGATGAGCGTCAGAAGTAACCTAAACCTTTTTTTTACCTTAACTTTGGATAAGTGTTGAAATAAAGAATCTGAAAAAAAAATAGTTTATGTAAGAAACAAACTGTGTAAATTTTAATTCCTCCATTTTTAAAACCAATTTGCCCTTCCAATCGTAAGTGCAGTAACAGCAATAAACATGAAAGTTTAGACAGAGCTTTATTGTAGAATTTAAACTTTGCCGTTTTGCTGTTTACTGCACTTGAGGTTCGGTAGGGGCAACATGGTACAGCTAACGGTCATGTAACCTTCCGTCATGGCTTTAAATCGCAGTGCGCTCTGAAAATGCAATAATTCTGTATTTTAAAGTTTATGAATCTGTGCACAGGATATCGAGTACCTTTGTATAGTATGTAATCTGGGGCGTTTCAGTGTTGTGACGTCATTTGGTGGCGGTTTACGTTTAGTTTACATGTTTTGTTAAGTCATTTTGTGTTGTTTGTGTTGTCTTTCGGTAAGGATTCGTTAAGTAGTTTTATTATTATTAGAAGTAATTCAGTGTACAATGTAATATGTAAAATTTATTGTGTAATCTAGTTAGTCTACTAATTTTGTTGTTTCAGGTTATTTAGTTGACATACAATTAGATAATATAGTAGTTTAGTTAGTTAGTAGTTGCATAGTCTTTATCTTTTGAAACATCTTATTCATAAAAATATCTGAACTTTTTAGTGTCAGTTAAGCAAGTATTTGGCCAAACTAGGTAAAGTTTGGCGGTTAGCATCAGATGTATTTGAAAGACACCTTTATATTAGATATGACTTTAACTTTATATGGCTAACAAGCTAAACCCCACTCACGATAAGATTAGACATTGAAATACATCTTTTTTACAGTCCGTCCAACCGATTTTGACTTCTATTGCGTTGGTGGCATGACACATGGCAGCTGTAGTAAACAGTTGGTATTATAATCACGTTTTTGCTTTTAATGCCATCCTTATGTCTACGGAATAGAAGTAAAAATAGGTTGAACGCACTGTAAACAGTTTTGTTCGAATGTCTAATCTTTTTGTGAATGGTGTATAGCGATAACGGTGACATTATTAAAAAAAAACTTCTGTTTCAATTTGAGTAAACAATCTGCTTAAGAGTAATAAAGAGTTCAGAGATTTTTATGAATAAGACAGTGTATTCAACGTATCCAATGAACTATTGTAATTTTTACAGACACGATGAATATCTCGACGCAAGTGGACGTGCCGTGTGTCGACTGCGAGAAGAGAAACGCCGTCGTTCCTCACCGAAGCCTTAGGAAGTTCTTCTGGTGCGTACAAACTAAATATTTATTTCTTATCGTCACTGATATTGCAATACATAATATCACATTATTAAAAAAATATATATAACACACCTCTTCTCTCTCACTCTGTTGTATGTTTGATATCATTTAGTATTACTTTTATTACATCTTTGCTATAAACCACACATTACATGATAATTTAATATATGTACATAGTAAACAACTAATTATAAATAAATTAAAAAAAAAAACAATACAATCTACAATAAAAAAGTTTTTATGCGTCTCCCGTAAAACTAACTAAAAGTGTGGGTATTGCAATATCGAAAGACGTCATACTAGAATCATAGAATGTGCCAGCGGCTTCACATGGCCAGAATTTTGAATTCGTGTCCAGAATTATTCCAGGAAACGTACTACAGAGATAAAAACAAAAGTCCTAATCCCGCCCATAGCCTACCCACATAATATGTTTTATCCAAATTTGAGTTGAGTTGAGATTGAATAACAAACACAGACTTTCATACTTTTATTATTGTTAGAAAGTACGTCACAGTCACTTCTATCAGTGATCGGAAAAAGGTGAGCTAATTTACCTAAACTTCAAAGAACAGATAAAAAGTGGAGACAATTTGGAAACTCAATTTTTTTCCCGTAACTTTAGAAATATCCCGAACAAGAGTACATTTAATATTAATACACAGTTTCCTGTATTTGTTTCCCAAACAACCTGTTTGACAAAAAGCCAGTATACAGGTTTTTTTTAACAGCATTGAACTTGACCAGATTGGCATCGCCCCATTCAGAGACAGCCTGTAAGGACAAGTGCAAGTGCTCAACCATAGCTTCTCGGAAACTGGATCACCAGCTCGTGCGCTGGACACGTATCTCTCAGCAACAGTGCTGTCGTCTGCATACCCAAAGGTACCGGGTTTTAGCAGATCATTAATATGCAGCAAGAACAATTTTGCCCCTGAGGATCCCCGGCATAAATATCCAGCAGTCCAGACGAACAGCCTAGCCATCTAAGACCACTCTGATAGACCGATCCGTCAGAAAATCTGCAATCCAATCAATCAAACCGGCGGGCAGACCGAAGGAAGGAAGCTTACTAACAACGCTATCGTACCAGACCCTGTCGAAGGCCTTCGAGATGTCAAGGGAGACCGCTAGTGCCGTCCCGTGTTTCTCGATGGCCTCACTCCAGATGTGAATGGCATACGCTAGAAGATCCCCAGTAGACCGATTTCGGCAGAAGCCGTATTGTCGGTCACTAAGTATATCGTTAGCTTCTAGGTATGCCAGGAGTTTACCACTCAGTACACGTACCACACTCTTACAGAGTCTGGAGGTTATCGAGATGGGTCTGTAATTTGCTGGGTCAGCTCGGCTACCCTCCTTGTTAGTTGCCCTGGAAACGAAAGGCGGAACAGGCGTGTCAAGTTCGGAGACAACTCAGGCGCACAAGTCTTCAGAACAATTGCCGGTATCCCATCGAAGCCACTAGCCTTGTTCTCGTCTAGGCAGCAACCTACGGACGTTCTTCTGATGAATGCGAATGTGCGATATATTCTACTCGCATCCATCAGGAGAAGCTTGGGGCCTCGCGCCACCGGGATCCAGACGAGAAGATTCCGCAAACAGAAACAAACGAGTTTGCTTTCTCCTCAGCGGTGTGGGCTAGCGTCGGGTCTCAGCAGTAGTGGTAGCGCGGGGCAGCAGAAGTTCGGTTCTACCGACTTAGCCAGGGACCAAAACGCCTTACTTCCTGCTAGGTATGAAGCAGGTTTGTTCCCAATTCGACTAATGTGGTCAAACCGAGCCCTTCGCAACATCCTCTTGCAGGATTTTGCAGCCTTGTTGAAGGCTCTCATCTTCTGACTTACGTTTGTTTTGCGCGTTCGAGGGTCGACCCGTACCAGGTACGCCGCGTGTTAAAGCGCATCTTTCTTCGCCAGAAATTGTTACGTCAGAGAACGGAATGTAGTACTCCGTTCCCCGCCGCAACACATCCGTCACGGCGTTCGCGCACGACGAAGCATCAGTCAAAGAAAAGCAAGTAGGCTGCCATGGATAACATGCGAAGAAAGATCGCATGCCATCCCAATCTGCTGACTTGTATCGCCATACCCGCCGGGTGGCTCTAGGACTAGACTACTATGCTCTAGGATCGGATGGGGAGTAGACGGACACAGACTTCACTAGACAGAAGTCGGAACTACCTAATGGTGAAGAAACCGACACCGAGTAGCGGTCTGGATCTTTTGCTAGTAGAAGATCCAAGCAATTGGCTGTGTACGAATCGACATCCGGCAACCTCGTTGGTCCCTGGACCAGCTGGGTGAGATTTAACGCTAGCGCTAGCTTTCGGGTCTCGTCCAGCAGGAGTGGCTCTTCCTATACCAGTGTATGGGAAGAGCCACTCCTGAAGGTTGGCATTGAAGTCCCCCTGTAACACCAATTGAGCAGAACGATACCGCAGCTAAGCCACATCTGCCGCCTCGCTGATGCGTTGTGTCCAAATCACGGCGTAGATAATTTTATTCAGGCCATTGTCCACTGGAACCCAAAACGTTGCGGTGACGCCAATAACAGATGTCGCTGTTGTCCCGGGGGTACATACATAAATACACGCGTGCTTTAAAATGGTGCTCCTGGGTAAAAGTTAAGGTAAATTAGCTCACCTTTTTCCGATCACTGGCCATGACTCGAGAAAAGTCATAACAGCAGAAACGTCACTGGACGCTGATTCTTGTCTTGTACAAGTTATTTTATTTGTTAATTATTAAAAAAATAAAGAATATCGCATTGTTTCATAAATTCTGTATACGCATCTTCCCTGGTGTTCCATTCAATTTACATTGCCAGTAACCCCTCTATCTCCTCCCTCCTTCCAATAAACCTGACAGCTACCGTATAATTCCACAGTGTATAATTGCAGGGAGCCGCTGAAGTGCCTGTTCCAAGTGTTCGCGGTGGTGTGCTTCGTGTGCGCGGTGTCGGTGCTGTACGGCGTGTCGCGCGCGGCGCGGCGCCCGGCGCAGTGCCGCGAGCCGCTGCCGTGGCGCTGGCTGGACGCGCAGGACATCATGGACCTGCTGCTGAGGATCGAGTACGTCGCCGATGTGCCCATGTGAGGCTTGTTCATACCTACCTCGATGTTTTTGGACTCAATCAATACCTACTAGGTTAAATTGTGCAGTAAAGTCGAGTTGCTTTGGCCCTGGGGTTTTTACTCGAGTTTTGGTCGAGTTACTTTGCCCAAACTTATCCAATAGGACACAGTGTAATGCGTTTTTAACTAGTAAGTTTCAAAGTTATACCTTAGGGCACAAGTAACTCTACTTTACGGTAGTAAAGTAATCGTCAAATGACTAATAAAAAACAGATAAAAGACAAAGCTGTCTTGAATCGACATGATTCTTTACATTTTCCAGTAATGTAAAACGATTCATAATTTATATTTCGGGTACCCACCAATAGATGTTAGCAAAAGATAAAAATACTTTGCAAATTTCCACAAATATAAGATGAAATGAGATTGATGTATATAAGATGAGAATGTTTTCCTCTTTTCTTATAATTTCAGCTAACTACAGCTGGTCACTCAGTCTAAGGACTGCTGGTTTCACCGTTACTTGAAATTACTAGTTTCATTTCAATCACGTCGATTAGCTAGCGCAACTTCTCATAGATTTCATGTACAAAACATTTTATATCACATAATCATAGGCCCTTATGAATCGACAGTTGCTATTTTTATGATAAGAATTAGACGTGATGGGTACTTCTCTGAAGATTTTAATTCAACCTTGTATTTTCAGAAGGTAGGATATTTTACAAATTTGAGATCGGGTCGATTTTGTAGACTAGAGCGTTCGCCTCATGGAACAATCCGTTTCTACATCTCTATGTTCTATATTAAAGTCTTGAGTTTTGTAAAAAATGTTCAGTTCAAACGCCATTGTCGTTGCAATTTAAACTTTAAATAAATTAGTGTTTATAAAAATCATATGAGGCGCGTTTGTAATTTCCAACGTCTATTATGTATTTGAATTACTATTATACGTTGTCACAAACTGTGCCATTATGTTTTTTTGGAAATATCTGTGGCCTTAGTGCGAGTTTCTTGACGCTCTCGATCGCGTTAGCGTAAACGCCGAATTGGTAATAAAACGAAATAAGCACTGTCTGGTGACAATAACGGAAAACCTCTTTTTATACAATTTGACATAAGTGAACGTCGTTCACGTTTACGCGATCGAGTTCATTAAAAAACTCACTAAGCCCTGTAGATATTTCATCTGTTTTCAGCAAGAAAAAACGCTTAATATAACAGATTTCTTGAATTTTTCATATTAGAGCAAAATTACTTACTTACTATTTTTTTTATTTTTTATATTATTTAAAATTACTATATTAGAGCATTCACTCTAAATATAGTAATTTCAATAAAGATTCGTGCTTCAAACGGCCCTAATAAAAAAAAACAAATATTTATGTCTCGTATTTTAATTAAGACGCACCACGGACGGACGGACGTTCATTTGATTGGATATATTGAAGTAAAATATGCTTTAAAAAATTACCTGAATAACAACAGCGGGACTAGTTCCGGCCATTTATCTGGCAGATAATATTATACAAATTGATAAATTTTTGAATTTATCTATCAGATAACCCTTCCGAAACAGGCCGTTAACATTTATGATTGTTCGTTTGATGACTTATAACTGTTGAATGATTCGAATTCACATACCTGTTAATATACTTAATTAATATTTTAAAATAATCGACTTTACTCGATATAAGGCTGATACATAGTTTCTTACAATCCAGTTGACAAAAAAAATCTGATTATTCCATCAGATAGATTTCCAAACAAAATAGGACACTTATATTTCTTTTTCCACGTAAACTAAAAACGATACATTGTTTTGAAAACTCGTGTGACGTCACTACGTACTCCAATTTTTAACACGCCGTGACGTCACAACCCCCCGCTCCTGATCTTTGATGCTTTTTATCTTCGTCAATTTTTATAAATTTGATAAAGCAAAAATACGTGTCCAATGTTTTTCGATAATGTATGACGGACTAAATAGAATCATATTTTTTTAATCGGGAAACATCCCTATTTTATTTGTAATTAAAATGCTGTAGTTAGTCATCTTAATTAACTTAATCAATACAGTAAAGTCAAGTTACTTTGGCGCTGGGGTATAACTCGGTTAACTAATAGATACACATCACACTGCATTTACTGTGTTCCTATTGGCTAAAAGTCGGGACCAAAGTAATTAGAATTAACTGAATCAAGTTAGTTGTAAAAAAAACTTAATATTTGTCGTCTTTTGATTTTTTTCATTTTCATTCTAACAATTGTTAACTATATATTGCAATTTTTTTATACATAGTTATTAATCAATTTACTTATTTTCATAACTTGCATGATTGTTTTATGTAACTAACTTATTTACTACTTAACTGAAACTTGTGTCTGGAATGTGTGCCTTGTTTCATGATCGTTAAGGTGCATGTGTAATTGACTGCCCTAAACCATGAAGAATATCGAGTGATAATGTACTCCAAAATTAACTGTAGAACAGTATTTTAACGAAAATACGAGTTTTCTACTAATATAAAATAATTATTGATAATACTATTATAATACTTGGATGTTATGTTTTATCACATAAAACATCGATGTTGAACTTGGTAAATAAGTAATATTGTTTTATTTTTTACGTTTAGAAAACAATGCATGGCAGAACCCCTGCCATGTTCTCACCTACTTATCACTACTAGATTTAATTTTTATTTCTAAACAAATTTCTATTCAAATTAGACTTTGTAAAGCTAAGCATGAACCAAACCTATTCTGTGATAGAGCAGTGCCAGTGAATTAGATATTAGAATTTTAGCATTTATACATACTGAGACTATTTCGTATCCTCTAATTTTGGTATAAGTTTTAAAGTAATATGACATTTTGAAATTAACAAAAATATTTACCAAAAATTATATTATATTTTGAATTAGCATTGTTTTAGTAATGCATATTAGTTCTTAGTTTTGTGGACCTTTTATTAATAAACAAACAATTATCATCACAATTTTAATGTTTAATATAATAAATTCAGAAGGGTAAAAGGTCCTAAACACAGATTAATCAGCTAGCATGGTCAGGGACCTCAAATGATTACAAATTTACAGACCATTACCGTCGCCAAACACGAAAATGGCTCTATTTTGTTTTCCTCGTCTCAATACTGGATTGGTTTAGGAAAAAAAAGTGTTGAAATCAAATTTAGATGGTCCTTAGTTCACAGGACCATCTTGTGTAATTTAAAGATTTAATCAAGATTACAAGAGTTTTCAACTCATTACAAAGTGAAGGTAATAAAACGTAGGTTGTTTAATTACTCCTTTATTAAAGTTAAAATAGAAATCATTTATTTTCCAATAATGTAGGTAACAGATAAGGTGTTAATTTATGGAGAATCCCAATACATTTTATTTTTCCTTTTGATTATTGCTTTATATTATTTTGATTATTCCTTTGGTTATTTTTTTATTAATAAAAGGTCACGTTTTTTTTCAAAATTATAGTATTGTGAGAATAATAAAAAATGTTCTCTGAACTATTGTATTATTAAAATTAACTTCGCATTTACGATGCATTTATTTTGAGTAGATCTGTAACTACTGATACATTTTTCCGACTTTTCTGACTAGTCGGATAGTCGGATATCAGTGCATTTATTTTTAGTTAAGTTTGTGGAAAAGTGCGTTTATCGTACGAAATACATACGTGTTTAGAATTTATATTATTGATTTTATTTATGTAGATTAAAGTTGTGACCATAGTAAATGCAAAATAGCACTATCTACGTTACAATAATTAGTTTCTAGGTTTTAGTGTTGCCAGTTTTCTTGTATTTTAAGAGCTCGCAATATTGTCTGTGGTTGTGAACAAATACCTTTCTTTGCTGTTTCCTAGCTGTTTTCCTAGCCACGTGAAATAGATTTCGTTAAGTGTGATCACAACTTTTGTTTATTATTATTATTTTGTTTAATTCTATCAATTTTAGTCACTTATCGTTCTATATAGCAATAAACAAGATCTTCCAATGCATTGTTTTATTTGTAAAATTCCTTTTTTCTGGACACTTTTTTAGTTGGAATGAATTGCCTAAAAGAGGGGACGTCAACGCTCCGGTTCACTATAGTCTATTGGACGCCAATAGCGTCATAAAGTCAGTATTTAAAAGGTACCTACATACTGTCTTCAGACATGACGCTTATATACGACTGTTGAGCAAAGAGTTACCTTCAGAAATTGTAAATCGATCGACACAGTACGATTAGAAGGCGCTTTTAAGGAAACCATTACACTCCAAAATCTAGACAAGCATGCATGAAGTGGAGACAACTTGGAGAAGCCACAACTCTAAAATCCGAATCCGTGTGTCTACAGGAAACGTTCTTGCAAATTTTTGGGATAACAAAAGCGTAATGCAATAAGCATAATGCTTATTGCATTACGCTTTTGTTATCCCAAAAATTACAATTTTCACCCGGATGAGTAACATACAGAATATTACTGCAATCTTCTTGATGAGGTGAAGTTGACTTACGGCCGAACCCAATAACCGATCTAACGAAACAAATGAAACATCAGAAAACCTATATAATTTTTCTGTTGTTTCATTTGTTTTTCTATCTCCAGTATGTGACAGATCTGTTATTGGGTTCGGCCGTTACAGAAGTAAAAGGCTAGGCATGTCTATCCGAAGTATCATCTTAATGAAAATTCTCGACCCGATGCTTTGACCCGAGAAAAATGATTAAAATTAGAAGTTAATACTCGAGCCTAGACTGGGCCCCTTGTGCCCATCACAAGTTCGGTCCATTTAAAGAAGACACAGTCGACTTCGACTATATTCTTCGATAATTGCATCAAAAAGTTCCTCTTTACTGGAAAAACGTGTTAATGGAAGTGGACACAATGTAGAAAAGTCCGGTTTATATTTGATCCACCTTCGTAAACTAACGCAACTGTCAAAAGTAACTCTTTCGAACATTTCCGCAACCCTGGCTTTTATCCTGCCACCTGTTTCGCAAAAAATGCAGTCTATGTGACCTCTGTGGCCTGGTGGATGTGGCGAAGTTTTGTGGCTAGAGAGATTTGATGTAACTACTGTTTGTAGGTGACAGCGATGGTTCCGGAATTATTCGAATGAGTTACCGCGGCCCTGGAATACAAAGGGCATTTGGAGGAATATGGGTGGGTTTTAGTCAGGAAGAGTCCGACACTCCCACTCTGCCTAGAGCGGGAGCAGTCATTTGATGATTACCAATGCAATAAAAAAAGCTGCCGGCCATAAAATATACCTACAAGCTCTACCCGTGGTTTCGACCGTGTGAAAAGTATGTTGGTTATTTTTGCGCGTTCCGAGTGATGGCAAAATAGACTTAAGGACCCCCTATTACAAGAGACTTATCTTAAGATTACTGTACTACTAATAGTTACTCCTCACTATACTCTTTGTCGTAACCATTCAGAGCATGGGCTGGCATGTATATTTTTATTAGAAGAGGGTCACTACGTCGCTACCTTAACTAACTGATAAGCTTTTTGTTTTGGTTGACTCATATTAAATTCTAAATTATATGTACTTGTATACAATGATAAAAATATTGCAAGAAGCAACGTTACAGCAATCCCTTTGACAGCTGCACCGTGACAACAGATGCACTTCTTAATATGCAAAACCTAGTTGCTAACCCCAAGGAACTGTGGGAACAAAATTTACGCTTATTACAAAATAAGAGCAAAACACCAACTAAATACATTAAAAATGACTCCCACAATCAATCGGGCCAGTATCCGCTTACAAACGAACCGGTAATCTTACCTTTTGTGGTGTTAACAAAAGCCCCGCTGTCAAGGTGCGAGTCCACAAAAGATATATTGGTCTTCAACTGAGAAATGCGTTCGCGAAAACTTCCCACAAGAACCGATTTTTAACCGACTTCTAAAAAAGGAGGAGGTTCTCAATTCGGATGTTTGTATGTTTTTTTTTTTTTTTTTTTTTTATTGTTTGTTCGCGCATAACTCCGTCGCTTGTCAACCGATTTGAAAAATTCTTTTTTTGTTGGAAAGGGTATACTTCCCAAATGGTCCCATGAAAATTTTATCGAAATCAACCAAGCGGTTTTCGAAAAATCTAAAAAAATATCTACATTGCCTACATTGACGACCTCTTAGTTCACTCCGCAAAGGAGCAGTACGTTTTTTTTTTTACACCAATGTGATTGGTTCGTTTAGGTGGGGGAGGGGAGGGGGTGTAGGTACCACTAAAAGTGAAAAATAAAAAAACTTTTTACAAAAAATAAAACCGACTTCTAAACAAAAAACCAAAAAGTATAAAATAACTTTAATTTCGGTAGTCGGTGTGTTCAACAACAAAAAAGCAATCAAAAACACCGAGTTCCGAAATTAAAGTTATTTTATACTTTTTGGTTTTTTGTTTAGAAGTCGGTTTTATTTTTTGTAAAAAGTTTTTTTTTTTGCAAATGGGTCAGTGTGGCGAGAATATAGACTACGACTTTTTGTGGCGTTGCGTCCGAGATGTTTATCTAGATAATTAATTTTGAAACATCGGTGTTAAAGGCACTTGAGATTTTGAACGATTTATGTTTTTGTATGCTTTGGGACACGCGCTGTTTGAAGTGGGATTAAGAAGAACTTGTAGAAGAAATATGTGTTTAAATAGCTAGCTATAACTGAGCTCCCTTTAAAATATTTTCAAAAAGTTTTCTTTAAATTATTCTTAATGCTGCAAAGTGTTGCGCTCGGGCTGGGTGCTGTTCGTAAAAGTATTACCTACTGCAATCTAGCTCTTATAGTTTGTCCATAAATATCGATGTCACTGGGCCAAATCACAGGGGAAATATAATTTGAATTTGTAAAACCGCAAGGTTTTTTTATGCTCCTTTGTTATCATTTTATATACTTAACTGTATTTAGTTAGTTATACCAACCCCTATCGTTACTGCTAATAACACGTTTATTTAACTCTTTAAACACGTAATAGTTACCTATATCGCACATTTAACTAGCTAGGGGCTAACAAAGATAGTAGTTACCGACATGGCGCTGAACTGAACCTTGTACACTTACGATAAGATTAGTTTTAAACACGGCAAGTGGGAATAGGAGGCCCGTAGCACACCTGTCGGCGTCCGTGGGAATATGTTTATAAGGAAGGACATTGTGTGATGGAATTGAAACTGCAATTTATGTATCGGAATATATATTGTAGGTATGTATGTATGTATGAAACGTAGGGAGCTTGACCATGACAACAACAAAAAATAACATGACGCAAAAATTTCTTGCAGGAGTCTATTGTCTTCAAACAGGGTATGTACATCTGTAGTTCCTTGCAAATCCTTATTACTTAAATTATAAATGATAAATTGAGTTTCTTGTTGTATCGCTTCGTCTGGCGGCTGCATGGATTTTGATGAAACTTGTCAAGCTGGTAGACCATGTCCATGGAATACATAGTGTTTTACATCCCGGGAGTTTGTTCCCTTGGGATAATTTTCTGCTACCACGCGTGCGAAATTGCTGGAGGAAGCTAGTTGCATAATAATATACCTTAAGCAAGAATGATGTTGAAATCGTAATCCATGTCTCCCTGTACAAACGTTTTTACTTGTTGTTGGATGTTGCGCAAATCATGACCGGTGCGACCATCTTGCCTCCCTCCAAATGCTTATGCTTTCAGCCATTGCAATAAGTGCTCTAATTGGTAGCAGTATAGTTGAGTATAGGTAGGTACAGTGTCTAGAGTAACTACCGTATCGAGGTATGATTGCTCTTCAACAGAATCTCTAAGAAGTTGGTAAACAGTAAATATAGATCGATCGATTTACTTTGCAGCTGCATGCAACTAGCGTGCAGCTGCCATTGAAGTGAGGTACCTATATCGTCACAGTACACAGGTCTAGCCGTAGAGGCAAGCCCAAAAGAAGTAGCCCAATTCCTCGACCGCATAAAATAAAGTTGATCCCACAATTCTCACGCGGAGTAAAGTGAACGTCAGACATTGACCCATCGATCTCATTCATAATAAACTTTTTGTGACCGATCCCGCGACCCGGAAACAGCCCCGGATACGAAGCTTTTTTCTCCGACTCCACTCAATAAAAACGAGTTGATAGTCTAAAGGAGTTTTTGTAAACACCTGTTTGCATGGGAACTTTTGGGACACAAAAACATACAGAGATTTTAGGCGGAAGCATTGTGGCATCTTTAATGAGAATGTATCCGTGGTTTTTTTTTTTTGTTTTAGAGAGAGAGAGTTAAGAAATTTTTGTGTAGGTCATATTTTTTTGGTTACTCATATATAAAGAGTTCCCCTTTTATTGTTTCTAGCCTAAGGACACCGAGAAGAAAGGAATTTAGCTTCAGTTACTTAAGCCAGTTTATATTCCACCACCAAGTACCTACCTACCTAACTATCTGTGTGTGTAGATTGTCATGCGCTTATAGCTGTGGCTTATAGGTTTTTTTCCTGGGTTTTCTCCAAAGTTTGAGCGCCAGTCACAATTAACACCCTCAAACATAAATTACGGCTGCATAAAAGTTTTTTCTTCTAAAAATGTTTACTTACAGAAAAATGTTTCTTCGTGCCAAATCCCCTCATTTATCTCACAAACAGATAAATTATCGATTAAGAAGACAAGCTGACCGGCCGTGAGAAAACGTAGTACCTAAAAAAATGGAGGGTATTCCATCGCGAAGATTTGTGTATAATACAGCACGCCCCTTGTTGGGGGCCTATGTCCGGCGGAAGGAAGCGAGCCTGATGTTGTATTTTATTTGTTAAGAGGTGTATCAAACAAGTGTGGAAAGGAAAGAATCATGGGTTTAGTTGAGAACTTCAAGTTGCAAATGTGTTCACTTGAATAGCCCCAGTCAGCTGAAACATTTTCACATTGTTTGAAGCCTTGAGAAAATCATAAAAGCTGTAGATAACTTGTCTCACAAATAGTAAACAATAGTACAACTACAAATAGTAAATACTTATTTATTTGAGGCTATTCTTTACCAGATTTTTATTCTGTCGACCCCTCACAGTACCTACCTACAATACTGTATGTGCATAGATGCACCTTTGCCTTACGTTATAAGGAACACGCCTGCAACAGGCGTTATGTTATAACTAGCTCTGCCCGCGACTTCGTCCGCGTGGAATAGTTACTTTACTCCCGATTTTGAAACTTTCAGCCCGATCGGTTTAAAATTAACAAAGTTTCATGCAAACTTTCATCCCCTATTTTATCCCCTTGGGGGTAGAATTAATCAAAATCCTTTCTTAGCGGATGCCAAAGACAATATAACCACTTGACTGCGCATACAGTGCCCTGACGCTCGAAAATGATTAGTATTTTGTCGCCTATAAATAGGCTACGGTAAGAGTAACCATTTTAGTTGTGACCAAGTGTCAGACCTGTGTGCACGCTAGATTAATTCAAATTTTGATAACTTTTATGCAATTTTATCGTATGCAAATGCCTTCATGCGCGGTGAAATGGTGCGGGAAGCATTCCAAGACATCTAGATACAAAAAGGATGCCATAACTTTTCATCGATAAGTAAAGCAAACGAAAATTATGTTTGATTTAATCAGATTATGAGTCACCGCGGGGGTCTATTTAAAATGGTGTTTGGGGTGAACGAGTACGCTGTTGAGTTCCGCGTTGATGTCTTTTGGAAACGTCTCGTTCTTTCATTAGATAATCCTAATGCTTCTATCCCTTTTTTTCTCTTTGTATTTTTATCGAGAAAAATAGTGATGTCAATAATAGCTAGCTGAAAGTCGATATCGAAAAAAGTATGTGTTTTTATTCTATTCACATACTGTGATAAAATACTTGTCTACTTTTAACCGATTTAAAAAAGGAGGAGTTTTCAGTTCGTCAGTATTTTTTATGCAAGTTTCGGGATTTATTTGTTTCTCTCTGTCCCCGACCGGGACGATCGGTTATTTTATTATTTTTAGATCGGTTTTAAAATCTCTGATTGGATATAATTTAATAATATAATTATATATAATGCAAGATGCATAATCCTGAAATATGTAGACGCTCGTTTTTCTTTTTTACAAAGAACAAGGACCCTAAAACTTTGATTCAAAAAACATATACCTACCAAAATAATTCATTTTAAAAATCAATATTACCAGGATACGTCTCTTTATTTTTGTAATTAATTAATTTTGATTAAATATTGTTTCTATGATTTTAATTGAGTATTTTTCATAATGTTAAAATCCATTTTATCGATATCGATTATTTTCCCCTAATGAAGTAGTGCAACCCTAACGATAGGCATACCTACGCAACTTGGCCTTGAACTGACCAATTGCAGTCGCGCATTCTTCCTCGTTCCCCGGCCCGCAGTAGTGAGTCGTGTGCTTAGAAGAAATCAGCCTATACGCTCTCTAGTGGTTACATTCTCTATGGCGGATGCCTATGTCATAACATCTACCTGCATGCCAAATTTCAGCCCGATCCGTTCAGTGGTTTGGGCTGTGCGCTGATAGATCACTAAGTCAGTCAGTCACTTTTGAGTTATATAAATATTTAGAAGATGTTAGACAAGCGACCTTTTTCATAATTTGAAACCGAAAGATGAATTTAATCCTCATATAGGTATAGTCACAACACAACAGCGTCGGTATCGTGAGAAAAGGCAACCTTGTGAGGTAAAAAATGAAGGGTGCTTGATCCCAGAGAATAAAAGATTAATCTTTACAAAGCATAAGAGGGTCGAACCCTCTTCAGAGGAGTTTGTCGGAAGGAAGGAAACGGGTCCGTTATACTTTTGTAATTAATTATTTTAAAAGTTATGCTTCGGAAAAAGAATATTATTTGAACGCCGAACTTTGATCGATCATCAGTCTCCAAAAAGCATGGGCGTTCAAATAAGATTATTTTTTGTATTGCTTCTTTTAATTAATGGCGTAGTTTGGCCGAACCCATTAATTAATATATCAGTTGGCATGTAGGCTTTAGTTGATTTTCTCATTTGGGAAAGGATTTCGATATAGGTAAGTTCCAAACAAGCGAAGTGAATTTAAATGCTGTCAAATCCCATTGTCGAGCAAATTACTAGTAATGACAGGTTCGCGTTTGCGTAAAGTGATGCTAAGGAGTTCCGGCAGTTCAGAATGAAAGTGCGCAAAATAGACTTACCCCCGATTTTGGATTTATAGGAATTTGAAGTCAAGTGTTTGTCAAACTCCCATCAGCCTGAAAGTCTGTGCGTGTAAGTAGGGTTCCTAACTGAAATACCTATTGAATGCGGAAATTTCAATCCCTTAATTTCATTTCCCAGCCTTTCTTCAATAATAAGTTTTTTTTTCAGAGCAGCTTTGTAGCTTACGCTTCATTCCAATGGTTTTTTAAGTACAGAGTTATTTCTTGACGTCTCATAATTGTATAAATTTTGCATCTCCCCAAACTTCAGCACATCATTCAATCAGAGTGACCGAATCGTGAGAAACCTGCAGCATCCTGATGCAAAAAACGTAGGGTTGTCCTAAAGATGCAATTTGTACGATACAAAGTGAACGAGCCCCTCGGTGGAAAGGAAGGAAGCGGCCCGTTACGATTTATGATAAACTCCTAATTTATAGGAACAGTTCACACGCACTGTGAGCGATTGTAATACAGAAAGGACATGACAGTTTTTGTTTGTACTACTTTTAGTAGGAAGTTTTATCTTTATGTACCAATTTGAGCGACTAAAGAGATGCTTGGCTTGTTGCAGCCTTGCAGGGAACTTAAGAGTTATCAGTGCGTGGTTATAACTTCGGTAAAAATGTTTAGGTACGCAGAGATCCAGCGAGATATTGACTTCGATGGCGCCTGATAAAAACGATGGATGAGGTCTACGAAGGAACGAGAGTGTCCAGACAATGTTTCCGATTTAATTTTGCCTTGAAGGCTGGCATTATACTATAGAACATCGTTAAAATGCTAAGAATACAGCTATATTTTTTTCAAGGATGTCAATTCGAATTAACACACGATATCCCAGATTAGGGACCAATCGTTTATCAAGGTTAATGATTCTGTTTCTGATAATATTTTCTGAAGACCTTGAATGATTAGCTACTTATATCTTTAGTCCTGAAGTTTCCTTAATAGCTGTCACTGGTCAGCAGTAAGCGCTCACTGGCTGCTGAATATTTTTTTTATATAGAGACTAGCAGCGCCCCACAGTTTCAACCGCGTAGTTCCCGTTCCTGTGGGAATACGGGGATAAAATATAGCCTATGTCACCCGGGGAAAGTATAGCTTCCAAACAGTGAAAGAATTTTTCAAATCGATTCAGTAGTTTAGGAGCATATTCAATACAAACAAACAAACAAATCTTTCCTCTTTATAATAGTAGTATAGATGAGTATGATGAGTATTCCAGTCAGAAACTCACCTAAACACTTCCACCATCTGGTCTACCCTCGTCCCTAATTCCCAGCTCATCAAGTTAATAAATTAATTATAAAACAGGCAAACTGTAAGTTCTCACAGCCACCCCCGCGAGGGAGGACGTCAGCGACATGTGACATTCTAATTATTCACCACTCATTAGCCTCATCACGCGATTGCATGGAATATCGTCACACTTGGCCAGCCCCATCACCACCAAGTTTTTGTACATTTACCGTTTGTAGGTAACTGGTAATGCTATTGGAATTCAAACCTTAAGCTGGAAGCTTTAAGAGCTTGCATAAAAATTTTTACCTGCATTTATAATTTTGTTTTCAAGTCCTAGTAAAGTTAACGATGCGTTTTTAAAAACACTATTACAATGCAGTAAGGTTCGTTTTGAAACAGTTTCTTGTACCTAAGTGCATTTGTTTGGACAAGTTTGTTAATATGAAAGGCTACCGTGGGAGAAATGTTTGTCAGGCTAATTAAATATTTATCAGGTAAATACAAAGGTACGTTTAGAATAAAACAGTAAAGGTCGTTTGAACACCTAGATGATCCAACGTCGTGTTTACGGAAATAAATATTACTATAAGACCTGGGACACAGTTGTAAATTTTTGTATATAGAGTTGTATATGTAGGTATGCTAAGTACTTTATCTATCTCAGTAGATAAGCTGTATGTGGACATTGTGTTTTGGCCTTTAGACGGTTTGGCGTACATAGGGGATCCGTAGTATATATGGGTCAAGGATTTTCCGAGTAGTTTCCTACTACCTATACGTAGGGTTTCTTACAATGCAAAGGGGCACATTTAGGTTATTGTTACGCAAGAAGTTTCCTATAAAAGAACAGACTTGTAAGTTACTAATGTCACCATATGCACATTGATTTGACCTACATTTACGAAGGTGCTTTCCGAAAAGTATTTTTTACTGTTTTGTAACAAAAAAACGATATAAAGTACGGAAAAACGCGAAAAAAAATACAAAAAAAGATGTTGCAAAAACTGAAGTGCTCAGTAAACAAACGAATGGGACATAGCGTCACTACGAACCCTTTTCACCTATCACACATTCCCACACTCCGTGGGAAAACGCACTCACCCCCTCCCATAAAGTACGACAATTACCTGCGAACACACGACGACAAAAAAACTTGAAACTTCATACTCCACCTTCCCTTTACGCTACGTTACACCCATGAAGTATCAAGTTAAACGAACATTTTTATAGTGAAAATAATATGGGACTTTATGGAAAGGTGTGAGTTCATGAAGCACGGGGTTTTTTTGCGAGGGTGTGGGACGAAATGATTGCGGTTCTTGATGGGCGCGCGTACGGTCGCATTCCCATAGTATACAGGATAAGGGAGCGCAGGTGTAGCTTCACTCAATAAGTTATTGTTTAGTTTTATATTGCAGTCTAATGTATGCAATTTGCGATAGTAATTGGTGTATTTCATGTGTGAATAGGTAAGGCTAGGTAGGTACGTCATTAATTAATTTTAATTATTTAAGTAGATATTGTTATAAATTAAAGATTGTTAATTTTTAATTTAGTATTAGTAAAACTTCTATAAATATAAAAGCTTAAAACATTTCCAGGCTGAAAATCCATTATTGCAGTACTTACCTAACCTAATTTTAAGTTATTTTCATGCTACAAGTAAATCTAAAATATGATCATTTATAATGATTTTTTACTAACAACAAATAAACACTTCAAAACACAACAAAAACATGACCACCACAAAACGATTACTACCCGGAATCGAACACAAGACAATCGGTACACTAACCACTGCGCCTACGCTCTCCATTCACAAAGTTCCCCAATAGAACGAGAGGGCACGAAAACAAAACATTCCGATACAGTTCCCAGCGCATGAACCCTTGAGAGAGAACAAGACAGATATAGTTTCTCCGTTCAATTTATAAACGGGATAGCAGGATACAAGGCAATTGAAAAATTATGCTTGTACAGTTGCGTGTGAGTATCCTCATAAGGTGATCGGCCATCGTCCAGGGCAGACGTGTGCAGTGGATTATTAAAGTATTGTGAAGTGTCAAAATGCCGTATAGTGAGGATGATGACTCCCAAACCGGGTTCTCTGAGACTACTCAAGGAATGTCTAAAGCGGAGTTGCGGAAGGTGAATACTAACGTTAAAATTCTTTCGTGATTTGGAGTGATTTCGCAAGGAAATGATTAGTCAAAGTCAAAACGTTTATTTCGATAAGGCCATCAAACGGCACTTTACAGTTAACATAACAAAGTGACTCTACCGTCCATTCGCAAATAAAACAAAATCGCAAATTAACAAAATAATATATAGTGGAAAGAAGTTGTGATTTTTTGACTTCGTAATTTAATTGAACAGAGACAGACAAGACACGGCAATGTGTTCGTTGGACCCCAGAGTGCCGATTCTACGTTCTATTTTTTTCAGTAACGGTCGCATGCGCATCTCTCTCGCAAAAACGTGTGAAAATTGAGGATTGGTTGTGCGGTTTACTATGATTTCGGTAGTTCAGCACAATTACGCCTGTATTCCTCAAAATATTAGGCAGAAGAATACCTTTCAGTTCCAGTGCACATTACATTTTACAAGTTTTGTCTGAAGTTTCGGACAGTGAAAAAGAGTTTTACTCATATACTCGAACAAAAGACGCAATTTTTCCATTAAAATATTAATGGAAAAATTGCGTTCTCACATACTAGAAGAGTCTTACTGGGTTTTAATTTAAAAGTGTGTGACATTTAAATGTGAATTTAATCATTTTCAGACAAACAAACCGATAATGGAGAAGAAACGGCGCGCGCGCATCAACAACTGTCTCAACGAGCTCAAGGATCTGCTCATCGATGGCACTGACAAAGATGTAAGTTACTAAATTATCTTTATCAAAGTAATTACCTATCGCCCAGGTATGGTTTACCCGTTTTCCAAATTTCATCCAAATGCGTTCACTCATTGAGGAATGATTGATCCAGAAACATCCAAGCATGTATTATACCATTTATTATATTATAATCTAAATAATAATTTAAAAAACAAACTAAAAAACCTGTTAGTTATTTTCATTACAGTTTACGAATTTTAGTCATAAAAACAATTTGATAGCTACACCAAATTCTAATAAGAATCTTCTTAGAGAAAACATCTAAAAATATTTTTTCCTTTACAGCCAGCGCGCCACTCCAAACTTGAGAAGGCAGATATCCTGGAGCTTACCGTGAAGCACCTTCAGAAGCTGCAGCGCCAACAGCTGGCCGCCGCCATCGCCGCCGACCCAGCAGTGCTGCACAGGTTCAAGGCAGGCTTCAGCGACTGCGCCGTGGAGGTCAAGCGGTACCTCTCGCGACTGGCTAGCGTACCCACAGGACTGAGACATAGGCTTGGGAACCACCTGACGTCCTGCGTCGGGGGTATGGAAACGCTCCAGCCAAGAGACTACGCACCTCTCGTCCCAGACCCGCTAAGACTAGACGATGAAAGACCAAGTGCCTTCCACTTTGTCAGGTCCACCAGACCCACAAGTCCTCCTCTCAGCCCTCTATCCTGTGACTCCGCCTGCGACTCTTCCACCGAACTCGAAACGCCACCACGACCAGTACAAACATTCCCCTTCCCAACACCTCCCAGCAGATCAGCGTCAGATCAAGACTCCAGCCCAGAAACACAGAAACCAACAGTATCCTCGACTACAATATCCCCAGAAAACAGACAAGAATCCTTAAGGACCAAGAAATACATGGAGCCGTTGTCAATAGTCATAGATGTGGAAAACTACAAAATAGGGATCGATGCTTCACCTAAACGTGCTGTGGACTACTCCGTCAGGCATAAGTTAAAAAGACCAGTAGTGGACTTGACAGGACCTGCCCCGAAGATCATCAGGACTGAAGAAAAAATCGTGCCTGACATCTATAAGACACCTGAAAAGTCAGCGTTTACTAGGGTTTCAGAAAGGATACCAACGCTTCCTCCTAAGAAGCTGACGATACCTGAAAGTATACCATGTGTTGGCGAAAGACCCTTAGAAGTTCCTCTTCGGCCGTTGGTACCTCGTACTGTGATAAGCCACACTGCGGCGTCGCTCGCGCAGTCCTCTCATAGAGAACCACATAAAGAATTGAAGGTGGAAGCTGATACCAGTTCTAAATCGCCAAAGCAGGGTTCCTCGACAAGCACGGAAATGTGGAGACCTTGGTGAATACACATTATGTAAAAGGAGAGGATATTTTCATCGTACCTACATCATTGTAAAATAACAAGACAGGCTTGGGATTTACGGATGTGAATGACAAGCTGGTTTACAGTCCTTGGATGAACCAATAAAACCGTATATTCCAAGCCCAGCACATGTTATTGTCTATACAAATTTAAGAAGATAATATATTATCTTTAATAATCTGTTAATGGAAAACTGCTTTCAAAAATTGATCTGGATAATGTTGAAAAGTTTTAGAAATAAGAGAAAGACAGAGTTATTTGGATATGTTTGTTTTTATGGTTAGAGAGGAACCTAGGAGTACCTATGACCTCGCGTAAGTGCCTACATAGCTTTAAGAATGTACCTGTTGGTACAGTTTTTACGTGATATTAAATATTTTTAATATTTGTTTGCAATTTTGACCGTTTGCAATTGATTGTTTGATTTTAAAAAGAAACCTGGCGAACCTATTAATAATTAACAACAGTTTTCCTATAATCAGAATAGCACGGCCACGCGGTTTCACCCGTGTAGTTCCCATTCCCGTGGGAATATGGAGATAAAATATAGCCTATGTTACTCAGAGTGAATGTAGCTTTTTAATGGCGAACGATTTTTGAAATCGGCATTGGAGTTTTTTGAGTTTATTAATTACAAACAAATCTACACACACACAAATACAAATCTTTCCTCTTTATAATATTAGTAAAACTTATGTTCTGCTACAAATTAATCACATCAGACAGCCAGAAGTGAATTTATTATTCTTACAACATTTTCTCCTGAAGTAGGTTCAAAAGGGGCTTCAACAAAAACAAAGTTATAAAATATCATATTTATTGGCAAGCACATCACAATATGGCATAGGTAGTAGTCACTACATAAATGCTTTCTAAACATAAATGCCCAAGCTAATATCATCAAGAAATAAGTATGCAAATAACTCCATACTACTCTCATAATCTAAGAAATGTAAAAGTTTTGAGATCACATAATTTGGACGGATTTATAAATAACTTAGGTAATACATTACAATAATAGGATTGGAGGGTTTTGTTCCCAAACGAATAACTTTTTTCATGATGTAGAGTAATTCGATTGCTTTTGTTTCGATTGCTTTTCCCACAAGAGCAGATGAATAGTTGAGAAATTAGAAAAATTATGAATAAAATATTTTACGTGCATAAAAGCAGATATCAAAAGTTGGTCAGTCACGATTTTATCATAATTTAACATCATATGACGACAAGTCTGTAGCTGGCACTTTTTTACGGCCGCCATTTATAGTCTATACTACTACTATTGAGTATTCATTGAAAATCTGCCAAGCAAGCAAATACAACATCTTCAAATGAAATAAATCTTGGAAGCAACCCCAAATTGTTAAGAAATATAACAGTCACCGATAATTGTAAAGTGCGTAAGATTATAAAATACTCAATTTTATAATCTATTAAATTGTCAACTGAACATTGGAATACTGTTTTACGCATCACAATTTCATAGGCTATAATCTCTCGAAGTCATTCCCAGAAATTGATGCGTAAAAAAGTGTTCCAAATTTTCAGTTGAAAGTTTACAATCTCTCAAGATATTTTATAATCTTACGAAGTTTACATACAAACATATCCAAGATAAAAATAATTTAACAAGAAACTTCAGAATATACATAGAGTCGCCTGGAATTAAATATAATCTTTGGTGTTAACGTTGTCTAAAAATAAGCAATACATTTTAATAAGTTCTTCTCATTTAAATCTAACTTAATATTAAATATTTACGCTGAATAAGAGTAAAATATAAAGTACGGAACTTTGTCCAAAATAACCTTCTAACAATCTTCTTCGGTCTGTTGAAGTCAGAACCTACGTCACAGAATAACACTAGTATGGGTCACAACTTGTGGAATTTGTTCGAAAACGAACGCAGCGGGCACTAGGAGGATCACGGATGGGTTGTAGTCAGTAAGAGTGTGACACTCCCTTCCTCTCCGCACAGAGCGGGAGAAGTCATTTGATGATTTCCCATCCACATAACGCACTCTCAAAATAAAAAGGGCTTAACTCAAAACATATTCTAAAACCCAGTGAAGAAAAATATTCCGAAATATAATTGTGAAAGGGACAGCCTATACATAGGTCTCTGGCTATATTTGTTTTTTTTTTACCCAACACTATTTAAAGATTTTAATTCTTGCTCATTTGCCAAAAATTGCTATTTTTGAGTTAGGTCCCTTTCAATTTAAGGGTGCGATAAAAGAGTCATAACTAAACGCGACACGATGAGGCACGTACTTAGAAGAAGGAACAATATCGTCGTTTATCAAACATCACTGCTCAAGTCAATTAAGTTTACAGTAGAGCGTAATTCTCTTACTTTCCAACCTGAACTGAGGTGATGTTACAACTCTTTAAATACTGGCCTGCTGCAAGGATTGCCTAAAATATAAAAAAACGTGGTTTGATCCGCGACAAAGCGTTCTACCCAAAGACATTCAAAAGTAAAGATCGCTAATTTTCGACTAGAGCAGTGAGTTTTTTAAGCGACGATATGGAATTTTATCCACTACACAATAAGTTACAATTTCCATTAAGTTAATTCGCAAAACGGTCCGCAGTGACTTATATCCATAGTTCGTTCCGTCGTGTCGTGACTCGGTGTGATCTGAGACTTAATCTCACATTTCTCTATTTGATTGAAATGACCATCATCATCTGCCTAGCCTTTTCGCAACTATATTGGGGTCGGTTTCCAGTTAAAACAGATTCAGCTGAATACTAGTATGTATTATACGTGGAGCGGCTGCTAACCAGATCTCCACAACTGGGTAACACGGTACTTCTTGACAAGACTGGTATCAGATGTTCTGGCTTCTGACAATCCGTAACGACTGTCAAAGATCTACAAATGACAGCCGGGACTAACGGCTTTACGTGCTTTCCGAGGCACAAAGAATTTTCGATATGTTAAGATGGTCACCCATCCACAGACAGACCTCGGCAAGCGTTGCTTAAACTTGCAGATCGACCCGTACGGTTGTAAATAATTAGCTACGAGTTCCTCTAGTTGATTGAGACGACCGAAAATAAATTTTAAAAAAAGTTCAATAAAACGCGATGAATTCGTAAAACAAACATACACATTAGAGTATGAATTATTATGTTTTTATTGTTTGAATTTACATCCTCATCGCTTTATACCTTTTAATACTAAGTAATCTTTACCTTTCTGTAATATTTTTTTTTGCGTGTTTTAATTTTTCATTAAATACCGTGACAGAATAGTAATTCACAGTTATGTCCTACCCAAAAAGGACCACTCTGTCACTGTGTTTTCACGACAATCACCATAAAATAAACAACATTATGGGCATGAAAACAAAGATTCAATGATCCAAATGAAAACTACATACGAAAAGAAATATCTAACACTGAAATCAAAATATTATCACTTGAAAAACTCGAAAAACTGAGAAACACCAATTCATTGTCGCAAAAAAAGAAGAACGACCCACCTATGTTAGTATGTCACGGCTACAACGGTACAGTGCGGCTGTCGGGTACATTCACTTTTTGCTGAGGAAGTCTTTCCTCTGCTGCTGTAGTTTCTGCTCCAGTAGCGTGATCTTCTCTTGATACTTGCCTGCTTCTCGGGTCAGCGCCTGGATCGCCGAGTCTTTGCGAGCCACTGCTACTTTTACCCTGAGTACAAAATTGATATTAGGATCCATTTACATTCATAGGAAATACCCCATTATATTTACAAATGCAATACCTTAAAAGGGGTTACTGTACTCATCATTATGAACGACTTTTACTGTGGACAAAAAAAAAAGCGCCGTCCCAAATCCAAAGCCATTAAGATGTCGAGAGGGAACAAACAGACAGATAGTTTCAATCGGATTTATAATATTGAAGTACGAATTATAATGAAAACAGCCACATGATGCACGCTTGTCCACAGACACATTAGCGAGCATACAAGAACTATAGGTGGCGGCACAGAATTGTCAATGATGTATTTATAAGATAATAATTCCGAATTTGCGCCACTAGATGGCAATGTCCACGCCGTTCGGGTTCCTCTAAAGGGAGCGAGTAGGAACTATAGGGACCGTGCAGAAACAATAAGTGGCAGTAGGTACAGACGCGTCAATGTCAAGTATATTTTACTTATAAGTTTCAAATTTGCAACTCTAGATGGCAGTCTACTTCGTGCACGTTCCCCTAAAGGGACCCTCCGTATAGGGGAACGTTCCCCTAAAGGGACCCTCCGTATAAGGAAACGTGCACAAAGTAGACTGCCATCTACACTGCAGGAAGTATAGGTGGCAGCACAGGTCAAATATTTAAACGTAAAAGTTTCAGATTTGCAACACTAGATGGCATAGTCTACGCTGTGCACGTTCCCTATACTACATAACTTGGCATTGAGCTGGCGCATTTGTTCCTTGCGAGTCTTCTTTATGTCCTCTATCTCCTTGCGTCCATCTTACAGCTCTTCTGAATCAAGCTTGTGAACTGCATTAGCTACAGTTGAATATACTAACTTGGCATAGAGCTGGTGCATCTGTTCCTCGTGCGTCTTCTTCATCTCCTCTATCTCCTTCTTGAGCGCGTCCACCTTGCCCATCCACGACTGCTCGCAGCTCGCTCGCACTTCTTCTGAACGAGCCTCCAGCTGGGTGTTCTTCTACAAAGTCAGTAACATTACATGATAGTTATATAGATTAACTCTTTATTGTACACCATAACAAATTTCAGTACGGACTTAAAATTAATTGCGTGCGACAATGGGCGCAGTATCTTTGGGATTTAAGGAACACAACTCTGCGCGCCAAAACGTAAATCATAGACTGTATCCAAAAAGCCGCTAAGCTTCTGTGAGATTGGGCCGTACATATCGGCCGCATGTCATAAAATAAAAAGGCAAAAAGCACAACCGAATGGGCCTCATTAAATGCCAGAAGACAGTGCTGCAGAACAAGGCGGAGATGGCGGAACAAGCTCGTCTCCTACCTGGCTCACTCGAGCTAGCAGAAGACAGAGTTGTGAGGAGAATGGAAAGAGAGACTGCCCAACAGCGGGACATAACAGGCTAAACAGATATAATGTAATTTCAAATAAAACTGCAACAAATGCATTTACTCTCCAGTTTTTCAAACGAAATTAATGCAACATGAGCGTGCTTAAACTTCTGTGGTTGGCTGTTGAGTGTTGACCGAAATGAAAAGTAAGTGCGTACTTCAAATTTGTTTTGCGATGGTTTTCACTGGAGAAACTTGGTTTTACTATTTCAGAGTAGAAAAGCTTTCTAAATCTAGAACACCATTTAGTACAAAGTTTGCTTACCTCAGTCAAAACTCTGTTCCGTGTCTCTAATTGAGAGATGGTCACTTCTAATTCTGCACCTGAAAATATTTAAATTATTTTTATTAAGATCACAAGTAAATAACTAATTGTAAGGCCTCTAACGGTGTTACATTTATCCTATTTCACACACACTTCTTAAAACACTGTAAGTATATTCATACATCATGTAATTCGAACCCACATAATTACTTTTTTTTAAATGTTTTACGCTGCAGCGATCCAAGGACCAACAGTGTTTCTTAAATTAAACAGTTTAGTACGATATTACACAGCTTTGCTTTGATGAACTGTGATGGATGACCATACACAGTTGTAGGACCATAGTACAGCTGGTACAATATGATACGACACAGTTTTTGTATGAACTTAAGTACTTGTTTATTGGAATTTCCGTTTCGTCCCTACACTGAGTCTCGTTGATTTAGTGGTCGCAAGTTCTACTACTGACTATAGCGTTTTGGTTGGGTTCCCGGGCCGAACAGTATTATTAGTTATCCATCTGGAATTTCTCAGTAACAGTCCGGAATGTGGAATTGTACCCGGGCCGTCGCTCGCCACTTATTAAATTATGACTTAAACACGACGAAATGTGATTGTTACTATGAATTGGTACACCTCTGAATATCCTTTTGGGGAATGACGGAAGGCGTAATTATAAGTATCATCTCCTTGGCGTCCTGGCAAACCGGATTCAGCTGAATACCAGTATTTTATATGAAGTAACTGGCTATCTGAACTCCACAACCCAGTAACTGAGTAACACGGTGCTTCTAAGTAAGACTTCCATTATGACAGATTTCCGATTTTTTGACATCCCATAACGACTATCATAGATTTACAAATGAAAGCCGGGATCAAGAGACTTTTTTTTTACTACTGATATGCACGCGTTTGACAACTTACTCACCTGATGGTAAGCAATGATGTGGTCGAAGATGAAGCACGCTGGCCTAGAAGACTCCCAGGTTGTAGCTAACAGGAAAAGACTCTGGCAAGGATTTCCACTCCTTAGCTGAACTAGTGTGTTTCCAAAACGTTTTGTGAGCACATTTGACGACACGGTTGGCGCAGTGGTTGAGCGTTCGGCTGCTGCCCAACATGTCGCGGGTTCGATCCCCGCACGGAACAAATGTTTGTATGGCCTACAGATAATTGTTCCGGGTCTTGTTTGTTCTGTGTCTTGTATATGTGAGTTTACATGTTTGTGAACGCACCCACGATACAGGAGTAGAACCTAGTGTGGGGCAAAGTTTTTTTTAAATAAAAATAAAAACATTTATTACGGCTCAATATGCTCAGCCGTTGGTCCCGGCTGTCATTTATCGTCGTTACGGATTGTCAGAAACCAGAAAATCGGACACTAGTCTTGCCAAGAAGTACCGTGTTCCCCAGTTAATGGGTTGTGGAGGTCTGGTAGGCAGCCGCTTCACGTTAAATACTGGTATTCAGCTGAATCCGGTTTGACTGGAAGCCGACCCCAATATAGTTGAGAAAAGGCTAGGCAGATGATGATGCTCACGGAGGCACGAATGAGTCTCAGTCTCATAAGATAGTCACCCATCCACAGACTGACCTTGGCAATCATTGTTTAACCTTGAAGATCGATCAGTGTGCACACGAGCAAAATGCTAAGTATGTTATAAATTTAAATATCCCACATTTGTCTTCAGTCTGCCGTATCCTGGCCTGTGCGTCCTGGTACCTCCTCAGCGTGGCTTGTTCGGTCTCTGCAAGTTCCTTCAGCTCGGCTTCATATTGTTCCTTGTTTCTCCTGTAAACAAGGTCTAGTCTATACTTAATATTATAAAGCTGAAGAGTTTGTTTGTTTGTTTGATTGCGCTAATCTCAGGAACTACTGGTCCGATTTGAAAAAAATCAGTGTTAGATAGCCTATTTATCGAGGAAGGCTATAGGCTATATATCATCACGCTAAGACCAATAGGAGCGGAGCAGTCATGAAAAATGTGACACAAACGAAGTTGTGCGGACAGCTAGTTTTTAATACAGGGCGAATTTTTCAAGATGGTCGAAACTATCAGGACTAGCGCAAAATACTCAAAGAACCGTTATGAAAAATTCATTCACCATTTGAAAGGTACATAATTCTTCAGATGAACAAAGTGGATGAAAAAGACCAGCGCGGGCTGCTTGTGCATGATAAAAGGCTGACGGAATCAAATCGAAGTCAAACTAATAATCAACCAGATCCCTTACTTTGACACGAATCAAAATTCAGATAAATGTTAGAAATACTCTAGTTTCATTTCATAAGAGTTAACCGGCAAAAACCGCGCACAAAATTTAACAGAACAATGCAATCTAGCACAAAGTCTAAGATCATCAATATACGTACCTGAGTGCTTCCTGTAGCTCCCTTCGACCCTCCTGCGCCTCGGCCTCCATGCTCTCGATGGCCCTCTCGATTTCTTTGTCCCTCTCTTGCTTGTGCTGCGCGGATATCTCGGCAGTTTTTCGTTTTATCGCCAGTTGCTGCTCTGCTTCTAATTTCTTCTTGTATTCTTCTAATTGCTGGGCCATTTCGACCTCTTTTTGTTTTATTTGTTCCTGAAAGAAGATTGTAAGTATGTAAGGAATAATGTTTATGGTATTGTAGAAATATTACACGCCGCGGGATAATGTGGGGATTATCCAAAGCCTTGGAAGACGTTGCTACGCCGATCACCTATGTCTGCTAAATCATACATACCGACATGCAAGTAAAATTGAATGATCTTGGGATTGTCAATGTTAATAACTGAGAACCTCATTTGAAAAAGCAGATATACATGGTTTTGATATTAAAACTACAATGTACCAAACTTATTTATGTTATATAAAGTCATAAAATAATATTTTACCTCCATTTTTTCCTTTTCTTTTGCCATATCATGTTCCATTTGAATGCGTTTCTCTTTCAGCTCCTTTTCTTGATCTTCTCTCCATTTTTCTGATTTTTTAAATAAAATCATATTTAGAATAATGGATTTTTTAAAAACAAAACTTATGGAATTAATTGGCGAACTATTGACTTATTTATTGGACATTGCTACTTTAGGTTTGCACTGGGAACTTGTATGGGGTAATAATATAAGTCCGCGACAGCAACCCTCTCGTTCTCAGCCCTCATATCCTTAACCAAGTGCGTTCGCTGCTCTTGATACGTAAGCCCTATCTGGTTCACTCACCCAACTCTTCCCTCTGCGCCCTCTCCTTAGCCGCGAGCTCAGCCGCGACCCTCTCGTTCTCAGCCCTCATCTCCTTAACTAAGTGCGTTCGCTGCTCTTGGTACGTCAGTTCAATCTCCAGGATCTGTTTCTCTAACCTGGAAACATAATGTTATGTTTAGATAACGTGGGCATTTAACATATTACTAAAAATAAATTAAGTAGGGTAAATTAAATAATTTAGTAGGGGAGCAGTGGTGGCTGAGTGATAACGGCCCCGACTTTACGAATTGTAGGTCGGGGGTTCAAACTTTGTGTAATTAATTTCATCACCACTGCTCTCAAAAGGAAACCGGCATGTCCTAGAACCAAAAATTCGAAGACATGTGACATTCACCAACCCGCATTGGGCCCGCATTGAGGATTACGGCCCATTCCCTCTCCTAGAGAGGAGGCCTGTGTTCCAGCAGTGGGAACATCAAAAGGCTGATTAATTAATTAAGCTTATGCTAAATTAAGTAGGTACTTTTCAAACTCTACTTTAGCACAAATACTATCTTATATCTAGACAGGTCCAGCGAATGACGGAATATATCGAAGACGGTTACGATGCTAAAACAGTTTCCGGGTTTAGACAAAAATAGCATTTTTTTTTAGATGGGAAACCATCCTATCGCGGAGCGGACGGGCGTGTTTTGTGGTGCACTGGCTGGGGAAATCAATAAATGACTTCTCCCGCTCTAGACGGAGCGGAAGGGAGTGTCAGACTCTTACTGACTAAAACCCACCCGTGATCCTTCTAGTGCCCTTTGCGCTCCAGAGCCGCGGTGACTCTTTCGAACAAATTCTCTATGTCTCTATGCCTCTGCTGGCGAATCTGCGTGTCTAGAATTGCCTTTAATCAGACATTGCCCTTAATGAGACGTGCCATAATATATCGGGTTGCTTAAAACCTGCTCCACTAATAAGCTCTACCCGCTAACAGACATCTGCTGTACGAAGGTAGCTCGCATGCGAGCTGGAAAAAAAGGTTCAGGAATCTGATTCTCGACATCCCCTGTAAGACTACTGGACTACTTCTGGCAGACTCAAAGGTCGCAAGAGCTTCCCATGAACCATACAGACAATCCAAGACCGATCACCTAAGGAGAGGAACAGATTGTGGGAAGATAGATACCCGCCACCTTACATCATTATCTAGACCAAGGAACAAGTGGCCCATGAACTGTAATGGCCTCTATGGAAAGTTTTCAATCGATTGACAAATATAAACGAAATGGGGGATTACTGATCCATCAAACAACAAGTGTGAGTGAGGTGCGGTTCAAACTATGTCACATTTGTAAAGTGTCCCAAATATCTAAGTTATAAACGCTGCCACCTAATGAGCCCACATAATTTAATCTGATAAACTGCGATTCTTCATGCTTCAGTGCTGCCACCTATACTTCCTATACACTCCCATTAGAGCAACGTGTCGGGCGTGGACAGTGCCATCTAGTAGCGCGAATCCCAAACTTTTACGTTACAAATATTTGATTCATGCTTCTGTGCTGCAGTTTCTGCACGATCGTTCTAGATGCTACAGGCCATGGACAAACATAATGAAGGCCCATGTAAAGTAATAACAATAATTAACCCTCCTTACCTAGAACTGGCTATGTGCCTCTCTTTCACGAGTGCAGCCTCTCTCTCTTCCTCCAACATTCTCCTCAAGTCCTCAAGCTCCTGCGCGTGCTTCGCCTGTATTCTTCCGCTCTGTTCAGCGTGCGACATCTTTAAGTCCGATATCTCTTTCTGTTGACGCTCTGCCATCTCTCTGAGCTCGCCTTCTAAACCTTTAACAGTTAATTCCTGGAATAAAAAAATAAAAATATATCAATTTTATTTTAGTCTCTTTCAGTATTATATTACTCAATTTAAGTTTTTTTTCCAGTCCTCTTTAAGTGACAAAATAATTATCATTTATCACCGCGTATTGTTAATAGAAGCAATACGGCCTGTACTGCCTCTATTGGCAATACGCAGTGCGTGGTGTACTTTTTTACACTAGATGACATAATTTAGACATAATTTTAAACTAGATGCCGGTGGAATTTTTCAAACGGGTGTGGATGACATAATAATAGCCTTTACTATTTCGAACGGTGTCCAGACATGAGGTAGGTATCCTTATCTATGTATTTATCATTCGCACTATATTGATTTCGGCTTTGGATATCTATACATATAGTAAAATTGTAACAGATCGATATCTGTACAACGAAGATATTAAAGAAAATAATACATACATATATGGTGAGGTTATTAGAGCAACAGAAGCAAAATAAAAACATGTTTTGTCTGATGAATGAATCTTTGTCTGTCTTTCTGTATATTTGTACACGCATCACGCAAAAGCTACTGCATGAATTTGAACGCAATTTTCACCGGCCTACTGCTAGATGTCTCACTTAAAATATGGGCTACATTTTACCATTTACAAATACAAATTCTAAGTACCACCCGTTCAAAGTCGCGGACAAAAGCTAATACATACAAATTATATACATTACTGTACGTACCTTGATTTTTTCAGCTTTCTGCCTTACCCAACGCTGCCTTGCCACCTGAATATATACAGAATGTAATTATGAGTGCCAGCAAACAATGTATGAGTGCTATTTGGATGGAAAAAAATATATAATGATTTTTATTTAAATACCTAAAGGAAATTAATAAAAGAGCTTTTCACATAACTGACAAAATCTTAGTATACAGTGAAATTCGTTTATTATGACGCCGCCTATATTGACCAACCGCTTAGTATGAAGTAAAACGGAGCTAATTTTGGTTTTCATATTATTTTCTTTAAAAAAAGTACGGATATAATGACTTCGTTTATTGATATGTCGCTTATTATGACCTATTTTTCAGAAATTATGTTTGGTTATAGTGAGGGACATGACTTCTAATTTGTTCTATCAACATTTTGGTTTTGTGTTTCTCATTATTACACGATATAACTAACAAAGATGGGATTTTGTTTAATTTCTAAGATTACGCTTTTTATGACGTCCGCTTAGTATGAAATATTTTTCACTTCCCTTCGATGTCATTATAAGCGAATTCAACTGTATTATGAACCTCTACATACAGAAATAATATGTATGTTTTTAGAACATCAAGTCAATTTAATGGAAGCATGGATCTGACTACTTAAAGCATGAACGAAGGATGAATAAGCTTATGACACATAAAACCCCTAGGACCAGGTATATTTTAATTCCGATTTCAAGATATTATCAAGTTTTGCAACAACAAACTCTATTTCTTCCATCACAAAGTTCAAATTATTTGTATCACAACACATACTTTTTAAGGACCTTTTATTTCAAATGACCATTTAAAAATCAACTCAAAATACACAACACTAGAGTCGGATGGGTGGATGTTTGTAGTTCAATCACGCCGGAACAGTTGAACGGATCTGTATGAAATTTAGGCACAGACATAGATTAAAGTCTGGAATAAAAAATAACAAACGTATGTTATTTTTTATCTCGGGAGCATGTTTCCTTGGGATAATTTCCGAGTTGTTTCCTGTGGGGATAATAAACGACCGACGAAATCGCTAGCAGAAACTAATAATATAAGAAGACAGTGTTCACTTTTCACCGAATAGATCATCATCTTTAGCTTTACTAATATGGCTATCTCAGCTAACCTGTTGCGCAGCTTGCATCTTGTCGTGCTGGTTGCGCAGCTCCAGCTTATATCGCTCCTCCAGCGCCTGCGCAGACCGCTTCCATCGCTCCTCGAGCGCTCTTCGCTCGTCCACCAGCTGCTCGATGCGGTGGTTCAGAGTCTTCTTGTCGTTTATCAACTACAAAGTTAATAGAAAATCGTTTAATAATTGGAAAAATAAGAAATTATCTCTTTATATCGAAGTGGACGTGTCCACCCACATGTTCATCGAGCGCTGGCTCGAAAACAGAAAATTCTCCCAAGAAGGAGATTGCGGGACGACTTGACAGACTGAAGAGAGGCCTTTGCCCAACTCTGGAACAATTCAGTTTAGATATAACCATTTATGAAGTGTAGTAGCCATTTCTGTTCTTTTACTATAACACCACCCAATGTTTTCTGATGTAACGATAATATTTACACGCTTTGAAGTTGTAAGTATCTCATTCATGCAGTCGATTGTGAGCCATGTGTCGTGTACCATATCTGACTAGCGAAGAAGAGTTTTATGTCGCCCATCCCCACCATTCTATGTTTTACATTCCGTACCTGATCAATAAAGTTCTGGTGTCTCTTGATGGTGTCCTCACACTCCTGCTTCACTTTGTTTATGTTGCGGATGGACTGCTTCTCCAAGTTGCTCACTTTGTGTATCATCTGAAAAAATAAGTTTGTTTGCTGGTTTCTGCTCTTTTAGACCTTATTCAATTATAAATGAACAGATAGTACGTAAAAATCGTACAGAAGCGAGGTCGCACGCGTTATACACCAGCCTTATTTTTTAAATGGGGAATCATGGAATGACTCTTCCCACTCTGGGGGTCTGATTCTTACTGACTAAAACCCACCCGTGTTCCTTGAAATACCCTCTACGTTTCAGAGCAGCGGTGACGTTTTTGTACGAATTCCACAACCCTAGCAGGCTCTGGCCTTCGTTATACGCCCCCAGACTGCAGTCAGAATCTTCTACTTTAATTTTTTTTTAGCAGTAGTTTCGAAGTACGTCATCATCTGCCTAGCCTTTTCCCAACTACATTGGGGTCGGCTTCCAGTCATTCTGGATTCAGCTGAATACCAGACCTCCACAACCCAATAACTGGGGAACACGGCACTCCTTGGCAAGACTGGTGTCAGATTTTCTGGCTTCTGACAATCCGTAACGATTGCCAAAGATCTATAAATGACAGCCAAGACCAACGGCTTAACGTGATTTCCGAGGCACGGAGGAAACTCGGTATGTTAAGATGTTCATCCATCTACAGACCAACCTTGGCAAGCGTTGCTTAACCTTGAAGATCGACCCGTGCGGCCGTTATTGTTTAGCCACGAGCTCCTCTTCGAGTAGTTCGAGTAGTTTCGAAGTAAGCACAATTATTTTGTATCAGAACCAAGGGCTTTAAAAAGTAATGTGCTCTACCTGCTCTTTATGGTTAGCAAGACTCTCTTGCAACAGTGCGATGCAGCAGGATCGCTCCTCCAACTGCAGAGAAGCTGTCACCAGCCGCTGTGCCAGCTCCGTCTGGGGCAGCTTGAGCAGCGTCTCTAATCTAACAAGTAACACTTAATCAAATCAAATTTCTCTAAAAAATAAAAATAAAAAACTATCGTCTTGTCACGAATTCGCACAGCTGGACATTTTTTTAAATTTAGTATAGCCTATGTTACTCAGGGATAATGTAGCATAGTGAATTTTTGAGTTTATTCGTTACAAACGTACAAATCTTTCCTCTTTATAATATTAGTTTAGTTATACCATTTACAGGTACAATTTTTGAATTGTCAAGGTCTATCAGTCAAATAGATGAAACTAGTTCTGCCGCGTTAGCGACAAGAGCAGCAAGAATGTTCTGCAACAAAACACACTCACCCTATCTCCAGCGCGGCAGTTGTTATTTACAGTAGGAGTGAAGAACGAGCCAAACCCCATGGAAACTCTTTTAAATCAGTGTTAACAAAATCATAGTTACATTCGTTTTGAAAGTATACAAACCAAACCATATTAAATGCAAATTTACATGACAAGGGATTTTGAACCATATAAAGTGCAACGATTAGGTACTTATGTCAAAATAACTTGCCCTGTTAATGATTGGGAATTTCGTATAGGACCCCAGTTTTGTATTCCGAAAGACAAATTTCGGCCCCTCCATTGTCGTATTTTTTTTTTAATGGGTTGCGATAATATGTTGATAATCGACTTAAATTAATTGAATTTATTGTAATTTATTCTGGTACTCACTTGGGCATAGTTTGCGGTGTAGTGTTGGTAACCACAGATAATGCATCGTTTGCGCTTTGTTCGACTTTCTCCAAGAACTCAAATATTTCCCTGAAAATGTAAGTTAAACAATTATTTTCGGCTTGCATATGCAAACTAAGATCCAGTATCAATGACTCCACTCACATAAAATTATCTTTAGGCGAGAAACTTTCTTCCTCTTTCTTAGTTTCTGGTTCCGAGAGAATCTTATCAGTAACTGCTGTAACAGGATTCTCTCCGTAACTCTCAATTTCTTTCAACATCGAGTAAATATCGAACACTGAAGACTGAGAACTTAGCTCTTTGGGCGGTTTCGACGTTTTTTCTTCAGTACGGACAGGCGATGGAGGTCTTGCCGGTTCGACCTTCTCTTCAACTCTCGAAGGTTCAGTTTTCCGTGGCGTCTCTTCTGTTTCTTTAATATCCAGGATCCTGGGAGAAGGTGCCGACAGAGACATCCACGAATCAATATCTTTGTCATTCTGAACGCTTTCAATCCTAGCACTCATAGGAGTTCTCATTGTATACATGTTCTTTTGAGTTTGGTTCCTGATGTTTACTGGTATCGGACTTTTGCCACCGCATTTAGAACTCTTATTGTTCCATTCCTGCTTGAACCCTAATGAACTTTCTCCTGCACCACCATTGCTTACTTTCCTGTCAGTTTTCTTAACTGATTTGGGTACATTACTATAATCCCCTTCTTTGACTTTTAAATAATTTTGTATCAGCTCTTTGGTGGAAATTTTCGAAATGTCTGCTTTACTTGCTAAAGAGTTTTTGTTTTTTACTGAAGATTGGTCTGTCATGTTATTCTCTTGAGAGCTGTCGCTTGTGTCTTTCGTAGCATCAAAATTAGAAGCATCTTCGAACATTTTGTCTATGTTCAGAGGCGTAGGAGATACAGCATCAGTCTTTATATCTTTGATGGTAAGATCATGCAGATTGTTGATAGCTTCTAATTCTTTTTTGTAATCTTCAATAACTTTAGACGTATACGCTTTAGTAGTACTATTAATGAGGTATGGTGGGTAATCTAGATTGCTATCTGTATTATCAGATTTGATTTCATCTGTCCCTTCACTACTCCCGGGTATGGGTATGTCGCTCTTACTAGGAGAGTTCTGAGGAGGGAGAGCAATGTGGCCCTCCTTCTTCAGAAAGAAATCTTTGTAGAGCAAGCGGCTGTGGTTCAATGGCTCAGCCCATTGACCCTTCTTATCTGAAGGAAACGTTTTGTGGTACCCTTTGTCGTTGCTGTTCGTCGAGACACTGTCCAAGCTCTTAGGTTGCTCTTCCACTTTATCGTGCGACCTAGATTGTTTTAGTACCGACGTATTTGGCAATGAATAATTCTGGGCATAAAACCTGTCGTCATTAGGTCCACTGTCAGGATAACCGGAGTCTTTTGACGACGAATCTGTATGTACTACTGTGCTAGACAATTTATTCTTGTATGCATCAATGGGGTTCTTACGGAAATCGTCGTAAAAGCTGGTGTATGTCCGTGGCTCGCACATGTAGCTCTGAGAAACCTTGTTAAAGTCATCATGTTTGAAGTTGGCCACATAAGTGTTCCTTCCAGCCAGATTTTCGCTTTGGTCGCCTTTATTGACTTTGTCTTCTAGGGAAATTTCTGGCGACAAGCTAGACATGTGCTGAGAAGGGACACTTTCACAATCTTGTGTGGATTCCTCCTCCACTAAGGACAGCTGTTGTTTGGACATGGTCAGTCGGCGGGAAAACGTATCTATAGCTTTATCCATCTCTGACTGTATGCTAGTATCACTGTATGCCTTTCGTGCGAACTCTGTCTCGTTATTCTCAGAGTCAAGAGGAATAAAATATGATTCATAAGCTCTTGTTTTGAAGGAAGGCGATAAACATCTTCCATGAAAGATGTTCTTGTTTCTGGTTGGAGATTGACCCCTCTCAATAATTTTCACTTCTAATCCATATTCTTGACAAGTAATATTATCTTCGCTTATTGTGTTCTCCATAGGCTTCCGAGATTTCTTAGCTATGTTCCTATACTTAGCAAAATTCTTTGTGTTGTTGTTTTTCTTTGTGCCCAGTTGAGCTTTAGCCTTGATTTTAGTTCCTAAACTAATGTAAGTGTCTTCAGAGCCATAGTCGGAAGCATTGCTGCATATATCTTTGTTCTTATGAGTATGGGCTTCAATGGCATTTGTGTCTCGGAGTAGATTTGTTGTTGGTGCAACTATTTTAACTGTTGCTGGTGAATCTGAAAATAAAATTGGTTCATATTCATTCTTACTAAACAGAAGACTATTTATATAATTGTTTTTAAAAAGGAAATAGTTAACTATTATAAGACTGCAGTAATTCAGCACTGAATGCTTTTAAAAAACTTCTGGTTGATGGTGCCCGGTCTTTGGTATCAGCGGAAAATGGTCTCTTGGATCTCTCTGGATGATCCTGAAATGAAATAAAAAAAAAATATCACATTCAACGTTCAGCAGCATATAAGGATCATAACATAATTATTAGGACAAGTTTGATATCTTTAGTCATATAGAAGCTAAAGCAATTTTACTTTATGAATGATGATGATAATGCATGATTTTTTGTTGCACTTTTGTTTTCAAATGGGCAACTGCAGGATAAAATAAGGCCAAAGTCAAATATCATAAAACAACATCAAATACATTTACATTGCATGAGATGAGATGAGGCCATAAAAAAATAAATAATAAAATTACAATTATATAAAATCAAATTATGAATTCGGATTGGAATTTTTTGAAAAATTTTACCTTTATGTACTCTCCCCAAATAGCATTTAACACAGTATAAAATATAACTATAATAAATTTAAATGTTTGAATTTTAATTCCAACAATAAATAGTGTTTATAACATTATTCTTTTCCAATTTATTGGTAATTTTGTATGCGTGACAATGAGGTGCACGCAAGAATTTGAAAGAGGAGACAGAAAGGTCACCATGGCTACAACGTCTGTTTACCCATAAAGATGAATAAAATGCTTTTTTTTTAAGGCAATAATTATTGCGCCTATTTTAATAATACTTCAGGGATTTGATATGTGAAATAGCAGGACAAAGAGCAGATTTTATTATTTAGTGATAAAATAGAAATATATAGTTTGTTAAAGTAAATACCGGTGTAATGCAAACAGTGCTTTGTAGCGCAGATCGCGGTCGATTCCGAATGTTCCTTTTGTCGTCTTTCTTCTTGCCTCTATAAGATAAGTTTACAGGCGAACCTGACAGCCGCAAATTATTGTTATCTTTCGACATTGCACACACATAACAACGATAAATGAACTACCTAATAACCTAATTTATCGCTCCACGGACTTTTCTATTGACACATTCTGTTGTTTATATTTTATTTGTTAGCAAGACGTATGTTGCTAGGCAACCGTTTCGTTCCAGCTACATTTTTAGTTGAAATGACAAGGTATTTAGCATTAACCAATTCAGTTTATTTTTAATTGCTTTTCTTAGTTGTGAGTTATTAATTTTATCTATAATTATGTACGTGCTTATTTTGACAAAATTTATCTTTCTCAATAGTAAAATATATTTAAACATCTAATCAGTTGACTCAGCCGGAAGTTGGCTTTTCTTTGTCCAGTGTTACGAAACAGACGATAAAATCTACCGTATGGTAGTTATTGGTAGGAAAATAAATAGGAGTTGTTTCGAGTATTTTATTACTTTTTTTTAGATTATTAACTAAAATTGAATATCCGAAAGTTTGTAGTCAGTTACGCATTGTTCATAATTAACAAAAAAAAATAATTATTTTGATACAGTTATGTATTGAGATAAACTAAACGTGTAATGCGTTGACGTCATCGATAAAAATACTGTCGGTTCATATAACATCCGCATAGAAAATGTATCTTTGCATTCGGGCGGTCGAGTCGATTTTTGTCGAGTAGAACCTTGAAAGGCATTGCAATCACACCGCACTTCGTAAACGCGTTCCGCTAAATTATATGGTGCAAATCGTTCAAAAATATTGATCGTGGATTATACGCATAGAAGCTTCAGTGTTTAGTGATTAAAAATAATCAAAATCAGATAAAATGTTCAGCGGAATCGCAGGTGTGTATAAATTTAGCTTTTTTTTGTTAAATATGAAAATAACTTATATGATATTTAACAATTAATGATTAAATGTACAAAAACTTTTTGCATCTATCCGTAACATTAGTTTACTGTTTGTAAGAAATTAGTTTTTTTTAATGCAACTGTAGATTATTATTTTATTGATTGGTCTCTCATTTTAATTCTAAATTAGTACCTACTTTGCAGTAGTATATCTAGTCTGTAGATTTTTTTTAACACTGCATGCTAAAATACCTACCTACTTACAATTTTACACAATATTTAATCATCATACTTATGTACTTAGAGGTAAAATATAATTATATAGTTAGATATACCTATGTATATAAGCTATAAGTAATTACGTAAAAATTTATGATTATTCAGACACACCGTATCAAAGGTAAAAGGATATAACAATAATTATTATTTTCACCGTAGTTTCCAACTGTCATACCTACACATGTAGCTACTCATGAGCCGCATTGACACACGCATGATTTTATAATTAAAAGCTGAACAATAGGTACAGTGTAATCTACATAGGTACGCTGCGTAGGTAGTTTTGATTTTTTTAATCAAACATGAGTCATTCATCTTCAAAGTCATCATAATAGTCTCCTATACTTACCTACTGTACCTATACAGTTTCAAATTACATACCTACTCTACTTATTATGACTGGATTCATCTACGTTTTACTATATGAAGTAGGTACCTACGTTAGAGACTTCGTGTAGTCCGGTTAAGCAGTAACCAGCCGTAGAGTGCTGAACTGCGTGTGGTCCACGTCAAAAAAAAAAAAGATTAGGTACTACCAAAGAAGCCAAGACCTTGACGGTTGAGCTTAGGTCGGGAGTTCACATCCGAGCTATTGCGTGTCGTTAACTGCCTTAAGTTGTTCGCTGCACAAGAAATAGAGTGAATAATTCAGGAGACTATACATATAGAATAGAAAATGTACTCTAAATATAGATTAGAAAATACATTCATACACCATACAAAAGGTCAGCTGTCACTTTGTCCACGAAAAGACTAGAACGTTCCACATCGGAACTGCTGATCCTTTGAAACGGGCCATGAAAAAGTCCGCAGTAGCCCGCAATCCGCAAAAGGAAGGAGAATCGCGTCATTTTATGATAGCGCAGTTGGGTATAAAGTGCGTGATGCGACATATATTTGCCGAAGTGTGAGTCTTCTATCCAAAATAATGGGTTTGTTGATTTCGATGCTCTTGCAGTATTATAATAACTTGGATCAAGCGCAAGAAGAACATAATATGTATGCAGAAAGTATTATATGTAAATCCGCATCTATGAAGAAAGCAACTGCATTGCAGTGCTATAAATTTATATACAACCGTTTAAACGTAAATACAACCGTGAACTGGTTGCATTTACGATGTGTGCTGTTAAAAAGTCACAACACGACTGGATGACGACCTAATGAAACAGATTAGTGTGCCCCCTGGGAAAATGTTCTTGAATATTCGACCACCGACACATTTAAGAAAATGATATCGATGCAATGCAAGAAAACAAAGCTCTTCAATTTCCGCCTCGATTAACTGCGCACGCAGACAACAAGCTGCTAATTTTGGCTCCTTATCTCTCCAGCCCTGTTTCTGTCAAGTTTTATTTTTACCAAAAAGAAAATCCGAAGAGATTATCGGTATCATCGTTCTAACTTCCGCCGCCAGTGCCCGATTTATATCTATAATTAACTGAGAGATCCATAATATCAGAATTAGTCTCCCGTGCTGAGCACCACAACATGAATCATACTCCAAAATGTGAAGAATGAGGATTAATACTTCCTTAATGACTTCTTATTGAGTCATTGTGGCTCTCGTAAGTCGTAACCGATGGACTGATTGAGTGATGTCATTGTTAACCATTTAACAACATTTTGTTGCCTTACAGTGATTCCTATTCTAATGCAGTGAGAAAATCAATTTCGTTCAAATGCATTGTAGACCATTTCCCAGAGAAATGAACTGTTCGACTTTGTAAGGAAAGGAAATTAAATTTACTGTAGGTAGTAGAAAAATTGGTGCAATTCGGCCATAGTGCGCCAATCTAGTTTTTCAAGACTTCCATTGGCAAAAGTATTTGGGTCAATGCAGTCCTCTGCATCGCAAGGTTATTGCACCTAAAATATGTTGCGAACGCGGTCCAGTGGCTAGACTTCTTGTTAAGTTCCTACGTAATCACTCATTATATTTTCTTTGTAGCTCAGCTATCGGGCCGGTGCTCCGTAAGATTATAAAATAACTTGTGAGATAGTAAACTCTCTATAAATTGTCATTTGAACATTTGGACTAAAGAAAGAAAATACATTTATTTGGCACATACAGATACACACAATGTAGACACAAATCACACACACACACACAATTTTATAGTCTATAATCTCTCGATAACCGATTTTTTCCGAGAAATTATGGAATAGCAAGTGACGAACCGTTAAGTATTGCAATCTTGTTGCTTTTGTACCTCGACGACGGAGCACCCAAAAAATATTAGACACCTACACGGTGGTAAAAAAATACTTTAACAGGCACAGCCCACAGCGCAGCCCTATCGCGGTCGTTCCCGCTGGCTAATACCCCGTGGTTAACACTATTAACTACTGGGAATGATGCGTTCTACTGACTGGTTAACAGTGTTGACGACCGTGACATTTTTTCCCAATAGTTAATACCCGCGTCTCGCGAATAGTTCAGGAATAATCTATACTAATATTATAAAGCTGAAGAGTTTGTTTGTTTGGTTGAACGCGCTAATCTCAGGAACTGCTGGTTCGCATTGAAAAAAATTTTTTTTTGTTTGATAGTCCATTTATCGAGGAAGGCTATAGGCTATATACCGCAAACCGTTATCGCCTATGTAGGTACTTAGTTAATAAAAATTATATTATACTAATGGACTACAAATATGTACTACGGAACCAGTTTTCTCAAATAAAATATTATGTGCAGAGTAACGGCGATGACCAAACAACAACAAACCAACAAAAAAAAAGCATTCGTTCTATTTTTAGTTTGTAACTGTAATCGCACAGATAATAAACAGCAATGAAAGAAATGTCAACAGTTGAATGTCTCGCATTGCTCGGCTACGTGGCGCGACCGTGTTCATGATAACACGTTAGTAAGTACGGGTAATAAGGACCGTGACTGCGTGACCCGAGGACCTCGTACTGTCACGCTCCAGCGGTACGGGTGACGGGATGAATTAGTCGTCATTCTCGCATGAATCACAGAATCACAGCTATAGGCGACGATCATTTGTATAGGTAGGTACCTACGTTTTTTGTTTGATCTCGTCTCGTCGGTATCGCCGTCCTTCGTGAGGTCGATTTTGGGGCTTGTGGCCTTAGTGCGAGGTTTTAACGTTTTCGATGGCGTTAGGTTAGGTTAGGTTACATGACATGACATCAAACATGACTTGAAACTTATTTTTCCACAGAATTTAACATAAGCGGACTAAAAAACGGACACTGAGCCCTCTCTCTGTTCAGACAATTCATTGGTGGACAATTGAATTGGCGTTAGGCCTCCACTTATCTAATTTGTAGGTGCTCTTAGTCTTACTACCAAACTTTTAGGTTAGATATCAAGTTATGTTAGATAAGCTTTTAATTACTTACCCCATTTATTGCAGAACAAGCTAAACATGGTCTTGTTTGCCGACGACACATCTTTGATTTTTAAATAGACGTAGTAATAATCTTGACGTCGTAAATAACGCCCTTTTGCAGGTCCAAAATTGGTTCACTGCTAATAATTTGGTTTTAAATGGGAAGAAAACGAAGTGCATAAGATTTGCTTTACCAAATGTCAAAAGTAGTGATTGTGATATAGTGTTGAACAGGGAAAAACTAGAATTCGTCGACAGAACGGTTTTCCTGGGGATTACACTTGACTCAAGGCTACAATGGGGTCCTCATTTAGCATCTCTTGCAGGACGACTAAGCTCAGCAGTATATGCTGTTAGGAAAATCCGCCAATTTACAGATTTTAATACCGCGAGACTAGTCTATTTCAGTTTCTTTCATAGTATAATGTCTTACGGTATCTTATTATGGGGACGGGCTGCAGACATCGAGTCAATTTTTATGCTGCAGAAAAGAGCCATCAAAGCTGTTTACAATCTCCGCCAGCGCGATTCTCTAAGAGAACTGTTTAAGGAAATTAACACAATGACGGTACCTTGTCAATATATCTACTTAAACATTATATGCACATTAGAAAAAATCTACACCTCTACATTTTTGGATTTATCAATATCCCATATTGCTATAGCAAAATTTAAAAAAACATAAAATATGTTTAGTAAATATTTTGTTCCACCAGTAACGTATCATCCTCGGTGCGTAAATATCTGTAGAAAATTGTTTTGCCCAATTTAGCAAATTATGTTAAATGTTTTATAAAATTAATCAATCTGAACCTTGTTCCACAAATAACTATTCTAGATTCAATAATAAAATTACGAATATTTGATCAGTAGATTTAATATTTAGAATAAGACCAGTTTTGTGACGCAGAACCAAACAAAATCTTAGTAAGATGCAAATCTAAAGTTATGAAGCAAAAATGGAACTACGCAGTAAACACGCACCGCCCATACCTACTTTACACTAAGTTCCTAATGGCGTTATAGGTTATAGCGTTTTATACTATTTAACGTCCCAAGTCACGTTCTCATTCGGTATTCGCGCCAAAGCTATAAAATAGGAATGGATTGCAGTCACATTGCAGTGCTAATATACTAGTGTTGCACCCTTACATACTAGTTCCTTAATGAAAAATACTAGTTCATAATATCTGAGGATGTGACCTATTCTGACTATGCTTAATCGTTCACCATTCGTCATTCGTTCCCCCATACTACCTTTATGTTTTTGAACGATTGTGTCGTTGGTAAAAAATTGTTATTTTATATAATTAAAATGACGTAAACGTATTTCATATAAGGATGATACATGAATGTGAACGTCATAAAATGTAGTTCTAATTTGATCGATGAGCGTACATACTTGAAAAATGTTATTATACCCTAGGTGAATTTCTTAAAATGACGAATCTCTGTAACTTTATAATATTGACATTTTTTTTACTTTTTAAATTTATCTTCTGAATTGACTATAAATTTTGAGAAATCGATTATGAATATTGAAATTTTACTTGCTTGCATAATCATATTAAAATGAGAAATTTATATTTTAATTTAATAGTATAATATATATTTCTTAACCATTTGTATGTCAATTGGCAAAACATAGCGCAGTACCTAATTTTGATTGAGATTTTGTATATAATTATCACCTATGTTTACGAATAAATGATATTGATACTGATAAAATGTGACAGCGTCTGTGTCTCTGAATATAAAATACAAAACTGGTGTTCCCGAAATTTAATATAAACTTATTCACTACGCCATTTCACCCTGTCGTCTTTTGTTTCTGAGATTACGTAAGCAAACTTTGTATGAACGATTTTAAAGGTTTTTCGTGTAATCAATGTTTGAAAAATGAATGAAGAAGCAATATGTTTACGGGTTCAATCGAAGCAATAATGAGTGAAGCCAACTAATTACACACAGTACAATGTCTAGTCAACAAGGAACGGATTGACCCAGGGCATGTGCACTGAGCACTCGGCGAACTCGACGTGATAGGTACTCTACTGATACAATATCGTCTGGCGGTAATTAAATTACATTTCTGCGGAATAAGAGAGCTATGCGGTCGCAGTATACGTATACAAAGTACCAAGTAGAAGTACAGAATTGATTATCCCTGATTAAACATTCTGGTTTTCTTCAAGCTTCTGCCAAATACCTACTATAAGGCAAATAAAGTATTTCCGTTTACGAAATCCTTTAGAATATTATTAACAACGGAATAGTATGTTGGATTTAAAGATTGCACTTCTAAAATGTGGCACTGCAGAAGCTTGCATTAAGCCTTCAATGAAAAAGCGCACGCTATGAAATTTGATTTCAGGGTCAGTAGGACGAATCGAAGCAGTTATTAAATAAATTATGATTCACTCGCCTGAACTGCGGAATAGTTTGCTCGGAATGTGCTTTGTTTACGTGCCAGATATTACGTTACTTGGTATAGGAGTATATTTAGCGTCTGCTGGTACGTTTGGTGTAGTGTTTTGGTTCAATAGCGAGTGACTTGCAGTTACTGATCAATGGTTCCACCGAAAATATTACGCTGAAACCGTACCGCCATTGAAAAAATGGAGAGTCTGGAAAAAGATTCCAATCCAGGGCCAACTGTTACCCCAAGGCATAATAATAGCATAATCAGCCTTTTAACGTTCCCACTGCTGGGACACAGACCTCCTCTCTAGGAGAGGGAATGGGCCGTAATCCACCACGCGGGCCCAGTGCGGGTTGGTGAATGTCACATGTCTTCGAATTTTTGGTTCTAGGACTAGTTCCCTCACGATGTTTTCCTTCACCGTTTTGAGAGCAGTGGTGATGAAATTAATTACTTACACAAAGTAATGCGCCTGGCTGGGTTTGAACCTACGATTCCTAAGTCGGGGCCGTTACCACTCGGCCACCACTGCTACCCCAAGGAATTCCTTACAATTGCGCCAAGTTCAATCTGAGCCAAGATCTCATCTTATGTTCAAGAGTCCGCTAGAAACCATTCTAGACTAACGAGCAGCTAGTTAAGACAAAGATCGCTATTTTCATCGCATTATAGTCTCCTATAGCTATCTCAGACGCCTTGTTACTTGCTTTGTTGAGATATAGACTCTTCCGGATATAATTTTATGGGTGCTTCACAATTTTCTAAAGCGATGTTGGCATTGGCTTTTAAATGAGACGTAAAAACTATCATCTACACTATCATCAAATTTAGTTAACATGGTCTTTACCTATGTATATTTATCGTCTTATCTCGTGCTAAAGTCCAGACTGAGAAACTATGTCAAATCATAAGTGTTTATAGTGTGCCTATTGAACTCCAAAAGAGATAGGTAGTATTAACGGTATCAGCATCTACCGTTGTAAATTGTGAAACTGTTAATATTCGATGTACATTGGCATCCCTACGAACAATGAGTGCATACAGTCAAAGTTCATAGAACGCAGACTACGTAGGTAGCAACATAAATTCTGGTTATTCGACGAATGAATAATGCTCTGCGAGTAGGTGTCGCACAACATGCTGCCACTCTGTCGTGCTGCTCAATTGTATTAATCAGTTGGTTTTGGCTCCTCCCGAGCTATCCGGGACGCTATTGGTCGATTTATGAGAGCGCAATCTGAATCAGAACGGATAAAATTACACACGAACCCAATGTACGAGTAGTATGCTCAATTTAGTGTGGAAGGAATTAAAATATCGTAACAACATGGTTAATTAGGTTTGGGTCTACGTTATTATTTGGGTTGAGGTAGAAGTCATAAAAATTTGAAGAGGTTTTAAGGTTCACTCCTGGATTCTCTTCAGTGGTAGATGAGAACATGTAATGGAGACGACTCCTCGGACATTCAAGTGAAGAAGTCCACCTCGTTACTTCTGTAGTCTTCAACAGGAGATAAGGATTCACTCTTCAAAACTACCCATGTCAAATAAGCTACTGCGATTGGACGGTGCTCGAGTCTTGCGTTAAAAGGACCCTCGGAATAGTTTCATTACCAAAACAAATATTTAAATGCAGATTTGGAGATAATATTACCTCAAAAGCCCAAAAGCCAATGACAGATAAGCTTTTACTAAGTTTGTCTTTTAAACTTGTATTAGGTAATGGATCGTATCGTATTGATCGCAGGGTCGTGTCGTGGGGGTCATGGCTCCCAAAACCGTACACATCAAATTGACAAACCTTCTAAAAATAGACAAATTACGAATATTTAAACTATAATTAATAGGGACAGGATAATTTCGAGCTCGCTTCGCTTTCTCTTGTATCAGCTACCGAGATTTTCTACATAAATCGAAAACATTACTTTTATGTCTGTATCATAAGCAAAAAGATGATCTTACTACTATCTGAGACAACCTAACCGAGAACATTTAGAGTTGAGGATGCAAGTTTAATGTAAAAGTCGACTTAGTAACTACGATGACCTTATATGGTGAAAAGAATCTAACCAATCGATCTATATTTAAATACATATACTTACATATTGTCGTTATACGTGTGATGAGACCAAAATCTAGCGTTTCTGAGTCATGGAACAGTTTTTTTTTCGGGTTTCGCTTCGCTTGTCCTGGCGTCTTTAGCTATTCCGTTTACGCATAAATAAGTCGCCTAAAAACATGTGTAAGGTTGTACGATAAGAAGAAAATTCTCGTTTCTGAGGCAAGGAATTAAACATTTTCGGACCCGCTGCGCTGACTCTAGCATTCTAAGGTTTCTAATTTACAATTAAGTCTAAAAAAACATCTGTATGGGTGATAAAATGAAAATCTAACGTAATTTAAGGTTGCCTGATAAAATAACATATTTCGAGCTCGCTTCGCTCGCTCTAGCCTTACCTTAGTTCTCCAACTTACCCTTAATTCGACAAATAAACGTCTCTCAATAAAATCATAGTACATAGATACTCATGCTATGTGAGCATCAAATTCTAAAGCTGTGTAAAATTAGAGTAACGTGAAGTAATTCGTAATAGTGTGTTGATTGATCTAAGTGGAAGAATCAACTAGGAAGCGGATTGAACATATAGTACACTTATATGTATGCCTAAAATTGATTTGTTCTAAGTAGGTACCTGGTGTTGTTTTCCGATATTTAGAATTGGATTGGACCACTTTATTTGTATTTTTATTTACATTTGTACGAAATTGTGATTTTTTGATATTGTAAACATGGTCGCATAGCAAATAACAGAGCCACGTTTTCCTTGTTATCTCCTTATTTTACCCTTAGATCAAGGTAAATATACTACCAGTACCGAGGTGGGTCAAACTCAAGACTCGAGCACGTTCAAAGTCACAAAACTGGTCATATTTAATTGTGGTAAACAAACCACATTCCTGCATAACATCGACAACCTGTCGCAGTTCCGTTGCGCTCATCGCGTCCGAGCAAGATAACACACTTCCCTTTCTTCCAAGCATTATCAAAAGGTCACATAGTTCAAATAGCGTTTAATATGCATCGGATCCTTCAGTAAACAAATAAAATTCATCGTAACAGAGCAACGAAAACAAATCTCGTCGGCTGCACGATGACATCATCAAGGTCAGCCGGTGCCGGGGCCCGCCATTATATTAATATCCGAGGCTCCTCGAGCCTCTCCTTCCAACGCACCGCTATATAACCAAGCGTGAAGAAGATAGATATGTATAACGAGATGGCTCTTACGCAAGCTGCGCAGGAATTCTTTCTTGGCGTTTGCAGTAATTAAGCTTTTGAGCATCAACAGGAATGTCGGTACCAACTTTAATATGATTGTAGCCTTAAAAAAAAACTAAATTAAGAAGGGCGAAAAAAATTGAAGATAAAGTACCTACACCCAAATTCGGCTTGGCGAAATTTGATTTGTTACCTACCTACCTTTTATTTTCATCTCTTCTCAGGTAATAATCTAATTTAATATTCAACAGGTTTGAACGCAAAATCTTGATTATCAAGCAAACCGGTTGGAAGAATAAATAAAGAAGGATTTTATACCACAAGCTAGCCAAGCATTGTACGTTTTATCTCCCCCCTCCACAATGGAAATAAAAAAGGAAATACATTTTTCAGCACTTTGCTTTATTATATCCAAATGGTATGATCATAAATATGGTATATTATTGTCTCGATTACAATTTGAAGTTTATACTTATTTATTAGTTAGTTTATACTTAGTTATTGCATAGCTAATCTAAATACCAATAGGGACATGTCTTTTAACTTTAATTAACTCATTAACAGTCTCCATCTAGAAGTGACTATTCTTGGTAGACAATGGACACTAATCGTTATGACTCAGGGACATTGATAGTAAGTAAATAGGAACCAAACTCTTTCGTCTTATTAATATCTGGTCACGTACATATTAAATAAAAAATACCGGTATTTTATAGTGATGAGACACTGAACTAATAATAAAAATATCATTCGTTCTTTTATTTAGTTCGATATAAAAATGTGACACTAACACTAATCATCGTGTATTTTCTCAGGTGTAAAGTAATCTTTGTTTCATGTGACCTTGCGGTCGGTCTGTGGCTGACTCTATACAATATCAGTACAGCAGAACGACCAAGTAATAATTGTATTATTTTAGCACAATGACCGACCGTTAATTAATTAAAACATACGTACTGCGTGTTTTAGTACATTTCAAGCTAATCTCTTGTTTGATCTATTAAATAACTGTCAATCTAAATTGAAAATTAAATAACTTTTTTGTTCTAAACGTTCAATTCGTATTTAAATCATGTTACCAAAACGGAAATAAATAGCCATATCAGGCATAATAATACAAATTGCGTATATGTTCTGAGAATTCTAAATCTTGTAATGACCTCACAGGCAGTAGATGGATGTGAATGTGATGTCACGTTGCTTCAGACCGGATATTTATCTCAATTGGTCACAAGTTTGTATCGGCGAAGGAATCTGTAATTTATACCTACACAGTCCTGTGATAATGACAGCTAAATACATAGAACGCCTCTGGAGCGCGTCTAATACATTCAGAGTAGAGAATCATGGTGCATAACAGTGATAAAAATGCAATTATCCGTGGAGTGCTTTATAATGGTCCGAGTGTGTCATTCTATGATATTTATAAAACACATTAGCTGTATTCGTTTTAACTGATAACATCTGGTCCTGGCCACAAAATTATGAAATATGTGAGAGCAAGCATTTTAAATATTCCGAACACAACGTGGGCGAGTCGTATCCTAGGTCACAAATGTTGGCGCATTGCTCATAAAGCCAGACTGGCGCAGGACGATCGATAGCTGGATCTAGACTTTCAGGGCTTGCAAGGCCGAGACCTAGTCTAGCAGGCGACTAATGATATTTATTGCTTTATACTAGGAAAATGTCAGTTAGCGCGTGGGGTAATTTTATATACCTAAGTGAACAAACATGTGCGCTATTTTTTATTCAGTCCATGTTATACCTATGTTTTGACCTATCTGTGGCATCAATAAAATTCCGAAGCAATTCTAAGCAATATGATGTCGATTTCAGCGTCATCCTCGTAATCTATAGCTCGTGGATTTGCTCCAAGATGTAATACAACTTTTATAGCTAATTCCACTTTCCAGACCTATATCATATTTTATTTTATTATTAGATATATAAAACTGACCGTATCTTTAAAATATTATATTATACTGTTCAATTTTACTTTTATGCTTTAGAATAATCCGTAAATAAGCCAAAGATTTGGATCAAGTGCACTATGAGTGTATTCGTACTGTTTAATGTGTCTGTGTGTTAAGAATTTCGCGCGGCCTGTTATCTCATAGGATATTTTTAATCTCGGTAAATATAGGTAACGTCCGCGAACGATCATTACGCGTCATGGCTTGGTATCGTAAATTTTATCTCTGGCTTTTTCTATGATACAAAAACCATATAAAATTGGCTTTATATATATGTTGTATAATATGTAGATAATTGCAAAAAACACGCACTTATGATGTTGGTTGGTTGTTACTTAAATAAAAAACACAATAAGTAGCATTTTTTTAATCTGACACATGCTATATTATTACCACTTGAAAGCTATTTGGCCCATCAATCAGTGCGCGTTACGAAACAGTCGGGAAGCGAGCGATGATCCCGAGTTGACCGACTCGCCACGCACTGCTCTATTTTCGTTCGGTCAATCGGTCGAGGCATCGGGCGACAGTATCGATTGACTTCGATTTATCAGTCCGTCGATGGACAAGACTGACTGAAATATATAGCTGCAGTGGAATTTACTGCAAGGACAAGAATTAAATGATAAAGTAGTTAACATATAAAGCTACGATCCGGTTATTTAACTGATTACATCTTGTCTTAATGCCATCTCAGTTATCACCATAATAATGCAAAAGTTTAGATAGTTAAATTAATTTGATATGGAACCATGGAACTGTATGAAATTATGTAAGTATATTCATCCTAAAGAAAAGGTCACCATCGTTAAATTATAAGGGACAAGTCAATTTCGAAAGAATTTGAAGTAATTCGTTATCCACATTAGTTTTATCTTAGAAATAACAAGTTGTAAACATAATCAATCCTGTTTAATTCACCTTGAGATAATTTTGTATCATATCGCATTCATGCTGTAGAAATTAGAAAAGCATAATAATTCTTTATGCAACAACATGTTATTTGGAACTAATATTTTTTGTAATATTTGTACCTATCTATTGTAGATGCACGTATACAAGTAAGTAATGTCTGGTCGATCACTGATCAGGTGATCACCAGTGTCACTACACTATCACCCTGTTCGTCTTATTTGTACTCAGTAACAGGTATTTTAGCGACAGTCAAAAATCACAGTACACGTCACCATTTTAGCTAGAGGTAGAACTAAAAAGTAAAGCATGGATTTAGTAAACTTTATTAATCATTGAATAATTTGTTTAAATATGAATAATTTTTAAATGTATTTCCACGCTTTCCGATAGACAAGAACCTTGGTGAGTTCTTTTATTGTATTATATGGATTTTTTCTATTTTCCACACGTTTACTAAATTGTAAAAATGTTATTTTGTATATCTTTTACGTTACCTACTGTTTGTAGCAGCGTAGCAAGCGGTTACGTTGTAAGCTAAACACTATTTAAGATGACATGTTATTTTTAGTTCAGGCTAAACATTTATCTTGATGGATTTACCTTCCTATGTTTACAATAGAAGCAAAACATTGGCAGGAAATATGTGGATACTAAGCCCACGTACCCCATGAATATGTCGGGTCGGCCCGTGGGTGTAGCGCGGATAATTTGTGTCTCTGCCCACTGTAGAGTTACTGTCAAGCCGACTTGGTCCTGCGAACTGCGAATTATCTCTGTTTAAAATGGTTATGTAAGTTCTACAATATAACATGATATATACTCCACATAAAGGCTGACTGAGCCACCTTGACCGGTCTAGTTCTGCTATGAAAATCAATAAAAAGGCGGCACTTTGTCGCGCGAACAATATGGAATATACCATATGGTGTTTAAACGAAATCAATAAAAGTGAGCTTTCATTTGTGCGACACGTGAAACTTTTAGCTGACTTATTGTTTGAGTACCTATTTTGCATTATTTCTTATTTTAAAACAGGATTAAGAAATCGTCAGCAGCGTAATATTAGATTTTAGAATGAGTGACAGATCTTCCAAGCGCAGTTACTAAAATACGTATGATTATTTAATAAAATACCTGTTATTTTTAGAACAGTTAGTTATTATTTTGATAGTACAAGAATATTCATTAGAAACATTTTAACGCAATTTGTTTATCCAGTGTCAGTATTTGACAGGATCAGTTTAATTTGAAACACTTAGATATTAAAATATTCATTGAATGTTATTATGTGGACAGCGTTTGTTTACGAGTGAGGTCCCTTTTTGATCGTTAAAGTTTATGGTCCATCCGAGCCCCATTAGAATATATTATTTATCACTAAGCGTTACTAGGAGTTGATAAACAAATATTTTACGACGAAGCAGTTACTTCAGTTTCTCAAATCACCGTGAATTTCAACTCAGAAGGATTGAATATCATAGACAAAAAGCTCAGAATGAGATCGAATGAAACATTACAGGTTTTCTGGTTTTATAGAAATGAAGTAAGAATAAAAATAATAATTAGGAACATACTAAATAATTATCGGTATTAAGAGACGGACCATTTACAGTGACTAGTAATTTAGAATTCGTTTTGTGGACATGTTTTTTAAAAAAACGTTGAACAATATCGAGAATTAATTAAATCATTTGAAGCAAAAACTAGTGGTGTGCCGTTACTAATCGACTAAACTTCCAGGGGCGTTCCGAAGCATCGGTGAGAAGACTGCTTCCCTCTTCGAACGCAAGAAGAAGGATGCGGAGCAGGTCGCGTCAGAGAAGGTGCAGGAAGCTGCTCATGTGGTAGAAGACCAGGTCAAGAAGGCTGGTGAACTCATCGGCGGGGCTGAGAAGAGCGCTACTGATGCTGCTGGCACAGGTATTACATTTTCTTTTTTGGCCCGACGACCACAGAAGAAGTGTACCTATGTAATGTTTTTTGAGAGTATGTATGTATGTAAGTCTATTTTTTATTTCTCATACACGGAAAATAGTGTTTGTTTAATCCGAGTAGCAGGTGGAAGACGCTGGGTCCCATCGTTGGGTGGGAACATAGAAATATCTTTATTATATCTATGGGTGGGAAAGACTCATAGTAACTGCTTCCCTCTCTAGTGTGGGAATGAATTTAAAAAAATAGAATTTTGGTAAGGCGGGTTACGAAAAAGTTTACATAATTAGAAATAATTTCAATTAAAACAAATGCTGCGGTCTTGTGAGCGTATAAGCCAGTGTAAATTAAATAAATTCGTATTAAGCGGGACGACCCGCGGCGGCGGCGGCCGGGGCGGTGAGTCCATGTTTATAATTTAATAAAAAAGACTATGTACTTATATAATTTGGTAGGAAACTAACTCTGTCAGCTGTACCGAAATAAAAAATCTGAGTTTTATAGACTAATAGATACTTGATTAAAAATGAGTTCAAGCTACTCTGACTGAAGTAAATACAACAATCGAAAATCTTTTGCAGGAATTTTAAACGAAAGATACTTAAATACAAACCATGATTTTATGAAGTGGTGAGCAGACAAGAAAATAAAATAATTTAATATATCTAGCAAAATACAGCCTTCTACGCTATGGTGTACTTATGCAATGCCCAAGGGCAAAACTACTATATTTTACTTTTTGTATTCAGTTGAAATTTTCTACTCGGTCTTAAATTTTTTAGTTTTATTTTCCACTAACTGCTTGAAAATTGACATGTTTGGTACTATTTCTACTCAAACTCACTTAAATTTAGACCGTTCTTGATTTTTATCCAGGTACCGTAGTTGAGAAACGGATGCGTAGTGTAGGTTTAAAATCATAGTTTCTATAAATAAACCCAACAAGCTAGCCTACTTGGATTATAAAACGTTTCCGTCCGTTGACCCTATAGGTATGTTGCTCGTATTAATTAATAACTTATTTCCGTATTTTATGTTGGTATATAGGTACCTTAGTTATCCTGCAATCAGTATAAGTACCTTATTATACTACTCTCCTACTCGACGCTATTTACAGTTGTTTTCTCAATAACGCGGTTATAAAAAAGATTCTATATTAAATAATATAAAAGAAAACAATAGAATTAGTTGCATCGTACATGCATCGTACCTATTCGTGATTGTTATTGAAGACAAATGGTGCAGCCGGTCTAGAGTAGGTACCCTGTTTAACTATTTTAACTAATCGCGGGAAAAAAAGATAATTGAATTTTAATCAAAACTATATTTTTATACCTACTTTGATTAATATAATAACATAGTAGGTAACCTACCTGTGGATTTATAAGTACGAGTATAAAACGCAGTTAATAAGTGGAAAATTGGTTCGACTGATGAAATTAAACAAATGATTTCATAATGTGTTAGATATATCCAATTATAATTAACCTCCTTCGGGTGGTACTTTGTTGCATCAGTCGATCTAACCAAGCACAAACAAAGACAACTATGTATTTGAATTATAATGTACCTATTAATTAGTCAAATATTATGTAATAAGGACCAACAAACAATGAATACACAGATCATCACTATCTATGTAGGTATATATTTATCTGGATCTGGCCGTACGTTTTCTCCAACATGCGCAGCAAATCTGCGGTCATTTAAAATCTATTTGCGGCACTGTTATTTATTTACGGAATTATTTATGACTAGCTGTCCGCACTACTTCGTTTGTGTCACATTTTTCATGACTGCTCCGCTCCTATTGGTCTTAGCGTGATGATATATAGCCTATAGCCTTCCTCAATAAATGGGCTATCTAACACTGAAAGATTTTTTTAAATCGGACCAGTAGTTCCTGAGATTAGCGCGTTCAAACAAACAAACAAACTCTTCAGCTTTATAATATTAGTATAGACTAGCTGCTGCCCGCGACTTCGTCCCCGTGGAATCCCCGATTTGAAAACATTCTTTATCGCTGCTCCGCTCCTATTGGTCTTAGCGTGATGATATATAGCCTATAGCCTTCCTCGATAAATGGGCTATCTAACACTGAAAGATTTTTTCAAATCGGGCCAGTAGTTCCTGAGATTAGCGCGTTCAAACAAACAAACAAACAAACAAACTCTTCAGCTTTATAATATTAGTATAGATAAGAAGAGAAAGGAAATAAGATAAGACGACCTCAACTACATAGTTGCAAAGCTTCGCTGTTCGCATTCGCATTGCATAGAGAAAAAGTCGCAACTTTTTGGCGATCTAGTTTATACCTAACTACATTTTATGACGGAGGTTGAAAAGATTTCGTTAGTTAGAGATACTAAGACCTGATAGTAATGGTGATAGCCTAGCAGCCTATGAATTTAGCCGAATCAGATTTCCATGTTTAGTTTTGATATATCGTTGTGAGCGTTTAGGTCTAAAGTCATAAACTTACAGTTAACTCATCCTGTTATATTTTTACCAGCCAATGACGCGAAGCATTCTGCCATCGATGCCCTGGACAAGGAGCTGTCGAAGGTGTCCCTGGCTGCAGGGGAGGCACAGGACGCCGCCAGCAAGGCGCTCGCTGATGGCAAGAAAGTTGTAGACGTCACTAAAGGTAGGGGTAATACTAATAATTCGTTAATAGTCGATTTGCTTTGTGGTTAGTCGAATTTTACATTATTTTTATGGTTTTCAACCTGTTGTTAAGTATTGGTTTAGTTGAATTGATGTAAGTAGACCACTGTAAACAATATGTATTCACTTCTGCTTGTAATATCTTTAGATTTTGCAAGTTCTATTTTAGATATCACTAAGAGATAGTAAGTAGAACTTTATATGTATAGATAACGGTTTTTGTAGCTGTATGTAGACGCACTAGTCTTGTATTATAATTTCTACTATTTTAGTAGTTTGCTAAACCTTATGTTTTTGCAACTCTCTATCCATAGACACATTGGCAACAACAGCTGAAAATACGAAAAAGGCGGCAGAATCTGCATACAACACAACAAAAGGTAATTCTTCCAAATTAATAACTTTTCAACCCTTCTTTTCTTCCCATCTTTTCTACTATCTGCATGAACTAACGTTGCACTATTATAGATACTGTGAACAGTACTTATGAGAGTACAAAGAACGCGGCTAGTTCAGCCGTTGACACCGGCAAGGCGTACGCGGATTCAGCCAAAGGTAAACAAACCTTCTTGTTCTGGTGGGCGGGACGGTATTAGTTTTTGGCAACCGTTGCTAAAATCTGTAACAGTTATTTTAAGGTCTTTGTTCTTTGCTTTGTCGAAGTATGCATGTTTTTAGTTAATCAGAAACAAACAAATTTAGGATACAAAATTAACACAAAAGATTACAAACATAATATTTTATTTTAAATTCCGATTTACAACTATTTTACACTCGTCATAGCTTCCTGATTTTTTGTTGTTGTAATTTTTTTCATGTTAGTTTATAAATTGTTTTGTAGATAAAGTTTCAAGCACTATTCAGAGTACTGTAGATACCACATCAAGAGTTGCCCAATCTGCTATCGATACCGGCAAAACATATGCCACAACCGCTAGAGGTAGGTTTCATGAATGCACATTATGGCCATATAAATTTACTTTATTTTTTGGATTCTTTTTTTTATATTTTTGTGTTGTGTTTTTAGATTCAGTCGCTAATACTTTGAATAGTACCGTAGAAAATACAAAACACGCCGCTCAATCTGCCGTAGACACAACCAAAACTTATGTAGATAGTGCTAAAGGTATTATTTTTTTCTTATTTAGTGTTTTTTTTTTATGTCGTTTTGTTTTGCCCTGTGACTAAACACCTTGTGTTTTTGCAAATAACGCTTTAGATACAGCCCAAAGTACGTTCCAAATGGCATATGATGCATCTATGGGTGCCGCGAGCTCTGCTTATGGCATGGGCTTATCCTATTTAGAGAGCGCTAAAGGTATTTATTTGTCACCAATTGTTTTTTTTATACCCGTATTTTGTGACATTCGATTATTTTTGTTTTTTGTTTTCAAATATTTGTGTTGACATTTATGTTTTTGTTTTTTCTATTCTGAAAACTTATTTTACGTTAATTTTGCGCCGTAGATACAGTTGCAAGCACAGTAGATAGCACAAAGAAAACTGCACAGAGTACATTAGACACTGGGAAAACCTACGTTGATTCAGCCAAAGGTAAATACAATACCATGCTCAAACTAAAGTGGTAAAGTTTGGCTTCTAATACTACATAAACTATTTCAATTTTAGGCACAATTCAAAGTACTGTCGATACGACAAAAAATATTGCACACTCCGCAGTCGAAACAGGGAAAACGTATGTTCACAGCGCTAAAGGTAAAACAGAATTGAATTATGTATTATCATTATCATGCAACATATCGATAGAGAAAACATTATTGTGGAAAAACAAACTTTGTACCTTATTAAGATCCTGAGCACACTATACCCTGAGCTCTGTGATTTTTATTCTGAACTCAAGAGCTGCCATAAAATGTGATGAAAGTCTAAACTAATAATAACATTGTGTTGACAAGTTTAGAAAATACCGCAAGTAAAAACCGGGACAGAGAAAACTCAACGATGTTGCGGTTGATACTCACAAGCGTACGTAACATTAATACAAGAGTATCTGTTGCTAGAGATTTTAGCACTCAACACACTATGCAGACATGTATTTTTTTCCGTTACATACTCTCAGAGATCTGTAGATACGACTAATCATACTCATTCAAATATAGCAGTGGTGGACGAGTGGTAACGATCCCGACTTACGAATTCTAGGTCGCGGGTTCAAACCGAGCCAGGCGTATTATTTTGTGTAATTAATTTCATCACCACTGCTCTCAAAACGGTGAAGGAAAACATCGTGAGGAAACCGGCATGTCCTAGAAACAAAAATTCGAAGACATGTGACATTCAACAACCCGCACTGGGCCCGTGTGGTGGATTACGGCCCATTCCCTCTCCTATGGAGGAGGCCGGTGTCCCAGCAGTGGGAAAAGGCTGATTATGGTATGCTATACTCATTCAAACCACTGCCGCTGTGCTCTTACCTTTATATTTTATTATTTCTCATTTTATTGTTCCATAAAGGCTCGGCTAATAGCTCAATTTTTATTGTACGCTTCATAAACACAGTCCACGTGTTTATTCTGCTTTTAGCGATCAATAAAAGTTTATCGTAAATGCATTTCTTATAGATACTGTAGCAAGCACTGTAGATACCACGAAAAATGTAGCTGCATCTGCTGTTGAGAAAGGCACTACCATGATTGGCACTGCTAAAGGTATATAACACTTATCTATTACAGTAGGGATGTTTAGATTTACAAAAAATATTGGACATTTTTTCAAGTGAATAAACATTGATAAAGATAAAGCGCACTAGAGTTCAAGAATGAGGGTTGTGACGTCACTTGTTGGTAAATGTGTACGCGTGATGGCAAACGAAATTTCAACGCACTTACGCACAACGTCTTAAATTCTTGTTTACGTGACAACAGAAAAAAAATGTGCCCAATATTTTTTGTTTTATCTGAAAGACTTGATATTTTCATATTTTCATTCTATTGAATGATTGGTGGTTATATTTTCTTTTGACATTTTAGAAACCGTAGCAAACACTCTCAGCACCACAGTAGATACAACTAAAAATGTAGCCGCGGCTGCAGTTGACAAAGGCACCACACTTATCGGCACAACTAAAGGTAGTTTTGTTTTGCTTTTTCCACATTACATCATTCCTCAACCATATAAAATCTCTATAACATTTATGATTCGAATCTTCAATATTACTTTCAGTAATCAATCACCAATCAGAAATACACCTTCTTTTAGAAATTTATTTTATCATACAAACATAAATATCTAGTTGTACATGATGATGAGTACCTACAATGACCCCTATTGCGTTTATTTTGTCACGCGTTGTATAAATTGTAAATTTATCGTCAAGCACATTAGTGCAATATTTTCCTTAAACACATTCCCATCAATCCACATTGTCAAATTCAGCTATTTACCCAAACGTTTTGTATAATTTTCCTTGTTTTCATTAGATACGGTATCAAGCACAGTAGACTCGGCTAAGAACACAGCAGCGTCCGCAGTAGATCAGGGAACCACATTCGTTGGCACGGCCAAAGGTAGTTGAGCAAAGCAAATATTACGTACATACATACTCATGTAAACAATTCAAATACGTCCGTATACTTTATTTTTAATAGATAATGTATCGAGCACAGTCCAATCAACAGTAGATTCTACCAAAAATGCGGCGGCCTGTGCAGTTGATAAAGGCACATCACTTATTGGTTCAGCCAAAGGTAGTTCACGTTCATAATATTAATTAATGCAAAACATTGTAAATAACTTTTTTGATCACTTTGTGGCTAACTTTATTTATTTGTATGTAGACACGGTAGCAAGCACAGTTCATACCGCAGTCGATACGACTAAAAATGTAGCCGCCGCCGCTGTCGAGAAGGGCACTACATTAGTTGGCACAGCTAAAGGTAGTTAAGATACATTTCCTTGTAAAACACATAATTACATATTGGTTTTTGCTTTGTGTTGTCGCTAATGTTCGTTGTTCGTTCTCCATGTAGACACAGTAGCAAGCACAGTTCATACCGCAGTAGATACGACCAAAAATGTAGCCGCCGCCGCTGTCGAGAAGGGTACTACCGCCATTGGCACAGCTAAAGGTAGTTTAGATAAATTTTTTTGTAAAACACATAATTACATATTGGTTTTTGCTTTGTGTTGTCGCTAATGTTCGTTGTTCGTTCTCCATATAGACACAGTAGCAAGCACAGTTCATACCGCAGTAGATACGACCAAAAATGTAGCCGCCGCCGCTGTCGAGAAGGGTACTACCGCCATTGGCACAGCTAAAGGTAGTTTAGCCACACTTTCTTGTAAAATTTCTATTTATTGTTTTGTGTTGTCGCTAATGTTCATTGTTCATTGTCCATGTAGAAACGGTAGCAAGCACAGTTCATACCGCAGTCGATACGACTAAAAATGTAGCCGCTGCCGCTGTCGAAAAGGGTACTACCGCCATTGGCACAGCTAAAGGTAGTTTAGCCACATTTTCTTGTAAAATTACTTTTTTGTTTTTGCCGTCGCTAATGTTCATTGTTCGTTGTCCACGTAGACACGGTAGCAAGCACAGTTCATACCGCAGCAGACACAACTAAAAATGTAGCCGCCGCCGCTGTCGAGAAGGGTACTACCGCCATTGGCACCGCTAAAGGTAGTTTAACCACATTTTCTTGTAAAATTCCTATTTATCGTTTTGTGTTGTCGCTAATGTTTATGTTCATTCTCCATGTAGAAACGGTAGCAAGCACAGTTCATACCGCAGTCGATACGACTAAAAATGTAGCCGCCGCCGCTGTCGAGAAGGGCACTACATTAGTTGGCACAGCTAAAGGTAGTTTAGATACCTTTTCTTGTAAAACACATAATTACACATTTGTTTTTGCTTTGTGAGGTCGCTAAAATTATTTGTTCATCCTCCATGTAGACACAGTAGCAAGCACGATTAATACTGCAGTAGATACAACCAAAAACGTAGCAGCCGCCGCTGTTGAGAAGGGCACTACCGCAATTGGCACAGCTAAAGGTAGTGTTAGTAATTTCTCCACAAATATTGCTTATGATTTTCCACTTGTGCTAATTCTCGCTGTTCATACGTACAAACACTGTCAATACAACAGTCGATACTACGAAGCATGTCGCCTTTGCTGCCGTAAACCGCAGCTCCGCTGTGATCGGCATTGGTTACGGGCAGCTGACATTTCTGTTGCTTAATTTAACTATCATTTTCGTTGCCATATGTGCTCATTTGTATCTATGTTTTTTTATTTACGTATTTAGAAACTGTAGCAAATACTGTACACACGACTGTAGATACAACTAAAAATGTAGCCGCTGCTGCTGTTGAAAAGGGCTCTTCAATCATTGGGAGCGCGAAAGGTACTTGATTAGTTTCTTCCTTTTTAATGTACATCGTTTTTCGTATTTTTGTCTATAATTTAGTTTGTTATTTTTGTATTATTTATAGATACAGTTGCAAACACAGTTAACAGCACAGTAGATACGACAAAAAGTGTAGCTTCTTCGGCAGTTGACAAGGGATCGTCGTTAATAGGAAGTGCCAAAGGTATCATAAAAATAATATTGCATAATTGATTTGTAAATATTACTTACAAACAAAAAAATAAAACTCTAAAATATGTTTTTGTAGACACTGTAGCCAATACTTATGATACAACGAAAAACGTAGCAGCGGCAGCTGTAGGCACCGGCGTATCTTATGCTACTAGCGCCAAAGGTAGTTTCACAATACCCTTTTTTGTTTTTTTATTTTGTTACATTTATTTGTCTGTTATATATTTCTATTTTCATATATTTCTTTTATTTTCGTAGACACCCTATCAAATACCGTACATAGCACAGTAGACGCAACAAAAAATGTAGCTTCGTCAGCTGTAGATAAAGGAGTCTCTTTCGTAGGAAGCGCTAAAGGTAGATTTTTTTAAATATATTTTCTGTTTCATTCACACATATGTAGATTATTATTTTTACTTATTATTTTGTTGTACTTCTTTTTTGTAGACACTGTTGTCAATACTTTTGATGCAACGAAAAATGTAGCAGCTTCGGCTGTAGGTACAGGTGTATCCTATGCCGCTAGTGCCAAAGGTAGTTTGCCAGACTTATATATTTTATATATTTTGCGTTTTATTTAGTGCCTCATTTTTTCTTTTTTCTTCGTAGACACGCTTGCGAATACTGTCCATAGCACTGTAGACGCAACAAAGAATGTAGCATCGTCAGCTGTAGACAAAGGCGTGTCTTTTGTAGGAAGCGCTAAAGGTAGAGATTTTTGTCATAAAGAATACATTACATATCGTCTCTTGGCAATTAACACCGCTCAAGTCGTTTTTCCCAGTTATTTCACAAAATTAGGACGTTGTGGAAATAGATCTCTTTGTCACCGATCGAACTGATATAAACTATACTCGGTGATCAACCAAACCTAGACAAAACTTAAAAAAGTTGTCACAGCAGCATCCCGTATATTGGTTACACTACATTCATTGATTTTTTCGTTCTAATGTAAAGTTGTTCATAATGACTGTAGTGATGTTGTTTGCTAAGGGACGATATAGATACATATATATATATATTTTTATTTACCTGCACTCCTGCCATCCTTTTTGTAGATACCGTAGCCCACAGTTTTGATGCAACTAAAGACGCAGCAGCTTCGGCTGTAGGTACAGGTGTATCTTATGCTGTTAGTGCCAAAGGTAGTTTTCCACGCTGTTAATTGATTACTTTATTTGCTTTCTTTTATTTTTGGTACAACAGTTTAATTTACACTTTTTTTTTCGTAGACACGCTTGCGAATACTGTCCATAGCACTGTAGACGCGACAAAGAATGTAGCATCGTCAGCCGTAGACAAAGGCGTGTCTTTTGTAGGAAGCGCCAAAGGTAGATACTTTAGTTATTGTTTGTCTCGTACCTCCTCACCTTGCAGAATTTGCATTTATTTTGTATTATTTCACATCTTAGATACATTGGCAAGCACAGTAGATAGCGCTAAGAGCGCAGCAGCCGGAGCCGTAGATACAAGTGTATCATTTTTTGGAACTGCCAAAGGTATTATTTTGCGCTTGTGAGTGCGTTTTATTTTTACTCATGATTCATCATTTTACATTGCGTATTTTGCCTGTATTTTAGATACGGTAGCAAGCACCGTTCACAGCTCTGTAGATACGACAAAGAATGCCGCAGCTTCTGTTGTTGACAAAGGAGCGTCTTTTGTCGGAGGTGCCAAAGGTATAAACGATGTTATAATTACAAATAAAGATGATTTTCTCGTCCTCATTGTGTTTCAACTCATTTCGGAATCCTATAACGTTACATCATACAATTGTTTTACAGTGTTCTTAATTGCATGCTGCATGCGCTTTAAAACTTTCTTTTTTATTTGTTTTCTGTTTTAACCTCCTGTTGCTAAATTTCTGTAGATACAGTATCACACACACTCTCTAACGTAGCGGATGCTGGAGCGGAACACACAGACGATGCCTTAGAATCTGCTGAAGGTAACAAAACATCATTAACTTTCCTTTATCTTTTGCTTTGACTACCCAATTATATTTTACTAATGGTGGTTTGGTAAGAAGAAATCAGTCAAATTAGTTGTGTTTTAATATTTTTTTTCTTTCAGGATGTCTCGTTTATATCATAATTTATTAATAGGTACTCTAATACTCATACATACATGTATGTAGGTAGACTTGTTACTTTTATTACGCATCATACTGTGTGCATATTGTGAAAATTGTCTGTATCTACTACTTTACAGAGAGAGACATAACTTGATCTAAATAAAATAAATTCTTATAGGATTAATTCAAACCAACATGCAAGGGCCCAAGGAATCACCACAGAAAGCATTCGGCGAATATCAAAATACTGTTGAAGAAACGACCGGTATCTACAAGTGTGCCGCTTTAGTTAAAGATCTTAACTTTTAATCGAAGCTATTTTGTCAGAGTTTAAGAGTGAATATTAACGTTTATAAATCTGAAAACAGTCCACATCGATAGAATCTAAGGCTACCTTTTTGCCAGGGGCGCAATGGCCACGGTCCTAAGCGAGAAAAGTAAATACTTAGATACTTGAAACTGGTTTAAAACCTCAAATTGAGACTTTCTTAAGAGGAATAGTGAGCAAATATTTTATAAAGAGTTTGCTGCTCTTCATTTATTTTGGCCCTATTCGATTTATAGGTAGGTACTTCCATGGTTGAGTGGAGTGTCGACCATCAAACGTCTCCTAGCGCCAGCTATTGCTGTGAGGGACTATAAAAAGTTACAGCCACTTTTTCTTTGTCTTATAGTGATTAATCAATAAAATTCCACTTCTCTTTATGTAACTGGCGCTACATAAAAGGAACATGCTCTCGTATCCCTTCTATTTATGGAATACCACATATACACATTTACATTTAATGCCTTACCAGTAAGTGTACTGGTAAAGCATTATAGGTCTATTAATAAGTGTATCGTATTTTATCGATGTGGACTATGCTTGTTTCTCGCTCTAATACAAAAACCTTTTGATTGAGGAAAATTTATTAAGAATCTAATTAAAACAATACAAGTTTCTCTGGTCGGATGTCAATCATTACCTATTAACTACTTTGTCTATAAATGACATCATACTCTGCTTGTTAAGACTGAACTTTGAGACATTTCTGTAAATAAAATCACAGTTCAGCACTAGCGGGACTCAATAGAAACCATTCTAAAAAATTCTAGACCCAACCTACATTTTGTAAACTATCTAAGGTACTTAACCTACGTTTTACTCAACAAAAGGTTCTTTCAAAGCTTAGGTGTGTAACGTCACGCGATATCGTATCCTTCACTGAACAAGGGTCTTTGTTTGGCAGACACGATCAACACAACGGTAGATGCTGGCAAGAAGGCCGCTGAAGACGCGAAGGCCCAGGCTGCCAAGGCCGCTGAGGATGCCAAGGAAAAGGCCAGGCTCGCTGCCAAGGCGGCTGAAGACGAGGCCAAGAGAGTTGCCAGTAAGTGAAATAAGATCGGAGGACGTGTTCTTTCAAACATTGTTGCTTTATATTAATAATCATTTATTTGCCAATAATGCAGGTATACAGATAAGGTGTTATAATTGTTGATTGTCCCAATACATTTTGCCTTGCGGCATGCAATATATTCATAATTTATAGCAAATAAGGAAAATATTAAAAAAAAAGTTGTAAAATATCAGCTCATTAACTTAATCGTTCAACTTAAATGGTTATAATTTTCTGGTTATGGATAATGTTATTGACTGAGTATTGCCCGTGTTTTCGCGTTAAGTAGCCTATAACCCTGTCCAGGGTCCCTGCATCTATCTCGATGCCAAAGTTCATTAAAAACGTTTCGGTGATTTAGGCGTGAACGCGCAACAAAACGAACAACTCAGCTTCGCATTTATAAGCTTAGTTAAGATTAAATGCCAAGGTGATTTGATATTCTTCTGTATTAATTTTTAGATCTTGTACGATTTCGCGCACGGCAGTGTAACAGCCAAGTTCGCATTAAAAACCCAATTTTCACAGACGCAGCTGTCGAGCAGTCAAAGAAGGCAGCCGAAAAGGCGGCAGCAGACGCGAGCAACGCCATCAACAGCACTGTGGACAATACTCTCAAGAGGGTGGAGACCGCCGCTGACGAGGGCATCAAGAACGCAAGCACCGTCGTCGATTCCAAGATCAAGGATGCTGACAAATACCTGAACGAGAAAAGGGACCATGTAATATACGTTTTATTTACTGAAAATTAATCGTGACGTTCTATTTGACACGTACTGTTAAGGTCTTGTGTTCTCAAGGTAAATTAGTTAAATACACGACAATAGCATTGAATTTTTCCCCAAACTAAATGTGTTATTATTATTGTGGCGCAAAAATAAACCTTCGCTTTTAAATATGGTTAGTCACGCATTAAGACCTACGTATAAATAAAAATACATTGCAAGTTGCTACATGTGTGTAAAATTAATAAACTAAAATATTATGTTTTCATCGTTTCCAGCTGCTGACTGGCCTATCTTCAGCCGTCAATGATGCATCAACAGGCGCCACCGGTCTGCTCAGCAAGGGTCTGAGTGCCTTCCCCAAGTAGACGTCCAGCACAAGTCCCTCATCATCGCCACGTTCACGAGTTGAGCGGAAACATAACAGGCTTCAATTAGAGTGCTATTACTAATATTAATGTTGAGTGTTAGGCCTAAACCTTCTGCTTACTGTGTAGAAGAGTTACAAGTTCGTTAGTATAATGTCTTTATAGTTTTGTATTGACAACGCTATACAAGATATACAGTCTGATATAATTAATAAAACGAGGTAATTTTCGAAACTTAAGCTGAGAACTTGGCTAATTTTACATAACCTGTTCATTTAATACCTGATTGAGGCATATTAATTAAGATATTCCATATCTTTGAAACCTGTTATTTTTCCTTGCTACATATTTTAAATAGTCCATCACATTTTGTTTATAAAAATGCACATTGTCCGTAAGTTTTGTTTTAATTAATAGTACAATATTGTATAGTTTCTAGTTAGTAAGTTTTACTAACATAAATGTTACACTTATAAATTAACATTGCGAAGATCAAAATAAAATATTGTATTACTTAACATTTTTACACGATTCTATTGAAGATGAATCATTTTATGTACTGCAAATTGTTTTACTGTTTAAAAATATAAATTTGCATTAAATATTTTAAATATAAGTCACAAAATTGCAATCTCATGTGTAGGCGTCTATATTATTTCATAAGATAAGTTTAAGTTGTTTTAAGCTCATTTTATATTTTGCATTTGAAATGCATTTCGCATACACATGTCTCGAATTTCTATGCTTGGCTTATACCGTCCATGAATAGCCTTTTACAAATTAAAATAAGAAACTGTTTTACCTTGTTCCTACAATAGTACCTTACACAGCATTACAGGATTTCAAGTCTCGCATATTATGTGATAATGTGATGCTTTCGAAGCCTAAAATATGATATAGTATTTGTTACATTACTGCTTAGCAGTCTATTTTATGATACGAATATACGGATGTTAAAAATATAGTAGGTACCGGGTAAAACGGGGTGGATAAAAAATGCAGGGGTAAAGAAAAACTAAACATATCGCAATTTTCACTTAAATACCATATTTCGCACAAGATGCTTGTGAGAAATATGGTACTTATTTAAGTGAAAAAAAAAAGTTTAAAGAATTCGAGTTCTTCATTGCTGCAAATAATATTTAAATAATGTGAGATGTCCAATCAGTTTCTTTTTAAGAAACCCTGCATTTTATATCCACCCGATTTACGGTATATATTATAGGTTCAATTATAAATATTTTTGAAATGGCGCTTGAATATTGTTGCTTATACGAAAATGTGTTTTATCCGTTATAATTACATATTTTAATCAAATTATTATTCATTGAATTAATCTTGTTTTTTTTTCTATACCTGTTAAATCTATCATATTACTTATGTACTATGTGTTGTTCAATAAATACATGCGACCCATAAATCAGGTTTATCATTTTGAAACGGCACTTTTGCCTTGATATGTAAATAGCTACTATACTACTTAGCCAAGCTAATAGAGAGGAATTAAAGGAAATAGAAAATACGCTATTAGACTTCCCCCTATTAGACCTTTTGTTCCTATGTATTTACCATATGCACATTGTCCGCAAAATAAGCGCTTGGGCAAGGAATTGAGAGGCCAATCCGACATACGTACCTATATATATGTATATTGTATTTTTTTTTTCAAAAAAATGCAAAGAAAAATCTGCTTTGCTTTCGGTGGCGCCGAAACTAAGACATTTTTTTTAAATCTCGCGCTTTCGAACTGGAAGCGAATTTATGGTGAGGCCAGTCTTGCCATACTAAAATTATTATTTCTACCATTAAACCAGCAAAAACAAAACGTTTTTGACAATAGATCGGGCGCGCGTGCCTGCCAGTGCCAGTTAGGGATGGGCAAGTGAAAAAAATATATCGATATTTATCGTATCGATATTTTTAAACACTATCGATAATTATCGAGTGAAAAATATCGATATATCGATATATCGTCAGTTTTCGCATGATTATTCATACATATTCCCAAAGCAATCAAACTTCGTAATAAATAATAGAAGAAAATAGTATTTTCTATTAATGCTCGAGCCTAAATATATTTTTCAGTTTTCTGATTGATTTGTTGAAAAAAAAAATCCGAAAATTGTTAGTTGCGTGTTAATTCAAGGTCATATTGGTCTTACACTGATAGTTTGATAGAATTTGTATTTTCGTGCACGCTACCAGTGGTCTTAAATTGATATATTGCATTTAATAACGATTGTGGCGAGATTTTTTAAGTTAACAATACGCGAGGAGCATGCAAGGATAATCTATTGTAATAACATTAAAAACACGCAACCAAAATTGCGTAAAAAAATATCGAATTTGATACGAATTCGATAGTCTAAACTAAAAATTTAATATCGATATATCGCGACTAAAAATATCGACGATATATATCGATATTTGTATGGAAAAATATCGATATTTCGATATATCGATATTTTTTGCCCATGCCTAGTGCCAGTTCCAGCTAGGTTTTGTTTGTGACAATAACGCTATTACGCTACTTGACTTGACAGTGATACTGGATACTGTGATGTGGGTATATATGTTCTGTGGTGATGTGATAGAATTACAGAACTGAAACTGACAGATTAAAAAATAAATAAACATGGCGGGGCTGGTTCGAGCTGGGTTTTCTATTGCAAAAAGTGCAATTTTCTCTACATCTGTGCGCTCCATAGCTACAACAAACCCATTGCACTTAAAGGAGAGTAGGTATCTTTAAGCCTCAGTTTATAAATTCAAATTTCTATAACATAACCTCAAAACATTTTCCTCTTGAAGTTTTCCACAATTTCTATTACAAGTACTTGTTGATTTAATATTTCTATCAATTTCAGTACGCGAACGCATTGAGGGCTCAACAAAGATAATAGAAGCTGTTAATGTGCCCTCCCCTCGCACTGAACTCTTGATTCGGGCAGAGAACCTTCCGACCCATGACCCTGCTGTTAGCACATCAGAAAAGCCTCTTTGCTACATGTGTGCACTTGGGCTCGATGTCAAACATACTGATGTTTTGATCGTGAGTCAGTTTGTGAGGTCAGATGGCTGTATGTTACCTCGAAGAATCACTGGGTTATGTCGAAGGCAGCAAAAGAAAATGGGCAAGTTGGTGGCGATGGCACAGAAAGCTGGTTGGTATTCCGTTTAATCAAAATGGCTTATGTAGTTCCCATCATGATTTTGTGGCAGTCAGCTTCCATATTATTATGTTAACATTGCCAATGGTGCAAGTACTGTAGCTTGTGAAAATAACTGTAGTGGCTCTATTTGATTTCAGCTCTTGATTCTCACATATTTTTTAAGTTTCTGAGAAGTATGCTTACCATACACTGAAATAATAATTTCATAAATATTCTCACCTAGGTCTAATGATCAACTTGACTCCAGACAATTGCAAAAAGGATCCCAAGAAAAGACGAGATTATAAGAAGTTCAATACATACTTTGATGAGCGCACAATATTCATGAAGAAGATACCGAAGCCTGTTGACCGGTTCAAGCGGTAGTTTGTCATGTGTTAAAATAATACAAAAAATGTTATAAATAAAGTGTAATTAGTTGATGTTTATATATTTTTTAACCTTTTATGGCCTTGCCCTAGCTCCAATCATGTGGACTAAAGAGTGTAAACAGGCTATTTACAGTTCTTACTGCAATATTATAAATGCAAGTTTGTATAGGGAGATGGATGCTACTAATTCAATCAAGCCAGATTGTCTGATCGGATCTGGATGAAATTTAGCACAGAGATAAATTATAGTTAGGAATAGCACATAGGCTACCTATGTTTTTATTCCAGTAGTATGTTGGCTTTGGATAATTTCCGACATTCACGCGGGCTCCTGGCAGAAGCTAGTATTTTATAAACCGTCTAGTGGTTCCGACATCCATTAGCTCATTCGAATATTTCATCAAAGTCAGTCCAACCGTTTATCGTTTGCTGGACCCACACGCTTGCCAAACCTCTACAAACCAGCACAATGAAGGTTTCCAGGATTATTTACGCAATCAGTGACCGACGTAAACATGATGTTGACGTCAATTTAACTCGTGTCGAAAAACAAGCGTTTTGCCTGTTATTTTTATGATTTGAGCGAGACCTGTTACTGATTGTCACAATCGGCGCGAGTAAAATTCGTCCCACATCCCGCTCATAAAGTTAAGGTCATTGCAGATCATCAATACAAATTCGGCGTCATTTCACGCGAGCAAGTGCCATGAGTTCGCCTTGCTATCGTCGGGTGATCTCCACGAGACGATTATTCTTTCGCCTGCTTATTGTCGCGAATAAATATAACAAATTGCCACATGTCTACAAAGTGGCAGTTGTTTCGTTGAAGATTAGCAGCTAGAGCGCTGGTTTTAGGCAGAGTCACAGAGTGCATGGCCGCGCAAACTACACTCAGTTACCGCCGCATAGGCGACAGGATCGTCGAAAAAAGAAAGCCGACTATGGCGTAAACATGACGTTGATGTCGATTTATCTGTCTGTGATTTATTTCTTTTTTTTTCTGATATGTTAAATAGCCGTGTCCAGGCACCTGCCTGGACATGACGCCTCAGTGCCACCTGACGCTTGTCATTTCAGGAAACCCTCATGGTTTGTTGTAGAAGTGGCACTCGATTGACGAGCCTTAGCTAGAACTCTTCGTGACTCCGAATTATCACAATTAGTTGTAGTTGTAATTCGTGTGTCAGCCCCAAATAAATCGGGTGAGATGGATGGAGGAGGATGGCGGAATAAAGAAAAGAATAAATAAGAGAGCATTTTTAGTAATAATTTACTTTCATTTTTCGTTGTTTTAGTGATGTTCAATGATATTTATAAGAAAATTATCCAACACTAAGCTGCTTCCCTAATAAATGCATTTGTTATGTGGTACGGCAATTATTTCATGAAAAAATGTAAGTACTTCTAGTACTGAGTTATAAAACAGTGATTGTAACATCAGAAAAATAATATACAGCTTAGTTAACATAAACGTTTACAAAAGTAAAATGTTTAAGAACATGAGACTCCTGTGCACTACACGCAAATGCTGCCACGTTTTGTCCTAAGCGGGATTAGGTACTTCTAATTCAATAACTACACATCTTAACTGTTCAACTACAAAACTGATAAACATCTTACGTAAAAATTGCAACACAAAAGCATTTTCTATGCAAAATAATTATATAGTAAATTTATTAACCTAATTAAATTTCTTAACAATTTGTTTCTTTCTATAAAATAAATATCGCCTAAAAGTTGTTTTTTTTATTTTATTAAAATCTCTTATTGTTTAGATAATACAAACGCAGTCTAACACAGAGGTTCGTATCCCATACAACCGTGCCAGCGATTTTTGGTACAAACAAGTAATATTTAACATGATCATCACAGCCTTTCGTATAGATATAGGTAGCCGAGATCTTTGGGCGGATTTTCTGATAGAGCCACCTGAAACAAAAGAAAACAGGACATTATATTAAACAGTTGTAGCAAAAAGAAAACCGTTTTGTTTAGTTGTGAATCGAGAAGCAAGCGCTATTGGATTTTGATTAAGAAATCTCCTAAATCTGCACACCTTTTGTTGCAGGTATTTTATTCATTTGGATCGAAGTCTTGATGATTGTAAGGGTTTTTTTTTTACGATTATAGAAGATCACAATATTAAAATAATTATTTAGATAAGGCTATAGGATAAGGCCTAAATATTTTGGGTACTTCCTGGCTCTTGCCAAGAAGTACACAATTTGTTGTCAGATTTTCTGCCTTCTGAAAATTCGTAACAACTGTCGATCTACAAATGACACCCAGACCAAGGGCTTCGCCTGCTTTGTGAGGCAAGGATTTTCAGTATGTTAAGATGGTCGCCTATCGAAAGACCTATTTGGGCAAGTGATGCTTAACCTTGAAGGTAGACTCGTGCAGCTGTTTTCATTTAATATATGAGCTACTATTACCTAATTACCATTGTTGTTATTGATAGTGAGATATGAGCATACACACCTTGTTGTCGTTGAAGATAACCCAGCGGCCCTCGTGCAGCACGTGGCACACGTAGTGGCCCACCATGGACGACGTGCCCATGTGCGAGATGAACGCGCACAGCCTGTATTCTGTAACACAACGCCATGGTGTTAATACCATTTGGTACTTATTAGGTACTTTCCTGAAAGATGTAATCAGTCCCTCAGTTTACCAAAAAAAAACATTTCTGCAAAGTTGGCATCGAAGAGTCTACGATACGATAACATAGGAAACGATAAACTCACTCTCAGGGCCGTCTCGGCAGCCCAGCGCGGCGCCGGGTGGCTGCACCTCGGGGGCTCCGGCAGCGTCCAGCTCGTCGGCGCGGCTGAAGATCCAGTCGAGCGCGCGCGCCACGTCGCCGTGCGTGGCGCCCAGCGCGCGCGCCGCCTGCGCCCGCGTGAAGCCCATGCCCATGATCTGCTCCACGCTCGCCTCGTCCACCGCCGCCGCGCCGCTCTCTGCGCCTGCCGACATCGTCACATTCTTTGTTTTGTACTTTTTATGGCTTTTTATAGCCTGGAATAATATTAGTTTATGATACTGGTACAAAACAAACGTGTATATTTAAACCAAGCTCTATTCTTATAAAGATTTCAAGCTTATGGCATCAAGTTTATTTTTCACACTTTCAAAACGCAAGACCCTGCCAGGCAGTTTTTTTTATATTCTTTTCGAGATGAATTATACTCAGCCTGCTATGACTCATCTCAAAAAGAATTTTTAACCTTATAGGAAGACCGTTAAGTAAGAAGGCTCAGTAGCTCTCGGTCTATTACTTACAGGTGACGTGTTTTAGAGTGCAGTATCAAGACTCTTAACCCTGTCTTACTTAAAAAATACAGTCTTCCATGACTGGTAGATTTAGAGCAGTTTCATTCTATACAAAAAAAAAAATCTTTGAAGGTCACACTGAGGTATAAAATTGCTTTGGTACCTGTGCTGCCGGGCGGTGTGAACTTGTTAGCGAAATCCCAGTCCGTCATGTGCTCCATGAGCCAGTTGGACGCCGCTTCCATGCCGCCGTTGTTCGTGTAGTACAGCGCCTTCTTGCACGCCTCCAGCGGGAAGCCCATATCCAGCTGTTCCATACAATAATATACTGTTCAGTACTAGAAAGGATTTGAACGGTTTTTTAGCTAGTATAGTAAGCATCCTGCCATAGGTCGGTCTGTGAATGGAGGTTCTATGCGAACGACCTTTTGTCCTATCTTGGAAGCTGTTTGTCTCGGTTGTCATTTGTAGATTGTTGACAGGAGTTGCTGTAAATGCCGTGTTGAAGCCAGATTCCAAAAGCCGGTTATGGCTCTCAGGAATAGTGTGGCGAGCTTGACTAGACTGGAAACCTACCCCCGATGATATAATTGGGTAAAAGCTGAGCAGCTTGCAGTTTGATTGAGTTCCGGAACTTAAGTGAGTTGTCAGTGTTAGTTACCAGTTGAGAGAGTAGCGTCTCATCGTAGACCGGCGCAGGAGTCTCGGGCGCCGCGTCGGGCAACTGCGTCTCGTCGGGCTGCAAGCCGCGCCCGCGCAGGCAGCTCAGGTCCATCTGCGCAGAGAGCGTTACGTGAAGAGATTATATGTTATACGCTGAGGTCAGTTTGGCTGTATGTTTTGGGGCACAGAGGGAACGATAGGAGCATAGTCTGTTACTTGGCACCAAACATACACCGCGCTGTTGATCCGTAAAGTAGGGTTACTTTGACAGATCTCATTTTGCGAGGCTGGTGTTTCATTTTCCAACCATCACCAACGATGCCGTGGCAGTGACAATATTATAAACCACTCAAATCTGGGACACTGTCGTGACATGAAGAATAAGAAAATGAGATTCGCAATTGGGTTGCTGTAATTAGCGTTCGGCTATCCGGCAAAAAGACAAGTGGCCGATGGTGGGGGCGATAGTAAGTACAGATACCGCGTGCGGCGCGCTTACCTCCCAGGGCATGTCGACGGCTACGTCCAGCTTGGCAGGCGTCCAGTCCTCCTTGATGGTGAACTTCTTCAGCTGGATCAGCAGGAAGTCGGGGAACGTGCCGAGGCGCGTGATTCTGAAATATTAAGTACAAAATTCTAAATTTAACGTTTGGTACCGTGATGACATAACCTTGGGAGGCGAAGTAGATTCTGTTTTAGACGACCTAAATTTTAAATAACAATATATCGCCATTCCATTGGCCTGTACATTTCAAAATGTCAACTATTATTACCTACCGGAAAATACTGACAGACAACTGACTCTTGCAAAACTTAATGCAATGGATCCTGGAAACCAAATTTAAAAAAGCCTCTCTTTGGCTCTCCAATTTTTGATACTTCGTAGGGCACAGCAAAAAGAATCAGATCCACAACTATTTCTTATTACGAGTAGGTATTTTGTTTAAGATAATGATGAATACAACGACTTCACACACACACAATCACGACAGAATAAACGCAATATCTGAAAAGGTATTGCGTTTATTCGTTACGTAATATGCATGCGCAGTGTCCGAAGTAACCCCGTATACACAAATGCAGATGGCATTTTTTTCAAGCAATATTTATTTTTAGTAGTTCGGTGAAGATCGGTAGATCGGTGAAAACTGCGTTCAAAATTACAAATCCATGCAGTAGTTTTTGCGTGATGCGCGTACAAACATTTATGCGCGTACACATACAACGCACGAACAGCCAAAATTCTAAAAACTGTTGTTTTGTCTTCCGTTGCTCTAACAGAGATTCCCCATTTAATTATTTTTTTAATATCTTCAATGTACATATAGTGGCCTGTTACAATTATACAATATGTATAGATGATCTTGCTATACGTCAAATTTGCGTTTAATCTCCGAAGTAATGCTGTATATTTTAATTATTGCCGTAAAAAACTAAGATTAATCGAAAAAATAACAAAATAGCAGGTATACTGACTTGTGAGCGGTGACCTTCTTGTTGACGGCGCTGCTGAAGAATTGCTCCACAGTCTCCTCCTTCATGAAGCTGTCCAGACACGCCTGGAACGGGATGTGCGGCCGCACGGTCTGCGACGGGTCCCTGGGAACACACATGACACTATAACATCGCTCCTGTAGAGATGTACACTACACCCACAACTTGGCAGTTTTGTACCAAACCAAGATGGGATGAGCCAATTGCCAAACAGGCATAAATCCAGACTTCTGGCTGGTAATAAGAAAGCCTTAAAGGATCTAGTGCATCACGTGTCCAGGCCACACCACAGTTTTTCTGTAAGCCTAAAGTACCGAACAGAATTGATATGCATTTCAGCATTGTTCGGATTTTCTGAAATGATATGATGAAGATCTTGGAAAAATAATGCCGATTGGCAGCTTATATATGCTCTGCTACGACTGCGCTCCTCTACGCACAAGTATTAGTACAAGACTTACAGTCTCTGCCCGGAGGCCTCGGCCTGCGCCCTGCGCTGCTCGTACTCGCGCAGCTGCTGCGTGTTGGTGGCGGCGTGCAGCGCCACGGGCAGCGGCAGGTGGTGCTCGGCGCGCCGCTCCTCTACGCACAAGTATTAGTACAAGACTTACAGTCTCTGCCCGGAGGCCTCGGCCTGCGCCCTGCGCTGCTCGTACTCGCGCAGCTGCTGCGTGTTGGTGGCGGCGTGCAGCGCCACGGGCAGCGGCAGGTGGTGCTCGGCGCGCCGCTCCTCTACGCACAAGTATTAGTACAAGACTTACAGTCTCTGCCCGGAGGCCTCGGCCTGCGCCCTGCGCTGCTCGTACTCGCGCAGCTGCTGCGTGTTGGTGGCGGCGTGCAGCGCCACGGGCAGCGGCAGGTGGTGCTCGGCGCGCCGCTCCTCTACGCACAAGTATTAGTACAAGACTTACAGTCTCTGCCCGGAGGCCTCGGCCTGCGCCCTGCGCTGCTCGTACTCGCGCAGCTGCTGCGTGTTGGTGGCGGCGTGCAGCGCCACGGGCAGCGGCAGGTGGTGCTCGGCGCGCCGCTCCTCTACGCACAAGTATTAGTACAAGACTTACAGTCTCTGCCCGGAGGCCTCGGCCTGCGCCCTGCGCTGCTCGTACTCGCGCAGCTGCTGCGTGTTGGTGGCGGCGTGCAGCGCCACGGGCAGCGGCAGGTGGTGCTCGGCGCGCCGCTCCTCTACGCACAAGTATTAGTACAAGACTTACAGTCTCTGCCCGGAGGCCTCGGCCTGCGCCCTGCGCTGCTCGTACTCGCGCAGCTGCTGCGTGTTGGTGGCGGCGTGCAGCGCCACGGGCAGCGGCAGGTGGTGCTCGGCGCGCCGCTCCTCTACGCACAAGTATTAGTACAAGACTTACAGTCTCTGCCCGGAGGCCTCGGCCTGCGCCCTGCGCTGCTCGTACTCGCGCAGCTGCTGCGTGTTGGTGGCGGCGTGCAGCGCCACGGGCAGCGGCAGGTGGTGCTCGGCGCGCCGCTCCTCTACGCACAAGTATTAGTACAAGACTTACAGTCTCTGCCCGGAGGCCTCGGCCTGCGCCCTGCGCTGCTCGTACTCGCGCAGCTGCTGCGTGTTGGTGGCGGCGTGCAGCGCCACGGGCAGCGGCAGGTGGTGCTCGGCGCGCCGCTCCTCTACGCACAAGTATTAGTACAAGACTTACAGTCTCTGCCCGGAGGCCTCGGCCTGCGCCCTGCGCTGCTCGTACTCGCGCAGCTGCTGCGTGTTGGTGGCGGCGTGCAGCGCCACGGGCAGCGGCAGGTGGTGCTCGGCGCGCCGCTCCTCTACGCACAAGTATTAGTACAAGACTTACAGTCTCTGCCCGGAGGCCTCGGCCTGCGCCCTGCGCTGCTCGTACTCGCGCAGCTGCTGCGTGTTGGTGGCGGCGTGCAGCGCCACGGGCAGCGGCAGGTGGTGCTCGGCGCGCCGCTCCTCTACGCACAAGTATTAGTACAAGACTTACAGTCTCTGCCCGGAGGCCTCGGCCTGCGCCCTGCGCTGCTCGTACTCGCGCAGCTGCTGCGTGTTGGTGGCGGCGTGCAGCGCCACGGGCAGCGGCAGGTGGTGCTCGGCGCGCCGCTCCTCTACGCACAAGTATTAGTACAAGACTTACAGTCTCTGCCCGGAGGCCTCGGCCTGCGCCCTGCGCTGCTCGTACTCGCGCAGCTGCTGCGTGTTGGTGGCGGCGTGCAGCGCCACGGGCAGCGGCAGGTGGTGCTCGGCGCGCCGCTCCTCTACGCACAAGTATTAGTACAAGACTTACAGTCTCTGCCCGGAGGCCTCGGCCTGCGCCCTGCGCTGCTCGTACTCGCGCAGCTGCTGCGTGTTGGTGGCGGCGTGCAGCGCCACGGGCAGCGGCAGGTGGTGCTCGGCGCGCCGCTCCTCTACGCACAAGTATTAGTACAAGACTTACAGTCTCTGCCCGGAGGCCTCGGCCTGCGCCCTGCGCTGCTCGTACTCGCGCAGCTGCTGCGTGTTGGTGGCGGCGTGCAGCGCCACGGGCAGCGGCAGGTGGTGCTCGGCGCGCCGCTCCTCTACGCACAAGTATTAGTACAAGACTTACAGTCTCTGCCCGGAGGCCTCGGCCTGCGCCCTGCGCTGCTCGTACTCGCGCAGCTGCTGCGTGTTGGTGGCGGCGTGCAGCGCCACGGGCAGCGGCAGGTGGTGCTCGGCGCGCCGCTCCTCTACGCACAAGTATTAGTACAAGACTTACAGTCTCTGCCCGGAGGCCTCGGCCTGCGCCCTGCGCTGCTCGTACTCGCGCAGCTGCTGCGTGTTGGTGGCGGCGTGCAGCGCCACGGGCAGCGGCAGGTGGTGCTCGGCGCGCCGCTCCTCTACGCACAAGTATTAGTACAAGACTTACAGTCTCTGCCCGGAGGCCTCGGCCTGCGCCCTGCGCTGCTCGTACTCGCGCAGCTGCTGCGTGTTGGTGGCGGCGTGCAGCGCCACGGGCAGCGGCAGGTGGTGCTCGGCGCGCCGCTCCTCTACGCACAAGTATTAGTACAAGACTTACAGTCTCTGCCCGGAGGCCTCGGCCTGCGCCCTGCGCTGCTCGTACTCGCGCAGCTGCTGCGTGTTGGTGGCGGCGTGCAGCGCCACGGGCAGCGGCAGGTGGTGCTCGGCGCGCCGCTCCTCTACGCACAAGTATTAGTACAAGACTTACAGTCTCTGCCCGGAGGCCTCGGCCTGCGCCCTGCGCTGCTCGTACTCGCGCAGCTGCTGCGTGTTGGTGGCGGCGTGCAGCGCCACGGGCAGCGGCAGGTGGTGCTCGGCGCGCCGCTCCTCTACGCACAAGTATTAGTACAAGACTTACAGTCTCTGCCCGGAGGCCTCGGCCTGCGCCCTGCGCTGCTCGTACTCGCGCAGCTGCTGCGTGTTGGTGGCGGCGTGCAGCGCCACGGGCAGCGGCAGGTGGTGCTCGGCGCGCCGCTCCTCTACGCACAAGTATTAGTACAAGACTTACAGTCTCTGCCCGGAGGCCTCGGCCTGCGCCCTGCGCTGCTCGTACTCGCGCAGCTGCTGCGTGTTGGTGGCGGCGTGCAGCGCCACGGGCAGCGGCAGGTGGTGCTCGGCGCGCCGCTCCTCTACGCACAAGTATTAGTACAAGACTTACAGTCTCTGCCCGGAGGCCTCGGCCTGCGCCCTGCGCTGCTCGTACTCGCGCAGCTGCTGCGTGTTGGTGGCGGCGTGCAGCGCCACGGGCAGCGGCAGGTGGTGCTCGGCGCGCCGCTCCTCTACGCACAAGTATTAGTACAAGACTTACAGTCTCTGCCCGGAGGCCTCGGCCTGCGCCCTGCGCTGCTCGTACTCGCGCAGCTGCTGCGTGTTGGTGGCGGCGTGCAGCGCCACGGGCAGCGGCAGGTGGTGCTCGGCGCGCCGCTCCTCTACGCACAAGTATTAGTACAAGACTTACAGTCTCTGCCCGGAGGCCTCGGCCTGCGCCCTGCGCTGCTCGTACTCGCGCAGCTGCTGCGTGTTGGTGGCGGCGTGCAGCGCCACGGGCAGCGGCAGGTGGTGCTCGGCGCGCCGCTCCTCTACGCACAAGTATTAGTACAAGACTTACAGTCTCTGCCCGGAGGCCTCGGCCTGCGCCCTGCGCTGCTCGTACTCGCGCAGCTGCTGCGTGTTGGTGGCGGCGTGCAGCGCCACGGGCAGCGGCAGGTGGTGCTCGGCGCGCCGCTCCTCTACGCACAAGTATTAGTACAAGACTTACAGTCTCTGCCCGGAGGCCTCGGCCTGCGCCCTGCGCTGCTCGTACTCGCGCAGCTGCTGCGTGTTGGTGGCGGCGTGCAGCGCCACGGGCAGCGGCAGGTGGTGCTCGGCGCGCCGCTCCTCTACGCACAAGTATTAGTACAAGACTTACAGTCTCTGCCCGGAGGCCTCGGCCTGCGCCCTGCGCTGCTCGTACTCGCGCAGCTGCTGCGTGTTGGTGGCGGCGTGCAGCGCCACGGGCAGCGGCAGGTGGTGCTCGGCGCGCCGCTCCTCTACGCACAAGTATTAGTACAAGACTTACAGTCTCTGCCCGGAGGCCTCGGCCTGCGCCCTGCGCTGCTCGTACTCGCGCAGCTGCTGCGTGTTGGTGGCGGCGTGCAGCGCCACGGGCAGCGGCAGGTGGTGCTCGGCGCGCCGCTCCTCTACGCACAAGTATTAGTACAAGACTTACAGTCTCTGCCCGGAGGCCTCGGCCTGCGCCCTGCGCTGCTCGTACTCGCGCAGCTGCTGCGTGTTGGTGGCGGCGTGCAGCGCCACGGGCAGCGGCAGGTGGTGCTCGGCGCGCCGCTCCTCTACGCACAAGTATTAGTACAAGACTTACAGTCTCTGCCCGGAGGCCTCGGCCTGCGCCCTGCGCTGCTCGTACTCGCGCAGCTGCTGCGTGTTGGTGGCGGCGTGCAGCGCCACGGGCAGCGGCAGGTGGTGCTCGGCGCGCCGCTCCTCTACGCACAAGTATTAGTACAAGACTTACAGTCTCTGCCCGGAGGCCTCGGCCTGCGCCCTGCGCTGCTCGTACTCGCGCAGCTGCTGCGTGTTGGTGGCGGCGTGCAGCGCCACGGGCAGCGGCAGGTGGTGCTCGGCGCGCCGCTCCTCTACGCACAAGTATTAGTACAAGACTTACAGTCTCTGCCCGGAGGCCTCGGCCTGCGCCCTGCGCTGCTCGTACTCGCGCAGCTGCTGCGTGTTGGTGGCGGCGTGCAGCGCCACGGGCAGCGGCAGGTGGTGCTCGGCGCGCCGCTCCTCTACGCACAAGTATTAGTACAAGACTTACAGTCTCTGCCCGGAGGCCTCGGCCTGCGCCCTGCGCTGCTCGTACTCGCGCAGCTGCTGCGTGTTGGTGGCGGCGTGCAGCGCCACGGGCAGCGGCAGGTGGTGCTCGGCGCGCCGCTCCTCTACGCACAAGTATTAGTACAAGACTTACAGTCTCTGCCCGGAGGCCTCGGCCTGCGCCCTGCGCTGCTCGTACTCGCGCAGCTGCTGCGTGTTGGTGGCGGCGTGCAGCGCCACGGGCAGCGGCAGGTGGTGCTCGGCGCGCCGCTCCTCTACGCACAAGTATTAGTACAAGACTTACAGTCTCTGCCCGGAGGCCTCGGCCTGCGCCCTGCGCTGCTCGTACTCGCGCAGCTGCTGCGTGTTGGTGGCGGCGTGCAGCGCCACGGGCAGCGGCAGGTGGTGCTCGGCGCGCCGCGTGTAGCGCACGGCGCCGGACGCACCGCAGCGTATGCGCTCCTCCACGCAGAAGCGCAGGCAGTCCGCCGGGTTCGCCTTGTGGCGGCTGTGGCGCTGGAAATATTAGTCAAAACTAAACATCCACTCTTATTTTATCTACGGAACCCGGAGCCCCCTGGCCTGGTTTACGAATGGCAGCAATTGGCAAAGCGAACTGAGGCGCGACGAATGGCGCGGTCTGTTCATGAGTTCCCGCGCTCACTCTGCTGGGCGGATTCGCGCGTACCACGAAATACCAACACAATTTTTTTGTTCTCGAAAGAAATCAGAATGGCAACGTAACAACTGGCCGTTTTGCTTTCTGTTTTCGCTGGTAGCTGCTGATGCTCTATGTGAGAGCAGCTGGAGCAATGTTTATGTAATTTCATAAAGAATACTAGAAACCTAAGTGACCATAAATTGGTCTTTGTTAATTCAAGATGAACAATAAATAATAATTATGTATATTCTTGATGGCAGATTGACGACACTTTAAATGATATTAAATTCAAGTAGTGTGGAGTTGTTAGGTTACCTGTAGAAGCGTCAGCAGGTGCAGGTAGAACTCGTGCGCGTCCTGCTGCCTCTTGCTCATGAACTCGGGGTGGTCCTTGCCGACCAGGTTGCGGTACATGTGCGGGGACACTCCCGCTTGGAATCCGCCCTCGGCGCTCGGAAACGAGTAGCGACCGGATACTAAGCCGACGCCCAGTTTGGCACTGTAAAAGATAATGGTTTTTGTGCTATAATTCAACGGACGCACGTTGTATGTGATATGGCTCGATTTTTTTTTTACATTCCTTAAAAATCCAAAGATTGCAGTTTTAGGACCGAGATTATTACCGAGACGATAGAACGGTTTTCCTGGGGATTACGCTTGACTCAAGGCTACAATGGGGTCCTCATTTAACATCTCTTGCAGGACAACATATTTGAACAAATTGTGCTATAATTCAACGGACGCACGTTGTATGTGATATGGCTCGATTTTTTTTACATTCCTTAAAAATCCAAAGATTGCAGTTTTAGGACCGAGATTACTTTGAGTGTTTTTCGCTATTTCTCATCTTACCCGGATTAGACCATCTACACCTAATTGAATTTGAAATCCCTGTATGTTATAGATGTACTACTAGCCAGATGACATGCAAGCCACCTTCTTTTTCTAGAATATGCCGGTTTCCTTATGATGTTTTCTTTCAATGTTTAAGGAGCAGTGGATGCAAAATACACTCAACCAGACCTTTTGTTTTGTCCATTCAAATTTATAATACATTTTAGATAAGTATATATAAATTGAAACAATTTCTGGTATCCAATATATAGGAATACAGACGACGATTTTAGATGGTGTATAAGAGAGAGAATAGTTTTTTAATCGATTTACAGAATAATTATTGTATCTCTTATACGCCAGACATTATGAAATATATACTATATAATATGGAGTATAGAAAACCAAATATAAGTATGACAATATTGATACATAAATTATAACATTTATTTCCTACATTATTGTTATGCAAAACGTTTACACACAAACTTCATAACATATTCATAATAAATTTATTCAGTGCACAACCTTTGTCAAATTAAACTTAAACGAGTTTTATTATCGTTATATTAACACTTATTTTCAGTTTGATATGTTTTAGTACAAAAAAGAAGCGTAATGGGCTTAGGACCACCAAAATGCACAAAATAAAGTATTATGATCGATCCAGCGATCGATTTTTGGTGTCGTATATCTTCATTTTTTGTCTGTTTTTGTTAGTTGTAGTATAAATAAATTATGGCACTTCTGAAAACATTAAAATTAATATTGTCTTTACATTCTTAATGAAATATGCAAGTATAGGGGCCTCGAAGTGGTTGGTAAATTGGTCCTTTCATTGTGGATCGCGGGGTTACGGATCCCACGGGCAAGCTGCTCGTAAAATATTCACCACTTAATAAATACACTCGCACCTTCTTTGATTTATAAATAAATAAACGTAGTTATAATCTTGACGTCGTAAATCACGCCCTTTTGCAGGTCCAAAATTGGTTCACTGCTAATAATTTGGTTTTAAATGGGAAGAAAACGAAGTGCATAAGATTTGCTTTACCAAATGTCAAAAGTAGTGATTGTGATATAGTATTGAACAGGGAAAAACTAGAATTTGTCGACAGAACGGTTTTCCTGGGGATTACGCTTGACTCAAGGCTACAATGGGGTCCTCATTTAGCATCTCTTGCAGGACAACATATTTGAATAAATAATGAAAATGTGCTCTATTACTGATATGGAACCACCTAATTTTTTATGTGCACTGCATAAAAAATGTTCCTGTATATTAAACACATCTAATTTCTTTTTAAATATTGGATTTCTTGAATTGCCTAATTTTCGCTGTGCCAGATAGGGTTCATATTTACCTTTTACTTTGCTTTTCTCATCTATGTAATACATATGGAATGCAATAAAAAATTGTATACATACATAACATAAACATAATAGCCTTTTAACGTTCCCACTGCTGGGACACAGGCCTCTTCTCTAGGAGAGGGAATGGGCCGTAATCCACCACGCGGGCCCAGTGCGGGTTGGTGAATGTCACATGTCTTCGAATTTTTGGTTCTAGGACATGCCGGTTTCCTCACGATGTTTTCCTTCACCGTTTTGAGAGCAGTGGTGATGAAATGAATTACACAAATGCGCCTGGGTTGTAAAAAATTGTATATCGATCATTTACTTTTTAGGATATAATAGCTTTACTTGTAGGATTGGTTTGTGTGACATCAGGGTCTACATTTTATTTCGTGTGTGGTTTGAGTACTCACGTCTGTACATTGAAGTCATTGACCGGGTCCTCTGGGAAGGTGGAGAATATCTCGGGCGCGCCGTCCACGAAGCGACGCACGAAGTCAGGCATGCGGAACATTACCTAAGGACATATAAAAGGTTAAAATCATACAAATTAGAAACCTGTCTAGGAAGACTTCACAGCTACAAAACGCTATTGATAAACCCATTGGAGTTTACTTTAGTCATTCTTAGGCCCATTTAATTGTGGAGATATAATCAAATAACTTCTTCCGCTCTGTCAGAAGTCTGAATCGGAAGAAGCCTGAAGGAGTGTCAGGTCAGAATCTTACGACTAAAACCCAGCCGTAATCCTCCTAATGACTTTGACGTTTCAGGGCCGCGGTGCCTCTTTCGAACGAATTCCTGCACCCTAGCAGGCACTGACCCTATGGGGCCCCGTCTTCTTTGCTGATGGCTCCTTGTGGCGCGCGTGGAACACGACGGGCATGGACTCGGACCTGGTTGCTATCAGGCGGCGAGCCACCCATAGCTCGCCGTCCGCAGACCCGCGCAGTAGGGGCACGGAAATCACACTTCTTCTGTTGCGGCAGCTGGGCGTGAGGTTCCCCTCGCCGCTGCGCTGGTACATCTATCACCTGTAGCTACGCGCTGGTACAAACCTGCACGACGCTGTTGATGTAGCAGGTGTTGCCGAGGTTGTTGAGGCCGGTGAGCGCGGGCCCGCAGCTCGCTGCCCGACTCCTGCAGCGTGTTCCACTGGTACATCTATCACCTGTAGCTACGCGCTGGTACAAACCTGCACGACGCTGTTGATGTAGCAGGTGTTGCCGAGGTTGTTGAGGCCGGTGAGCGCGGGCCCGCAGCTCGCTGCCCGACTCCTGCAGCGTGTTCCACTGGTACATCTGTCACCTGCAGCTATGCGCTGGTACAAACCTGCACGACGCTGTTGATGTAGCAGGTGTTGCCGAGGTTGTTGAGGCCGGTGAGCGCGGGCCCGCAGCTCGCTGCCCGACTCCTGCAGCGTGTTCCACTGGTACATCTATCACCTGTAGCTACGCGCTGGTACAAACCTGCACGACGCTGTTGATGTAGCAGGTGTTGCCGAGGTTGTTGAGGCCGGTGAGCGCGGGCCCGCAGCTCGCTGCCCGACTCCTGCAGCGTGTTCCACTGGTACATCTGTCACCTGCAGCTATGCGCTGGTACAAACCTGCACGACGCTGTTGATGTAGCAGGTGTTGCCGAGGTTGTTGAGGCCGGTGAGCGCGGGCCCGCAGCTCGCTGCCCGACTCCTGCAGCGTGTTCCACTGGTACATCTATCACCTGCAGCTATGCGCTGGTACAAACCTGCACGACGCTGTTGATGTAGCAGGTGTTGCCGAGGTTGTTGAGGCCGGTGAGCGCGGGCCCGCAGCTCGCTGCCCGACTCCTGCAGCGTGTTCCACTGGTACATCTATCACCTGTAGCTATGCGCTGGTACAAACCTGCACGACGCTGTTGATGTAGCAGGTGTTGCCGAGGTTGTTGAGGCCGGTGAGCGCGGGCCCGCAGCTCGCTGCCCGACTCCTGCAGCGTGTTCCACTGGTACATCTATCACCTGTAGCTATGCGCTGGTACAAACCTGCACGACGCTGTTGATGTAGCAGGTGTTGCCGAGGTTGTTGAGGCCGGTGAGCGCAGGCCCGCACAGCGGCCGCAACTCGCTGCCAGACTCCTGCAGTGTGTTCCACTCGCCGCTGCGCTGGTTCAGCTCTAGCTCAAGTTCCACCATAGATTTGTCAGTCTGAAATGTGATAAGGGGCTTGAATATGTAAATACTGATTAATTATAGCAGTATAGGCTAGATTCAAAATCAAAATTAATTTATTCAAACTAGGCTAAGCGACAACACTTTTTGAACGTCAAATTTTCCATAAAAACAGTCCCCCAAAACGCCCACCCGTCACGACTTCCTAGTGTTTTAGCTGTGAAGAAGAAGGAGATTGTAGCCCAGTCCCAGAATAGTCGAGAAAAGGCTAGTAGATTTACTGACTTGAGTTTGTGACTTTTGTAACATAAGAACCAGCATGGTAAACAATTGCCATCTACAGTAATGGCACCTAGATTCAGTGCTTAAGGGAGTCTTGTAGCAGTGTTGATAAACAATACCTTCTGTAATTGCTGCACATTGATGCCGAAGTGCTTGAGATGGTCGGCAAGGAAAGGATCTTCCACCATGTCGTCCTCAGCGTACGAGAACACGTCTCCCTTCCCGTCAGCTGTGATGGTGCCCAGTTTAACGGCTAGTGGGAAACCTGTCTCACGGTAGTGCTCAACCTGTGGGTAAGAAACAGTTATAAAGTTTGAATTTTGAAAAGATTTGCTTTAGGGCTGAATTACTTTATAAAATGACTAACTGCCACTCGCGTGAATGTCTAAAAGTATCCCGAGAGTACATACTCCCGGGATAAAAGTATCCTATTTATTATTCCAGAGTATAATCTACCTCTGTGCCAAATTTCATCAAGATCCTTTCAGCCATTCCAACATGATTGAGTAACAAGCATTATTCATCCAAACTTTAGCTATAATATTAGTTTAGATAGTATATGTAAGATGCTGCCTATTAGAACATACTTAAGTAAGACTCCTATTAAGGGCAGGCCTATACCTTTGCCACAATTTTCTAGTGTTTTAACTTTGAAGCATGATATAGGGAAGAGTTTCAAGTCTTTCTGGAAATTGTTTGGAAAAAGAAACTGAGCATATATTTATTTGATAGAGAAGTTTTGATATTTGGTTTGATATTGTTGAAGATTTTACCCATAAGCATTTTTTTAAATTAGATTATTGTGTCCCACTGCTGGGAAAAGGCCCAAAGTCTACCAGACACTTTTTTTCCGTCACCTAGAACCAGCCTTCGTGGTGCGCATATATAACCCGTACGAATTAACTGTGCACCTCGCTGGAATGCGACCCCTCTCCCGCTTCCCCGCGCGGCGCCCCGGGTTCGCTATGAGCGTTCAGTAGCCAACAGCACCGACAGTGTGACGTCACAGCGCCAGGTGCACAGTTAATTCGGACGGGTTGTAGGACACTATTTTCGTAAAAACAAATTGACAGATTGTCTACAATACTAACAGCATGATCGTTTCCGCCGGATCCGTCGAAGAAGCGGCGTCCGCACAGCACGGAGCCATCGGTCAGGTTGAGCCACAGGTTGGTGGTGAGGTCACACTTGTCGCACTTCCAGCCCGAAGGCGGGATCTTTACGCCGTTGTCCAACTGCTTCAGGTCTACGGCGTGACTGGAATGGAAGGCTGCTTTAGAGTAGGCTTCGGTATGAGAGAGGACACTCTTTTTCTTTATCTACCTACTGTTCTCTGAACGTTGCAGTTGCATTGGGTTGGCCTTATGGTAACTTTTTCCAGTCTTGGAATAGGGTAGTTGACTAAAAAAATCTAATTAATCCGTCAGGTAGATTTCCAAAAAATATTGGACACGTATTTTTTCTTTTTTCACGTAAACAAAAAATGAAGACGATACAGTGCGTTGAAAACACGTGTGACGTCACTACTCGCTACAATTTTTATTTATTTATTTATGTACACACGTGATACTTAAAAAATACAATTTTATACAAAATCGAGAGCACAAAGGTACTGCTTATTTCAATAGAAATTTCTTCCAGCAGACCTGCGACAGAAGAGTGGGATAAGAAATGTAGACACAGTGTGTAAAGAGACAGAGAAGGAAACTTAAAATATACTATACTAACTTAACTAAAGCATATTAACAACTATTTATACATACAAATCAAATTAAAATAAACATACAAACAAATATACACAAATAAATATATCTAAATACATACTTCTATATAAAATAATACATACGTAATAAAATATACAGAATCACAGTATAGTGGACAGATAATGCTCTTTCACTTCTTTTTTAAAGAGAGAAATATTTTTGCAGTCTCTTATTTTAGGTGGGAGTGAGTTCCATAAACGCACTGCATGAAAAGAGAAGGAGTGAGAATACGAAGGAGTATTATGAGATGGAAAGTTTAGGTGATGTTTAAGGTGGGACCTACACAGCGCATCTGCAGGGCGAGTAAACGAGAAACGATCACGCAGGTAGCCAGGATATGCAGGATTAAAAAGGATATTATAAAGGAGGCATAATATTCGAGTGTTCCTTCGAAGACGAATAGGGAGCCACTTGAGATCCTTGCGGAACTGAGAGACATGGTCGTATTTCCTCAGGCCAAAAACAAAACGGATGCACAGGTTTTGCAAGCGCTCAAGCTTGTTTAAAAGCTCCTCAGTGGCATCCAAGTAGCAGGCATCAGCATAGTCAATGATCGGCTGAATCAATGTTTGAGCTAAATAAATTTTAGATTTAAAGGGCAAAAAGGTTTGAAGAGTTTTTAAAGAGTGGAAGGAAAAGTGCACCTTACGACTAACCTCATTCACTTGCGCTCGCCAAGAAAGATTGCTGTCAATTAAGACACCCAGATTCTTTGATTTTTACCGAGCCGTGACGTCACAAGCCCCCACTCCTGATCTTTGACGCTTTGTATCTTCGTCAGTTTTTATAGATTTGATAAAGGAAAAAATACGTGTCCAATATTTTTCTATAATCTAACTGACGGACTAAATATAATCATATATTTTTTACTCAGGAAACATCCCTATTGATTGACAACGAAACATCTTCGGGGCTAACTTTTGAAAAGTGATGATTTCTAACCCAAAAGACGTGATGTAACAAGGTATTCTGGTTTAGAAAAGTATGGCGACTCACACAGAGACTTCGCGTTTCTCTCCGTCCCAAGTGCCCTGCAGGGCTGCGAGCTCGGCGATCTTGAACGGGGACTCCGCGTCGATCACTGCTTGGACGGCCTTGTTTACCTGCGCACGATATATAACTTGATTTATACCATTCTAAATCCAGCTAAGAGATTTATCCAGAACTAGCAGCGCCCCGCGTAGTTCCCGTAGGAATACGGGGGATAAAATATAGTCTATGTTACTCGCTTATAATGTAGCTTTCCATTGGTGAAAATAAGCTTAAAATCGGTCCAGTAGTTTCGGAGCTTATTCGGTACAAACAAACAAAAAAATCTTTCGTCTTTATAATACTAGTAAGTATAGATTACATTGTAAAGAATATTTTCCAAGTCACACATTTATATTGAGTCCTATCGAAAAGCTACTAGCTGTGTGAAACAGAGAATGGGAATCTTTTCCTAGCAGTAACTCTACTGCTAGGCAAAAGTATCCCTACTGTTTTTGTACCACTACCTTTGTATGACTAACTGTTAGACTATAGTCGAAAATATACAGAATCGTTTGGTAGGTAATGTTGTTATGAATTAACTGGACAGCTAACCATCAAATATTTTTTCACTGCTTCAAATAACAGTTATAATTGTGAAATTTCGAGATTATTTTAAGGAATAGAAATGACACAGCTAAGAAGGAATTGTGTCAATCGTCCTGTTACTATAAAGTTCTGATGAGCACTTTAACTAATAAGCATACTTTATAGGTGGAAAATGACGTACTTTTTCCTCATGAAATCATTTTTCAAACGGAACTTACAACTTCATGATTCGTGGCTAAATCTTAAGAGCCGTACGGGTCGATCTTCAAGGGGGAAGGTTCATATCTGACGGAACATGCGTCGCGTATTATCGGTCGCGTAACGCCAGAACAGACAAATGTATAGAAAAACACTTGACCGTTCACACTCAACCGATAATACGCGACGCATGTTCCGTCAGATATGAACCTTCCCTAAACAACGCTAGCCGAGGTCGGTCTGTGAACGGGCTGACCTTGACAGACCGCCTCCGTGCTTCGGAAAGCACGTTAATCCGTGGCCGTAACTTATATGGTTTACATAATAAAGAGTATTCTATTCTGTTAAGCCGTTGGCCGGCTGTAATTTGTAAATCTTTGGCAGTCGTTATAGATTATGAGAAGCTAATAAATCTGACACCAGTTTTGCCGAGAAGTACCGTGTTTCCCAGTTACTGGGTCGTAGAGGTCAGTTAGGCAGTCGCTCCACGTAAAATACTAGTACTCAGCTGAACCCAGTTTGACTGAACACCGACCTGAATATAGTTGGGAAAAGGATAAAGCAAATGATAAACTTACAATTTCTGGCAGGGTTGGGTTAGGCCAAGGGTACGTGTGGAAACCAGGCAGCACGACAATGCTGTAGTTATCTGTGTACGTGAACTTGGGCTTGCCGCACGCGGGATCGAACCCGCCTTCCACGCCGATCGCTAACCGCGTGATCTTCTTCTCTGGACCATCGCCGGTTTGTTCTGGCTCTGGGATCTGGTTTATAAACATTAAATTGTAAATTAACACTTTACGGTTCTATTTTTGATTCCGTATCCGAAATTCGACATTGCTTGTCTGCTTGATTTGTTTCAATATAGTATGAAGCCTTAAGGCCACGAATCCACGATATATTCTAGCACAGGGGTTTTCAACCTTATTCGTACCACGGCCCTTTTAGTATGAAGAAATATGTCGCGACCCCCCCTACCCGTTGTTTTTTTTTTTGTAACTAATATGGAATCCAATACATTTACTTATTTAATACATTTTCTTATTTTAAGAATTACGGTTCGATAAATACATAATTAATATTTTTTTTACATCGAATGCGTTTTCGATGCCGGCCGCCCCGTCGCACAGTGGATCGACGCCATACAAGCGAAGGGACATAGGCAACTCAAAAATACATGTGTCAATTTTTGAAAAACAAATCATGCCATCGTATAGGCCTACTTATAAGCTGTAAAAAACCTATGAAGCATTTTCTTATCGGAATCTTATATTGAGAGCTATGGCACCAAACGTGATTTTTTTGTATGGGAAACGGCATAAAAATTAGTATATCTTCTGAGTCCCTTCGTGTTTCGACTTGATTTTTTTATATGGTAATAAGACATATATTTGCTACATTTTCTCCGAACAAACATGGTGCGCCACTCGCACCCCTTATAAGGTACAAGCGTTGACCGATTTTTTCCTTATTATCTACAAATTGATTCATAAGTTATTATTTCGAAATATTTTGTCTCCAAATCTCACTTCACTGGTGACTTACTGATAAATTGGTTAGGTCAAAAATCATCGGTGCACTGATAATAGATTACCAGAAAACGTTTTATTGCACCCAATGTCTGGAAACGATTGTTGTTGACCACCTAACCATCGATTCTTGTCAAATTCTGTAAATCGATTTTTATTACACCTAATTAGGCCATTATCTGAGATCCCCTTATAATTACTGATTACCTCACCTTTTGTGTATTAATGAAGTTTTTGTTGTAATTCTTATCACTAGCTAATCTCTCTAAAAGGTATGTTTCTTTAATGTCGAACATAACCATCATTTTCAAGGAATCGATCAATAGCTAATTGATAATTATACTTTTGTTATAATTATCCTTCTCATTAGTACCAATTTTTAAACCATATAAATAGGTGCATTACTTGAAGTGCATCAGTTGTAATTTCATTATGTCTTTCCGTAGTTTCGTTACTTACCTCGACCTTTACGTTTCTCTACGTGATGGTGGTGATCTTCGGGTCTATAATCTATTATATACCTACATCTTTAAGAACAAACTGTAATGTTCAGTTAAGTGACAGTGTTGATAAAGAAGTATAAGATAAGTCTGGTGCCGTAAATTCTGTTATCGGATCTTTGCTAAGTGGACAAAATCTTCAAGAAGCCAGGAAAAATTTATGAAGAAGAATTCTTCCTGGTTGCAGACAGACATTCAATGGCCAGAAAATTGGAAAGAGAATTGTGCTCTAACAGAAGAAGGTATGAATGAGTCGTCTGAAGAACCAGCTGCGACAACATCCGATTCTTTTACAAATATTATAATGGACCCGGTATGTCGGGTTTCCGACACATCTACGTCAACTTCGATAGACAGCCGCAAATCTATCGAAGATCTATCAAGTAAACAAAAAAGTCGACGCACAGAAGCAACTTGCAGCATCAACAGTACGGAAGAAATCGTCTTCTCAGCTCAAACTAGCCTTAAATCGTCTGGAAAAAAAGATGTTGCTGAAATACTGCAATACCTTATGGAAAACCAAGACCAAGTTTCTAAAGTGAAACAATTTATTCAAATTGGAGAAATTAAAGAAATATCAACCCTAAAAGCATTAGCATTATTTATCACTTTGAGATTATCTAAGTTTCGCTATATAACACTAAGACATTTCAGTGAAAAAGAAGGAATTTGTAAATAATAATATCCTAGTTATTATAAAATTCAAGAAGAGAAGAAAAAGTGTTACCCTGATGACAGTAGTGCTATAACTATAACAGAAACCTCGGTTAAAATAACATTACAAGTATTGTTGGATTTAACTGTAAAGAGATTCTTTGAAAATGATGGTTATGTTCGACATTAAAGAAACATACCTTTTAGAGAGATTAGCTAGTGATAAGAATTACAACAAAAACTTCATTAATACACAAAAGGTGAGGTAATCAGTAATTATAAGGGGATCTCAGATAATGGCCTAATTAGGTGTAATAAAAATCGATTGACAGAATTTGACAAGAATCGATGGTTAGGTGGTCAACAACAATCGTTTCCAGACATTGGGTGCAATAAAACGTTTTCTGGTAATCTATTATCAGTGCACCGATGATTTTTGACCTAACTAATTTATCAGTAAGTCACCAGTGAAGTGAGATTTGGAGATAAAATATTTCGAAATAATAACTTATGAATCAATTTGTAGATAATAAGGAAAAAATCGGTCAACGCTTGTACCTTATAAGGGGTGCGAATGGCGCACCATGTTTGTTCGGAGAAAATGTAGCAAATATATGTCTTATTACCATATAAAAAAATCAAGTCGAAACACGAAGGGACTCAGAAGATATACTATTTTTTATGCCGTTTCCCATACAAAAAAATCACGTTTGGTGCCATAGCTCTCAATATAAGATTCCGATAAGAAAATGCTTCATAGGTTTTTTACAGCTTATAAGTAGGCCTATACGATGGAATGATTTGTTTTTCAAAAATTGACACATGTATTTTTGAGTTGCCTATGTCCCTTCGCTTGTATGGCGTCGATCCACTGTGCGTCGTCGCCGTTTGAAATTAGCTTTTCTTTCCGACTTATGTGAGCATTTAAATATATTGAACAAAAGTCTTCAAGGGTGGGATGAAAATGTCATCACTGCCAAAGACAAAACTCATGGATTTGTAAAAAATAGACTTGTGGTTATCGTCTCTGAATCAAAACAACTTAGATTCATTTTCTGCGACACAGTCTTTCGTTGAAGAAGTCGGGTCTGAGATAAACATCAAGGAATTTATACCTGGTATGATACTGGTGTTGGAAAAGTTAAAAGAAGAACTGTGTCGTCATTTCTCACTGCAAGAGATATCGAGGAATACTGGGCAAAGGTGGAGCAATCGTTTAAATTTGGAAAACGATTTTAATTCTGAGTGTAGCAAAAACGGATCCACGATGGGAAAAATTGGTGAATGAAAAACAAGCGCAACCTTCGCATTAACGATCCTCATACGTTTATTTCAATTTTTTGTTTAATGATAGATAAATGATTATGATGGAGAAGATCTCAGAAGTTATTATTATTTTTTGTTCATACAAATAATTAAGTATGTCTTTTAGTTAACATTTTTCTTAACAAATCTTTATAAATGTTATTGTTTTTTTACTGCTGTAGCTTTCCCAACCTTTAGCAACTCCACTATAAAAGCTTTGCGACCCCCCTGGAGAGGCTTCGCGACCCCCCTGGGGGTCGCGACCCACAGGTTGAAAAACCCTGTTCTAGCATATGAGAACACGATTGATAGAATCTGATTTTAAACAGGAGATTTCTCCAGCGAAGGCTTGTCGAGCCGAGCGATTCTCATTGTTCCACCCGCGCCGTTCCTATCCGCCCGCACTCTTTGCTTTTCGCGTTAATACTACTATACCGCTGCACCCGGTATTACTTGACACCAACACAGTTGGGAAAAGGCTAATCAGGTTGAATAATTTCAGCGTTCGCTAAAATGATTAACTTCGTACCGACCGCGACGATTGGGTCTATTCATTTTTTATTTCGTTAAAAACGATGAATGCTCGGTGTTTTATTGCAAGTGTACAGCCAGGTCTACTATGCCTTTAGTTGAGCGTGCAAAAACTATATTAATGTGCCTCAAGAAAGTTGTAATAAAAGGAAATTAATTTCCTTTACACTTTACAAAGGAAGTAAATTCTATCAGTCTTTCAATTTTAAATGGGATTACAGTATTTTATCCAAATAGATACGCTATTTTACCTCCTTTCTTCCTTCTTTGATACAGGGAAGCCAAGAAAAAAACCAGAGAAGGGCAGGTTTTGATACAGTTGTGCCAAGAGGAGCCAAATTCCAGAACCCTAGCACGCACTGACCCTATGGGGCCCCGTCTTCGTTGCTGACAGCTCTTTGAGGTGCCGTCGACCCGGACCTGGTTGCTATCAGACGACAAGCCACCCATAGCTCGCCGTCCGCAGGCCCGCGCCTACGGTGGCCGGGAGTCGCCCTGCGTTTCCCGACGCCCGGGGCGTCTTCTTCTGTTGCGGCGGTTGGAACGTGAGGTTTCCCTCTCTCGCACGCGGTCCGCCTCCTTTTCTTCTTCGCTAGCTATTACTGCTTCGCAGAAGGTGATCGCTTCCCATGCCTCCTCGCTCCGGATCATGGATTGAACCAGGGCCGGACGCGAGAGGTCGCCGCCGCCGATCGCCTCGAGGAGGACACGGCGTTGCTCCGCCCAAGCAGGGCAGACGGAGCAACATAGCTCAGTAGCTCCCTGGAGTCTCAGTTTTTGCCTGGTCAAAAGGGTTGCTCCCTTTAACCCTTACGGTACAATTGCGAAGTTATGGTACTTACAGGTTTCTTGTCCCTCTTAATGTGTAAGAAGACATTGTTGCCTGTCTTCTGGAAGTACTGCTCGACGTAGTTGCGCCCGAAGCCAAGGTAACTCACCAACGAGACATAGAGGCCTGTGTCCGACTCCTGAAACAAGGCCAAAGTATTATCATGCAGCTCTGTGAGGAAATCTAATATTTTCCTAATCAGTAACAATTCTTATATTTTTCTTAGTTATTTTCTAACAAGCAAGTAGTTTATTTTGCAAAACCAGCATAGTTAGCAACATTTTGAATTTGTTGTTTTGGTGCTAATGAACAAAATCTCTTTTGATGAAACAAGTAGAAATAAAGTGACACACAAATGGGTAAGTGTATTTTATAAAACTTTTCTTTTATGCTAAAACCACAACATTTAAAAAAGCGCCCCCATAATTTACATACACTTGATAACAGTTATCACTTTCCTGCAAAAAACATGGGGGCAGGCAGACAATGCCCCATTCCACTCACAACACTGGCAAAATCAGTACTGTATTCAGTTACCATATATTGTTGAAAATTTTAACAAAAAATGTTGAATTCTGTAGATTTATACTTGGGAAGCTTTCTAATACTTTGTGGTTTTACATTAAGTTTGTTCAATCTGAGAAGAATAGTGAAAGAAAGAAATGCTTCCTTCCCTTCCATTCTGTTATCAGAGAATATACTCCTGACATGCATCGGAATCGCCTTCATAAGCCGAGCTGTCTACAAACTAAATCCTTTTAATGTGGAAATGGGTGACATGGAAGAGAGATCAGTTGTGCTGAAACACGAAGACATCAGCTGCAACTTTACATCAATTTTTATGACCTATGGTCCCTTTATTGTGTCCCTGGTGAACAGTTTCCTAAGCTTGATCATTGACAACTACATGCATTACAAGATTATAGCCGATGTGAAGAAGGGTGAAGAAGAAAGTGCAGTGCGAGAACTGGGGGATCATTTTATACAAGAGGCCAGAAGCACAATGAAACATCTATTTTCATTCTGGAAAAAGTATTTTAGTTTCATAACTGTGGCTGTACAGTGGATCTTACCTGTTCTTATAACACTTTCCATGTACTCAATGAATGTTAAAGAACGTAATGTATCTCTGAGTGATGTCCGAAGTTTAAGTGGTTCCTGTATGTCTGTGCTGGATGTTAGTAAGAACAATTGCTCTACAATCATTAATATGAACAACACACTTCAGTTACGTACACACATGCCAAATCATTTTGAAATGTATGAGAATTATCCAAACAATACAGGAGAAAAGTTTGACTCTATAGTGAATAATGTTTACAAAATAATTGCTAATCTACAAAATGAAACTCATTACACAGATATAAATGTGTCAACAGCCCCATTGTTCAGGACAACAAAGGTAGAGCAAGATAACTGCATGAAAATATGTTTTTTAGATAATAAAAATCTACTTTTGTTCATGTTTGTTGTTACCATTGTGAGTTATTTTGTACCCATCACTATTTCAACTGTAATATTGACCAAAATACATGTGATGGAACTAAAAAAGCAGAATGTCAAGACTTATGTAAGTAGAGAACTGCTTTACAACATCTTGTTTTGGAGTCCAGTAATGCTTGATACATTTTTATCTCTCACATTATGTTCCTATACTATGAATGGGATGAGGACTTCTATTTTTAACATTATAGCAAATGTGTATCAAGCTGTGAAGAACTTCATGAACACTAAATATTTTAAGGATAATACTGTTAGTCCAATTTGAATGCAATAGGAATTATGTGACATAAAAGTAATAGGTGTTATTTAAGTGAATTATTATTTTTCTGAATAAAGACTAAAAATGAGCTTAGTATGCCTTTTTTTAAAGTAATAATGTTCTGTTGCAAAATATCACCATGACTCTAATTAAAAATCTCAGGACTTCAGGATTTGTATACAGTCTGATAAAAATGGATTCAGAGGCTAGCGTAAATAGCAGATTTTTAATAGATTACAGTTTTGAACCCGTTGTACCTAAATATTATATCAAGAAGCGACCCGCCCCACTAAAGCTTTAAGTTTTCGTAAAAACAATGAGTATTCCTGTAAAACTTCTCTTCCTAATTATCGTTCACGGCTCCTGCCTAGTTTCCTCATAGAATAAAATATAAGATATCAGTTCTTTATCTCATCAGGTTCTACCGCCTACACAAACAAAAAAACGAATTCGCACCAAACAGACCAGATTTTTATCAATGGAGAAACCCCTAAAAATTATATACAATGGTACAATTTGCCGATTTAACCGTTTCAAAGCAAAACTGAGTGCAAACGATTCCATTGAACATATATTTAATAATTATAGAAAAATAAATTCTAGGTTATGATAAAAAGTGCAACTCACCGGATTGTCAAAAGAATATACACACTCATCCTTGTAGATCAGTTGCTGAGAGTTGGGTACTTTGATTTTAGATATATGAGGTGTTAAAAGATCTAACGACGCCATGTCGTAGTTTTAAACAGGTAAACGAAATTTATAAAATGTATGTATTTTTTCCCGATCAAGTCGCGTCGAACCAAAAATACACTCGATCTATAGTGATGAGCACATTGCGCGCGCGGAAGTTTAGTTTTACTATACCATAATCGACTGCCATCAATCGACTAAATGCAGAATAGGCGTGTGTAACTCTTTGCGGAACCGACTCACTGATCCGGATCACTGAAGTGATTCAAAAGATTGGTTCACTAGCAACGTTTCAAATGCATCATTTGGATCTGGAACACTTCGCGCGACACGTCGCTCGCGAGGCGACTGAGCCACGAGCGAAAGAGACAAATTGAGACACTGAGTAACTAAACTATTGACTCGCGCGCGTCGTATGAGAAGTGTATCATTCAATTCGTACGGATTTTCGCTGTCAGTATTCATGGACGTAAAAAGGACCACTAAGGCGCTTATGTATCAAACACTATACGGTCGTTTTTTGCATGCAATGTGTGTATTAACAAGTTATCATTTTACGTTGATGCGGCACTTGTAATAATGATTGTTTATGTTCGTTCGCGCTTGTTTACGAAAACTTATTGAGTTCCAATTGAGTTCTGTTTAGAATTTCTTTGCGTAGTGATGATTATTGTAATAAACGCCCGCGACGTAACTTTGTGTATTCGAAACATTCTGTAGGTAATTGAATCTTTTGAGTCGATGATCCAAATGAGCCAAATGAAACATATCAGTGTTCCGGAACATTTCAGTGTTCCAGATACAAATGTTCCAATCGCAAAAATGATACACTTTGCCCGCCTCTAATGCAGAAGTATGCGAATTTCTGATTTTTTTAATTTAATTAAAAACTATGTGAACATATTCTTTAATCTTGGTGAACATATTCTTTAAACTCGGAACCAAACCAACCCCAAACTATTTAGGTTTCAGCCAAGAATACTCCAAGGCCAGTTCCAAAGCCAACCGTAGATTACCGTACTTTTGTGACCTGCAAACTTAGGCTTATGTGTGACATAAGATATACATAATTAGGAGAAGACCTGTGGATGTACAGAAATAGTCTACAACACCGTATATTGAATTGCACGCTTCTAGACATCCAAGTTGCTATTTTAAAATATTTATTTTATTTTTTTCCTAACAAATTGCGCCTGTATCCTCCCATATCCTTTAAAAAATTATTTTGCTTGCTCGACAGGGTCCATAATTGATTCGATGTTTTATATGTACATAAACAATAAGGACCAGAATGCAATAAAGTATAGAGTATTGAAGTTTCACATTGACCATCTCAATGAAGTTTCAGGACGAAAATAAAGTCAATGTCAAATGTCATCTTTGACTCAAAAAACGAGTTTTGTTTCTCTGTTCTCCCATTCAAGCAGTTTTCAGCTTTATCTAGTTATTGTAAAGGTCAAATTGCTGAGCGTGATTGTTCCATTTACTTAGCAAAAATTCAAAATAATGAAAACAAACATTCTTTCATAAAAAGTTTATCTGTTTAGTATTTGTGTAGTACGTTAGTACAAAGTTCACTTCCATACGCTGCCAAGTTTTAATTTCAAACAAAATGCCTCTAAAACTGTACTGCGATCTTATGTCACAGCCCTCGAGGGCTCTCTATATTTTATTGAACTCAATAAAATGTAATTTTGAGCCTAAATTCATCAATTTACGTGGAGGTAAGTTTGATTGGATGCCCCCTTTTTTTGTATTAAAATAGGTACTTAGGTACCTACCGTATTTTTTTTATTATAATATGTAGTATCAAATATGCTCCTTCTGAAAAAGGTGCTCAGACAGTTACAGTGTCATCACAATAGATCAGTCTTTATACCTGGACACAGATATCACTTGGTACATGGGTTTCTAAGCAGTTTGCAGATCACACTACCCAAGTACCCAGTGTTGGTATCAGTTACCAACACTGGGTACCACCAGTGGTGATATCAGTTACTTACCTTATTTTTAACCGACTTCCAAAAAAGGAGGAGGTCCTCAAGTCGACTGTATTTTTTTCTTTTAAGGTGTATCCCATAGCTAAGATAAATTTTAATTTTTCAGCTGAACACTATTCTGAGGAGTTTACTGCAATAAATAGACTCCAGAAGGTTCCTGTGATAGATCATGATGGATTCATATTAACTGAAAGGTATCTATGTTAATATCCACAAGTGTAGTTATAGTTTTCACATATGGGAGTGCGAGTGGCTAAACTAAACTAATTTATGCTCAGATTTCGAGCAGAATTAGACAGAATTTTATTTGACGTTATAGTAAATTTTTTTTTGGTCACGGATTATCTGTGCTCTGTTCTAAGATATTCACAGTGGACATGACCATGGCAGCAAAGCATTTTGCAAAAGATAACATAAAATAATTACATCTGCCATGAAGCCTACTTTATACTTAGTGCTGACTTATTTTTGTTCAGTATTTACAACAAAATTTTTTTATAAAAAAAATACTAATTTCTAAATAAAATATACCTTTTTTAACGCCGACTTTCGAAATATACTTTTTAGTTCTTTTTATTTAGATCTGTTGTATTTGTTTGGAAATTTTATTAGTTTTTTATTTGTCAGTTTTTAGTAGTGACACTACACAACTAAATTGACATTATTCCCATAAGGAGGTTAAGGTCAGTTAAGGACTTATTTTGTGTGCCTTTACAGATCAAGTCCAGACTTTTTTTTACTATAAGTTTCTTCTTTTATTTTACTTACTTCTTCTTCTTTTATTTTACTTATAAGTTTCAAATTTGCAACACTAGATGGCACAGTCTACTTCGTGCAAGTTCCCCTAAACGGAGGGTGCAGGAAGTATAGGCCGAAGCACAGGTCAAATATTTACATTGTAAAAGGAGAAACGGTATTAAAAAATAAAACATCGCGTTTGTCAGTTTTTAACCGACATCCAAAAATGAAGTAGGTTCTCAATTCAACTGTACTTTTTTTTTCTGTGCATCATAATTTTGTACTGAGTGTATGGATTTTGATGATTCTTTTTATATTCGAAAGCTGGTGCTTGTCTTGTGGTCCCATTAAAATTTGATTGACTACTAGTATTTGAGTTATCCCTAATAATACGTGGCTTAGTCTACATTGATGATGTTCTCATTCCCTGTTGTTGATGTAGAATGAAAAAATAAAATTGTTTGCGATGGTTTGGAAGAGCATCTTAGTATTTCAACGTGTTTCCCTTTCTAGTTTGGTGAAGATCTGATGAAGAACAGAGATGATAGGAAACGGAACTCTTCAATAAATTATATCAAATCTTTTGGAATTGCTGAAATCGCTTTAATCGAAATAACTTTAATTTCGGAAGTTGGTGTTCAAAAAACGAAAAAGCAACCAAAACAACTGAGTTCCGAAAGTAAAGTTATTTTGTGAATAGTCTCATTCCCAAACCTTGACTGGTCATAAGAATATAAATATGTATACAGTCAACAAATCAACTAAAAATTGTATAAATTTAACAGTGAACTACGGAACCCTTCACTATGCGTGGTCCGACACGCACTTTGCCGGTTTTGAAGAGTCCCATTGTCTATCTCCGAAGTTCTTCATCAGATCTTCACCAAATTCAAATGGGACCAGTCCGGTAACATACTATTCCAAACAAAAAAAGAATCATCCAAATCAGTTGACAACTGGCGAAAATATCGCTGAACAAACATAAAAAAGTCCAATTTTCTCAATTCGACTTTTTTTGAAGTCGGTTGAAAACATTGTATTCCTCAGTAATTGGGTTGTGGACGTCAGATATGCTGACTCTTCACATAACATACTGGAATTCAGCTGTTTGCATTTAAAATTGCCACTGAAGTAGTTGGGAAAAGCCTAGACAGATTATAACGATTCCCATAGGTACTATACCTACTACTGCCTAAGAATAAAATATTGTATCATTTTTTCCAGCGTTGCCATTCTCAAATACTTATCCAGAGAGAATGTTATACCAGACAGTTTGTACCCAAAGGAGTCGAAAGCCCAAGCAAGAGTTGAAGAGTTTCTGGAGTGGCAGCATGCTGGGTTGAGGCTGCACTGTGCTATGTACTTCAGGATAAAAGTAAGTAAAACAGGTGCGGTCGCAATCATAAACTTTGGTCACATGAATATGAATAGTACTGTTACGAGCTTGGGATTCTTGACAATAAAAACAGACTGGTAAACAAAAATAGTCACTTTAATTAAACAACAAAAATACACTTACTTTAGCTTAAGCAACAACCATTTACAAATGGCAGCTCTCTCCGAGCATTTCTCCATCTATGGTACAGGACCTGAATCACTAAGCTGTCCCATTGGGCCTCAATAGCTTTTTGACCTCGAACTCATGGCTGACACGTCAGTCCATGTGGACTTAGCAGCACTAGCCTTCATCCATTCCAGAATCGGCTTGACGTCCAAATCTTTCTGCTGTGCACATCGTAGGCTTTCCTCACACTCGATCGTTGCTGAGGTCTATCTTGAGTACCCTCATAGGTACAAATTCTTTACCCTCTGGCCCAGTACAATGCATCTGCGTTGTCATTAGAGATCGGCTTTCTTCCATTGCTTGTAGGCAACTGGATTGAAGATGACCTCTTTGACCATAGCTGTAGCATCTAGGGCTCTACCCTTTAAAACGCATAGCTTCTACTTAGATACGATACGTTAGATTTTCTTTTTGTCGTAAGTACATACATATAAATGTTTATTTGTCAAATGAAGCGTAACCTATAGAACTAAGGATGCTAAAGCGAGCGAAGCGAGATCGAAAAAAAACTTTGTACCTTGTCTCCAACAGATTTTCTTTGTAAAAAGAAGCAAAATCTGAGAAACAGATAATAATTTTATTTTATTTTATTGTAAATTTTAAAGTTAATTTATATTATATATAATTGTGATCTGAAATGGATTGAAATAAATGAATTAGAATTTTAATAAAACAGACCTTATCAATGTCATCATGACGACGGAATAAAGGGACAAAAAGCCAATCACGGTGATTGACTCTTTTGACCAGTCTGTGATAAGAAAATGTGTGCATAATTACAAATAAAGAACAGCCCACTCTACTGTACAAATGCAAGAGGTCCACTTCGTAACATAAACATGATGATACCAGTAACCCATAATGAAACAATTCTCAATATGGTTTCTTTTTTACGACACAAAAGCTCCTGGCTATATAATACAGGGATCGATGTTATAGTGTAGCAACACTTGCCGAGGTCGGTCTGTGGATGGGTGACCGTATGAACATACCAAGACTCCTCCGACTGCCGAATATCTACAATTGACAGCCGGGACCAACGGCTTAAGCGTGCTTTCCGAGGTACGGAGGCATCTCGGTATGTTAAGATGGTCACCCATCCACAGACCAACCTCAGCAAGTGTTGCTTAATCTTGGTCACGAACTTCGTTTACGTACCTACATGCTAAGCATTATTTTAAAGACATTAAACCATGAATGGTAAACAACGTAATAAGTTACCGTTCCGTTTATTACGTTGCCGTAATAAATTGGAAAAAAGGTCGAACAACCTCTACGGCTTTCCAGTTTTAACCTGGAATCCCATATGGCACCGCTTATAAGTTATGACTTAGTCAACCAAGTAAATGTGCATTTACAGACATGGGCGAACGTCATTCAAATTACATCATATGAATAACGCCATCTATCGACCATAGAGTTGACCTGTTATAATAATATGTAGTTCGGACGATATAACGATAAGATAATAAAATACTCACGTTTCATTTACTACGTATTAAAAGTTTCACAAATCACTCAAAAATATATTTTGGTGCTATTTACATGCATTTGAAATTAAATAGTAATGGTAGGTACTAAACTATTACTATTTTATTTCAATAGATGGCGTTGCATGTATGTGCTTCACGTAATGATAAGTAATTTCTTCTTGAAAACTTTAAATCAAAATAACTTTTGATACATTGAAGCGATTGCAATGAAACAATAACTAAGTTATACTCTAAGTTACGTACAATTTTAATGTATAAAGGTTTTCTATATTATTTTAGTACTTTCTAAGTGATCCGTGCACATTTGAACAAACAAACAGATAAACAAACAAATATTTAAAAAAATGCTAGGAATGAGTTCTGTTAGTTATCCATTAACTCCCTGGCTATTTTTTGTGAGGTTTTGTTGGAGTTGTGTTGTATGTAAAAACGACTCTTCTACAGATTTATTATATGTACAGATATAGATTGACTATGAATAAACTAGGTGACATTTACTTCCAGTATTTAAATCCTGCGATGTTTGGAAAGCCAACGGACGCTAGGACTCTCGCAGGATATGAGAGTCGCATGGAGGCGGCTCTTACAGAGTTTGACACCAAATGGCTAGGCAGAGGCACAGATTTTATTACTGGCAACACTCCCACAGTTGCTGACTTGCTGGCAGCATGCGAATTGGAACAGCCTCGTAAGTACCTACCTAGTTGATGTTATCATATGTTTTACCCAAGAAATTAGATGTCACAAAATCGTGACAAAATTAATCTGTCAAGTTTTAGTGGATACGATACGCGATCATTGACAAATACCTGCACTGTCTGAATCTTCGAAAGCCAATCACCTCACACATTTTTAACCTACAAGGTAGGTACTCCTAATATCTGGCAAGTTAAATAATTGTATGGAGTTTAAAAAGACTGACCTCTTAGATTATTTAGAGTTGTCAGCGAGAGAGACACTGGAACCATACTAATAATGATTGGTTTGTATCAAATAAATAATAGCCATCCGTATCAGTTGGTCATCAACGAAGATCATGCCATGTGTATGGTTGCGGCCCTGGAATGCAAAGGGCACAAGAAGGATTACGGGTGGGTTTTAGTCAGTAAGAGTCTGACACTCCCTTCCGCTCCGCCCAGAGCGGGAGAAGTCATTTGATGATTTCCCATCCAGAAAAAAAATCGTGTATACCAAAATTTTCAAATTACCCTATTTTGATAACCTATTTTTTCTTCCAGGAATGGCTGGTTATGATCCAAGCGAGAATTACAAGAATATTGAGGTTTGGTGGAAGAAAGTCCGGGTACACTTCAACCCGTACTACGACGAGGGACACGTCATAGTCAATAAGATAATAAAGAAAAACTCGAACATAGCTTCTAAGATGTAAAGCATAAAAGTTTTTTAACCCGTAACGAATGTTCTGGGTCTTACTGATCTGTGGTAAATGTAGGTAGGTACAACAACAGGCGTCCAGCAAAAAAAAAAAAAGTTGTTTGTTGATGTGAAACATCGGTTTATTCATTTTGAAAAACAAACTATTAATTGGGTTGGTTGAAATATTCGTTAGACTCTAGAGGATTCTGAATTCAAATTCTGTATAGAAAATTTGAATGAAGAATCTACTAATTTGTTGATATTGAAACTAATCATGTGGATATTTTCCCTAAGCTGCATTTAAGGGTATAATATTGTAAATAGCTTTTACAATATTCCTAGAATTTATAATAAAGGTTTTTTACAGATTTTTTTAATTTTATAGCAATGTATTTTTTTTTTGTAGGTAATTTGAATTATAAAATACTAGTTAGGGCACAAAGTGAATTTCCAATAATTTAAGGTGACAGGTAATTCGAGAAGGTATTTTAAGATTAATTACCTATGTATAATTGTGCAATAAAATAAGATCACTGTACCTATAAGCTGAATTTTAAATTTTGATAATTAAAATTTGTCCATCCGCGGAATTTTCTTGGTGTGTGACATTTTTATGATTTCGGGGTCGCTCATCACAAAAATTGGCTCTTAATTTGATACATTCCTTTATTTCTAATAAAGAAATTTATATATGACTCTTGTGTTTTATTAGATTATTTAAACACTAGATTATTTATTTCGTTTACAGCATCTAATTTTGCAAGTTGGTGCCAATGTTTATTAAACATAGTATTTTAATAACACCCAAGACAAGGTTTTTTAGAATAATGTTATTAGCATGTACATTTTAAATAAAATTACGCCTCTTAATTATCATCTTTCAAATCAGAAGAATATTTTTAATTTTCTCATGACAATGTTGGGTCCATATAATAAATATTTATATATTTAAAAAAATGATTTTATGTTAGGTGGGCGTTAATTGCCTTAGGTACCTTATGTTTTGTTCGAGTTATGCGACCCCTCTAAAAACTAAACAGTTGTTTTCGAAGATAGGATAAGTATGCACAATGGTAGTAACCTAGTAGGTAGGATATATAGTGATGATAAAAGGAAAACTATCCCCGGAGCTTAACGTATTATCGAGTAATATTCGACTAACTTATGGATTCTAACTGTATAAGTAAAATTTTCCTAATAACTCCATAGAAAATTACATAAAACAAGTCAATTTGTAAAATTAAATAAATGTTTTATTTTTTGGAATGGTTTACGGAATGAGTAACTACGGGACCCTTCACTGTGCGTGGCCCAACACACACTAGTTTTGAGTAATATTCGATCAACATAAATAAAGTTTTATGATAAGGAAGTTCGAACAAAATGAATTGTGCCTTTATGTTATTTGTTAATGAGGTATTAATCTTAGGTCTTGGGCGATTCCCGGCCACCGTAAGCGCGGGCCTGCGGATGGCGAGCTATGGGTGGCTCGCCGTCCGATAGCAACCAGGCCCGAGTCGAGGGCGCGTCGTGTTCCACGCGGGCCCCTATGGGACCCCGTCTTCGTTGCTGACGGCTCTTTGTCAGTGCCTGCTAGGGTTGCGGAATTTGTTCGAAAGAGCCACCGCGGCCCTGGAACGCATAGGGCACAAGAAGGATCACGGGTGGGTTTTAGTCAGTAAGAGTCTGACACTCCCTTCCGCTCCGCTCAGAGCGGGAGAAGTCATTTGATGACTTCCCATCTAGAAAAAAAAAGTTATAGGTTATTTCCCGAATCTATATGTAACGGCATCTATACCGTAACATATAAACTACAAAATGATCCGCCCACGCAGTTTTCCGTGCTCCACCTACTCACATAAAACGTCGTGGTCGACACAACGCCATCTATCAAATAACTGTAGAACTAATACTACGGTATTTTTAAAATTAATAGGATAGATGTCACTACAAGTTTCATTCTCCTCACTAATCTGTTGTTGTTTGGCAGAATATCTACCAACATTTCACAAAGCAATTGACTTTATTTCGAAACCATGGACTCAGAGTAAGCGCACACTTCGAGCAATTGTGTAGTGATTTAAGTTTAGTACGATTTATCGATTTACAAATATGATGTAGGCATCTGATAAGAATGGATTTCTGAAAATTCATCCCCTAAGCTTTATTTTGTATGAATTCTTATTCCTTTAGCCAATATGCTTGAAATTTGGTAAAAACACTGTCCAAAGTAAATAATAGATAAAGGATGTAATAATTATTAGTTTTTAAAAACTACCCCACAAATGTCGATTTAGCGGCGTTTATGTTTTGTATGGAAGAATTGGACCTGCTTAACATAGGATATTAGTTCTTGCAACTTGAGGCCGGTTTTCATACATTTATCACTCTAAATACGATTTGTCATCTCGTTTAATATCTACGTCATCTTCAAACGCATTCTATCTTATACCTACAGCAAGGAAGAAACTTGCCAGGATGACAATTAAAGCAATTAAAGAGAGACTTACTGCCTCTGATGGGACGGAAAAGTTAAGTTTGATAAGTATTGGTAAGGCGAAAAATCTTCGTTGCTACAAAAAAAACGGCGCTTTCTTTTCATCAACTGGTTAAAGGCTTTAGATGATCACCTACGTAACATCATCTGCCTAGCCTTTTCCCAACTATATTGGGGTCGGCTCCCAATCAAACCGGAACCGGACGGAACCGGACCGGTGGAGCGGCTGCCTACCAGAACTCAACAACCCATTAAGTGGGTAACACGGTACTTCTTGGCAAGACTGGAGTCAGATTTACCATCTTTAGATGACCTTTTCCAGATTATACGTAACAGTATAATTTTCTAAATACTACGTAGATATACTTACATATCTACCTACTAGTATAATGCGTTTCATTTTCCCATATACCCCTTAGCGCTCCATTACTAAAGTTATAGATGTCGGGGAAGAACAGCCTAGCTAAAGTGGAAGTGGGCTGGTCATGTCGCTTGAATGCACCCCGGAGAGGTGGGCGAAGACTCACTGGACGCCAGAGGAACGATGTCGTCATCGAGGTCGACCGCGGCGAAGGTGTTGTGACGATTTCATCATGTTTGCCGGGGAAACTTGGCAACTTGCCAAGATATCTGAGATATCTTGCTATATCTTGCCAATGGCAAGATATCGCCCAAGACAGAGAGGTTTGGAAGAAGAAGGAGAGACCTTTGCCCAGCAGTGGGACACAAATGTAGACAAACAAGAAAAATCCCTTAATACACTTTCCCGCTTGAGATAAGTTTTTTCTGACTCGCCTTAAAATCGTCTAAACGGATATTACTGAATATTGGAATCTAACTCTCATGTCTTAAAAGCTTGCAGCTACCACAAGTATAAACCATTTCCGGGTTTTAGCTGTGAAGCCTTCAGCTAGTTCCTGTGTTTCCGGGCGGACCTAGGTTTGCTTACTTAGCCAGGACACCCACGCACAACGGATGGAATGAGAGTCTAATGGACACGATACAGACTTCCATAAACTTCTAAGTAGGTATAGATCCAAATGTTGACTGTGTTATAAGCAATGCAGGCATTATTCAGAGTTCAGTATATGCAGACAAAAGTCTGTATTGCGGGGACCCATGGTAAGAGCGGACGGAGTCCCTAATCTACTCCTCGAGACGATTGTTCACTTTATGCTCAATACGCGTAGAAAAAGTATGAATTCCACTAATCAGCACTCCACTCGAGCCAACGCCGGTGAGAGCGGCTAGCCACTTTATAGTACCTACTTCTGTTAAGACACTAGCGCGAGGCTTTCATCGAACTTTGACATGGCTAAACATGGCATTAGTTATGTATATGTAAATATAACCCTCTTTTTTTTTTGGATGGGAAATCATCAAATGACCCCTCCCGCTCTGGGCGGAGCGGAAGGGAGTGTCAGACTTCTACTGACTAAAACCCACCCGTGATCCTTCTTGTGCCCTTTGCGGTCCAGGGCCGCGGTGACTCTTTCGAATAAAACGCTTCAGACTATCTGCGTATCTTTACTCTTTCTCTTTCAAATCCAGCCAAATACTGTCAAAGATATAAACATTGTAAAGATTTACCGATAAGGCCGTCGATTTGTTGTAGTGTAAAATTAATAAGGGTAGATATATTGATAAATGTCACTATAACTGGTCCTGCACCGCGAGACCAACGGATCAGTCATATTAGCGTAGTTGTGTGTCGTAACGGCTCTGAATCTCGAGTTTGTAGATCCTTGGTTCGAACGACGATTCGGACTCTCGAATAATAGGCAGGTATAGGTTGGTTTGTGGTGGTAGGCTTTGTGTAATTTATATCATAACCACTGCTTTCAAAACGGTGTAGGACATCTGGGAGGAGCACTGTGTACTAACAGTGCGGTAAGGACATTATAGGCTAATTAATTAAGTGGTTATACTTACGAGTACAAAGGCTGATACAATTCGCGCTTTTTTATCGCTTATCTGAGAGCTGTTTCTTTACTGTTAACGAAACAGTTATCAATGATGAATCATGTATACGTAGTATATATGAGGTGAGCAAAGTATATTATAAGCCTTTTTTATGGGTGAGAAAACATTAAATGACTTCTTCCGCTCTGGGCGTAGATGAAGGGAGTGTCAAACTTACTGAACCCACTCGTGATCCTTCTTGTGCCCTTTGCGTTCCAGGACCGCGGTGACTCTTTCGAACAAATTCCGCAACCCTAGCAGGCACTGATCCTATGGGGTCCCGTTTTTCCTAACATCTTGAGGCGCGCGTGAAACACAACACACGACCCGGGCCTGATTGTTATCGCTCTCCATGTCTACCGTGCCCGGGAATCGCCCTGCGACCTCTGACGCCCGGGGCGTCTTCTTCTGTTGCGGCGGCTGGGGCGTGAGTTTTCTCACTCCTCCGCGCGGTGTGCCTCCTCCTTCGCCAGCATTATTGCTTCGCAGAAGGAGGCAATCGCGTTCAAACCCTCCTCCAATGCACATTACCCGCAAAATAGACATTTTTAGCGCAGTCGTGAGGCACACACTTAGTTATTGGCATACCTTTTAATTTTCTCAGTTCTGTTTACCGTGCGTTCATGTAGACCGCCCCCCCTCAATTATTTAACCTATGTGTTAAATAATTGTGTTCTTTTTTCGCCTAAATCCTTACAACACGAGTCAGTTTATTTTTCCATCAGTCTATTTTACTTAAGCAGCGATAGTACCTAGATGTTTACTTAGAATTATGATGATTAATGTTAAAGTCAAGTCAAGTTAATTAACTTCGATTTAGTCATAAAAGGCAGTTTTGAACGTCATTTAAAAATAATAAAGAGACTCTTGCGACATTACAGTACATTCTTAAACACTTAGGTACGGAGAAGAACGGGCATGAAACTCCAGCAGTAAAAGCAGTTACTTTTCTCAAATACTTAGAAGTTTAACAATATATGGTATGTAATACATTAATAACATTAAATGTACGTGAAAACGAAGCACCAACCTATAACACTACTGTACTACTAGTAAGTACAACTTAATACCAGCAGAGGTAAATTAATACATTTGCTAAATAAGGACATGGTACTCCCATACTTACAAATATGATAACCATTGATTGATATTAGTAATATATCTGGATATTTTTTATTAATATATATACTTAATATTATAAAGCTGAAGAGTTTGTTTGTTTGTTTGAACGCGCTAATCTCAGGAACTACTGGTTCGAATTGAAAAAATCTTTTTGGGTTGAATAGACCATTTATCGAGGAAGGCTTTAGGCTATATATCATCACGCTTAAGCCTATAGGAGCGGAGCAGCGATAAATAATGTTTTAAAATCGGGGATTCCACGGGGACGAAGTCGCGGGCAGCAGCTAGTCTATCTATACTTATAATAAATCTGTAGAGAGGTCAATTCTGTACAGTGAATATATTTTCAAAATAACTATAAGGGGGTGATTAGTGATCGATACTGGTGCCAAAAATGCAATCAGTAAAATTTTTGTCTGTCTGTCTGTCTGTCTGTCTGTATGTTCTTTATAGAAACAAAAACTACTCGACCGATTTTAACGAAACTTGGTGCAATTATTCTTCATACTCCTGGGCAGGTTATAGTATACTTTTCATCACGCTACAATCAATAGGAGCAGAGCAGTGAAGGGAAATGTTGGGAAAACGGGAGAAGTTACTTCACGTAGTAGTAGAAGTAGGAGCATAGATTTTTAGATACCGATAGGTTAGTTTTGGCTAATTTATGTTCTGTTTTTTTAGTATTAAGTAGGTAAAAGCGTAGATACTTTTATTAATTAGTAGTTATTTTATTAATTAGTTATACGTAGTTATAGGTATTTATTTTTAAGTGAAGTAGGTGTAGGTTATTATAATATAATTTTGCACAGGCATTTCAGCTTTACTTTCATTTATTTTTTGTTGTAAGTTGTACATGTTTCACACACACATGATGATCTATCAATGCACAGCCCAAACCACTGAACGGATCGGGCTGAAATTTGGCATGCAGGTAGATGTTATGACGTAGGCATCCGCTAAGAAAGGATTTTGATTAATTCTACCCCCAAGGGGATAAAATAGGGGATGAACGTTTGTATCAAACTTTGTCAATTTTAAACCGATCGGGCTGAGAGTTTCAAAATCGGGGGTAAAGTAACTATTCCACGCAGACGAAGTCGCTGGCAGAAGCTAGTTAGTAATATAATTGGATGTGGAGACATAATTTTTTCTTTAAATCCATCCAAAGGTTGTCTTGAAAAGATCGCTTTTAGCGATAAGGCCGCCCATTGTGTCACCCTATGTAATGTTTTCTTCATCTTTATTTTCTGTACCTAACTTAAATGGTGTAGGTACATAATAAAGAGTATTCTATCCTATTCTTAGGCTAAAATTAGCCATCGGTACCTACGTGATTGTTTGTCGCTGCGAGCGTCGTGTCTGAAATTACATTTGGAAAATGCTGTGTTTTTTTATAAACTTGCGCCTTTATAGTAGTTGTTAGACGCACTCGTTGATATTCATCAGTACCTACTTGACAGTACATTCCTATGCGCTATCAAAACCGAGATTTGAATGGTATTCCTAACTAAGAAATGTCACTAGTTAGAGTTAACAGCAGATTTAGGAACAATATACTTTAGGAACATAACTATTTGAATAAATGGGTTATACAAATAGTTCAACACTTTGAAGCGTTAACATTTGCACAGTAAATATTTCTATTTATTTAAACCCAAAGGCTGATTGGTAGAGAATGCCTTGTTACATTAAGTCCGCCAATGTATGTGATGTACATACTCAGTAGTATGTATATAAAGTTTAAACAAATATCATCTAAACATTTACCATTCACTTACCGCTATATTTAAAGACGGTTTCTCCCCTCGAATAAATCAAGTTGTCAGTTATTCGACATTATTTATTGACATAACTCGAGAGTATTTTTTTCCTTTTCTGTTGTCATGGCGACTGCGACAATTAGAGAGGAGGAAGTTCTTTAAAAGGGGCTAAGACCCATATTCCAAGTCAGTAAGGAATTGCTTCCAATCAGTTGCCATGAAAACGGAACGAAGCCTCATCCTATAATTATTTATTTTACACCGAAACGACTGCAGTTAATGCTTATGTATTTGAAGTTATATATTTCCAGTTTATGTCCAAAGACGAACCTAATTTAAAGTTGTATTTTCTGCATTACATGCTGATTACCTGCAATAGAGTGTCCATGAAAAATTAACAAAAAAATTAATATGAATAAAATTATACAAATATATGACATGCATATACAGGCTGGAATTATGCCACCTGCAGGTAAAGTACTCTTAATACTGCAGATAGAAAATTTTACTCAAAGGAAACATTCCTTTATTTTTGAATAGAAAGCAAACTGCATTCAAAGATTTTCGAAAGTTCTCTTCTCCTACACCCGGGAATCAGACCGGCTAAAATCTGAAAAAATTATACCCTGTACTTTTATTGCATCGATCGTTAGGGTCAATTATAAGGATGAAATCTCTCTAACAAACATGATAAATTAAATGAAAGGAAAACCAGGAAATCTTAAATGAATCTAATTATTTACAAAAAATGGTAAACTAACTAATTAGTTGCTCGTAATGGGCTCCATTCTCTTGGATACACAAATTTATTCTTTTAACGAATTCATTTCTAGTAACCTTTAATAAAGTGTTGTGGTGAATATTATAAATCGTATTCTGAACGTCAACTCTCAACTCGTTGTCATTCGCATAAGATGAATGTAAAGGTAAAATATTTGCCGACTTTTTTATTGATATAGGAAATTCTCTTTAAGTTTCTTCTTGAAGATGAGATGAGAAGCACTGTCCCGTTGGGAGTTTGGGAGAGAGTTCCAGAGACGTTCTGCAGTATGAGAGAAAGAACTACATTCGCGGCTGGTAGAGTGATGCGGAGTACGAAGGAGAAGGGCGGCCACTCTTCTTCTCCTTCGTAATCCGCGCAACGCTAGTGTTTATCCCTCAGGACGAGGAATAGGATATGGATACCTCTGCTAGGGTTGCGGTATTTGCTCGAAAGAGTTACCGCGGCCCTGGAACGCAACGAACACACGGATAGGTTTTAGCCAGTACCAGTTTGACAGTCCCTTCCACTCCGCCCGGAGCGGAAGAAGTCATTTGATGATTTCCCATCCATAAATACCTACTTTTTACTTAAAAAAAAAATACAATCGGAACTCAGTGTTTTTGGTTGTTTCTTTGTTTTTTGAACACCGACTTCCAAAATTAAAGGGATATCATACTTTTTGTGTCATTTGTTTAGAAAACGGTTGTATTTTTTTGTAAAAAAGTTTTTTTTTACTTTTCACTTTTAGTGGTAACAGTCCACACCTAAACGTACTCATCACAGCGTACGTATTATAAACTGGTGTAAACAATAAACAGACACGCGATTTCAGCAATCCCGGAAGATTTGCTATAATTTATTGAAGAATTCCGTTTCCTATCTCGGTTCTTCACGAGATCTTCAGCAAACTAGAAAGGGACCACCTCGAAATACGAAGATGCTCTTCCAAACAATGACAGAATGAGAACATAATCAACGTAGTCGTAGTCACACATTATTAGGGATAACTCAAAGACTAGTCATCAGATCTCACCCAAATTATTAAATGATTCCACACGACGAGCACCAGCTCGAATATACAAAGAATCATCAAAATCGGGACACCCAGTACAAAGTTCTGAGATAACACACACAAAACAAAAAGAAAAAACAATACAGTCGACTTGAGAACCTCCTACTTTTTTCTACCTTTTTGGAAGTCGGTTAAAAGAGGAATAGGATATGGATACCTCGCTAACGCAGAATACTCGAGTCTCGATTAACGTCGCTAAGTAACAAACTATAACTGTCCATTTGACTTTTCAAGGTGGAGATGAGTCTGAGGCTATGACTCAAAAATCCTCAGAATATGACTTAGAATAAGGGAGACTAAGAATATCGGCCTCATTTATGTAATATCTCTCTAGAAACTAGCTGGTTATGCTAACATAACATTTACCGTCGGGCTTGTTTGCCTAGTGAAGAGACAACTTTTAGTTTTCTTCGGACAATTGACGCGTGTTAAGTTATAATCGTAATATTTTGGTGCTTACATCAATCAGTAAACTTAAGGTTCAAAGGAGCACACATCAAATGAGTGGACACCTTTTTCTTTTGGATGGGAAATGATCAAATGACTTCACCCGCTCTGGGCGGAGTGGAAGGGAGTGTCAAACTCGTACCTACTGACTAAAACCCAACCGTGATCCTTATAGTGCCCTTTGCGTTCCAGGGTCGCGGTGACTCTTTCGAACAAATTCCGCAACCCTAGCAGGCACTGACCCTATGGGGACACGTCTACGTTGCTGATGGCTCTTTGAGGCGCGCGTGGAACACGACGCGCCGTCGACTCGGGCCTGGTTGCTATCGGACATATTTATTGATTCATTATTCCTTGTTTGATCATGTTATGTAACCGGTATCAGTGCTAAAGCTAAGTATATATATATATATATAATATATTTATATATGTATATATTGATCCCTCTACCTACCTACCCTATACGTGTACCCTTATGTGTAATGTAAGCGAATATATATATCCATTTCAGTTACACGCTGTAAACTTAGAAAGGGATGCTGCTGTAAATTGACACCACATTCAATTAAAAAAATATTGTTGGCACTATACAAAACCTTATGTGCATCGCCTTTAGGTACATAATGTGTCTTATGTCAAAAAAGTATCACAAAGGGCTGGTGGATGAAGCGCGCGCATCGCTCGCTTATTGGTCGAGAAAATAAGGGGGTTGTGGCTTTCATCCCCTGCCGTGTTCATCTGGCACTATAAAAGGGGCTGCAGGTCTGCAGCTGGTCCAGTCTTCGAAAAACCGCGACTTTGCTCGTTACCTCGCTACTCCGGCAGTCCGTTCTCGTGAAATTTCTATCTTACTGTTTCTCTCTCAAACCGCCTAAGTTAACTAGCCGGGCTCGTTTGTTTGCATTATCTTATTTAATTATTTTAAAGTCCTCATTTCATTTAGATAACATTGATAAGTGATCGTGTGCCGTATTGATGAATAAATGTACAGAATATCTTCTTTCTTTATATCAAACGCGCGTCATAGATAAACAGTTAAATGTTAGAATCCAACAAGATATTAAGCATCATAATTGGCTTCTTAAAAAGCACAAACCAAATAAAAGTACGCCGGTAAAATCGAAAAATAAATCGAATGAAAGAGTAAAACAAATACAGCTTAATCGTAGAAACAAAAAAGATTTAAAAAATCATAATTGGCTAATTCAAAAGTACGTAGAGCGTGACAAGTTGAAGAGTGAACCGCAGAACGACAGCGACAGACTTCAAAATATGTAAGTTGAAGAAATTGAAACATTTTTTGTCGACGCGGCTTAAATATGCGGCGATGGCGCAGTGGATAATGGGCGACGGAGGTCCTTCGCTTCGGGTTCGATTCCCGCATCATAATCATATTTGTTTGGCATTTACTTGTATACCTACTTCGTCATCACTTTCCTGCCTGAATTACTTGGGGTCTACGCAACACGTCAGAACATCGAGAGTGTCCACACGATGCATAGATTAAAATATTTTTCTCTATTGTTTCAGGGAAAACCAAAATTTAAATAAAAAATCCATAAATAACAACGTTACTGTCGGCTTGTCGATGCCACTTTTAAATTAGGCCTAGTAGGAAGTTCTTAGAACTCTTTGGAAAGAATATCGTCCGGTGAAGTAGATAAACGGTAGGCAAATCGGGTACACCTCAGCTTTAAATTAAGATATTTTCGAAACAAAAATTATGGGGTTCTTTTTTTGAATTTTATTACATAGGCGCTGCAATTTTTGGTGCAACTTATCCAAAGTTGTCTTCCTGCTTGTGGCTTAAAAATAACGATAGCTTTTTTTCCGTGATGTTGCTTTGTTTTTCCTCTATTTTACTTCGACACGTTCATTTACAAAAAAAAAAAAAGAAAACTGGTTCTGTCGAATAAATCAAATAAGTACATTTATGTAGTTAAAATTTTTCGCGAACGAAATTTCAGATAATACGTTCAAAATTGTGGCCTGTGACTGTAGTCTGTCGATTTTTATTGGAAACGCTCCTGATATTGAGTGGTGACTACCACCGTTAATGGACAAAGGATCAGTCAGACAAAGGAACAATTTGCAGGACAAAAAAACGACGTGACAGCAGTAACTAATATTGTTAAAGCCTTCGCCTGCTATTAACCCTCTATAGTTATTACGGTGTTTTGCTGAAAAAATCGAACTCTGTCAGATAGATTTCCGAAAAGAGGACACGTATTTTTTTTTCACGTAAATTTAAAAATGAAGGCGTTACATTACGCGTGAAAACACGCGTGACGTCTTACGATAGTACTATTTTTACCAGCGACGGGCTAAAGTCAGGTGACAAATGAACAATTATTATGAATGTTTTATTTTAAATCTCGTTTTTTTTAAATTGTCAATTATGTGATTTTTGACAAATATTTCGCATTGCCAGTTATACACAGGGCCCAATTATAGTACCTGTTAATTTGGCACTTCCTTAGATCAAAAGCAGAACAAAAATTTCAGATAGGTAAAAAAAGAAAAAAACGAAATCATCAAATAATAAAAAGCAAATTCGAAATTCGCAAAAATAAGAATCATACCTGATTTCATGAGAAACGTTGAAAATAAAGAAAAGTCTTCTGAATTTAAAAAGCGCCCTCTCATCCCACATTATTTGTTGGGTTCTAAACACTCAAATAGAACCCAAGAAATAATCTGAACAAAGAAATATCCTCGTCAAGTGCTATTCCACCAATCATAGAAGAACTCCTATCTTTGGTACCCACCTACCTCCACTGACAAAAACATCTTGACAAGAAAAAGTCAGTATGAGCGAATCGACCGATATGACCGAGGAAAAGAAAATGCTGGAATTTTTAAAGAACAAAGGAATTCGAACACTCGAACAGCTAGAAGCTCTCTTTAAGCCTAGTAAGAACGATACAGCTGAGGAAGAGGTGGTATTCGTCAAAGAAATTGCTGGGCCAAGTATCAGTCAGGAAAAGTTAGACCTGATAATAGAGGCGAGCACGCGAAATAAGGAGAAAATTTTTGGCGTTTTATCAAAGACTGTAATTGCTGTGACAGCTGAACCATCGAAGATTCCAGAGCCTAAGAACGTTGTTCAACAAAGTGGTACAGGCGCTGATCCTGGACGTGTTGTGTTCGCCACGTCGTCTGTCAGCGTCGTGAATGCCGTGGCAGCAGCTAGTTGCCCGAAGAAAAATACAACGCCACTACCCTTGAGGTACGTATTGAACGCCACCCGCCCAACAATATTTTTTTACGACCATTTAAGGGCCCCACAGTCAAGCGCGGCGCAACAACACGACAACTGTGCTATAACCCGTTTTCATAGAAATTTTTCCGCGGCATGTACCTATTATGCTCGGAATTATTTTTATGGAAATGTGTTTTTGCCTATCCGCGGGAGTCTTCAAGTTTGCAGCCTGCTACATTTACCTGTGTGAGTAAACGTGCACTTAATGTTGTTGGGTAACATGTAAATGAATAGCCAGTTTTTAATTGGGTTGTAATTTTTTTAATTTGTGTTAATTATTTGACGGCACGGTCGGCGCAGTGGTTGAGCGATTGACTGATGCGCTGCGTGCTGTGGGTTCGATTCCCGCAAAGAACAAATATTTCTAGGGCCTACAGAAAGTTGTTCCTGGTCTGGCTGTTTGCTTACGTGTTTTTAAACAAACACTCCCGATACAGAACAGGGTAGAAGCCTTTAAAAATATTAAAAAGTGAAATAAAATAATAGTAGGATAAAACCCATTAGAAAAGGAGGAGAATATTATAAAAATGAAAGGAAAAATAATTTACGGGCGATCTGAGGTCAGGAAGGGGATGGGGGTGAGTTTTTAAGGGTAAAAAACGGTTTATCTCGATTTCCGGCAAAACTAAAAGTCCTATGGAAAAAAGTTAAACAGCAAAGTTGTAGGTAATAAAAATATCTAAAACTTTTGTATTTACACTTTTGTCACATAACCTCAAAATTTATGTGAAAAATTAAAAAAATCAAGTTTTTGGTTTTTTATTTTTATATTTTACAAGCTTACCTTTTTATGTCCCAAATACGCTGTAATTTATTTGATTAGAAATATTTATTTTTTCACCTTAATTTTGAATTGATATTGAAAAAGCACCCTAATTTTCAATCGAAAATTCACCCGTCAAAATATCAGCTTTTTTCGAAAAATTTGGTATGGTTTCTGTTTGTTGAAATCTCTACTTACCGATGGTGAAAAAAAAAATATGTTACTATAGTAAATCTTCTCAGAAAATGCAAAAAATCGAAAAAAAATCGAATTCGATTTTTTTTTAAATTATTATAATTATGCAATTTTGAGCTATTTATTAAAATTTACACTTTAATTACTCGAAAAACGTAAGATTACATGTCACATTGATAAAAAAAATGCAAATCAAAATTGTGTTTACTATACCAGACCCAGACCCAGACCCGCCTAGCCCCTTCCCCACTTTTCTATGAAATACCTTTTGATGGGCTAAAATTTTTCGTAGGTCACTCAGGTATATAAGATTCTTAAAATAGTTATAAATATGCATCTACACATATAATTTAAAGAAGATTCTACAACGTTCTCAAAATATTGTAGATGCCTTATTAAATATTAATAACTTATTTGTTGGTTAATTATAGAATTATAAAATGTTTAATAAATAGCTCAAAATTGTACACAATAATTAAAAAAAAATCGAACTCGAGTTTTTTTCGATTTTTTGCATTTTCTGAGAAGATTTTCTATAGTAACATATATTTTTTTTCATCATCAGAAAGTAGAGATTTCAACGAACAGAAAGCATACCAACTTTTTGAAAAAAGCTGATATTTTGACGGGTGAATTTTCGATTGAAAATTAGGGTGCTTTTTCGATATTAATTCAAAATAAGGTGAAATTTTTTTATTTCTAATCAAATAAATTACAGCGTATTTGGGACATAAAAAGGTAAGCTTGTAAAATATAAAAATAAAAAACCAAAAACTTGGTTTTTTGAATTTTTCACATATATTTTGAGGTTATGTGAAAAAGTGTAAATAAAAAAGTTTTAGATCTTTTTATTACCTACAACTTTGACTTTTCACTTTTTTCCATAGTACTTTTAGTTTTGCCGGAAATCGAGATAAACCGTTTTTTACCCTTAAAAACTCACCCCATCCCCTTCCCGACCTCAGATCGCCCGTAAATTATTTTTCCTGTCATTTTTATAATATTCCCCTTCTTTTCTAATGGGTTTCATCCTACTATTTTTTTTTTGGTTTTAAAAATTATCGACCCTGGTCTGACAGGAGAAATTCCTGGTTTGAAAAAACGTTTTTTTTTTACACACATACACATACATATGTATGTAACTCCTCAACAGTAATAGGTACAACTGGTTCTGTTATTTTTATGAAAACTCTTCATGTTACATCTGCAAGTCTAATACGTACTTTCTGAAACGAAATTATATTTTAATTTTTTTTTATTTGTTGTACACCTGTGTAATATTTTTAACTTTGGTTTTTTTTTTTAATTTTATACTTTTAGAGATTTTTATTTGGTAAAGAATGCATTAACTCCGCCCATGTATCACTATTGTACATAAAGATGAAATGAATACATCAATTATATACTTAATAAATAAAGTTGAATCGTTGAACTTCGTACACAAAAAGATGACTTATAATGTACAATCACAAAGATGACTTATAATGCGTATTACTACCTAATTCGTCAGATAGTATAAAGTCTAGTACTTTTTCAGGTACCGCCACAAACACACTCAACAGAAAAACCCATATCCCAAGCAAACCAGGAGTCAACAGCAACAAGAGAAGAACCGCCAAGCCAACGCGGATCTAGTAAACAATAATAAAATGGCATTGGGAGTCAACATCCTATTTAACCAGGTTAATCAATTTAACCAGTATAAACAAAGCCAAACCAACCATTTTATGAGTAAACCAAATACCCAATATACGCAAAGCAACCTGGTCCAACAAAAACAAGGTTACAACGCCCAAAACCCTAATACATATCAAGGAGTTGGACAGAATATTGCCACTTGTTATAACAATGAGACTAGATACAATAATGCCACCGGTTGCAATAATTCCAGTGGTTACAACAATTGCCCTGGCTACAATAATTCCACTGGCTACAATAATTCCACTCGCTACAATAATTCCACTGGCTACAACAATTCCACTAGCTACAATAATTCCACTGGCTGCAATAATTCCACTGGTAACAATAATTCCACTGGTAACAATAATTCCACTGGCTACAATAATTCCACTGGCTACAATAATTCCACTGGCTACAATAATTCCAATGGTAACAATAATTCCACTGGTAACAATAATTCAACTGGTTATAATAATTCCACTGGTTACAATAGTTGCACTGGTTTTGGTACAATTAGCGACACGATTCCGGGAACACAGTCTTTGGTATCCACCCCTGTTTATAACACTCTACCACAACAGCAGTGGCCACAAGTGATGCCAGTGACCCACACAGGAAAAAGGAGCTTTAACAACTTTGTTCAATTTGAGTTGGGCTCGCAAGTCCAATCCCAGCAATCAGGCACTCAGTACAATATTTCAAGGTCAATATTTGACCTAAACTAGAGTATCGTGCATATTAAGGGATCTTGATGCCTACGATGCTAAGGTTTCCTAATAAGCGGCATCAAGAAGGATTAAGAAACTTCTAAATTGGAATACTGGTTAATCTGGCTATAAATTGTAAAGCTGAAGAAACACTCGATGAAGAGGTTTTGTTTAAAGAACTTCCACCAGATGTTGATAATCCAAAATTAATGAACAAAATTTTTTTAACTGGGTTTTAAAAACCTACTTCATTATTCGTCATGGTGTTGAACACTATGTTGCCACCAAAAAGGCAGTGCTGCCTGCCATCAGAAGGACAACGCCCTACCAATGAGGTACGTATACAACGCCACGGCACCTTTCTTCGTTCGGCATATCATCAGAAATACATTTTTATATTATCATTTTAGTACAGATATAATACTATTTTTTTTTAAACTATTTGTAACAAAAGTCCATTACATTCTAAATTTGTAGATAATTTGGGAGATAAAAGTAACTTCAAACTAAATTCATTAGTTTTTTATTAAACACGAACCGTCGAAATATATTTTTAAAATGGACAAAAAATTAAATTGAGTATATTTTCAGGTCCCCACAATACAACAACCCATAAATACCGATTATATACGACAATAGCAAACAGACTTAGAACAAAAAATAGAATAAAGTACCTGAGTGCAGCAAAACTTAACGTGTAATAAGACGAGCAAGCAGAACAACAACAGTTTTATTATTTAAACGAAAGTGCAAGCATTTATGTAACTTATATCTACTACTTACATTCGACATGATGTTGGCAACACGCTTGCCACAGAAGATTTGATTAGTTATGATAAAGAAGATAAGAACAGTTCCTGAGTGATGAGGTAAATATACAACAGCACCCTTCTGTTCATAGTTACCAACGTACAAATTATTCAATTAGAGGCGGAATACTTATAATTTCCGAAACACAATAATGTTCGATGACTTTTCTTTTGACAATTCAACAATATTTATTACCGCTTTATCGAGTAGAGAAATTTTCGAGACATGGCGTCAATGTTTTTTTCGAATTTTCGTAAGTCTTAAAAAAAAATTGTTCCGTTGGTTTTTGATACCGTTTTTTATACCGATGAATAAAATATAATACGTTTTCAGGTTCTGAAACAAACAGTGGTCAACATTATGTGATTTATGCGAGCAAAATACTTTGAAAATGATGTTGAATGATTTATTGTTTTTGAAAAAAAACACACATATTCATCAAGATCTGCACAAGAAAGTTTGCCGCCCGATGCCTGAAATAAACACTTTGGGGGCAACAACTCCTAATAACCACTGCTGCGTACCTAAAAGGTAACTTTCCTACAACACACTACACTACCCTATAAACCAATTTTCCATTTCAAGATGTATGTTACAACTTTACGTTTCGGTCATGACATATCGAATTAGCTTCATTCCTTTTTGAGAAAAACAGTTTTATTTTTAATACGTATTTGTACTTTTCCTCAAAATCGAGCTCGACGCACTTATTTACTTTATTTTTCGCTATGGCTCATCTCTCACTCTTTATTATCGCGCCCACACGGAAAATTCAGCCTGTAGCTTTAAGTCGGACACAAAGTTTAAATTAAGATGTTTCCAGGTGTCATCAACTCGCCGATTTCCTCTCAAATATGGAGAAAGCTCATCAACCTGGGTCACCTTACCAAGATTGTCTGCACGTCGCTACATTGGCATCGGAGGTATTTATAGTTAATAAAGAACGACTGTATTAAATCTTTAAACCTCACTATTACGAGTACAGTGTATTTTACAACTCAACATACGATGTTAGCTCCCGCCCCGGTTTCTGGAAAGAAATTGACTGAAAGAAGTTTAATTTGCGAAGAGTCTCACAAATTAAACTCAAGTCAAGTGAAAAGATTGGCTGTTGAAAGTTTATTAAACTAATCACAGATGCTAACACGCGTCTGATAACTTGTCACTACTTTTTGTTCCACAAACTGGGTCAGGGAGCGACGCTGTCAATTTAAGGCGAGAACTTGTTCATTTTTTGAACATGCACTAGTCATATGGATTTTTTTTACAAAAAACTTGAGTCAGCGATTTTTTTAAATGTGATTGAGTCAAGATTCCCTCAATAGCTATTATGTGTATGTATATAATTAGATTGTAATTAAAATATTTAAAATTGATTTTACGAGTACATTGAACTTCTAAAATAGGATGTGATAGCATATTTTAAAAGGTAATTTAAGGGGTGTTGCCCCGTGTGGTGTCGGCAAAGAATAGCACCACCCCTTGTCCTCCCGAGGGTGTCGTAAGAGGCGACTGAGGGATTCTTTAGAGGATGGCCAGCAGCGTCCTTTGAGACAAATATTTATTACTGAGTTGAGACTCACGTCCATATATATAAAAAAACTATGTATCCTATATAGATATCTGCTAAAAGTCAGAGACACACGAAGGTACTTAATCGAAAAATTTAGAATATATCTAGCCGATAAGACGAAAGCTGTAACTACCACAGTGTTTTAGTAATCCGAAGATACGCTTTACGTAATTTATAGACTTAACTTTGAAAATGGAAAAGTACTATTCTTGCAAAGCTAAATCTTTGTTGGAGGATCCGTCCCGTTCTTTCCTGCTTATTATTTTGCACCACCTTCGATATCTTAAAAACTATTTGGGCTATTGTGATATTGAAGATCAAATATTACATAATGTCGTTGCGCAATCGTATTTTTGAAAATAGTTACTGCTCGCTGAGGTGTATCTAGAATAAAGAGAGTCTTTTATTTCATCCACTTGTGTAACAATATAAAGATAGGAGTTATCTTTTACGAAAAATGTTTGCTTGTGTTAGATACTTCCTTAACTTCATAAATGTCAGAAGAACAGTAAATTCTTTTACAGTTAAAATCGAAATAAGAATAAAAAATACAATCATGATCATAATTACAGTTCAAATAAAATTTAAATGAATCCAAGTTAAATGATATGGGAATCATAATTTTAATTGAAACCAAACCCAATTCGAAATTAAAGTAAAAATACAAATAAAAAAAAAAAACAAAATTGGAATTCAAATAAAAGATAGTCAAAATGAAATTAAAAGCAAAATTAATATCAAACTAAAGTAACAAAGTTAAGTGTGCCCACAGGATGTGGTCAAGATTTTGAAATGCTGCAAATCTTGAAAGATTTAATATGTTGCCCCGTGTGGTGTCGGCGAAGAATAGCACCACCCCTTTTCCTCCCGAGGGTGTCGTAAGAGGCGACTGAGGGATTCTCTAGAGGATGGCCAGCAGCGTCCTCCGACTGTAATCACCCATCACTGAGCTGACAGTCACACGCATATATTTCTCAAAACCCAAGTATCCAAATATGCCGATGGAAACTAGATAGATATTTCAAGTACAGAACAGTTCCTGGTGGAGGTCTATGTCCAGCTCAGTAGAGGCACTCATCGACTGAAACGATGATGGTGATGAAAACCCATTATCTCGGAAGTTTGCTAATCGAGAAACCTAAAATAAATCAAGCCGATAGAGAATTAGGTCAATTTAGTTTGAAAACATTCGATGCCTCCAAAACCATTCAGATTGTGGAGATACCGAAGTTCAAATATTACAAGCATTTGACCTTCGATAACAACCTATCATAGTGATGAAGTAGAGGAATTTGAACCTCCTACCTACAGTCCTTTAAAGTTGAAATTTGAGTCCCTAGATATTTTATAATCCACAAATAATTCATATTTTGTCAGTTCAAATTTTAATGCGTGGATTCCGACTTAGATTTACACTCTGTTAACAACAACACTGCGATTGCCATTCTTTCTGTGCAATAGACAATAAGAATAAATAATAATAAACTTACAACAAAGAAAGGCCAGTGCAAGGCCAAAAAAACTCGTATCTCAACAAACGCTGCGATATTAAAATATAAAAAGGAGATAGAACGGCACAGTTTTAAATATATCTATGAAATATATAAATGCCTATCTTTAAAGTCTTTATGTGTTGCCCATGTGGTGTCGCTACTCGTAAATAATAAACTTACAACAAAGAAAGGCCAGTGCAAAGCCAAAAAGGCTCGTATCTCAACAAACACTGATATATAAAAATATAAATATAAAAACTCTAAAGTTGTTGCCCCGTGTGGTGTCGGCAAAGAATAGCACCACTCCCTTTCCTCCCGAGGGTGTCGTAAGAGGCGACTGAGGGATTCTTTAGAGGATGGCCAGCAGCGTCCTCCGACTGCGATCACCAATCACTGAGCTGACAGTCACACGCACATAATTCTCAAAATCCACAAGTTTCTTAATATGCCCATGGAAACTAGATAGATATTTCAAGCACAGAACAGTTCCTGGTGGAGGCCTATGTCCAGCTCAGTGGAGGCACTCTATCGGCTGAAATGATGATGGTGATGACAACCCATTATCTCCAAGGTTTGGTAATCGGGAAACCTAAAGTAAATCAAGTCGATAGAGAATTAGGTCAATTTAGTTCGAAAACATTCGATGTCTCCAAAACCATTCAGATTGTGGAGATACCGAAGTTCAAATATTACAAGCATTTGACCTTCGATAACAACCTATCATAGTTATGAAGTAGAGGAATTTGAACCTCCTACCTACAGTGCTTTAAAGTAGAAATTGGAGTCCCTAGATTTTTTATAGTCGACATATCTATACTAATATTATAAAGCTGAAGAGTTTGTTTGTTTGTTTGAACGCGCTAATCTCAGGAACTACTGGTTCGAATTGAAAAATTCTTTTTGGGTTGAATAGACCATTTATCGAGGAAGGCTTTAGGCTATATATCATCACGCTTAAGCCAATAGGAGCGGAGCAGCGATAAAGAATGTTTTAAAATCGGGGATTCCACGGGGACGAAGTCGCGGGCAGCATCTAGTCTATACTAATATTATAAAGCTGAAGAGTTTGTTTGTTTGTTTGTTTGAACGCGCTAATCTCAGGAACTACTGGTCTGATTTGAAAAAATCTTTCAGTGTTAGATAGCCCATTTATCGAGGAAGGCTATAGGCTATATATCATCACGCTAAGACCAATAGGAGCGGAGCAGTCGTGAAAAATGTGACACAAACGAAGTTGTGCGGACAGCTAGTAATTCATATGTTGTCAGTTCAAATTTTAATGCGTGGATTCCGACTTAGCGATGGGTGATTTACACTTTGTTAACAACAAGACTGCGATTGCGATACTTTCTGTGCAATAGACAATAAGAATAAATAATAATAAACTTACAACAAAGAAAGGCCAGTGCAAGGCTAAAAAGACTCGTATCTCAACACACGCTGCGATATTAAAATATAAAAAAAGAGATAGAATCCAACGGCACTGTTGAAAACATTTGTACCCATCTTTAAAGTCTTTATGTGTTGCCCCGTGTGGTGTCGGCAAAGAATAGCACCACCCCTTTTCCTCCCGAGGGTGTCGTAAGAGGCGACTGAGGGATTCTCTAGAGGATGGGCAGCAGCGTCCTCCGCCTGCAATCACCCATCACTGAGCTGAGAGACACGCATGCATATTTCTCAAAATCAAAGTATCCAAATATGCCCATGGAAATTAGATAGATAATTCAAGCACAGAACAGTTCCTAGTGGAGGTCTATGTCCAGCTCAGTAGAGGCACTCTATCGGCTGAAACGGTGATGATGATGACAACCCATTATCTCCGAAGTTTGCTAATCGAGAAACCTAAAACAAATCAAGTCGATAGAGAATTAGGTCAATTTACTTAGTTGGAAAACCTTTGATGTCTCCAAAACCATTCAGATTGTGTGATTGTTACCGAAGTTCAAATATTTTGTAATAGGGTAGAAGAATTTGAATCATTTAAAAAATTGTTTAAAGTAGGTACAGTCGGTGATAGCAATTAACTGACCCCCTAAAAATTAAACGAATTTGAACCTTTTGCTTGTTACGAACGATCGAACTAGAACAACGTTGGAACTGGTTCAACGTCTACGATCAATAAAATAGTTATTCGAATTTGATCTTTAATACGCAGTGTTAAGGTAGGTATGTTCTTGAATATTATTTTAACTTGTAATATAATACGTAATTTCGATCACGTTGCATATGTTTCGAGTGGTCTAGTGGTGACTGTAGTGAGCTGACAAATCGTGGTTGCGAGTTCGTAACCAGCGTAATTGACGCGTTTGTTTCTGTTTTGTATATTTAGCAACAACAAAAAAAAAAAAACGAACAGAAATAAAAAACCAAAATGGTGGTAAAAACGATTTTATTTTATAAAAAAAATATTATAAGAATAACATAAATGATATTGATGAAGACACGAAGATGATAATATTTACCTGCTTACTAATGACGTTGTTAACTGCACTGAGTTTAATGTAGTGAATCAGCATGTTATAATATTTAGAAATATAGGTATGTATTTCTATTTCATAACAATAACATCACTACATTAAATATCATTGAACTAAATAAAACGGCATTATACGTTGAAGTTCTACCTGGTCTACTATATATCAATTTGTTTTATGAATAGTTATTTTAGTTATAAAATAAGGTTTTGACAAAAACTAGGTATTCGAAATACTTCATTACAAATTATAACAATAGTTAATTTAACACACACACTGACATACGTTAGTATTGTTTGTGACCAACACTGGTTACAAAAGTTATTCATGCTTTTAATAGCGAAGTGGAGCACCATTTTTTCTATTGCTTGTTGCAAGCGGTACCGCATACCGCGCACCATATTCCAACAACAATCACTTCCACTTGCAGTTGAATGAGTAGGCAAAAATGGGTGTTCAGTATGCCTTCTAACAATTGCTTGATGACGTTCTGACACTGGAGTATGTAACATAGTAGGTTTTGGTCCAGGACGATCTTTTTGAATATTCCCTGCCTCTTCAAAACGTCTTAGCGACAATCTGACTGTATTTTTCTGAAACAACACAATAAGCATAGATTTAGTAACGAATAGGTAAACATAATTTATCGATTAAGTTTGAAAAAATACGTTTATCAAATTAGATTATATAAATCAAATTAGACCTATAAATGATCTCAAATTAGACTCATAATGAAACACAGTTAATTGTCTATTATTCTACATTCACCGGCTTTTAAGCAGACTAACGAATTAAGGAAAAAGTATAATTAGAAATGAAGCATAAAAAGAATACACTTACCGCTATATTAAGTTTCCTAGCAATCGCTTTAATACCAACATTCTCCTCATGCAAATAGATTATTTTGTATTTTAAATAATCACTCAACTGAGACATGACGATTAAACTATCAAAACTGATAACAATTAATAAAAAGGAAAAAAGCCAATTTAGTAAGGCAAGGTAAAAATGTTCGCGCGTATTCACTGCTATTTGTGCATAGAATAATTATCTTGTCCAATTTATTCTTCTACCCCATAGTCGTTATGTCATATTTATAGCAGTTTTTGTTGAATACGCATATTGACGTCTAACTACCCACTTATTAAAAAAGGTAAAAAGTTATAAATAAATGACCTAATACCAACCTCTTAAAGCTCAAAGTTTGCGTATCAAAATTATTTATTGCTTCTGTTCATCGAGTAGTGTTAGTCTGATAAACTCATACCATATTGAATAACGTTTAATGTTATGAGCATAGGGTGTAAAATCGAGTAATTTTTAGGGGGGTCAGTTAATTGCTATCACCGACTGTACATTAAACATTTATAATCTTGCGCAAAGGAAATATTGTAATCAATTAAATTATTTGCAAAGAGTTAGCTATTATAGTCCTATAAAATATAAATTTGAGTTCTCCTGATTTTTTTCAATCAACAAATAATTGATATGTTCTCAGTTCGAATTTGGATGCGTGGATTCCGACTTAATGATGGGTGATTTACATTCTGTTAACAACAAGACTGCGATTGCCATACTTTCTGTGCAATAGACAATAAGAATATCTATACTAATATTATAAAGCTGAAGAGTTTGTTTGTTTGAACGCGCTAATCTCAGGAACTACTAGTTCGAATTGAAAAATTCTTTTTTGGTTGAATAGACCATTTATCGAGGAAGGCTTTAGGCTATATATCATCACGCTTAAGCCAATAGGAGCGGAGCAGCGATAAAGAATGTTTTAAAATCGGGGATTCCACGGGGACGAAGTCGCGGACAGAAGCTAGTTAATAATTAACTTACAACAAAGAAAGGCCAGTGCAAGGCTAAAAAGACTCTTATCTCAACACCCGCTGCGATATTAAAATATAAAAAAAGAGATAGAATCCAACGGCACTGTTGAAAACATTTGTACCCATCTTTAAAGTCTTTATGTGTTGCCCCGTGTGGTGTCGGCAAAGAATAGCACCACCCCTTTTCCTCCCGAGGGTGTCGTAAGAGGCGACTGAGGGATTCTTTAGAGGATGGGCAGCAGCGTCCTCCGCCTGCAATCACCCATCACTGAGCTGAGAGACACGCATGCATATTTCTCAAAATCAAAGTATCCAAATATGCCCATGGAAACTAGATAGATAATTCAAGCACAGAATAGGTCCTGGTGGAGGTCTATGTCCAGCTCAGTAGAGGCACTCTATCGGCTGAAACGATGATGGTGATGATAACCCATTATCTCCGAAGTTTGCTAATCGAGAAACCTAAAATAAATCAAGTCGATAGAGAATTAGGTCAATTGAGTTTGAAAACCTTCGATGTCTCCAAAACCATTCAGATTTGATATTCTATAACAACCTATCATTATAATAAGGTACAAGAATTTGAATAATTTAAAAAAGTATGTAAAGTAGGTAGGTTCATTAAACATTTATAACCTTACGCAAAGGAAACATTGTAATAAATTAAATTATTTGCAAAGAGTTAGCTATTATCCTTACTAATATTATAAATGTAGAAGCGTGGATGTTTGTTACGCTTTCACGCAAAAACTACTTGACGAATCATCATGAAACTTTGTACACATATTCTGGGAGGTACTAGAAGTAACATATGATACTTTTTATCCCGGGATTATGTTCCCTTGGGGTAATTTCCGACATTCACGCGGGCGAAGCTGCGGGCAGCAGCTAGTAGTCCTATTAAATACATATCAATTTGAGTTCTTCTGATTTTTTTCAATCAACAAATAATTTATATGTTCTCAGTTCGAATTTTAATGCGTGGATTCCGACTTAGCGATGGGTGATTTACATTCTGTTAACAACAAGAGTGCAATTGCCATACTTTCTGTGCAATAGACAATAAGAATAATTTTACTACTAACAAACTAACAACAAAGAAAGGCCAGTGCAAGGCCAAAAAAACTCGTATCTCAACAAACGCTGCGATATTAAAATATAAAAAGGAGATAAAATCCAACGGCACAGTTTAAAATATATCTATGAAATATATAAATGCCTATCTTTAAATTCTTTATGTGTTGCCCCGTGTGGTGTCGGCGAAGAATAGCACCACTCCTTTTCCTCCCGAGGGTGTCGTAAGAGGCGACTGAGGGATTCTCTAGAGGATGGGCAGCAGCGTCCTCCGCCTGCAATCACCCATCACTGAGCTGAGAGACACGCATGCATATTTCTCAAAATCAAAGTATCCAAATATGCCCATGGAAACTAGATAAATATTTCAAGCACAGAATAGGTCCTGGTGGAGGCCTGTGTCCAGCTCAGTAGAGGCACTCTATCGGCTGAAACGGTGATGGTGAGAATGATAACCCATTGTCGCCGAAGTTTGCTAATCGGGAAACCTAAAATAAATCACCTCGATAGAGAATTAGGTCAATTTAGTTTGGAAACCTTCGATGTCTCCTAAACCATTCAGATTGTGGAGATACCGAAGTTCAAATATTACAAGCATTTGACCTTAGATAACAACCTATCATAGTGATGAAGTAGAGGAATTTGAACCTCCTACCTACAGTCCTTTAAAGTTGAAATTTGAGTCCCTAGATATTTTATAATCGACAAATAATTCATATTTTGTCAGTTCAAATTTTAATGCGTGGATTCCGACTTAGATTTACACTCTGTTAACAACAACACTGCGATTGCCATTCTTTCTGTGCAATAGACAATAAGAATAAATAATAAAAAACTTACAACAAAGAAAGGCCAGTGCAAGGCCAAAAAAACTCGTATCTCAACAAACGCTGCGATGTTAAAATGTAAAAAGGAGATAGAATCCAACGGCACAGTTTTAAATATATCTATGAAATATATAAATGCCTATCTTTAAAGTCTTTATGTGTTGCCCATGTGGTGTCGCTACTCGTAAATAATAAACTTACAACAAAGAAAGGCCAGTGCAAAGCCAAAAAGGCTCGTATCTCAACAAACACTGATATATAAAAATATAAATATAAAAACTCTAAAGTTGTTGCCCCGTGTGGTGTCGGCAAAGAATAGCACCACTCCCTTTCCTCCCGAGGGTGTCGTAAGAGGCGACTGAGGGATTCTTTAGAGGATGGCCAGCAGCGTCCTCCGACTGCGATCACCAATCACTGAGCTGACAGTCACACGCACATAATTCTCAAAATCCACAAGTTTCTTAATATGCCCATGGAAACTAGATAGATATTTCAAGCACAGAACAGTTCCTGGTGGAGGCCTATGTCCAGCTCAGTGGAGGCACTCTATCGGCTGAAATGATGATGGTGATGACAACCCATTATCTCCAAGGTTTGGTAATCGGGAAACCTAAAGTAAATCAAGTCGATAGAGAATTAGGTCAATTTAGTTCGAAAACATTCGATGTCTCCAAAACCATTCAGATTGTGGAGATACCGAAGTTCAAATATTACAAGCATTTGACCTTCGATAACAACTTATCATAGTGATGAAGTAGAGGAATTTGAACCTCCTACCTACAGTGCTTTAAAGTAGAAATTGGAGTCCCTAGATTTTTTATTGTCGACATATCTATACTAATATTATAAAGCTGAAGAGTTTGTTTGTTTGTTTGAACGCGCTAATCTCAGGAACTACTGGTTCGAATTGAAAAATTCTTTTTGGGTTAAATAGACCATTTATCGAGGAAGACTTTAGGCTATATATCATCACGCTTAAGCCAATAGGAGCGGAGCAGCGATAAAGAATGTTTTAAAATCGGGGATTCCACGGGGACGAAGTCGCGGGCAGCATCTAGTCTATACTAATATTATAAAGCTGAAGAGTTTGTTTGTTTGAATGCGCTAATCTCAGGAACTACTGGTCCGATTTGAAAAAATCTTTCAGTGTTAGATAGCCCATTTATCGAGGAAGGCTATAGACTATATATCATCACGCTAAGACCAATAGGAGCGGAGCAGTCGTGAAAAATGTGACACAAACGAAGTTGTGCGGACAGCTAGTAATTCATATGTTGTCAGTTCAAATTTTAATGCGTGGATTCCGACTTAGCGATGGGTGATTTACACTTTGTTAACAACAAGACTGCGATTGCGATACTTTCTGTGCAATAGACAATAAGAATAAATAATAATAAACTTACAACAAAGAAAGGCCAGTGCAAGGCTAAAAAGACTCGTATCTCAACACACGCTGCGATATTAAAATATAAAAAAAGAGATAGAATCCAACGGCACTGTTGAAAACATTTGTACCCATCTTTAAAGTCTTTATGTGTTGCCCCGTGTGGTGTCGGCAAAGAATAGCACCACCCCTTTTCCTCCCGAGGGTGTCGTAAGAGGCGACTGAGGGATTCTCTAGAGGATGGGCAGCAGCGTCCTCCGACTGCAATCACCCATCACTGAGCTGACAGTCACACGCACATAATTCTCAAAATCCAAGTTTCTTAATATGCCCATGGAAACTAGATAGATATTTCAAGCACAGAACGGTTCCTGGTGGAGGTCTGTGTCCAGCTCAGTAGAGGCACTCTATCGACTGAAACGATGATGGTGATGATAACCCATTGTCTCCGAAGTTTGGTAATCGGGAAACCTAAAGTAAATCAAGTCGATAGAGAATTAGGTCAATTTAGTTCGAAAACATTCGATGTCTCCAAAACCATTCTCATTCTCATTATAAAGCTGAAGAGAGTTTGTTTGTTTGAATGCGCTAATCTCAGGAACTACTGGTCCGATTTGAAAAAATCTTTCAGTGTTAGATAGCCCATTTATCGAGGAAGGCTATAGGCTATATTTTATCCCCATATTCCCACGGGAACGGGAACTACGCGGGTGAAACCGCGAGGCGCTGCTAGTAGTCCTATAAAATATAAATTTGAGTTCTCCTGATTTTTTTCAATCAACAAATAATTGATATGTTCTCAGTTCGAATTTGGATGCGTGGATTCCGACTTAGTGATGGGTGATTTACACTCTGTTAAAAACAAGACTGCAATTGCCATACTTTAAGTGCAATATAAAATAAGAATAATTGATAAAAACCGTACAACAAAGAAAGGCCAGTACACAAAAAGGTTGGTATCTCAACGAACACTGATATATTTAAATATAAAAAGTCTTAATCTGTTGCCCCGTGTGGTGTCGGCGAAGAATAGCACCACCCCTTTTCCTCCCGAGGGTGTCGTAAGAGGCGACTGAGGGATTCTCTAGAGGATGGCCAGCAGCGTCCTCCGACTGCAATCACCCATCACTGAGCTGACAGTCACGCGCAAATATTTCTCAAAATCAAAGCATCCAAATATGCCCATGGAAACTAGATATATATTTCAAGCACAGAACGGTTCCTGGTGGAGGTCTGTGTCCAGCTCAGTAGAGGCACTCTATCGACTGAAACGATGATGGTGATGATAACCCATTGTCTCCGAAGTTTGCTAATCGTGAAACCTGAAATAAATCAAGTCGATAGAGAATTAGGTCAATATAGTTTGGAAACCTTCGATGTCTCCAAAACCTTAGATTAGTTCTTCGATAACAACCTCTCATTATAATAAGGCAGAAGAATTTGAATCTTTTAAAAACTATGTAAAGTAGGTACATTATAAATTTATAACCTTACACAAAGATATATTTTAGAAATTAAATTATTTGCAAAGCGTTAGCTAGTACAGTCCTATAAAGTAGAAAAGTTCCCTAGATATTTTGTAACCAACAAACAATTGATAATTATGTTCTCAGTTCGAACTTGAATGCGTGGATTCCGACTTAGCGATGGGTGATTTACACTCTGTTAACAACAAGACTGCGGTTGCCATACTTTCTGTGCAATAGACAAAAAGAATAATTTTATTAATAATAAACTAACAACAAAGAAAGGCCAGTGCAAGGACAAATAGACTCGTATCTCAACAAACGCTGTGATATTAAAATATAAAATGGAAATAGAATCCAATAGCACAGTTTAAAATATATCTATGAAATATATAAATGCCTATCTTTAAATTCTTTATGTGTTGCCCCGTGTGGTGTCGGCGAAGAATAGCACCACCCCTTTTCCTCCCGAGGGTGTCGTAAGAGGCGACTGAGGGATTCTCTAGAGGATGGGCAGCAGCGTCCTCCGACTGCAATCACCCATCACTGAGCTGAGAGTCACACGTACATGTTTCTCAAAATCAAAGTATCCAAATATGCCCATGGAAACTACATCGATATTTCAAGCACAGAACAGGTCCTGGTGGAGGCCTATGTCCAGCTCAGTAGAGGCACTCTATCGGCTGAAACGGTGATGGTGATGATAACCCAATATCTCCGAAGTTTGCTAATCGAGAAACCTAAAATGAATCAAGTCGTTAGAGAATTAGGTCAATTTAGTTTGAAAACCTTCGTTGTCTCCAAAACCATTCAGATTTTGATCTTCGATAACAACCTATCATTATAATAAGGTAGAAAAATTTGAATCATTTAAAAAAATATGTAAAGTAGGTAGGTACATTATACGTTTATAACCTTACACAAAGGAAATTGTAATAAATTAAATTGTTTGCAAAGAGTTAGCTATTATAGTCGTATAAAATATAAATTTTAGTTCTCCTGAATTTTTTCAATCAACAAATAATTGATATGTTCTCAGTTCGAATTTGGATGCGTGGATTCCGACTTAGTGATGGGTGATTTACATTCTGTTAGCAACAAAGCTGCAGTGATTTTCCCTACTGATTTATTTAGCACTATATGGCCTCTTGGTCTATTTTACTTCCCTTCTTATATAAAATTTTATTGTAAAATCTCTTCTTTTAGTATCACATAACTTAACACTTTGCCCTACTGACTTGACAATCTTTTAACATTAAGTGAATGTGAAAAACGTTATTTTAGGTAGATTTTAGCCTGAAATTTATTTTGCAAAATTTTGAAAGGGTTGGACTCTTAGTAACATAGTCACCCCCACTGTAGGTCAGAGCTTTAAAGTTGAATAGTGTTCACAATTAAATAAAAAAAAATATATTTTAAGGTGGTAATCAATCAATCGTATTTATATCGTCAAGGGAAAATTTAATGATGCATATTTTCACGAACGCTAGTCAACACTTAAACAAACGTCATTAAATGTATTTAATAATTTAGAGATATCTAATTTTAAGTACAAATTCATATTCATGTAGTGAAATAATTCTCCAGGCCCATCCGTCTAGACTGAACATGATATTAATCTAGCGAAATATAGTCACTTTTGCCCACTGGCATGTAATATATAATTTAGAAATATCTTATGCTAAGTTGTAAATAAGTAGAATGACGCCTGGCATGATGCAGGTATTCCAAGCTAAAATGTGATGTAGTAAGAAAATTAGGCACTCAAGTACCAGTTTTGTACATCCCACTGGTTTTACTTGATGTGCAATATATTAAGCTTTCAATTTAGTCGTTAGAATAGGCAAAGTTATTTGTTGAGATGATTTCTTCCTTATAATCTTCATATAAAATTCTCATGTCACAATGTTAGTTACCATACTCCTCCGAAACGGCTTGACCGATTTTTGAAATTTTATATGCATATTTAGAAGGTCTGAGAATCGGCCAATATCCATTTTTCATCCCCCTAAATGTTAAGGGTGGACCACTTCTAAATTTTTTTATTTTTATTTTCTAGACAAAATTTTTGTTTTTATTATTTTATGGTACAGCATACAAAAATACATACAACCCTAAATTTTCACCCCTCTACAATAACCCTAAATATTTTATTTTATATTGCAAAACAACGTTTGCTGGGTTAGCTAGTAGTTATATAATTTCAGATTTACTTCACAGACAGATCTCAATTGGCCACCGTGTATAAAAATAGTCCAAAGTCAGTTTTATAATACATATTAACTTATCTTGGTCTGGTTTCAAACGTCCGGTGTAATTACTGGCACTTAAAGCATTTTAACTTCGCTTGATTAATGGAGCAGTGGTGGCCGAGTGGTATCGGCCCCGACTTACGAACGTTCACGCGAGTAGATCGCGGGTTCGAACCCAGCTAGGTGCACTATTTTGTGTAATTACCTTCATCACTACTGCTCTCAAAACGGTGAAGGAAAACATCGTGAGGAAACCGGCATTTCCTAGAACCAAAAATTCGAAGACATGTGACATTCACCAACCCGCACTGGGCCCGCGTGGTGCATTACGGCCCATTCCCTCTCCTAGAGAGGAGGCCTGTGTCCCAGCAGTAGGAACGTTAAAAGGCTGATTGTGCATAAATGGCCTCGCACCTCCATTGTCATCCTCGTATTGCAGTATCGTCGATAGGCAGAGTTAACTTCACCCGTTTTACAAATAAAATAGCATTCTACTTTTTGAAATTGGTTTATATTTCGCAATAATTTTGTATTGCGAGTTATAAAGTAATTTCAAAAAGTGTGACAACTATTCGACGAGAGGAAACTCGACGTATGTAGATCCTGAAAGTGAAATACCCTAACTATTGATGGAAATAAAAAAGAAAGAAAAATTCAATTTAATATATGACTATTATTACAGAGATTTGCTCATTATGGTCCTTTCCAATGGTGTTATGGGCAGGCAACATTGTTGCCAACCAGAGAGGCACTAGAAAAGAGAGGCTTATGATCAGCGGTGGGTGAATTCGGGCTGTGGATGATAATAATACTTAAATAGTTTCATAAAACATACAGTACATTTAAACAGTTTCAATTGGTTAGACTAGTTTAGACAAGCGATAAGCGAAGCATAAGCATAATCAGCCTTTTAACGTTCCCACTGCTGGGGCACAGGCCTCCTCTCTAGGAGAGGGAATGGGCCGTAATCCACCAGGCGGGTCTAGTGCGGGTTGGTTGGTTGATAAGCGAAGATTTGTTATTTTTATTCTAAGAGTTCCGTAGCCTGTGTCCGGAGTTTTTCATCAGATCGTTGAAATGTAACATACTCTTCCAAAAAATCTGTTAACAAATGACGACAATACCGCTGAACAAATACACAAAAAAAAACAAACTCAATCGAATTGAGAATATTAATATTCTCCTTTTTTTAAAGTCGGTTAAAAGTCATTGTATTCTTTGAGACATTATTTTACCATCGATATTTAGGTTAATCCACTCTAGGCCTCAAAATTTAATATAAGTGTATGTAGTTTTAACTAGTAAGTAGTCATAGTGAGATTAAGCTCCAGTAATGTACCATGTATCTTTTGGCAAAATTAATTGTAGATTTATTTGTTGGATTAAAAGAGAGCCGGTTGTATTATACAGGGACTACGACTATTTGTAAGCCTTTTGTTACATTGCGGAACATAAAATTAATTAATATGCTTTAATATGAATATACTCTTGCTATATTTCAGTAAAAAAAAAAACGTAATTGCAAGCACATGTATGTAGATATTAATTTCTCTAAATGTTATATCTCAGATTAGTGGTTACGGTTAGCGACGAAAAAAAACAGATATTAATTTCTTTATATTGTTTTGTTTAGATTAGCTATTTATCGCGCGCGATAAATAATACATGGATTAGCCATATAGTAACTTTTCGATCATCCAGGGCACAATCCTAAAAATTCCGAGATATCTTTGGTTGATTAATCGAAGCACCTCCTTGAATTACTTAATTTATTATTTGCCTCAGCAAAATAAAATGTTGTGTGCTTTGTTATCTCCTTGCTAAAATCTAAACAAAGCGGGGTCCAGCCCCCCCAATGATAATACTGGATCCGTCCCTGGTTTTCAATATTAGTTCGGAACAAAATGTTAAGATTATGCAATTTACTCACTGTTTCCTCGTTATTCAATTGAAAACGTCGTTTGTTTCATGTGGGCAATTGTCATTGCACTCTTGGCCTTTTAACGCTCTAGTCTACGTTTTGTGATTTAAATCCACCTCTATGTAAGTAATAATATAATAAAAAATAACAAAAAAAATAATAAAAAAAAAACAACAAAAAAAAACAAAAAACTTAGGTGTAACTCACGATAAGCTCCTCATTTGTGTACATATGGGATATTCATGACAATCTTTAGCTGTACAGTACAATAAGTTATACAGTATTCGAGTAGTCGTGGGTACTGCTATCCAATAGTCAGATACCTACACTGTATATATTAAGTTCTACTTTTAAGGAATTGTAACATATTTAATGCTAGACTGCAGTATTAGGTGAGTCATAATAAAATAGGCAAGGATAATATTAAAAATATTTCCTTTAAATTAAAGACCTAGATAAACACTATGAGTACAAAAAAAATACAAAAAAAATCCGTGTACAAAAACTACAAAGAAATTCCAAATAACATTTTTCAAAAAATCTGATTTAGCTGGTTCATATTATACATTTTATTAAATTGAAGCAGCCGCGAGACATACAAAGTCTTTGACGTTTTTAAAACAGAATTATTTTATTTTATTTTTCTATTATGTTGCGTATATCCTATAAATATGTACTCTCTTTTTCTTTCCAACTAATAAACAGGTTCAATGGTACAATACAGCCAACATTCTTAACTCAAAATTAGCTGTCTATATCTATTTATTAATATAGTTATAATGACGTAATCATAGGAATTAAATTACAAAAATATGATGCTTATAAAGTATCTTCTAGTAAGTCAGTTTTAAACTATTTAAATATACTTAAGTTCGAGTAAAAATAATTCGTGGAAAATAGGTGACACGAATAAGCGCAAGACCAGATAAATATTCAAATACTATTTTTTATTTTTCATTTTTCAACAATGTTATAATATGAAAAAAAACGTCAAAATTATCACTACTTTTTCTAACTAAACTCAATTCGAAAAAAAATATAGGTTCACTACATTGTTTAAGTTTAACGACAGATTTTTACTTACATATTTAACTGTGATGATTGCTGGTTGTTAATTTGATGGGTATCTTATTAGATACCCATTAAATTAAATTCTAATTCAAAGAATTCCAACAAACAAAAAGTAATCCTGTATAATCATGATAATTTAAGAAAATATCGTGTTTGTTTGCGGTAAATGAAACATGTTACCTATTTATACCATATTAAATTAACATTTGATAGATCTGATCCCATTAACTCTGAATCATTTGCCAATCACGTGTTTGCTCAAATCGTCCGGCATTTGCAGGTTTTCCCTGACACTAAGTGGTACCTAAAAATCTTTCTAAATAACAGCGCGGCTTGCGCTCAGCGCGGAGTGCTCACACTGGAACAGAGCAGTCAATCAGTAATTGTTAGAGTTGGTGAAAACCCACCTGTATTTCTATTATAGTATTTTTTGCACTGTTACTTATATTTGGAAGGAAAAGTTTGAACTCCTGTCTTCTCTTTTACAAGAATTAAATAGAAAACTAGAAACTGATAGGTCCGTGATCCACTCTGTGAAAAAAACTGAAGTTTTAGAACTTGGGTTAAAATGACGCGTCGTATGTAGTACCTAATATATTACTGACCACTGATGCTGTTCTGTTCAAGTAGAAGATTTAATTATTGATAAAAATACTTATTGTAATTGTAATTTAAGGTGATGAAGAATGATTCGATATCAGGGTTTAGAACTTATACGTATAAAGTACACCCTTTGTAAATACTTGTACTTTATAGTAAGTAAGTATATATCAAGAGTATTTATGTTAGTATACAACATGTATCACAATAATGTAAAATTAGAATACCAAAAAAGGCAACATTGAAAATTTAGAAAAAACCAACGACGGTGAAAACATAATTGATAAAGAATAAAATAATTAATAAAAACCCTCGACTTACAGAATTAATGTAACCCAAGAATATCCGTCAGGGCTGCCATTAAATGAGCTCATTTTGTAGATATTGATGGCAGTTTTGAAGATAAATTGCAACATTGGTTTGCCCACTATCTTTGGTGAGTCGCCACCGTAACACCTATCAAAGAACATGCACCAATCAAACCCGAACACATTACTGAAAACGACATCAAAATCGGAGTATTTTTTTTTGTTTTTGCAAAAACATATGTTTACTGCAGCGCCCCCTCGTGAGTTGTCACCATAACACAAGAATATGCACCAATCAAACCTTAACCCATCACTGAAAACCGCATGAAAATCGGACTAGTTGTACTGGAGATATGTAGGAATATTGGTTTGCACAAACAACAAACATCCTCTCATCCCAAACGCACACACTGTCTCCGTTCCGTCGTGGGTAAAAAAAAGAAATAGAGTTTGTTAGAGATATGTAATATAGAAGAGTAGTAGAGTTTTTTTGTGTAAAAGCCCGCCCGGGGAAGTACTACCACCATACCTATTTCTGCCGCCAGTTGTACTGTGTTGCGGTTTGAAGGGAATGGTTGCCGGTACAGTTACAGGCACAACAGACCTTACATCTCGGTCTCTGATGGCAACGCATCTGCAATGCCACGGGTATGGCAGATGCACTTAGGCAGCGGCAAACATTTAACATCATGTGGCCCGTTGGCTGATTTGCCATTCAATGTAGCATAAGTAATGTTCATATATCCTCCGGTACATACGATGAAACAATTTCATCCTATGTATATTTTACGTCTTATTTTGTCGTTTTTATTTAATACTTATTTGATCATATTATTGGACTTGGTTGAGTAAAAAATCTGCCAAACTGCAAAGCAGTTGGTCGTAGGTAGGCTAGTATATTCGCGCGATACATTCTGTTATTGATGATAGATAAAGTGATTTAGCCCTGAATAAGTAATGTACATATTATAGAGGGGGTTTATATGTTTAAGGATAGAATAGGCTGTATGTACTGCACGCGTCTAACTTCACGGTTATGTCTAGTGAGGCCAACTGATTCTTTGTTCAACAGTCAGTGTCGACACACGACACCGGGATCAGGCTAGGCGGGGGTGACGTTGTTCCCTTTACGAGGTAGTGGAATAAAACAAGCGACATAGAGGTAAAAACACTTTGTATTCACGTAATTCTAATACAATCACTCTACTTTACTTGTTAAACTAACGATATGAGTCAAAATAATTAACACGCGCTATTTATAATAAACTCGGCACAACTTTACACAGACTTTTTATACTTTGATACAATTTCACAGCACAGGGAGACAGCGAGTAGTTACTCTGCTGGAGGACAAGTGAAGACTGACTCATTGTTCTAACGGCGGTCTTATTTATAGATTACGCACATGGGCGCAAGTATTGTGTACACTGATTTCTATCTGCGCCGGATCTACCAAGCGTGGGCGCGCAAGCGATGGCCGCCCGCCCCTTCCCCCTTGTCTTCCTCAAGCTTGGCCTGCGACTAACAATAACAAACCCCGACAGGTTTCGACTTGTCGAGCTTGAACCCGGATGTAAAATCTTCATCCAATCAGCGGGTTTGTTTACTTAGATGGATGGAACTTTGTCATATTTACTTGTGGAACATTACTTAAATTGTATACCTATGTTTTCCATCTTTATTATGATTTAATAAAATACCTATAATCAAAACTATCTCTGTGCAATTACAAACTGTCTTACTTACATTCTAATTACTTATATTCAGTCAGTCAGCTTACTAACAATAGTTATAAGTCAATATTGTAATTACTAACACAACGGGTCTTGACTATCTAAATAAATGATCTATTTATTATTGTTTCTAATCATTTACAGCTAATCGTTACTGTGCTTCACCTACATTCCACCCCCAGTAACAGGGTTCAGCCGCATTACTTCCTGGTCTGTGGGAAGCACAATAATTTTAGTAACGGGCCGACGCAGGACCCCATTCACAGTCTTAATATCTACTACACGGATAATACCATCATTTCCGTGGTACACTGCTTTTATAATACCTTTTGTCCATGCACTTCGTTCTTTGTTATTGTCCGCGATCACTACCACATCACTGATACGCACATTTGGCACATTATTTGCCCACTTTTCACGACACTGTAGAGTCGGGAGATACTCTCGGAGCCAGCGCCGCCAGAACATGTCGGCGAGCGCGTTGACACGCCGCCACTGCCGGCGGGAGTCGATGTCCTCGGTGTCGCTCGGCGCAAATGGCGTACTCCCGGAGGCAGTGCCCAGGAGTAGATGATTCGGCGTCAGGACCACAGGTTGATTGTGGTCGTCGTGCACGTAGCTTAGTGGCCGGCTGTTCACGATGAGTTCGGCCTCGGTGAGGAGGGTGTAAAGGACCTCCTCACGTGGTGCTCGTTCCTTCAGCGTGGCCCGTAGCGCGTTCTTTACGGACCTCACTAGGCGTTCCCAACAGCCACCCATGTGTGGGGCTGCCGGGGGGTTGAAATGCCACGTTATACCTCGATTTGTGGCTTCGTCCTTGACTTTGTCGTGGTCAAATTCTTTGAGTGCTGCCCGAAGTTCGGTGTTGGCTCCGATAAAATTAGTACCCTGATCGGAGTATAGATGTGCTGGTTGCCCGCGGCGTGCTATCAGGCGCCGCAAGGCTAATATTGCTGAGTCGGTACTCAGTGTGGCAGCTAATTCCAGGTGGACGGCGCGCGTAGCCAGGCAAGTAAAAAGCGCCCCCCACCTCTTTTCACGGCGTCGGCCAATTGTCACTTCCATTGGGCCGAAGTAGTCTACCCCCACTCTCACAAACGCTCTTCTTGTAGACTCCAGCCGTGCGAGAGGTAAATCGCCCATTTTAGGTGTAATGGGTTTGGCTCTGCGAATGCGACAGAGCTGACAATTCGAGACTACCGTTTTTACTGATGTTCTGACCTTCGTAACCCAGTATTTTTCTCTAAGGTTGTTGACAACAGTCTCGTGGTTAGCATGTAAAGCCATCGCGTGGTAGTGTGCGATTAACTTTCGGGACAATGGGTGACGTCCATCTAAAATCACTGGGTGCTTTTCATTAAATGTAAGTTCCTCGCAGGCACTCAGACGTCCTCTCACTCGTAGCAACCCATTGTTGATGATCATCGGGTCTAATGATTTTATGTGGCTACTGTTAGGTACGGGAAGCCCTTTTAGGATGGCAGCCCGTTCTTCTTTGAAGCTGTCCTCCTGGCACAACTTAATGAGGCAGTCGTGCGCCTCTTCAAGGTCTTGAGACTGCAGCTCCGTCGTAGCCCGGTGTTTGCGGCACCGGCCGATAAAGATAAGTATGCGTGCCATCACACGCTGAATGCGTGACCATGAAGAATATCGCTCGTAGTCCAGGAGCGGTGTCGCGGGTGCAGTTGACGCGTGGACTCGTTGGATGCGCTCGAGGTCCACCTCCGCCGCCTCAGGTTCATGACACGCTGGCCACTGCTCCTGTGGATCACGTAAAAACGAGGGGCCCGAGAGCCACTTCGTGCAATTATCGGGCCAACACAATCTGGTCGCTTCGTCAGCAGGGTTATCCTCCGAGGGTACCCAGCGCCAGTTGCCTCTGTCTGACAGCCTATCTATATCATATATATATAAAGGGCCTATCCTGCATTTTAATAGTATTCCTAACAATGAATTCAACATGTCAGGTCTTGTCAATAGGTTATCATTTAGACACGTACCGTGAGACCTGGCGGCCGCGTCAAAAACTAAACGTAGTTTCCCCGGTTTGTTGGGGTTTACTACTCCGAAATGCGGTAAGTACCAAACTGGAGAATTATCTTCTTTACTTATCACTTTACGCGCATAACCTTCATCTAACAATCTTTCTATCTGTTTCGTATACGCCTCGGCGAACACAGCGTCCTTGCGCATGCGTCTTTCTATGCCATATAATCTTTGTCGGGCCTGATTATAATTATTAGGTAACTGAGTGTTCTCATGCTTCCACAGTAAACCTACTTCCCATTGTGACTTGTCAGGAGTGCGACGACTGGTGCTTTCTAATACGTGCAACGCTCGCTCTACGTCTTTATTTTTACGAGTATCTTGTGAAATGCCTAGGGCTTCTAATTCAAACTGAGATTTGACTAAATTATGTAAGTCGGGGAGGGAGACTGTCATGCAATTTACTGAATTATTATTGTTACTATTTTGAAGTGGTCCGTGTATGACCCAACCTAGCTTCGTAAGTGAGGCAACTGGCTTACCCGATCGTCCCCGTCGAATGTCCTGGCCGACGAGCAGCTCCCAGTTGTCCTGCCCGAGTAGTAGTAGCGGCTTGGCTCCCCTCATTTCCACGCAACCCAAGTCGCTGAGGTGCGCGTTATCGTTAATCGTCGCGGCGGACACTGTTTGCGTTGGTAAGCTTATGTTTGCCATTGTGCGGCACTTAATTTTATGGCACTGTCCATTAGGACCTTTTACTTGTACTTGTACCACTCGCGAAGTTAAGTCTGTTACTCCGTAGCCGCCCGCTGTTTTGAGTGTGAGAGGTACACACGGTCCCTCTAAGTTAGCGGCGAGTGAATTGTCTATGAGCGATACCGTCGCACCATCGTCTAATAACGCGTAACACTGAACGTCGACACTGTTTTCATAGTTTATAGTCACTGGCACTATCTTCAGTAGGGCTGAGGCTCGCCATTCCCCGATGTTAGTTACACTTTCTGTTTTGTTTACTTTCTGCGCTTTGTCCGCGTGTAACAATAGGTGATGTGCATAACCGCATTTCTCACATTTGTCGGCGCGGCAGAACCTCTTGGGGTGTTTTCTAATAAGACACTTAAAACACATGTTCTTTTCTTTGATTGTGTCCCAACGCTGTTGAACACTTAACTTTCCAAATTGCTCACATTTTTCAATAGCGTGCTCACCTTTGCACATTACACATTCCTTAGGTGAGAGGGACTCGTCACTCTGTGCGTTCACTCGTTGCATCAGTGGTGGCTTGTTAGTGACATGACGTGCGCTGTTCAATGGTCTAGTTTGACCGTAGACTTGCTTCTGTTGCTTCATGGGAGGTTTAGATGCACTAGGCTCGTTCATGATCGGCTGTACATAATAGGAGGTCGATCGTGCTAAATGTGTTAAGAAGTGTGATATTATTTCTAAGCTTGGTGACACTCTTAAATCCACCCCTTGTGAGTTATCTAGGCCCATAGCAAAGTCACCATACTGCGCGCGTTGCACTGGTGTCAGTTTGTTTAGTAGCTCACTCACTAATTGTGGGTTATTCAAATAACCTTCTGCACGAATATTCTTTAACAATGATACACAGTTTCTCACAGTCGTTGAGAATTTCCTCAGCTCTCGGCAGCTTTCCGTCACTCTGGGTAAATCTCTGACCTTTTTTAGTGCACACTGTAATACTAGGGTCGGATGACCGAACTCTTCCTCTAGGGCACGCATTATTGCTGACGGGTCTGTTGACGTTCGCAATAAGTCTTCAACCGCTATCTTCGCTTCGCCGTGCAGTGAGGTTTTCAGGCGTGCTAGGTTTTCATGTGATTTGAAACTGTACAACTCAGTAGTGTCCCAGTACATGTTTCGATAGGAAATCCACTCGGCGGGGTCGCCATTAAAATGAGGCAATTCATAAGCCTGCCTAGGTACCGGTCGCGGTCGTGCCAGTCCCGTAATCGCTTCTGCCAGTTGGTCTATCTTCCTGTCTCTTTCCCCTGATGACTCTCGCCGTCTTTCTGTTTCACCCACTCTGTCATATCTCTGCCGCCGTGTATCCGACTCAAGCGTTGATACTCGAGGTACACTTGCGACCGGAGTGGTAAAGACGGGATTATTCTCGGGCAGACGGAATCTCACTGCTGTCGACACTGGCAAGTACGCCGGCGTAGTAGGTGTCGTTATGTTGCCCACCGATACTGACGTCGACGACTCTATTATGCGTGGCACATTTATCTCGCTGGACACTGTAGGTTCACGGTACGTAAGAGATACGTTATTCACTCTACTTACGTTTTGTTCCCGGGTCACAGAGGTTTCACGGGGCGCGGCCACTTCAACAGGCGCGCGCGATACAGACTGCAACACTGTATCTTTTTCAATTACTTGGGGCGTTGTGTTAATCCATTCTTCAACGCGATGTGTCGTATCCACATCTGAATTTGAGTCATCACTTTCAGCAGCTGCCTCTATCTCGGCGATATCTGCTTCCACCCTTTTCCTCACGAGTTTTTCTTTTAACTGTACTAGCTCGCGTTCAGCTTCATACTCAATCCTTTTTCGTAAGAATTCGACGCTCTTGCGACTATTCTTAGATGAGCCTTTGCTGCTTTGTCTTGATCCCTGGCGCCTCCTCTCAGTTGTCTGCTCCGTATAGTCGAACACTCGGCCGGGGCCCGTCAGAGGTATATTACGAACGGATGTTGACGCAACAGTTGGTGCGACCGACGGCGAGCCTGGCGTCTTTTCAGACGGTAAACCTGAGTCCGAGGGGACGTCATTCTTGCGCCGCTCACTCATCTCGTCGGCTAATTTACGTAACTTGCTGCGCGTGGTTATAGCACTCTTTTGACTCATTTTATTCCACTCCTCTTGATGAACTAGATCCGGCTCCGAAGGACCAAAATGTCGACACACGACACCGGGATCAGGCTAGGCGGGGGTGACGTTGTTCCCTTTACGAGGTAGTGGAATAAAACAAGCGACATAGAGGTAAAAACACTTTGTATTCACGTAATTCTAATACAATCACTCTACTTTACTTGTTAAACTAACGATATGAGTCAAAATAATTAACACGCGCTATTTATAATAAACTCGGCACAACTTTACACAGACTTTTTATACTTTGATACAATTTCACAGCACAGGGAGACAGCGAGTAGTTACTCTGCTGGAGGACAAGTGAAGACTGACTCATTGTTCTAACGGCGGTCTTATTTATAGATTACGCACATGGGCGCAAGTATTGTGTACACTGATTTCTATCTGCGCCGGATCTACCAAGCGTGGGCGCGCAAGCGATGGCCGCCCGCCCCTTCCCCCTTGTCTTCCTCAAGCTTGGCCTGCGACTAACAATAACAAACCCCGACAGGTTTCGACTTGTCGAGCTTGAACCCGGATGTAAAATCTTCATCCAATCAGCGGGTTTGTTTACTTAGATGGATGGAACTTTGTCATATTTACTTGTGGAACATTACTTAAATTGTATACCTATGTTTTCCATCTTTATTATGATTTAATAAAATACCTATAATCAAAACTATCTCTGTGCAATTACAAACTGTCTTACTTACATTCTAATTACTTATATTCAGTCAGTCAGCTTACTAACAATAGTTATAAGTCAATATTGTAATTACTAACACAACGGGTCTTGACTATCTAAATAAATGATCTATTTATTATTGTTTCTAATCATTTACAGCTAATCGTTACTGTGCTTCACCTACAGTCAGTGCCGTGTATTTACTGACCGCTCTTAGAGAAAAGATACAGGAATTTAAAATATGGCTTATCCATTCGAAAAATTACAGTTGTCCTCTTAGAATACAGTAGCATCTGCTTTTTAATAAATAAATCACGCTAGCGTCACGATGTTTTCGAGCTCCAGCAATATGTTGAGTGGTAGCTGATTACGAAAATGCGATTTCTATTTTCACTTTTCGTTTAAACAGAATTCACTCGTTATTTTTTATGAGTCAGGATTATTTGATAAGGATAACAACAGCCAGTAATATTTTACCTGCTTGCTGCTCAAAAATGCGGTATGTTCTCGTAATTTTTATCTAATTTTCGCAAACTTCATTAAGGATCCTTAATAATAGTTTTAAGTTGTTGTGGTGAATTGATTCGTTACCTAACAACATCTATTGATTGAAATTAGTTGATATAACAATTCAAGTAACAACTTTAGAATATAACTAGCTTCTGCCAGCGACTTCGTCCGCGTGGAATAGTTACTTCACTGCTCTGCTCCTATTGATTGTAGCGTGATGAAAAGTATACTATAACCTGCCCAGGAGTATGAAGAATAATTGCACCAAGTTTCGTTAAAATCGGTCGAGTAGTTTTTGTTTCTATAAAGAACATACAGACAGACAGACAGACAGACAGACAAAAATTTTACTGATTGCATTTTTGGCACCAGTATCGATCACTAATCACCCCCTGATAGTTATTTTGAAAATATATTCCCTGTACAGAATTGACCTCTCTACAGATTTATTATAAGTATAGATTACTGGTTTTATTTTTGTGATTTCATATTTAAAAATATACAAAAAAAAAGTTGCGGCTATTTAAATAAAAAATGGGATATGAAAAACTGCATAGTTCGATTTTTAAGCTATTGCATAGCTTCTATCGCGGGCCTTGAGCGTGGCAACCGAATCCAGAAATTCCGTAACGAAAATAACCTAACACCGCTACGTCATTCGATTAGGCCCCGCCTTTTTAAAATGGTCGCTTCGTTACTGTGCTATTATGTCGCCGTCACCGAGCCGACCCGAACGTCTGCGTTTGAAAACAATCGGTGGGACAAAGTTAAGTGAAACGTATGTGATTTACATTAGTACCGCATATCACTGCCGGTTAGTTATAAGCAGCTGTTTGTTAAAAAGTATATAGGTGTATAGGTATCTATCATCTATGTACAACAGTGAATAGCTGTAAGCATAAAATATATAATTGCATAAGTTGATAAAAAATGTTATGTAATAGCTTTACCGCGGCAGTCCCCGTGTGCCACATGTATTAATCGAAATATTTGTATACATCGATTTTGGCCACCCTATAGGTATAATAACAATGTGTTCCGTAATTTTAAGGTTAAAAAAAATAAAAACACTGTAAAATCCAAAAAAAAAGTATAAAAAACAAAATAAACAAAAAAAAATAGGTATAGTAGTAATATCTTCTTTTCAATTTCTAGGCGTGATCTAATCATTAAACTTGGTTAAACTTAAAAATCTGCCAAACTGCAAAGCAGTTGGTCGCAGGTAGATGACTAGTATTTAATAATGTCTTTGTAAATATAGGCACTTTCGTGCAACGTACCATACCTTCGGGAATCAATTATAATTAAAGTCATATCGCCCTGAATAAGTTATGTAAATATTATGGAAGGGATTTATATGTTTAAGGATAGAATAGGCTGTATGTACTGCACGCGTCTAACTTCACGGTTATGTCTGGTAAGGTGCACCTGGTTCTTTGTTTAACAGTCAGTGCTGTGTATTTACTGACCGCTCTTAGAAAAAAGATACAGGAATTTCAAAAATATGGCTTTAGCCATTCGAAAAATTACAGTTCTCCTCTAAGAATACAGTTTAGTATCTGCTTCTTAATAAATTAATCATGCTAGCGTTACGAGGTTCTCGAGCTTCAGCAGTGTGTTGGGTGATAGCTGATTTACGCGAATGCGATTTCTATTTCCACATTTCTTGTAACACTTCTTTGGCGTCATATTTGGCAAAATAAACTTTTTTTCAACACACTCTAAAAAAAATTAACAATATTTCAATAACAAACAATTTGCTATAACTTAATGTGAACAGATCGGCATGAGGTGGGCATTTGAAAAAACTACAGTATCTCAGCTCCATAACAGCCTCGCCTTCGGCTTGGCGTGAATTCCAGCTAGCCTGCAATGACAAAGTTCCCCATTTGCATTTATATACGTTTATCTTTTTCGTCACTGAATCGTAGAGTGCCACAATTGCAATTATTGGAAACTTGGCTGCAGTTGTATAGCTCATGCAAATATCGCATTATTCTGTGTCACACAAAGCAGACATCGCCAATAACTTGTTCTTTGAAAACATTAACTTTATCCACATGAAATGTGTTTTATTTATTGTGGTTGTGAATCCCAACCACAGCACTAGATCACAGCTTCAGGTTGGTAGTCAGGGATGCTCAATATATACCTATTGAGCAAGATCATTGTTTGTTTCTTTTTTTCTATTCATTTACGGTCCTTTGCAAATAAAATAATTTTACCAAGCGCCTATTCAGACTCCACATTTGGTCCGTCGAGCCGGATTAGCATTAATTTAAAATTTGTATCCTCTTCTTCGGATTTGCACGATAAGTGGTCCTTGTTTATATCTTCGTTGTCTTGGGACAACCTTGCCTTTAAGCAAGGTTGCCCCATTAAACCTCTCTCAATCCCGAAGCTCGAATTAATGTCTGCTATGCTGCTATCATAATATAACATTACATTTAAAGTTACCACCTTTTCGGACTCGAATGTAGCACTAGCCGGTTTGCAAACGCTTCCCTACAAATTAAAAACCTCGCGCCGTGTCGCTCAAGTCGTGGAGGTAGTGCCGTCTTATTGTGGGTTTCATGTACGAAGCGAAGATAATGCCGCTGACCTGTGCTCGCGTGGCGCTTTTCCTACTCAGATCTTAGCTGAGTACGAGCGCTGGTTACGTGGCCCAGAGTGGCTCACAAGTGACGTTCATTTGTGACCGATCAATCGCTTCAATGATAACACAGAAATTCTAGAACTGAAAAATAATACTGATTCATTCGGTTTTGCTTGTCAAAACATTAAAGGTGAAATTCCAGAATCAATGTTTGAAAGATTCTCGTCTTTTAATTAATTGCAACGTGTTAATGTACCGTCGAACCCTTATCAAATCAAGAGTTGAACGCGTCTTATGATCTTATAATAAAAATGACACAGCAGCTATATTTTTCTAGCGAAATAAACATCGTAAAAAACAAAAATCTGTTCCATGACTAAGCAAACTTTCTCCTTTCGTGGATGCGCACGATTTCCTCAGGGCGGGGGGTAGGATCAGTCAAGCTGACCTACCTTACATTAGTAAGCATCCCTTGCTATTGCCATGGGGTCTCAACTCGAACAAAGTATAATTAGTTAGTAAAAATAAATCATAGATGGCAGCATAGGTAACAATAATGAAATTAACAATCACTAAAAAGCGTTATACGATCGATTTTGGCTGAAGTAAGCTAAGTAAAAATCAAAACTTCCTTGTTTAATGTTGATTTAGCTATTTACACTCATAAATCACGTACTTTCAACAAAAACTATAAATTAAGCCTTTTACTTCAATTCGAACTTTAGAAGTAGTTGAAAGTAGAAGACTGTCATGCTGTTTATTTAGAACTCTTTGCAGTAGATGGCGCTTTACTCAAATTTTCTTGTCACTACCTAAAGTGTCTCGAGCTACAATCGTTACCTACCTACTAAATAAACGTTCAGTTGTTTCATTTTAAGGTAAATCAAATAACATTTTTTTTCTTAAATCTTGTATGTTACATATAAAAATAATAATTGAAAAAAAAATGTTAATATATTTTTGGTACATAATTATCAGATCCCGAAACAATAAAACTTTTAATACAATAGAAACTTTAAAAGTAGGTAGCTCTTCTATCTTTCAATGTCGATTCTATTTCCGTCATGTCCGTCGGAACTAGTGTTGCCAGGTGTCCCGATTTGCGCGGGACGTCCCGATTTTCAGGGGTCTGGGGACGCGTCCCGATTTGTACCTGATCGGGACGCTAAATGTCCCGATTAATCAAAAAATTAAAAAAATATGTGAAGTGCGTCAATAACATTTAAAGTACGATTTTATTTTATAATTTCTACTAGTCTAGCAAGACTGATTACTTGTTATGTCAGTCCTGTATTTATAAATAGGCCGTATAGGCCGCGGCCTAGGGGCGGCAGCGTCCTAGGGGCGGCAGATTTCAGAGGACGGTCACTCGATTTCAGACAATAAAAGTCAAACACGTTCACTGGTTTTATCATGGTTTTTTATACTTTAAATAAATACCTATAGAAGAAACTCATTCCTATCGAAACTCATTCCTAGTGAGTGATAGATGAGAGCAGTGCGGCGGGCGGCGAGCGGACAGCAGTGGCTCACCCCGCTTCCCGCCCGCACTCCGAACCGTCAAGCAATGCCCGCGCCCGCACCAGTGTTTTGATGCAAGCACCGATCGCATACGCATGCTACACTCTCGTCGTCTTGTCTTTAAAAACCTACTTTACTTACCAAAACAAAATACGTAACGACTAGGTACTGAATAAAAAATCACAGTGATATCTACTCAATATTCTTTGTTGTTAAGCTTCAGTTTTTATTGACATAGGTAAGTGGTAGGTACACAATAGTGTGCAATACTCTAATATACCTATTTAATCATTAACACTCATTAGGTATATGAAAATGAAAATTATCCTTCTTTAACATGATACTTTTACATTGGTGGTTTATTGATATGTTTCTACATTTTAATATTATTTTGAGTCCGGGTGTACCGATTTTGATGATTCTTTTTATATTCAAAAGCTGATGCTTGTTGTGTGGACCCATTTAAATTTGATTGAGATCTGACGACTAGTATTTGAGTTATCCCTAATAATGCGTGGCTTAGTTTACATTGACGACGTTCTCATTCCCTCTTGTCGATGTAAAATGAAAAAATAAAATTGTGTACGATGGTTTGGAAGAGCATTCAGCATCTTAGTATTTCAGCGTGGTACCTTTCTAGTTTGGTGAAGATCTGATGAAGAACAGAGATGATAGGAAACGGAACTCTTCAATAAATGATAGCAAATCTTTCGGGATTGCTGAAATCGCATGTTTGTTTATTGTTTACATCAATGTTATTGGTACGTTTAGGTGTGTTACCACTAAAAAGTGAAAAATAAAAAAGCTTTTTACAAAAGATGCGGAAGTCGGTGTTCAAAAACGAAAAAGCAACCAAAAACACCGAGTTCCGAAATTAAAGTTATTTTGTAGGTACTTTTTGGATATTTTTAACCGACTTCTAAAAAAGGAGGAGGTTCTCAATTCGGATGTTTGTATTTTTTTTATGTTTGTTCGCGCAAAACTCCGTTGCTTGTCAACCGATTTGAAAAATTCTTTTGTTGGAAAGGGTATATGTACTTCCCAAATGGTCCCAAGAAAATTTTATCAAAATCGACCAAGCGATTTTCGAAAAATCAACAAAAATCTAAAAAAAATATCTACATTGTCTACATTGACGACCGCTTAGTTTACTCTGTAAAGGAGCAGTACGTTTTTTTTACACCAATGTGATTGGTTCGTTTAGGTGGGGGGAGGGGAGGGGGTGTAGGTACCACTAAAAAGAGAAAAATAAAAAACTTTTTACAAAAAAATACAACCGACTTCTACACAAAAAATCAAAAAAGTGCAAAATAACTTTAATTTCGGAAGTCGGCGTTCAAAAAACGAAAAAGCAACCACAAACACCGAGTTCCGAAATTAAAGTTATTTTGCACTTTTTTGATTTTTTGTGTAGAAGTCGGTTGTATTTTTTTGTAAAAAGTTTTTTTTTTTGTGTAGAAGTCGGTTGAATTTTTTTATAAAAAGTTTTTTTTATGATTTACAATTTCCGTTGTCGCGGTTGACTCTGCGAAAAACTAAAATAAAAAATTTAGAAATACTTATTATTTAGTTCCGTTTACACTTTAAGTAAACCATTGCGGTTTGGCCAGCCAAACTAAAGAAATATACAACGTGTAACAAACGTAAGACCTGAAACTAGTTTACCTACTCGGAATCGTTTACTAAATCCATTTCCATTTTTATAGGTGTATATTTAAACCGGAAAAACCATCTAGCTCTTAAAAAAAATAAAAAAAATTGATTGAGTCAGGCGGTACTTTGCGGAAATTAATTTTAAATTTGAAAATGAAAATAATATGTCTAGTTTTAATTTCCGCGAATATGTGTGGGTTGCAGGTATGCACCTCCCTCCCGCCCGCTATATTATGCACATGCAAGATTACAAAGGCAAAAGCAAGGATAATATGCACATGCAGGAAGGCAATGCAAAACCCAACACCAATACCGACACGTGTTTCGCCTGTCCACGAGGCATCCTCAGGGCACGTGTTGACTCGCCGACCGTTGAGTTGCGACTCAAATCAACGGTCGCAACTCAACGGTCGGCGAGTCAACATTATCCTTGCTTTTGCTTTGTAATCTTGCATGTGCATAATATAGCGGGCGGGAGGGAGGTGCATACCTGCAACCTACACATATTCGCGGAAATTAAAACTAGATATATTATTTTCATTTTCACATCTAGCTCTTCTCAACATAGAAGCAGAGATAATGAATACCATAAACTATGATGATATTATAGTAGATGATTTTGCTATTTAAAAAGTCCCGTAAAAAAGTGTATTCTTGTTTCTTTTTGACACTCTTTCTTAATGACTAATTCATTCGTTTATTTAACTTTAAGTATCTATAAGGCATTCTAAATGTAGTAAACTACAAATGGAAAAATATTATTTTAGAAAGGTGAACATGGGGCGGCGGGAAAAAGTGGCCTACACTCATAAAAAATATAAATCCGGCACTGTGTTATGTAAGATAGAATTACACTTAAAACCCCTTGTGTTATTTTTGTTTACTGTCCCGATCTGCAACCCTAAATCCCGATTTTTTTGACCTCATGTACCGATTTACAACAAATCGGACCTGGCAACACTAGTCGGAACACTGAGTGAAATGAAACACGATATTGTGCCTTATTGCTAATATAGACAATTAACAAATAGAGAATTAAGCCGCGTGAATCCGCCTTTGCCCCGTTGTATCAATTGGATCTGAGCGGCTTGTTATGTATGTATGGTATCTTTGTTGACTGTTATTACTTGCTCAGTTTCAAAGTTATTTTCTCTAAGTCCAATATTTTTTGTTTTCTTTACGTATTTTTAGAAAAGACACCTCTCTATGACTATTATACTGAGAACCTGGAAACTGGACAAAGAGTCTCGTACACATATATTAGGTATATATATGTCGTACATATACATATACCTATATATGTGCAAGAGCCTGACCAGTTTTCTATGCTAGTAAAGACTTCGGATTTTATTTAACTCGTTTTAGAATAATTGATTGTGTAGTAGGTAGGTACCTATGTTTTGATTTAAGTAATGCAGGCGTGTACGCGACTGCGTAGGTAGGTATCTTTTGCTTAATAATGATCTGTGTGTGTAGTAGGTAGTTGCCGTGTGGTAGGGCAAATAGGAGACACAGGTTTCCGATAGTTTGTTTATTGGAACGAAGTTCCTTATCGCGCGTTGTGAAAGGGGGCCCTAGACGGAAAAAAATCATACGAAAAGTTGTAACGACACTTTTTAACCGACTTCTAAAAAAGGAGGAGGTTCTCAATTCGGATGTTTGTATTTTTGTGTCACGATTTGGATGGGTGTGTTAAGCAACTGTTGGCAAGGTTGCGAAAAGGATGGGTGGAGTTAAGCAGCTGTTAGTGAGGTCACGATTTGGATGGGTGTGTGAAGCAACTGTTGGCAAGGTTGCGAAAAGTACCTATGGGTGGAGTTAAGCAGCTGTTAGTGAGGTCACGATTTGGATGGGTATGTTAAGCAGTTATGTTTGATATATTTATATGTGTGTGTGTGTGTGTGTCTGTATGTACATGTACAATTTTTTATTTCATACTAAATCATCGACTACTTAGGTACAAACTTTAACATCAAGGAAAAAGACAAATGCACAAAGATGTAGAGAATATCGTGAGAGAAAGAAATTACAAAATACAATTGTACAAAACATAACTGCAGAGAGATCAGATGAATTTAGTGAGACTGATCAATAGGCATGTTTCCTGAGTAAAAAATATATGATTATGTATAGTCCGTCAGTTAGATTATAGAAAAATATTGGACACGTATTTTTTCCTTTATCAAATCTATAAAAACTAAGGAAGATACAAAGCATCAAAGATCAGGAGTGGGAGCTTGTGACGTCACGGCTCGCTAAAAATTCTAGCGAGTAGTGACGTCATCCGAGTTTTCAACGCACTGTATCGTCTTAATTTTTTGTTTACGTGAAAAAAGAATGTCCAATATTTTTTGGAAATCTATCCGACGGACTAATTAGATTTTTTTAGTCAACTACCCTATTAGGTAGGTACCTACTTACCTAAAACTTTAAATCATCATTCAGATGCCTACGATTTTTCAAGACAAGACAAGACAAGAACTTCGTTCCTTCCGGGTGTCCCTTGACACCTCTCAATTTTTTTATGTCCATGAAACAAAATTTGGCGTAGGTAAGTATATACCTAACTATCTAACTGGTCACTTTGTAACATTATACCTATAAGTTTTATTATGTACCTAGGAACCTAGGTACTTGCTTGGAGTATTAAATTATTTTATAAAAATATTATACAAGTAGCTACTTGTATTGTTTCCTCCTCTCCTATTACCTACCTATACTCCATTCACAATAAGATTAGACATTGGAACAAAATTGTTTACAGTCCGTTCAACCGATTTTTACTTCTATTCCGTAGGCATAAGGATGGCATTAAAGCAAAAACGTGATAATAATACCAACTGTTTACTGCAGCTGCTATGTGTCATGCCACCAACGCAATAGAAGTCAAAATCGGTTGAACGGACTGTAAAAAAGATGTATTTCAAAGTCTAATCTTATCGTGAATGGGGTATAGTTAGGTACCTATTTCATTTAATTTCCATGCCGCAGCACTGGCCGCAGTAACATTACCGCTAAATTACAAGAAATTTTATAATTTTGATTGATTTCAGTAGATTGAGGAGCTCGTGGCTAAAATATAATAGCCGCACGGGTCGATCTTCAAGGTACGCTTGCCGAGATCTGTCTGTGGATGGGTGACGTGAAGATCTCATCAGGTCGGAGGTAAAATACTGGTATTCAACTGAATCCGGTGCAAATATATATAGTTCGGAAAAGGTTAGACAGATGAACATTGATTTGAGTAGAGTAGATAATAAAATTTAAAAACATGAATAAGTAGGTACCTACTTATTGTAAAATTCGCCATAGCGACCAATTCGACTTTAGTAAGTTAACGAAGCGCGTATAGGAATAAACCATTGAGATAAGAGAAACATGGAGATGCTGCGTTATTCTAACATTTGCTTAGGTAGGTATACAAATATGAGTGAAATATGATTCAGAACTTGAAATATCGTTATGTCTTATTCTTTCTAGTGAGATAATCTTATTTGATAAAAGAGACAACTATATTTTAAGTTGTTGCTAATTATGGCAACATTTTATCGTGACGTAGTGACATTTGTTAATTTTTTGTATTATTGAGATTTGCGAGAAAATTAGGTACGAGGTTTTTACTTTTAAAATTACATGTAAATATTGGAAAACAGAAGCTCAACATGCCTGTGTGTTGTATTGTGAAATGTGGTGCATGAAATAATCAAAATCAATCGCAATTGTCTTTGCACAGGTTAATGAAGAATGTTAACTAATTTTGATTATTAGCACTCCATATTCCCTGTCAAAAATAAAAAATACTATTGAAAGAATTATTTCGATATGTCAATTAGCTCCCGATTTAGAAGTAAAACAAGTTGTAACTCCACGACGCGCGACGCGCGGGCTGCCGGTGACGGTGTGACGTCATCGCACAACACGCTCAGTCTGGCTCACTCGGTCCGCTCGCGGTCGCGCGCCTGGACCATCGATATTATACCTAAATATTTTTTTAAATGTCGAATCCAAATACTAGGAAATCATGTGTTGTGTCTAACTGTAAAAATACAACTACCAATTCGCCGGAAAAGTTGTTTTTTCTCCTCGCTTTGACAATGTCCCTAGTCATATTAAAAATGCTATATTATGTTTACAGCCATCTCTGCTGGCGGCACAATCTTCGCAGGTTACATTTAAAACTTCTTGGTCCTTTTCATTGCATTCTAAACTGCAATGATAAGGTGTGGCACGTAGGTACGCCGTGTTCTGGTTGAGTGATTCTACATTTAACCATACATACATCACCTACTCTCTCTAAATAGAATCATCGCCATAGCTGTAAATAAAAATAAATGGCCTTACGTATTTTTTTATTAAAAAAAATACAAATAAAAAAGGTTTAGTACCTACCTACATCTGTAACGTTCAATCCACTACATCTACATCCTAAGTACCATCCTACTTCCTACTAATATTATAAATGCGAAAGTTCGTGATCTTTCACGCAAAAACTACTGAACGGATCTGGACAAAGTCTGGAATACTTTTAATCCTGGGAAAATGTACAGTTCCCAAGGGAAACGGGGGCAAAGCTGCTGGCGGAAGCCAGTTTGCAATAAATCAATGTACCTATGTATTAATTTAAATTTACTAAGAAGAGCGGTACCTACCTATATATACATACGTACCTACCTATAGCTACAAAACTATAATACATATTTGTTTAACGTAAAAATTTAATGGTAGGTAGGTACTTCTACTATTTGAGTTGCATTCTTCCATTATATTAGTTGGGTATTTTGTTTTGATAAAACAATTTAGAATAGGTAGATAAACTATTAAGTATAAATAGTAGCAAGGAAAGTTTACTTAGGTACTTTTGCATTTTTATTCCTCGCATTTCGGCGCCAACGGAATCACTATTTGTTGATAAATAATGCGCAACCATTAATCCATCAGGTATTTTAGGTAGATTATCCGATTGCCCTTTTTCAAACTCAAACTCAAACTCAAAAAGTTTATTTCAATTAGGCCATTAACGGCACTTTTGAACGTCATCAATAAAAAATATCATAAATTAAGTGACTCTAGCGTCCATTCGCAAAGGTAGATTCTTATAGAGAAGAACGGACAAGAAACTCCATAGTTACTCTTTTCAAACCAATGTTTTACAATATTTGGTAATACAAAAAATACTTCATATATGTGAGGAATATTTTGAATCCTTCATCCATTTTATTAATCGAATAATATTTACTATTATTAGACTATTAACGTAATACGCGCATAAAAACACAATAAAATACTGCGCAACATGCGTAAGCTATTACACCTACTATAACCGCTGGCCACTTGATACGAAGCGGGCCGCGGCCCGCGAGGCGCGTTGTAACATGACGTCATAGGCGTCACGTGACTGTTAGCGGGACTCGATATTTTTCTAAACTTTGAATGCCTATAAAATCAAAACTACTAGGTATTTTTGACTACAACAGTGTATTTGTATACATACAGGCTTTACTGAGAAAAAATTTCAAGCGATTTGGCATACCTAGTAACATTCTTCATTGCCGGTTTTCATGCATTAATACTCACAATAATACACATTCGATGATACTATTGTAACGCGATCATGAATTTATGGCTAAAGTATTGATATTTGGGTTAATTTCCATGTAACAAGCCTTTTTATTATTTGTTAATTCATTCGTTTATTTACAAACATATATCATAATGGAATACTGTTGTACCGGTGCCGACTTGCCGTACCTAATAATCTCCGAAACTAGTTCCGCTGCTGAACATTAACATAAATACTCCTGCGTCTTATTCAGACTTATACCTTATAACAAACACTTAAGTTTTATTTATTTATATAGATAACAGAAGGTAAGATAACCTAGGTACTCAACTTTTTCTGTTACAATTACAATGGACTTTAAGTAAGTACCTACATAATATTAGATTAGGTATGATCCAAACGTGATAACTAGTAAAACTCGTATTTAATATCGATACTCGTTATAGTAACACCTATGTCCCTTTATTGATACATCCCTAGCAATGGCAGCCATTTTATATTTATAGGTGCACCCTTTTTTGTAGGTATTTCCAGTCCATACTTTTCTATGTCAATGGAATAAACCAAATAAACGCATTAACAACTGCACGAAGATAGGTACCTATATTTATATACCTACCTATTCTTGCTTTGGAAACACACCGTCTTCTACTTAAGCTGAAAATTGCTAGCTTAAACACAAAAATTAAACTATTAAGTACGACAACCAACTCGAAGATAATTTTTGTTGTATTGTTGTATTTGTCCTAGATAGACCGAACGGTGCGATGTCATACTCGATTGGAGAGAGATGTAGAGAAACAATAATTGAAAAACGATGCCATCTAGTAGTATTGATTTCACCGCATCGATGACACCTAGTATCTAGGCTGTCTCCTAGATGGCGTTGTAAAACTACAGTCTCTGGAAATCAGTGAGCCGCTGATGCTACCATCTGTCGTAAAAATTAAGAAAATAATATAGTTAGTTCAATAGTAAGACTTAGGGAGGTGTCATTTCTTTGTATGGGATTGGGTATCTGTACTGTAGTATTATATTATCTGTGCTATTGCCTAAAAATTGTCATATTTTCATAAGTTGTACCTACACGTTGGACCTCGTCAGTTACTAGGAATTTTATGCAAGCGATATTGGATCTTATCTGCACGCAGTATTGTAACCTATAAACTTAATGCTTTTTTGAAACTAAATTACCGTGTAATTATTTACGAATGTTCATCATTTACCTTACACGAGTGCCGAACTGTAGTGTATGTCCTGCAGCTGTGATCTGGTGCTGTGGCTGGGAGTCAGGTTGGTGGTCAGGCCCTCTTTTATCTACCCTGTATATTGAGCAACATCATAATTCCATAGGGAATTTTTCGTTATTTGAATTTACGGTCCTCCGCAAATTAAAATAATTTTACCAAGCGCCTATTCAGACTCCACAGAGTTCTTATAAGATTTAAGTACAATTAGGTAGGTACCTAAAAGGTATATATGTAAGTCACACTTACATATATCGCACAATGTTTTAATTGCTTTACATCCTGGTAGTTGTAAATAATAAAACCATTTAGTTTTTTTTTGTAGTTATAGAAATGCTTAAGGTAAATTGTATAACCGATTGATTGGAAAAATATTTCAAGATACAGTCACATCGTAAAGTAGTAAAAATACTTTTTTTTTTAATATAATTAACAGATTTCTCACATGCAATAAATTAATATAAATCAGAATATCACTTGATTTTTCCGCAGTCTTTTCATCATGTTTTCTGTATAGAAACCGCCATATTTATTTCGCCATATTTTTGTCTACTTATTTTAAATCGGGCGTGAACTGAATTCAGAATATTAAATTATTTATTAATAGACTTGAATTATCTTGAACCAGTGAATTAATAATATCGACAGCGAGTAGAGCGAATACCACCAATAAAACTGATGTCGATCAGCATATCTTAACCTGAGTTGATATTCCACTTTAGGTTTGTGTATTTTTCGTTGAAATTAGGGTTCCAAAAGGACTGGCTCGCAAGGCTTCTTCATTATTTCAAAAGAACACATCTAATATAAATAAAAATAATAAAAAAATATAACAAAATAATAAAAACTAAAACAACAAAAATAACTTAGGTGTAACTTACGATAAGCTCATAATTATAAGTAATTGTGTACATATGCGATATTCATGACAATCTTTAGCTGTACAGTACAATAAGTTATACAGTATTCGAGCAGTCGTGGGTACTGCTATCTAATAGTCAGATACCTACACTGTATATATTAAGTTCTACATTGTAACATATTTAATATGATACATCTACTACTGCAGTCTAGCAGACTGCAGTAGTAGATGTATCATATTAAAATAGGTAAGGAAAATATTATAAATATTTGCAAATTAACTATAGACGGAGTCAAACTCCATAGGAGAAAACCAAACCTGACAAGTCTTTGCTTTTTTAAAAACAGATTATTTTACTGATTTTTTTCTTTTCCCAGTTTGTTACTTCCATTTGAAATTTCATACTCTCTTTTTATTTCCTGCGTTAAATAAGTGTCAGGATAATGGAGCCTAAGGTGCAATTCACCAATATTTATTTATCAATCTAATGATCATAATGAAATCCTAGTAATTTAACATGGTCTAAAAACTGAACAGTTGGAGTTACATTTTCATACCTGGCCCAGCTTAAATACTATCTAATGTATGTTTACAATGATGATGATGCTAATGATAAATACTCCAAGGGAATAGCTTGTTTTTCCAGGAAAATATTTTAATGTTTTGAAGCTCTCGAATTAAAACATCAAATATCGATATTATTTTTTCTGGGTTTTTATTTTGGCAAACTCAACGCTCCCCGCACGCTGTACCACAGCTGTTTACCCGTTTTTAACTTTTTTACCCGTTTTTGATATTATTTATTTTGACACTTCCAGATAAGACCAATGGTCACTAAATTATTTATGAATTCCTTTTGTTGCAATACGGTCGTTTACAGTTAGCCGATTTTAGTTGATGTCCTTTCCTATTAATACTATTATATAAATACTAGATGTACACTGCCTAAATACAAGCGCTCAGCACGGAGTGCTCACAATGGAACAGAGCAGTCAATCAGTAATTTGTTAGAGTTTGTGAAAATCCACCTGTATTAAACACGGTATTTTTTGCAGTTTCACTTAAATCTGGAAAGAATAGTTTGGTCTCCTGTCTTCTTTTTTAGAAGAATTAATTAGAAAGCTAGAAATTGATAGGTCCGTGATGCACTCTGTGAAAAAAACTGAACTTGAAACTGAAATTTAGAACTTTAAATGTGAAGCGTCGTATGTAGTAATGTATTTTAAGAATATCTAGCTGACCACTGATGCTGTTCCGTTCAAGTAGAAGATTTAATTATTGATCCAAAAAATGATTCTATTTGTTTTGTTTCATTTTGTAGTGACCTCTACAAATATATAAAAAACCTGTTAACCTTATTAGTACTACTACTACGAACATAAAGAAATCGGTCAAATTTGTCTCAAGTGCTGCGCTTACCAAGGAACAGCATTTAATTTAAGGTGATGAACGAATGTTCGCAACCAGGGTTTAGAACCTTTACGTATAAAGTACACCCTTTGTAAATATTTGTACTTTATAGTAAGTAATTATATCTATATTAAGAATATTTAAGTGTAAAACATGTATCAGAATAATGTTAAACTAGAAAACCAAAAAAAACTATAGCCAAAGAAGAGTTAGAGTTAGTTAGAGATAGGTAATATAGAAGAGTAGTAGAGCTTTTTTGTGTAAAGGCTCGCCCGGGGAAGTACTACCACCATACCTATTTCTGCCGCCAGTTGTACTGTGTTGCGGTTTGAAGGGAATGGTTGCCGGAACAGTTACAGGCACAACAGACCTTAGACCTCGGTCTCTGCAACGCATCTGCAATGCCACGGGTATGGCAGATGCACTTAGGCAGCGGCAAACATTTAACATCATGTGGCCCGTTGACTTATTTGCCATTCAATGTAGCATCAGGAATGATCATATCATAATATTATTACAGGCATATCTATTAAATCAGAATGTTATTTTTTATGTAAAGGCGTAATATTAATATTTTCTTTTCACTTTCTGGGCGATTTTCGATTTTTTATGGCAGAATATCAACATGACATCTACCCTCAGGTACATAGAATGCAATAATTTTATCCTTTGTATATTTTACGACCTATATAGTAGTTTTTATTTAATACTTATTTGATCATATTATTGGACTTGGTTAAGTAAAAACATCTGCCAAACTGCAAAGCAGTTGGTCGTAGGTAGACTAGTATTTAAAATTGTCTTTGTAAATATAGACACTTTCGTATAACGCGCCAAACAGTCTGTAATCGATGATAGTTAAAGTGATTTAGCCCTGGATAAGTTATGTACATATTACAGAAGGGGTTTATATTTTTAAGGATAGAATAGGCTGTATGTACTGCACGCGTTTTAACAGTTAATACCGTGTATATCCTGACCGCTATTAGCAAAATAGATACAGGATTTTAAAATATGGCCTTTCAGTTCGAAAATTTCAGCTCCAAGAATACACTAGCATATGCTTCTTAATAAATAAATGACGCTAGCGTCACGAGGTTCTCGATGTTGTCTCGATCACTATGTTGAGTGTTAGCTGATTTACGCGAAATTGCGATTTCTATTTTCACTTTTTGTGTAACAATTTTTTGGCGCCAGTTTAAACGGAATTTACTCGTCATTTTTTATCAGTCAGGATTATTTCATAAGGATAACAATAGCCAGTAATCTTTTACTTGTTTGCTGCTCAAAAATGCGATAAATGTTCTCGTAATTTTTATCTAATTTTCGCAAACTTCATTAAGTATCCTTATAGTTTTAAGTTGTTTCAAGATAGACGATGATGCACCTGTTTAGAGAATTTTATAGAATCTGTTGAGCTTGGGGGTGAATTGATTCGCTACCTAACAACATTTATTGATTGAAATTAGTTGATATAACAATTCAAGTTAGAACTTCCTAATATAATTACTGGACTTATTTTAGTGATATCGTATTAAAACTGTCCAAAAAAAGCGGCTATGTAAATAAAAAATGGATATGAAAAACTGCATATTTTGATTTTTAATCGAAATATTTATATACATCAGTTTTGGTCACCCTATAGGTACATTTACAATGTATTCTGTAATTTTAAGTATAAAAAATATATATAAAAAACAAAAAAGTATGAAAAACATAAAATAAACAAAAAAATTAGGTAGGTATAGTAGAAATATCTTCTTTCCAATTTCTGGGCGATGTCATGATATATATTGTGTGTCCTGAGAGACGTTATTTTTTATTGCAGAATATCAACATGACAACTATCCTTAGGTACATAGAATGGAATAATTTCATCCTCTGTATATTTTACGTGTTATTTAGTGGTGATAAAATAATTTAAAACTTGGTTAAACTTAACAATATTATAAAATCCAAAAAAAACGTATAAAAAAACATAAAAAAATAGGTATAGTAGTAATTATATTCATTATAATTATATTATTATTATAGTAGTTCTTTCAATTTTTGGGCGTGATCAATTCATTAAACTTGGTTAAACTTAAAATTCGTAGGTACGTACTTAGGGTCGTACTTAGGGTCGTAGGTAGACTAGTATTTAATATTGTCTTTGTAAATATAGGCCCTTTCGTGCAACGTGCCAAGCAGTCGGAAATCAATTATAATTAAAGTCATGTCGCCCTGGATAAGTTATGTACATATTATAGAAGGGGTTTATGTGTTTAAGGATAGAATAGGCTGTATGTACTGCACGCGTCTAACTTCACGGCTATGTCTAGTGAGGCCAACTGATTCTTTGTTCAACAGTCAGTGCCGTGTATTTACTGACCGCTCTTAGAAAAAATATACAGGAATTTAAAAAAAATGGCTCATCCATTCGAAAAATTACAGTTCTCCTCTAAGAATACGGTTTAGTATCTGCTTCTTAATAAATTAATCATGCTAGCGTCACGAGGTTCTCGAGCTTCAGCAGAGTGTTGGGTGATAGCTGATTTACGCGAATGAGATTTCTATTTCCTCATTTCTTGTAACACTTCTTATAATATTTTTCTTGTTATATTTGACAAAATAAAGTCTTTTTTAACACAGTCGAAAAAAATTAACAAAATTACAATAATAAACAATTTGTTACAACTTATTGTGAACAGATCGGCATGAGATGGGCATTTGAAAACACTACAGTATCTCAGCTCCATAACAGCCTCGCCTTCGGCTTGGCGTGAATTCCAGCTAGCCTGCAATGACAAAGTCTCCCCATTTGCATTTATATACGGTTATCTTTTGCGTCACTGAATCGTAGAGTGCCACAATTGCAATTATTGGAAACTTGGCTGCAGTTGTATAGCTCATGCAAATATCGCATTATTCCGTGTCACACAGTATATAAGCTAGAGCAGACATCGCCAATAACTTGTTCTTTGAAAACATTAACTTCACCCACATGAAATGTGTTTTATTTATTGTGGTTGTGAATCCCAACCACAGCACTAGATCACAGCTTCAGGTTGGTAGTCAGGGATGCTCAATATATACCTATTGAGCAAGATCATTGTTCCATAGGGGTTTCTTTTTTCTATTCATTTACGGTCCCTTGCAAATTAAAATAGTTTTACCAAGGGCCTATTCAGACTCCAAATTTGGTCCGTCGAGCCGGATTAGCATTAATTTAAGTTTTCGGGACCACTTATCGTGCAAATCTGAGGGAAGAGGAGGATATCCTCTTCTTCCTTCGGATTTGCACAATAAGTGGTCCTTGTTTATATCTTCGTTGTCTTGGGCAACCTTGCCTTTAAGCAAGGTTGCCCCATTAAACCTCTCTCAATCCCGAAGCTCGAATTAATGTCTGCAGTGCTGCTATCATAATATAACATTACATTTAAAGTTACCACCTTTTCGGACTCGAATGTAGCACTAGCCTGGTTGCAAACGCCTCCCTACAAATTAAAAACCTCGAGCCGTGTCACTCAAGTCGTGGAGGCAGTTCCGTCTTATTGTTGGTTTCATGTACGAAGCGAAGATAATGCCGCTGACCTGTGCTCGCGTGGCGCTTTTCCTACTCAGATCTTAGCTGAGTACGAGCGCTGGTTACGTGGCCCAGACTGGCTCACAAGTGACGTTCATTTGTGGCCGATCAATCGCTTCAATGATAACACAGAAATCCTAGAACTGAAAATTAATACTGATTCATTCGGTTTTGCTTGTCAAAACATTAAAGGTGAAATTCCAGAATCAATGTTTGAAAGATTCTCGTCTTTTAATTAATTGCAACCTGTTAAAGTACCGTCGAACCCGTATCAAATCAAGAGTTTATGATCTTTTAATAAAAATGACACAACATTTTTATTTTTCTGGCGAAATAACATCAGAAAAAAAAAATAATGTCCCATCACTAAGTAAACTTTCTCCTTTCGTGGATGAGCACGATTTCCTCAGGGCGGGAGGTCAGATCAGTCGAGCTGACCTACCTTACAATAGTAAGCATCCCTTGCTATTGCCTAAAAATTGTCATATTTTCATAAGTTGTACCTACACGTAGGACCTCGTCAGTTACTAGGAATTTTATGCAAGCGATATTGGATCTTATCTGCACGCAGTATTGTAACCTATAAACTTAATGCTTTTTTGAAACTAAATTACCGTGTAATTATTTACGAATGTTCATCATTTACCTTACACGAGTGCCGAACTGTAGTGTATGTCCTGCAGCTGTGATCTGGTGCTGTGGCTGGGAGTCAGGTTGGTGGTCAGGCCCTCTTTTATCTAACCTGTATATTGAGCAACATCATAATTCCATAGGCAATTTTTCGTTATTTGAATTAACGGTCCTTCGCAAATTAAAATAATTTTACCAAGCGCCTATTCAGACTCCACAGAGTTCTTGTAAGATTTAAGTACAATTAGGTACCTAAAAGGTATATATGTAAGTCTCACTTATATCGCACAATGTTTCAATTGCTTCACATCTTAGTAGTTGTAAATAATAAAACCATTTAGTTTTGTTTGTAGAACTTATAGAAATGCTTAAAGTAAATTTTATAACCGATTAATTGGAAAAATATTTCAAGATACAGTCACATCGTAAAGTAGTAAAAATACGTTTTACACTATAATTAACAGATTTTGCACATGCACTAAAATAATATAAATCAGAATATCACTTGAGTTTTCCGCAGTCTTTTCGTCATGTTTTCTGTATAGAAACTGTCAAACCGCCATATTTATTTCGCCATATTTTTGTCTACTTATTTAAAAATCGGGCGTTAACTGAATTCTGAATATTAAATTATTTTTTAATAGACTTGAATTATCTTGAACCAGTGAATTAATAATATCGATAGCGAATAGAGCGAATACCACCAATAAAACCGATAGCGATCAGCGTAACTTAACCTGAGTTGATATTCCAATTTAGGTTTGTATATTTTGCGTTGATTTTTACGGTTCCGAAACTGACTGGCTCGCAAGGCTTCTTCATAATTTCGAAAGAACACGTCTAATATGAATAAAAATAATATTACAAAATAATAAAACGTAAAACAACAAATTAATAAAAATAACTTAGGTGTAACTTACGAGAAGCTTCTTATTTGTGTACATATGAGATATTCATGACAATCTTATGCTGTACAGTACAATAAGTTATACAGTATTCGAGTAGTCGTGGGTACTGCTATCTAATAGTCAGATACCTACACACTGTATATATTAAGTTCTACTTTTAAGGAATTGTAACATATTTAATGCTAGACTGCAGTATTATATGTATCATAATAAAATAGGCAAGGATAATGTTATAAATATTTGCCAATTAAGTATAGACGGAGTAAAACTCCATAGGAGAAAACAAAACCAGACAAGTCTTTGCCTTTTTAATAACAGATTATTTTACTGATATTTTTTATGTTCTGTCTTGTTAATTCCATTTGGAAGTAGTAGTTCCTTAAAATTTCCGGCGATACTAGATGTACCTATAACAGCGCGGCTTGCGCTCAGCGCGGAGTGCTCACACTGGAACAGAGCAGTCAATCAGTAATTTGTTAGAGTTGCTGAAAACCCACCAGTATTTCTCACACGGATCTCTAGTTTCACCTCCTGTCTTCTTTTTTAGAAGAGTTAATTAGAAAGCTAGAAATTGATATATCCGTGATGCACTGTGTGAAAAAAACTGAACTTGAAACTGAAATTTTAGAACTTTAAATGTGAAGCGTCGAATGTAGTACCTAATGTATATTAAGAATATCTATCTGACCACTGGTGCTGTTCTGTTCAAGTAGAAGATTTAATCTATACTAATATTATAAAGCTGAAGAGTTTGTTTGTTTGTTTGTTTGAACGCGCTAATCTCAGGAACTACTGGTTCGAATTGAAAAATTCTTTTTGGGTTGAATATGCCCATGGAAACTAGATAGATATTTCAAGCACAGAACAGTTCCTGGTGAAGGCCTATGTCCAGCTCAGTAGAGGCACTCTATCGGCTGAAATGATGATGGTGATGACAACCCATTATCTCCAAGGTTTGGTAATCGGGAAACCTAAAATAAATCAAGTCGATAGAGAATTAGGTCAATTTAGTTCGAAAACATTCGATGTCTCCAAAACCATTCAGATTGTGGAGATACCGAAGTTCAAATATTACAAGCATTTGACCTTCGATAACAACCTATCATAGTGATGAAGTAGAGGAATTTGAACCTCCTACCTACAGTGCTTTAAAGTAGAAATTGGAGTCCCTAGATTTTTTATAGTCGACATATCTATACTAATATTATAAAGCTGAAGAGTTTGTTTGTTTGTTTGAACGCGCTAATCTCAGGAACTACTGGTTCGAATTGAAAAATTCTTTTTGGGTTGAATAGACCATTTATCGAGGAAGGCTTTAGGCTATATATCATCACGCTTAAGCCAATAGGAGCGGAGCAGCGATAAATAATGTTTTAAAATCGGGGATTCCACGGGGACGAAGTCGCGGGCAGCAGCTAGTAATTGATAAAAAGATATTCTTTTTGTATTGTGTCATTTTGTAGTGATCTCAGCAAATATATAAAAACCCGTTCACCTTATTAAGACTACTATTACGAACATTAAGAAATCAACACATTTAATTTAAAGTGATGAAGGAATATTCGCAACCAGGGTTTAGAACCTTTCCGTATAGAGTACACCCTTTGTAAATATTTGTACTTTATAGAATGTAATTATATATTGAGGAAATGTTAGTATAAAACATGTGTCAGAATAATGTTAAACTAGAAAACCAAAAAATCTTAAACCAAAAAAAAGAGATAGAGTTAGTTAGAGATAGGTAATATAGAAGAGTAGTAGAGCTTTTTTGTGTAAAGGCTCGCCCGGGGAAGTACTACCACCATACCTATTTCTGCCGCCAGTTGTACTGTGTTGCGGTTTGAAGGGAATGGTTGCCGGTACAGTTACAGGCACAACAGACCTTAGACCTCGGTCTTTGACGGCAACGCATCTGCAATGCCACGGGTGCACTTAGGCAGCGGCAAACATTTAACATCATATGGCCCGTTGACTTATTTGCCATTCAATGTAGCATCAGGAATGATCATATCATAATATTATTACAGGCATGTCTATTAAATTAGAATGTTATTTTTTATGTTAAGGCCTAATATTGATATTTTCTTTTCAATTTTGTCATGATATATATGTATTGTGTGTCCTGAGAGACGTTATTTTTTATGGCAGAATATCAACATGACAACTACCCTCAGGTACATAGAATGAAATAATTTTATCCTTTGTATATTTTACGACCTGTATAGTAGTTTTTTTTAAATACTTATTTGATCTTATTATTGGACTTGGTTAAGTAAAAACATCTGCCAAACTGCAAAGCAGTTGGTCGTAGGTAGACTAGTATTTAATATTGTCTTTGTAAATATAGACACTTTCGTATAACGCGCCAAACAGTCTGTAATCGATAATAGTTAAAGTGATTTAACCCTGAATAAGTAATGTACATATTACAGAAGGGGTTTATATTTTTAAGGATAGAATAGGCTGTATGTACTGCACGCGTCTAACTTCACAGTTGTGTCTTGTGAGGGTGTCCAGCTGATTCTTTATTTAACAGTCAGTAACATGTATATCCTGACCGCTCTTAGCAAAAAAGATACAGGAATTAAAAATATGGCTCATCCATTCGAAAGATTACAGCTGTCCTCTAAGAATACAGTTTAGCATATACTTCTTAATAAATAAATGACGCTAGCGTCACGAGGTTCTCGAGCTCCAGTACGATGTTGAGTGATAGCTGATTTACAAAAATGCGATTTCTATATTCACTTTTTGTGTAATAATTTTTTGGCGCCAGTTTAAACGGAATTTACTCGTCATTTTTTATGAGTCAGGATTATTTGATAAGGATAACAACAGCCAGTAATCTTTTACCTGTTTGCTGCTCAATAATGCGATATGTTCTCGTAATTTTATCTTATTTTGGCAAACTTCATTAAGGATTCTTATAGTTTTAAGTTGTTTCAAGATTGACGGCTATGCACCTCTTTAGAAAATTTTATAGAATCTGGTGGGCGTAGGGGTGAATTGATTCGCCACCTAACAACATTTATTGATTGAAATGAGTTGATATAACAATTCAAGTTACAACTTTGTTATAAAATTACTGGACTTATTTTAGTGATTTCGTATTAAAACTAACCAAAAAAAGCGGCTATTTCAATAAAAAACTGCATATTTTGATTTATAATCGAAATATTTGTATATCTACATCAGTTTTGGTCATCCTATAGGTACATTTACAATGTATTCTGTAATTTTAAGTAAGTATAAAAAAATAAAAATATATGAAATCCAAAAAAAGTATAAAAAACATAAAATAAACAAAAAAATAATTGTTATACTAATAATATTTTCGTCGTCGTAGTAATTATACGAGTCTTAGTCGTAGGAAGGAGGTCACAGTTTTAACCTAACCTAACCTAACCATTTTTGTTATTAATTAACCTCTTATTTTTGCCTGAATATTTTTTGTCTTAACAAATTATTTCACCAAACGGTTATTGTCTGAAGATTGTTTGCTGTAATAAATCATTTGATTAAAGACCAAATGCCATTATGATATTATACTTGGTAACATTTTGCCAAGTAAAAATTTGACCAAATACAAATACGCGTACTAAAATCATTCGAAATATTGTAATGGTAAAAAAAAGTTGGCTAAAATTTGTCGGGTAATTAAATTTTATCAAAATCTTTTCGGCAAAACGGCAGGCACCGATTTATTAGTGATAAAATAATTGAAAACTTGGTTAAAATTAACAACATTATAAAATCCAAAATAAAAAAAGTATAAAATACATAAAATTAACAAAAAAATAGGTATAGTAGTACTTAATATCTTCTTTTCAATTTCTGTGCGTGATCAAATAATTAAACTTTGTTAAACTTAAAAATCTGCCAAACTGCAAAGCAGTTGATCGTAGGTAGACTAGTATTTAATATTGTCTCTGTAAATATAGACACTTTCGTATAACGAGCCAAACTTTCTATAATCGATGATAGTTCAAGTGATTTAGCCCTGAATAAGAAAGTACTGTTAAAAATGCGATATGGTCTCGAAATTATGATATAACAATTAAAATTACAACTTTCTAATATAATTACTGGACTTATTTTAGATATTTTGTAATAAAACTATAAAAAAAGCTGCTATTTAAACAAAAAATGGATATGAAACACTGCATTGTTTGATTTTTAATCGAAATATTTGTATACGTCAGTTTTGGTCACCCTATAGGCACATTTACAATAAAAAAATAAAATAAAAAAGAATATCTGTCTATCTTTCTTTCTTTTTTTTTCTTTTTCTCTTCTTTCTTTTTCTTCTTCTTCTTCTTTCTAATGTATTCTGTAATTTTAAGTATAAAAAAATCTATAAAATCCAAAAAAACTATATAATACACAAAAATAAACAAAAAAAATAGGTATAGTAGTATATTCTTAGCAATTTCTGGGCGTTGTCATGATGTATATTGTGGGTCCTGAGTGACGGTATTTTTTATTGCAGAATATCAACATGACAACTACCCTCAGGTACATAGAATAAAACAATTTCATCCTCTGTATATATTACGTGTTATTTAGTGCTGATAAAATTATTAAACACTTATTTAAACTTAAAAATCTGCCAAACTGCAAAGCAGTTGGTCGTAGGTAGACTAGTATTTAATATTGTCTTTGTAAAATAAATATAAGCACTTTCGTGCAACGTGCCATACCTTCGGGAATCAATTATAATTAAAGTCATATCGCCCTGAATAAGTTATGTACATATTATAGAAGGGATTTATATGTTTAAGGATAGAATAGGCTGTATGTACTGCACGCGTCTAAATTCACGGTTATGTCTAGTGAGGTACACCTGGGTCTTTGTTTACCAGTCAGTGCCGTGCATAACCTGCCCTCTCTTAAGAAAAAAGTTACAGGTTTTTTTTTTTCGAAAAATTTTAGCTATGCTTCAGGAATACAGTAAAGCATCTGCTTCCTAAAAAATAAATCCTGCGAGCGTCACGAGGTTCACGAGGCCCAGAATTATGCCGAGCGATAGCTGTTTTTTGCAAATGCGATTTTTATTTTCACTTTTTGTGTAACTTTTATTTGGCGCTATATATTGCATGAACAAGCTATTTTGCAACATTCTTTAAAAAATAATTAAAGTTTAATCAAATAAAGTTTTGTTACAAGTTATGGTGAGCATTACAGCATGATACGGGCATTTGAAATTATCGTATCTCGACTTTGAGGGCGAGGTGAATAGAAGAATTCAGTTAGGTTGGGCAGCATTTGGGAAGCTAAGTACGTCGAGTCTTTACATCGTCGATCCCACAGTGCCTAAAGACGAAAGTCTTTAATCAGTGCGTCCTACCCGTCATGGTATACGGAGCCGAAACATGGACACTGACGGCTCGTATGGTCCAGAAGCCCAAAGTCGCTCAGCGGGCTATGGAAAGGGCTATGCTCGGTGTGTCTCTGAGGGATCGCATCAGAAATGAGGTGATCCGTCAGAGAAGCAAGGTCATCGATATAGCCCACCGGATTAGTAAGCTGAAGTGGCAGTGGGCTGGCCATATTAGTCGTAGAACCGACAACCGTTGGGGTAAACGAGTTCTAGAGTGGAGACCGCGTCTCGGCAAATGTAGTGTAGGACGTCCTCAGGCACGGTGGAGTGACGATTTGCGCAGGACGGCTGGCAGAAACTGGATGCAAGAAGCCGAAAATAGATCTAAGTGGCGTGCAATTGGAGAGGCCTATGTCCAGCAGTGGACTGCAACAGGCGTTGATAATGATGTATCTCGGCTCAATAACGGCCTCGCCTTTAGCTTTGGTGTCTATTCCACTTAGCCTGCAATAATCATTGCAGGCTAAGTGGAATAGTAATGGTTTCGTTTTATTAGCATTATTTCTTTGTACCAGTCTTTTATTTGGACAGACGACCATAATACTTCCAATGCGCCCGCGCGTTCTATCATTTGTCTATAAACGACAAATTAATGACACTGGAGCACTGGGCCACTGAGCGTTGGCCCATGGTCATTTAATATTTTGTTGTATGCGTGTGTGTGTTTTAATTATTATTTGTTTTATATATTTTCATTACTTTATCAACTCTGTCACACAGTATAACAGCAAGCATCGTCGTTAACTCGGTTTTTGAAAACATTGAAGCCCACATGAAAAGCTTCCGGGATAAAACGTATCCCACCGTAACCGTACCTAAAAGTTTGCGCATGGCGGCTGGCAAAAAATGCTGGATGCGAGAAGACGATAATAGATCTAAGTGGCGTGCAATTGGAGAGGCCTATGTCCAGCAGTGGACTGCAACAGGCTGTTGATCATGATGATGATGCCCCAATCCATATCATGGTCCACCCGTTAGCCAAATTTTGTACAAATCCGTTTAGCTCTGAAATCATGAAGAGGTAGTAAACAGACTGATGGAATGAATTAATATTGTTTTATATGGATTTTTGGTCTTTATTTATTAAATTTAAGGATCACCAACGAGTGTTCAAAATACTAAAAAACATGCAGAAATAAAAAAAATGGTACCGTTAACATTATCCTATATTGCACACTCAATTATAGGCAACTACATCTTGCGTATTAACCGAGCGTACACGGCACTAACAAAAATAAAACACAATGGAAACGTCAAATAATAAAAGTAATGTCAAAATTAATCAAAATATGTGAATATGTCAAATACATTACAATTGAAATAAAATAGTTTTTCAATTCATGATTAAATAAAGGATTTGAAAATGAAAACAATATATTATATTTCATTTTCAAATTTAAAATGGATTTCCGCAAAGTAACGCCTGACTCAATCAATTTTAAATAAAGGATATTTAACTCGGATATTTTTAGATTAAAAAAAAAACATTAAATTCTATTCAGTCTGACGGTAAGATTATACATACATGTTATAAAAAGTATAAGCAGTAAAAATTGTTATAGATAAAATACATCAAAGGTCAGGAGCGGGGCAGTGACGTCACACGAAATTCCAATGCACTGTATCGTCGAATTTTATTTTTAGTTCACGAAAAAGAAACACTTAGGGCGCTTTCAATTTAGACGTTTCGTGTCGGACCGCTGCCGCACGTTTACCGTGCCGCTGGTTATATCCCGCTGCCGGGCCGCTGCAGTGCGGTAGCGGTCCGGCACCAAACGCCTAAATTGAAAGCGTATTTGACTGCCGTGCGTTTGTATCCTAGTGATGTGACATCAGTCAAGCCATGGACTCTATTCTGTATTTGGATTTGTATTAATTACTCCAAAAAAAAGTTATGGATATTTTCTTATTATTATTACATTACAGATGATATTTCTGCATAATATTATATTATTTCAAATTATTATGTAGAAATATCATCTGTAAAAAGATCGCTATATATGGAAGCATCAGAATCTCCACTTAAATTAGAGGCGGATAAGATTGCTCTAAGTTCATCCGATGCGGACTGAACCTGACTGTTTGTCAATGTCTGTGTCTGAGATCCTGGAGATTGATTTGAACTTTATAATAATAATAAATTATTAAATGAAAATTTTATGGAATTAGCTCTGACGTCTATTCATCGCACTATTCAACACTGAAATGAACACGTGATGCTTGCGCGGTTGCCGTCCTGTTGTCGAGCGTACGCGGTACCGGTGCCGCACTGTTGCCGCACCGCGCGTTTTGTATGGAAAAATACGATCGTCCGTGCGCTGTAAGACTAACGCACCGCTTCGGCACCGCAGCAGGCCGTTAAGAAACGCATAAATTGAAAGCGCCCTTAAAACAAATAGATTTTATTCTTACATATTGCGACCGGTTTCGTATTCTTCCTATTCTCGCTAGAACTGAACGCTTACCGAGACACCCACTAGTGCATATGCAGCCTGAGTTATTTTATGACAATATAGAAGTAATTGTATGAACTAGATTTTATTAGGGTAAATTTGCTGGACAAATAGGTGCGTAGTTTAAAAATAATAATAGTTTTAAGTTACACGATAACATTGTACTCGTAATTTTAAGTTATAATATAATAAAAATGTACTCACGTTATTATTATGTTTTAAATTATATAATAACAATATACTATGAGTACACTTTGTGTGCACTGTAATTTCAGTTTATATAATAACAACGTAATTTTAAGTTATAATACAATAAAAATGTATTATAAACTGTAAAATATAATGTAAATACTTAATATATACAACTATGACTGAATATAGTTTTAAATTATATTATAGCAATACACTGTGAGTATATTGTTATCATATAATTTAAAACTTTATATTAAGTCATAGTTTTATGTATTAAGTTATATAACATTCTCATAATTTCAATTTACTTGAGATCAATTTTTTTTTTTTTTTTTTTGTATCTTGGGACAGCTCACACACGGCTATCTGATCCCAAGCTAAGCAGAGCTTGTGTTATGGTAACCAGATAACTGATATACATACTTATATAATTTATAAATACATACATATTATAGATAAATCACACCCAGACACAGAACAAACAATAATGCTCATCACACAAAGTTTGTCCTGGGTGGGAATCGAACCCACGACCTCCGGTTTAGCAGTCAGGGCCGCTAACCACTAGACCAACAGGTCCGTCAAAGTTTCAATGTACTCGTAATTTCAATAAATAATAACAATGCACTGCAATTTCAATTTATATAATCACAACGTAATTTAAGTTATAATACCATTAAAATGTACTTACTCATACTTTTAAATTATATGATAACAAAATACTGTGAGTATATTGTAATCATATAATTTAAAACTATATATTAAGTTACAGTTTTACATATTAAGTTACATAATAACAATATTCTCATTATTTCAATTTTTTAAATAACAATGTATTCGTAATGTCAATGTAAATAATAACAATGCACTGTAATTTCAATTTATATGATAAGAATGTACTCGTTATTTTAAGTTATAAAAAATTCATGTACTCATAATTTTAGGTCATACAGGGTGGCTAAATCGGATATATTTTATGTTTAAATGGAATTTACTCGTTATGAGTCAGGATTATTTCATACGGATAACAACAGCTAGTAATATTTTACCTGTTTGTTGCTCAAAAATGCGATATCTTCTTGTAATTTTTATCTAATTTTCGCAAACTTCATTAAGAATATGGGATCGTTAATAATAGTTTTAAATTGTTTCAAGAGAAGGGGTCAATTTATTCGTTTCCTAACAACATTTATTGATTGAAATTAGTTGATATAACAACTCGAGTTATAACTTTAGATTATAATTACTGGATTTATTTTAGTGATATTGTATTAAAACTATCCAAAACAAACTTATTGCCATTTAAATAAAAAAAAATGCGAAAAACTGCATAGTTTGATCTTTAATCGAAATATTTGTATACATCCGTTTTGGTCACCCTATAGGTACAATTACAATGTATTCCGTAATCTTAAGGTTAAAAAGATAAAAAAATCTGTAAAATCTAAAAAAAAATATAAAACATAAAATAAACAAAAAAATATAGGTGTCGTGTATATTTTTGTTTTATTTCAGAAACCCTTATTTAATGCAAACCTATCACAAAACCGTGTTGTTGTATGGAGTTCGCTCCATACAGTAAAAAAGGTAGGAAAAAAAAGGCCTGCCAGCCAAGCCTATCAATAAAATAGTGACAGATAACGCTCCTGAAATGTTTAGGGTTAAATAAAAATACCTTTGCTTACAAAAGTCTCCGCTAAGTAATGACATTGTAGCTACTAAATAGAGCATATGTGGCCCATGCACATTGCACAATCTGTAATCACCAATTGCATTGATGAAAAAAAAAAAGTAAAAAAAATTGAAGAATTTGACATATTAACTTACAATGTTAGAACTCTATCTTACGAACGAATAATAGAACTGGAAAAAGCAACACATAAAAATTATGACATAATAGGTATGTCAGAAGTTCGGCGTCTCGGAAATAATACAAAGTATTTATTCAGTGCAGTACAGGACAAACGCAAGGCAAATATGGAGAGAAAATATCTGAAACAATATATAGAAAGGTATCTCTGAGCGCGTTGCTCTGCTTAATTTGAAAATACCAGAAAAAAAATTCACCATTATACAAGTATATGCTCCAACAGAAGCAGCAGACGAAGAAGTAAATATTTTCTATGATACCGTCTATGAGGCAATAGATAAAGCATACAAAGATTTTATTGTAATGGGCGATTTCAATGCCAAAATTGGCCAGCCACAAAAAGATGAATACTTAGTAATGAAACAGTATGGGTATGGAACAAGAAACGGACGAGGTCAAAGACTTATTGACTTTGCCGTGGAAAACAAGCTAGCTATCATCAACACCTTTTACAAGAAAAAAGAAAATGGACATAGCAGTCTCCGAATGGTCAACATAAAAATGAATTAGATTTTATTCTATCTAATCATCCTGAATCATTTCAAGACATAGAAAACCTAAGTATAAACTTTACATCAGATCAGAGACCACTCAGACCTAAAATATCACTTACTAAACCGGTGCAAAGTCGAACCAGGTTTGTAAATAAACACAAAATTATACTTAAAAAAGAAAAAGAAATACAAATATATAAAGAAAACTTGAAAACTCAAATATCTCTACTCCACACGGAGTCAACTGTGTCACTACAAGACTACTACGATAAAATAATAATTTATATCACAGGTAGTTTCCAAGTTAAGTGTAGTTTTAAAAGTCGCACGAACTTCACATTCAACAAAAGCACGCAGTGTGCTCACAGAAAATACAGAAAGACTTTTAAAACGAAGACAAGATCTACAAAGGACTACAAATAAAACACGAACAATAAAAAATGAACTAAAAGCACTATACAAATTGACATGTAAATCCTATTAATATTATAAACGCGAAAGTTTGTAAGTATGGATGTTTGTTACTCTTTCACGCAAAAACTACTGAATGGATCTTGATGAAATTTGGCACAGATATAGATCATAGTCTGGAATAACACATAAGATACTTTATATCCCGGGATTATGTTCCCTTGGGACAATTTCCGACATCTACGCGGACGAAGTCGCTGGCAGAAGCTAGTACATATATAAAAACGATTATAAAAACCTTTCAAAAACATTTAGAACAAAGTGCAAGTTTGAGAAAGGAATTACGGACAAAGAAAACATGGATTGAAAGTCTAAAAGAGTCAGGAGATAGAGATACTGCTTATAACCGACAAGACATAATTAACATTGCAACAAATTTTTATAAAAACCTATATAGTACGCCAGATTTGGCCAGAGACACAAACCATATTGAAAACGATTTTATGTATACTGAAACGTCACAATCCCTTAAAGAACTAATTGATTGTACTGAAGTTATTGGAACAATAAAAATACTAAAATCAGGCAAGAGCAAGCCCAGGATCAGACAATATAATTAATGACGCCTTAAAAATCGCTAATGCATACTAGCTGCTCCACTAACAAAATTATTTAATTTGATAATTGAAATTGGTGTCACACCATGTCAATGGTCTGAATCTAATATTATCTTGCTATATAAGAAAGGAGACCCAAGAGATATCAGCAACTACCGGCCGATATGCCTTTTACCATGTATATTATAAACTTTTCTCTAAAGAAATAGCACAGCATTGGAGAACAATCAACCTATAGAATAAGTGGGTTTTAGAAATACTCGTAACTTTTCTACGATTGACCATATTCACACATTAGAAATAATAATCGAAAAATATCAAGAACAACAGAAGCCGCTGTATATCACACTAGCTGCTGCCCGCGACTTCGTCCCCGTGGTTCCCCGATTTTAAAACATTCTTTATCGCTGCTCCGCTCCTATTGGCTTAAATATAGCCTAAAGCCTTCCTCGATAAATGGTCTATTCAACCCAAAAATATTTTTTCAATTCGAACCAGTAGTTCCTGAGATTAGCGCGTTCAAACAAACAAACAAACAAACTCTTCAGCTTTATAATATTAGTATAGATTAGTTGACACAATCCCACACGAAAGTATATGGGACAGTCTAAAAGCTCAAAATGTAGAGCAAAAATACATAAATATACAACTCAAACACCTATACAATATAGTAATAGCTCAAGTAGAGTCAAATTGGAAACCACAGGCACAAGCTATCTATTCAGGAGAGGAGTACGACAAGGAGACCCTTTATCCCCCATTTTTTTATCGCGGTATTAGAATCCATCATAAGTAAATTAGAGTGGAAAAATTAGAATAGAATAGAATAGAATACTCTTTATTATGTACACCATACAAGTTACAGAAAATATATACAAAGAAACATTACATAGGGTGACACAATGGGCGGCCTTATCGCTAAAAGCGATCTTTTCAAGACAACCTTTGGATGGATTTGAAAGAGAAAAAGGAAATACAGTACTGTAGGTAGTCTTTGGTGTACTAATTATATATACAATAAATACATGATAGATAAATATATACAATAATAATTATAAAACAAAAAGAATAGAGCACAAATGAAAACGATTTAAAGAGAGAGGTAGTGATTTTTGACCATTGTTTTAAAAATGGACAAAGATTGAGCACGCCTTACCGACACGGGCAAGGCATTCCATAACCGCACCGCTTGAACCGTAAATGATTTGTCGTAAAAGCTGGTGGAATGTATCGGCATCTCTAGTCTCAAATTTTCCGATGACCTCAGATATCTATTATGTGTGTCATGAAGGAACTTGAAACGTTCTTTAAGATAAGAGGGGGTTGTAGGATTAAACAGAACACTATACAGCAGAAATAGAATATGAGAATCCCGGCGAAGACGTATGGGTAGCCACTTGAGCTTTGTGCGAAATTCAGAAATATGATCATATTTGCGCAGGCCAAATATAAATCTTATGCAAAGGTTTTGAAGACGCTCAAGTTTATCTAATTGTGCCTGAGTGAGATCGAGATAGCTGACATCAGCATAGTCAAGGATAGGAATCAGAAGGGACTGTGCAAGCGCAGTTTTAGTGGCAGTGGGAAGAAAGTTCCGCAATCGTCTGAGAGACCCAGCAGATGCATAAATTTTGCGGCTGATGTGCTGGAGCTGTGAACCCCAAGACAGATTTTTATCGATCCAAACCCCATGGTTCTTAACTGTCTCGCATATTGGAATAATAGTTCCATTAAAATTTACCTGGGGAAGCAGTGACCAATTTACTTTTGGAATCGCCCTAGAGCTACCAACAACAATGACCTGGGTCTTCGACGGATTTAAAAATTGTGGTTTATATATACAGGGTAAATACCTAAACCACTTACGATTTGCGGACGATTTGGTTTTACTATCAGAATCGAGCCTACAACTACAATACATGTTAGAGGGTTTACATAAAGCAAGCAGGCAAGTGGGATTAGAAATGAACATCACAAAGACCAAACTCATGACCAACTTCAAAAAATTGAAAATGACCCATTAAATTCTGTAGATCAATATGTATATTTAGGAAAACAAAGTGGAGAGAAGAGTTAAACAAACTTGGTATAAATATTGGAGTTGCAAGGAGATATTTAAAAGGGAAATACCTATCAAGTTAAAGAAAAGAATCATGAACTCTTGTCTCATTCCTTGTCTGACGTACGCATGTCAAACATGGAAATTTACAAACAAAACAAAATATTAAACAAGTAATCAAATGTCAACGAGGAATGGAAAGCAGTATGTTAAATATTAAGAGAGTACAGAAAATAAGGCACACAAGAATAAGATCAAAAACAAAAGCAATAGATGCATTCAGCTATAGCCAAAAGTTAAAGTGGAAATGGGCCGGCCATATAGCACGTATCATAGATGGACAAAAACAGTTACGTTTTGGCAAGGCCCACGCTATAGAGGAAGACCATTCACAAGATGGGAGGATGATATCAAAAAAATTGCTGGTCCACAATGGCTTCATCTAGCTTAAAATGACCAGAAATATTGGACGTGTAAAAGTGTTATGTTTAACCTACTTACATAATAAATATTTTTTTATCATTTAACAAATAGCCCAAGACCGAGAGAAATGGAAAGCTTTGGAGGTCGAGGCCTTTACCTGAGAGGGGTTCCAGAGAAATAATATTTTAATCGATTGTCTACCTACTTGATATTTATATTCGTTAAACCGCGGGGTACTGCTAGTCTACATCTATACTTAATATTATAAAGAGGTAAGATTTGTATTTTTGTATGTATGTAACGAATAAATTCAAAAACTACTAGACCGATTTCAAAAATTCTTTCACCACTATAAATCTACATTCACCCTGAGTAACATAGGCTATATTTTGTCCCCGTATTCCCAGTATTCCCACGGAAACGGGAGCTACGCGGGTTGAACCGTGGGGTGCTGCTAGTACCTAATACATAAGTTCAATATAAATTAATGTCAAACAAATAAAATATCAATTAATATACTAATAAATATCAAATATATGTACAATTGAGAAAGGAGCGGAAAAATTAGAGTAAAAAGTAATGCTCTTTAATAAATTTTTTTTAACGCTAGCACTATGGTTCGATGTACGTACAGTCAACCCCACGTCGTCAATGGCAACACTGCCCTTGTACGGACTGACCCAGTCGAGAGGCCGGGGTGGCGAACATAATTAGGCCCCTCTGCCCGGTACGCAGGATATTTGATAGACAAACAATATATGTAGGTTGGATGCAAGATTAAGTTTGACTTTTATTAAGTATAGACTCGTAAAGGTTAGGTTATCTTTGATGTTTCTTGTAGAAATATGTAGAACTCGAGTTACTGTTGAAAATACAGGATGTAGGTAAGCACGATCTAAGCAAAGTATGAGAATATTGGAGTCCGACCTAGGTTTTTCAATTGAATTTTCAATTGAATAGGTTTTTCAATTGAACTGTTTCCTCACTTGGTCGACTAACGCAGAATTGATGGATAATGAAAGGCTTCCCTCGCCGTTGCTTTGTGCGCTCGAAATAAGGAAAACGAGATCGAAAACGTTTGCACTCGTCCTCAGATAATTTGACTATAGGTACGTATTGAAATATTAACTTTATCGTCAAAGGCAGAAAAGTTAAAAAAAATAAAGGATGCATGAGTGAATGAAGTGGCCTTGAAAACTTTGACAGCTTACGTTTATGTATATTTCCTTCACGTGCGGAGCCAAACTCTGCACTAATATGTACCATCAAAATAAAAACATTTATTCAAATTAATGCTTACATTTTGAGTTTGATGGTAAGCTAATGGGTTCTGTTCGGCAGCCGCCCCACGTTAAATACTGGTATTCAGCTGAATCAGGTATGACTGGAAGCCGACCCCAATATAGTTGTGAAAAGGCTAGGCAGATAGAGATATATATATATATATATATATATTGAGTTTGATGGTAAATCAATTTCATCATCCACATGCCGACATCGTCCACTGTAACCATAATTCTCTATTTTCTTGTCACATGTTTCATCGCCAGCCTCATTCAGTTTCTGTTGGCGATAGCAACAAATATCTTATTGGTGATTTTATTAAAAAAATGTACTCTAATCTAACGTTCGGACTCCGCGAGTCTGAGGGCGAATCACCCCTGCCCAACTTACTATTGCAAAATATAAATCGACGTTCAATTTAGAATTAAATGCTTTATCACATTGCTAAAAATAAGATTATTGTGTAAAACGCTAACTTTACTTCGAAAAGTTAAACAGCAATCAATGAATCTTTCACAGACAGATCTGACACTACATAAAATAGCCGCTATATAAAAAACTTTACTGCAGAATTTGCCACATCTCTGAATTACTATAATGGAGAGACCATACACTACTTAATAAAGAAAGAAAATGTATTTAATTGCTACAAATCGACATATGTACATTCATGGATTTCGACAGTATTAGTAGTACTTAAATTATGTTATTAAAGACAAATTACAATTTAATAACAATACAAATCTATACTAATATTATAAAGCTGAAGAGTTTGTTTGTTTGTTTGTTTGAACGCGCTAATCTCAGGAATTACTGGTTCGAATTGAAAAATTATTTTTGGGTTGAATAGACCATTTATCGAGGAAGGCTTTAGGCTATATATCATCACGCTTAAGCCAATAGGAGCGGAGCAGCGATAAAGAATGTTTTAAAATCGGGGATTCCACGGGGACGAAGTCGCGGGCAGCAGCTAGTTAATAATAAAAGTGATTATGTGAAAACCTAGCAGTAGTTTCTTGACAAAAACATAAAAGTAATACCCGCAAAACGCAGGCACATTCCATGCTTTGTCTTTGCTGTGTGCTTTGTTTCATGCTTTGTTTGTGTAAGTACCTACTTAATTATCTCGATCGAACTTCATAGCAACATTTCAATTCCGACATATGTGTGTACCAAACTTTATAGTAAACATTTAAATTAAATACCTGAATTAAACGAAGCGTATAAAATAATCAGTCGAATCGCAACGAACATCCATAACAAAATAGTATATAAATATCATGCATATTCCACATTCTCTGTACAATCGATACGTCCGTCGTCGGTCAGATACATAGGTTGAAATTAATTTAGTAAAATAAGTGCGCAGTCGAAATCCCGGGATGCGTGGAGCTCGGCTGTTGCCATAGACACGAGGTGGCGGGCGCATCGCAGGGTGGGATACACAGATGCAGAAGGTTAGCTGCGTTACAAGTATTGCGACGAGCAAACAGGTAATGTAATTTGTTGATGGACTACCGGAAGGGCTAACCCGCAATGGGTGGAGACCAGTGGAGACAGTGTTGTGTGGGAAAAGAAAATTGCGGTATTTGCCTAGCAGTGAGACATAACCCTTAGTAAATAGATACTGGATGACAAATACCAGCAGCATCGCAGATTTATTGCCGTTCTAGAGAACTACAATTTTAATTTGTGATAAGGCGTTATAATAATCAAGACGCTGGAAGGCCTTCCACGAGGTGAGCCGATGTCGTGCCAGAAGGCCGCGGGAGTGCCCTGAATGCGAGATGCACAAAATCGGTCTATGTGGCGACATTTTAGAGAGGCCTAAAAGTCTTTCGGATAAAATGATGGCCACAATTAGGTACCCCCGTTAGGAAATTTGCACGTGCGTGTCTGCTTATTGCTTGGATCAAACTTTCTGTACCTAATTATCATGTGGTGTAGGTCCCAGGTAGCCGGGATGCGTTGAGCTCGTTGCCATGGCTACGGGCGGGTGGAGGGTGCATCACGGCCGACGGTAGCTGAGCGCTGTGTTTTCCTACTGAATGCACAGTGCACACACAGTGTTAAGCCGGTAGTTGGTAAGGTTTATTTTGTTGATTTTGAGACGTATTAGCGTACGGTTAGCCAGTTCATTTTGACTTTTGATTTGTTTGATGTATATATTTTAGGGTGTATATTTAAATAGCTCGATTAAGACAGTGTATTAAGTATTAAAGTAACTAAATGCTGAGATACCCAACTTGTTAATGAAAGTTGTTAAGGAACTAAATAAAAATAAAATATTTTTTCATTTATCATTTAACTAAAACTAACTAATTCATTTAAGAAAGATATTAATCATTTCTTTAACGTTGTTTTTTGTAAGGTAGGCAGCTCAGATACACAGACACAGATTAGCTTAGAAGAAAGAAGATCCGAAAGGAAATTCTCACAACGTCTGTGACATTGGCCCTCATTGCATTGACTTGTTTCTAATGTCGCATATAGAATGGTGATAATATGTAACTTAAGATAACATGTATTATCAGTACAAGTCGATCAAAATTTCGAGTCTGCCTTGTAGTATGATACAGTTTTGTGTCGTCAAAACCATGTGATGATACTGCATTTAATTTTATTTATTATTGACAAACATACATACATCTATCATTACAGTTACCCAATGCGATAGTGTAGAAAAACAATAAATTAAAAATAAGAATAGATACAATGCAATTAATTACAACAACAACAACACAATACAATAACTTAATCAATTGAATACTATTTTTCAATAATTCTAATTACCATAACACAAAATGTGTAAAGTAACTTGTGAATTCGCTCAGTGAACAAGTGAGGACATCTATCTTGTCGGCAACTAGATTTAGTGTGCGCAATGTCCGCGTGAGCGATCCTGGCCTGGCTTTAATATACATAGGTACATATTAAAAAAATACCAACATATTTTTCCTTTTAAAATAACCCACAGCGTTCGCAACATTTGTGAAAATCATCCACCAGTTCAGCTCGGCACTCGATAAAAATTACAAAGTGATTCACTAAAAGCGACTCTTGTTCATCGGATAGATTGACGGGCTGCGTTTTGTGGCCAGCGCCGGGTGAACGTTGATGTGTTGTCTGCCTTTTTGTTCCACACTGCCTTTAGCGTCACATACGTCAGTCCGAAAAACACCCTTATTGCCACGACTTAGAGATGCTGTCAATTTAGTTACATGACTGTATTGTGATCAGGCTTTCATGCTTAACAGACAGGCTGATAACAAAGGCAGAGCTTATAAGGTAGTACTTTACTATACTTTGTTAGGATAATAAAGCACCTACACGTAAAATCAAATGTTAGATGATATTTAAAATGGAAAAGAATAAAGTATTTATTTCATAAAGTTCTAATGGAAATGCCTTTTTGCTTTAGCATTGCTAGCTAGGCGAAAATAATTTAAAACTAATACGTGTTAGTTATAAAGTTATTTTTTTGCTCAAATGAAATGGCAAATTATAGGTTTTTTTATTATTAACGGCCTGATATATGTACACTTACCACTTATTTAAAATACGTTTAGAAAATATTTTGCTGATTAGTACTTCAAACATATCATAGTTCAAAAGTAGCTGAAGTAGCGGGGTATTGTTCTGGTTTATCTATTAAACATTTTTAAAGCATTCACCATCTGCAAAGATATCAAGCAATCCTGCAGCAGTCTATAAATCGTCAAACGTTTAACATAAAACGAACAGTACTAAAAAGCTGAAAGTGAAGTTATAACTGAGTCTATCTGTACAGCTCTGTCCGGGACGCAACAGGCGGGCTGCTACCGTGCCGCTGTGGATCTGTGATCTGGCAGGAAGCGAGACGGCCTCAACACCCCTGCACCACCCCAAAGCACACCTTTTGTTAACATTTTGTACTCAGCTCAAATATTACGAATACGACCCTTTGAAGAGTTTTCCGTTTGACTGTTTTTTTGTTGAGGAAAATTGATGTGAAATTAAATGTCTGGAGAAAATTAAAAATTTATTCTGTACGGTTTACTGCATTATTATTATTCCTAAACATCCTTGTGCCATCTATACTAATATTATAAAGTGGAAAGATTTGATTGTTTGTTTGCATTGAAGGCTCCGAAACTACTGAACCGATTTGAAAACTTATTTCACTGTAGGAAAGCTACACTATCCCCGGGTGACATAGGCTATAATTTATCCCCGTATTCCCACGGGAACGGGAACTACGTTGGTGAAACTGTGGGGCGCTGCTAGTAGTTTTACAAAAGCACATTTCATGCTATACTCTTAAGTTATGTTAGTGTATTTCAGAAAAAAAAAAACAGTTATACTCAATGTGAGTGCGGCGCTCCTGTTCTGAACATGAGCCACACATTGGAGTGCCCCAAGTGCCCATTCACCTGTACTTTGGGGGATTTAATGAATGCCGCGGACGCTGCAACCTTCTGGGCCCACAAATCTAAGGAGTTCACCATCGACTCAAAAAGAAGAACAAGACAGTTACCAGTCAAAAGGACCTATAGAGTACGATCTGTAGAGACGGGGTATAGAGGAGACATATTTATGTCAAGCAGTAGACGACTTCCAGCGGCATCAACCTGACCCAGCCTATCCCTTGCTGCCCTCCCTCAATGATCCCGCTAAGCCGAGGCCCGTGTCCCACAGGGGATGCCCTTAGCGAGTGGTCATTTAGTTTATAAGTAGTTTTAGTCCTGACTTGACCTGACGGGGGCCTTAAATTCATTTGGGGTCACCACAGGATTGATCGGTTAAGCAGTAACCAGCCTTAGTGAGCTGAACTGCGAGTGGTCCTTACAAAAAAAAGACTTCCAGCTGTCACGAAGGTGATAATAATCTGAAAGTATACAGCTGCTTTCAGAGTAATACTTGTACTAAATTCAACTCCGAACATTTCAACTACTGAGAGCCAAGTAATACATAAGCTGTTATGTATTACTTGGATAATAAACAATGATATCCTTTTTTCTTTTTCTATGTTCTGAAAAAGCTCGTATGACAAAGGAAAAGCTTGTAAAACAAAGTTCTATTAGCATTGTCCTCTGAAAGCAAAAGTAAGTACTAAAAACGGGTGTTTTCCTCCCAGTCAGATTGTCGAAGCAAAGAAAAATAGATGAACCAAACGCGCACTCTGTTTGACAGAAAGAAAATAAATTTAATAAACATGCACCTTTACGTAGAAACTTACCGGAGAGGACAAATTAAATTTTTATTGTCTCGTACGTCGTTTTGTTTTGCAGCTTTTTCCTCAACTACGGTGAAGCCAATAGAAAGGGTTATTATTTTTCTTCGTGAGGAGGCTTCTGTTGGTTACCCTTCGGATACGGAACCCTTATAATAGAGGGTGTTTTAAAAAAGTTGAATATTCAGTTTATTAAAGCCGTGACAATTCTGAATTAAAAAATATGAATTAGAACAATACTAAGGCCTCTGCTTCGAATTTTGCGGGCAGCGAGGTGGTGGCGGTGGCGGCGCGGGAGCGGCAGGATCTTATGCGTAAAATGAAATGGACCGGTTCTCGAAAACAACACAGAATATGCGTTGCCCGCGCCGCTGCCGCCGCCGCCTCTGCCTCTGCTTCGAATTTTGCGGGCAGCGCCGCAAAATTCGAAGCAGAGGCCTAATAGTCCGGGAGGTAGCGTTATAGTTGAGCGAGTGATTTTATACCGGCTGAAAATTATAAGACTAATAGTTTTCCCCTAACACATACTAGGTAACACCTCTGAACGTCAGCTGCTCCGATAGCGGTGGAGCTAAAAGACAGCATGAAAAAGTCATTGGAAAAAAATCTGCTCCGATGATTTTTATACCGAGCAAAAAGGTAGTATAATATCGTTTCTTTCAGATTAAAAAAAAAAAACTATCTATCCACAAGCTCTAGACAAGTGGCATTCTGACAGCAGTTGCGTGGCGAAGGCGATTGATAAAAATCATCAAAAAATCCCATACTACCCCAGAAAGTGTTCCAACTGTACCAACCGATCAACGATTTTTTTTTATTTATTCGCCTTACATATATCTTTACAGGGTTTTCAAAGCGATAAATGCGCTTATCTTAAACTACTACTACTGTAGTATTATATTATCTGTGCTACTACTAACACATATAACAAACTAGCTGCTGCCCGCGACTTCGTCCCCGTGGAATCCCCGACTTTAAAACATTCTTTATCGCTGCTCCGCTCCTATTGGCTTAAGCGTAATGATATATAGCCTAAAGCCTTCCTCGGTAAATGGTCTATTCAACCCAAAAAGAATTTTTCAATTCGGACCAGTAGAATAGAATAGAATAGAATAGAATACTCTTTATTATGTACACCATTTAAGTTACAGAAAATATGTATGAAGAAAACATTACATAGGGTGACATAATGGGCGGCCTTATCGCTAAAAGCGATCTTTTCAAGACAACCTTTGGATGGATTTTAAAGAGAAAAGGAAAATAGTACTGTAGGTAGTCTTAGGTGTACTAATTGTATATACAATAAATACATAATAGATAAATATATACAATAATAATTATGAAACAAAATGCATAGAACCCAAATAAAACGATTAAAGAGAGAGGTAGTGATTTTTGACCATTGTTTTAAAAATGGACAAAGATTGAGCACGCCTTACCGATACGGGCAAGGCATTCCATAACCGCACCGCTTGAACCGTAAAAGATTTGTCGTAAAAGCTGGTGGAATGTATCGGCATCTCTAGCCTCAAGTTTTCCGATGACCTCAGATATCTATTATGTGTGTCATGAAGGAACTTGAAACGTTCTTTAAGATAAAAGGGGGTTGTAGGATTGAACAGAATACTATAGAGCAGAAATAGAATATGAGAATCCCGGCGAAGACGTATGGGAAGCCACTTGAGCTTTGTGCGAAATTCAGAAATATGATCATATTTGCGCAGGCCAAATATAAATCTTATGCAAAGGTTTTGAAGACGCTCAAGTTTATCTAGTTGTGCCTGAGTGAGATCAAGATAACTGACATCAGCATAGTCAAGGATGGGAATCAGAAGGGATTGTGCAAGCGCAGTTTTAGTGGCAGTGGGAAGAAAGTTCCGCAATCGTCTGAGGGACCTGGCAGATGCATAAATTTTGCTTAGCTTTTTATATAGCTTTGCATAGCTTAGCTGTGGACCCCAAGACAGATATTTGTCGATCCAAACCCCAAGGTTCTTAACCGTCTCACATACTGGAATAGTAATTCCGTTAAATTGTACCTGGGGAAGTTGTGACTAATTTACCTTCGGAATCGTCCTAGAGCTACCAACAACAATGAACTGGGTCTTCAACGGATTTACCTGAAGACCATTTGCCTCACTCCACTCACAAATTGTTGCCAAATCCTTGTTCAATACATTAATTGCATTAGCCAATTCCGAAAGGGGAGCTTGCATGTAGATTTGTTAATCGTCTGCATAGAGGTGGTAAGAAGAGAGAAGTTTTTTGGAGATAGCATTTATAAATATTGCGAAGAGTAAAGGAGATAAAACGCCACCCTGAGGTACACCGGCAGTTGTATAACACCAGGAAGAGTTAGATTCTTCTATGCATATACGTTGCCGGCGGCCATACAGGTAACTGCGAAACCAGTCAATCACTGTTGGAGATATGTTAAGCAGTAGTTCCTGAGATTAGCGCGTTCAAACAAACAAACAAACTCTTCAGCTTTATAATATTAGTATAGATAATAAATGAATTTCCCTGTAAGTTTTACTTTTTTTTTGTATGGACCACTCACTGTTCAACACACTAAAGCTGGTTACTGCTTAATCGGACTATCCCCCTGTGCATTCATCCAGAGTAGAACAAAAAAGTCCGCCTTATTAGCAATCAAGTTGAGGGTGCGAAGTGCACGCGTCAGCGGCGCCCCCCTTAAAAGGTTGGTCGGACTGCGCGGCTCCACCATCAAGCGCGGTTGCCGTCGTCGCCACACGTACCTGTCGGGAACACAGGCTCACCTGCTCTAAACAATTGCATTATGCAACTTCCCCCTCAATATTTTAAATATGGTGAGCGCCAAATCACTCCTAACCCTTAGCTCATTGTATCCTACCATACCTAAAATAAATAAGGTAGGATACATTAATGGATAAAATGGATAAACACCATAATATCGCATCATCTGCCCAGCCTTTTCCCAACTATATTGGGGTCGGCTTCCAGTTATACTGGATTCAGTTGTATACCAGTATTTAACGTGGAGCGGCTGCCTACCAGACCTCCACAACCCAATAACTGGGGAACGCGGTACTTCTTGGCAAGACTGGTGTCAGATTTTCTGGCTTCTGACAATCCGTAACGTCTGCCAAAGATCTACAAATAACAGCCGGGACCAACGGCTTAACATGCTTTCCGAGGCCCGGAGGAAACTTGGTTGATGTTAAGATGGTCACCCATCCACAAAAGAACCTTGGCAAGCGTAGCTCAACCTTGAAGATCGCCCTGTGCGGCTGTTATTCTTTAGCCATGAACTCCTCTATCATACACTTAAATACCTGATAAATTTATTTTGTGCCCTCTCCACATTAAACAGATATGAAATACAACGTAAATTCTTTGTCCGTAATATTGCCACTTAGCATATCATCACTAGGCGTAACGTTCTCCATGATGCCAACACAACGAGTGAGATTTTGTTTGACAAACACCGCCGTTCACGTTCAAACCTGTTTGTCAAACTCGACATCAATCCAGATTTTCATCAAACGTGAGAAACACGTAGATTGTTTGACAAACGCTCGAGGCGATTATTATAGTGTATACAGCTGTACACTATAATAATTTGACAAACACGTAAAATTTGACAAACAATTTGATCGTTTACTTTACGTTATCAGTTTTTTAACATTTCGATAGTCGCAATCTATACTTATAATAAATCTGTAGAGAGGTCAATTCTGTACAAGGAATATATTTTCAAAATAACTATCAGGGGGTGATTAGTGATCGATACTGGTGCCAAAAATGCAATCAGTAAAATTTTTGTCTGTCTGTCTGTCTTTCTGTCTGTCTGTCTGTCTGTCTGTCTGTCTGTATGTTCGTTATAGAAACAAAAACTACTCGACCGATTTTAACGAAACTTGGTGCAATTATTCTTCATACTCCTGGGCAGGTTATAGTATACTTTTCATCACGCTACAATCAATAGGAGCAGAGCAGTGAAGGAAAATGTTGGGAAAACGGAAGAAGTTACTCCATTTTTTAAGCTTCCGTCGCGTGTGTAGCCTTAATGGTTAAAGTTACATAGAAATCATGTATTACGGAAATGTTCTACATAAAATTATCTAAAAAATATCCCGAAACAGCATGTCTATCTTTTGTCAATTTTAAACCGATCGGGCTGAGAGTTTCAAAATCGGGGGTAAAGTAACTATTCCACGCGGACGAAGTCGCTGGCAGAAGCTAGTAGCTAATAAAATGACACTTTGTCTAGAGCCTCAGATGTTTCATAGCCGTACGCTATATTGGCACTATAACGAAGACTGTTAGTAAGGATGTATTTTGTGCACGACAAAAAATGGCGCACTTAGTAAAATCAAGGAAAATATGAATTAGGGATTGTATATTTCTCCGAAGCGAGATAAGCGTGAACACAACATATTTTAGTCAGTACAGACATATTAACTTTTTTATTTAACTCAATTTTTGGTGAGATAAGCGCTTCAGAAATTGTAACCTCATTAACAATTAATGTTTTTCATAGTTTTATAAAGAAACACATTAAAATACAAACTTAATTTTTCAATTCAATAAATCAATAAATATTATGCATGCGAATCCTTTTTCACCAGGCACGGCTTTTGTTACGTGTTTCAATAGTGAGATATAATTAATACCTCGTTTATGGAGTGTTCGCCGGTTCGTCTGTTTTTAACAAGGGGATCGCCAGCGAGCGCGGCGCTCTCTATAAGGCCCTTTACAAACAGAGCAACTTTGATTTTTAGATTCGGCTACTGGCAACATCCGTAAGGACGTTTTTCATATAATTTTTAGAAGCTTCTGATGAATATCTACTACTTGTGTCAAGTTGCTGGGTTTCGCAACCCGATGACACGACGTAATGTTATTAAACCTTTTTACCATCAAATTTGTGATTGTACTAAAATAAATGCCACCGATTGAAACTTTTGACATTGCCGTTTTTCAGACTTCAAAAAAGGTGCTGATTCTCAATTCAGTTGTATTTTTGGTACTCCGTAATTAATTTTGATTTGAAAAAATATTTTTATCAAAAGATATATTTTTCAATTGTGCTCAAAGAATTTTCATCAAAATCGGTTCAGTCATTTGGTTTTTAAATCGTCTTAATGTAAAATACTATTGTTAAATTAGTTAAGTTTATTTTTAAGTGAACTATTATACATATAATTATGTTCTTTGAGAAATTAAATGCCTTTTAACCGAAATGGAAATAGCAGGAAAACTTTGTCACCCAAGTAAAGAAAGTTGCGTGTTTTGCTTTCCTGTGACATTCCAGTGGTGTTGTTAGCTATGAAATGAATGATGTGATGAACCAACCAAAAACACAGAATTACGAAGTAAAGTTATTTTGCATAATAATAATACTTTTTACTTGTTGCCGCAATTAAAGAGTCAACTTAAGTAGCCCCGTGTGCGGAGAGCCAAATGCGTCAAGGGGCTTTAAACTTCAATGGTGCATGGGTGCATGTAGGTGGCCCGTGTGGTGTGGGTAGTTTAATAAAAGTGTCAGTATTTGTGTAGCGGACGTCATTGACATGCATCATCAAAGGCTGCGTGGTCATTAAAATGTTCCCTCTGTGTTGCGACTGTTCATTATTGTATAACGGCGATGATTTTTTACTATAGTGTAAGTCTATACAAAAACTTTTACAGAGTGGGGTAGTATATATGTTACCATTGTTTTTGAAATTATTTTTTTAATAAAGCTTTGATAGATAGATTATGTGGGAGTTCATTCTGCGTCAAGCGCACACGACCGACCCGCGCCGCGCGCGTATCAACACTGAGCGGCGAGCGCAGTCAGCCGTGCGGCCGTATTAATACTACACAGGAGCCACCGAGGACAGCACTGCTAGTGAATTGGACGTGCGCCCACGACGATAGTCTTGAAATCACTAAGCGGCGCACTGTTTTTTTTTTTTTTTGACGTGACCACTCGCAGTTCAGCACACTAAGGCTGGTTACTGCTTAACCGAACAATGCGGCGCACTGCCAGCAACTAGTTTTTATATAGCGAGGTAAACACGGATTGGCTGATCATTTTCTACGGCAGTTGTTCCGCCAATTAGAATTTAGTAGGCTTAAGCAGAATTGTATATATTAAGGTCTTAAAATAAACTCTTGGTCATTTTCAAAATCAGTCTTTTATTAAATAGTCCAAGTAGAACCCATAATTTAAAAAAAATGTTTTATATCCGTAAAATTAACGAGACTATATTATAGATTTACACACACCCTTGCGTGTGTAATGTTAGGTATAACCATTTTTAACATGACGACGAACGATATAATTTCGTTTGATATAATTTTTATTTGTTAATCATCTATTGTTACAACAACTTGATATACATACATCCAAGAGACTTAATTTTACTTCATATAAGCGTCAGTTGACATATCATACACTAAAACGAGCTTTAATATATTTTATATATAATTATTTGAATTAGTAACTGCGTATTGCGAACCTATGGTCATGTCGCCGTTATTAATAAGATATGGCATTTGGAAACGCACTTATAATAATAATTAATTATATAGGATGGATATTCAAAAAATATTATAATATTATTATTATTAAAAAAAAAATATTTGTATTTATATTTAGAAAAGAATAGAATAGAATAGAAAAACTTAAATCGGGGGACGGTTTAAGTTTTTCTATTCTATTCTTCCTTTTGAATAGTTCTTTACAGGTCCCCCGACTGCAATGAAAAGATTATTATCTATCTAGTTTTTAATTTTGTAGTTCACTTTTTGATATGGCAGGCGTATTTGTTTTTTATTTCATTTTTTTTTTGCAAGCTTTGGGCGACGACCAGTATATGAAGTTAATTATCTTTTAAAAAAAAAATCATTATAATAAATATCATATAATCATTATATTATAATTATCTGTTAAAAAATCATTTTTTGGTCTTTTTATTTGTGAACCATGGTTGCCCCTTTTTATCTTTTAAAATGTTACCCGGTATAACTCAACGCTTCTAATGATACCATATACATTGATATCGGTTAAGCCGTTAAGAAGTTATGGTGGAATAAAGAAACTTGCAAACATACATACATACATGAATCCTGAAAACATAACACTCCTTTTTTGGGCAGTCGTGTAAAAAGGTAAGCTGAAGTAGCCCCGCTAAACGGGGCTCCTATTTCTGCCTACAGGGTTTAAAGTAACCTAACATGAATGGTATAACGGGAATTAAGTTGGCTCGCTCGCTCTAATGCCCGCCGTCCCATTGAACCGAAAATATCCGTGTCGGGGTGCCCTAAGTTACCAGGTGGCGCGGTCGCTGTTTGTTCAGCGGTCAGATCAAATGTCAATTATACAATTAGATCAAAAGAACGTTATACTACACGAACGTAAGAGAAAGTATTGTTATATATGTATAATTGTATATACTGAACGTCACATTAAATTATGTAAAGTGTTTTTCGACGAAGTAAACCTTATGTCATATGAAAATAGCAATTTTTCTTATACTAACGAGTAGCGTGGGGTACCGCTTAATGACGTTAAAGACTAATTAAATTACTTATGAAAAATATGTATTTTCACTGAACACTTATGTCAGTGTACATTGATACTGTTACTCAAGGCTTTAAATTACCTAAAAGGACTATACTTACATGGTATAAAATCAATAAAAGGCCGATATTTTATCTTCCGACAACTTTTTTCTGAGGAATAGAATCTGTGGTTTGACTGTTTTTGTACAGAAAATGTAAATAAATAATTATTAAATAATAAAAAGTTGGCACTTAATCACGTTAATGATCTCAAATATTTGGGGGGCTCCTCTACGGGCTACGGGCGCTACGGTGCTACGCGCTACGACGAGCACGGGTAGCCGTGCTACGGTGCTACGCGCTACGACATGCTAGGGCGTAGCGAGCGATGCAATTTGATAGCAATTCTGCATTTTTACATTGTTTCAAGATCACGTGGCTTCATTTTATGTGTGACTAGCTTCTGCCAGCGACTTCGTCCGCGTGGAATAGTTACTTTACCCCCGATTTTGAATCTCTCAGCCCGATCGGTTTAAAATTGACAAAAGATAGACATGCTGTTTCGGGATATTTTTTAGATAATTTTATGTAGAACATTTCCGTAATACATGATTTCTATGTAACTTTAACCATTAAGGCTACACACGCGACGGAAGCTTAAAAAATGGAGTAACTTCTTCCGTTTTCCCAACATTTTCCTTCACTGCTCTGCTCCTATTGATTGTAGCGTGATGAAAAGTATACTATAACCTGCCCAGGAGTATGAAGAATAATTGCACCAAGTTTCGTTAAAATCGGTCGAGTAGTTTTTGTTTCTATAAAGAACATACAGACAGACAGACAGACAGACAGACAGACAGACAGACAGACAGACAGAAAGACAGACAGACAGACAAAAATTTTACTGATTGCATTTTTGGCACCAGTATCGATCACAAATCACCCCCTGACAGTTATTTTGAAAATATATTCCTTGTACAGAATTGACCTCTCTATAGATAGATAGATAGATAGATAGATGAAACTTGCTTGTCGAACATCAACGTACTTGTGACACACCTAACCGCTACATATCGACAAAACGTATGTATGTATGTTGACTTTTTTTTCGCATTTTTGTGGCTGGTGTGACAGTAAAAGTTATTCATAACAATGAGAAGAATGACCCCTCTTCAGGTTTTACGTTTTACTAGATAAATTGCTTGCATTGCCTTTGTTTATGTTATGTTGTAGAGTTACAATACTTAATTGTTGGTAAACGAAGTGCCTCACTAAACTTTTTCTAACTGACGAATAAATTAAGGTAGTTTTGAGTCGACACGTATTTTTGTAGTTGTTAACCCCCAGTTGATAATATGCCTATTTGTCAACGGAAACTCGCAAACGCCGTGAGTTTGCAAAATGAATGAAATTGTTAACTATTTTTCATAATATGATGCTGTATTTTTTGGAAACGATTGAATTTGGATGGGTTTATTCTATATAGCAGTGCCCCACGATTTCACCTGCATAGTTTCCGTTCTCGTGGGAATTTGGGCATAAAATATAGCCTATGTCACCCTGGAATAGTGTAGCTTACCAACAGTGAAAGAATTTTTCAAATCGGTTCGGTGGCTTCGGAGCCTATTCAATAAAAACAAACAGTCAAATATTTCCTCTTTATAATATTAGTATAGGCAAAACGATTTTTTCATCATATAGTATCCCAAAATTATATTTATTTATTTCTTTATTTATTTTAACTTTATGTACAATAGTTGTACATGGGCGGACTTAATGCAACAAGCACATTCTCTTTCAGTCAAACTTTGGGTTAAAAAGATAACACTGTGGTATTTGTACAACATAATATAATCTAATAAAGATCTATTACAATATTACGGAGTCTGCAAGTTTTTTATGACATATATAGAGTAGACCAATTTTAAGTTCCTAGATCAATATAATAAGAATAAATAATCACCAATTTCACAATATTTTCATCCGAGGGGAAGATAATATAAGGAAATAAATAAAGAAAAAATATTTATTCTCACAGAACTGACACGTATTGTAGTTATAATCTTAAATTGCAAATACGCAAGCTCAAGCCTGATGTACGAGGTGGAATCAAAAGTAACCGGAATTTGGCTGCGGTGGGGAGGGGGGGGGGGGGGGGGGGGAGAGTGGGGGAAGCCATTGTTATACCAGGTGGCCGTTAGGGTCACGCCTCCTAAGTCAGTGTGCAAAGTTGTGACGCTGTCGGTAAAAAAGTTCTCACGTGCAGCCCGTGTGTTTTTTTTAGAAAAGCAACTTTTTCAATTTGCAGAAAACGTGATGGCAGGGTATCGAGAACAAAGCATGGCTGTAAAATTTTGTTTTCTGTTGAGGAAATCGGGCCTCTGGGATTTCTTTTTGTTCCCCAGATTCAAAAGGGGTATGAGGCGAAAGAGTTTTGCCACTGTGGAGGGGGTTAAACAAAAATCGCTGGAAGGTCTAAAGAACAACGCGATAAGTGAATTTAAAAACTGTTTTGAAAAATTAAATGATCGTTTGGAGCAATGCATTAATTCAATGGAGAATACGTTGAAGGTGATCAAAATTTGGTGTAAGCATATTAAGAAATAAAGAAGTTATGATGAAATTCTCGGGCCCCAATTCTTTGGGCCCTGCATCGTCAGTCATTGATTATATGCGAATGATTGACTCGCACCATAGAAATATAAAATACAGGAGAAGTGGCAAGGGGGCGTGTCGGTGTCCTCGCGACATGCTCTGGGCGAGCATGTCTTACGCAATGGTCGAATCCGCGAACTAGTGCGCTTACGACCGTGAGCGTGATAAGATATAAGAATGCCGTGTTGTTCAGTGTTTTCTTGTAAAAACCGAAGCATAAACCAAAACTTTGTTAATTATGGAATCACTTACCATATCAAAATACAAGTATTTTACTATATTTGTCTTTAAAATCATGAAAAACAACAAATCGTAAAATATTTCTTGCTTATACTATGTTATTTTTGTTTTCAAATGTCACAGCGACAATAACATATTACTATGAATACACTGCTCCTTAACCACTACCTACGTTTGTCGCTAAGTGACTGGATGAGCAATGTAAAAATCACAAAACGATATTTAGCAAGCCGATGTATCGCATAGTACGGCCGCTGCTTCTTGCCGCGAGTTAGTGATGTAATTGTGCAGATACACTGTCGACAACAATGTCGATTGTTGAATGAAATATTACAAAAATTTACCAAACTTTCTTAGATTGCAATAAATTTTTGGTAAATAATCGTTCAAGTGTTTTTGAGTTTGAATTATCGTATGTATGCCTTATCCTCGTGCTACTTCCTTACTTTTTATGGTAATTGTATTTTACTTTCGATAAAGTTTCGAATGCATTATAGTAATCGGCATGTTTAAGATAATATATTAGTGACCTTTGCTTAAAATAGTCAACATACTCATACTATTTATTTGTTATACATGGGCAGCATGGCGTGTGTAATAAATGCCAGAATCGATAAGTCAATCACTAGCGTATATGTAAAATAAATTGCTTTTGCACAGCACAACGATACCCAGCGTTGTTTTTGTGTGAGTAAGTTGCACGGTGTACTGTAAATATACGCTGTGTTTATTAGGATAAGGTTTATAATTGATTGTGTAGTACAGTCCGATTTCAAAAATGCGGGTGTGTGCGCGACTGCGTATCTATTGCTTTTACTGAACTGCATTCGTAGTAGTTGCCGGGTGGTAGGGCAAAACAGGAGACACAGGTTCCGATACATTTTCGGCTACAGGGCATATCTCCTTGTTTATTATATCTATGACTCGCACCGATCCTACCGTTTTTTTTATATGTGAGTTGCGTCTCGCATGTCAACCTTAGGTTGTCTTAATTGTGGCGGCCTTAATTATAATTATTAAAGCCTCCAGCCAGGACTTATAAAAAACGTGGGTCGAAAATCCTAACTAATATGATATACTAGCTGCTGCCCGCGACTTCGTCCCCGTGGAATCCCCGATTTTAAAACATTCTTTATCGCTGCTCCGCTCCTATTGGCTTAAGCGTGATGATATATAGCCTAAAGCCTTCCTCGATAAATGGTCTATTCAACCCAAAAAGAATTTTTCAATTCGAACCAGTAGTTCCTGAGATAAGCGCGTTCAAACAAACAAACTCTTCAGCTTTATAATATTAGTATAGATGAGAAAGTGGGTTTGTTCGTTTTTTTTTGTTACCTTTTATTATCTTAGTGGCAGAACGGATTTTGATGAAAATTAACACATTAGAATAACAGCCGCATGGGTCGATCTTCAAGGTTAAGCAACGCTTGCCAAGGTTGGTCTGTGGATGGGTGACCATCTTAACATACTGAGTTTCCGCCGTGCCTCGGAAAACACGTTAAGCCGTTGTTCCCAGCTGTCATTTGTAGATCTTTGACAGTCGTTACGGATTGTCAGAAGTCAGTAAATCTGACTCCAGTCATGCCAAGAAGTACCGTGTTACCCAGTTAATGGGTTGTGGAGGTCTGGTGGGCAGCCGCTCCACGTCAAATACTGGTATTCAGCTGAATCCGGTATGACTGGAAGCCGACCACAATATAGTTGGGAAAAGGCTAGGCAGATGATGATACACTCTGTCTTACACAGTTTATCTAATGTGTTTAGTTAATTAATGGTATTATACGTTTTATTCGGGGCATGTTCCCTTGGAATCATTTTCGACTTTCAAGCGAATCCGAAGCAAAAGTGAGGTGTAATATAAACCTGACATATTTCCGTGTATATAAACTATCAGTATCTCTATTATTTACTAAACAATCCGATTGTTATGACAAAAGATCAAGGCTTAGTTCACCATTACAAAATTCAACCTTATGAATATGAAATAAAGTCCAAATTCCAGGAATGAAGACATTTGTTATCGATTGCTTAGAAAATCAAGTTGTTGCTAAGTGGCTGTAGCGATGTTTGCGAAATAAGAATGTATTTAGAAAATAATCTAATTTAGGATATCAGGGCTCAAGTGTGTGATAATTTTTCTAGAATTTTATTTATTTTATTATTTATGTACACACAAACAATAAGTAAGAGATAACATTACAATTTTTGTACAAAGGAACTGCTTATTTCAAACGAAATTTCTTCCAGCAGACCTGCGAAAGGATAAACGAAAAAGAAATGTAGACAATAGTGTGTAAGAACAAGAGAAGAAGAAAATATGAAGCCTTAAACTGAAGTAACAAATCAAAATATAATAATATAATATACTACTACTTATAAATATCCAGTAAATAGTATATTATATACAGTAAATAGTACTATAATTATATACATATAATAAATATAACTATCACAGTTGGGAGGAAAGGTAGTGCTCTTTAAGTCGAATCTTAAACAAAGAAATGGATTTTAAGTCTCGAATGCTAGGTAAGCTAAGTCTTTAATGACAACGTAGAGACTATTGCAACATTTTCTTTGAAATAACATCAACCGTTTCTATGAAAAATTAAATGCAGTACACTAAAATATAAAACTGTAGATACAGTAAAATGGGGTGAATAGAAATGCAGGGGTGAATAAAAACGAAACTTTGACTTGAATTTTCTCGTTATTTATAGATTGCTTGCAAAAATGAAAAACTCCAATTTTTGAATGAATTATTTGTTTTTCTAGTGGATGATTTATGAGAAACTATTAATATGGTATTTAAGCGAAAACCCCAATAAAAGTTTCGTTTTTATTCACCCCTGTATTTCTATCCACCCCGTTTTAAGGTATGTTATTTATAAGACTCAACATCCAACTACCTACTGAGGGTCAGTAGGTAGTTGTAATTTCACGCTTAAGCCGCTGAAGACAAAGTAACTTTCATATTTCTAATAAGTTGGGATGCTTCACAACTCCAGGCACTATAGGAAAGTTTTTTGCGAAGGTATTGGATTATTTTGTTTTTCTATCAAGAACTTTGTTTATATCAAGGGATAATATGCAACCGGATACTGTGTACGTATCCGGTTGCATATTTTTCCTTAATCATGTTTGTGTATCATAATGAATACTGACATCGAAAGTTTTTCTGACTTCTGCTTTAATTTTTGTTTGTTTTTATGATTCTGTGTCCCCACGGTAACTTGTAACTAAGCTGGTGTCCGAAGATCGCTTCCCAGCTCGTCCGAACTCCATTTAGTTGCAAAGGAGTTTTTACATTCGTATGCATTTTATGATATTTACTTAGTCGTAAAGCGATAAATACTAGCGATATACAGTATGTTAACTAACAGAGGGCGTTCCCGTTAACACGCAATAGTATAGCATCCATATATGATAAAAAAAATATTACCATTCGAAAACCAAAAGCTTTTATTTTTTTAATATTAAAATATTCACTAAAAATGTTAAATTGATACGTTAAAGAAACACTCTGTACACGCGTACTTGCCGATTTGGGCATTGCTACTACGAGTATTATTCCGCGCTACTATTTTGATTTTAAGCAGGATATTTCAAATTTATTGTCAATTAATTATTTTTTTGAATTCGGATTATTTTATGCTTATTTTTCTATGCTGATATTTTTATTTTAATCTATTAATGATAGGGAACGCTCTCTCTTATTTAACATACTGTATAAGTTCAGCGAGGGCCGCGCGTCCGGCTGGCCGGCGCTGCTGAGTAGCCGCTCGGCCGCTCGCTCAATCATACATCGCTCCTGTATAGAGATGGGCAAATGCCCGGGCATTTTTGGCAAATTGGGTAAATTCCTAATAAGTGCCCATAAATTTCTGTCCCTGGGCATTTATCTGGGCATATATTTTTTGTTTCAAAATTAATTTAAGAAAATGATGTTCGCTTAGAAAGCTGATCTAACTTGTTGAGTTTACCTAGAGTTAATTCTTTTAAGGTGTATTTTTATGAATTTGTACATTTTATTTAAATCTGTGTTTTGCAAAACCATGTTTACGAACATAAATGTTACGAATTACCCGGCGGCGCGGGCGGCGTGAAAATACTTGCATCGTGAGAACAGTGTAGGGCGAGGGATGCGTATACTGTTAAGATTACTTGGTTCATTATAATTTTAAGAATTAAGTTACATGTTATTTAATTATTAAAATACATAATTATTTAAATATAAAATATGTCATAAGAATTATATAAATGTAACCATATAAATGTTTCAAAGTACGCTGCGCCGGTATAAAAGACTTGTACCAAGTGACGGTTGCGGGCTCCCCCGATGTACTGGACATCGCCCTCCTCAAAAATGTCAACCTTCGGTTACATTCTGTGGAGACGCATGACGAGTTAAACTCGGACCATAGACCCGTGATCCTGGAGCTTGCTCCTAGATCAGGGTCGATGGATCCTTCCCAGCCTCCTCCCACCAGAATGACCACTGACTGGCGCCAAGTAAGCGAAAAGCTGAAGGTCACCACGTCGCCCCATCTGGACCAGATCCCCGACCTAATCGAGTCTGTCGCAGACACGACAGCCGCGATCAATTCACTCACGGATCACGTGCAATCTGTCCTGAACGAATGTTCTAAGGAGTCTCCGGTGGTGAGCGATCACCACTGGAAACTCCCGGACGAGGTACGTGAGCTCGTGACTGAAAAGAACGCGGCAGTCCGTGCCTACAGCGCCTTTCCCTGCGAAGTCAACAAGGTTCACATGCGCTACTTACAGCGTAAAGTAAGTAACAGCATCGCTGAACTGCGTGAAAGTCGCTGGGATAAGTTACTGGGCGACCTCGAACCTACCCATCAGGCATTCTGGGAACTTCAGAGGAAACTACGCGCCTCTGAGGTTGCCTCGATGCCTCCGCTCACGCGTCCCGACAACACCATCGCCTTCGATGACGAGGACAAAGCCGAATGCCTGGCCGATAGTCTAGAGTCCCAATGCTCCCCCAGCTCCCAACCAGTAGACAAGGCTCATCTCGATATGGTGAATGCCGAAGTCGAACGTAGAGCCTCCCTCCCACCAGTAGAAGACCCCGATGATCCCCTCCCCCCCGTCACTCCCGATGAGGTGAAGGAGATCATCGGCCGTCTCAAACCCAGAAAATCCCCGGGCTCCGATGGAATCACCAACAAAGTGGTTCGTCTCTTCCCGGCTACTCTGATCATGTTAATGACCGCCATCTTCAATGGCGCTCTGTCCAATAACATGTTCCCACAGACGTGGAAAGAGGCTACCGTCATCGGTATCCCCAAACCTGGAAAACCCAAGTCCTCCCCGTCCAGCTATCGTCCCATCAGTCTGCTCAAAGTCCTAGGTAAGATCTACGAGAGGCTTATCCATAAGCGTCTCAAGGATTTTGTCGAAGCTAAGAGCCTCCTCCCCAACGAGCAGTTTGGTTTTAGATCAAACCACTCTTGCGTCCAACAGGTCTACCGTATCGTTGAACATATCAGCGCCAAATACCAGCGCGGTCTCGTTACGGGAGCCCTGTTCCCTTCGATATAGCGAAAGCATTCGACAAGGTCTGGCACAACGAGCTGATATACAAACTATACCAGCTCGGTGTGCCGGATCGTCTCGTGCTCATCTTACGAGATTATCTGTCGAACCGTACCTTTCAGTACCGAATCGAAGGTGCACTTTCGTCCCCTCATCCCATTCGCGCCGGAGTACCCCAAGGCGGTGTTCTCTCCCCCCTAGTGTTCTCGCTATTTACTAGCGATATTCCCACTAGCTCTAAGACACAGCTAGCTCTGTTCGCTGACGACACGGCGATATATTGCTCCGGCAATAGCGAGAAGGCAATAGCCGGCCACCTCCAGAGATCCGCAAACGCACTAGGCGCTTGGTTCCGGAAATGGAGAGTGGAAGTCAACCCAGAGAAGAGTCAGGCGATCTTGTTTTACAAGCCCAAGACTCGTCTCTTCCCCCCCCCGTCCCAGTCCGATCACGTTATTTGGCAAGCCGATCCCCTGGGTTGAGCAAGCTAAATATCTAGGCGTGATCCTCGATCGAAAGCTTACCTTCAGAGAGCACATTAAGACGGTGCGCAATCGTGCCGCATTCGCTCTCAGTAGGCTCCATTACATGCTGAACGCACGCAGCAAGTTATCCCTGAAAGGCAAACTACGCATTTTCACCACGTGCATACGTCCAATAATGACTTACGCGTGTGTAGCCTTCGCACACGCTAAGCCCCGCCAAATCCATAGGTTGCAGGTCATCCAAAACCGTTTTCTCCGAAAGGCTACGGGAGCCCCGTGGTACGTTAGAAATGAGCGTCTCCATGTCGACCTCCGTATCCGTGGGGATACGGAGGTCGACATGGAGACGCTCAACGCTTGGAAATACGTTTCATGAATTGTTTGATGGTGGCATCAAACAATTCATGAAACGTATTTCCAAGCGTTTCATAGAGTCCGCTGAAAAGCACCAAAACCCCCTTATCGTATCGGCCACCCGATACACCCCCTCCCAGATCAGCAAGATCCGCCGACCGCGGCATACTCTTGTTGAGCCCGATGACCCCATCACCCTGACCCAAGAGAGTAGTAGGGAAACCAGCACTCTTAGGAAAAATAAACCCAGAACGCGTTCCGTATTCCGACCTCGCCGACGAGGTCCATCGCGACGCCCCCGTCAAAACCCTCCCCGACTTTTGCCTAACGAGCCAGCCCGCGCTGCTGAGCCATTAGCGTTAAATCCCCTAAATAATATCAATCAGACCCAGCCTGTCCCTTGCTGCCCCCCCTCAATGACCCCGTTAAGCCGAGGCCCGTGTCCCACAGGGGATGCCCTTAGCGAGCGGCCATTTAGTTTTTAAGTAGTTTTAAGCCCTGGCTGGGGGCCTTAGATTCTAAGGCAACCACAGGATTGCCCGGTTGAGCAGTAACCAGCCTTAATGTGCTGAACTGCGAGTAGTCCATTCAAAAAAAAAAAAAAAAAAAGACAGTTGCGGGGTAAGGGATGCGGGGTGAGGGATGTGCATACGCACTCGCCGCGCCGCCATTTTGTTGATAGTCATCGTGTGTCAGTTGCAGATACCGTCCGCATATTTTATTTCATTCGAGACTTCCGTTTACCCAATTTATGCAAATATTAGTTTTAAAACCTGTGCTATTTTACCGCTGCTTGGGTAAGTGTTTCTTTTATAGACCCACCAGAAATAATTTCAAATAAATATAGGTAATAATACATTTTTAATAACTTCTGCATATTTTTGATACACCTACAATAAGATAAACAATTCCTAAGAAACGTTCTTGTAAAAAAAAACCAAAGAAATATTAAAATTGATTGAGTCAGGCGTTACTTTGCGGAAATCCATTTTAATTTAAAATTGAAAACAATATATCTAGTTTTAATTTCCGCGAATATTAGTGGGTTGCAGGTATGCACCTCCCTCCCGCCCGCTATATTATGCACATGCAAGATTACAAGGCAAATGCAAGGATTTTATGCACATGCAGGAAGGCGAAGCAATACCCAACACCATTACCGACACGTGTTTCGCCTCTCCACGAGGCATCCTCAGGGGACGTGTTGACTCGCTGACCGTTGAGTTGCGTGTCGCAACTCAACGGTCAGCGTCTTGCATGTGCATAATATAGCGGGCGGGAGGGAGGTGCATACCTGCAACCCACTAATATTCGCGGAAATTAAAACTAGATATATTGTTTTCAATTTTAAATTACAAAGAAATATTGTTAAATAAGCAACAAATAAACTTACGTACATACATATACATAATTAAGTGTGCTTATTTTAAAAAAAAATCCGTGAAGTGCTCTTTTTGCGAAAATAATTATAAAAACTATGTTGTTAATTCTTGTATCTCTATTTTCACATGAAAAAGTATATAAATGTTATTATTTTTAAATAAAAATGTGTTCAATTATTGACATTCATTATTTTTTATTTCATTAATGAGTACTATTTTACATGAAGAACTATATTAAATTACGTTTTACGACCCCATATTTTTATGCCCTACGATTGGGCATATATCGGGCAATAATAAATTTATGCCCAAAATGCCGGAAATTTACCAAATTTTCCTGCCGGGCAGAAACACATTGCCCATCTCTACTCCTGTAACATTTTGGTGGCCGCGGTGCGAGACTGGTAAGTAGTAGTCCTACTATACGCCATCCTCTATTTTAGGGCAGAAGACATAGACATATTTTGTTGTACTCCGGGTGGGTTCATAGTGAGAGCTCTCTTTGAAATTTGTTATGGTCCCACTGTAACATAGTTGCAAATAAGCATCACCTTTGTACCTATTTTTCTGTTTCCTTCTTCTTATCTTTTTATTAAATGTGTGTACATAAATTGTTAAATAATAAATAAATAAATAGTTATGCTGTTGGTAGTAGTATTTAAGTACGAAGATTGTTTGTAACTGTTTTAGTATAGTTTGTTATTATATTAGCTGTCTACATTACCGTATTAGGTGATAAACCTGTAAAGATTATTGTATGATTAATAGGAAATAAATAAACACGATATGCGGCGTCTAAGTTTGCATCGGTCTTATAATTTTAATATACATATATTGTTGTCTATGTATAAATAGCGATGTAATATATCAGGCGCGTGCAGTGGTTCGAGTTAGGGTAGACCAGAGAAAATGTCCAAATAAATTTTAAAAAATAACCACATTATTCAGGGTTGATTTAATTAAATGAGTTTTTTTTAAATAGCCTATTTAAAAACAAAACACCACATTTCAACCCTGAATAATGTAAAAAGATAAAATTATAAATTATGATTTCTCTACTTAGTTATTATACCCGTCGGTATGAAGGCAATCGAATATATTCCAATACTTCAAACTTTAAAATACTCAATATTTTACACACAGTTAATTCCCTGTGTTCATTCAAGCGCAACAGACAGCGCAATTTTACAAAATATTTAATTAAAACATGCAATATTTTCCACGAACTATTCATTTTTGAATATCGGGAAACGTGATATGCATAATATGTTATAGACCAAGTAATGAATTGGAGCATTTATATGCCCGGACATTATGAATAAAGACTAGTTACTTAGGGCGAAGTAAATAATTAAAATTTGATCTTCCTTATTAATCAAATTGTCTAGACATTATGAATATTGCAATGTGGTTTTCGGGCAATTTGATAATACAGATGTACCTTGTACGTGCAGGGAGAACGGCGGCGTTTAATCAGCGGCCTAAGTGACTTTGGAATTGAATTGAACAGGTAGGATTGGTTCAATACCGTGTAATTATTTGCCTAGTCAAGTAGCGGAACATAGGGTACAGCCTACAAGGAGCCTAGGGCACCCCGGCGCGTGCTTATAGGTTAGGTTCGAGTTATAGCCAAGTTCGCTCGCTTCGCTCGTTCATTCAAAGCATTTATTTCAATTAAATCCTTTACAGCCACTTTTGAAATATCAAATCGAAAGAGGTGAAGATATCTGCACGTTCCAAAGCGTAGATCTCTATGGAGAAGAACGTGCAAGAAACTCCACGGACACTCTTTTAAATCATGTTCTGTATTACATAACCTTGGTTACATCCTTGGTCGCTTCAATATGTGAGGACAATGCAAAGAAAAAAAAAGAAACTATAAAAACAATTCAAAGTATAAAGATTAAAACAAGTCAGTGGCAGTTAAGAGGTGACCAGTCTCAACCGACGGCGCCCGTTCACGAACATGACGCGTGTATTGGCACCATTTAGCTCAACCATTTTGAAGGGAACCGAATGATCCATCACACACGCCACCATCAGCGAAGCATTTGAGCGAGCATGACATGCTCTCAACTGCCATTTTAGTTCAAATCACAAAGCTCCCTTTCAGAGACCGGAGACCTGCAGGGCTGCGTCATCGAGGTAAGAATGTTGAATTGATTGTTGTTTGAATTTAGAATTCCCAAAATTAAATATGACGTGGTCAGCGGCGGCGGAGCGATAGAGTCGTCACCATCTTCGTTCGGTGGTAAAGGGTCCATTTCGCAAGTGTCGTTGAATAATAACACGAAGTGTAAATATAAACTCAGTTTTATTCAAATAAACTTAAATAGGCAATATAGAGTAATAATAATTTAACTAGGCAAACCGACAGTTTCGTTTTGGAGAAGTGACTTGGTGCGCGTCTCGATGCGAAGTGCCCGTTCGACAATCCCCACTCTCCAAAAAGACTGTCTACGTGCCGCCATTACAAAATAACGTCATGGCGTTTGCCCACTACTACATTAATTCAATTGAGCAATTTTTATTAAAACAATATCGTCACACCTTATGTCTAAAGTCCCGGTAATTTAAGTTTTTATTATCATAGGTCAGTAAAGTAATTATGAAAGATTTTTTTTTTAAATTTTGGTTCTACGTTTGAAACAAAAATGTATTTTTAAACCTGGTTTTAAATACTCTGCCCCATAGGCGAAAACGATAAGCATTATATATAATGCCGGGTCGATTTCATTATTTAAATATTGTTATCACGCTGCCCTCACTTGTCTAATTATTTATCTATGTACACATACAATATACTTAAAAACAGAAAATGTTGTAAAGAGTAAAAAGCATAAAGGTACTGCTTATTTCCCAAGAAATTTCTTGCTTCTTCTTAGCAAGATAGAAAGAAGAAAGAAAGAAAGAAAAAATATTTATTTGCCACAGTTGAGGCACACAAACGTAGACTCAGTGTTTAAAGAGACAGAAAAGGACACATTTTTATGTCCTACTAATCACATGGTCCATAACACATACAGAAATATCATGGAAACGGCCTACACGTGCGGATGTTGCACGCATACAAAATACCTTTGAGAAACCACATCGCGAAAATAAAGTTTATTTCGACTCGTAAATAAAGCTGGTTACACACGGCATGTTTGCTATTTCGACTGTGCACCGCGTATTTGATCAGTGTCGTGCTATATGAAAACCGGACCATGTTAGTTTTCCTTTGAGGTGAATGCCAATAAATAACTTTTTATTTACCCACGGAAACTCTCTCAAAGGGTAATAACATTTTTTAATTGCAATACGAAGCCATGTAAAATGTATTCATAAATTGGGAGGTTTAAATAGATTCCATTAATGAAGACGTAATATAATTGCAATAAAACTATAACCTTCCTGACCGTATTCCGGTCACGGTGTCTAATATCAACGGAGATATAAGTAATTATTATGCATTAGTATGAGCGCAAACGCAGGTGTACTATTACAGGTGTTTATTAAAAAGAGTTACCGCGGCCCTAGAGCGAAAAGGGCATTAGGAGGAACACGGATGGGTTTACAGTCAGTAAGAGTCTGCCACTCCCTTCCGCTTCGCCCAGAGCGGAAGAAGTCATTTGAAGGTGTACTCTCTGTTTCTTTTACTCACAAAGTCCGATGGATCCAATCCTCCCGTGGACACATCAGGAGCAAAACCAAGTGCCTTGCGTGCACTCTGAAGCACGCACGGGCGTATCACACAACGAACTTCTCGTTGGAAATATTTTAAAATTCGAAGTACTATTGAAGAAATGTAAATGTATATATTTTTGTAATTGTTCATGTAATTTATTTTAGTATAGAAAGCATAATCAGCCTTCTAACGTTCTGGGCTGGGACCCAGGCCTCTCTAGGAGAGGGTATGGGCTGTAACTCACCACGCGGGCCCAGTGCGGGTTGGATTTTAGTATAGGTATATACTGTAATTGTGTAAGTTTATGACTATACTAAACTCTGGACGGCTACGATGAAACACCTAATGGAATAACCTAATGACTTCTGCCCGACTTGGGAATCGAAACCAGTCACCCTCCTAATCTCGAGACCAAACGGCGCAGTCAAAGTGCATTAACAGCTATTTAAACACATTTTGAATGATAATTTTCTATCAAAATATAATGACAAGCCCCTTATAATTGGTAACAATTTCGTGCAGAACTGACCCTCGACAAATACGCGCACCGCACCGCGTACGTTACAACTTGGGGCGAGGATTAATAATCCCTCGCTGGGGGCTATTTGCACAATACACTCAACTTCAATCAACAACTCTTCATATTGTAAAATGAATTTTGACCTTGAAAGGTTATTTTCGGAAAAGCAAAGGATAACATCGGGTTTTAGTTTTAGTATCACAATAAACTTTCACTGTCTCGGTGGTCGCAAACGCTACTTTGGTGCCATTTTGTAAAAATCTTACAATTAAAACTGACAAAGTGAAAATGAAGTTGCTGTCGATTTATTAAATTTTGATGGAATGACAGCAGTAATATTTGAGGAACTCGTAGCTAAATAATAACAGCCGCACTATAGGAGTCAAATTGACTAGCGTTTGAAAATCCGTAACGCTTGCCAAGGTTAAAATAACGAGCTTCCTCCGTGGGTCGGAAAGTACGTTAAGCCGTTGGTCCCGGCTTTGGCAGTCGTTACGGATTTTTAGACGCCAGTCAATTTGACTTCTCTCTTGAAAATAAATACCTTGCTACTCAGTTAGTGGGTTGTGGAGGTTTGGTAGGTCCACGTAAATTAATACTGGTATTCAGGTAAATCTGGTTTTACTGGGAGCCGACCCCAATATAGTTGGGAAAAGGCAGATGATGCGATCTTATGGTGTTCATCCATTTTGTCCATTAACGTACCCTACCTTATTTATTTTAGGTATGGTAAGATACAATGAGCTAGGGGTTTGTAGTGATTTGGCGCTATAATATTGAGGGGGAAGTTACATAATGCAATTGTTTTAGAGCAGGTGAGCCTGCGTGTTCTACTAGTGTTCTGAAAGAATGTCACCGTGAAATCTTTGTTGAAGTGAACGTGACTTATCAATTCCTTTGTATCAGAGGAATGACAGTTTTCCTCATGAGACGTTTACAAAAGAGTTCATTTCAAACTAAACCGATCGAATAGACCTGCTACTGAACGTTAGGTCGTGCATTCGATTCCCGGGGCAAATATTTATAGGGTGATTCCATCCGGAATTTCTCACCAGCAATGTCTTTCGCTCTGGGTGGACCGGACAAGAGAGTCAGACTCTTACTGACTAAAACCCACCTGTGTTCCTCCTATTGCCCGCCGCGTACCAGAGCTGCAGTGACTGTTTCGAACAAGTTCGGACTGTAGCTTTGTGCAGTGTTGATGGTAATACTAACTGTAGCAATGACATTATTTAATTATGTGTGAAAGTTTTTTGTGATTTTAGTTACGATTGATATTTATTCAAACGCTCGTTGCCTACGAGCATGTAACTTACCCTTCGGGAAGTGCAGGTGATAGGGTCAGTGCCTGCTAGAGTTGCGGAATTTGTTCGAAAGCGTCTTTGATGATTCCCAATCCAAAAAAAAAAAAGTTTTCTGTATTTTATTACCTGTCAACTTTGAATGGTTATCTCATTATATTGAGACCGATTGTTTCGCGGTTATCAAGTTAATGAAATTGTATTATGTTATTATAAACAAAAATAAAGTATTCCTTGATTTGACTTTATTTAATAAACTTATAAAGTAGAAAGAAAAAACTTAATCCTTTTAATATGGATGGATGGATGTTTGTTACCCTTTCACGCAAAATCTACTGAATGGATCTTGATGAAATTTGACACAGAGGTAGATTATAGGCTGGAATAACACATAGGATACTTTTTCTCCCGGGAGTTTGTTCTCTTGGGATATTTTCGACATTCGCGCTGGCGGAGCCGCGGGCGGCAACTAGTGATAAATAATATAATAAAATATATCTTCAGCTTTTCAATAAACTTATTGGCATAAAAAATTCGAAACGAAATTTGAGTGGAAAAAAAACGTTCCTATCAAGGACGATCTTTATAGAAGAATCACTTGAAAGGTTTCCATCAAATTAGCAGTAAGCTCTCAAAGAAGGGATTTGCAACCTACGCCTCTAATATAAAAAAACGTACCATTATAAACATGTTGCCATAATAATTGGCAAGCAATTACCCTGTCTGCTGGCATCGGATTATACCAATTAGAGTTCCACGTAAATATCGGGCGATCAAGGGCTGACGCGCGCGTTCACCAACGCAAAAATCTTTCGATACAGGGCAAACAAAACAAACTCCATGTGTGCAAGCCCTTTGACTGAGATATTTCCATTTAAATTCAAGCTGTCATTTTACTCTCATAAGGTTGATTTTCTTCCAACAGTCGGGCTTAGCTATGACTTTTTGTGGTTAGTGATAACAATTAGGGGCTTTTGTAAACATTGGTCGGATGGGGTTCCATTGGATTTCAACTGATATCTCCCGCACTAATTAGCTATCGATATTATTTGGAATTGTTGTCTGTCAGTCAAAGCATGGAATATCCATTACTACTGGTATGATCGATGGTATTTTGTTTTGAGTTCCACTGCGATGTTCTGTTTTGTTTGGTGGTATAGTTGAATAGTGGAATCTGTAGCAAATCGAATTATTTTCGAAGGAATTTAGAGTGTAGAAGTTAACCAAGCTAATTGCCATCACCGTGGTTGATATAAATCAGGACGATGGGCTAAAAACGAAGTAGGGATCAGTCGTAGACACGCGCCAAGCACCCCGGGAATCGAGCCCAACTCGCTTGCTACCAAACTTGCGAAAACACCAATTTGTCTCAAAAGTCAATTAAATCTCGGCTCTCGTAGATTACCAGTAAAAACTATGTACTTACAACCAAAATGATCTATATGACAACATCAAACAACCCTTGTTTGTAATCAAAAAGTGATTCGCAACCACTGCTATGAAAGCAAATCAGACCGTCACCATAGCTCTCTATTTGATCAAATCCATCGAATGGCTTAGCGAAAACAGCGTCAGAATGCCAATATGTCCGGTCTGTCAACAGTTCCGGACATCAAAGAGCCGGACGGCTACCGGACGGCAGCCGGCCGCGAGCTGGGAGCGAGCCGGATGTCTAAGCTTGTTTGAATGCCGTCCGGGTTGCGAAGGTAGCTGCATCGATTGCATTGATGTACTGGCAACGGCGTAAACATGTAATGCACTAAGCAGTATTCAAATACGAATTTCTTCTTAGAGTACCGATCGCTATAAAGGTGAAAACAAAAATATGTGCACTAATATTTTTGGTATATTATAATTCAAGAAATCGTCGTTGCATTAATTTCGTTTTGGCGTTTATCGAAAACCCAAACTTCAGATTGAGTTTTCTAAGAAAGCAATAGGAACCACCAAATCGACTGCAACTGAGAAAAAATTAGATACATGAGGCCCGTGTTCTGAAACTGAGGCATTTATCAAATGTTTCAGTTGCATCAAACAAAAACAATATTTTGGGAATAAACTGCAACGCACAGGGCATTTGAAGGAACACTAGAGGGTGTTAGTCAGTAAGAGTTTGACACTCCCTCCTACTCCGCCCAGAGCAAAAAGAGTTATTTAATAATATCTCACCCAAAGAAAAAACATGCCCTAGATTAAGTGCTAACCTATTTTTCTGATGACTGTACTCTACCTGCACGCACACTATTACAAAATTCGCAGAATCCCCGGGCCACCGAGCTGTCGAGTACTAACAAAATCGATATTGCAATTAGTTCTGCGATTCTATACGTAAAATCTGCCATGTCTGTGTGAGTAGGTGTTTCATTTAATTATGCTCTGTTCGGGCTTTTACCTGGAATGATGGAATGTGAAACGAATGAGCGTTTTGTGTTGTAGTGAATGTTGGAATAGTGAACTATCTAACTCTGTCCATTGCTGAGTCAGTGTGCTCATTTTGTTTGTTTGTTGTTGCAGCTTAGATGAAGGCACCACTAAGTCCTAAACGCTCAAAATATTTTTTGGGAATATTTTCATTGTGCATACAACTAAGGGATTGAAGTCAAGAGTGAATAAATTACTTTTAAGTCAATTACATCACTGCTTCCTTAAGATTTAGACGAGATTGTGATCTAAGAGGAGACTATCGATAATAAGAAAAAAGAAGTTGGTGTACAAGTCACGTAACTCTTCCTTTAGAAACGTCAGTAGGAGTTCGGTATATTAATTTAAAACTATTTAACCTTACGCAGTTGTATGTTTTCAGTATTTGTACCTTAATTAAAAAAATACAGTCAATATCCACTAAAAAGACACCCAAATATCACCTAAGAAATAAACACACCTTGCAACTCACTCAGGCACGCACACTCACATACGGCAAAAAAAAATGATATATGAGGGAGCACAACTCTACAACAACCTGCCAAACGATATTAAGGAATGTAAAAAAATAAGCATTTATTAAAATATTTTAAAATCACATATTGTTACTTGTACTGTGAACTAGAGCAGTTGTGGCCGAGTGGTAACGGCCCCGACTTACGATTTGCAGGTCGCGGGTTCAAACCCAGCCAGGCCCATTACTTTGTGTAATAAATTTCATTACCACTGCTCTCAAAACGGTGAAGGAAAACATCGTAAGGAAACCCGATGTCCTAGAACCAAAAATGATGGTATGAATGGTGATATTCACCAACCCGCACTGGGCCCGCGTGGTGGATTACGGCCCATTCCCTTTCCTAGAGAAGAGGCCTGTGTCCCAGCAGTGGGAACGTTAAAATGCTGATTATGCTTATGCTAAGTATTATTCTAAGTATTATTCTAGACTAGAGCAATAAATAAGTGTATTTAAGTAAATGTATAAATCTCATTTTAAGTGAACTATGTTGTTGTTATGGGGAATAAAACTCTTTAAACCTATTTTTCAGTTGGTTTTGTCATTTCACACGACAATAGATTAATTGACTAAAAAAAACTCTTTACTCTTATTATTCTGTCAGATAAATTTCCAAAAAATATTGGACACATTTTTTTTTTGTATTTTCACGTTTTAACCACGACGTGACGTCACAAGAACGTAGATGCTATTTATCTTCATAATTTTTTATACATTTGATAAAGCAGAAAATACGTGTCTAATATTTTTTGGTAGTCTAACTGACGGACTTACGGTACTTAATATAATCATATTTTTTATTCAGGAAACATTCCTATTAAGACGATATAGCTATGACAGCTTACTGTTGGATATAGTTGGCCCAGTAACTCTGTTGAAAGCAAGGTTTCGGTTTAAAACATTCCCTCGTTGATCCAGTGTTCGCCACTTATCTGCCATCCAGAAAACTGCTCTCAGTAATTGTAAATGTGAACATAGCGAGAAAAACACCAAGTCCAAGAAAAATAAAAATTGAAAGACGTGTGACATACATACTACATTAGGACCGCGTGGATTACAACCTCTAACCTCTCAAAGCCTGTGTTCCAGCAGTGGGCAAAAAGATTGACCAAGAGAGAGACTCTGCCTACCGGAAGGCATGATAAAATACATGCCTCAATTTCCTAACTTACCATTTTATACCGTGAAATCTCTCTCATCAGTATTAAACAACAATATAGTTCATCTAAATGCTGCCTTCAACTGAACTACACATAAGGCTTTTGCTGGCATTATTAGTGCAGTAATAATGAATACTCTGAAACTGAATTTAATTTACACAGGCAGCATTTAATAAATACGATATACGCAGAAACCCTTTAATAGAGATGTTACATTCGAATATTCGTTATTAATCCCCTTGAAACACAAGGCTTTAGTTCTGGGAAATTTGAGCGGTGCCAGCGAGTGAAAAGCGTGCAGCGCATAATGGACCACCAATTTCCCGGTAGTCGCCCGGGCGAGCTCGGTAGCTCAGTTCTTGGTACCGAGTAGCGTTTACAAAAGAGCTAGGTCATACAGGCTTTAACTGAAATCTGGGTTTCTTTGTTTAAAAATTGTTGCGCCATTATTCAGACATAAACGAGTGTTATAAACGTTTATGATGTTAGGTATTACTTAGATGAAGTGATCATAAATTGAGCTGTCAATCCATCCAGTTAAAGTGGAATATCAGTTCACTTGGAGCTTACAGATAAGGCCAACTGGTGCTAGAAACAACTTAATAGTCTATACTAGCTCACGAAATATCTCCGCTACCGGTTGTCTCCTTAGATGGTGTGGAGGTATCATACAAAACCACAGATCATACAGTTTATGAACATTGCCTTCACTCTCTTTTTGCCAACCGTACACAAACACGTTTCATGCAAACATTGATCAGTAAATTCGGTATTTCAATTTTGTAATATTAGTGTTGGGACAAAGGATTCGATGCAGCGCCATATTTGTCGGTTTCCCTTTGACGAGCTCCGAGTGACGCGGAGATAGAATATGTTTTTAATTAAATATTGCGAATACGACCGTTCTTTGATGTGTCATTGGACAAATGTTCTGTTCGTTTTGTATATACACGTGTAACTGAGTGTGCTATTCGGTAAATTGGGAAAAGGAAGAGTAGGTACCCTAAAGAGCAACCTAAAGTTTTTTTACAGGTGCACAAATCGTTTAGTTACCCTTATGTTCTTAAGTCGCTGTCCTCCAACCCGTTTCCATCTCAAATAGCTTTTTATTTATTTAAACTATTTCGAGGGTGTTTCGTTGCCATAGCGACTGAGTCGAGTCGAGAAAAATAATCTAGTGTTATTTTTATTACAGGATAACCCCTTGATATTTATACCACCTACATTTGATTCAATTGTAACACTTTTGTTACCAAACCAGCGTAGTAAGGAAAGCAGCATAAATAAGCATAATCAGCCTTTTAACGTTCCCACTGCTGGGACACAGGCCTCCTCAAAAGTTGAGGCGAGATTAACGCACGGCAATTTTTTCTTTTTTTTAAAACATTGCCCCACACTAGGAATTTCTCCTGTGTCGTGGGTGCATTTACAAACATACAATGTCACATACACAAACAGCCAGACCCGGAACAACTATCTGTAGGCCATACAAATATTTATTTCGTGCGGGAATCGAACCCGCGACACGTAGCGCAGCAGCCAATCGCTCAACCACTGCGCCAACCGTGTCGTCTAGGCAATTGATTTTCATCTTTATGGTGCACACTAAAGAGTATATTTATCTATACACCTTAGTTTTGATCTCAAACCTCGCAGAACCAAAAATTTAAAACCAAGATAAGCACAAAATAAGCTAAGTACTAGTAAATAATCCGTTTGCGAGCAAAAGGAGCTAAGCGTTTTGCGAGAAATTTTAAAAAGGAGTGTTTTATTCGATAAATGTTGTGTTAGTTTCCGTTCTACATTTGTAGAGGGTGGGTTAGCGGGAAATTGTATAAGCGGCTAACATTTTATGTGAGCAAGATTTCTATTTGAAGAACGTTTGCGGGCTTATCTAACTTATGAGAGGAAATGCACCTGGAACGTAAGTTTCTAAAGCCTTTCAAATATCATTCATCGTGACTCTCAAAGAGTCGTTTTATGAAATATTTATCTTGTTCTTTATTACCAGTCTCGTGGCTTTTTCAGAGAAATATGTATATCCTACCTTATGCAGTAATTGAATAGTTTCCATCAGTAAAAGATTTTTTGTAATCCGATCAGTAACAAAATAAACTTTAATAAACAACCAACCTATGGCATTGGTCTGTCACGTGCAATGGATTAATGTTGAATACCAGATGAATCCAGATTATTAATCAGTGGGTCACTTATCAACAAAGAAAACTAACACGAACACAAACAGTGTTCGACGGGTTTGAGGTACAGTGTTCGACGGGTTCGAGGTAGAGTGTTCGACGGGTTTGAGGTACAGTGTTCGATGGGTTTGAGGTAGTGTTCGACGGGTTTGAATTAGGTACATTGTTCGCCGGGTTTGAGGAACAGTGCTCGATGGGTTTCAGGTACAGTGTTCGACGGGTTTGAGGTACAGTGTTCGATGGTTTGGGGTACAGTGTTCCACGGGTTTGAGGTACAGTGACCGGTGGGTTTGAGGTACAGTGTTTGACGGGTTTGAGGTACAGTGTTCGACGGGTTTGAGGTACAGTGTTCGGTGGGTTTGAGGTACAGTGTTCGACGGGTTTAAGGTACAGTGTTCGGTGGGTTTGAGGTACAGTGTTCGACGGGTTTGAGGTACAGTGTTCGGTGGGTTTGAGGTACAGTGTTCGACGGGTTTGAGGTACAGTGTTCGGTGGGTTTGAGGTACAGTGTTCGACGGGTTTGAGGTACAGTGTTCGGTGGGTTTGAGGTACAGTGTTCGGTGGGTTTGAGGTACAGTGTTCGACGGGTTTGAGGTACAGTGTTCGGTGGGTTTGAGGTACAGTGTTCGACGGGTTTGAGGTACAGTGTTCGGTGGGTTTGAGATACAGTGTTCGACGGGTTTGAGGTACAGTGACCGGTGGGTTTGAGGTACAGTGTTTGACGGGTTTGAGGTACAGTGTTCGATGGTTTGAGGTACAGTGTTCCATCATACTTCGTGTCTGTATTTTTCACTTCAAAAATCCAGTATAATTACATCTGTGTAAGAAATTCCACATTCACCTAAGATTGAAAAAGCTGGAAGTCATGAGGCGTTTGCCAAGCAGTGGTGGAGTAAGTGTAGTCCCAGTCACCCTCCACAACAGGTTTAAAATATGGTCATAAATTGAAACAGTAACAATTAAAATCTTATGATAGACGAGCTTCTGCCAGTAGCTTTGCTCGCGTGAATGTCGATTTTATAATATATTTCTGTACATATTTCATCAAAATCGGTTAAGTGGTTTAGACGTGAAAGTGTTACAGGCAGACAGAGTTACACTCGTATTTATAATATTAGTAGGGATTTCAAAATTCAGGCTGTCCTAACGTTTGTTTTACACCATACAAAACACATGGTAATAGAGATGAGACGTATATACTGGTAGAGGTATATATACCAAGTATGTGCTTCCCAGTACATAGACCGGGTACGGACCGGAATACTGGGTAAATACCTTGAAGGTATGACGTCAGACGCATAGTACGATACGAACCGCTACCACAAGGTAGCGCCCAGTTTTATCGGTAGTTCGGTACGCCGAAGCAACCCGAAGCTACCCGACAGCTTACGAAGGGACCCGAAACGTCATTCGTGCTTTATGAACATTCGGTTGATTTAATTTAGTTAGACAGAATGGGTACTTATTTTTACGTGCATAAGGAACATAATAGCATAATTACATTTTTAATCCAACAAAAAACCTGACAAAACTAAAAAAAATATTGCAAATTAAAATTACGATTGTAAATAAATTGATTTGAAATCTTTTGACTACGCCGGCTATTTAGTCAGTTTAAATATAATTAATGTTATTTTGCATTAATTTATATAGAAATAACTAGAATTCATTAATAACCATCGTCATACTCTTAGCCGACAGTCCTAAGCCTTCCTACTTTAGGAAGGAAAGATTTCATATCTCATAATGCATAATTACGTATAGGTACTTGAAACATCGTACCTACATTATATTGGAGGCATACATGAGGCATACCATACTTATCGCATACGTTTACTTATCGAAATCCTACCACACCCAAATACTTAGAAGTATTTTGATACCTGGTATTTGTACCAGGTATTTAGTGATACCCATACCTTAAAGGCCGGGTATGGAGAATGGCAGGTATATCTCATCTCTACATGGTAAGTCATGTGTCACGCACGACCGCCCCGACAAGTGGCGATCGCGTGGCGAGCACGCTTCGAGTGGCGTCAGAAAATTGTGCGGTTCACCCTGCCCTTAGATACGACGTGTACCAGAATAAACGCAATACCTTAAAAGAGGTACTCGGTGTACTCATAATAATGAACATCTTTTACTAATGGACGAATCCTGAAAATACAAAAAAAATCGCTGGCTACATTTTGTCGAGTTATGTGCACTTAAATATTTGGGACAGACGATTTTTTATTTTGTATTAAATCTAAAGTAATTATTTATTTAACTCGTCGCGGAACATTGATCTTCTTCTACAAATAAAGGAGATAATCGATTACAGGCCCGCTGTTTTAAAATGCATATTGTTTATTGGTACTTGCTTTTCTTTCTATCATACTTTTGTCCCATTTGTTGGAATACGTAAAGAGATAAACACACAGTCTCTTAGTCCAGGAGAGGCCAATAATGAAATCTGTCTGCATAATCCAGTAAACCGATCCAGTTCTGTTTACAGTGCGAGGATACCATCACTATCCGTACAAACAGCTCAAGTCAAGCTAACTAACGAGCGTCCTGAGATGATCTTGTTAACAACGACGCGTCCGGCGACCGCTCGGGTAGCCTTTATTGATACTAACCTTGACCGTGGCGTCACTTACTATCTGTTTGCATTTTTAGGAGATTGGGAGTGAATGAAATTTCATACTGATTCCTTAACTTACTTAGCACATGTCATGTTTTCGAGCTGTCTCTTTCATTTATGTTTAAAACTAGAATTTCTACAGATAACATGTAATTAAGTATTTACCTGGTGCAGTTTTTTTCTTTATTTATTTATCATTTATAAAAAATAATACAGTATTATCTAAGTTAAATAGCAACGAAAAACCACTAAGGTTTAGTTGACATGTTATTTGATTTATCAATTGCTACAGTAAACGACAAGATACGTTTTAAATCAAAACATCTTAGATCGAAGGCGGGTTGAGTCGTTTGACGCGCTAGGGGTGCATCTGTAGCTGATGTCAAAGGGAGTCTCGTAGATAAGATTTAAATTATACACTAAACTTATTTTCATAAAGATATCTCGTCTACAGGTTTCTAGAAAGATGTTATCGAGACGGCACTAATTAATCGCAAGTCAAGTGATGCAATTGGCTGATGAAAATTCATTCAAGCAATCATAGACGCTTGAACGCTTTTGGCAAATTGTCGCATGTATTTTGCGATGATTTTCGCTCCTAAGTAAACAAGTTTTTCTCATGTTGTGGAAGTTGTTTGAAAGACTCACCGCGGCCTTGACACGTAGGTAATAGGTATTTGGAGAAACACGGATGGGTTTTAGTCAGTAAGAATCTGATACCCTTCCGCTTCGCCCAGAGTCATTTCATGTTTTCCTATCCTTAAAGAAAACGTTTTCTCATACTTCAGCTCGCTGCATTTAACATATGTATTATAGCTATATCAACATTTAACCATCATCAGAGTAAAAATCCTCATAAACCGGAACGAAAGTTGCGGAATTATTTTCTGTACCAAATTTGGCTGACACTTTTACAGATCGCGAAAAAAGTTTGTACAATGATTCGTCAAAAAAAAAAACTTTTTGATTATTTTATTTACATATACCTACTTTTACCCATTTTATTTTATTTATTAATTGTAAGCGCCAAGATATTTCACTACCACCCTTTACCTACTGGTAGAGAATGCCTAAGACATATAGGAGCTCAGGGGGACCCTGTGCGCCTATGTAATGCATGATGTATTAAATAAATAAAACGCTTAGGTGTACGGTTTAAACAAAGCGCTCACGATATAAAGCTAACATTAAGTCTAACCTAACTACACAAACAGTGGCCGCAGACATCAGTCGTATTTATAAACTGCAGGCAATCAATAACACTTTCTATTTCCATACTAAGGCGCCTAAATAATTCAACGATTACTTCGAACAGGCGAGCTGACATACTGCCTGTAAGTATAGTTGCACACTCATTAGTCAAAGTCAAAGTGCATTATGGGTTGACGTCAGGTTCTGTTTAACCGAATTTTTCATTAATAGAGGTGTGTGTTTCGTGTGCTATCGACATGGGAGGCTTATCCGAATGACATGGAAGTTGCATCACCGCTGGACGGTGGTCCGATAATTATGTTAGTACACCACTGCCGCGCCGCGGAAAATTGCGGTCGACATGCGGCGAAATGCATTTAGGGGGATTTTTAACCGAGTCAATTTCATCCCTCGGCAGCTATTAGTGCAGGGATTTTTAAGGGTTATTTCCTGCCGCTAATGAAGTTTGCTGATTTTGTTAATAAGCGTCGAACACAGCAATGAAAGCAAATATTTTGTTATACTTACTAATATAATAGATAGGCTACCTCTGTGTATGTAGGTTTTTATAGCTTAGTTCACAAAAGCTTTGGGTAACTTTCTTATGAGGCAAAGCGTACCAAATGTGTCAAAATGTTTTACAGTTAACCTTGTACTAAACAATACCAGTATGTTTTGGATAGTTTGGTTGCATCTTTGTGAGTGATTCTGTAAAGTAACTCATTCAGGTGCACCGACACAATGTGAAAACTATCGACATGTTTTTAGAATAATATTGTTGTTTGTAACAAGGTAACATATATAACAGCCACACGGGTCGATCTTCAAGGTTAAGCAACGCCTGCAGAGGTTTTATTTATTAAGAAGCATATGTATTCTTAGACGACAACTGTAATTTTTGGAATGAATAAGCCATATTTTAAATTCCTGTATCTTTTTTCTAACAGCGGTCAGGAAATACACGGCACTGACTGTTGAACGAAGAAGAAAGTTACCAGTTGGCCTCACTAGACATAACCGTGAAGTTAGACGCGTGCAGTACATACAGCTTATTCTATCCTTAAACATTGTATAAACCCCTTCTGTAATATGTACATTACTTATTCAGGGCTGAATCACTTTATCTATCATCAATTACAGAATGTATGGCGAAAATATACTAGCCTACCTACGACCAACTGTTTTGCAGTTTGGCATGTACATATTATATATATGTTACGCCCGAAGATCGAAAACACGGCCAAAACACCTCTTCATTTTCACAACGCGTTGTTGCCGTTTTCTTAAGTGCCGTGACGCGAAATTGTCGTGATATGGAATTTTGGAACAAGCCACAACGCGTCGTGAGCTGTATTTTCGCTCAATGAGTGTTTTCGGCCTTTGGACATGTAACATGTAATACATAATAAAGTTTACTGAACTGTATTATATGGTATAGAACTATAAAACATTTATATATATACTTTATATACAGTTCAGCCAAATTTGGGCCTCACTTCGGAATGAGAGAAAATAAGCTGTAAACTTGTTGTAAACTTTATTTTTGTACACTAAAAGTTGTTTCAAGAATCTCGTGTCCGCTTCCTAAGATAATCAAGGTCAAAGTTTTCAAAATTCCAATCGTTTCTGAATCTTTGATGAAAACCGTAGAGCATAAAATTCTCAATAAATGTCCCAAACATATTTTATGTGGTTAACCGTTTTTCCTTTAGTTTTATTTACTTTTTTTTTACTAGACTTATAGGTAAATGGAACAAATGACTATTCCTGGCCGATGAATATGGAGTTTTAAAAATATGTGCAATCGAAGGTAGCTTTAGTGAGTAGGTGCTTTGACCTTTACGTCTCCTTACATAATTTAGAGGCTTCTACTGTAGACATGCAACATCGATTTTGACGTCATGTTCATGCTCGTACAACAAGGTATCGAATTTAACTAGCGTGAAAGCAGACAGGAGATACCGGACGCTAGCATGTTGGGAGACTCAGCAATAACAATAGCGGTATATGGGCGGAACAAGGAAAAAATATACAGAAAATATATATAATATATACGAGTATATTATTATATATATTATAGCCGCACGGGTCGATCTTCAAGGTTAAGCAACGCTTGCCAAGGTTGGTCTGTGGATGGGTGACCATCTTAACATACTGAGTTTCCTCCGTGCCTCGGAAAGCACGTTAAGCCGTTGTTCCCGGCTGTCATTTGTAGATCTTTGACAGTCGTTACGGATTGTCAGAAGCCAGAAATTCTGACACCAGTCTTGCCAAGAAGTACCGTGTTCCCCAGTTAATGGGTTGTGGAGGTCTGGTAGGCAACCGCTTCACGTAAAATACTGGTATTCAGCTGAATCCGGCGTGACTGTGGGCTGACCTCAATATAGTTGGGAAAAGGCTAGGCAGATGATGATGATATACATATATATATTATCCAAGCCAAGAGTCTCGAACAACACCTTGGGAGGCTCTCGTTAGGCGGCTGGATCAAGGGCTTGATCCAGAAATGGGTACTTGTAGACACGGCTTGCATTGTTAGGAGGTTCCTCTCTCTGGAGCCGGTCTCTGACTGCGAGTAGCTTGGACCCTGTTCGTGATACCGGTAGGCTACTATTTTTTATATTTTTGATTTTTTTTTATTTAAAAAGAATAAATGGAAATTCAGATATCATAATCATAATCAGCCTTTTAACGTTCCCACTGCTGGGACACAGGCCTCCTCTCTAGGAGAGGGAATGGGCCGTAATCCACCACGCGGGCCCAGTGCGGGTTAATTCAGATATGTTTATGCTAAAATAAAATATGATGTTTTATGACAATTAACTTTCTGATTAAAAGAACTCATTATAATTAAACACATCAAAAGTATCTAGGGATCAACATATATTTTTGCAATAACTTTCCTCCTGATTGATATTAATTAAAATTTTCTTTAAGGATTCATCAAATAAAGTGTTTTCGTTTGTCACAGTAACGATAAACCAAGTCACCTTTGCATTAATAAAGAAATTTGCCATTTTCCTAATAAAGGGATTTTTGACATTTGAACCACTAACATTAAAGTTCGAAAAAAAGACTGAAATAACAGTTTTCTTTAAAATTTTATTGGGTAACTTAAACAATTAATAATCCGTGTTTCTACCGCGAACACTAACAACACAAGAACATCGGTTTGGCATACTCAAAATGAGTTCATCCAAATCACGCTGTGGAATGGCCGCCCATGTTCGTTGCAACAACAAAAAAAGGTCTTCTTGCGACTGGATACCCTCCATATTCGGCAGAGCTCTTCTCTGTAGCATATCCCATGCATGCTCAATCGGGTTCAAGTCTGGCGACTGAGCAGGCCAGGGCAGGACATTGATGTTAGCTGCGGCGAGAGTCTGTCTTACAACTCTTGCGGTGTGCGGTCGTGCATTATCATGCATTAACTGAAATAAGGGACCGATTTGCACTTGTAGAGGAACGATGACGTCTGATACAATCGTCTCAGCATAAATTTGAGCGTTGAGGTTGCCTCTGATCCAAATCAACTCAGTTCTTCCGCCGATCCAAATACCCGCCCATACTATGATGGTTCCACCACTATAAGGATGGACTTCCTGGCAGGATTTTAATCGCTGTTGGCGTCCAGGGGTTCTCCAGTGTCGTATACGTCTTGTATCCGGTCTCATACCAAAACGAGACTCATCAGAAAAGCACACGAAACGCCATTGTTCTTCTGCCCAATTTCTGTGTTCAAGAGCCCATTGATATCGAATCCTACGATTGTGCATTGCTATAGGTGGTACCCGTAGCGGTCTTCGGGAATGAAGGTTCACTTCATGCAAGCGGTTTCTGACTGTTTGGTCGCTAATTAAGTTCCCTGAAGAGTGATGAAGCCTCACGGCTAACATCATGGCGGTTATTGTTGGAGCTCTTCGAGTTAAGATTTGAATGTATCGGTCTTGTCTCCGTGTGGTGCAGCGATACCGTCCTCCATGGCGCTCAGCCAAGGTAAGCGAAGAGCTCTGCCGAATATGGAGGGTATCCAGTCGCAAGAAGACCTTTTTTTGTTGTTGCAACGAACATGGGCGGCCATTCCACAGCGTGATTTGGATGAACTCATTTTGAGTATGCCAAACCGATGTTCTTGTGTTGTTAGTGTTCGCGGTAGAAACACGGATTATTAATTGTTTAAGTTACCCAATAAAATTTTAAAGAAAACTGTTATTTCAGTCTTTTTTTCGAACTTTAATGTTAGTGGTTCAAATGTCAAAAATCCCTTTATTAGGAAAATGGCAAATTTCTTTATTAATGCAAAGGTGACTTGGTTTATCGTTACTGTGACAAACGAAAACACTTTATTTGATGAATCCTTAAAGAAAATTTTAATTAATATCAATCAGGAGAAAAGTTATTGCAAAAATATATGTTGATCCCTAGATACTTTTGATGTGTTTATATTGAAGGCCAAACTCAGAATGACAGGCTTTTATCTAGTGTATTATTGTTTTGTTCTTTAAATAGTATTCTGTTGTATCCGATTAGGCTTAAATTCTACCTCAACATACATACTTGGGCAAAAGCTAGGTTAAATCGTTGGCATCTTTCGTCCAAGCGTTATGTTTAAAAAGTTATCACTTTTCTTATTGTCCCCCTTAATATTAAATCCCCTTTTTCGTTCTGTCCCCCTTTCTCGTTCTGTCCCCTTTTTTCGTTCTATCCCCCTTTTTCATTCCAATCCCCATTTGCGTTCCAACCCCCTTTTACATTATTACATTATGCCCCCCATTTTCGTTCTGCCCCCATTTTCGTTCTGCCCCCATTTTCGTTCTGTCCCCCATTTTCGTTCTGTCCCACATTATTTTGAAGTCGGGCTGGTTTTTGTAACTTCACTTCACGTCCAACCGCTTATTTTGCTAACAGGTGGGCAAAGGTAGGTTATTTGTATGACGTTTGTATGACACAGATTTAATAAAGTCATAACTACGATAAAGTGTTTACATTAATGATATCAGAATATTGTATTGCTATTTGTACACCTATATAAGCACTCTAATTAGCGGTCAACGTCTGGTTACACACAGACGCACCCCAATAATTTCAAAGGGAGGGCCGGCTGATAGCCGGCGGATTCAGATGTCTCAATCAACTAACCTAGCGTTAAATACTGCAATTTCCGGAATTACTGTTGCGCACGCACTGCAACAGGCCTTAGTATGCCTTTGACATGAGACCGTATCGGATATCAAAGCGGTCGTGTATTAATTAATATTAGGGATTGCGGTTGCAGATATACGTATGCTTTGCTTACTAGACCGAATGGATATCTAGTATTATCTAGTTATATTACTGGCACATAACACCACGTATTTAAAAAAAAAAGTTTTTATTTTTTGGCATGCTGTTTCACAAGTGCGTGGTCTATTAGGGCCTTAAATAAGTTAAAAATAAAACAAAGAATTTAGAATTTAGAAACATAAGAAAGAAGTGAACAGTTCTAATTGGTCGTTTCTCTTTGTAGAGGAACCGGCAGAACCTTCACAGTTAAAATCTCTAAAGAAAGATGATTTTACAAGGTTTCCAAACAGCCATTTTTAAAATCCCAGTTTTACTTTATTTATTATCTCTACAAAATCCGCTCTGAGTTCAAAATAAGTACACGAATGAAGATAGGTTTTGTTTTTTACCCCATAATACTGACGTCACCTCGCGGGTGGCCATTGAAGAACCTCATACTTCGCAACTTTCTCTTGTAGGTGCCCTTCTTCTTCAGTCTGCCCATATGCTGTAGGGTCCTGATAAGTGGCAGGAACCGGTACAGACTGTTTAACTCATCTCCCAGGCAGAACAAAAACGGGTTCTCGATGTAGGCTGGAACAATCAATTTATAAATCACTAGCAGCGCGCCGAGATTTGACCCGCGTAGTTCCCGTTCCCGTACGTATATAGACGTATACGGGGATAAAATATAGTTTATGTTACCCAGGGTGAATGTAGCTTTCTAATGGTGAAAGAATTTTTGAAATCGGTCCAGTAAGTTTTTGAGTTCGTTACATACAAAAATATAAAAATACAAATCTTTCCTCTTTATAATATTAGTATGGATATAGGTATAGATTGATTGACAAGTTACAAGAATACTAGAGTTAGTAGCATAATACCGTATATTAAGAAAGAAAAATGTTTATTTGGTATTCATGCAAGACCAAAAACTAAATAAATTAAATGAATAGCGTATAATAATGACAAAGTAACTAAAAGTTAACCACTTAAATCAAATTTATAAAAATAGCAGACTTGGGGTCCAGACGGTTGTGCCTGTTGTGTTGTGTGGGCAACTGCCCAAACGGACCCACCGTTTCCACCCACCGGATTCCGGACCCACCTTTTGTATATTATACATATGTTAAAATCAAGTGGAGAACTTTAATAGCGTGATGCAGGATTCGTATAACGTCAGATCTACTTTGAAGTTCGAATATGGTTCATAGATGGCGCTACCGTTAATCCATACTGTTGAAGTTATTTAACTTCATAACCTCAAAGAGCTTAGTGCCGATTAATGAAAAATAACCCTGTTATATGAATAATGACACCATGGTTGGCGCAGTGATTGAGCGATTGGCTGCCGCGCTGCGTGTCGTGGATACGATTCCCGCACGGAACAAATATTTGTTTGGCGTACAGATAGATGTTCCATGTGAGGTCAAAATAAGGCCCCTATCTCAGCATATGCTAATATATTTAAAAAATGAAATAATGCAGTAGATATGCATGCTGTCCTATGTTATGTGTTTGTTCTACCTCTAGCTTGCTATCAACAAAGATTCTTTGAAAATTCCTGATGGTAAAACTGTGTTACACGTTTCCTGACCATATAGCAAATTCTGTGACCATTTATTCGGGTTTCTCCAAAATTATGTGCAACTTGAATTGCTTTTAAATAAGCTTTCGAAATATCAAGCATAATTTTAAAAGCGTACCAAAAGCGTGAACAAAAACGTCTGTTTTAAAAAAGCAAAGCATAAGTAATAGACTTAAATTCCTTTTGGAAGAGAATGCGGCAGGTTATTGTTTTCCCTAGGACGTGTTTTCTTTGTTCAAGAAAAGTGAAGCTTGTCTATAAAGTGCCGACTACCTGGAATTTTCATTAAAGTATTTTATGCAGAAGGTAGTCTTCTTATAATAACCTAGCTTCTGTCCGCGACTTCGTCCGCCTGGAATAGTTACTTTAACCCCGATTTTGAAACTCTCAGCCCGATCGGTTTAAAATTGACAAAGTTTAATATCATCCCTTTCGACCAAAATTGATTACCATAAAAACGGTTCTAGTGAGTTAATCTTAAAAGATAGACATATACTGTTGCGGACATTTTTTTAGATCATTTTAAGAGGAATAATTCTTTCCTACATATTTTTTTGGTATCTTGAACCGTTTTCGCAGCGCACGCAACGGAAGCCCTCAAAGATGGATAATTTTCCCCGTTTTTTCCACATTTTCTATTTTTTCTTCGCTCGCTCGCAGCGTGATGTTATATAGCCTAAAGCCTTCCTCGATAAATGGTCTATTCAACCCAATTCGAAAGAATTTTTCAATTCGAACCAGTAGTTCCTGAGATTAGCGCGTTCAAACAAACAAACAAACTCTTCAGCTTTATAATATTAGTAAGGATTAATTCTTTAAGGTGCAACGATTCATTTACTGTGAGGCGGGGAGACTTCGATGTTTTAAAAGGTTTCACTACGTTTGAATGCAAAACGGAACCCTAAAGGATCAGTCATGTCTATCTACGGGTGTACGGGTTCAAGTACTTCTTTTTGTTTTTGGTTTATTAAAGTTTCGAATTAGCACTAAAACTTATTATGCTTGAAAAGTATGAAGTATGGAGTTCAACTTCATCGGATTGGAAATAATCGGAGTATTGGACAGGTTTATTAGACAAATGCAAAGCTAGATAAAAAGAACAAAGACAATTTAATTTCGTTAAATAATTAATAATTATTTTAATTATAGGTATTCCTATTTCGAGTCTCTTAGTCGAGGTAAAGACTCACCAACTACCAGGATACCAGAATCATAAAGAAGTATCTCTGCGGCGTACTAATTTCATATTTGTAATATTATTAGGATAGAAACTGGCTCAGTTTTAAGTTTCACGCAGACGAAATCGCGGGTTGAAGCCAGTCCCAAAAGAAAGAAAAGGGTTTAAATAATTTGACGATTTAGCATGTTATTTGAAGTATCTTGGATGGAAAGCAAACATTCCAAATTGAAAATTTTAAAAGCGCGAAAAATTGCTTTAAAAATGGCGCGATTCGCAACTTTTACCCGTTTATAACTAAAATTTTAACTTTTTTTTTATATAATTTATACTAATAAAATCCATTTAATTGTTATTTTTACATTCAATAACTCTTTAGGCAAAATTGTAGCGTTATTTGAAGAAGGTTTAACGCAAACTTATTCGTCGGCGAACAAATCAAATCCAGGAATCCACGAGTGGGTTGAGCATCATTGGCATACGTGGTACAGGAGAGGTGGAGTACGATAAAATGGAACATTACATCCTAACTGATATTGTAAATGCGAAAGAAAGTTTGTTTGTTACCTCTTCACGTCTCAACAGATTCGGATGGAACTTGGCAAACGAGTAGACCATGTCCTGGAATAGGACATTCACCGGTGGAATATATTCACTTGCGATCATTTCCGACTAACGCGCGCATAAATTCATATTTTCTAGAGCGATGACAATATTTGTTGATTAATAATTGCCGGGACTAAAACGGGTGACCGCCAATATTGTGCCTACCTATACAGGTCATCACATTTGCTATATGCACTCTTCCATTTGGCCAGCCAGTGAGTCATGCTAATCGGGAGCTAAAAGCCACCCTTCGGTCACCGCTAATCCGTTCCACGTCTGCTTGATGGACCCAGCCAAAATTGATTTTGGTAAGCCATTTAGAGATTCGTTCCTTTTTTGACTTAAAAAAAGAATACTGTATTCGCGTGTACAGATTATTCAACTGACTTCCTAACTGATTTCCAAGTTTTAAACACCGAAATACACTCAATTTTCAAAGTAAAAATCCTACAACAGCTTCACGTTTTCTTGCGCGGTACAAAATGATACTTTTTACGAGTGAACTTAACTTCAGTGAGATGAATTTTCTAAAGCAACTTACGAAGCAACTTACGAAGTAAAGGAAAATTTCTTAAACTGATATTGCATAGCTTGTTATTTTATAAAATCTATGCTTGTTTAATGGAAAACTACAGGAGGCTAGACGATAGTGCTTTCGAGAAATAATTCCATTCTTCAGGTAAAGGTCGTCTCTCAGCAATTTCATATTTTATCAGCTTCTTAAAGATGGCAGATAATTATTTCTTGGAAAATATTCAGCTCGTGCAACCTACGCAGCTTAAGGATGAACAAGGAGTATAAAGAAATAAAACACTAATGGAGTCCAAGTGCTCATCGTGTTTTTCGTGAAATCTGCAAGCAGTTAGTCGAGTCTTCATGTGACCAGAGAGGGCTGGCCATTTCTTTGATCAACAAATCAGCATTGCCATTTAACGAGGCAATGCGGCCAGTTTTCTGGGCACTTTTAACAGCGATGTGGACACATTTTTCGAGTGAGTTATTTCCCTTTCCCCCTTTTTACTCCACATATACATTTATATAAATATTTTCTATTAGCTTTTATAAATATGTTATCTAATAAGTTTTTGTGTAAAAAATATGATTAAAAAGTTAAGTTAATAAAAGTGACAAAGATAGGATATAGAAAGAAAAAGTGAGTTTATTTGATTCATAACACGATGCACCCAAAAAAAAACAAGAAAAACTTATAAAAATTGTGAAAATTTGCGTCATATCCGCACAAAACCGGCGATAAAAAGTCAAGATGCAAAAGCCAGTGTAAAATAAAAAAATAAAAATGATTACTCAAAAAATCTGAAAACAACATTAAATGAAGAGGCAGCAAGAAAAAATTGCAATATCTTTTCTAGGTATTTACTCTGAAAAGGTTGTTTTTGAATGAGCTCTCCATCTTTTAAACATCACATCGTTCGCAAAATAATAAAATATTTGAACCTCATTTATGTACGTCAGGTAAGGAGGTTCGTAGAAATAATTCCTTTGAAGAGTCTTCATATGGAACTTACTGGAATTTGTATTGAGAATCGTTATTATTGATACTGAGAATGATGTATCAATTATGAAGGTACTACTAGCTCTTACCCGCGACTTCGTCTGCACAGATTTATGTTAAACAATTCTGCACCCCCTACTTCACCCCTTAAATTTGTCACTATCTAACCAACGCCGACGTCTCTTCTTCATAATCAACTCATGCGCCAAATTTCGTCTTCGTAGGTTAAGTAGTTTTTGAGATATATGTATATAGATTACTGTTCAACTGCAGTTCAAAAGGATTTGATGCCTCTGTAGGGCTGTGTTGACTTGAAAGCAAGGGTAAAGGGGATGAAACCGACTCAAATACTAAATTTAGGATAATTTAGCAATCACACGATCATAATCTCTTTGGAAACTATTCGTGTGACCGACTTTATATAATATAATTAAACTTGAACTAAGACTTCTTGACATAGTTGAAGTTTTGATATCTTAACAGTTTTTTTTCTTTAAATATATTTCACTTTTCTGTGAATTATAACAATACTGCAGTTTAATATATTACTTGTACACCACCATAGTTTCACCTCAGACTAAAGGCAAATAAAAAAAATTAAAACCGTCTAAATTTTTGCATTCAAATACAAATAATAACAGAACTTAACTCACAATATTTTATATACGTAGGACACATGAATAATAGACTATTCAACAGCTGGAACGACTCCCGTGTAAAACGTCGCAAAAATAGTCTCCATTATAACTGGCGTAGCAGAGGTTGCTACGCCGTAGCCAGGGTTGCTACGGCGTAGGCGGCTAAGGTGCTGTTTGTTATCATTTCTCATTAAGATGTTATACAACGTAAAGAATGTTTTATAGAAAAGCAGAGATATTTAGTTCTATAAATAATTCAAGTTTTTGGATATTTTTTATTTATTTTGAACTAGTCACGCCTCAATGGCTGAATTGTAGTGCATTAGAAGATACTACCGGTACTTTTTGTTGAATATATTTTATTTATAAATATAATAATACTAACAAAAAAAATACGCTTTTATTAAAATTTATAATCAAACACTGGTATGATTTCTCCCGAGTTCCATTTCTATTGTTGCAATATTTTTTTGTTACTCTGAAAACGGTGGGTTTTTAAGGTTTCCGGTGAAACTCACCGGTTGAACAATGCGAAGTTTTTAATTAAGTTTCTTCGAAAACTTCGTAGACGTTTCACAACGGCTTCAATTTCTTCTGACTTGTTTAAAAGAAGGGTTTTTAGTAGGCTTCACTATCATAACAATAGACATAGAGACTTGTATTTATAGTATTTACCAATCTCCAGAAAAGCAAAGTGAATTTTTTTCGTGCTTTTTTGTTTATTGTTGGGGAGCAGTGGCGGCCGAGTGGTAACGACCCCGACTTACGAATTGTAGGTGGCGGGTTCAAACCCAGCCAGGCGCATTACTTTGTGTAATTAATTTCATCACCACTGCTCTCAAAACGGTGAAGGAAAACATCGTGAGGAAACCGGCATGTCCTAGAACCGAAAATTCGAAGACATTTGACATTCACCGACCCGCACTGGGCCCGCGTGGTGGATTACGGCCCATTCCCTCTCCTAGAGAGGAGGCCTGTGTCCCAGCAGTGGCAATATTAAAAGTCTGATTATGCTATTGTTATGCTTACATGTTTCTTTTCTGTAGGTAGTCGTGATGAAGATGACACTGATAGTTAGTGAAGAAGACAGATCAGAATTCTTGAAAAATTACGTTTTTTTTAATACCTATAATTACAGAATAAAAGAATATAACATTTCGCTCAATTTGCTACAAGCTCGACTTATCGAAAATTGATGGTTTTTAGTTATTAATAAAGATATGTTAAAAAATTACGATCCGTTTACTGAAAAACGTAATTTCTCGCCGAATATCTGCTTTCTCTCTCTCTCTTACTATAGAGCTTAGACACATTACGGTTTTACAGTAAACGAAGCGCAATTTCGTAAACTCAACTTTATTATTAACTAAAAATTCAATTTTGAGATATGTCGAACTTGTAGCAAATAAGCGATTTGTCTAAAACCTTCCAAGGTGTATGTATGTGATAAAGTAGAGGGAGCAAGTTTGCTACAGAGATACATATCATAATCTTTTTTTTATGAATGGGAAATTATCAAATGACACCTTGCAAGGGCAGAGCGGACGGGAGTGTTAGACTCTTAATGACTAAAACCCACCCGTGATCCTCCTTCCGTTTGCGTTTCGAAGGCCGCAGTGACCCTTTCGAACGAATTCCTCAACCACGGTACTTCTTGGCAAGACTGGTGTCAGATTTTCTGGCTTCTGACTATCCGTAACGACTGCCAAAGATCTTACAAATGACAGCCGGGACGAACGGCTAAACGTGCTTTCCAAGGCACGGAGGAAACTCGGTATATTAAGATGGTCACCCATCCACAGAGCATCCCAGGCAAGCGTTGCTTAACCTTGAAGATCAACCTGTGCGGCTGTTATTCTTTAGCCACTAGCTCCTTCTTCTCACATTTTATAAACTACTCATACTAGATAGCTGGTAAAAACACATTTTAAGACCGTGTACGCCGTATGGCATTTCATGCAAATTTATAAGTCACTATTTACCGAAACGACTGAACCGATTATAATGAAACTTCACACATATAAGCAGGATACATAGCTCTAAAATGTTAGTTATAAACATTTTCGAAATGTCTTATTTAAAAAAGATAACTGGAAATTTATGTTTGTATGGAAAAATTAAAATGGGTTTAATTTAACTGTAACACTATTTGTCGAAAATGTTTTCAACTTTTATGTTTTCTGTTTTTGTTTTCCTCTTATTTATTTATTCAGATAACCATTGATCCATTTCATTGTTAGTATATACTTAAAAACTATGTTAATGTCTAATAACTAAAAGAGATTTGGTCCTGTGGCTGAGGCTCCACACCAGTGGGCTGTCCACCTTATTGTCTATTTCTTTTTTTGTATGTTATATTTAAACTGTATTGTTTTTATTTTTCCTACTTAATACAAAACACACAATGTCTACATCTCTTTTTACTTGACTCTCCTTTCGCAGGTATGCTGGAAGAGATTTCCATAGAAATAAGCATCACCTTTGTACCTATTTTTCTGTTTTCTTCTTGTTATATTTTTATTAAATGTGTGTGTACATAAATTGTTGAATAAATAAAGGAATCATGATGGTGTTGGCATATCACAGTAGATGGCTAAAACTACTATATACGGGTTTAAAACGATAAAATGTATTAACTTCAAGTATTTACTCTTCAGTACATAATACAACATTACGACTATATTTCTCGATGGGTTAGGCAACATTTATGGTACACCCGTATTTTACTATACGAGTAGTATATGCAATAGTTTAGAAGTCACATGTATATAGGTAAGTCCACAGCCATGAACTGTGCTTGACTCCAGACTCCAGACTTCGGGACGCGACTGAGAAATCCCAACGTTTCCGACCCGGGTCCCAAAAATAGTTCCTCATATGCAGCAGTAGCACTTGCAATTTCTCCGCCAATAAAGTAAATGAGGCTGTGCGCTACGACAAATACAGGATAGTTATGAATCAAGAAAAATATGTTCCAAGGAAGTCTGCCTGAATGCACCGGGATAACGACTTATTAGGGTCATCTCACACAGACGCGATACGACATAATAATCCTTGAAGGGGGTTTGAAAGAATAAAAAAGAGCGCATTTGGGACAAGCATGATGCACACCTTAAAAAAACACACATTTCAGATGCGAATCATGGTAATTTATTTTTGTTTAAAATCTTATATTGAAATGCTCTTGTTCAAAATATGTTCTAGTAGTAGTACTACTGAACCTAGAACCTAAAATCGCAATATTGTAGGTTACTTGAAACCTAGATGAATTCTAGATGAATTAATCTTTTGTACCACTATTATTCAATTTATGTAAATAATTTGTAATTCTTATTCAAATGATAATTATTTTAATGTAACAATGACCCCTCATTTCATAAACCATATTTGAACGCCGGAAACGGTAGAATATTTTGATTGCAATACATAATGAACATAACTTTTTACAATATTCTGACAAATAAATGTATTCTATTCTGTGGTTTTAAAGCAACATTAATAAAACTATGATTCGTGCAGAACCTTTAGCACTAGAGTTCAACTTGCACTTGGCCTTTGTTGTCTATACTAATATTATAAAGAGGAAATATTTATATTTTTGTATGTAACGAATAAACTCAAAAACTACTGGACCGACTTCAAAAATTCTTTCACCATTGGAAAGCTACATTCACCCTGAGTAACATAGGCTATATTTTATCCCCGTACTCCTACGGGAACGGGAACCATGCGGTTGAAACACAATTCTATATTATATCGCTACCTATCTAAAAAAGTCGCGTCGCTTTTCTATGTGACCTGACCCTTAAGAAAACAGCTCATAACAAAAGTAAAAATAACACTTATTTATCAAAGGAAAATTATCAGGGTCGAACGCTCAAGGGACTTACGCTAAGTCGCTTCTAAGAAATGGGAAAAATATTGCTAATTGGCCTTCGATTAGGTTGAAAATAGATACACGGGTTTTTTGTATCGATCATATCACCAGACGTAGCCCGGCAGCGTAGGCACTTAGGAGCTGTTTATTGGTGCGCTAATTGTACTGTAATATTTCAATCGTTGTCAATACTCGTCAAGTTTAAATTGACAAAACAGATTGACGAAAACAAAAAGCAGAAGTATAGCGGAAGCAAGTGAATTATTAAGTTAACTGATTTATTTTTTTACGACAGGGTATAAAAAGAAGTTGCGGAATTTGTTCGAAAGAGTCACCGTGGCCCTGGGACGCAAAGGGCACAAGAAGGATCACGGGTGGGTTTTAGTCAGTAAGAGTCTGACACTCCCTTCCGCTCCGCCCAGAGCGGGAGAAGTCATTTGATGATTACCTATCCAAAAAAAAGGGTATAAAGAGAAACATAGAAACATGAAATCTAGAAACAATAGGATATGATTAAATATGTGTAAGGGCATGAGTAATAAGGTTTCTTATGTGCATTCTTCTTCTTTTCGCGTCGATGGTTAACTCCTTAGATTTTTGGACCCAGTAGGTGGCTACGTTAAATGCAGTGTCCGTGGCATTCATTGAATCCCCCAAAGTAAGGGTGCATGGGCACTTATGTATGTACCTACAATCTATACTAATATTTAAAGTTTGTTGTTTGCTTGAACGCGCTAATCTAAGGAACTAATGGTTCGATTTAATAAAAAAAATGATTTCAGTATTAGATAGCCCATTTATCGAGGAAGACTATATATCATCACGCTAAGACCAATAGGAGCGGAGCAGTAATGAAAAATGTGGCACAAACAAAGTTAAGCGGGTCTGCTAGTATTATACGTACTCGTATATCGATACCACAGATTTTTGGCTGACATTGAAAATCATCGTAGAACTACGAATGTATGTACATATATACATATGTATGATTCACGTTGTCACCATAATGGCATATATACATAGTGTCCGTCCCTGACAAAGGCAGGACCATTCATGAAAGAATTCGGCCGGTGATCGATTTGGGTGCTGGTTGGCGGGTTCAGACTTTAGACTGACTTTAGAAATTCTCAATAGGGAGACTGAATCGGAGTCTTGATGATTAGTGTCTGGGTTGAGCATGGTTGGGGCTTTCATGAATGGGTCTGAAACCATACATGTATTTTTTTGTAACTTTTACATTTTAATTTTTTATCTTTGTTTGTTTATTTGTACCTCTGTGTGTGTATGAGTGGAATAAACTATTTCTCTTTCTTTTATTCAATGTTGCTTTGAGACTTCGGTAACCCTTTGCTAGCCATTTAGTGCGACATTTTGCCGACAATATCTGTGGAGTTTGGCCGCCGGCATGAGATCAGTTAGCAATTTGAGCTGCGTCGGCGAACAATAGACTACCTGTCATGACATGCAGTTGACGTTTACATTAAAGCATAGGTCTTGTTAAGGGTCAGTTCACACAGAGACGAGACCTGATCCTGCACGTATTTTTAAGATAAAGAAAGAATAAAATTTATTTAGCACAGGAATCGCGCACGGTACATGGATTTATAAAGAAATGGCGTGGATAAAACTTAGTGAGTTTTAGATAGCGTAATTCGCTACTTTAAAAATTTTTTTGAGCAATGCGAAAGTGATTCCAGTTTATTGCTGGCAAGTGTAGTTTGCCGAGGTTGGTTCGAACAAGGTGCCAACTTCATTCCGGCGCGGGGTGTCTGACACCCAAAAAATTGCACCGGGTATACCGAAAAGTGTACCAAATCAGGTACACTTTTCGGTATACCCGGTGCAATTTTACTGTATCGTTGTATGTAACGGTTTTATGTTTACTATATGTTTGTTGCTGTTGTTTTGTGTCTGAGTTGAACAAATGTTTCCTATTGTATTACACATCAGTGAGAGAATTCGAATATTTACTCCCACCCCCTAGCCAAGTTACAACCGTTTCGTGTCAAATTCCGTTCTCCAATCGGAAAGGCCTCGGTGTCAGCAACTGTAAAAAACGATAAGTTGGTAGCCGTGTTGACGCGCCTGAGTCGGCCGCTCGTTCTACACAATGTCTTTAGAAAAAAGACCTACTCTTTAGTCTATGGTGAGCGTTCCTACAAACGTCAAACAGGTTAAAATTTAAACTCTGTTCAAATGCTTTAACCATTTTTAAAGATTTTAACAAAGGATGTAGCCTTGAACATTGTATAAATGATAACAATTCATTTTATCCTTTTAACGATGTGAACTTGGCTACGAATTTTCTATTCGTTTGTTCTAACTACGTGACTTAACGTTGAGATGATTTCATTCCCATACATTTGATTCATTTTCGACTAGCGTTAACGATCGCAGATTATCAACTTAGCTACAGGCTGTGAGAGAATTCGAATATTTGCTCCTGGTGGTTTAGTCAGTAAGAGACAGTCCCTTCCGCTGCGCCAACACCGGAAGAAGTAATTTGATGATTTCCCGTAAAAAAGGTACCTACAGTGACTGTTTTAATGAAGGAATAAAAAATAGAGGTAGGTACCTGAACTCTCAGCGGTTAAACTCTTTCCCTCCCAGCGCATCTTGCACTGCGCGAAATCCATGAAGCAGTGGTTTAGGAACGTCAGCCTTGGCTCCCTGGCTTGTGTGCCGGGAACTCCGCACACTGGAGCGTAAGTATCTGGACATTTCTGGGAAATTTACAATAATTAAACGTATTCACTGTCACAGAATTGTCAAGCATACAATTTATAAACATAACGTAACCTAACGTACAAGTATCAGAGACAGCATAGGTCAAGATTAATTTTAACGTTTCTTTTTATCTCACAAATCAGTGAAATTTCGCCAGTCTGAAAGTTCACAAAAATGTGTGTATTTGCTTAAAACACAATACACAAACATGCTGTATGATACACAACACATATATGTACACATTTCCATAAATGGTATACAAAAAATGCATCCAGAGTAGAATTACACCAATATACAAAATCTGCACACACCTTTTTGCAAAAGGTTTGCCATAAAGAATTACTCAATGGCAGCTCTGATATTGGGAGTTAGATGAACCATTATGAACGAAATTCGGTCGAGAGAAGGATTAATACGTTGAAAGTTTTCGTTTTCAGAATCATGTTCAAATATTAATTTATCTTGTTGCACCTAATTTAGCTGTGACATGGTAATGAGCGTGAATAAGGTAGAAGTGGGAGAAGATATTTGTAATTGTGCGTATAAATGCTGGCTTTATGATATTGGTTGGCGCAGTGGTTGAGCGAGTGGCTGCTGCGCTGAGTGTCGCGGGTTCGATTCCGGCACGGAAAAAATATTTGTATGGCCTACAGATAGTTGTTCCGGGTCTAGTTATTTGTGTATGTGAGTTTGAATCTTTGTAAACGCACCCACGACACAAAAGAAATGCCTACTGTGGGGTAACGTGTTTTTTTGTTTTTAAAACAAGATAAATGTTGGATTCAACAATTTTCGATTAGAGAATGTTGCTTCAGATTATGTATTTGTCAGGTAATTAAAATCACGGTGTTTTGCAAATTGGTAAAGTCAGATATTTATTAAAATTCAATCATAAACGTGCGTCATTTAGTTAGTGAACTGACACGGGCACACAATGCCGACCCTACTGCCTGCAGGGTTTAATTCCATCGTGCACTAGCCAGTCTAGCCACGTCAATGTCATTAAGCCACGGGCGAATCATACGGGTAACTTTTGTTTTTTTTTTCAAAGAGAGTTTTCATTCGTTTTGCAGTCGCAACCAGTCCAACACACCCCTAATTCCTGAATTTTAAAAGGTTCTGACATTATCGCCGATATGATATTGCTACAAGAATATGATCGATAGTAAAATATATGTATAACAACTGACTTCCGAATTGTTTTTTTTTTTGTTGTGAAACGGATTTGCTCTTGACTCTAGTCTAGGTCACAGGTGACAGAGAAAAAGTTTACGATGGAATGAGTATTAAAGTATAACAAATTAAGGTTATTATATCCTTTTTTCTGTTTTTTATTTGGAAGACTGTTGTATTTTTTTCACGTCATGAGTGGTTGCAATATTTGCCTATAAGGAGTTACTTTGTGTGCCTTCGCAGTTCAAGTAAAAATCTACTTTGCTTTGGCACTGACCTAAAAATAACCTGAAAATATCTCTCTTCACTAGATTTTATTGATTGTAAGTTGAGGAGGTCACAAGTTTATCTTAGAAGTTCAACGTCCAATGCAAATTCAATATATTTAACTAAAACCAACCCAAAAAGAATCATCAATACCGGTTCATGAACAATCAAGTTAGATTTGTACGTATAAAAATCCCAAAAACATGGTTGCTTTGTACAAACCTATCTAAGGGGCACGAAGAAGTATAAGAATCCTTTCACAGCGTACCGGCGTGATGTTATGTTATAAACTGGTGTAAACCAAAAAAATAAACAGATATATGATTTCCGCAATCCCTGAAGATTTGTCACCATTTATTGAAGAGTTCCGTTGCCTATCCCCGAAGTTCTTCATGAGATATTCACCAAACTAGAAAGGAACCACCTTGAAATACTATGCTTAATGCTCTTTCAAACCGTCCTATCCCTTTTATTTTTTCATTTAACGTCGACATTTTAAAATGAGAACATCATCAATTTTGTCGAAGCCAATTGTACGTATATTAGGGATAACTGAAATACTACTGTTTATTGTTTACAAAAGTTTGTAAATGGGTACGTTTAGCCGTGCAGTATCACCACTAAAAAGTGAAAACTAAAAATCTTTTTAGAAGAAAATACAACGGTGTCAAAAAACTATGAAACAATCTAAAACACCGACTTATAAATTAAGGTTATTTTATACTTTGTAGCGCCTTTATTTAGAAGTCGGTTGTATTTTTTTGTAAAAATAGTCTTTGTAAGGTTCGTTTAGGGAAAGTGCTATAGTCTCGCTAAACAAAAGCAACTTTAAATAAAATATGCTGCCTATTTTAGTTAATTACAGTAAAATAAAAAACAATTGTATAAATACCAAAATAGCAATCTGTATTCTGGCGTTCTCCGTATTGATCCTTACAGATTTTTACATTCTATAAAAATCTTTAAAAAAGCTAAGGTGAAGCGGCTTCAAATGTGATTTATTTGGAACTCTTTAGTCGGAACTTGCGGTCGGATTTTTTAAAAGACAATTTTTCCTGAATCTCGCGTACCTAATTCCCACATAAGAACACCCTGTATATTGATTGATGATTTACTAAATTAGTAAACTTATTCTTTTTTATAATACGGATTACCTAAGCAGTTTAGATTAGCAGGGGTAATAAATGACCTGATATTTTAAAAAGTTATGCTTCCACCTAAAGGATCTATGTAGGTACATAACTATGTTCTAATGTAATGAAATATATATTTAATTGGGACGATTTTATCAACAAGTTTGCCAATCAGGATGTAAGCTATGGCGGAGAAACGGAACCAGGCGACCTATTATGACGTCTTAAATCCATCATGATTTCTGTGTCAGAGAGAGACGGAGTTACACAAGACGAATAGCACTATCTCTTTCCCTCACACGAATCATGATGGCATTGGCACTTCGTAATACGGCCACAGGAACGAATTATTAGCTACTTTTAGTTATATCCGGTGTACAAGAATACTTCAGAGACAGTGCGCAGTTTCCTTCCATGCAATTAGTATCGTTAATAGAAAATATTTCACAAAAAAGTGGTCTTTTATTTGTTCTAAACTAAAATATTGGATTTTTACTGATCTTGCTATACCTACGTAAAATGTGTGCATTGTCTCTGAATTAGCCCTGTACATGTCGCAGACAAAACAATTAATCGGAGATTTGATCAAATCCCTAAGATACATGATTAATTCACGGAAGATGTAAAATTATAAACTCAATGGGGTTTTTCCTAAAGAAAATGACTTGATAAAATCCCTTAACCCTACTTTAACTAAAAATCTATACTAATATTATAAAGCTGAAGTTGCTTGAACGCGCTAATCTCAGGAACTACTGGTCCGATTTGAAAAAATCTTTCAGTGTTAGATAGCCCATTTATCGAGGAAGGCTATAGGCTATATATCATCACGCTAAGACCAATAGGAGCGGAGCAGCGATAAATAATGTTTTAAAATCGGGGATTCCACGGGGACGAAGTCGCGGACAGCAGCTAGTATTAAATAAAACAGTTTTCATAATTTATTAAATACAGATATCATCTTACATCTTTTTTTTACAGGAAAACATCAAATTACATTTTCCGCTTTGGGCGGATCGGACACTCAGAACTAATCTACCCGTGTTCCTCCAAATGCCCTTTGTGTTACAGGGCCGGTGTTACTCTTACAGCGGACCGCCGTTACAAATACGCAATCTGTCTGCCAGACACTGGACCTAGCGGCCTCGTTAATTACCGAAGCTCACAAGAGATCGTCTACTTTAGAGATTTGATCAAATCTCACTTTTCATCATTTCCTTGCGACTATACTTAATTTACAGTAGCAGGAGCAGTGGTGGCCGTGTGGTAACGGCCCCGACTTACGAATTGTAGGTCGCGGGTTCAAACCCAGCCAGACGCATTACTTTGTGTAATTAATTTCATCACCACTGCTCTCTAAACGGTGAAGGAAAACATCGTGAGGAAACCGGCATGTCCTAGAACCAAAAACTCGAAGACATGTGACATTCACCAACCCGCACTGGGCCCGCGTGGTGGATTACGGCCCATTCCCTCTCCTAGAGAGGAGACCTGTGTCCTAGCAGTGGGAACGTTAAAAGGCTGATTATGATTATGATACTTAATTTATCAATTTTACTTACAGTTGGACATTTATGATAGCAGCTATTCAATGTTGGAGAGTGCCAGTAATCCTCCTTGATAGTCTTCGGTATTTTGGTCCAAGGTTCAAACACTTTAATGGGCCCGAAGATTTCTACCAATCTTCTTCGTGTAGACTCGTTGAGCTGCGACTGCACGTCCTTGATTCGTAGATCCACATGATGCGTAGACGCAAAGAAGTTACGGATACTTTCGTTTATATTTCGAGGGTCTATCATCGACCTTACTACGATTATATTCTTTGTTTTAATAGGATTATCAAGTCGATTCTCTTCAGGTGTCACTATAGATTTTTGTTCATCAGTAATTTCGTTTTCTTCTTCCTTTGCTAAGTTCGGATCATTTGAACAGATAAAGAACTCGGTGGCTGTAAATTGCAATTCATTTTCGTGAACACAGTTGTATCTTTGGAGCCGGCATGCGTTCTGGAATGTTCTGATTTTATATCCTTCGCCGTCTTGTCGGATGGCACAGACCGGGCCTCCAGTCTCGGTACAATTGTTAACAAACTGAACATGATCAACTTTCTCTGTCATTGCTATACCGCTACAATGTTCCATACTTATAAGACCGTAGGCTATAACAAAATTAGTCAGGTAAGTACGGTAGCGAGATCATAAAATATTCCATGTAAGGCGCATTAGGCGAGGACCGTGCGACGGCGGCGCCAGAGCTTTAAATATTTGACGCGTTGCACGAAGCAATCGATACATCGAGTTGATAATAATTATTATAGGACAGATTTGTAAGCACTGCAGCTCGTGGCTCCGTAATAAGAGCCGCACTAGTCGATTTACAAGGTTAAGCAACGTTTAACGAGGTCCGTGGATTGGTGACCATTTTAAAACGAAAAGATTCGGGAACTACTTTGACGGGAAGTCAGAAACTACCCGTAACGACTAACGTGCTTTCCAAGGCACGTATGAATCTAACACCAGTCCTGCCAAGGTGTATCGTTCTGCCCAGATACTGGGTTCTGGAGGTCAGAGAGAGAGGCGGTCATAAATTAAAACAATTTCTAATAACCAAAAGCTACTACATTATTGACAAATATTTTATACCTAAAACTCATAAATAATATTTTGTTTATTTATAAATGTTAATAATGTAATTCATGCAATACGTAATTTAAAAATACATTGCACTTTAACAGCAGTTTCCTGCCATATCTCTTCATCGAGAAATTATGTGAAAAAAAAAAACAATCATGGTAGGCAATAAGCGCTCTTGATCACATTAAATTGTGATACTATTTTAATCTAATTAATATTTATTTTATTTTTTCTGAACAAAATCCTCCCTTCTATAAAAAAAAAAACTGCTGTGTCCGACAGGGTCCATAATTGATTCGATGTTTTTAACAACCAACTATTATATGTACACATTATGGAATGCAATGAAGTATTGAGTACATTTTTCCACAGTCGCATAAACAGCCATCAAATGCCAAAACCATCAAACGTTATTCAGTGTTAAGGCGTTAGGAGGGTGCATACTTAAACAGACAAACTGTTCGTCCCGACTCGGGATAGCGACACCCTATAATCTGGCATAATAGCGGAAATCCCTTTAGACCCCTACTTACCACGGCAAAGTTACCCTCGGCTCTCTTACCAAATCAATTTGGTGTGTACCAGCAACAGGTTGTGTCCCGACTGTCTGCCGTTGCTATGGCAACTGATAAACACTTCTACTTTCTGGGTGAGCTTAGGAGTTTGTGAATACTTACGGGCTGTGAAATATTCGTTATTAATTACCTAATCATCACAAGAGATACCTAACCATTCATCCAAAAAGTACTTCTCTTAAGAGTATATATTTGATTTGCGAATTTTGGAGTTTCGGAAAAGACACGGTAGTAAATTAACCCAGCTCCGGCGCTGATGATTTATGTCTGAGATTGAAGAGCAGGAAGAATAGTAACAGAGTATATAACCACTATCTCTCAATCGGGTGGCTAATACTTTTTTTTTCCTAAAAATTTTATTAGGCATTGTTCACAAAACACATCTTGGTTCAAAATATATATAACTAGCAGCGCCTCGCGGTTTCACCCGCGTTGTTCCCGTCCCTATGGAAATACTGGGATAAACTATAGCTTATCTTACTCGCTGATAGACACTGATAGTGTAGCTTCCCAACAGTGAAAGAATTTTTCAAATCGGTTCATTAGTTTCGGAGCCTATTCAATGCAAAAAAAAACAAACAATAATTTTTTTCCTCATACATTTATTTTTTCATTTCAACCATGCAAATAATAGGTATGCATGACATTGTCACTATGAGTAGGGACAAAGAAAAAAAACGAAGTGTGTGTAGAAGACCTAAATCCAGAACAGCACATATTAAATCGTGTATTTATCGATATGCTCGATTCTTACTTTCTATAAATAACAACTGCCTGCATCCATATTTCATCCTCAATTTTAAACCAAATACACTGCATTCAAGTGGTACTCAAAAACTCAGTGGGATCATGTTCGAGGGTCCAGTTCGACCGCTCGGAAAAATATTTGCAAGTAAACTGCGAACAGACATTGTTTCGATTTGGCTACACGATCCACTTTAAAATTCTAAAACTAAAGAAAAAAAAATATTTTGTGACTCGCATAGGACAAACAACAAAATCAATCAGTAGCCCTAACCTGACTGACGTCTTAAATCCATCATGTTTCCTGTGTCAGAGAGAGAGAGACGGAGTTATGCAAGACGAATATCTCTATCCCTTTTTCACACTGAATCATGATAGCATTGGCACTTTGAGCTACGGCCCCTGTTCATTACTTTTATACTGGAATGTTTCCTACTTTAGCTATGGATCTTGTTAGTACTAACAGGTCCACAATTTGTATTTAGCTATAAGCCTTAATATACCTAACACCTAAAAACACTGAGGAGTACAATAAATTAATGTGAATATGAAAAAAAGCTAGCAATATAAAATACTTTTACAAGGTCAAAACAAAAAGGTCAAATAGAATAAAAATCAACATTATTCAGCGAGTTACAAACCTTTCAATTGCCCTAACAAAAGAATTCAACCACAATGTGCATAAAAAATAAACAATCAATGTTCCCTTTCCCCAACTACATTGGGTTTGACACCCAGTCTCACTGCAGCTGAGTACCAGTATTCTACATAGAACGACTGTCAAACTGACCTCCACAACCCACTAACTAGGTAGGTAGGACTCGCTTCATTCTGGCCTCTTAACGGCTGTCAGTTATCTTAAAATGACAATAATTTCTTCTTCACGCATATACTTGAGCCCATAAAAGTGAATTTATTTATTTGACAATTTGTGTATGTATATCTACACATATAGATAACAAAGAAAAAAGAAGGATTTTTTTTTTGTTATGGATCACTCGCAGTTCAGCACTCTAAGTCTGGTTACTGCTTAACCGGACTAAAGAAGAAGGACCGGAAAAACAGGTACAAAGGTGATATATCAAAGTTTCCCTCTCTCCTCTTTATGCCTTGCACCTACCTAATTGATTGAGCAAATAGTTTAGAATCAACACAATGTAACAACTACAAAGTATACATGCAGGCTTGATTAGATAAACTAAACTTCCACGCGATAGTTGTACACTAAACACATACCGAAGTCTTGCCCGACTTCGAGACACAGAGCATACTATTAATACCGGTATAGAGTGCCATCTCAGGGGATTTTTATGCCAACCTGTCACGCGTAGCGCCATCTGAATTTCTTGTTCCGTACTAACCATACTATATATGTATACCTATCAGGTGCACTATACTTCAATTTAAATTTTGTTTACTTCTATTTTCCATAGTTATAGATTTAATCATTTTAATTAATCTAAAACCATGGAAAATGCACACAATTCTGTAAAATTGTTTGTAAAGGTTATTTTCTAATGAAACAAGCTTGTTTATAGTCAATACAGAGATTTATTTATCTGTTACTAAGTTTATATTGTTCACATTTGCAGTGATAACTAAGTAGGTACTCGGGTACATTTTTCACATAAAAAACGTCGACAAACCTATTTAAAATAATTAACATGTTTATTATTGCTGCAATGCAAAACAAACTGTGCAGAAACCGTTTTTTCTTTTGACAAAGTCGAATTTTGACATTTATGATTTTTTTATCGTAATCGATATATATACAAGTCTTTAAAATTAAACTAATTAAATTAAAAACTACCATTTTCAACAACTATTAGTAGTTAGTAGTGAGATCTAGTACGGCGTATGCAAATTATTTGCCTTTAGTGAGGAACAAGATTAATAGATGGCGTACCTAAAATAATTGCTTTGAGCTTGAAGGTAACTTTACCCCCCCTGCTTCGAGACTTCACTCTTGAAAAGGTCGCAAACAAACTAAGCGCTGGGGCGCTTGAAGCTATATTTTCTAATACCGTAATGGATATCAACTTGTTTACTCAAAACCTCGGCCTTTTCACGGTGGTCTTTTAATTTTTAACCGGCTTCAAAAAAAGGAGGAAAGGAGGAGTGTCTGATTTATTGTTTTTCTTCTTTTGTTAGAAAATCTCTTTTTATTATAGCTTGCGAATTTCAATGCACTGAATTTAAATGTTTTTGCACGGTTGGTAGAGTCAGGATAATTATAATATAAATGTGTATAGGTAACTATATAAATGATGATAATATTTATTTTCTCTTCCAAAAGGTGTTTTAGAAATAAAAAAGAATCCGTACTTACTTTTCAATTTTTTGTTCAATTTACTATTTTATTTCATTTGGGTTTCGATTTGACTATGTTTGTATTTTTATCACATTAAATAAATTATTATGTAGATAAATAATATATCTACAAATTTCTACGTACAAACTTTATTATTTTCTTTCTATCTCCAAGTTTCCCTAAGAGATACTTGAGTTTTCACCCTCCAAACTCACTGCCGACAAAATAATTTTGGCGAGACGGCAATAGAGTCACCGGATAGACGAGGGTTAATTATGTCATAGCGGATTACAAACAACTCAAAGGGCCGACATACCAGACACCGTCTGCGTTCCGATCTCAATTAACATCATAATATAAATGGAATTTGAGTTGCTGTCTGTTTGTTACGTTCGTAAAACGGAGACGCAAAATAAACAGGCTGACCAAAAAGTTAACTAACAAAATGCAATGCTTTTCTTTATTTAAAAATTTGTTCGAAGTGTCTATGGTTACAGGTCCATCAAATCACAACATAAACTTTAAAAAAAAAACACCATTAAGAGTCCCCCTTCAAATTTCGAAACCAACAAAATACATTTTCATTTTCCATGCCTGCCAGTGGTATCCGGTATTGCATTGTTATAAGCCCAATTCGTCAATACTACACCTCGCAGGTATTAATTTTGCATGGGGCTTAAATCGGGAGGGGGGAAGAAGGGGGCGATATGGAATATTGTACCTGGCTGGTGCCCGGGCAACGGGGAGATGGGTGGGCTTACATCTCCCCACACCGTCTGGATGCAGTTCCATTAGGGTGTCCTACGTGTCCTATGAAACAAAGGTGGTTATACAATCATATTAGTTGATTGCTACAGACAGCTGAATGTTGACAGTTACGGATCACATTACAAGGAGTGAATGCCTATGTACATACAGATATCTTCGTGTCGTAAGATGTTCGTGTAGGTGATTTGCTAGTTATTGACTTTATATTGTGTGCGTGAATTGTAACCGAAGTCGTGATTTTATTATAAACATATTGCAATGCAGATTAACTAAATGTGTACGATAAGCATGATGATAACGTTGTTGTTGTGATTCTCATTTTGTCAGGCAAGTAACTACATTTCAAGGTTGCGGAGTTCGAAAGAGTTACTGCGGCTGTGGAACGCAAAGGGTGTTACGAAAACACGGATAGGCTTTAGTCTTGATGATTTTCCAGTCATAAAAAAGAACATCAAGTGAATTGCGTTTGCCGCGCAAAAACTCAAAAATGTTTTCTGTTTTGACTGTTTTAGTTAATTCTGGCATAGTTAAGAGAAAAATACTAACTTAGTGCGACCAACTCCCACTTAGTTAGTGTTTTTGCTCGCGTGCAAGGGATTGGGAGACAAAGCCCTTATCTGCGAAAGTACGGAAATTAAAATTCTGAATGGTAATTTTTCGTTTAATTTTTTTAATGACTTCAAAACTATTTATTTTAAAATAAAACATACGTATAATTGAAAACTCCACAATGAGCCCTTTCGCGCCCCACGATACTCTTCACGATACTATTCTATTGAAATTTTCTAGTTTGTACCCCAAAAGTGAACCCGAACTTTTATCTATGTGAAATGCATCGGGTCATCAACTCATCTTTAGTAAAAAATGCCTTGTGTCTGACAATTTTAAAATACAACATAAAACATAAATTGTGCAATTTCCTTATTAAAACGATCATGGAATACCTTCTAAATAGTTTAAAGTCCATGCAAATTTTGCGTTTATAAAATCGCTTATGACAATTGTGGCTGCTAATTGTGTCCCATAGAATGATTTGTAAAAATTGTTTTGTAACTTTTATGGTGTATAATAATAAAGAGTATTTTATCTAAATATCTATCCTAACTCATAATAGTTAGTTACAATATATAAAAAGATTGTAACCCCAGAAGATGGCCATGTGATAGAGGTAAACTACTTAAATAATCAATTGAAAAAACTAGCTTATTAAGAAAAAAAAGGTGTTTTCATTAGTTATGACCAGAAGGGAAGTAAACACGAATATGGCATCTTGTTCCGATTTGCGGGATAAGATTTGACAGCCCCTAAATAAATAAGGGCAAGGGCGGAAGCGGCATCAGGAGGAAAATTAATTAAAACATTGGCCTTGAAAGTTCAAGTTCAGTGGGTATATTCAGGTAACCTATTTATCTTTGTGAAATAATATTGAATTTGCTAATAAGTTTGCAATATTAAAATTCAATGTTGTAAATAAGAATAAAGTTTATATGTTCATTTATTGTTGTGTTTTTTTTTTGTGTTACAAAACTAACATGATCTTATCAAAAACTATTTTGGTAATCAGTTAGTTTCGACGGTGGGCCTGACCTAGGTAGAAATTATTGGAGTCTTGGAATAATCAAAGTGGTTTTATTTATTTCTTTAATTATATTTTTTTCCCGGTATACTATCAGAATAACGTTTACTGCTTTCTGTTATGATGTTATGTGTTATTTATCTATCTGATGTTGTGTCAATAAACGCATACTTCTTTGAATAATTTGACTTTGACAAACTTTGTCAATTTATGTTTGACCCATAGATCAGTTACAACATTCTAATACATAAATTTTTAAGTATTTTTCGTTATTTTTGTTAGGTAGGTACTTTTAATTTTTTGCATTATAAACAATTTTTATTCCTATACCGCTAATAGTATTAAATTTCAATCGCAACACCACATTGTTTCATTGCTCCCGCGAGACAGGGGTGACACAGAGTCACAATATTGTTAAAACATACATAAGTCCCATTGTGTTGGGCTTCAATTGAGACGTCGATAGAGGCCTAAATAGTTGAGTGGCCCGGCCATCGGTAGTTGCTATCAAAGAGTATTTAAGTTCTATAGACAATGGTTGCATTTAACGTGTTTAGTTTCTATGCAGAGACTTGAGCTACGTTTGTCTATGTTTAAATGTGGCTAAAAATCTGTAAATTTCACATGTAGTGTGCCTGGAAGTGTATTTTGTAAAATTGTACACCGGATTTCCTCGCATGGAAAACAAAGATCTGTGTATCTAGGAAGGCAATAAGATATCTCACTATTTTCAAAAGGCTACATATACATAAATGAGTACGTCTTTGAAAGATTTTACCATAATGATACGATTGGTGAAAATAAAAATCGTTGAAAAATAGAGAAGTTACATGCTTTTGAAGGAATTTGTATATCCTTATCAGGCAAAACGTCATATGTACAAATATAATATGAAAATTTACTATACTTACTAAGTGACGTCACGAGCAATTAGTGCCGTTTCTGTTTATCGAAGATTTTAAAACGTTCACAACTCTGTATTTTCTTTTTTTGAGATTTTAAAATGTTTTAATTATTGCGTCTTGTCTTTCGATCTTTGGTTTCGAGAATTGTATTAAAAAGTACAGTCAAATACCATACGAGTACTGGCAAGCTAATCATCCACTCGAAAAAACGCTTTTTCTCTGTTAATTACAAACGAAGTGCTTTCACTGAATAACATCTAATATTCAAATAAAAATAGTTTGATTTGATTCAAGCCCATGGCGACTAAATCGAGTGCAGTTCCTTCAAACGGACGTGTACTTCATTGGGTACCTGCTTTAGTTAGTCAAATCATTTCTATTCACGAATTAAGGCAGGTATCATTACAAATTATTGTAATTCAATGTAAGAGTTAGTTAGTTTTCTCAAATCAGTGACGGGGAGTGTTGTAAAAAATCTTAATTGAATTAAGAGCTATAAAATATTGTATCTATTATTTGTATTTTAATGCATTTTACTGTTACCTATTTAATATAATGTTACTACTGTAACATTATATCAGATTTTCAATTATTAAAATTATTTGAAAATCTATTTTTTTATTTTTTGAGTAAACAATATTTTTAATATCAAGTCATCTTGAGATTCTTAGGTAAAACAGACGAAGTATTGAATAATTAACTTCTTTTAACGCGGTTAAATGTTGAGGAAAAGTCTCGACAATTTTCTAGCCCAGGGCTACGTCCTAACTTTATTTTCATAACGGACGCGTAGGGCTAAATGCTGTGACATCCGACGGCAAAAGGCGGCCAGCCACCGCTACCGGCAATGAGGTTCCAGTTTTTTTTTTTTTTTATTAGTTTTTTATAAGGCGGAGGTAAAAAGGTTGTGCAACGTAGTTAGGATGTTTTCCTGACGTTGAAGAAGGAAGCTAAAACATTAAGGGCCATTTTGAGTTTTAACTTTTTAAAGGTATGTTGTATTTCCTATACAAACACTTTTAATTCCCGATTTTGTATAAGTTGTAATTTCAGCATAATTCCAAGCTTTAAGGGAATCAAAGCATTTAAGCTGAAATTAATATGTAACATTTTAGATTGACGTTGGTATTAATAGTTATTTTAAAGGCAAAGGCAGAATTTTTGTTTCCTCGAGTAATCACGTTTAGATTTGTAGTTAACTACTTATGGTCGTGGTCATGACATCACGTCAATGAATTAAGCAGTTTTTTTTTTTTATAGATTGCTAAAACTCTAAAATACACCATCAAATCGTTCAAATAAACTTGGCACAAACTGAACGAAGCCTTTGCTAGAAGAGGGGTCCTTAATTGAGCATATTAAATTAAGAAGAACGTTTATTTAATGATTGCGACTGTAATTTTTAGTTAAGGAATAAAACGCTTTTTATTTTTATTTATTGAAATTAATCGGAGGAATTAGCGGAGCAGTGGTAGCCGAGTGGTAACGGCCCCGACTTACGAATTGCAGGTCGCGGGTTCAAATCCAGCCAGGCGCATTACTTTGTTTAATTAATTTCACCACCACTGCTCTCAAAACGGTGAAGGAAAACATCGTGAGGAAACCGGCATGTCCTAGAACCAAAAATTCGAAGACATGTGACAACCCGCACTCGGCCCGCGTGGTGGATTACGGCCCATTCCTTCTCCTAGAGAGGAGGCCTGTGTCCCAGCAGTGGGAACGTTAAAAAGGCTGATTATGCTTATGGTTAATCGGAGATAATCCGATGTCATGGAGGTCGAGTCGAGTGGAGGTTGTTTCGAGTCGAGGAGACTTCGCAACTATAGATACCTATATATTACTGTTTAACTTTCAAAATAATGTCAATACTTAGTTAACATCAAGAATTTTAATCCATCGCTGGTTAAATGTGAGGTGCCATACTTGTCAGATGTATTGAACGCATGAAAAGAGGCTTGTTTGGAAACTTCGGGCTCCTGAGCTACATGCCTGCAGGTCACCCTGGTAATACATCTTTACCTACTCCTCAATAGGGATATTTCCTGATTTTAAAAAATATGATTCTGTTTAATCCGTTAGTTAAACTATCGAAAATTATTGAAAAGTAAAATCTATAATATGTGACGAAGATACAAAACATTGTAAAGCAGGAGTGGCTTGTGACGTCACATCGCGGTAGAAATTTTAGCACGCAGTGGCGTCACACGAGTTTGCAACGCTCTGTATCCTGTATCGTCTTGCTTGTTTTTAGTAATCTATCTTTTTTAGTCGACAGGGTAGTCGACTAAAAATTATGTTCAATTTCCATGTTTTTAGGGTTTGCTGTTTTTTTTAGATTGTTTTTGTGTTTGGTTTAGTTATATACAGTATACTTATTGCATTTGCATTGGACTTTGAATTCGAAGATAAAACACTGACCGCCTCAAATTAAAATTAAGAAAGTCTAGGAAATTGTAAAATTATATATGGGTAGGTTTATGTCAATTCTAAAGCAAAGTAGTTATTTAACTGTGAGCTGGTCTTAACTGGCTTTACTCAAGACGAATTAAAAAAGAAATAACAATTCAAATGTCTATAACTTTATTAGGCTAGGAGATTAGTATAAAAATAAACTTTTAAATTAAGTCAAAAGAAAAAATAAGGTGAAGTGGGAAAATGGTTGTCTGTAAGAGTTTTCCCTGTGCAATAAGACCCGGTGCTTGCTTTTAGAAAAATGTATTTTCCTTTGCTTATCTTGGTGTACAATAATTAAAAAAAAAAACGGCAAAAGGCAAACACGACATGTGTTTGCCTTTTGCCGTTTTTTTTTATTTCGTATCTGTGACAGGAAGTTTCCCATCTCAGCATGATGCAATGGGGAGCACACTGCACGGCGTAGTTTTTCAGTGGTCGCCTTAAATAGGAAATGTAGAAACGGTGTTAAAAGGTGTTAAAAACTCTTGGAGAGTACCTACTTGTAAAAATAAGTGCAATAATAAATACAGGAAATAAAATATACAATCAATAAATTTTTTGCCCTGCTATTTTGAGGTCAGTTTCTCCATCCTAACCAGATGCAGTACCAGTATTTTACATGCAGATATCTGTTCTACATATCTGAAGTCCACAATCCAGTTACTGGGTTCCTTGGCAAGACTGAAGACAGATTTTCCGTAACGACTATCAAAGACTGTATTTGACCACCCAGGACTAACAGTGAAACGTCGTTTCCGAGGCATGGACGAGTCTCAGTACGTTACGGATGGACCATCCACGGACCGACCATATTTTATTGACTTGTTTTATGGTTATAAGCAACGCTTGCCGCGTTGTCCGTGGACGGTCCGACTGCGACAAGTGTTGCTTGTAAGTTTATAACCAGAAAACAAACCAATAAAATATTAAATATAATAATATTCGTAAGAGCGTATACGCCAAACGGCAGTTCATACAAATTTTCAAATTGCTATTTTCCGGAATGTAAGCAGGATACATAGGTCTAAAAAGTTAGTTAAAACATTTTCGATAAATAGTGTTACAGTTAAAATAGACCCATTTTAAATTTTCCATACATACATAAAGTTCCAGTTATCTGTTTTTAAATATGACATTTCGAAAATGTATATAATGTAACTACCTTTTTAGACCTATGTATCATGCTTATGTGTGCAAAGTTTCATTGAAATCGGTTCTGTCATTTCGCAAAATAGTGACTTGAAAATTTGTATGAAATGTCATACGGCGTACACGCTCTTAACAAAACATAAATTAAAAAATCAGTAAATGTTTACTAACTTTCACTGTCTTCAACTCGACATCCATACTTAAACAATTTGCATACGTTATCAAACAGCTTGAATATCACATCTTCACCTTTATATCTCACTCCACAAACTTTTTGGGCTTCATTTTCATCACAATCCAGATTTTCACAAAACTCCACCTTTTCATTTACCGGTAACTTTCCATTAACGGGAAGAAAAATAAAAACGAAGTGGAAAATTTTCATCTCTCTAAGCCTGTGTGGGCCGTTTTTAATGAGAAAGTACTTAAGGAAAGTCAGGTAATTAATCTCCAATTGAAATTACTGATCGTTGTAAGGTTTATTACCAACTAGCTTCTGAACGCGGCTTCGCTCGCGTGATTTTTTTTTATTATTTCAAATAAGGCCGTCTCTAAAATCAGTGGTGCTAGGGATGCAAAATAAAAACGAGCGCAACGTCCTTTGGGCACTTTGACACATTCTCTTGACTCGTTAAGATTTTCTGCATAAAAATTATCGTTACTCTATGTATGGACAACTAAAACATTGAGAAGTTTTCAAGAATGAGGGGATTTATTTTTCTGGAGAGGAAATCATCAAATGCCTTCTCCCGCTCTGGGCATAGCGAAACGGTGTGTCAGTAGGGTTGCCACCTTTTTTTGGAAAAAAATAACGTATCAATTATTTGAACAGGAAAAAAATAAAGTATTAGGAGGAAAAAATATATTTTTCAGCATATTTTTAGCACAGCACATTTTTTTAATATCTTTTCTTGTAAAAAGGCTTTGTTCGCAAAGCGTTTATGCCAGCTTATTTGTTTTCTGTTCTTTGTTGGTAGTCGATAATCCGATTAATCAGATTGGTACTTTCAGGGATTACCGCCTACAAAGAAATAAATACATTCTTAAAAAATCCTCTTTATAATATAATTTTAGATTTTCTTTGGATATTTATTAATCTTACTAACTCGGAATATATCCCATCTTAATATATTTTAAGCCATATTATCTGTATAATACTGGCCTTTGTAAGTACCTACCATTTCAAAATGTTTAAATTCAACTTAATTTTTCAAAAATATATTAGGAAGTTCAGTTCGTTCAGTACCTTATTAATTGATACAATAATCATTTTCTCGTATTTACGTTCTGATACCTTGCAGGTTTTGATAAATAATTCATCATTATTCATATGCCTGAATCGTTTTACGCATTACAGTACAGCAGTGCTATTCTGTAAGAACTCACGTGCGAATTCGATTCATATCTCATTTTCGATTACACTTCGTAACTCACCTGAAGTGAAAAGTATGTGATATTCTGACTGTCAAGTTATGTTCGCTTCACCTATGTTCTCACTTAGTGGCGCTAGTGTAGTTTTCATCAAGTTACAGAATACCAAATACAGTTTTCACCGGAACTGGAGTGAGTTCTTACAGAATAGTAGTACCGTGTCTCCAGTTAATGAGTTCGACGCTCCCAAGCAATAACTCGGTAATCGAAAAATCAAAATTTTACAGGAGAAAAGATTTACTGATTTTATCAAATATCTTTTCAGTGGGACTATTGAAGTCATTGATGTATTAAATGAAAGGTATTTTTTTGCTTAATATAAACTGTACCATTATTATGAAATCCCGTTTAGTCAAAACCTAGTAATTTATGAAAACAAATAATACCTAAAATTGATTACATCAAATATTACAGTAATAGTAATTACGGGATTATTGCCGGAAATTTGTCAAATAAAATATTTCATAACATTATGTTATGGACTTCTACGGCGTTATTTTTTATTGTAGGGCTGATACGTAACGTGTTTTTACGGAGTTATTGTGGTGATTTCAAATAATTTTGAAAACGGTATTGATAAATAACATTATTATTACGATGCAAATTAGAAAACCAGTGCTATACGTATTTTAAAATTAGTTCAACAATAACCTCATAAACACGTTTACCAAAAACATCATGAAAATGGTTTACGCCAATAACCCCGTATTCGCAACTTTCCAAAATAAAATATAAATAGTTTTTTTCCGTACAGATCTATAACAGGTTTATTGTCGGAATATTATTGTGCCTTATTTCCCAACAATAAACACGTGTGTCATGATTTCTTTGTAAATATGATTAGGAAAAATCTGAAAAAAATTGCTAAGGTGTATTCCAGTCTACAGATGCCGAATTTGACATAACAGCATAAAACCCATAATAGCACATTACCGAGTTCTTGGTTGGGGGGATCGAGTTGTAGAGGTCTCGTAGGCAGCCGCTTCACGTAAAATACTGGTATTCAGCTGAATCCGGCTTGACTGGGAGCCGACACCAATATAGTTGGGAAAAGGCTAGGCCGATGATGATGATCCAAAATAAAATAGGATACGTTTCTATAAAGTATATTTGGCAACCCTATGTTTCAGACTCTTACTGACTAAACCCCATCCGTGTTCTTCCTAGTGCCCGCCGCGTTCCAGGGCTGCGGTGACTCTTTCGAACAAATTCCGCAACAAGAACGAGGGGCTGCATGCGGGTTTTGGCAGCCCAGCGCCGTGTGTGCAAAGCGGTATCTGATTGCTAGGCCACATACTGCCGGGACAAAGAGTACCCTAAGCCCTAATATAAGGTTACGGGGCTCCTTTTATGGCCCCATCAGCAGAAGTTGATCATAGGAGTTTTAAAGGACCTAATACAAGCTGGTCTACCGTTGTGCCAAGTTTTAAATAAACTGTTGAAGCGTGATTAACAAACATCCAACTATTTAGACTTATATGTTTATAATATTAGTAGGATTTCAATTTCAATCGAGCCCGTAATTAAAAACTGTATTGTAAGCAATAATTGGTGTTTAAGACTGTTTTGAAGATGTTCTTTTTAATGGTACACGTCATACATACATACCTACTTGGCGCAAATATACACTTTTCTTCTTTTTTTCCATATCTCGGCATAAACGGAACTGTTATAAGACCACTTTGTCTTCCGTCTGTGTGTACGTTTGTCAAGGCACGTTTCTCAGGAATACGTGGAGAAGCTTCTCAAGTCTGCTTCCCCTTGAAGCAGTGAAAAAATCATACTTCTAAGACAACGAAATGTAGATAACGCAGTTTGACTCCCTATAGTGCATGTTTAGGCGCTTGCGGGTGGATCAAAACCTAAGCATACTAATATAGTACTTTTTCCCAACTAAACAAGGAAAAGTATGAACTATTGTCATAGTATAAAGAGGGGAAGTAGGTTATCTCCGGCCTAATTCGCGATATAATTGCCTACTGTCTTAGGGTTGTCACTTTAACACATCTCTGTATAACTAATTCAGTGATCATTAATCAATAAAGTTCAACAATGGTTTGATTTTACAACTGTAAGTACTTACCTACTTAGTTACTATACCTACAATACTGAGAAAACGGCATAACTAAACGTAAACAAAGCAATAGCGGCAAATCAATTGATAGATCAAAAGTACCTACCTATTTTCTCTGTGTGATAGAAAACTAATAAAAATAAGTAAGTAGGTATCTCATCATCAAGTAAAAATTATATGCTAGAATAAGTGACTAGCTTACCTTTCCTGTTCATTAGGTAATCTGAACAGAGATAAAATATAGATAAGATATAGAAGATATATATATATATATATATGTACAAGCGGAGTAAAAAGGAGAAAAGAATCATAGGGCATCGAAAAATTCGTCCACATCGCTGTCAACGGGAAAAGTGCCCAGAACACTGGCCGCATTGCCACGTTGAATGGCAATGCTGATTCGTTGACCAAAGAAAAGGCCAGCCCTCTGGTCACGTGAAGAGTTGACTAACTGCTTACTGATTTCACGGAAAAGTCGATGAGCACTTGGACCCCACGGCCCTAGTGTTTCAACCCCAAACGGCTCAAATACATAATTCCCAATAAGGTTGTTGTATTTGCGCCGTTTGAGATTTTCTGCACCTGCCGCAGCCGCCCCAGCACAACCCGCCGTGCTAAGAAGATGGGATGGCGCAAGGGTATCGACACATGTTGCATCCCACACCAAAGGCCTACCCACCTTCCAAGGCATTATGGTCATCCCATCTGGCCTCTTCCCATCGTCTCGCGCCAAACCAATTGGTTCTAATACAGCTGGCATCCCGGCGGTGACAAGAGCCCGCCTGATGATGTCATTAATGCTGGCGTGCCGAGCTATCCGACCCGCACTTCTAATGCAGGACAGGCCATGGTGTCCGAGGGAGTCAACTGCTTCACCACATTGGCAGCGATGTGAAGCTCCGCTAGGAGCACCCAGACGCAGACATGTAGCGATCCGGAAAGTGGTGTCACTCAGCATAGTACCTATGTTGGGTGACGGTAGTGCCTGTAGCCAAAGGCCCGACTCCCATTCACCCACAGCCAGCAGGCGGGCACGCTCAGCAGTGTTGGTTGACGTATTTAAGAGATTATTCCGCACAGAGATAATTCTGGAATCGATGAATTACTGAGACACCCAAACACACAGCAATACGTTCTCCTGCGACTGTCAGACATTTTTTATTTATTTAGCGGTGACGCGCGAACCTCGTGCAGTGTTAGCCCCGACTGGCGCACTGAGAAACGGGTCGAGACTTGTTAAAGTGTGCGTGCGGCGACGCATAGATACTATGGCGCACACATACAAGCCGCGCGCGGTGCGTTTGTATGAAGATAATCTACTTCCCCTGTTTATACTATGCTATTGTCTTGTCAAAATTTCAAGATTGTAGGTTATGTTTAACCTAGTTTAAAAACTGTGCATTTGTAGTTTTATCACATAAACTATATATTTTTTTTACGATTACAAACTTATCTTTTCGTCATCTTATTTTTTGTCAGAGTAATGGGAGTGCTTTCATAGTTTATAAACTTCCGTAGGAAATTCATAGGTACTCGAAAAATCAAGACTCAATCGGGATCCTCGGTTCGCGAGACTGATTCGCACATAGTCCGGTTTTTTTTTCCGTTGGGGTAAAACCGGGATAGATGCTACACATTTTGAAATCATTCTATATCTCCCAGTACAAAAATCAAAATATTTTATTTGTAAAACTGGCAAGTAGGTACTTTGGTTTTTTATCTATAAATTTATGAAAAGTAAAAAACATCTTTGATATTTCTCTAAAAATAACTTTAACTTTATCATTCATTTGTTTTGGGATATCTATCCCATATACGTACATATATGGGATAGTTGCCTAGTCCATACAAATTACGTTTAGGATAAACGACCCGCTGAAAAATAGAGCATCTATCCCGATAAAATTTGGCACTTTGCTTTCCCACGCAATCGCACAGAGACATGAGACACAGTCCACTTAGTGGTAGTTGAAAAGTCTCCCGATAAATAAATAAAATAGCATGCGATTCAACCGCGAAACTAGAGTAATTACAACCGAGGCACCTATAGTACTGGGGCATCTATCCCGGTTTTACCCTAATTGGATTTTTCATCGTCGTGTTCTATTTTTCCGGGTCCGGCCGCCTACCTATAATTAAGTCATTTTTTAATTCTTTTTTTTTACGGTCGATAACTTTGGTTGTCAATGTCACCGTGTGCTCAGTCGCTGTGGATGGATTCGTGCCAATTCGTGCCAATTTGCGAAAAAATACTTATATATGTCAGTAACCTTCTAGTTTTTTGCAATTTTAAAAGGTCGAATAACTTCTAAACACAGTAAATGAAGGTATATGTCACAAATCTCATCCAAATACCATAGTTTCCACAATATCAGTGTTTTATTAAGAAAAAATAGTTTACAATTTTCACGTGGTAGGTATGTTACAATCTTACGGCGTTTTCCGGTGACATAATTATAGGTATAGTTCACCGGATCAGAAGTTCATTCAACCTATAACATCGACATATTGCAAATCAGAATTTTATAGTTCACTGTTTTTTTTTTAATCGACTTCCAAAACGGGAGGAGATTTTCAAGTCGACTGTATTTTTTTTGTGTGTTACCTCATAACTTTGTACTGGGTGTCCCGATTTTGATGATACTTTTTATATTCGAAAGCTGGTGCTTGTCGTGTGGTCCCATTTAAATTTGACTGAGATCTGACAGTAGTATTTGAGTTATCCCTAATAATGCGTGATTTCGACTACATTTATAATGTGCTCATTCACTCTTGTCGATGTAAAATGAAAATAATAGATTATTAATCAAGGGGATAAATAATCTATTATTTTCATTTACCTACCGCTCCACCCGGGGCGGGAGGGGTCATTTGATGATTTCCCATCCAGAAAAAAAAAAAAAAAAAAAGGGGATAAAGCAGTGTCTTCTGTCGAGGGTGACGATTTAAATCGCGAGCGTAACGAAGGACTCGAGGTTTACTCCCGAGCGTAGCGAGGGTGTTAAAAACTTAAATTACGAGCGAAGCGAGGGATTTAAGACGAGTCCTGAGTGTAGCGAGGGATTTAAGTTCAGCCAAGACTAAGACAGCTTTATCACCGAGGAAAATACTCTAATTTTTGTACCATTTGCGAAAAAAATAACACAATAATAATACGAGATAAGCATTTATTAAAAATAATGACAATTAAAAGTAAAAGTTAACATTCGAAACATTGGTCCAATTATTGATAGAGTTACATTTTTGTTTGGTAAAGTACCTACATTTATTGTTGATGAGTTGATTTCAGTATTTCTCTGTTCTTGCGTCTGAGTAGTAGTATACCTGCGTCGGAGATAGTGGTGGTGGTGCATCGTGAGTTACGGACGAAGATAAGATGCCAGAAGTTGATGGTTGTGGCTCTGATGGATTAAGTTTTATTTTTTTTTTGTTCGCCATTGAGCTTTCGATATAACCGTCAGCTACTCTATCAAAGCTCCGACCACCGTGTCTTTTTATTGACGTAATATCCGCCCCTGTATCCGCCAAGAAAGTAGCCGAAGTTCTTCTAAAGCAGAGAACGGTGTAGAGTTCAACATCTTTAAGTTTTAAATATTTAGCAATTTCCTTTGGCATATTGCTAATTTTATTTTTGCCGATGGCTTGTCGAGTACATTTCCCATTTCGATAGTTTATAAAAAATCTATTGTTTTCCATGTTGACGGGACGTAATGCTTGGTGTTTATGAATGATTTTAGTATATTGTCCTTGTAAAATGAATGACCGATTTTTCTGTCTTAGTTTCCTTTACATTAATCAGCAGTAAAGTTCACATCCGCGGCAAGCACCATTGAGTCCAAAAATTAAAGCCACCTATAACAAAGATAAAAAAAAAACAGGTAAATATGTAGAATAATTACCATTACTAAGATACGAAATATTCATGGTTAAATCATGTATACTTAGGTACTTTTGTGGCCATAAAAATTTCGTCAGCAGTTTCATTAAAAAATTTCCACATCTTGAGTCGTACAAATTTTAGACTTCTTTGCGCAATGCCCTTTTGATTTTCTTTTTAAAAAAGCCAGTGATTTCGTGAATCTATTTATTTCAATGCTGTATTTGATGCTTATTGTAGCTTTCAGTTTTGAGTAGGTATATGCACCAAAGTGTATTCGGATTCTTTGTCTTGGATAAATAATCAAAATAGACAAGAAGTACCTACAAATTCGAACAAATTCCGCAACCCTAGCAGGCACTGACCCTATGAGGCCCCGTCTTCATTGCTGACGGCTCTTTGAGGCGCGCGTGGAACACGACGCGCCGTCGACTCGGGCCTGGTTGCTATCGGACGGCGAGCCACCCATAGCTCACCATCCGCAGGCCCGCACCTACGGTGGCCGGGAATCGCCCTGCGTTTCCCGACGCTCGGGGCGTCTCCTTCTGTTGCGGCGGCTGGAGCGAGAGGTTTCCCTCTCTCGCACGCGTTCCGCCTCCTCCTTTGTTAGCATTACTGCTTCGCAGAAGGAGGCAACCGCTTCCCATGCCTCCTCACTCCGGACCATGGCTTGAACCAGGGCCGGACGTGAGAGGTCACCGCCGCCGATCGCCTCGACGAGGACACGGCGATGCTCCGCCCAAGCAGGACAGACCTCCACCGTATGCTCCACCGTGTCTTCCGTTGGGAGTTTTCCCTGCATTTGCAGTTTTACTCAATGGTCTAGGTATTATTAACAAACCATAATTTAAAGTAGGTACACTTTAGGCAGGTTTTTACCTATAATTAAGGGATTTTTGGGTGCATTTGCATTGTGCATACAGTGACAATCGTCGATAGATGCCCCATTTTATTTAGAGTGTCTATCAGGCTTCTGCAAGTCGACTTCGGCCCGTCGTACGCCTTCTAAAGGGCCGGGACACTTGAGAGATTTCGAGAGTGTAGTTGGACTAACAGTTAGGACTAGTCATGACTTTTTTCATTACCTACTATAACGCGTTGTGGCCGTTTACCAGGACATTATGTGGCCGTTTGAAAGAATCCAAAAAGCTTTTTGAGCTGTTTTCTCTCCTACAGCGCTCCGACCGAAGGTTGGTGCAAAACACCGTGTGGTTTTGGCTAGTACGAGTCGGAGAGACACACCTACGAGCTACGCCCGCCCCATTTGGATTCCCACACTTAAAATAGGGAAAGTGTTTTAGCAGCGCCATCTAGTAATAGCAAATCGTAAATGTATCACTGGGAACTTGCTAACTACACAGACAGTAATATTTTATGCGTAGGTATGACTAAACCTACTGAATTATAAATAATCTTTGGTTAAATTTTATTTTCAAATTACTTCGTTTATATTTTGAGACCATTTCTCAAATCTGTTTCAACGACATCTATCTTACCCATTAATGTTCACGCTGTTTTTGATCACATGTCTGTCGTTGGTCGTCTGCTGACTCAAAGTTATCTATTTAGTTTCTTATAAAGTTTGCTAGATGTCAGCACTACCATCTTATCATGTTAAACGTTAATAATTGAAGCCAATTTTTATTATACCAGTTTTGTACTACTGAATAGTAATAAACACCGGCGAGTCATACACATACATTATTTTTTAAATTCTCTGTATAGTATGATTTTTAATTCGAGTCAGTAAAATGACATTTCCAATGTTGCAGGTTTTTTAGTCTCAAATAAATAGTGATGTGGTAAAATCGAGTTATTACAATTAAGACTTAGTCGAGATTACATTTTTTTTATTCAATATTCAAATAGCCTTTATATAAATAAAAATATGTAATTTACGTTAATTAAACAGAATACAACACGGTAGGTAATTAAATATAACATAAAATACTGTTATAAGTATTCTTTGTTTTTGGTTGTTGGATCATCACTTGTCACGCTATGAACGACATTACGACATCTTGTTTTTCATTCTGCTCCCGAATTCAAAATCCCGAAACCCAACCGTCCACCTCTAAAGAGAGATGTCTCCCTCCAAAATGCGGTGCTGGTATTACATAACGCACCCGCCGTACCATTCAAGAAAAGTCGAGCGTATCCCCACTTCAAACTGGCGGAAGGCTAATATTATTCAGTGGTTGGATGAAAAACTAATTCAATATCAACCTACAATGATAAAGGCTCAATTAATAGAAATAGTAAAATTACAAAAACCTGATTACGAACGCTGTGCTGTGGAAGAGTTGGCCGCTGAATACGGTGTCACAATCCTGCGTGACCTGCGTCTACCCCTTTATCACAGTGAGCTCAACCCAATAGAGTTAGTTTGGGCTCAAGCAAAGAGTTACGTCGCCAGGAACAACAAAACTTTTAAAATAAAGTTTCTCCAATTCTCCATGCCATAAAAGTCGAAGACAAAATTTAAAAACTCGACCACATCATAGATGAATATGTGAATTCATTCGTTATAAATGTAACTGATTCCGATTCTGAATATACTGATTCAGAATCGGGAGTGGGAATCAATAGCAACCGTAATGAATAAAAACGTATGAAAAAAGTGTTAACTCCTCTGAATCTCTTTATACATTTTTTTCCCAGCTTTTGTAATAATGTTGTAGTGAAAATTTTTAATATGTTGTTTAATATGTTTCTAAAATAGTATTATTTATTACGTTATGTATTAAATATTTACAATAAAATAAAAACGCTTTGGTACCTAATAAAATAAAGCATGACTAAATGTCTAAGTCTATTGATTGCTGAACATCACTATTGTAGCGGGTCACCCTTTGTTGTATCAGTGACAGTTGCACTTGTCATTTTACTGACTCGAATTAAAAATCGTAGGTACTTTATATTATGAATATTATGATTGAGAAATTTTGACAATATTATGAATTGATTGACAGAACTTCATTGACATATAATGTAGTATTGCAACTTGTATCAGTTTTACCTTTTGATGGACAAATTTTAAAAGTTGAAAAATAAAAATGGGAAATTATTATTCATATTATAAATAAATATATAATATATCAATAATATAACTATGTTAGTCTGGTCCATAACAATACATATCAATGAAATACAGTTTTCAATTCATAACTCTATGGTGTACATGTGAGTTCACACCGAGCAATGAGAACCATTTTTCCAATTTTAATTAAACACAACTAGACGTATAAACTGTAGACCTATCATTGACCTATAAAAGTAGACCTATGCACTGATTGATCCTAAGTTTATGCCAGTTCACAATAATTATTATCTCTCGAAACGAAAACGAAATATGGAGAGATTATAAAATGCAGCGTATCATTGTATCAGAAGAAATATTCAGTTAAGAATTTTTCAACAATTTACAATTTGTATATGATTTTATAATCTCACGGAATTTGTAACTATCCGGTGACAAATACATACCGGCAAAAAGCAAAAATCTGAAATTTGTCATGGCAACACCGTTTCCAGACACATTCATTGAACAAAACTGTCAAGTGTCAAAATGTAACTACAAATTACTATTGTACTGTACTACAATAAGCACGATTCCGAATTTTATTGCACAATATTACCTATTACTCATACTCATTCTGGGTTGTAGCCACGTTGTTGTGGACATATAAACAAGACGTGTGTGTTGTTTATAAAATAATTTTAAAATAACCTACAATGGCGTCTAAGCCTGAGAACATTCGCAGTAGGATTGTAAAAACTTACGATTTAGATGAAATCGAAAAGCTTATCAAAGATGCTAAAGTTGCACATTGCATGCTGACGGACCCACCACCAATTGGTAAGTCAATTAATAACTTAAAACCTCTTGATTATGAACTAAAGACAGCCAAATTTATGCCAAGGTAAATTTGATTGATAAATCGTTATTGCTATTTCATAACTTATCTCCTGAAGTAACATGCAATTGTATATAATTTTGTAATCTTGAAGTAACATCCATAATTTTATAATTTTGAAGTAACATCCATAATTTTATAATGAAAGTAAGTAGTGTTTTATGAATGTAAATACATTTATATGAACTATTATTGCACTAGAAAATATTAAATGTACAAACGGAGTGAAAAGGGGGAACGGGGAAGAATTATAGGGCATCAAAAATTCGTCCACGTTGCTGTCAATGGGAAAAGTGTCTAGAACACTGGCTGCAATCCCACATTGAATGGCAATGCTGATTCATTGACCAAAGAAAAGGCCAGCCCTCTTGTCACATGAAGAGTCGACTAACTGTTTGTTGATTTTACGAAAAACTCAGTGAGCACGTGGACCCGATGGCCCCAGTGTATTAACCCTAAACTGTTTAAATGCAATTCCCAATAAGGTTGCTGTATTTGTGCTGTTTGATATTTTCTGCACCTGCTGCAGTTGCCCTAGCACAACCCGCCATGCTAAGAAGATGGGATAATGCAAGGGTGTCGGACACACAGTACATTCCACACCATCTTGAATTACTTAAAGAATTTTGTATTAACCATGTTAGCTTATTTTAATGATGACTGTCTTCAGCTAGGCTCTTAGGTTTTGATTAGAAAATTTTGCACATACATTACTATGTTCAGACATAGCTTATGTTTTTTTTCATGTTAGTAAAATAATAGTTATTTGTTATACAAGAGTGCAAAGTTGCTTTTTAACTGCGTGCTCAATTTTGATGACCGAGCAAGCAAAGGATTCTAGAATTAAAACACGAGTGCAACAAGTGATTCTAAAATTAGAATCCTGAGCGTTAGCGACGGAATCAAAAGATCACAAGGTGAAAAATCTTTGCACTCAAGTGCAACACGTAACTTTTCATCCCACATCAGCGAGGAAATGACTAAATGCAAAAAAATACATTTTCAATCACAAGATACTTTTTTAATTTCCAAATCAAATTCCGAACAATAGAGCACCATAGAGGTAGAAGTAAACAGGTTTAATAATGTTTCGAATTCACAAACTTCGTGCACACGATGTTCTAAGTTCAATTTATTTTATCCACTAGAGGATAAAAACGGCTTTTACGCTCAGATATCGAAGAGAAAAATATTCTTTCCGAGATGGGGGGATGAAAAACTATTATATTAAATTAATTAAATCAACATCTTTTAGTGGATGAAGAAAGTGTAATGACCCGCCTCAGTGCCCTCACACTGCGTGGATCTGATGGCATCAGTTGTTCCTGCTGTGGTGTTGGTCCATTTACTACAAGGGCACAGCAGACTGCTCACTACAAACACCACTGGCATACACACAACTTAAAAAGGAAACTTTTTGGCAGGAAACCTATTTCACTTGGAGAATTTACTGCTCGTCAAGGTTAGTAAAACTTCAGGCTTATTTAAAGTGACCGATTTTGAGAGTACTTCCTTCTGGCGAGTTCCGAGGACGTACTTAGCCCAAACCACTACTGTTTGTATTTTTTTTAAAAGCATTATCTTTAGAATCAAACTTGCCTTTTGTAGAATACTTGAAGCAGAAGTCTAAAAGTTCAAGTCATACTGACAAATCATTTGAAAGTTGTAAATTATACTTGTTTGTTTTTAACCCTTTTAAAGGAAGCAGGAGGCCACTTCAAAAGATAAACATAGTTAACATTTGCACTACAATATCAAGTTACAAGTTAAAGGTACAACAAACAAACATAATTAGCCCTTCAAATTGATTCTGTTGAGTGAAACATTCTTTTCATGATTTGCTACAGATGAAAGTTCAATTGAGTCAGATAGTGATTCAGAGGGTGATGAAAGCCCGAACAAGCCTGCTACAGAGTTATTTGCCGCTGCCACTCGACACTGCAAAGCATTTTACACAAATCCAAAGGGTCAGGTGTTTTGTATCTACCGCTGCTTGTTGCATCATCGAAAGGTACTGTTGTTCTATTGCCTTTTTTATCTGTGGAAGAAATATGTAAAATCATATTATTTATTGGTTTCTTTAATAAAAATAATCAATCAAGCCATAAGAAATTCAGGCCTAAAAGTATTAAAAAATAAATAAAAAGACCTGTTGATACTAATCGCTAAGCCTACTTTCTTAAAGATACCTTTGATTTTTGCTAGTGTACCTTAGAGATGTAATATATCCAAGCCAGGATAAATTGAAAAAAGAAAACCGAAAATTAGAACACTATTTGTTTGATTGATACTTTTTTTTCTATAGGAAACGGTGGTTTCTGCAAAACTATTTAACCTTTTAGCCAGATACATATGTTGCGCAGGAGGAGATGTCATTGGATGGCGAAGGCCACGTCTGGGCCCGCCGTGTTAAAGATCTCTTGAGCCCGGGCTTCGGGCGCTGGGCTGTTGTCATGGTGTCTGGTGGCCACTTCGCGGGCTGTATCTTCACCGGTGGCAGTGATGCCATCCACAAGACTCTACACTCGTACACCACGCGGCGGGGTCAAGGTACTATTCACATTTTTTTAAGAGTACATTAGCTTTTGCCTGGGGCTTCCACCATGTTAAAGTCCGCGTCTCCAGGATCCCATCTATCTCGTACCAAAATTCCTTGATAGCGAGATTATTAGTTAGTATTATAATATTGTACAAAATAAATGACAGCAGAGTAAAACATAGAAAGAAATGCATGTACAGCCACCTTCACTATTGAGTCAGATAAAGCGAAGCTTTTAAGACAGAAATATTATTTCTGTCTGGAGGATGCTAAGTTGCTTGTTAAGAGATCAATTCTTTTTCTTTACTGATCGACACTCGACCATCATCAGCCAAAGCCGACAGTCACTGAAAACCAACGTCGTACCATGACTGTGTTTTAGATATGTGAGTGGTAGCGTTATGCTGAACGATGGCCGTTTTGTGGGTATTCTACGCATAGTTTCCCCTTTTTCATTATGCCTATCTATTTTTACTTTAATGCGTCATAGTAGATGCAAATACACTTATTTTCCACGTACCGGAAGACGAACTGGTAGAAGATGTTCCATAAGCACCGATGATCTAGTGAAGGTCCAAGGAATCCGCTGGATGCAAGGTGTCGGTTGATGTGGCGACGCTTTGGGGAGGCCTCTGTTCAACAATGGACGGCATTCGGTTGACATGATGATACTGAAACTTTTCTTCCCTTCAAGGAATGTCGCAAGCAACCAGGGACCAGACGGGCAATGCTCCTAAGTCAGCAGGTTCCAGCTTGAGGAGATACAATCAAGAGCAATTCCTTGCGGTAAGTGCTCTTTCCAATAATATATTAGTCACTCTAAGATTTGCGGGAAAGTTTTGAGTTAATGACCGCAGAAACGCATTTTACTCCATACCGCTGACGCAAATCAGAACTCAGTTTACCTCATTAAACTGAGTGCAATGGTAAGTCCTATGCGAACTATCATTAATTTGTCCGTATCAATGATAATTTTCAATGGAACCCAAAAGATAATAATTACCATCTGATTTAAAAGCTTCTATGATCTGTAATTGTTAAGGGTTTCCACAGGGTTTAATTATAGGTCCATTTTGGTACAACGTGTAAAATCGTTATGAATACAATGACCCCTTTTCAGGGATTACGAGTATTCTGTTACACGTTGCATATTGGTTGCATTGTTGCAGATTATCGTTTTTTTTTCGATTATCTTAGTATTTAACGTGTTTCGTGGTTAAAACGGGATTTTTACGCATTGCGATATGGCAAGCTGTTTGCTGTTGTGTTTCCTGGATTTAAAAAATACGATTTTATGAGGTATGATTTTATAACGTGCGTCTCTGTGTCAATTCATAGTCACAGATAGAGCAACGATGTCCATTCCAGTCTGTATACTATCATCTTATAAAGAAGACTCAGGCTCTTGGAATTCTAGGGTTGCGGAATTTGTTCGATAGAGTCACCGCGGCCCTGGAACGTAAAGGGCACAAGAAGGATCAAGGGTGGGTTTTAGTCAATAGAAGTCTGACACTCTCTTCCGCTCCGCCCAGAGCGGGAGGGGTCACTTGATGATTTCCCATCCAAAAAAAGGCTCTTGGAATTATACAGCTAAATAGATTAATTATTGTAAAGTAACTGCCAACATATTTATTGTTACGTGGCTAAAGTGTGAATACAATGATTTGCTTGACGCTAATCCGCCCTTGCATATTTAGTGGCTTCCTCTATTGACCACATCGTGGGGCATCGGGGGGCATATATTGGATATTATATTAACAGCTACTTATTTTGGTTTTTACTAACGGTGTAGTTAATAATTCAGCTTGCTTGTGATTTTAATTTTATCTAACCCCTAACAAAGTTAAAGAGTGTTATAATATGGGATGAAGCCAATACCTTATTTATATTATGTACGATCTAGCTCGTTCGTGTAAGGGTTGAGGGTTCATTATGGTATACTGAATAACATCATCATTCATATTTCATTCACTCATACTGGAGCAGACTACCAAAGCGCCTCGGACGGCTGGCCAAATCTTGAGGCGCTTTAAGTACACCAAAGAGGAATTCTTGATGGTAAGTGTGAAGATGCTTCCTTTGAACGTGCCAGTGGCATGAGTAAGTGTTAGATAAAAGGAGGCGTCATCTACAAAATTGGCCGAAACCTTTACTCTATGGTACCTTCGTCAGGTGTGAGATTGCTGAAGTTTCTTCTTCATCCCACAATTATAAACACCGCACGTTTGTACAAGAAAAAAAAAACATTTGACTATTGACTGTTCGGAGACTTTATGGAAGCGAGCAGTATTTACTCTGAAGTTTGTTTACAGACTGCACGGTGTATTAAGTGTTACCAGAGTAAAATTATCAGTTCCATACAGCGCATGCGAAGTTTCTACTTCTAGGATCATGATGATGGAACTGGTTTGCAACTGCTTACCGTTAGACGTCTGTTTGTATCAGCCGCTGCTTTTGTCATTTTTGCTTCACTTTTGAATCTTTTTAGTTTGGATGCCTATCAGATTTAACAGGAACATTTGTTTGGGGTAGACCATTTCGGAGAAAACCTTTTATGTTGGTTTAAATTTTCTGCAGTTTTCACAGATATCGTTCTGAGATCGTTTCGGGATACAATACAATTGGAATCAAATTCAAAATTTATTCGCGAGGGATGATTGGACTCGACGTTTTGGATTTTAATTTGAAAATTAAAGAAGACACGCTATGGCTTTCAATCCAAAAATTAACAACTAATTTTATGTAATTTCTATGTTGCATGCATGATGGTAAAATAATAAATGTGTTTGCTCGTTTGCACGTATGTATATGTGTGATGCACGAACGTCGCACGTAAAATATTTAATTATGTAATTTATTATGTTAAATAAACAAAAAAAAAAAAACCTACGGCCAGCCATTGTTTTATTTCAGAAGATTGATGTGTTAGTAGTAATGCGAAATCTGTTGTGGTATGTACAAAACTATTTGGCTTTGATGTGGCACACTGAGTTATAGAAAATCTTTGGCTTTGTACAGCAAAGTTGTGTTTTTCTTATCACCATCCAAAACTTGTTCAGGCATTATCCAAGATACGAATTATGTTAAAACCTCATATCTCTATTTCTAAATACTATAAAAAGAACAGATTTCGCTGTTTGTCTCTTTCAGTTTCGCCGCTTACTTCTTCTTATACCACGCAACTGATTTTGATACGGTTTTAAGTAATATAATGAGAGCGCTCATTGAAGAAACTATTTATACAATTTGCACCCACGTTGGGGTGCAACCACGGGGTACCTACCCATCCCGTCGTAGTCAGGTATGAAAAAGAGAATCAGTGGCCTTAGTACGAGTTTTTAACGTTCTCGATCGCGTTAGCGTGAACGTCAATTCGCATAAAAAATCGAATACTCGCTGTCTGGTGTCAACAACAGTTAACTTTTATGTTAAGTACAGTTTGACCTAAGCGAACGTTTACGTTAGCGCGATCGATTACGTTAAAAATCTCGCACTAAGCCCTCAGAACAGTACTGCTGAAAAAAAAACTTAGCTACATTTTGTCGATTGTTTTCGACGAAATGTAGGTGAGTTTTTGTCTGTTTTAAGAGTTGATATTTGCATAAATTGCTTAATTGATTGTTATATGTGCATGCTGTGGTCTCCTATAACTGAAGGAGCACACGTAAAGTAACCACTTGTATCACTGAAACTGATGTTACAATTGTGTATCCTTTGTTGGAGATCCAAATAAATAAATAAATATATAATGCCTGAAAATGTATTGTACTGGGATTTAAAAAAGAACAAATGATAAGCCACTCTGTTCCAAAAACTTCAAGTGCTTTGACAACTGCCGCGAAGTTGCGTTCTGTAGAAAATTTCAAAGAAGTTCTTCTCACACAGTCTTATTTCTTCTTCTAGCATGTTCAAAACATCTTAGTGAGTTGGAACGACGACCTGAAAGGCTGTTCCCTGGTATTCTACCGCGCCGTGGGACCTATCAACCAGGCTGCGATCTTCGGGAAGCCCTCGCCTCTGAGGAAGGATGACCCGAGGGTTAGGCAGCTGCCTTTCCCTACCCGGAAGCCTACCTTCAAGGAGGTGAAGAGAGTGTTCCAGACTCTCGCCAGTATTGAAGTTTATGGTGAGTTGATGAAACGTTTATAGTGAAATACTGAAACTGAACTTAAGATAGTTTACGTGAAGTTCGTAGAACTTATTCAGTACTTTCCTACTAGAGATTTAAATAATTTTGATGTAAAAATAAAAAAGATGGTAATTATAAAAATAGTTGGTGGAAGCTCCGAGTTCATCTAAGGCGGTGAACGTACCAGCCAACCTTTGACTTAGTTTTTTTTTTTCTGAAATCGATCGTGCCGTTTTTAAGTTTTAGTGAAACTATATAATAGCAATTGATTTTGATTTTTATATATCCTACTAGCTGCTGCCCGCGACTTCGTCCCCGTGGAATCCCCGATTTTAAAACATTCTTTATCGCTGCTCCGCTCCTATTGGCTTAAGCGTGATGATATATAGCCTAAAGCCTTCCTCGATAAATGGTCTATTCAACCCAAAAAGAATTTTTCAATTCGAACGAGTAGTTCCTGAGATTAGCGCGTTCAAACAAACAAACAAACAAATTCTTCAGCTTTATAATATTAGTATAGATAGATAATAAATAATTAAACACGAATTTTTTTACGTGTACCGTGACAAAAATATTGTAATCCGCAGATACGTTGCAAGACTTCCAAAAGGCACTGCTGACGGTGACGGGCAGTAAGGCGCCCTTAAATACGAGCTCTGACATCAGTATTGCTGAGCGCGCTAAGAAGGCGCAGAAACCACCGCCCAAAGTCCAACACGACAGGGCTAAATCAAGGTACGAGTTCAATGTGTTTTTGACCCGACTGCACCAGAAGGTGGGTTATGTTTTTTATAGGGTTGAAACACAATTCCATTTCATTGGGTTAAAATTCATTCGAGAATGGATAGTTGCTTGTAAGTCTAAATTGGGAACGTGCAGGGACTATAGGTCAGTACAGTAGTGTTAATATCCTCGAAACGTTAACATATAACTAGATTTATTTTTCCTTAGTTATTTTCACGTTAAAGTATTGCATTTGCAAGACTAGATGGCATGTTGCAGAATTTGTTCGAAAGTTATCGCGGCCCTTGAGCACAGCGGACATTAGGATGAACACGGGTAAGTGAGTAAGAGTCTGACACTCCCTTCCGCTCCGCCTAGAGCGGGAGAAGCCATTTGATCCCATTCGTAATAAATAGCTAGATGGCACTCTTTACGCCGTGCACGTTCCCTATAGACACACAACGAACACCCACACACACATAACACACGAACGAAGCATAACAAACACACACACACACATTCGAAGTCGCTATGTGCCTCAGTCTGTTTCTCCGCCTACTTCTTCCAGACCACGCAACTGATTTTGTCACAGTTTTCACTAACAGAAGGAGAGATGAAGGAGGAAGGTTTTTGTATATAATTTTCACTCGTGTGATAAGTCCAGATATAAGGAACGTGCACAGAGTAAACTATGCCATCTAGTGTTGCAAATCTGAAACTTTAACGTTGTTAATATTTGACCTGTGCTGCCACCTAAACATCCTATGCCCTCCGTTTAGGGGAACGTGCACGAAGTAAACTCTGCCATCTAGCGTTACAAATTTGAAACTTATAAGTTAAATATACTTGACATTGACGCGTCTGTGCTGCCACCTATAGTTTCTGCACGTTCCCTATTACTTTTGTCACAGATAATATAATACTACAGTACAGATACCCAATCCCATACAAAGAAATGACACCTCCCTAAGTCTTACTATTGAACTAACTATATTATTTTCTTAATTTTTACGACAGATGGTAGCATCAGCGGCTCACTGATTTCCAGAGACTGTAGTTTTACAACGCCATCTAGGAGACAGCCTAGATACTAGGTGTCATCGATGCGGTGAAATCAATACTACTAGATGGCGTCGTTTTTCAATTATTGTTTCTCTACATCTCTCTCCAATCGAGTATGACATCGCACCGTTCGTTCTATCTAGGACAAATACAACAATACAACAAAAATTATCTTCGAGTTGGTTGTCGTACTTAATAGTTTAATTTTTGTGTTTAAGCTAGCAATTTTCAGCTTAAGTAGAAGACGGTGTGTTTCCAAAGCAAGAATAGGTAGGTATATAAATATAGGTACCTATCTTCGTGCAGTTGTTAATGCGTTTATTTGGTTTATTCCATTGACATAGAAAAGTATGGACCGGAAGAACCTACAAAAAAGGGTGCACCTATAAATACCAAATGGCTGCCATTGCTAGGGATGTATCAATAAAGGGACATAGGTGTTACTATAACGAGTATCGATATTAAATACGAGTTTTACTAGTTATCACGTTTGGATCATACCTAATCTAATATTATGTAGGTACTTACTTAAAGTCCATTGTAATTGTAACAGAAAAAGATGAGTACCTAGGTTATCTTACCTTCTGTTATCTATATAAATAAATAAAACTTAAGTGTTTGTTATAAGGTATAAGTCTGAATAAGACGCAGGAGTATTTATGTTAATGTTCAGCAGCGGAACTAGTTTCGGAGACTATTAGGTACGGCAAGTCGGCACCGGTACAACAGTATTCCATTATGATATATGTTTGTAAATAAACGAATGAATTAACAAATAATAAAAAGGCCTGTTACATGGAAATTAACCCAAATATCAATACTTTAGCCATAAATTCATGATCGCGTTACAATAGTATCATCGAATGTGTATTATTGTGAGTATTAATGCATGAAAACCGGCAATGAAGAATGTTACTAGATATGCCAAATCGCTTGAAATTTTTTCTCAGTAAAGCCTGTATGTATACAAATACACTGTTGTAGTCAAAAATACCTAGTAGTTTTGATTTTATAGGCATTCAAAGTTTAGAAAAATATCGAGTCCCGCTAACAGTCACGTGACGCCTATGACGTCATGTTACAACGCGCCTCGCGGGCCGCGGGCCGCTTCGTATCAAGTGGCCAGCGGTTATAGTAGGGGTAATAGCTTGCGCTTGTTGCGCAGTATTTTGTTGTGTTTTTATGCGCGTATAACGTTAATAGTCTAATAATAGTAAATATTATTCGATTAATAAAATGGATGAAGGATTCAAAATATTCCTCACATATATGAAGTATTTTTTGTATTACCAAATATTGTAAAACATTGGTTTGAAAAGAGTAACTATGGAGTTTCTTGTCCGTTCTTCTCCATAAGAATCTACCTTTGCGAATGGACGCTAGAGTCACTTAATTTATGATATTTTTTATTGATGACGTTCAAAAGTGCCGTTAATGGCCTAATTGAAATAAACTTTTTGAGTTTGAGTTTGAAAAAGGGCAATCGGATAATCTACCTAAAATACCTAGATGGATTAATGGTTGCGCATTATTTATCAACAAATAGTGATTCCGTTGGCGCCGAAATGCGAGGAATAAAAATGCAAAAGTACCTAAGTAAACTTTCCTTGCTACTATTTATACTTAATAGTTTATCTATTCTAAATTGTTTTATCAAAACAAAATACCCAACTAATATAATGGAAGAATGCAACTCAAATAGTAGAAGTACCTACCTACCATTAAATTTTTACGTTAAACAAATATGTATTATAGTTTTGTAGCTATAGGTAGGTATGTATGTATATATAGGTAGGTACCGCTCTTCTTAGTAAATTTAAATTAATACATAGGTACATTGATTTATTGCAAACTGGCTTCCGCCAGCAGCTTTGCCCCCGTTTCCCTTGGGAACTGTACATTTTCCCAGGATTCAAAGTATTCCAGACTTTGTCCAGATCCGTTCAGTAGTTTTTGCGTGAAAGATCACGAACTTTCGCATTTATAATATTAGTAGGAAGTAGGATGGTACTTAGGATGTAGATGTAGTGGATTGAACGTTACAGATGTAGGTAGGTACTAAACCTTTTTTATTTGTATTTTTTTTTAATAAAAAAATACGTAAGGCCATTTATTTTTACTTACAGCTATGGCGATGATTCTATTTTATATTCAAGTAAAAAGAGTAGGTGATGTATGTATGGTTAAATGTAGAATCACTCCACCAGAACACGGCGTACCTACGTACCACACCTTATCATTGCAGTTTAGAATGCAATGAAAAGGACCAAGAAGTTTTAAATGTAACCTGCGAAGATTGTGCCGCCAGCAGAGATGGCTGTAAACATAATATAGCATTTTTAATATGACTAGGGACATTGTCAAAGCGAGGAGAAAAAACAACTTTTCCGGCGAATTGGTAGTTGTATTTTTACAGTTAGACACAACACATTATTTCCTAGTATTTGGATTCGACATTTAAAAAAATATTTAGGTATAATATCGACGGTACAGGCGCGCGACCGCGAGCGGACCGAGTGAGCCAGACTGAGCGTGTTGTGCGATGACGTCACACCGTCACCGGCCGGCAGCCCGCGCGTCGCGCGTCGTTGAGTTACAACTTGTTTTACTTCTAAATCGGGAGCTAATTGACATATCGAAATAATTCTTTCACTAGCATTTTTTATTTTTGACAGGGAATATGATTCAAGATTCAAGATTCAAAGCATTTATTTCAATTAAACCTTTTACAGGCACTTTTGAATTGTCAAGTCGAAAGAGGTGAAGCTATCTGCACGTTCCAAAGCGTAGATCTCTATGGGGAAGAACGTGCAAGAAACTCCACGGACACTCTTTTAAATCATGTTCTGTATTACATAACTTTGGTTACATCCTTGGTGCTTCTATGTGTGAGGACAATGCAAAGAAAAAAAAAAGGAAACTATAAAACAATTCAAAGTATTAAAGATTAAAACAAGTCAGTGGCAGTTAAGAGGTGACCAGTCTCAACCGACGGCGCCCGTTCACGAACATGACGCGTGTATCGGCACCATTTAGCTCAACCATTTTGAAGGGAACCGAATGATCCGACACACGCGCCACCATCAGCGAGACATTTGAGCGAGCATGACATACTCTCAACTGCCATTTTAGTTCAAGTCACAAAGTAAACTATAACCTGTAAATGGCTCCATGGTACTCACATTTACAATATTTGAAAATAAACTGCTTCTACATTATACAAAACTATGGTTCACAATGACCAAGCAAATACAAGTAAAAAAGAGAAATTATTTATTCCCATTATTAGAAATTAATTATTTATATAAAATTATAAAAAAAAGAATAAATAAATGAGACAAAAAAAGGGCGAGCATCTCTTCCAAATAAAAAATCCTAACTTGTTTACCCAAGTGGTTGAGTCTGTGGAGCAGGACCGGCATTTAGCCAAGCATTTTTATCAAGGATATAATCTTCCAGTTTATAATATGCTTGCCTACATAGTGTGCGTTTTATGCATGTTTTAAATTTTCTCTCATTTAATTGAAGGATATCGACTGGTATTTTGTTATAAAATTTTACGCAATACCCCATAAAAGAAGTGTGTACTTTAGCCAATCTAAACCTAGGTTGATCTAATTTGTTTCTATTTCTAGTATTATGGAGTGCTAATAATCAAAATTAGTTAACATTCTTCATTAACCTGTGCAAAGACAATTGCGATTGATTTTGATTATTTCATGCACCACATTTCACAATACAACACACAGGCATGTTGAGCTTCTGTTTTCCAATATTTACATGTAGTTTTAAAAGTAAAAACCTCGTACCTAATTTTCTCGCAAATCTCAATAATACAAAAAATTAACAAATGTCACTACGTCACGATAAAATGTTGCCATAATTAGCAACAACTTAAAATATAGTTGTCTCTTTTATTAAATAAGATTATCTCACTAGAAAGAATAAGACATAACGATATTTCAAGTTCTGAATCATATTTCACTCATATTTGTATACCTACCTAAGCAAATGTTAGAATAACGCAGCATCTCCATGTTTCTCTTATCTCAATGGTTTATTCCTATACGCCCTTCGTTAACTTACTAAAGTCGAATAGGTCGCTATGGCAAATTTTACAATAAGTAGGTACCTACTTATTCATGTTTTTAAATTTTATTATCTACTCTACTCAAATCAATGTTCATCTGTCTAACCTTTTCCGAACTATATATATTTGCACCGGATTCAGTTGAATACCAGTATTTTACCTCCGACCTGATGAGATCTTCACGTCACCCATCCACAGACAGACCTCGGCAAGCGTTTAACCTTGAAGATCGACCCGTGCGGCTATTATATTTTAGCCACGAGCTCCTCAATCTACTCAAATCAATCAAAATTATAAAATTTCTTGTAATTTAGCGGTAATGTTACTGCGGCCAGTGCTGCGGCATGGAAATTAAATGAAATAGGTACCTAACTATACCCCATTCACGATAAGATTAGACTTTGAAATACATCTTTTTTACAGTCCGTTCAACCGTTTTTGCTTTAATGCCATCCTTATGCCTACGGAATAGAAGTAAAAATCGGTTGAACGGACTGTAAACAATTTTGTTCCAATGTCTAATCTTATTGTGAATGGAGTATAGGTAGGTAATAGGAGAGGAGGAAACAATACAAGTAGCTACTTGTATAATATTTTTATAAAAATAATTTAATACTCCAAGCAAGTACCTAGGTTCCTAGGTACATAATAAAACTTATAGGTATAATGTTACAAAGTGACCAGTAGGTAGATAGTAGGTATATACTTACCTACGCCAAATTTTGTTTCATGGACATAAAAAAATTGAGAGGTGTCAAGGGACACCCGGAAGGAGCGAAGTTCTTGTCTTGAAAAATCGTAGGTACTTACGCATCTGAATGATGATTTAAAGTTTTAGGTAAGTAGGTACCTACCTAATTGATCAGTCCCACTAAATTCATCTGATCTCTCTGCAGTTATGTTTTGTACAATTGTATTTTGTAATTTCTTTCTCTCACGATATTCTCTACATCTTTGTGCATTTGTCTTTTTCCTTGATGTTAAAGTTTGTACCTAAGTAGTCGATGCTTTAGTATGAAATAAAAAATTGTACATGTACATACAGACACACACAGACACACACATAAATATATCAAACATAACTGCTTAACATACCCATCCAAATCGTGACCTCACTAACAGCTGCTTAACTCCACCCATACTTTTCGCAACCTTGCCAACAGTTGCTTCACACACCCATCCAAATCGTGACCTCACTAACAGCTGCTTAACTCCACCCATCCTTTTCGCAACCTTGCCAACAGTTGCTTAACACACCCATCCAAATCGTGACACAAAAATACAAACATCCGAATTGAGAACCTCCTCCTTTTTTAGAAGTCGGTTAAAAAGTGTCGTTACAACTTTTCGTATGATTTTTTTCCGTCTAGCCCCCTTTCACAACGCGCGATAAGGAACTTCGTTCCAATAAACAAACTATCGGAAACCTGTGTCTCCTATTTGCCCTACCACACGGCAACTACCTACTACTACACACCGCGTAGGTACACGCCTGCATTACTTAAATCAAAACATAGGTACCTAGGTACTATAATACACAATCAATTATTCTAAAACGAGTTAAATAAAATCCGAAGTCTTTACTAGCTTAGAAAACTGGACAGGCTCTTGCACATATATAGGTATATGTATATGTACGACATATATATAATATATGTGTGCGAGACTCTTTGTCCAGTTTCCAGGTTCTAAGTATAATAGTCATAGAGAGGTGTCTTTTCTAAAAATACGTAAAGAAAACAAAAAATATTGGACTTAGAGAAAATAACTTTGAAACTGAGCAAGTAATAACAGTCAACAAAGACAATAACAAGCCGCTCAGATCCAATTGATACAACGGGGCTAAGGCGGATTCACGCGGCTTAATTCTCTATTTGTATTAGCAATAAGGCACAATATCGTGTTTCATTTCACTCAGTGTTCCGACGGACATGACGGAAATAGAATTGACATTGAAAGATAGAAAAGCTACCTACTTTTAAAGTTTCTATTGTATTAAAAGTTTTATTGTTTCGGGATCTGATAATTATGTACCAAAAACATATTAACATTTATTTTTTCAATTATCGTTTTTATATGTAACATACAAGATTTAAGAAAAAAAAATGTTATTTGATTTACCTTAAAATGAAACAACTGAACGTTTATTTAGTAGGTAACGATTGTAGCTCGAGACACTTTAGGTAGTGACAAGAAAATTTGAGTAAAGCGCCATCTACTGCAAAGAGTTCTAAATAAACAGCATGACAGTCTTCTACTTTCAACTACTTCTAAAGTTCGAATTGAAGTAAAAGGCTTAATTTATAGTTTTTGTTGAAAGTACGTGATTTATGAGTGTAAATAGCTAAATCAACATTAAACAAGGAAGTTTTGATTTTTACTTAGCTTACTTCAGCCAAAATCGATCGTATAACGCTTTTTAGTGATTGTTAATTTCATTACTGTTACCTATGCTGCCATCTATGATTTATTTTTACTAACTAATTATACTTTGTTCGAGTTGAGACCCCATGCTTTTGTTATTATTATTCGATTACTACAACATCTATACTAATATTATAAAGCTGAAGAGTTTGTTTGTTTGTTTGTTTGTTTGAACGCGCTAATCTCAGGAACTACTGGTTCGAATTGAAAAATTCTTTTTGGGTTGAATAGACCATTTATCGAGGAAGGCTTTAGGCTATATATCATCACGCTTAAGAAAATAGAAGCGGAGCAGCGATAAATAATGTTTTAAGATCGGGGATTCCACGGGGACGAAGTCGCGGGCAGCAGCTAGTTTTAAATAACATTCCAGAGAACGAGTCCCCCGCGAGTTACCTACACAAGTGACCTCAAGCGAGGACGAAGGGCCCTGTTACATCGACTCCGAGACTCCTCCAGACTGGATCAAAACCTTATCAGAACAGAGTAGCAACGGGGTCATCACCAACTCGAGAAAGGACCTCCTCAATGACTGCGCCGTGTCCAGCTGCGTCTTAACCGACAGCGAGACGGAAACCGTAGACAAGAAGGAGACGAAGAAAAAAAAGAAACCTAGTAAAAAGGTTGACAAAGTGGAAGAGAAGACGCAGGTGACAGCTGTCAAAAAGGGGCCCGCGAAAATTCCTGCTAGTGTTAAAAAGGTTTGTTTATTTTTTTTTTGCCGCTTGTAACACGTGGATTAATTAGGAGAACTGGATGATCTAGAGTGCATTGTTTAGTAAAAAATATTTTATGTTAGGTTCATGTTCACTTTTTATGTTCTGATCTAACCTAACCTAACGAATAACAGTAAGTCGCAAAGAATTTGGACTAAAAATAAATTGGTCATATTTAAATACCTATACATATTTTATGTATAATCATAACCAGGCAAAGTTCAAATTACTGCCTCACATTTTAAACCTGTTTTTTTACGAAATACATAGTATCAATATAAGAAGAACCTCAATAAGTTTTCACAAGTTTGCAGTCATGTTCCTAATATATGATAAATTCGCACCAAGCGTTTTCAATCATCTTTTATAATGCGCATAGCAAAGGAGTGGAACTCTCTGCCTGCGTCTGTGTTTCCGAACGCATTCAATCCTAATCTCTTCAAAGTTAGAGTGAACAGGCTTCTTCTGGGTAAGCTCATTCCATCGTAGACTTTGTCTCTGTCACCTGTGACCTAGACTAGAGTCAAGAGCAAATCCATTTCACAATAAAAAAAAAGATAAAAAAATACTGTTACGAGCTTCGGGTTCGTTACAATAAAATCAGCCGATTAAATAACCAAATATGACACTTTAATTTACACCACACTAATTACACTATAAACTCACTAATCACACTATAAACTCACTAATCACAAAACACAATCGCACTATTAATCACTTGAGTTCGCAGTCGAAGATCGCTCTCGAAGTTATCACTTGTATCGCAAATCCAATACTGACTCGGTCGGCACATGTCTGGCCGGCCTTATATAGGGCGCCGAGTAGTTCCAGAAAGTTCGCGTACATATGGGTCGCGACCGACTAAGGTCCGAGAATCCTAGAATGTTCTAGCATAGAAAAATCTCGAAGGTTCCTGGCTTTATTAATTCTGCTACTCGATACTAGATGGCGCTAGTGGTACCGAATGCCGCTATCATCCTTACTTAATTGTGGCGCGCAACAATACCTATAACTTTTTACCAATGTCTTATCACCAGATGTGGAGAAGCATCTCTGACAAAGACAATGTGACCCTGGAGCCCATTCTGGAAGCGTGGGAGGGCGACATCCAAGCCGCCTGCAACACACAGGACCCCATCGACGGTAACACGGCGCTGCACAAAGCTGCCATCGCCGCCAAGCCCGAGATGGTCACGTAAGTTTACTTGCTTATTAGATACTAGCAGCGCCATGCGGTTTCACCATAGTTCCAGTTCCCGTGGGAATATGGGGATAAAATATAGCCTATGTCATGGATAGTAGTGTAGCTTCCCAACTGAAAGTATTTTTCAAATCGGTTCAGTGATTTCGGAGCCTATTCAATACAAACAAACAGTCAAATCTTTCTTCTTTATAATATTAGTATGGATGGACCAACTAGCAGGCGAGCTCTGGCTGGGGGCTTAAATTCATTTGAGGCCACCACAGGGAAGTCCGGTTGAGCAGTAACCAGCCGAGCGAGTTATGAGTGGCTCACTATATAACAACCAGGCTATGTACGGAAAGATAAGATTTATAGAGTTATGCAGAATAGAGTGTAAATTACCGCAACCTCTATTGGAAAAAGTAAATCTTCCGACCAGATTGGAGACTTGCCCGGTTGTTGCTATCGATCTATTGTGTATGTCTTAGTAGCCGGATAATCTTGCTTTCGCGATGTAGGATTTGTGTGTAGATGGCGTCATATATTTATGTCATTACTAGCTGACCCAGCAAACGTTGTTTTGCCATATATAAAAAAATGAAAAAAGATTTTCCCGCTTTTCTGTTGAAATTTTTCCTGAATTTTCTTTGCTATAAACCTCACGGAGCCCGAGACCTTTCCAACGAATGCAAAACCGTGGAAATCGGTTCGTGCGTTCTGGAGTTATAGCGTCAGGAAGGAAAACCCGACTTATTTTTATTGATGTCATTATTATTGACCTCATCACGGCGCGTACAGTCAGATCCTGTCAGCGGGCGGCGACCCGTGCATCAAGAACCACGTGCAGCAGACACCCTACGCGGCCACGCCGCACCCTGACACCAGGATCGCCTTCCGCATGTTCCAGGCGCAGCATCCCGACAAATACAACTATGCCAAGGTATGACTTATAAAACACTAGCGACCCGTGCGTTGGCTTAGCACGGGGAAAATTAGATTCCTACAGTACCCGAACCCGTCCGAACCGCCCCGAACAGCCCCGAACGTTGGCTTCTCGTAAGAAAAAATCTTGAACTAGTGCAAATTATGTATCTGCAATAGCGGGCCCGACAGCCATCCTGCCCAAATGTTGAATTTTTGTAAGAAAAAAATCTAGAACTCGATTGCAGCGCCACCTACCAGGTCCAATTGTAAATCTATTCTTTTTTTTTTTTACAAAAAATACAACTTTCGAGTAAAACAACGTCTGTTGGGACCGCTAATAGGTGTATCGCCATCTTGGAGCCCGTTATGGTGCTTAGAAAACCCCGAAATTGACACCCACAACGAATACCTATTTTTTTTTCAGAGCTGTTTGATTTTAATTTCGAGCCTATTATCGTTCTCAACGACCGCGAAAACCAGCTATTAAATTGGTTTAATGATATCACACGACTAGTATGTATTTATTTATTATATATTTACTATGTAAAATTCTGATATGGTACATATGCTAACTTAATGCAACAAGGCATTCTCTACCAGTCTCCCTTTGGGTTTAAGAGTAGTAGGTATATAATAAATCAAAATAATTAATTATGTGTTCAATTGCATCACTTATTAAGTTATAAAACTTTAATAGTACATTATGATACAAGTGAGCTTAGTTGCTCATTATATACGAGGCTGTGGGTTGCAGCCCGAGCCGTAGGCGAGGGCGTTAATCAGCCGAGTGTCTAGTGAACAAGTTTGAGCAACTTACGGCCAAGATAATTCTATTATGCACTAGTGTGTAATATTATGCACGTGTGTATTATAGTTCGGTTTACGGCCCTAAAATGATGTAATAAGGTTCAATTTTCGAGAAAATGTGTTGAAAATAAAATTGCCTCTTCCAGTCGCAGATCCCGGGGCCGGTGACAGCGGAACAGCTGGAGCAGCAGAAAGAGAAGAAAGCTCAGCAGAAGAAGGCGAAGCGGCAGCGGGAGAAAGAAAAACAGGCAGACAAGTTCAAGGCGAACGCGTTCTTATTGCTCACTGATGAGAAAAAGGTAGAATTATACAAACATCGTTATGCACTTGTTTTTTAGGGTTCCGGGCGTATGTATGGTTAAAAATATTACCGCCCTTATCGCCAAACCTAACGTAATAAGCATAATCAGTATTTTAACGTTCCCACTGCTGGGACACAGGCCTCCTGTCTAGGAGAGGGAATGGGCCGTAATCCACCACGCAATCCAATAACTGGGTAACACAGTAATTCTTGACAAGACCGGTTTCAGTTTGTCTGACTTCTGAGAATCCGTGACGACTGCCAAATGACAGTCGAGATCAATAACTTAACGTGCTTTCCGAAGCACGGAGGAGTTTAGCTGTGTGAAGACGTCCATAGACTGTATCTCAAGCGTTACTTGGAGATCGATCCGTGCAGTTACCCTTAACCACTCTGCTCGACAAGATTTTGACATTTGACACACTAGCTGAGTCGACGGGGTGTTGCATGTTACGTCATGAATTTCAGAAATTATCTCAACTTTCAGCATCTTAATTAACTATGATAAATTTCTTTCTGCAGCAATTTTATACGATAAGTTATTGAGAAATATCTTAAATTACAACTTAAGATCGTTCAAATCACGTCAGTCCACTTAAAAATGCGTCTAAAATACGCATTACTACACCCTTCCAAAAGATAGCCGTCTTAGATTTGCTAAAATTATATATGTAAACAACCTTCTCGCTTGCTAAAAAGAGGCAAAACCGCAAAATCAAGACATATTCATTATATTTGCGGTCTTTGTTTGTCATTTTCTATACGCAAGTTAATTTAAAATACGGTTCAATTATGACAAAAAAATATTACTTTTCAACTTTGATGGCAGTGGTGTTCGAGGCTAAAAAACATGAAAATTATGAATTCCAGAAACCCAAACTCCACTTGAGGAGTAGTGGTTTGTTCATCATTTGGTTATTTGACGAATTCATCCATATTTCTAAAGAGATATGTAGCGGTAATAAAGTTTTTTGGTATCCAATGTCAAAGTTTCGCGCCAACTGTGTTTGTTTACGTTTTTATTTTACACAAAAATCACACACTCACATGTATGTAAATACTATTACAAATACACATATTATGATTCTAAATATCGTGAAGAACAAGAAAAAGCCCAGATCTAAATGCAATAAACGAACACAGATCCAATAACACGTAATATTCATTACCGCTAATTTATTTTTGTTTAAAATCGTCAGCCATTTTGTTTTTTTAATGCTAGGGTGTGGGAAAACGATTATTATAATCGATGGTTTTTTTATTTCGTTCGACTCGATAAATATAAATGAGCAATTATTGTAAATCGATTATTAAAAATTAGCGCAAAATATTTTATTTATCATAAAATCCAATAAGCATTTATAAAAACCATATTTGCGCTTTGTTAAGTAATTTAAATAGTTCTTTTTTTGGAAATCAACGAATAAAAGCAACTGAACAAATTAATCGGACCCGTGCGGATTGCGCCAAAATTTCTATTTTATTAAAAATTTAAATGCAGAACCAGAATGCTCTCGTGATTCAGAAATATTTATTATTTTCACATATTTTTTTATCTCTATATTGACTATGGTATGGTTAGGTAGTGGATCGGTTTGAACTTTGATATAATGCTATTTGAATTCGATATGCTATATAATGTGATAAGTTTACCTTATCTAAATATACTATATTATAGAATGTTTGTTGAAAGTATGTAGGTACCTATGTATGTAAGTAGGTACATATATACAGTGTGAAATCTTAATGGTTGTTTTCCCGCGGCAGGACGATTACCCATCAGTAGTACTATCGAAACACAAAGTTAAACTAAAAAAATAAATGTTTTTTTTTTCAAATCATTAAAAAAGTATTCATAAACTCGAAAGAGCGAGAAACAATAGTAGTGCACTAGACATAAAGTAGGTAGATACCTACATGAGACGCACGTACCGCCGCGTACCTACATATCGCGCGATGCACTACTGTTGGTTCAAGTCGCTTTCGTGTTTTGTTTATCACAATTGTTAAGAGCGTTCATCCGTAAAAACCACGCTGGAGTCAAAATTGATGATTTCCGACGGACAATAAAACGATAATCTATTTAATTCGTAGATAAGATATTGACGTCAAATTATTGAGGATTTCATAATCTAGTGCTTGGCTGAAAAATATTTTCAAATGATCGTAAAGTTTTCTCATTAGAATAGTTTTTACTCAATCCCTTTTTAAAACTAGCGGTCGATGGTCTACGCAAATGCCAGATAATAGTAAAACCATACACTACAAACTTATAGAAATATTACTATTAAAAAAACAATAACATTTACTAGTGCTTGGCTGAAAAAAAAACGTAATTATTGTAAGTTTTTATACAAGAAAAGTATACTCAAAAGTGTCATTTTAGCCACTTTTCGAGTTTTTAAACGTGTTATTTTAGGATGAAATCAAAGGTATTTTTGTTGTTTTTTTAGACCTAGTAAATGAAGACATTTACGATCTAAAACATGGTACATTTTTTTTTTAAATAACTTCTATATTAATTTTACTATAAATTATTTAGTACTACTATATAATCGATGCGGAATCGCACCAGCGCTCAGTGCCGGCCGAGGCCTTTCAGAGGTTGGACGTGTGTCGCTCCCGTTGCCGCGTGCTGCGTAAAATTGTATTATAGTTTGTCGAGTTTTTAGAGCGACTAGGACGAATTGATACTTTTTGTTTATTTTTTTTTTAACGAAACAAAACTTTGATGATTACATATTTTAAAGTAATGGAGTTCAAATCATTAAAGAAGATAACTCTTTTTATGTATGATTTCATTTTTTTTTCCGATAATTATGGGTAGCAATAGGCGCTATACGGGGCAAAAAGGAAAAGATACGGAAATTTGGCCAAGGCTAATGAAGCTAAAAAGTACGTTACCGAGGAACCACTTTTAATGTCGTAGCTGGTTATAGCCAATTCGCATTTTTCTTACACGGGGATTTTAATAACCGATAAAAAATAGAAGGTCACGTTCTTCAATATTAGGACATTAATAAAAAATATATATTTGTTACAAACATACAAATATTTCCTCTTTATAATATTACTGTAGATTGCAAAATAAAGCTTTGATGCTGACGGGGCCATTATTTTGGTGATACTGTAGATTTCACGACACTAATTATTATACGAAACAAGTTGCGCTGTACTGAAACTAGTTTTGTGATATTAATTATTTCTTCTTATTCTATTATTCTTTCTAAACCATACAAAAACTGCAAGTCAATGCGGGTATGTCACACGAGAATGATACCGAAGAATCACAGCTACCACAAGAGTTGATAAAGAATAGGAAATACTGGAATCGCAATCAGAAATAATAAATGTGACAAATGAATGCGATCTTTAGGTATAATTTTCCACTATTATTATTATTATTTATTTAAAAAAATACAATTCTTTCAATGTAATATGTGCAATTCTAAATTCGAACTGAGTAGTCACGATGAAACACAAAAAATAAACTAGGTAAATGTCAATGAAGGAATTGGCCTAACAAATTTGAATGAAGTTGTTACATCGATGGACTTACTGTTATGTCATTATTCACTTACTAGCTGCTGCCCGCGACTTCGTTCCCGTGGAATCCCCGATTTTAAAACATTCTTTATCGCTGCTCCGCTCCTATTGGCTTAAGCGTGATGATATATAGCCTAAAGCCTTCCTCGATAAATGGTCTATTCAACCCAAAAGAATTTTTCAATTCGAACCAGTAGTTCCTGAGATTAGCGCGTTCAAACAAACAAACAAACAAACAAACTCTTCAGCTTTATAATATTAGTATAGATAGTAAATGGCATGATAAAGTTGCTGAAATGTGGAAAAATTCCGCTGAAGAAAGTATGTTTGCATCAGCTCAGGAGGAAACAGCTGCTGCTCGATTACAAGGTGACACTCGTGACATTCCGATGATACCAGTGGAAGCAGACTGTTGATGGAGCAAACGCTCATATAAAAACCAGTATAATGCATTGTCCGTGTGTTGCAGCTATTATAGGACATCACACAGGAAAAGTTCTCTACATTGGGGTCCGGAATAAGTATTCTGGAATTTGTGCCCGCGCAAATAAAAAGAAACAACAGCCTGCTCCTCACAAATGTTCTAAAAATCACGTTCATCATCTAGTATGGAACCAACAATACTGGTAGAAGGATTCAAGTCCTCCGTAGAAACTCGGAAATTAAATATAATACATTGATTGCTGATGGTGATGCCAGCATATCCCGGCGTTCTAATTCAAAAAATTTAATGTACCAACCATCTCTTCCGCAATTGCAACGGAAAAAAATTATTGCTTAAAACTTATACATCTATCCCTCTGTCGGAGCGTAAATTGTTGACTTCTGAACTATTGATGAGAACAGCAGTAAGATTTTCGGTACGGTACTGGCAAACACAAACTTTAACCGAATCAGAAAAGAATATAAAAATACTGAGAGATATTCTGAATAGCGCCAAACACATCCTTGAAGATCAGAGTGAATGTGACTTGTGCTACTGCACCAAAGAGAGAAAAAAGAAACAAACCAAACTCTCGAAGCCAAAACATTGATGTTAAAACTGCAACGCAATGTCTGGCAGCTGGCTTATCTTTCTCGAAGTCTGCCCACGATTTTACCAAAAACCGTGCAGAGCAGTTCAACACCATAGTAGCAAAGGTGGGAAACGCATAATTCCCTAAAAGATTCATATTCCGTCCGTTGTCATGACGCTTGGTTAGTTTAAACACAGATAAACCTCAAACTACCCTTTATAAATGTGCCTACCAGAAAAGTCCAGGTCAATCCCTGAAACATTTAGAGCAAAACTGTTTTTCTATAAATCAAAATGTGATACGCAAAATACCTCGCTGAAAAATAAACTTTAGCACAGGGCTCCTGAAAAAAGTCAATTACGCAAATGCATGTCAAACGCCTGTCATGAACCCAGACAATTTCAAGCAGGCACATGTAGTTTTCCTTGAAAATTTAAAAACACTGACCTTAAAACGGCATTTCATTGAAAGGGATACAGTTCTTCAGGCTGTGAGTGCCTTGTGACTCGAGCTGAGAAGAAGTATTTTAACTGCTTCCAATTTTGCCAAAATTTGTAAGCAACCCCCGAATTTGAATTCAGCACTACTCGTTAAAACTATTTTATATGGATATTATTTTTATTTCATGGCGATAACGTAATTTTCAATGTTAAACATGACTGGTATTACCAAAATATTTCAAACAAAAATGTGTGTCTTTTTGCGGTGTACACTAGTCCTGAACTCCTGAATTTCCAATAAAAGGTGTAAAATTTTGTAAAGAATTTCAATTTTGTAAAGAAAAAATGATTCCTCGTTTAACAAAATTCTATTATGTATGCGTTCTTCCCGAAATAATTGATCCCAGAAATAGCCGATCAATGCAATTGAGGGAAACTATTTTATGATTTATTTATACAGCTTTTTTATCATAAATGATTTAGGTACTAAATATAACATGATAAATCTTTATTTAATTACCCACCTACTCATCCTAACCATAAAATGAAAAAAGCTATCAACAATCCACTAGAACTAATTACCAACACTTAAGTAGGTACAATTATTAATATTATTTTTCTCCAAAATAACTAGATTTCGTCTGTAGAGGATTTCATATATGAAAAGGTGTAAAGGCAAAATAATATTTCAAATATAATTATTTATTAATCATAAATCTACAAATCATCAGAATAACAATAATTTGTATTTAACTTCCAGTTTAATTTTTCTATAACAATACATTATTATTGCTCTAAAGCTAACGGATCAAAGTTATTTAGTCGAAGTACAAAGAGAGCGCACGCGGCTAGTCTACGCACACAGTTACCCACGCTTCTGTGTGAGTGAAATTTGCGAACTATTTACCTAAACCTGACGAGCTGCGCTAGGCATGAACGCTCTTAATCTGCCATTTATGGAGTCTAATATTTTTTTATATATAAATCGATTGTATTACCAATACAAACTCATTTCGCTTCGGGAAAACAACCATTAAAATTTCACACTGTATATTTATATATGTAGGTATTGTCGTTGTTACGTCTATTTCTTTGGAACGTCCGGTAGCCTAAGCGGCTGCATAGGTTTTTCAAATCAGGTATCATTCGATTAGTCATAAATGCCGAACTGTCATAGGCTATTCGAATTTTGAAAAAAAAAAAAAGTTTTTTTTTTCGAGACACACCTCATTCTGCCTAGCCTTTTTCTTTTCTATGTTGGGTTCGGCATCTAGTCTAACCGGATGTAGATGAATACAATTTTACATAGAGCTATTGCTTATAAGACCTCCACAATCTAGTAACTGATTAGAACATAGCATACCACTCTTGGCAATGTTGGGGTTACAGTTTGTGGCCTATCGACTGTCAAAGATGTCCGAATGACAGCCGGCATCAACGACATGCTTTCCAAGTCATGGTGGAAACTTAATCTGTATTAGATGGTCACCCATCCACTAGCCGATCTTGGCAAGCATAGCTTAACTTCGAAGTTCGATTTGTGCGAACATTATTATTTATTTATTAAATATGTGCATTAAAAAAGCTCTATAAAGCAAAGGACCACTCATGTCACACATACTCACGCATTTGAAACGATTCAGATGAAATTCGGTGGGTAATAATTATGAATTCCCGCAACCCAAACAAGATTCCGGCTCGCACTTTACCCGATTTTTTTTTCATGGATGTTGATCGCAGATTTGTGATTAGGATCCCTATAAACCATGAAAATAACACCCATAACAAAAAGCTAGAAAAATTTAGTCGGTGCCATTTTCACTTATAATACTTATTCAAATTTATTGAGATAGGTTATTTACCAAGTAGAATTTGGCCTTAATAACCTTTTTTAGAAGATAGTTTTAGAACCTTAATTTGAAAATATATTTTATAGGTAAGTATGTGTAATTTGAACCGCCCAAAATGCATTTTCCCGTGCCCTGCATGAACATATTAGATACTGGGCTGGACAAAATCGAAAAGTATTTTATAAAGCAATATTCAATTTTCATAACATTAAAAAAAATGCCGCTCTAGATAAAAAATATTTTTTAAATACCAGTGTCAATTTGTCTAGTCCTACTTATTATACATAAACTATAAGCTTGGTATTTCGTACGCAACCAGCTGAAAGTATCTAACATAAAACTCTCAGTAATTTAAAAGGAATAAAATATTTTTCATTCTTATTTTGAATAACAGACAATTCTGCGCAAATTAACCTTGGGTCCGATAATCTGTTGAGTAGATTTCTTTCTTTACTGTAGAAAATCCTATTTGAATTACATAAGAAAGCATAAATAATAATTATGATTAATGCTTATTGTATTTTATGTCTTAAACGTATTTTTTCCTAATATTTTAGTAACGAATTTAAATTAATCGATTAGGTTGAATTAAAAAATAAATCGATTCGCATAATCGTTTTGGTACACACTAACAATAAAAAAAACAATAAGAATGATGGTTGATGGCGATTATCACATTTATGCACTTCGATTTTATTTATGAAAATTAGTAAACTTGTAGGTTAAATATTAAAGAATTAATGGCGCTAAGATATGAGCACTTTATCTAATTGTTTTATTAACGCCCATACATGAGATTTTTTAAGTGGCTTTATCAAAAATGTAATTTTAAATTAGGATGTCGTATGACGTAACTCTGAGGTCCAATTGGTACTACAACCGAGCCGGCGGAGGTTTGCATGTCTAGTACCAATTGGTACTACTACCGAACTATACGGTTAAATGACGGTATTCTGTAAAATGTTAAATTATTTGTTTCACACTCCACAGAAAAAAGTTCCAGTACACGAACAACGATGCTTCTCATGCGGTGCTCAGCTTCCTAAAGTTCCCTTCGAGTACGACGACTGCAAGTTCTGCCAAGTGCCCTGCCTCCACGACCATAGAAAGATTAGGCCTCTAAACATGAGCGTGTAAGGCCTAGGCCGGAGTGAACGCGCGGTTACTAGGGCGGGTACAGGCACGGTTTGGTGTCGTGCGCTATTGTAGTGCGCAGTAGAAGCTAGACCAAATTCCACTACTACATATTATAATGAGGAAAGATTTGATTGATTTTTTGTTTGTTTGTTTGTTTGCATTGAATAGGCTCCGAAACCACTTAACTGATTTGAAATTTGAAAAATTATTTCATTGTTGGGAAGCTATAATATCGTATGTAAAATGTAAAATTGTGGTAACTACCGCGATCCCGTTTAGTTGCGTACCAAGCAGTGTCGGGGCCAAACGTTACTTTAAATTATTTGAAAAATTTACAAATTAAGCAAATGCCCGAGTTTACAGGCGATCCACTAACTATACTGCAACTGTTTACGACATATGGGAGTTCTGGCGGGAACTTCGAAAAAGCGCGTTATTAAAAGACAAAAACAGCTACAAACCCATATACAAATATATCAAAAATACTATAAAATCCATTTAAAATAAAGTGCAAATTCCAACCAAAGTACTGCAAAGCTACAAGTGAAGAAATGCAAATCAGTGCAACAAATAAAGACTTGACCTAAAGGTCCTTGTTACCATGTCAATAAATTAAAAAATAAATAAAAAAATTACGACATGTTTAAACTTCGTGCCCGCCTTAGCAACTGCGCAAGGCAATCAGAATCGCCCTGACCAGAGATCAGCGGGCGTACCATGAGGTGTTAAAACGTGAGTCTTCCGAGCGAGAAAGAGGGATAGAGTTATACACCCTATATAGCTCCATCCCTTTTTCTCGCTTGGAAGACTCACGTTTTAAGACGTCTTGGTACGCCCGCTGTACAGGCGCCGCATTATGGAGTTTTAACAAGGTTTTAATGCCATCCTGATTTTAGTTCGAGAGAGGGACGGAACATACACCATCCCTTTTTCGCATTGGAATAATGATGGCATTAAAACTTCATAATTCGGAACTGGGGTGTTTTATAACTGCTACTTACTAAGATAATATTGGGCTTTTGATAAGTTTTTACTAGGCGATCAGGAGTGCGTAAACGCATATCCAACTGTCCATGTATTGTTAAACTAAGCGATTGTGGAATGACTATCGTAATAAATAGTATTTGACTGCCTATTTTGGATTTTTAGTTTTAAATAATGGTGTTGCCATATTCAAGTTCCAGATGATATTTAGAAAATTTTGTAAAAAAAAAATGGTTGTCTGTAAAGTTGGTTTACGGACGATAGTTTAACGGGACAACGTCATAACAAAATATTGATGAAATGATCTTGCCTCTCGCTCGCTCGTGCAGCGCTCTCGCTCCGATCTTAACGTTACAATAAGTCATCCTTTTTCGTGCGTGCAGCCGGCGTTCATCGATTTATTAGACGTTGTCACGTCAAAAAAAATAAAGTTTTTCAACAATTACTAATTTGAAATTTTGTTGCAAACTGCATTGTGTTGCAATGCATTATAGAATATGAAATGAAACGTGTTTTTTAATTAATTTGTCGCCTAGTCAATACAAAATTGATCCAATATGTTTATCATTAGACAAATCCTGTTTTTTGTAATTTATTTACTGTACATTTTTATCGTAAGCGGACAAAATAAAATTTTGTTTTAATTTAGTATTTTTGATTTCTATTTACGTTTATAAAAGTACATTTTTTAAACTGTCTTGGTGTGCTTGCTGGAATGGGATTCTTGCGGTCGTAAATTCATTTTCTCTTTGACTTAGAGCATCCATTTGGAATATCAGAAATAAATACGTGTATCACGTAAAATGCTGAGTCATATGAGCTTAATAACTAGTTATATCGATATTGAAATCACGACTATTGTTTATGGATTGCATTCACGTTGCGCGCATGCGTGTGAGTCATTGTTCTAAGCTGCCGGCGCCGGCCTCTGTCGCCATGCTACAACCTGTCCATGAATTAAAATAGATACATACACCATTCACGTCCATATCTCGTCAAAAATATTGTTTATACTTGATTTAATTCAAGATATTTCAAATCATTTGTCAAAAAGGCCCAAAAAGTATGAATGCCAATGGAATTTGAACTTTGTTGTTCCAAAATTCGATATTAATTTCGAATTCTGAATTCAAATACAGTTTCTGAGTTTATAAGATATCGGCCCCTAGACCGGTGCTGGCCCGTCATAGTCACGTACAATTTGACTGATCGTGACGGCGATCTGTCTAGCCTTTCCCTATGTTAGGGTCGAACCGTTTGTAGCTGAATACCAGTATTTTAATAGGAGTGATTGCCTACCTTACCTCCACAACCCAGTAACTGATTAATCCGGTATCCATTGGCAAGTTACAGATAAAGCGATGCAATCAAAGTAAACCAAAACGACGAAATGTTTTTAGTGTGTGGCGAAACGGTGTAGCTACATGTATGTAATGATTATATATTAATATTAATGACTTTTCCTGAAAGATGCACAATTGATGTAATTTACCCGCGACTGAGAATCATTGTGCATATAGTTTTAGTAATAGTCGCCATTTTAGTATTACCATTAAGTTATCAGTCTACAGTATTTGGGGCTGTGTTAATTAATTTAATAGTTTTTTCAACTAAATTCGCGGCTAAAAACTAAGTGAACTTTTAAGCTGATAAAATGGGCATAAAGGTTCATGCACACAAGATCCGTCTCCATCAAACTGTCAGCCAGTCACGTCAGGACCGCATAACACTCATGCAAATTCAGTTCTTACGTTGACATCGGCGACTCAACGGTGACATAACTCATATGTGTGTACGTGTATGAACCTTTCGCTTCATTCTACCAGTGTTTGCCTTGTAGGATAATAAAGAGGTTGTCTACATGCCTACAACCATAGAGACTGCAGAACGTTACAAGACGAAAGCCGTCGAGCAACTGAGAGAGCGAGATGCGAACCGCTCCGCCCACAGGCATGCTATTGGGTAGCCCGCACCAGCACAACCCGCGTGCATGCTTGTAAAATATGGCTTGTGTTCGAACACCTTTATGCTACTAAACAACTAAACGCACAATATATTGACCAAATGTTCTTGTATTGGCAAAGCGCTAGACTACTGTTAAGCCGCGCACTGTGTATCCACCGCGTCCAATAATACAGCCATTTTCTACTTGGCGTAGGTAACACATTGTGACCGTGTGGGCGTGTGGCGTTATTTTGATCTAAGTACGAACTGATCACTGGATTTATTACTTATTTACTTACTGGATTTATTATTTATTTACTGGATTACTTACTTATAAACTATCTATAAATTATGAACTGGACATTTCTCAATTTATTTAAATCTAATGGATTTAACAATAATCTGGTGTTATTACATCGAACTATCGATGAAATTGATCGAGGTTAGTCAATTGTTATGGTAGCTTTTGGTGTAGTAGGAGTTGTCGTTGGTTATCGACTAATTCATTCTACCATCGATCGGCGATCGATCGATTGGTAACACCCTTACCCCTTTTTGATGGATGAGAAATCATCAAATGACTTCTCCTGCTCTGCGCGGAGCGAAAGGGAGTGTCAGACTTTTATCGACTAAAACCCATCCGTGTTCCTCCTAATGCCCTTTGCGTTCCAGGGCCGCACTTTGCAACATGGCAACCCCTTACCACCTTGCTTTTATACACGTGAATAATATCACGAATTTCAGTTCAGAACAGGTTCATTTGTTGAAGTTGATGGTATGATATGAATATGAAATATTCAAATCATACATCTCATGGAAGAACCATGACTGAAATGCCATTTATAATGGCGATTTAGTGATATACTTATTGTAAAATCAACTTTATATAAAAAATGTGCTAGTCCAAAATAATACTTACCTATTTTAATTTTAGGATAAGTTGGTAGGACGGTATTAAAAGAATCAATGTCAAGTAATTTGAAAAGAAAGTCTAAATTTTTTGCCTTTAATCAAACATTTAAGGAAAAAAAAATACCGTAAATTTAATATTAGGTATATATCTCCTTACTAGAATTTCTACATGGATGTCTTTTTATAAACAAATATTTAAGTTTATATCATAGAAGTCGGAAGTACGGCCACGTTTTTTAACTCGATGTTTGTAATTTTACTCCGCTTTTACACTGAAATAAACGACTTCTTCTAATAAAATTGTTTTATTGTAAATTAGCTACATCCATCGGGCATAAGTGGTACACACCAGCAGTGACGGATTAAGACTTCTTGATGCCCTAAGCAATCCACGCCTGTGGGCCCCCCTATCCGTATGTCAACTAGAATGCTCTTTAAACCTTTACCGCCTAAAACATGACTTAGGTACTTACTAACTGTCAAATTAATTGTATTAACTATGCATAGAAGTCGGCCGGCACAATTACACAAAAAAAAAATTGACACAGATTTGCGGGGCGCCAGGCGGAGATCCGCGGGTAAGGGGTGGTTTGTAATTGGCTGATCGCGATTCTGGTGCATTCGAATTGCCGAATGCACTAGCAGGCAGCGAAAGGGCAAGCGGGAGCGGGGTTATGACTCTAGGTCGGACTCTATATCAACTTAAAACACGCAAATTAGTCCTAGAATTTTTTTTTCATCTGGTTTTTGGTAACATGAGAGTGAGACGTGATGCCCTAAGGACGGATTCTTTTTGTGCTTCTTCTAGTGCCCCCCCAGACGTGATGCCCTAGGCAATTGCTTAATTTGATTAAGGGTTAATCCGTCACTGCACACCAGTACACCACTTAGTTGCATATAAGTGTGTTTGTCACCCCGCAAAAGTGTCACCCGGAATTGCTCCCCCCTGTTACGCCTCTGTTATTTGGTGCTTCAGACGCGAAAACGTTGGTACCAACAGTGACATCTTCCAGCATAAACATGATATACCATGATAGCTTCATCAGTAGCCTTTGTGTAACTCACAGATATAATAAAGAAGGTGTAACTACTAATTACCTACCTAATCGAAGTATGCAAAGTCCGATTGATAACGATAGGCTGACTTGTCTGTTTGAATGCACATATTCTATGAGTATGTTCCCAAGTTTAAAGCACACTTTATCAGTTTACATTTGCATTTAGCCGATTGTTTCGTTTCTTCTTTTCGAATGACTCATTGGTTATTTCTTCGTTATCTGATATCGCCTTCCGAATATAAAGTTATTTCTTAGTAAAAAAAGTTTTTTTATTTTTCGGTTTACGGTGCTGTCCCTCAGCGAAATTGACGTTATTTCCATAATGAGTACTTGCGTTATTTACCGTTGTGGAGTTACTTTGTGTGCCTTAATTGAAGTCTTTGCTTTGGGATTAACATCCTTCCTACATTAAGCGAAAAAGTCTCGGGAATGGATGATTTGTTTATGCTTTTTTCCATTTTAGATTAAATATAGTGCTGTTTTTATGTATATCATATGTAGTGTGCATTGCGAATTTCATAGTGGACAAAAACATCTAACAAACATCTAAATAACATCTTTGCCCTGGCGGCCGAACGTTCAAGTTTACGTATGTTTTTGCTCTTTGCTAAAATACTAAAATAATTCAAATCTGGACTCATATCGCAAACAAAAGTGCACACAGTGATTGACTATTCCACTTGAAAGTGTAATTTTGTCTAAAAATTGTAATAAGTGCTAATTTGGAATCCTTTTTTGGTGTAAACCAGTGTTAACCGTTTGAAATTTTAAATCTGGACAAGTCAAACGGTGAGTGAGTGACAAAACATTTTACGCACAGTGCATGCGACCGTCGCGGTTACGCGGACCGAATAAGTGTCATATCTGCGCGCGGCTACGCCCAGTGACGTATACAAGCACTCGCACCAAAGACTAAGTAACGAAGACGGCGCATTACTTCCTACCTAATTCACACTGCCTCAGGGAGGACGTTTTTGGTTTCCACTATTTATTTTTTCGCCTGCTTTTACATTATTAATCTCCAGTTCTGTACAACGTAAGTTGCCCCGCTCATTTGATTCACGCGTGACTTGGATATGCATAGGTTGCATCATACACCGCCTACATCCCCGAAAATGGGGGAACCAGGACAATCGCAATCTGTTCCTGACATAGCATCGGCTTCTAGTTGCAAGGAGCCTGATGATAATATTACATTCAGGGGCAAGCGGCCACGCATCGACGACTCGCCCAACAACCCCGCTATCCACAACTCATGTGCATGTCGTGAATTGAAGAGGGAAATACTGGAAATGTTGGCTTCCTGGAAGGCCGATTTCGATATTAAGTTGTCGGCATGGAAAACTGAGCAGGACAAAATGCTATCCGCATTGGTTAAGGGTGTCTCTGATATTAAAAATCAATGTGTGACAATCCGAAAAACCACAACGGAGCTCGGAGCTAAAACTAGCATAGCTACTCCCCAAGTGAAAACGAGTGGGATACATACAACTAAACATGGGCAACAAAAATATCCCCGCTCGTACACTGAAGTTACTCAACGTCGTGCGGCTACACCAAAAGTAGGCGGAAAGATCACCGATCCCTTGGAGAACGCGTCTAAAGGGGCGGAGGATGTTGATCGGGAAAATCCCGAGGCAAGTCTGCGGGACTGTTCGAAACCCCGTGTCGTCGTGCCGGTAGCTGCCGCTGCTATTGACATCTCGATGAGCGACACAGAAAAGGATGGTTGGACGGAAGTTCGACACAGACGCTCCCAACGTTCACTCAGTAATGTGTTGCGTGGAACAGCGGCGCCCGGTACCACCAACCTAGAAGCCTCTGAAAGATGGAGATACCTGCACCTCTTCTACGTTAAGCAGGGCACATCTGACAGTCAGGTACGTGAACACCTAACTACCATTTGTGGAACAGATGTTTGCACGGTCGAAGTTCTCAAATCCCGAGGTAAATACGCATCCTTCAAGCTGGGTGTGCCTTCAAAATTGGCTGATCAAGTTGTGGCTCCTGAAAATTGGGCAGAAGATATTTGCGTCAAACCATGGCGCCGTAATTTTCGTGCTCGAAGCGATGAGACCCAATAAGCCCTATTGTGTACTTGCCGCTCCCGCCGCTCGTAGTTGTACTGATCGCAACGTCTATCTGCGCTTACTGTACCAGAATGTGCGTGGGCTCAAAACCAAGCTACCCATATGGAGGTCAAGCTTAATACTGTCTGAGCATGATTTGATAGCCGTTACCGAGACAAACCTGGATAATTCAGTGGAGGACACAGAAATATCGGCTGGAGACTGGCGTACTCTTCGAAGGGACAGAGTGACCACGGGTGGTGGTGTGCTGCTTGCTGCGCGGCCTGGGGTCAGCGTGAATAGGCTACATGAACTAGAGACGGCCTGCGGTGAAGATTTGTGGGCTAAGATCACAATTTATGGCCTAAATATATATGTGTGTGTTGTTTACGTCAAACCTAGTGCAACTGACGAGGATTACCTGGCATGGTTTTGCAAGGTCGAGAACTTTATTCACAGTTTGAAGGGTACTATCATTATTTTAGGTGACCTTAATCTAAAAAGTGCGTCAGTAAATGTTAATAATTACTACTGTTACTTTCTAAGTTTTTGTAGGCTGGAAGAGATTAATGAGGTGATGAATATGCGTGGCAGTAAGTTAGATGTAGTGTTGGCTCGGGAGGGCGCTGCGGTAAACTGTGAGTATGTCGAGGGTACAGAACTGGTTCCGATTGATCTGTATCACCCTCCGTTAGATATTGCTGTTACCATCCCAAGGCATAAGGTACATGAAAAACTTGACCCTAGCAATATTGACCGTAGCAAGGATTGGAACTTTTGTAAGGGTGACTACACATTATTGTTCGATCTTGTTCGCTCTGCTCCATGGCAGGACGTTTTTCGCTGCAATGACGCGTCCACCGCTGCTTGTAAGTTTTATAAGCTAATGTACGATATATTTGATTCCTCTATTCCAAAGAAGACGAGAAGGACCACTGGTAATAAGCGGTACCCAGTCTGGTTTACTAGAGATATTGTAAGCGACACTCGACGGAAATCAAAACTCCATAATAAATGGAAACAATCTCGATCTGATGCTATATATGCTCAGTTTAGTGCACTGCGGTCGGAATTAAAAGTGAGAACTAAGGAGGCATATAGACAGCATTGTTCTAATGTGGAAAACAGCCTTGGTAAAAATCCAAAACTGTTCTGGCAGCACATTGCAAGCCTGCGATCTAAGGGTGGGTTTGAGCCAGATGTTACGCTTAATGGCAGGGTTTATTCAGGGGTCAAGGCCGCGGAGGCATTTGCTGAGTATTTTTCCAGCGTATTTCTGCCGGACACACCAGAATTGGACCCGAAATCAAACACGGTGAATAGTAAGGGAGGTAATTTTCCCCTACCCGTTTTAGTCCCTCCGGACGTGGTTAGGGGTATTTCCAAACTCAAACCCTGCAGTTCGGTTGGCCCAGATAACATCCCTGCATATATCATTAAAGGATGTAGCAGTATATTAGCAGCCCCTTTATGTCATGTTTTTAATCTAGCTCTTCAGTCGGGCGTGTATCCAGAGCTGTGGAAGACTTCACGTGTTACGCCCATCCCCAAAACCAGTGACAAAACATCTGTCGAGGAACACAGACCCATCGCTATTTTATCAACCATTGCAAAGGTCTTTGAACATATACTTTACACTGTCATCTGTACACAAACTAATACGCATCTTTCTGATGCTCAACATGGTTTTCGACCTGGTCGCTCCGTGAACTCAAATCTGCTAATTCATGTTGACTTCATATCCAGTAGCCTGGAATCTGGTAGGCAGGTCGACACTCTGTATTTTGATTTCCGGAAGGCGTTCGACAAAGTGGACAACGACGTGCTTTTGGCAAAGTTAGGGGCTATAGGCTTCTCATCCGGCCTTCTTAACTTCTTCGCCAACTACCTACGGGATCGCAAACAGTTCGTCCGGTATGGCTGCTTTGAGTCGAAGTCTTATTACACTCGCTCGGGCGTGAGTCAGGGATCCGTATTGGGGCCGCCCCTGTTTCTGATCATGATCAATGATCTAATTTGTAAGATTCGATTCGCAAAATGCCTATTATATGCCGACGATCTAAAACTAGCTGCGCAAATCAGAACAGAGGTGGATTGCGAACTCCTACAAAAAGATATTGATTCCGTCTATGAGTGGAGCATTGCGAACAAGCTGTTGTTTAATATTAGTAAATGCAACGTCATGACTTATGGCCGAAGGTTGAGACCAATAAAATACGATTATAATTTGGGGGGTATAGTGATCACTCGTGTCACCAGCGTTAAGGACTTAGGTGTGACTTTCGACCGCAGTCTGACATTTAGAGACCACGTGTCTGCCCTTGCAAAGGAATCCTTCAGGCGTCTGGGATTTGTCTTGAGGAATGCTCGTGACTTTCGCAATCCCAGTATTATTAAACTTCTGTACACCACTTTGGTTCGGAGTAAACTCGAGTCCAGCGCTTGTGTCTGGCATCCACATACTGCGTCTCAGACAGTGATGCTTGAGAAAGTTCAGAAAACCTTCCTGAGATTTCTGTATCAAAGGCTGTACCATTACTTTCCATTCATGTACCCAACGAATTACCTGCTAGGGGTGTTGGGCTTCAATTCGTTGGAGGTAAGAAGGGGCTTTGATCAGCTCATGATTGCCTGTAAAACCCTAAGTGGTCGTATTGACTGCCCTGAGCTCCACGGACTTTTCTGCCGCCTATTTGTGCCGGACAAATACCTTGGGCACCGTCAAAGCCGCCGTCATGACCTGTTCGCACTACCGCTATCTAGATCTGTTGCTAGAGCCGAATCCCCAGTATGTCGAACCCTAAGGATGCTGAACGCCCTCCTGACTGCCGACCCTGAATGTGATGTATTTGCTGATGAATGGAAGAAAATAATGCGTGCTTGTCTGGTGTTTTGTGAGAGACAATATGCGAGGGTGTCCACTATTACATGTTAGTTTATGTTATTTATGATGTATTTTTTTTTTTTTTTTTAATTAATTGATTTAACCATTTATAATTTTATCCACAAATTGTATATCTTTGAATTTTAATTTATTAATTTTTTTTTTTATTTTTTATTTTATTATTATGTTATTTGAATGCTTATTTTATTCTATTTTGTATAATTCTATGTTAATTAATGTAATTGGACCTGTGCCGTTTTAATTAACTATAAATAAATAAATAAATAAATAAATAATAAATAACAAAGAGTTAGCCTTAAATTTCACATCGCCAATGGAATTTCGTGTTGGGAGTCACTGAAAATGTTAAGAATAAGAAGGCTTACAACTTTATCAAAAACACGTGCTTATGAGTGGATTGAAGCGTTAAAAAGCGGTCGAGATGTGATGGAAGATTTATCCCGCTCTGGTAGACTATCAACGTCTGCAACTGAAGTTTAACATCGCAAAAGTGAAGGAAATAGTGTCTCAGAAGTTTGAGAAAGATAGCCGCCGAACTTTCTGTGTCTCACGAGTCGAACCATTTTAAACAATAACTTGGGCATGAAACATGTTGCCGCTCAGCTAAGTCCCAAAATGAGCGTTATGCGGAGTTAAGAGATACCTATACAATTTGGAGAAATAAAATTTTGGATTTTGCACAACGGTAACAACGATGCGCCATCGCCCCGTTCATTGTGAATTAATTTTTGACCTAGAACTAACAAATATCATAGAGCAACCACCTTTTTCACCAGATATGGCTGCAGCCGACTTCTTCCTTTTTCCTAAAGTCAAACTACCACTTCGTGGCACCAGTTTTCATTCGGTAGAGTTCGAGGTGAGAACTGAACTCAATTCCGGAAAAAGCGGTTATAAGTATTTTGATGATTGGATTATTTCTTGGCCTATTTGTATCGTTTCTGAAGGAGCATACCTACTTTGAAGGAGATAAAATAAAGTTAGAAGAATAACTAACACTTTGTGTATTATTGATCTTTTCTCGGTAGTTTCTTGACAAAGTAAAATATCTCACTTGACTAGATTTCATTGATTTTAAATTGAGGAGATCACTAGTGTATTTTAGAAGAAGAAGTTCAACTTCCAATGCAAATTCAATATATTGAACTAAAACCAACGCAAAAAGAATCATCAAGACCGGTTTATAAACAATAAAGTTATGCACGAATAGATAACCCATAAATATGTTTGTTTGTACACATCTGCGTACCCCTTACGCAGATGTGTATAAACAACCATATTTTTTACGGACCTCTTCACAGCGTACCGGCATGATATTATGTTATACACTGGTGTAAACAATAAACAGAAATGTGATTTTCACAATCCCGGAAGACTTTCTATCATTCATTGAAGAGTCCCGTAGCGTATTTCCATCACATTTACCAAATTGAAATTGAACCATTCCGGAAAAATACTCTTCATACATAAAAGAATCATGTGTGACAAAAAATACATAAGGTTTTTTTTGGATTTTTCCAAATCGGTTGATAATTTGCGAAAATACTCGTATCGCTAAATAAACATAGGTACAAAAACGGTCGATTTGAGAACCTCTTCCTTTTTTGAAGTCGTTTAAAAACAAATGAAAGGCAAAAAGTATCCTGTTGACTATTCTGATCCAGCGCAGATTCCAAAAATAAATTTTTAAATTTAGCGCTTCCAACGCCCGGTTGAGCTATGAAAATTTCATCATAAAAAGATTCAGGGCAAAAATAGTCGGAACGGAAGTTTTCTTCCTCTTCCTTTGTTTCATCCTGCCCTAGTAACCCCTCGGCGCGCAGCCTCCAACCTTCCTTCACAGATTTTTCATGAAAAAGTTTGTAACTTTGCAACTTTTAAATTTAAAAGTTGTTTTGTTGACTGACTTGACTGATGGGTACTTCAAACGCTTTGTCTCAGAAGGGATTACCGATCAGTCATTTAGATTCGAGGAGGGTCATTTTGCTAATTTAAAAAGTAGATAATCTGCCTAACATTTTTATTTTTTTTAAACTTTCCCCCCACTAGGAATTTCTCCTGTATCGTGTATATCTGAAATATGTTTTGAGAACGTTCACTGTACGTACGTATCATCGTAATCTGCTAAAGAGTGGAATTCACTGTCGGAATATGTGACCTGACAGCTATCTATAACCTTGACTTAAGGTGCAGATTATCAATAAACATCAGGTGAGATTGTGTTCAAATGTAAGCATAAGTAATTAATATACCGGTCAAGCGAGAGATGGACGCGTGTGCAAAGGGTTCCGACCGAATAATATATTTTTAACATGTTTTTTTTTTAAATCGAGACTTCTAAAGGTTCTCATGTAATCTATAGGTTTAATACACACAGGTATAGGCATATTACCTGTCTGCATTTTAGATAAGGGAGGGGAATGGTAAATTTTCGTCTATTTTTTTTAATTATTACGGAACGGAATATGTATTTTTTTTAGATCCTTCTGATAAGCCCTTTTATAAGATATGACACGCGGTACATTTCGAAAAACTTTTAAAACTACAATTACAGTGACGTTTTTCAATCCGCCGCGGCCACTTTTAATACAGCGTGTCATACGATATGGCTGCGACATAGACATAACATAATGAAGAGAAACAATTATGAAACCTGTCGGGCACTGCAAAATTTTAAATAATTAAAATAATAAAAAGCGCTCTTCCTCTCTGGAAGAGCGCTGTTTATAATTTTCCTGGTTAGTGAATAAGAATTTAAATTACCCATATATACATAAGTAGGTACTTACTAGGGTTCATGATTTCTCGAGCTTTTCAATTTCTCGGGTCTCGAGAATTCTCGAGGCTAATTTCTCGAGACGTCTCGGGTTGTCGAGAAATTTACATTTACGTACGTTTTACATTAATTTTATGAATAAGCTAATTAACTTTAAAAATAATACAGAAATAATATTATTCACACTCATAATTATAGTGACAGTACCAGTTTTGGATAGTTATTTAGAAAAAAAATCAATTTAAAACTTTTAAACCTTCTATAAAACAAAAAAAAAAAACATGAAAGAAAACTTAAATTCAGGTACTTAGAAAATAAATGTAAATATAATTAAATTACGATCACAGCACCATTTATGTCATACTAGCTGACCCAGCAAACGTTGTTTTGCCATATAAGGTAAAAACAATATTTAGGGGTATGAATGATGTTCTATAAAAGAAAGTCGCAGGTGAAATGTAGCTTTCTATTGGTGAAATAATTTTTAAAATAGAAAACTTAAAGCTAAAATACTTCTTAGCTGTATCTCGCGGTTTCACCTGCCTGCGCCATTTATTCTTTCTGGCTCAGTGATCTTTCTTTCGTCTGCTAAGGATAATAGCTTGATGTTAAATAATTATGGTTCTGGTATCCTGGTACTTTGTAAGTCTTCACTCACAATTCCAGCCCCAGAAATGCTTCGACATGTTTATGGTCTGCTGGTACACGTGAATCCTTACCTCTCAAATTTTCAGCCCCCTTTTTTTTCTTTTTTTTTTTGGATGGGAAATCATCAAATGACCCCTCCCGCCCTGGGTGGAGCGGTAGGGAGTGTCAGACTCTTACTGACTAAAACCCACCCGTGTTCCTCTTGTGCCCTTTGCGTTCCAGGGCCGCGGTATTTTTAACCGACTTCTAAAAAAGGAGGAGGTTCTCAATTCGGATGTTTGTATTTTTTTTTTTTTTTTATGTTTGTTCGCGCATAACTCCGTCGTTTGTCAACCGATTTGAAAAATTCTTTTTTTGTTAGAAAGGGTATACTTCCCAAATGGTCCCATGAAAATTTTATCGAAATCAACCAAGCGGTTTTCGAAAAATCTAAAAAAAATATGTACTTTATCTACTTTGACGACCTCTTAGTCTACTCTGCAAAGGAGCTACGTTTACGTACGTTTTTTTTTACACCAATGTGATTGGTTCGTTTAGGTGGGGGGAGGGGAGGGGGTGTAGGTACCACTAAAAAGTGAAAAATAAAAAACTTTTTACAAAAAAATACAACCGACTTCTACACAAAAAATCAAAAAAGTGCAAAATAACTTTAATTTCGGAAGTCGGTGTTCAAAAAACGAAAAAGCAACCACAAACACCGAGTTCCGAAATTAAAGTTATTTTGCACTTTTTTGATTTTTTGTGTAGAAGTCGGTTGTATTTTTTTGTAAAAAGTTTTTTTCAGCCCCTGAAATATATTACTTCGACATTCTTCTTTCTGGTCTTCTAGTACCTACTTGTAAATCTTTGGCTCATGCAATTTTAGCCCCGGAAACTATATATACCATTTTGAACAAATGAACGGCTAGACTGATCACGTCCCACGGAAACGGGATAAAATGTCCTATATAAATATGTATATCCTATGCCTGCGCCATTTATTCTTTCTGGCTCAGTGTTCTTTTTTTCGTATCCTAAGCATCATAGCTTGATGTTAAATAATTATGGTTCTGGTATCCTGGTTCTTTGTAAGTCTTCATTCGCAATTCCAGCCCCAGAAATGCTTCGACATGTTTATGGTCTGCTGGTACGCGTGAATCCTTACTTCTTAAGTTTTCGACATGTTTCTTTCTGGTCTTCTAGTACTTGTGAATCTTTAGCGCATGCAATTTTTGACAGCTACGAAACAAAAGAACATTTAGGGAAAATGATTCATCTTTCACAGTTATGTATTCGTTGAGTTTGATATGAAAGCACTTCCAGCCTTATTCTATGAAGGCAACCTTTCTAGATTTTATTAATCTTTTGTTTTGGTTGCTAGGTTACCTACACTTGTTAATTTTGAATTATCTACAACGCACTAAATATATTTCACCGAAAAACATTTTCCACTGCGTTTAATTTAATAGAGTTTTAATTGTTTTTAAGATGTATTCTGCTATTCGGGGCGGAGACAAATCCAACGGATCAAAAACCAAGAAAATTGGTCCAGCAGGTCTCGAGTTATAAGTGTTGTAACAAACCCGTCTTTGTTTTATATATATAGATCTATTGTTTAAAATAAAAACAAATGAAAACTTTGCAAGATCAATGGAACGTCTCACGCTGAGGAGCTGAACATACAGACAGACAGATACATAACAATTAGACCAGCTTTTTTTTTTTTTGGATGGGAAATCATCAAATGACTTCTCCCGCTCTGGGCGGAGCGGAAGGGAGTGTCAGACTCTTACTGACTAAAACCCACCCGTGTTCCTGCTTGTGCCCTTTGCGTTCCAGGGCCGCGGTGACTCTTTCGAACAAATTCCGCAACCCTAGCAGGCACTGACCCTATGGGGAGACCAGCTTACTTACTCTGTCTGATGAAATGTGCCTTTAGAAAAACTAAAGCATTTATAGCTTTATCAGACAGCCGGTTACTTATTGTTTTAACCATATTTCCTGAAATTGAAAACACTCTTTCATTTCAATTGAAGTAGGCTTAACTGAAAGCAATGCTTTGTACAACGGTGCCGCTGCGCTTTGGCCCGCGCCGCCACGCAACACAACAAACGGAGGTAATTTGACATCCTCGCCCTTATGAAGCGGGCGAAGGAGGCGGTGAACCTCCGGGAGCTGGGCATCACCGGGGGCATCGAGATCAGGAGGACCCTGACCGGTGCCCGGAAGCTCGAGCTCGCCGGAGCGGAGAGCGGCCCGTTCGCGGACGCCCTGGCCGAAAGGCTGAAGGCGGTCCTCCCCGCGGACGAGGTCCGAGTGTCCAGGCCGACTAAGTGCATTGATATGCGCATAGTGGGCCTGGATGACTCCGTGACGGAGGAGGAGGTTGTGGCCGCCGTCGCCAGGACTGGGGGGTGCTCTGCCGAGCTCGTCAAGGCGGGCACCCTCCGGCCTGACAACACGGGCATGCAAACCCTTGTGGTGAGCTGCCCCGTGACGGCGGCCAGAACAGTGTCGGAGGGTCGAAGGCTCTTGGTGGGGTGGGTTTCTGCGCGGGTAAAACTGCTGGAACCCAGACCTCTGAGGTGCTACCGCTGCCATGTGGGCAACCACATGGGAGCTATGTGCCCCTCGGAGGTGGACCGCAGTGGACTTTGTTTCCGCTGTGGTCAGCCCGGTCATCGGGCCGGCTCGTGCGAGGCCACGCCGCACTGCAGTGCATGTGCGGCTGTTGGCAAGCCGGCCGAGCACTGGGCTGGGGGAAGGGCCTGCGCGCCATCCACCCCGACCAAGGGCAAGAGGTCCGCCGCCGCCGCCGCCTCTGCCGCCGCCGCGGCTTCCGTCGCCGCTTCTGCCGCTTCTGCTGCGGGTGCTGCGACTCCCGGTACTCGGGAGGGGGCTGAAATGGAGTGCCAGTAATGGTCCCATTTCGGCCTCCTCCAGAGCCAAGTCGGCCGCTGTGCTATTGCGCAGCGGCTGATGCCTGTGGACGGTGAGCGAGGGTGGCTCGCCGTCCGATACCAGGCTGAGTCGACGACGCGTTGTGCTTCACGCGCGCCTCAAGGAGCCGTCAGCACCAGAGACGGGGCCCCATAGGGTCGGTGCCTGCTAGGGTTGCGGAATTTGTTCGAAAGAGTTACCGCGGCCCTGGAACGCAAAGGGCACATGGAGGAGCACGGGTGGGTTTTAGTCAGTAAAAGTCTGACACTCCCTACCGCTCCACCCAGGGCGGGAGGGGTCATTTGATGATTTCCCATCCAAAAAAAAAAAAAAAAAGGTAATTTGACATGATTTCTCGAGTTCTCGAGCTTGATTTCCCGGGAACAAAGCCCTACGATTTCCCGGGAATCCTCGAACCGAAAATTCCCGGGAATGAACCCTAGTACGTACCTACTAATAAATGCGAAAGTTATTCTGTGTCTTTTTTCTTCATTTCTTCTTCTACCTTTTCACGTCGATTAAACATGACCCTGGGGTAGACTATATTCTAGACGTAGGACTTACTAAAAGCCGTCCGTGTTCGTTCAAATGCCCTTTGCAATCCGGAGCCGCGGTAACTGTTTCGAACAATCAATACCGTAACCGTCTGTCTTCACTTCTTCAGCAATAGATTTTGGATCGTTAAGTCCACGTTATTATTATGACGACTAAGGTTCATAGCTATTCGGCATACCGAGCAACATTTTTTCTTCCTTCCGGGCTGCTTCCGTTGTTTCTTGAGACACATGTTGCTCTTGTCCGGCCATGTGCGAAACCATAATATCTACTTAGCATGTGTTTTACTTAAGCCTGACTGACTCGATGGTGCATCTGGCGAAAAAAAAAATACTGCGTCATAAAATGGGTTGTTTTTGTAACGGACCAGCTAATTTAGATGGTCCGAGAAAGGTCAGAACAGAATTATAAAACTTGTGATTTCGGCATAGTTCCTATTATTTGGGTAAGTTATGGTACATTTGCGTTATAAAGAAAAAAAAATTCCTTGCTATTTGCAAAAATTACATTTGTTTTTCTAGAGCTCCGTCAGTTGTTACTTAGTTACCTATTATAATTAAGTATAGGTGCCTAAGTACATACCTACCTACCTAACTATTCATATCTTCGTTGACCATTTGAGCCTAATTGAGACAAATGATACCTACTTACCCGAACAGCGCACCTGTGCGGGGGTTGCCAACTTTTTTTTTTGGCAGAAATAACGAATTAATTATATGGACAGGAAAAAAAGGATTGGGAAGGAAAAAAAGTATTTTTGAGTATATTTAAAAATATACTGAAAATTACTTTTTTTACACAGTATTTTTTTTATGCCTTTTCTTGAAAAAGGCTTTGATCGCAAAGCGTTAATGCCAGCCTATTTGTTTATTGTTCTTTGCTGGTATATGTTCCGATTAATCAGTTTAGTAGGTACTTCCAGGGATTACCGCCTACAAACAAATACGTACTTACTTTAAAAAAAAAAACACTATACTATTAGTTTAAATTTTCTTAGGATCTCTATTACTCTTAATAATGCGGAATATACCCCATCTTAATCTATACTAATATTATAAAGAGGTAACGTTTGTGAGTTTGTGAGTTTGTGACGTTGTAAGGGATAATCTCTGGATCTACTGAACCGATTTTCAAAATTATTTCACCAATAGAAAGCTATGTTATTGTCGAGTGTCATAGGCTATTTTGTAGTGGTAGTGGATTACCGCCTACAAATAAGTAAATACATACTTAAAAAAATCCTCTTTATAATATAAGTTTAGACTTTCTTTGGATCTTTATTACTTTATTATTACTTTATTATACTTTATTACTTACTCGGAATATGTCCCAACTTAATATATTTTAAACCATATTAACTGTACAAGACTAGCCTTTGTATGTAAGATTTCAAAATGTGTTGATTCATCTTAATTTTTCAAAGATAGGTAGGTATATTAGGAAGTTCATGTTCAGTACCTTATTAATTGATAATCAATCATCATTTTCTCGTATTTACGTTCTGCCTGTTTTGTTTTACGCATCACAATACAGGTTAGAAATAAATTATTTTCCCATACTTTATTTTTATGCAAAAGTATAAAGTATATTTGTCCAAAATAAAGTAGGATAAATTTTTATACTCGTAAAGTATTAATAACTAGCAGCGCCCCGCGGTTTCACTCGTAGTTCCCGTTCCCGAGGGAATACGGGGATATAATATATATGCCTATGTTACTCATGGTGAATGTAGCTTTCTAATGGTGAAATAATTTTTGAAATCGGTCCAGTAGTTTTTGAGTTTATTTGTTACAAACAAAAATACAAATTTTGGTTGGCAACCCTACCTGTACCATACACAAAATACCAATATCTGAACTATGTGTAAGTACCTACTTACCTACTCTATAGGTACACAAACTACATATTATTATAGGTATTGTATACCTAACTACTGTTATCTATGATTCACGTAATATGTCGACCAAAAAACCGCGACACAGGTGTCATCGAGTATAAAAATGATTACAATTATTATGTTATTGCACATTAAAAACTGCCGCAGCTTCAGCAATCACTAGCCTCAGTTAAAATGTAAACAATGACTAATAAAAACTGCATTTATAGTATTTCATTCATTCGCAATGCGTTCAACGCATTCCATTTTACTGCGTAATTCTGTATGTCTTTATCTGCCCTTTTTTTCGACGACTCTTTTGTTTTTCCAATCGCCTTCCGTAACAATACCTTCAATAGGGTGACAGCGTTTCTATGCGCGTACGCTCTACAAAACTACGAACATTATCATTAACAGTAGGTTCCATTAAAAGAAGTTTTAGAATATGAACTCTATCAGTCAAAAAATAAGAGCTACGTAACGGCAAGCGTTAAGTTTGTCTAAGTAACGTTTCGGTGCGGTGCACATGGAGTCGGCAGTCGCGCGCCCACCGACTGTGGTTCCGGTGGGGTCGATCACCACCGCGTAGTGTATGCGTGCCTTTACACACTACATTCCGAACTTTACTCGCGAGCACAGTGTACGCTTCGCGCCAAATTTCTTGTACGAAATTTGAATTGTGACGTTTGATTTTTTTTTTATAGACTTAGAATAAGAGGTTTTTGTTTCGATAATTAATTGGGGAACCGACTGAAAAGTTTCGTGATTGTGAAGTGACTTATTATTATGAAAGACGAAATATTAATCGTTAAGAAATAAATTAACGATATGTGTTTTTGTTAATTGTGCAATGGTTTGTGAACAATAAAAACATCAAAATGAAGATGCGATGGAACTTTTTAGTGCATTTATTTGTTTTATTTGTATTAGCTACGTGTGTTGGTAAGTTACTTTTACTTTTATAATATAATATTTAAATTAAAATTTGCACAAAATATTTTTTAAGATAATATTATTTTTTTAGTCATAGTTAAAAACAGTAACTTAAGTATCTTTTGTTTAAATAGGTATTCGATTCGATTTATTTTTATAATATTCGTATTGTTAGTTCTACTCCAGACACAATATTAGTTTATCTACCATACCGTGACAATAATTTCTATGGTGAAAATTTATCTAGGAAAATTACCTTCGTCCTCGTCCTCGTCGCATCTAAGTTGGTAGATAATTTTCACACACATTGCCATACCTTTTTAAAAACTTTTTTCACGATTATCTACCTAATTTTCTTGGTAGTGATCGGTCGAAAATAATTACGCTGCAAATTAAAATAAAACAAAGGGAATAATTAAACAATAATTTTATTTTATTTAATTACATAAAATGCTACGATAAAAAAATCCAGAACATTAAGTTAGTGGAAACAATCATAGCTCCCGGTGCCTGACCATGCAGGCTGAATATTTTAACATTCATTGTCTCTGACTATTTTAAAACGATTGAAATCTCGCGTACTCACGCCATGAAAGGGAAACATGATAGAATTATGTGATGTATGAATAATGGCTGCAATTTTGTGCATTGCAACACTGAAGATGCTTGTCTTGTTTGGTAATGTTTGATTTAGATTGTATTTTAATTTGGTGAACGTTCCTTGCTAGCATGTACTGGGTAGTGCGCTGTTTGTTTTTTTTTGTGTCAACATCAATCGTAATTTTATTACTGTCTGCATTATTTTAGATGGCAAGTTCCACTTCGAATAATTACAACTTAATGTTACTGAACGTTTCTTTACCAAATATTTATGTTTCCATCTTGTCTGTTGGTAGGTAAGTGTAGATACTTACTTATATAAATTAATTCGTATTCGTTCATTTTCAATTATTGTGAGTAAAAAAAAACTTGTTTGTTGTCGATGGATAACGTACCTACCACCTACCTACCTACACAATTAAAAAAAAAATAACCATTATGACTATAAAGTAATAAAGTAAAACAACACCTCAATCATCATGTGCATAGGTATAAAACATTGTATCAAGTATCCAGATACCTAGTTATCTATAACTTAACTATTCTTTCATCTAAAGAAGGTACGCACTATAATACTTACTTAGTCAAAAAGCCACTAGGACCAAAGATAAATTCGAACGCTACTTCAACCTAAAAAAGGTGATAGACCATAGCATTAGGGAAGGCTATAAGTTTCCATCAAGCAAAGGCATTAAACCTCTACTTAGTCTATGAACTTTCAATAAATCGGCGAGGATCCGTGCCCACATATATTCGGGATATCGGCTCGTTATTCTCGGGTCTAAGGCCGGGTTGGGTATGATCATTTTATCGAATGCCCACAGATATTTAATGCAATCCGCTATGGGAATGAATGAAGGAAAATATTGGTTAGGTTTTGTGAAAGAATTACCCTGCCGAAGCGGCTTATGCTATGTTCAGGGTGTGATCTTCCGGAGGAAAACAATGAGTAACTTGTTATTGATGCATGCTTGATACATGCATGATGTATGATACAGATAGTTAGAAATATTTTTGTAAACCATAGAGTGGAATTGTTTCCACTCTATGGTAGAAGAAATATTTCTAGTAGGTGGTCAACATGATGGTTAGTGTCACTGCCGCCGCTTATGGACAAGTCTATGGAAATATATTTTAATATTTTAAATTGTGGCCTCCCGTTGTATTGCTCATTACATTAAATAAAAAAATCTGTAGGTAATACTATGGGTCAGGTACCTATCATACTGTGCGTCAGCAAACTGTTACAGGTAATCAATACATACTTAACTTTGTATGAGGTTAAGCAGTGTGTGGCATGGCTTAGAATGCGATGGGAGTGCGTGTAAAATACTATCTGATAAAAGATTATGAGCTAAAATGGCTTTAGGAGTTAGTAGTTAAGACAATGGAGTGACGTGAGTTAACTAAAACCCAGGTAAAGTTCTGGCTACGTTCTCAGGGTTTTAGCATAAACGGGTTAAACGGGGAAAAAGGGATTACGTCTTGGATGAGCATATTTTTTACCCTCAGTCCTGTATCTTGCAGGGTGTAAGTAAATAAGGCCAATTCTTTTAAGGCCCACTGTTTGGTAAACGTTCAGTGATCATAGTTAAAAAAAAAACCGAAATCTAGATGTCACAAGAAATAAATCAATATGCATTTTATTACTAAACAGGCGTTACACATAGGAGCACATGCCCGAAGAAAATATATTTAATTCCTTACATTTTGACTTAGAAGTGAATCCACACGTAAAGAAGATTCACCTCCATTGAAACTTACACACATAAAGGAAAAAAAACTGCATTGCTATAAAACATACCTATTTATCAGCTGCACAACTGAATCCCCCCCCCCACTCCCACCCCTCCAACGGAAAGGCTCATTGTACTAACAGATAAAAGTAGGGCCTAATGGGCGGCCTGACACGACATTCTGTAATTAACGTATCAACGTTCCACCGACCACCTCCTTAGTAGTTCTTAGCTGGGCCGCTAGGTATATTTCCTATGCCTTTACGTATGTCGTATTCCAGGGCAATATTATTTAGCTTAGACGCTTGCCCACATAAAGCTAGCCATTTCCTTCAAATCGATTCTAAATCGAATCATCAGGTTGGCAGTTATTTAAAATTTTATTTATTTGTTGTGCACCTACGACAGTGTAGTCTTTTTAACCCAAAGGTTGTCTGGTAGAGAAATTCATAATTTAATTCATACAAAAAATAAGGATACTTAATGCAGCAAGGCATTCTCTAAGTATCCACGTACAACTATTGTATATACAATTTAAATTAATAAATAAATTGTTATTTACTGATACTATTAGACGGTTTATGCCGTTGTAATTGAGGCTGAGTCGAGTGTTGGTCCTCCAAGCTGACTTGGAACATGAGCCAGAACGAAAATTTTCAACATTCCCTTTACTTTGGTTAGGTAATAATTCGCTCTTCGTGCCAATATTCTGTTTAATCAGCACGAACGATTCGATAATGATGAACTCGCCTATACATATACATTCAATAAATACCTAAGCAGATACAGTTTGCTGTTCGTAGCTACATAGGGCTTGGAAGCGAACCATCAAAAGTAGCTGCAAAGTTATCTAAACTTACGTTTAAGTTAGGGGTTAGGTATATAGTCCAACTTTAAAGAGGTAAAATTGTCTGTTTGTTGGAGGTAAACTCTGGAAGATCTCTATTCCGATTACGGAAATTCCCTTATTTTCCTAATAGAAACATTATATTTCTAAACAAAAAAAGAAAAAGTACAGTGGAATAGGGGTGTTTCCTGAGTAAAAAATATATGATTATGTTTAGTCCGTCAGTTAGATTATAGAAAAATATTGGACACGTATTTTTTCCTTTATCAAATCTATAAAAACTGACGAAGATACAAAGCATCAAAGATCAGGAGTGGGGGCTTGTGACGTTACGGCTCGCTAAAAATTGTAGCGAGTAGTGACGTCACACGAGTTTTCAACGCTCTGTATCGGCTTCATTTGTTGTTTACGTGAAAAAAGAAAAAATACGTGTCCAATATTTTTTGGAAATCTATCTGACGGACTAATTAGATTTTTTTAGTCAACTACCCTATTGAGAACCTCATCCTTTTTTGGAAGCCGGTTGAAAAAAAAATGCAAGGATTCTGTTGGAAAATTTCTAGAATAAACGCGGGAAGAAGTGTCAAACATATTCGTTTTCGGGAGTAGGACCTTCGAGTAGGATGAACACCACACACTTTGACGTTTTAAAAATGGAATGTTTTTTTACGTTTACTTTTGTTTTTCAACCCGTAAATTTTATCTGTTGTGTGCCATAAAGTTTGTGCAAAATAAATGGCTACATATTTTCTTTTTTTTCTGGTCCAGAGATACATAGATCGAGGCCGTTGCTTAACAATGCTCATTTGATTGCCTTCAAGAAATGAAGGTAGCAATTAAGAGCATTCTCTAGAACTTTAAACTGTTCTTACCTTTCTCGCAAACTTTTCAGGAAAATAATCTTGAAGAAGACATAGATCGCGGGTATCTAGAAGAAAGTTCGAAGGTGATAATTTAGCTAGCAGGAGAGTCCGTGGATCGTTCTTACAAAATAATATATTGCTAGCATTTTAGTTCTAGTTTTCAAAGTTTTACAAACATTTAAAGAAGTTACATAATGGACTTTTTTTTCGTCACCTATATAAGAGTTAACAACTTTTTTGGATGTTAATTATGTCTGTTCCAATTTTAAATTAATCTGAGTCATTTTTTTTTAATCGATGGCAGTTCTCTGTGGTCGCGGCAGCTCGAATTTCACTACATTTTGACAAGGTTTTGATGAATATATTGTTTGGAAGTATGAAAATTGGCCTTCTGGAACCTACGTACTGCCTACTAAGAAAGGTCCTAAGTAAAATAAATGGTTTTTAATAAATGAAAAGGGTTCTGTCCACCCTATTTAGATTGAAATCTTACGTCTCTGTACCTAAAACGTAGAATGCGTAGATAGTAAAAAGTTTCGAGTACAAATGACTTATTTCGCCAGACTCCGATGTCCCGTGCCGAGTGGAAGTTCGTGTTTAAAACTTTTTATTAGAATTTAGCCGTCTGACTTTCCTATTGCTGAAGCTGAAATAATTTACATTTATGTACATGGATTTAGACACTGGCATGGCTACTTCAATAATGAAATTCAAATCAGGAAAGATTATTCTGAAGAATACTTGCTCAGGCTGTAGATACTGTCATATTTTTCTGGTCAGTTGATGTGTAGAGCAACTCCAATGTGACTTGTTTATCTATATCTATACTAATATTATAAAGAGGAAAGATTTGTATTTTTGTATGTAACGAATAAACTCAATAAATACTGGACCGGTTTAAAAAAATCTTTCACCATTAGTAAAGCTACATTCACCCTGAGTAACATATTATGCTATATTTTATCCCCGTATTTCTACGGGAACTGGAACTACGCGGGTGAAACCGCGGGGCGCTGCTAGTATATGATATTACTAGACTTGCGTTTGGCCACCGTTTCATGTCATAGTAAGCAATGACCTGGTCGCTGATGGAGCACGCTTGCCTTGACGTAAGCAAACCATTTATGACTTAAGGACCCCCAGGTACCTGCTAGGGTTGTGGAATTTGTTCGAAAGAGTCACCGCGGCCCTGGAAAGGGCACAAGAAGGATCACGGGTGGGTTTTAGTCAGTAAGAGTCTGACACTCCCTTCTGCTCCGCCCAGAGCGGGAGAAGCCATTTGATGATTTCCCACCTAGAAAAAAAAGTGACCCCCAGGTTGTAGCTGTCGCAGCCAACTGGCTTAAATCAGCCGTTTAAATGGGTGTGTTTAAATGTGGTCTTTTCACTGAATGGCGTCGTTTAATCAGTGGCCTAAATGACATCCAGTTAACGAGTTCATAGAATAGGATAATATTGTAATGAACTAAATTCAAACAACAATCAATTTTAACACCGACGACTGAGCCTGAATTCAGGGTTTAAACTATACATGAAAAGCAAGACGGGAGCTAGTTCTTACGCTTCGCTCGCTCACTCTAGCGGCGTGTTGTGGTGTCCTAAGTTCTCTGTGGCCTATATTACGCTATTTTTCTAGGCAAGTGAATTAAAAAATAAATGTTCAATTGAATTTCAGATGTCAGTTGAGCCGCTGATTAAACTGCGCCGTTCAATGCAAAGGCTAGGCTGCCAATTCAACGGCTGATTAATCTTAATTTAGCTATCAGGAAATACAGACTCTGGTGGGGAACTTCAATTCTAACACTGCATTTCTTAGTCATTATTTTGTCCTTATCCAGCCCAGAATGACTGCTTTTTTCCATAGTTATCTGGTACACATGGAAAAATAATTAATACGAACCGTCGTCGGCCGTGTATTAAGGTACAAATTAGCTTGACATATATATTTATCTCTTTTTCAAAAATACTACGGATAATCTTTACGAAGCTAATTTCGATTTTAAATATTATTTGTTTGTTATAACTGTTGACTTTAAAGGTTTACTGGTAGAAAACGTCTTGTTGCATTAAGTCCCCATTACCAATGACTGTACTTTTTCCAATTTCAAACCTCCTTCCAATAAAAGTTTCAAGTAACCATAGACAGCTAAATTTATGTTCTACCTTTTAGGTATCAAATCATGCGACGTCTAATAGAAATAACGTCTGCTATTCAGTTATCTGTAACTACAAACAAATGTACCAATCACAGTGTTACAGAGCGATTGCTTGCAAACAATGAAGCAGCCAGCAAAACAATCCAACACAATCAGATGTTAATTACAATTTCAGAACTTCTACGTGTGGGCCGAGTGTAGACCATCTTTTCCACTGGCCACTCAGGGCCCAGGGCCCCGCGGTCGATTGGGGCCCCCTAGTCTCTGCTAGAGCAACTAAAGACGACTAATAAATATATTAAGAAAAAAAAACTCTTTATCGATCTCTTTAGATTTTTAGACTAATTTGGTCATGCTAAAAGAGTTTCAGTTCCAGTTAATACCATTTCACTATAAAATTACCTTTTCATTTAATGTGACTCTGTTAAAAGGCCAATAAATCAATAAGTATGCTTTTTTGCCTATTTTACCAAAATACACGTAAAATACTGGTATTCAGCTGAATCCGGCTTGTCTGAGAGCCGAACCCAATATAGTTGGGAAAAAGGCTAGGCAGATGATGATGAGTCCTAAAGCCATAGGGGCCCCATTACCGTGTACCTTGGGCCTCCAATAGGTAAACGGGCGCCCTAGTTACCTTATTCGGGAAAATCCGATCAATATAGTCTGAAGCGATGCAGTATAAAAAGAGAAAGTTTATTAGTTTGTTTGCTCGCCCTCGGGCACCCATACGATAGTTTTAAATCGATTTCAAAGCTTATTACCCGAGGAGATCGCTTGGATAGCTACGAATGGCTAGGAAGGTTTCCAGTCAATGATATATACTAGGGTTCCACCCTGACATTTAATTAAAACTGTCTACTTTTAGTCGACTTTCCTTTAATCGACTATGGGTCGATTTCTGAATTAATTAGATGTTTGGAGCAAAAAACGTGTCAGACCCTAGTTTAATGCGAATGTCTGACACATTTTCGAGCTAAAGCTGAGTTGACAAACGCCTTCAAATTTACATTGGGTGATTTGTATAGACAAGTAGATATTGGATTTCTTTTTAAAACACCTAATTAATCATAGTGGGCATGTAAGTGAATGGATTTATTGATTGCTCTAATGGTATTTTAGTTGGTACGTTACTATTAAGTGCTGTCGTTTTGACCCAATTCTTTTTTTTATGTTTTTTAAACCTACAATTATAGTATTTGGTTCAAAGTGAGGCCAAAAAACCTTAATTACGTTATAAATATGTAATTTAAGTAAATACCATTGGGATTTAATATTAAGTTTATTGGACTATAAATCTGTCAAGATTTACTGTTTTTTCATTCTTCTAGGAGGATACAATTTTGCAAATTAAAATCGTAAAATTCATCTAATGTAATGTAGATTTGGCTGTAGAAATTTAGGTACTTATAATGAAAACGCAATCTATGAAACAGGTCCGGCTGCCAAGCTTGCCAAGTCAGAACTCGCAATAATTAGTTCAGGGATTTGAGTTAACTGCACTGAAACTAATATCTCTTGACATGCCCTAGATTACCGATACTGGACTCTATTATTTTATAGCTACGGATCTATTAAAGTTTTCAATATAGAAACGAGTTTTTAGATTCAGTAAGTATATAAAAGATAATTCGAACTTTAAAAAAATATCTGCCTAGCCTTTTCCCAACTATGTATGTTGAGGTCGGCTTTCAGTTAAACCGGGCGCATCTGAATAACAGTATATAACACTAGCAGTGCCCCGCGGTTTCACTGGAATTGATCCCGTTCCTGTCGGCACCGGCATGTCCTAGAACCAAAAATTCGAAGACATGACATTCACCAACCCGCACTGGCTCCGCGTGGTGGATTACGGTCCATTCCCTCTCCTAGAGAGGAGGCCTGTGTTCCAGCAGTGGGAACGTTAAAAGGCTGATAATAAATAAATATAATAAAAGAAAAAAAATAACTATATTGGAATCGGCTTATAGTCAAACCGGATTCAGCTAACCTCCACAACTTATCAACTGGTTAACACGGTACTTTTTGGCAAGACTGGAGTCAGAATTTCTAACTTCTGATTATATGCAAGTACGTAACGACTGCCAATGATTTGTATGACAGTTGGGATAAAAGCCTTAACATACTTTCTGAGGCACGGAGGAGTTTCGGTACGTTAAGATGGTCACACATCCACAGACCCACCTAGACAAGTGTTGCTTAACCTTAGAGATCGACCCGTGCCGGTGTTACTATTTAACCACGAGCTAAGGAATTCCTCCCAACGTTTCACAGTATTAAAAATTTACTCGGGGTGAGGTCACGATCGAAACTAATCGGGCAAAAACTGATAACAGTTTAAAAAACACGAAGTTTTTTCTTTAAACTCACCAGCTTATGGATTCAAATGCTTATAGATTTACAGAAAATCTCCTTCGATTTGTGAAAAAGCGGAAGAAATCACCGCAAAAAGTTAAAATAAAATTATTACAAAATCATTGAGAAATCAGAATCTGTAATCATATTTGAAGTTACTTTTTGCTGTGTTCCAATATTTCCAATGGAGTTACAGCGGCCAGTTTTTCTGCTTTCAATCATTACTGTGATTTCTTGTGGAAGTATTGACTTGTTATTGGATTTTAAAACAATTTCACATTCATTGACTTTTCCCGAGTGAGGTATTTGTACATCCAACTTTAGGAAAAGTTTAAAATAATGAAAACGACAGACATGCGATTCTTTATGATAATAATTAAACAAACTAAGTACTGTCTATGTACCTGAATTCATTTTTAACGTAAACTATTTTATCAATCTATACTAATATTATTAAGAGGAAAGATAAATGTATTTGTGTGTTTGTACCGAATAAACTCCGAGACAACTGAATCGATTTTAACCATTTATTCACCAATGGAAAGCTACATTATCACTATATACAAGTAATATACATAATTATGTAGGTTTTTTATACTATATATCTTACACTAGCTGTCCGCACAACTTCGTTTGTGTCGCATTTTTCATGACTGCTCCGCTCCTATTGGTCTTAGCGTGATGATAATATATATAGCCTATAGCCTTCCTCGATAAATGGGCTATCTAACACTGAAAGATTTTTTCAAATCGGACCAGTAGTTCCTGTGATTAGCGCGTTCAAACAAACAAACAAACAAACTCTCCAGCTTTATAATATTAAGTATAGATTTTAGATTGTTCCAAGGTACGTTGTGGCTTTTCAAATTTCATAATGTATGATCAGGTAAGCTTATTAAAACTTTGAGTGTACTCTCATGCATGACTTAACCCAGAGAACGCGACTTATTACTTAAAACCATAAAGAAAAGAAAACGATCACCCAGTTTATTTGACTATCAAAAAGCTTTTAAACGGTCATTAGTTAGTGTGGCCCGCTCATAGAGATTTATATGGCTATTAAAATAATTAGCGGTGGATCGGAAGATGAGCGTTCTTCACACCTAGATGGATCGCTTCATTAGTAGGCGTATGAGAATGATCAGTGATTATTATCAAGATAAATCTATACTAATATTATAAAGCTGAAGAGTTTGTTTGTTTGGTTGTTTGTTTGTTTGTTTGTTTGTTTGAACGCGCTAATCTCAGGAACTACTGGTTCGAATTGAAAAATTCTTTTTGGGTTGAATAGACCATTTATCGAGGAAGGCTTTAGGCTATATATCATCACGCTTAAGCCAATAGGACCGGAGCAGCGATAAAGAATGTTTTAAAATCGGGGATTCCACGGGGACGAAGTCGCGGGCAGCAGCTAGTAAATAATACAATGAATCCCATTAGTTTAAGTGGATGTTTGAATGGAGATCTTTACCGATTATTTTTTTAAAAGACGTGGGCCGCATCGTTTTTGGGTTCTGAAAGTTCGTTTATAAAAAACAGAATCCTTATACAATCACTTGAGCGTCTGTCCGTACGTCCGTATGTCACAGACAATATACTCCGAAAAATTAAATTAAAGTGGTGGACTGCTTTTGAGGGGACTAATAAAATAAAATGCTTATTTATGTTCTGTAATATGCCAAATACAATGGCTCATTGTGACGTACGCAATATATCTTCCAGAAATTGAAAATAAACAATTTCAAAGGTGTTCAAGAAAATAAATGAAAATTTATGATTCCCGCTCCCTCTTATCTCGGGAATGACTAAGCTTAAATTTGTTAAAAAAATAAACATAATTATTACAGATAGTTATTTACTTTTAGATTATGTTTAAATTTGAAAGTAACAAAAAAAGTATTTCCTCGGAACCTTGAGTACGACTCGCTCTTGACCGGTTTTAGTCGAAATACCATGGGGTGAATATTCAAAGTATAGCACATTCACATGTTCTTGTGCGTAAAAAAAATAAACAAAGGTTTAAACTCTATTTAATATATGTATGTCATGTAAACCTAAGATTTTTAATAAGTGCTGCATTTATTTTTTCAGTTTCTATGTGAATCATGCATAAATTTTAATATAAATAACACAAAAACTCATTACAGGGACCTGTTCCATTACTAGATTTGATAAATTTATTAGTATTATTAGGAAATCTAACGCTAAGAACGTTAATTTGGCCAATGTGTCGAATAACTTAATCTTTATTTGGTACATAATAATAAACTAACCCGTAGGTTTATATATAAATTAAGGAAAAATGTCTTTTTAAAGTTTTGTAACGGCGCAAAACTCATTACCAGATTCATGACGGTAATTCGAATTTACGTGACAAAAACCTCTGATCATACCGCCTTAAAGTGAGCTGCCGCCCCCCCGCTCTTCAGTCGACCGGCAAACGTAACAGAGGAAGGACTCACACAAGATTTCACGCCATAAATTACGAACGATGTGAGTATTGACAGTGTTTTGTTCATTTTTCATTTCATTACAGGTCCGCTTATATCTTGATACGTAAACAAACTTAGTATCTTGTTGTTATATCAATTCATTAGGTCCTGTTTCATTTTCATTTTTGAATGTGTAGATGGCATGTACTGTTTATAGAAAAATGTAAAATAATCTAAAAGTGCATAATTTTCATAACCGTATCCTTCATTACCGTCGTTTACCGTAACCTTTTTGAGGACACGGTAATGAATGAAAAAATACGGTAATGACTCAACTTCTATTTAATACTTTTAAATAAATTATTTTCAATGCGGTCAGGAAATTTCTATTAATATTTGTTCCTAAATAAATATGTTTAATATTTCAGTTTAAAATGGCACGCCCTAAGAAGACAAAAGAGGAAATTTTAGCTAGAAAAAGAGTAGCTAAGCGTAAACGCTACGCTGCTTTAAAAGAAAACGAGGAATTATATAAAATTGAAAAAGAAAAGGAAAAAGCAAGATACTTGAAGAGAAAATCTGAAAACAAAATTGTTAGTATTAAAGATTTAACACCACGTGCTCAAAGAGATAGACATAGAAGGGAAGCTAATTGCAAAAAATATATACATAAAAAAACTAGAAAAAGAAAATGAAAATGTTGTTTTGAACATTGAAAAATCACAGGACCAGCTTCGAGAAAATGGTAGTAATCATTCCCTTGACTCAGTTCTATCAAATTCTACTATAACCGAAACTGGCACCATTAATAACGAAACGGAAACAGATAAGAATTTTAAATTAGGAGCAAAAAAAGACGTGAACGTTATCAAAGATATAGGAACCTGAAAAAATGAAAGATGAGCTTTGTAATGTAAGTTAAGCATATATAAAAAAGATAATAAAATGAATACAGGGAATGATGAAAAACTACCGAAACGAAAAATAGGCAAAAAAAGGTACAAAAAGATTTTAACATAAAAAATGAAAAGGAAGCCGTAAAAAAATTCAGTGCTTTTTTAATGAAGGCGAAAATACGAGAGAGGTATCAGGCATAAAAGAATATATTACTAGAAAGAAGAACAGAAATCAAAAAAGGTATAAAACAGGAAGGTCTAGCTAGAGATATAATAATATTTCCTGCTATGCCTCAAAAACCAAACCTTCTCTGGTGATTTAAATTCCCTTGATGTGGAGGCCCACATCAAGGGAATTTAAGTCACCAGAGAAGGTGCACACTTTATCAGCAATTAGAAAATTTGAGGATTGGCAAAACTTAACTTTTGTTGGTTCTGAAAGCAGGTCATACTCTGATAGTTTTGAGGAATTTATATCTGATTTAGATAAATGTAAAAACGATCCAGACGCTGATATAGAAAACATTCCTGAGAATCAACATCGAGAGGAAGGTAAATATAAAGGAAAAGGAATAGGAAAAAAGTCTTGTAAAGATAATGCAGCAGGAATCAGGTGAAATTGTATTTTTAATAGCTTAAATACGTTTTGCTAATACGACATTATTAATATATATATAATATAAGAAAAGAAAAAACTTAAAACAAAAACTGTTTGGAATAAAAAAAATACTTCATCATGATTAGACGCGAAAGTTTAAAATAATTTCATATTGTTGATTTTTGGTACATTTTATTTGTGTTGTTGTACTCTAATGGACTAATTACACTTATTCTGCTTGCTGTGTCCATGGAAAATACCAGTTTTGTATGGAGATGAGTACGCACCCGTTCAGCGCGTAACACGCATCTCCATGCAAAACTTCTGTCTCGTATTGAGTTGAATAAGTAATTAGTCCCTTATTATCAAAGTCTCGACTAATATCCTAATAAAGAAGGCTGATCACCAAAACTATTAATTAATGGAAGACTTTTATTATTATTTGTTATTTAGTCATACATTTTAGAAAGCAGGCATTTGTGTGATTGCACTCCGAATAACAAAATCGGATTCGTTAATATAAGTACATATAATAAGACATTGGAAGGCTGATTTTTACCAAAACCATTCAATTATGGAAAAACTATTAGTTACTTTGTTATGACGATTTTTGAATAAAACAATAAATGATAATATATAGTACCTTTGTTTTTTTTTATATTCACATCATTTTGTATCATTACCATATGTGTGTATTTCATCACCGTGTACCTAAGAATTCATTACCGAGGATAGGGTTCATTACCGTAGCTTATCACATATTTTGAGTGGCAATAACTCTATGAATGTTTGAAGAATATGCGTGCCTTTCACCTATCTGATAAATAAATTAATGCCAAATATCATAAGGCAATCAAATTCTAATAAAAATGAAATTATGCTTTTTGTACAAAAAATGTGCAAATAATGTCGAAACTGAAGAAATACCCGGTGGATATTTCATGCCATTTTATTTTTAAGCGCGACTGTCTTCGGACGCGTTCACATTTTAAATCAATATCCTGGTTGCTTTACTTTACTTTTTGACTTTCAATCATTCGTCATTTATTACTTCAGTCTGTGTATTTTAAGGGCCATTTCACTTGAAAACTTGCCAGTACTGGCGTTTTTTAAATAGCAATTTACACGGACATGATTCCGTTGAAAAGCACAATGACATGCTTAAACCCAAGCTGTATAGTTTTAAAACACTAAAATAGTCCATACGAAAAATTGTAACAAAACATTATCATTCGAATAACTTGAGCCCGTGTTTATTGAAGCCCATGCAACGTGTCGAGGCAGTCATTCATTATACCATAACAGATGCTGTACTAAAATGAGTTAATATTTATAATGATTTATATTATTGCCAGAACGCTGCGCCCGCTGAAATGGATCCAAAAATTAAAGGTTCCGTTCAAACAATAAATGCCAAAACCATATCGCATGATTATTGCAACGCGCCGTAATTATAAATTGATGCATGGGACGAATGTATTTTACATTTCATTCACTAAAACTGAGTTCAAATTATACTTAGGCAGCTATTTTAGCTGGTGCGTTTGCAATAGGGATATTGCCTAAAAAAAAGGATATATATACTGGTGACCCGCTTCGACTTTGCATGGGTGCAATGCTGATACTAAATCTCTACTATATTATTATGCTTGAATACATGTGAGCCTTTTAATTATTATTTTCTTTTTATAAATGACTGTCCCAAAAGCCGTCTTAAGGTCGCTACACTGGTGCGAAACAAGTCAATATTAAGGTCCCTAGGAAGATTATTGAAACTCAGTGCACTCCTTATTGAGAAAACATTCCCCCTATAATTTGTCTTTGCGAAAGGTACATTTAAAATAGCATAATCAGCTTTATAATGTTCCCACTGCTGGGACACAGGCCTCCTCTCTAGGAGAGGGAATGGGCCGTAATCCACCACGCGGGCCCAGTGCGGGTTGGTGAATGTCACATGTCTTCGAATTTTTGGTTCTAGGACATTTCCTCCTTCACCGTTTTGAGAGCAGTGGTGATGAAATTAATTACACAAAGTAATGCGCCTGGCTGGGTTTGAACCCGTGACCTACAATTCGTAAGTCAGGGCCGTTACCTACCACTAGGCCACCACTGCTCCTCACTCGCCACCACTGCTCCTCCATTTAATATAAAAATATTTAAATCTTATATCTATCAATTAATCTACACTCATATTATAAAGAGGATAACTTTGTTTGTTTGTTTTTTTTGGTTGTAATGAATAGGCTCAAAAACTACTAGACCGATTTTAAAAATTCTTTCACCTTTCGAAAGCTACACTATCCACGAATAACATAGGCTATATTTTATTCCCGTATTCCCACGGGAACGGGAACTACGCGGGTGAAACTGCGAGGAGCTGCTAGTTAATTATAAACAGAAAGTTGAAATTTATTTTTTTCCTGGGATGATTAGCACACGGGCAAAGCCGTTGGCAGAAATTAGATTAAAATAAAATACGTACGTAAGTACGACGTTCTGCTCCTGCGAGCCACTTCCCATGTGACAGTCGGAAATTAACCCAAGCGAAGGATAAAAAATAACCTATTTCCTTCGCCAAGTTGAATGGAATCTCTTTAGCAAATTAATTAAAACTGGTTCAGTAGTGTAGGCGTGAAAATGAAACAAAACAAAGAAATATACAGTTACTTTCGGGTTTAAATAAATAAAGCATGTGATGAGGATATCACTGAAAAAATATGTTACAGTTACGAAAATGTTATTTAAATTTTTAATTATTTTAGCTGTTGGTATTAGTTATTGTTCCATTAAAATTTTAATTAAATATAAGTAGGTAGTGCCAGTAGTCCGTTCAGACGTCCGCCATTTTGTATTAAAATTAAAATGTAATTTTGAGAGACACGAGAAGTGCTTTCGATTGCAGTAATTGCATTTGCATGTGTATGATATTCTCGGAAATCGCTGAACCGTATTAAGTGAAACTTTTCGTTTAAAGTCAGTCTGTTATTTCTAACAATTCGAGAATGGTTCTTAATTAATTCAAGTAAAGTTTTTTTATTCTGTTACAATAACTGACAGAGGATTGCGCACACATTCCATTATTTTACGAATGGTCATCGGTGTTTTTTTAACAGACTTCAAAAAAGGATTCTGTGGTATTTTTTTTTAAATGTTTGCACCTCCTCTAATTTATGAACAGATTTGATTTTTTTTTATAAGAAAGGATATAAGTACATAAGTAGATATTTTCAAAATCAGTTCAGTCGTTTGGTTTTAAATCGAAATTTCTGACAAATAAATCGGGTATATATAGAGCCGTATATGTAGTAGACACACACCAAATCAACCTACATGGTTCTCATATGATTTGACTATAAATTCTGACCTCTGAGTTTGTTTCGGTGTTTCTTCTCAGGGTAATAGTCAGCTAGGAAACACCGGCCTCATCTTGTTTACAACGGCCAAATTTACAACGTAGGTACTTACAAAATAAATATCATTTAAATGTCCAGTGACGGTGACCTTTTGAAATGTTAGTATTAATACATTATAAGTTACTAAAATGAACTGTTAATTAATTGCCAATGACGTTATCAGCATAGTGCCAACTGAAATGTAATGCTCCGTCAATATGGCACACACAGGTAAAATTATAGCAATCACTGTCATTTGGCAGCTAGGCCCCCGAGATCCTCGGACTGGGATTGATCCCTCGCCAGGTGGATTTGGCAGACGGACGAGGAACGATATGGATAGGTAGAAACTTACGGAGGCAATAGCCGACCTTTCGTGTTGATGAAATTCTTGATATATGGTCAGTTTTGTAATTGAATATCGTGAATAACCTAAGTGTGCGTGGTGAGTAAACTATTATTCGTTTAGCTATTAAAAATTGTTGCAGTAGGTACCTTCTATTGTGATTTTGCCATATGTCGACTGGTAAATGGTTAAATAATGATAATATATCTATTCAATATTGAATAGTGTGTTTACTCTGCATATAATCTATCTGCTATGTATAATTTATTCTAGACTCAGTTAGCACAAGTGCACCTGTAACAAAGTAAACAAACACCTTTCTTCTAATACCTGAACGTATTCGGATGGAACTTGGCGTACAGGTAGACCATGTCCGGGAATAGGACATTGTATATTTTTATATAGAAAGAAAGTAAGCATATTGTTTATTTGGGACTCGCACAAGACAAACAAAATAGTAAAATAAAAAATAAAATAAATCTACTAGTAAAATAAACTAACAAACGTTATCGATATTAGTTAAGATGTGCGAGGCCAAAAAGGTTCCTATATAAATATCACAACACTGGTGTTCTGATAGGTCCTGTACAGTTATTTTTATGTTTTGATCCAAATAATGCCACGTGTATTGGGAATATGTTCCCTTAGGATTATTTTCGACTTATACCATACGCGGAATATAATACTATACTTTAATAAACGTTTTTAATTTTGATTTTAAAGACATTAGCCGACCCCAATTTTTTTTTGTTAGGACATATTTATATTACTTGACTGTCACAGAAATTAAGGCATGTTAAATTACAAAAGTCCGCACTAACGGCTGGTTTACATCACTGGTTTATTAACTGTGACTAAATACATGTAAGCATAGAATTAAGTAGCAAGTTGAAAGTTGAAAGTTAAAATTCAGTTAGCAAGTAGTTAAATTACAGGCATTCAAATCGATCGCGCGGGTTGATTGATGACGCCTGAAAAAGGTGTTACTGTTTAGATCTTTGTCGAGTCCTTGACTCAGTTTTGTACACTTATCACTACAAAGGTTTGACCTTTTTGCGTTCTAATAAATTTCTCTTTTTTACTTCGCTTTTAAGGTTCACACAGACAGATGCGACGCGATTATGTGACGGTGTGTTTCAGTACTTTTTAACTGATAAAAAAAGAGGAGGTTCTCAATTCGACTGTTTTTTTTTCGTAAAATATTCAACTTAATTACGTTTTGCTAGCGGCTTTGCCTGAGCCTGAATGTCAAAAAATATCCCAAGGGTATACCTAGACCCTTGGGATATGTTGTGGATATGATGTGTGTGTGACAGCATGGACATAGGTCCATGCTGTGTGTTCCAGAACATGGTAACAAACATACTGACAGACCGCCAGACAGAAGGAGTTCATTCAGTGGGTTTTGGTTTCCGCACTAAGTCCTTTTTTTTTTCCGGGTGGGAAATCATCAAATGACTTCTCCCGCTCTGGGCGGAGCGGAAGGGAGTGTCAGACTCTTACTGACTAAAACCCACCCGTGATCCTTCTTGTGCCCTTTGCGTTCCGGGGCTGCGGTGACTCTTTCGAATAAATTCCGCAACCCTAGCAGGCACTGACCCTATGGGGTCCCGTCTTCTTTGCTGACGGCTCTTTGAGGCGCGCGTGGAACACGACGCGCTGTCGCGTCGACTCGGGCCTGGTTGCTATCGGACGGCGAGCCATTCCGCACTAAGTCCATGTTCGGACCACAGACACACTTACCTACTCTCGCATTTAAAATATAAGTATGGATGGTTGTACGGATTATTATAATGATGATTTTTTCTGCCTCCTTGCAGCGTTGTCGTTCCTATTATCGCGACACACTTGTCTTTGCGAGCCTAAACGAACATTTCTTGCCTCCGTTTTGGTAATTTTCTTTAAACTAATATTATTGCCTTTTCCCTAACCCGAGATCACAAAATAATACAAGGCTGTCTGTCACAAACAGTTGCTAATTTTGTTTCAAGTTTCAATCTATGAACAAATTGATGCATTAATTAAGTTCCCTTCGCGTTTTGAAACATTTCAGAAAATGGAGCAGAAAGTCATAAGTAGCGGTCAATACAATCAGTGTCAAAAGTTTAATTTAACTTGGTATGTCATATTTAAACATATTTTTCAAATCAGTAAAAGTTGACGGGTGGTAGGGAAGGCACCAATTGCAAAAGTGGGGGCTGTTGACGTCACAAATTTTGGCAAAAAGTGTACAAGCGCGTGACGCGCGAAAAATACGTATTATCTATATATATCCAATATAATATATATCCAATATTTTATGTAATTTATCTGACGGATTCAATAGATTTTTCCAGGAAAAATACGTATTAAAACTTGCTTAGAGGTAAATATATATATTTTCTAGCCATGTCTAGTAACAAGACGTGTCTGTTTAGTAGTGAAAAACGTTTCTATTCTCAAAATAATCTCTTTGTAACCCACCCATCACATTTTTCTGCGCCTTTTCCCTTTCACAATAGATTAATTCCTGTTCACAATATTAATCCATGCCACGGAGGGTAAACATGACCATTATTTTGTCTTAAAACACTGAGTTGTCCTTGTTAATAAAATATTTATAAGGGAGAGTGGGGTTAGATGTGTCCAGAATCACCCCGTCATGTACTGAGCTTAAATCAGAAAATATTGTGGCCCGGGACGAAGATTGGGGTTGAATTTTGGGTCCAAGTTTATTGGATTATACATCAATATTTCTTTTTGTCATGTTTTAGTTTTATTGCAAACTTAGACGGCATTTTTGTGTAATGCTCAAATAAAATGTTGTTTAAATAAGGGAAACATTAAACTCCGGCCGAGTTACGCTTTAATTTTGATGCCTTTCAGTTGAATTGTGGATTTACAATTTTCTTTAATTTCTCTTTATTTTTTTAAAGGAAAGTCAACGTTTTTTTTTCTATGTTGGTTCATTCTTTAACTACCAGTGGCCTGGCCCGTGTGAAATTCGGAAAATAATAAACCCATACATATATGAATCAATAAATATTCAAAAGTACCTACCGAAGCAATAATGGCCGGGTTACAAGGAGTCCCACGCTCACAATTAATGCATTCCTCGCCGCGGTGCGCGCGCGCATGCAAATCGCACCACAATGATATTTGTACTCCTTTGTTATTGATAACCCGATACCCATGTGATAATGGCGTGCTACTGTTTTGTAATGTTAGTGGGTTTGACTGGCGCTGTCGAAAGTATAATTACACAGAGAGACCATTTACTTGTTGCACTGCCATGTAGTCCTTAAGAGCGTGTATGCCGTATGGCATTTCATACAAATTTTCAAGTCACTATTTTGCGAAATGACTGAACCGATGTTAATGAAACTTCACGCATATAAGCAGGACACATAGGTCTAAAAAGTATTTAAAAAAAGATAACTGGAAATTTATGTTTGTATGGAAATATTAAAATGGGTCTAATTTAACTATAACAATATTTATCGAAAATGTTTTCAACTAACTTTTTAGACCTATGTATCCCTGCTTATGTGTGTAAAGTTTCATTGAAATCGGTTTAATCATTTCGGAAAATAACGACTTGAAAATTTGTATGAAATGCCGTACGGTGTATACGCTCTTAAATGGTTTGCTCCAAATACGACATCTTTTTATCGATCTAGTGTAAAAATTACCTGGGAGTGTTTGAAGTTAAGAGTGAATCGGTTACTTAAGACAAGCATGCTCTGCCCGGGTTGCAGCATTTGTTCGAAAGAGTCAGCGCGGCTATGGAACGCTAAGGGCATTAAGAAGAACACGGGTTTTCTATACTAATATTATAAAGAGGTAACTTTTGTGAGGTTGTGAGTTTGTGACGTTGTAAGGGGTAATCTCTGGATCTACTGAACCGATTTTCAAAATTATTTCATCAATAGAAAGCTATATTATTGTGGAGTGTCATAGGCTTATTATATATATATTATCCCCGTATTTTTCTATCCCCACCACGGGAACGGGAACAACGCGGGTGAAACCGCGGGGCGCTGCTAGTAGTTAATAAGAGTCTGACTCCTTCCATTCCTTCCATTCCACCCAGAGCGGAGATTTCCCATCCATAAAAAAGTTAAGCGTGCTCACATCATCGTTTACCATCAGGTGAAAGTGTGCAGACGCGAGCTGACAGACTCGCGTTTTAACAACAAAAAAAAAAGCCTGACGTGATCCAGTTTGCGTGAACATCAGGATAAAGAGTCCTTTCAGTCACAGTAGCCGTGAGTACCTACCTAATCAGTATTGTGAAAATAATTAGGCAATATTCGATTAGGTATTATATTATACCAACTCGCACTGGGCCCGCGTCACAGTATTACAATATTACAGTAGGGAAACGCCTTTGATGTCGCGCGATGCCGCCGCCAGTGTAGGTACTTACGCTGCCACATGCAAGTTGTCACCAAATGGGAAATAAAACAATTGTGATTATTACTATTATGATGTAATCATTTATTCATATTTACATTCAAAATAATTGTGATTATTAAATCTAATATAATTATTTATTAAAAGTGTAAACCACATACGTACCTACATGTTATATAGGTAATAAGGATGTTTCCTGAGTAAAAAATATCTGATTATGTTTAGTCCGTCAGTAAGATTATAGAAAAATATTGTTCACGTATTTTTTCTTAAATCTATAAAAACTGACGAAGATAAAAAGCATCAAAGATCAGGAGTGGGGGCTTGTTACGTCACGGCTAGGTAAAAATTGTAGCGAGTAGTGACGTCACACGAGTTTACAACGCACTGTATCGTCTTCGTTTTTTTCTTATTATATGAAAAAAAGAAAAAAATACATGTCCAATATTTTATGGAAATCTATCCGACGGAGTTATCAGATTTTTTTAGTCAACTACCTTATTGTACAACCTATAAATTCAATAAACAAACACATACCTTTACAATTATAATTATCAGACATAAAATTATAAGAAAAAGTGGCCAAAATTGTGTGCACAAGTCAGTTTTTGTCTTAGCGGCGGCGGCTGTAATATTCCATAAGTCTATGGTACACAAATGATAAAACCTAACAGAACAGTTTGTGCGCACCATTATAGAATGTAAGTAGGTATATGTATAATAAAATTATTACACAAAAAACACGCCCGCGTCTGCCCTTCGCGCTCGGTACCGCAAACTAAGCGTGATTGCGGTACGCGCGCGGCCCGCGCCGCCCGACACCCCGCGAGTTCCCCTCCGTTGCTCTGCGCAAGTACATTCGTCGCCGTACTGTACGAAATATTGTAATACTGTGCCTGCGTGGTGGATTACGGCCCATTCCGTCTCCTAGAGAGGAGGCCTGTGTCCCAGCAGTGGGAATTTTAAAAGGCTGATTATGCTTATGCTATTCGATTATTATTTGATTGAACGATACTAACTGCAACAAAAGCCCTCGCGCTCAATGCAACGATTATCTTCTATAGAAGTTGTTCTACGGAAAATATTACGAGCAAGCAAGGCAAGCGTGTACCATCGTCGACTACATCATTGCCTCCCATAAGCTGAAATTGTGCTCAAACGTAATGACCATGATCGCTTTGACTCATTAGGCACACGTCTTTCGTATCCGTGGAAACATTAGCTGGTAAGGATTTATGGAATGAACGGAAATCAATAGACCAGTGTATATCGCGTTTAATTAGTACATACACATAAAGGATTGAACCGCACACCCTCGTGGTTCTAATTAATTAGTTATTAATCCCCTTGTAACGAGCAACGCTTAGTCTAGGATAATTGTATCTTAACAACTATTATTTAATTCATAAGTCAATCTAATGAAGATATCAGGAAGTTAAGATATTCAGAAGCGACAAAAGGACCTCTGCGAGAGAGATCTATACAAGTCAGTCTTATGGACTTGTTGATAGTTATTATCAGCAGGATATTGATACGACAATTTGATCATTATAATTAAAAAAGAAAAAGAAAAGAAAGAAAACTCGTTTATTCCGCCAGAAAAGACGCACAAAGAAAAAACTAAAAGAAAAACTATATATAGACAAACTTAGAAGAAAAAAAAAAGAAAAAAAAATCAAAATCAAATTACCATATACTTGACTGCAATAGGTAGGTATTTATTACCGAATACACTTCTTTAGACTGAGAACAGAGATGACTGACAGATTAATCGAAATGAAACTATTTGGAGTTCAGAATTCGAGATAAGTATCAAATATTGGAATAACAGACTCTATTATACAAGACAGTTCTAATTCCTTTAGCGCAAACTTTCTATGGGATATTTGAAAAAAATGCGTGGTTCTTGCACGGCAATACCGCGGAAAAAACCTAGCTAACGATACGTTCACAGAAATGAGTTCCACCGTGCTTTTGAACAGAACACTAGAGCCATATTTATTCAGGGCCTAGCCGTTTGTGTGGTGTGATTTGTGTTAGTAACACCCACATAAAAAGTGTGAAGCAAGTGTGAACGGTTTATTTATTATTTACTTAAGTACTTAAGTGCTGACCGCTAAAGTAGAATGCACTCCGAGGTGCCATTAGCCAGCAGATACTGAACTTTTAACTCACCTTTAGGTGCTTGATCGTAAATTGCCGAACTAATTGTGGCTAGCTGAATTTTAAGCGCGAAGAGTTTCTGGAGCAGATAAACTATGTAGGTACCTACTTGGTTTTAGTCTGTAGCTGCTCCCGTGTAAAAATGTTGTACGAGTAGTCAATAACACGGTGGTTTAGTCAATAACAGTCTGACACTCCATCTCGTTCTGCCCAGGGGCCGTATTATGACCTCTTAAAACCATCATGTTTTCGGTGTGAAAAAGAGACGGAGCTATACAGGACGAATAGCACTATCCTTTTCTCACACAGAAAACATGATGGTTTTAAGATGTCATAATACGGCCCCTGGCCTACCCACGTGTCGAGTTTAATACGGATCCGTATAGCCGTTAAGGTCAAAGACACACATAGACTTCAAATAGCTTTCAAACTTAAAATATTAGTGCGGTTAAGCTTTTTTTTTTTGAAAGAAAAAGTGATTATTTTTAAACTTTTGTACAATTTTCAAACAAACATATAATCTGAATATTTGTGATCAATATTCAGTAACTAACGTAGGTACCTTACCTATTGGGCACGCCGCCATTGCGGCGGTAAGTCCCCTCTTTGAGGAGTGGCTGGAGAGACGCCACGGCGTCCTCACCTTCCGCCTGACGCAGGTGCTCACCGGACACGGCTGTTTCGGGAGGTACCTGTGTCGGATCCAGCGGGAGGACACGTCCGGGTGTCATCACTGTGTGGATCGCCCGGTGGACACGGTGGAGCATACGGTGGAGGTCTGCCCTGCTTGGGCGGAGCAACGCCGTGTCCTCGTGGAGGCGATCGGCGGCGGCGACCTCTCGCGGCCGGCCCTGGTTCAAGCCATGGTCCGGAGCGAGGAGGCATGGGAAGCGGTCGCCTCCTTCTGCGAAGCAGTAATGCTAGCGAAGGAGGAGGCGGAGCGCGTGCGAGAGATGGAAGCCCCTCGCTCCAGCCGCCGCAACAGGAGAAGACGCCCCGGGCGTCGGGAAACGCAGGGCGATTCCCGGCCACCGTAGGCGCGGGCCTGCGGATGGCGAGCTATGGGTGGCTCGCCGTCCGATAGCAACCAGGCCCGAGTCGACGGCGCGTCGTGTTCCACGCGCGCCTCAAAGAGCCGTCAGCAAAGAAGACGGGGCCCCATAGGGTCAGTGCCTGCTAGGGTTGCGGAATTTGTTCGAAAGAGTCACCGCGGCCCTGGAACGCAAAGGGCACAAGCAGGAACACGGATGGGTTTTAGTCAGTAAGAGTCTGACACTCCCTTCCGCTCCGCCCAGAGCGGGAGAAGTCATTTGATGATTTCCCATCCAAAAAAAAAAGGTACCTTACCTATAAGTGTAAATAGATATCATGTATTCATAATTGAGTAGAAAATACAAAATATGCTGTAGTAAGTTGGCTATCATTAAAGTGTTCGAAAACAAACACAATTTGAAAGCAAACTCACTTCAAATGTTCGAAGAGGAATTAACACAGATTGGTGGAATGAATGATAGAGTTTACACTACACTAAATAGTTTACTAAACATCTGCAAATTCTACCGGATCTATTGTTTCATAGAATCCGGTATTTCGACCCTATTTGCTATCGGAAACTCTCAATCTTCATCCAGTAAAGAGATTCTATATTTATGTTGTAATAGCCGGCCGATCAGTTTGCATCCGTGCGTAAAGATAGGCCAAAAGGAACAGAGTATAAACTACTATTCGTGAATAACTTATCTAGATATAGTAGGTTGGCTTCGAGAAATAAGTTCCGTAAATATTTGGGCCTAGGTTTGCCAGCGGCTACGTCCGACCGAAAAGTTGAAGGTATTTTTTGGGATGTTAAAGTAACTTATGTACTTTACTTTTTCAGGTATGGGTCCTTTTTAGGTTAAAGAATATCTATATTTTGTCGCAAATATATTGATAGATAAAGTAATTTTCAACACACTTGCTCGTAAAGTGAGCCTTGTTACATCGGTCTTTTTGTACCTCTTAGGGAGGTACAAAAGCTGTATCATAAAAGCAGCAGGCTTTTGCTGCACGTCTGCAGATAGCGACCGATGGGTGGCTCGCCGTCCGATAGCAACCAGGCCCGAGTTGACGGCGCGTCGCGTTCCATGCGAGACTCAAAGAGCTGTCAGCAAAGAAGACGGGGCCCCATAGGGTCAGTACCTGCTAGGATTGCGGAATTTGTTCGAAAGAGTCACCGCGGCCCTGGAACGCAAAGGGCGCTAGAAGGATCACGGGTGGGTTTTAGTCAGTAAGAGTCTGACACTCCCTTCCGCTCCGCCCAGAGCGGGAGAAGTCATTTGATGACTTCCCATCCAAAAAAAAAGTGACTCCCAGATTGTAGCTGTCAGTGAAAAAAAAGGGCCAAAACCGAACTATAACACATGTGCATTAATAATATTACACACTAGTGCATAAGATAAGTTAGTACCTAACTGTATTTTTTTTTGTAACAGCAGAGAGGTTTTATGCCGCTGAAAATCCATTTACATTTTTGCAATAAATAAATGTGTCCCTTAAGATGAAAACCAAGAATTATTATCAAATTATTTATTATTCACAATAATTTGTTGTTAAATATTTGCATTTTATCACTACGGTTATAATGTTGAAGTAGGCTGTATAGCTATATGTTATCAACCACCTTACATTTGGCCCGTGCAAAAACGCGCCATTTCCCATAATTTGTTTGTAGCGCATTTGTTGCTGTGTGGTAACGATTTATGCAATTCATGTTTTTTTTTTCCTCGGTGAGCAACTTGCTCACTAGACACTCGGCTGAATTACGCCGTGAGCAACTTAGCTCACTTGTCTCATGATACAATTCCACTTTTCAGCTTAGGTACATTATGCATAATGTACGTAAGCTGAAAAGTGGAATTACTCTATTTGAAAATAACGATATTTTTTTTATCCAGACATTATGTTTCATTCAAAGAAAAGATTTAAACTCAAGATAAACTAGAAGTAAAAGCCTTACAAAGTGAATGAAACAGCTGATTTTCATTTATTTTACAGAATTTATTTTCGTATAAATTTATCTTTGACATCGAATTCCTTAAAAAGGGATGGATATAAAAATCGAGCAGTGAATTCCTTATGATTTCGGTTTTGCGTCAAAGTCAGACCGGGCTAGTAGTGAGATTGTAGGCTGCGTGTTCACGAAAAACATTTTATCAAAGCCGGAATTCCCTGCGTACCGCATACAACAGTTTTCCCGAAACTATATAAAACTAGCAGAATAGATATTTCACCTGGATCGGAACAGCGATCACTGGATATCATAAAACAAAGTTCGGGAGCCATCGCTCTCTGATGTTTGACCTAATCGCACAATCCATCGGTCCGATTCACTACAGTTTTCAACGACTAGTGTAGAATTGCACGTTTGATTATCTTTCCTTTATAATTTGTAGTTTGTGTTATTCTAGAAAATGGTTTTATGATATTCGAGCGCTTATTTTGCCGTTAGCATTTATCTTTATATAATAAAAAAATCGTTTTAAAGCAGAAGATAATCTATACTAATATTATAAAGCTGAAGAGTTTGTTTGTTTGTTTGTTTGTTTGTTTGTTTGTTTGAACGCGCTAATCTCAGGAACTACTGGTTCGAATTGAAAAATTTTTGGGTTCTTATTGGGTTGAATAGACCATTTATCGAGGAAGGCTTTAGGCTATATATCATCACGCTTAAGCCAATAGGAGCGGAGCAGCGATAAAGAATGTTTTAAAATCGGGGATTCCACGGGGACGAAGTCGCGGGCAGCAGCCAGTTATTAATATTGTTAGTCCAATTTTTACAAGCCCTATTTCTAAGCATGATGTACTCAGTTCGATTCTTGAGTTGGCCAAAGTTATTGGGTTTTCTTATCTGGATTTTCTCAGCCAGGGTCGAGCATCATTCACGATTGATCACAATAGGCAGAGCCTTAGGGGCGAACTCCTATTATATGGGACTCAATAAAATAACAGCGAATGTGATTATACTCTCGGGGCTTGCTTATGTAAACAAGAGTTATTTTTTAACAAAGAGCTAGTTCCTAACACGAGATGAAAGAAGAAATATTCCATACCTCTGTTTAAAATTAACACTGAGTTTAAAAAAAAGCTTAAAAAAATATAACCGACTAAAAAAAAAGTATTAAATAACTTACATTTCGGAAGTTGGTGTTTTCGGTTTTTACTTCGTTTTTTGAATACCGACTTCCGAAGACTTCCATTTCCTACCTCTGTTCTTCATCAGATCTTTATCAAACTAGAAAGGGACCACTTCGAAATACTACGATGCTCTTCCAAACCATTGTATACGTTATTTCACTTTACATCGACAAGTTAGAATATCATCAATGTAGTCGAAGCCAATTAAATACGCATTATTAGGGATAACTCAAATACTAGTCGTCAGATCTATTTAAATGTATAATATCAAAAAATGGGACAACATGAAAAAAGAATCATCAAAATCAGTAAAAAGTTAGGAAGTACACACAAAAAAAAATGCAGTCTACTTGAGAACCTCCTTTTTTGGAAGTCGGTTAATAATAATTCTAGTTAGTGCAAGTGGACTCTGTCGCAGCAGATCTCTGTCTAATACTGCGGGCAAAGTAGCCGTGATGTTATGACCAAACACATGAAATTCTGTACCCATTGTTTTTTTTTTTCAAAAACAGATCGATTTGTACATCTTTTACCTACTCGTACAAGTCACTTGGGCATTGAAACTGGTAGTCACCAGTTTCAATGCCCAAGTGACTTGAGAAAGTTACATAAAGAAAGAAAGTAACATGTAAAAGTAGAATATTTCACTCTCTACGACCCTCCCTGAGGATTCCTTCAATACGAGTACACTGGGACTCATGCAGGTAACCCGTATCAATGTCGGTCAACATACATATCTGTCACTCAGGAAATGCATTATTAATACTAAATATTGATATTTAAGGATATTTATCTATTATTTGTTTATCGGAAAGTAAGTATTGACAGTTGATAAATTGGTCAATAATCGTGTGTGTGAATAAACTAAATTAAGTTTTACTAGCTTCTGACCGTGACTTTGCTCAAGTTATCTATAACCATCTCTAATCTCTATACCAAAACGCATCAGTGTAACAAACAGACAAACTCGCTTTTGTATTTACAATATTATGATAAAACTAGCAGCACCCCGCGGTTTCACTCGCTTAAGTTTCGATCAAGTGGGATTATCGTGGTAAAAATATCCTAGATGTTAATCCTGGTTATAAACCATCTGTGTGCCAAATTTCATTAAAAACCGTTCAGTAGTTTTTACTTGAAAGAGTAACAAACATCCATCCGTCTATCCATATCCAATATCCATACTTACAAACTTTCGCGTTTAAACTCATAGTAAGATAAGTATACATTTATATAGAATTTGTATTGGCTTAGCGTCTGATCCTCAGAATCGGATAGAAATAATGGTCATGTCACCGGAAAATCGCAAACGCCGTACGATTGTAAAATACTTATCGCGTAAAATTGTAAACTATTTTTTATTAATAAGACACAGATATTTGAAACTATTGAATATGGATGGGATTTATTGTATACCAAACGTTTTTTTCATAATTTATCGAGAAATTATAATCTAAATAAGATTTATTACAATGCTACGGAGACAATTTTCCGGTGACAGTAGGCTCTTCAATATAGTTACCGCGGCCTTGGAACGCAAAGGGCATAGGATCACGGGTGGGTTTTAGTCAGTAAGAGTCTGACACTCTCTTCCGCTCCGCCCAGAGCGGGAGAAATCATTTGATGATTTACCATCCAGAAAAAAGGGCTCTTCAATATTATAATTGACAAAATTGGTACTTAATTAGATCAAGTTACAGTAGAATTTCTCCACACGGTTCATCCAAAATCGTCTTTAAACCCCATAAAACCAACTTCTTAACCTCTAAAACCAAGCGAATTATCAAATCATCGAAGTCTACATGATTATTGCCCTACGTATTGAACTTCAGGCTTTGACAACCAACAAATTGTGCACAAGAAAACTGGATTAATAATTCAAAGCCCAAGTTTGACTGTGGTTTCAGAACTAAACGGCGGTTTAACTATTTATGATAGTTAAGACGTTCCTTCACTGCGTCACGTTGTTGAAATGATTTTAATACAGTTGAATCCGCTTATAATGACATCGAAGGGAAGTGAAAAATATGTCATACTAAGCGGACGTCATAAAGAGCGTCATCTTAGGAATTAAACAAAATCCCATCTTTGTTAGTTATATCGTGTAATAATGAGAAACACAAAAAGAAAATGTTGATAGACATAGATCAATCAAAACAAAATGAGTCAGAAACAAATTAGAAGTCATGTCCCTCACTATAACCAAACATAATTTCTGAAAAATAGGTCATAATAAGCGACATGTCAATAAACGAAGTCATTATATATATATCCGTACTTTTTTTAAGAATTTAATATGAAAACCAAAATTAGCTCCGTTTTACTTCTAAGCGGTTGGTCAATATAAGCGGCGTCATAATAAATTAATTTCACTGTACTTGTATTGTTTGCGAGGAATCTTTCAAAGATTTCGATACAGTGGGCGAGAAAGGAAGTCGCTCCCGTGGCACACCCAGAACTGCGAGGACGAGTGAATTTTCTAACATTGGCCACGAAACCAATGGATAAAGCCAGATAAATATGGATGAGTACGGAGGAGACCTTTGGCCAGTTGTGCAAAAAAAAAAAAAAAGGAATACAGGAACATTTTCCATTGCCACCCAATTCTGTACCGACGTCAGAGTGAAAAGAATCTATTTTTTATCAATATTGAGTTCCAGCTACCTTTTGTACGGTCTATTTTATGCGGACTTTTGGACATTTTACCGGGTCTGTGACCGACAAAATGCAGGGCAGGACAGATATGGCACACTTCCCAGTTCTAGTTCGATTTTGATTATAAATTGGCTTGTATTTTTGTTTACCACTTTTGTGGAGTGAATCGCTTTCGAATGGGCCTCGTGGGGCGTGACATGGTGGTATGCAGGTATCGATTAGCTTGTACCCCATGAAATTGGCTCAAACAGCCACTTAAGGACTGAATTGATGGGTAGTGAGGTAGTGACATAGTTTACTTTTTATATGGTAGATCGATACTTTCAAAGCGATCGCTTTCAACACGTTTTTATTTTATCGTTTTCATCTCATAGAAGTACAATATCTATACTAATATTATAAAGAGGAAAGATTTGTATTTAAAAAAATTCTTTCACTATTAGAAAGCTACATTCACCCTGACTAACATAGGCTATATTGTATCGCTATATTCCCACGGGAACGGGAACTACGCGGGTAAAACCACGGGGCGCTGCTAGTCATGAATTTGATAGTGTATTTTTTGACTTCTTAAACACGATACGACGGACGATGTAAAATGATAAACAACAACATAACAATACCAAAACCGATTGTTAATTGTGTAATCCATCAAATTATTATGTTGTGTAATATTTTCCTAATTCTGAGTCGAACTGAATTATTGGCTAAAATCAAAAACTTTAAGTGGCAACCCTAGCTTAACGACCCAGCAGGGAGTGGCTCTCTCATGAACTTGCGACCTCTCGATTACCTGGCAGTGGCTCAGCCATTAGGCTACTGTTGCTTCGAGACTTAGCGTGACCCATCGACTATTTACCTTCCTGAACACCGCATAACAGGCGATGGATTTCTGTCAACACGTCTGAAATACTGACTATGTCGAGTATTTGGGTTTTTGTCTAGCCCTGTCAATTTATCTGCAGGGCCGATAAAATGTATAACCCCGTTTGAACTAGTTGGAAAAAAAAATGAAGACAAAAATTTAACATTTCACACGCAGAGTTCCCGTTCCCGAGGGAATACGGGGATAAAATATAGCCTGTGTTACTAGCCGACAATGTAACTTTCCATTGGTTAAAATCGGTCAAGTAGTTTCGGAGCTTATTCGGTACAAACAAACAAAAAAATCTTTCAATCAGAGGAACATACTCCCGGGATCAAAAGTATCCTATGTCCTTATCTACGTGGTCTATCCGCAAGACAAGTTTCATCCAAACTCGTATAGCCGATAAGACACACGTACAAGTAACAAACAGACATACTGATGGATGGTAACTTCTGCATTTATAATATTAATCTTTAAAGAGAAGGCTGAATAGTTGATGGCGTGACCAATGCCTATGCTCCAAGACTTTTTATATATAATCAAGTTGTATACATGCATATAACTTTCTAGGAACCCGCTAGCTGGAAATTTACGATTTCCTTTCATCGAGATTACTCCAGGTTGTTAAATTTTTTAGACTTTGATGGTTAAATGAGCACGACGACCTTTTTTCGCGTTTAAGGGTTAATTTATGGGGAGATAGCTCATTTGGCAAAATACTTGTTTTTACAAGTATTTTGCCAAATGAGCTATCTGTACATACAAAACAGTGCTACTTACTGGTTCTTTTGAACCAGTAAGTAGCACTGTTTTGTATGTACATATGTTCCATGCGAGTGGTTCCTTTCAGGTTTTTCGAGCAAATTTTTAGATATCATAATATGAAGACGTGGAATTTAGTTTTTACTAGCTTCCGCCTGCGTCTTCGCCCACGTTAAATTAGATTATTATCCCAAGGAAACATATTCATGGCGTGGAAAGTATACTATGTCCTATTAATGCCAAGTTTAATCCATACACGTTCAGCCTCTTAATGTATTAACATGAAGAGGTAATAAGCAAACAAACAAATACTTAAACTTACTTTCCCATTTACAATATCAGTTAGGATGAACAAGAACATTCGAAAACACATTAGCGACTTGTCTTGGTGTAATGTTTTCTTTATCTATATTTTCTGTAATTTATATGGTGCACATAATAAAGAGTATTCTATTCTATTCTATTCGTGGACGTTTTGCGAAGATCGAGTACATCAACTGTCACTACCTACTTACAGCGTTGTGATACCAAAAACTAATTAACACGCCAAATTAATACACAAATATAGTTTTAGCTCTGTGTCAGCCTGCTCAAATCATGTGATTTATGGTTGAACAGTACCATTTATGAAGCGAATTTTCATGTCATCCACAATTTGGTGTTTGGTCCCTAAACTAGTGATGTTTATGAGTTATCAAGGCGGCTGCTACCCTCACCCTCACAACGTAGGGACGTTTAATAACCTGTACCAATCCGTGCCGGTACCATTCCCTGATTTGTTTGTGTTTTCATTTTTCAATCTGTTAAACATGGCTGTGTCTTCATGTACTTAAACGACAATCGTGATTCGATCGTTAATAAGTTTATGACTATCAAGTGGTATTGATTAATTGATATGGATTTCAATTTGACCTAAAATTTAACAAAACTACTGTGTGTTTCCTTGTCTGGTAAAGAAACATTGTCAGGCGTAACGGTTTGCTGTGGTTTTCCACAACAAAGTATATTTTTTACCGCAAAAAGAAAAGGAAGTTCCACTCGCCGTTTGCAGGGTTATTTTATAGAAAATATCTCATCTTCTACCTTAGAAAGAAATTTTGATGTATCACGCGGAAGCCCCAGGAGTAATACAACAAAATATAACTTAGGTACTTATTTTTGTACGTGGGCAAGTATGTTGTACATTCGGTATCGTATTTTGGCGTAAAGCCAAGGTGAAACGGTCGGTTTTAACCAAAAGCCGAACGCTTAGGCATTTAGCTAAAAACAATCTATTGTGAACACCTGTGACACGGTGGTAGTTGAGCTTAGCGGCGTATGTGTACTATACTAATATTTCGGGAGTGAAACCATTCAATATATTGTTTGCATACCTACATGAGTATAAAATGTTTTGCGATATCAATTTCCTCCTGAAATACTCGTACTTTTCATAAATATTTATGTAAGCAACGAGAATAGAAAATGAAGTGTTTTAGTAGCTTGCCGTCCACACAAAGTTATAAGTGGAAACTTAAAGACATGGCTACTTAATGGTACTGGTTGGCAGCTGGCCAACAATCTGTCATCATTTGGTGGTGGTGCTTACAATCATAACCATACGTAGAACGCTATAAATGCAGCCTCGATACGTCTTGTGGAAGGTGCTGAAAGGACTCTCCTTGGCAAGAAAGTCGGTAACTTAAGTTTCACTATAAATGTAATATAGTTACTGGCAGTCAAGACAGATTGAATTGCGATAACAGAAACAGAACTCCTTCCTTTCGAACATCTAAATCTAAATATATATACCTCAAAAATGACTGACTGACATAGTGATCTATCAAGGCACAGCCCAAACTACTGAACGGATCGGGCTGAAATTTGGCATGCAGGTAGATGTAATGACGTAGGCATCCGCTAAGAAAGGATTTTGATTAATTCTACCCCCAAGGGGATAAAATAGGGGATGAAAGTTCTTATGAGACTTCGGGCTGAGAGTTTCAAAATCAGGGGTAAAGTAACTATTCCACGCGGACGAAGTCGCGGGCAGAAGCTAGTTGTGTAATAATATGCCAAATCATGACTGTAGCTATGGTACTGGTGAGATCTTGAATCAATATCACAAGTTAGGTACCCGAGTACCAAGTTGGCTGTATAAACCTTGACACAGCTGCTTATCGAATAAGAGGGAATAAAGAACTTTTCCATAACTATATTTACCAGAGATATTGGAAATATTCGATGAAAAAATAATCGTCCCTTAGCCCTCATATCTGGAGCAGATGGTATATTATATACGAACTTATATGCCGTGTAAAAAACCCTTAATCTTTGTTGGAACTAATAATAGCATATCGATATTAAAAACTAATATTGACTCCAATATCAATAGGACCTTTCCCTTTTTCTTCCATACACTATTTTAAATAGAAAATACGATAAAGACCTTTATCGTAAACTTTGATGGATTGGAAGGCAAATAGGTTTACTGTTCACAGAACTTGAAAGCAGTTTTGATAAGGAGGGTGCTTCGCCCTTTCCATTGAACCTTTGCGTCCGGCCGCTCGTCCGCCTCACGGCTTATGATTTCAATACGGGTCTCACTCCGCTGGCTTTGAACAAACCCCAGATATAGATAGGACGAATTAAATGTTTGAAACTCGATGATTTGACTAGTTCCCGCTGTTATTAATGTTTGTTTCCTTTGATCCGTTTGCAGCGCATTTGGGACTTCGTAGATCAAATAGACGTTATTCTCAATAGGAAGCGTATTAACGGTACTGTATTATAAAAAGCTATTTAGCCGGTTCAATTTATATTCAGATATTTGATAACAGTTTCTTCCTAATTTTCAGAATTTATCTGCACATTGTAAATTATCTAACTTTACGATCGTTTAATGCAGAGTCTATCTTTATCAACTCTTTGTTTTCTTCTTGAATATTAAGTCGATTTATTTATTCAGCGTTAATAGAATCTAAAAATACATTGTCATTTTTTATTGTGAATTCTTTAACAACGACCTTAGTTGGACAAAAAATGAATGTAACATTTTCCCAAGTCATTGCCATGAAAATAAATGTAAAACGAATTGAGATAGAAGTAAAAAGTGGTATCCCACAGGCGTCACGGGGTTATAAAGCAAATATTTGTTTACAACGAGATTGAGTGTACGTGGGGCAGTCGCGGTTGGCTGAGCAAGCGACACGGGCTGCGCGCGCGCAGGAAACTGAGCCAATTTTATATCGACTTAGCGCTCATTTTTACTGCCGTGTTCCGGATTCATTTCCTTTTGGAGACTTGTATTGTAATTAATAATGTCTTCATTGTCGGCTATATTTAACATTAATCTGTTCACAAGCTATTTTAACTATTTCGCTGTCCCACTTGGCGTGAATACCAAAAATTAAATTCTGCCTCCATAAGTGCAAAATATCAGTTGAATATGACTGGAATTTGGCGAGCATCAGTTAATTCGATTGTTCTCCGCCAAATTGGAGTAGTGTAGTAGTTGTTAACCGAACTGACCTGAAAAACTGTGTTGTTTAGCATTTGTAAATTACGGGCAATATGAATTGAGAGTTCATGTCAATTAGCGCTTTGTTTTCTAATTTCAGTGATGAATACTTTACGTCTTCTTTCTTAATGGTAATTAGAGATTTAACATTAAATATTCCTTTCATCTTTCTTCTCAGGTTGGAAATGCTAATCACAATCTGAAATATTTACAATACAAATTCCCGGAATGAAAAACATCAAATAATTCTAATGCTGAAGTTATTCAATGTTGAATCCAACAAATTATTTATCAACGCTAAACATCCATAATTCATTTCGTCGCTAAACTGCCTAAACTTATTATAAATCATCATAAATTCCAATTTCCAAGTTTGGGAACCGAGAGATGTATCATTAAGTTGGTCCGACACAAATCCATTTCAATAATTCATATCAATTCCTATCATTTCGTCCCCCATCCCTATACTTTCTCGTGGGTCCCTATAATTACCTGTTTATATTCGCTTTACTTGGTCCAGGGTTTGTTCATTGCTTCAGGCAAACGTAGTAATTATCACATCGCCGCCGGATAGTTCCCACGGGATGGTAAAATTTGTAACTCACATACAAACGTGTCGAACCTCGTGGCTCATACTTTTTGTAACATTAGGCTCGCAGTAGGATATTGTACTGCGGTCACTCTTGTTACGAAGCCTTAGAGCGCATCCTTACCGGTCGTATCTACGCTCTCGTTTTACATTGCTGCCTTCCTTGCACTTAAAGTAATGTTGTTCCTCGAATGACGAGAGATGGGTTGAGTGCTCAAGAAAGTGGGCTTTCAAGTTTCGGGTTACAATGACGCAGTACTGGTTTTGTTTGCTCGAGACGCGCGCGATCGCGTGAGAACCTTCGGAACTGCATGGGCGTGACATCGGACTCTTTGTCGTACTTTTTTATGTTATATTCTTTTGTAAGGCTAATGCTGAGCTGTGAGTAGTGATCGGTAATAGCTATGGAGGCAACTTTCCGACGTGACTGTGACAATGCAATTCGTAAGACTGTTCTGATGATTTTTGTATTAGTAAAGTTAAACTTAGGTAACGTCCGGCATACGTATTGTTTTGCTTGAATAATTGTACCCGGTATGGAATTTCTAAAGAATTCGTGTACAGGCGGATGGTTATCCACGCCTGTGTTTGTATTTCGTCACACACTGATTTCGCGCCAGTTAGCTTCGCTTTTTCAATTATTTTTTCTTGCCTGCCTATCGACATTTATACGACAAAGTTGCCAAGTGAGCCTGCTCGGGACAGGATTCTAAAATAATTGATTGTCGGCGTAGGTATTAAAAAGACATTAGACGTGACCGTCTGTTTGCTTTGCTCGTATATACTGTTACTGTTTAACAATACAATGTGGATGGTCTGTTTTCAATTTCCGATGTTATCGGCTGTTATAGTTAGGTGGGCACTTTCGCCGGTGTTTGCGGCTGGCTACTGAATATGTATTGATTGTTTATTTGGAAATATGATCTCTCTGTATAAACTTTGTGGCACGATATGTAGCATTATTCAATAGCGCGGAGTTTTGTTTGTAAACTAACAGATAATCTGCACAAGTTTGAACATTCGGTGCATGAATATATGCTTACGTATGACTTGTGTCAGAGCTGTATGTTTTGTGTGCCAGAATGTAGTTTTAACAAGGCCTGGAACGCGAAGGAGAAATAATGATGAAGCATTCGTGCCGAGGCGCGACGGTAGTGACTTCCCATACCGGATTTTTTTGGAGTATGCGAGCATTTGATCCAATTAAAATAACTTGAGTAAATAACTCAATTACGTGCGGTATTTTCTAACAAAACAATGGCTTTTCGTTTATTTTTCCCGTGACAAAGGTAACTCGTAAAATCGAGAGAACAAGCTAAACTCGAAGCGGATCGCTTTACGGGGGAGATTGCCTAAAATCGTACCGGGCCGAACAAATAATTCTATCTACGTATTTCTCCGTAATGAAATTTACATATTTCATTTTATATAACTATCCAATAAACTCTCCGGTCTGGTATATTGTTTCCGAGCGTGCTCTGTTGAATAAAACATAATATTTTTATTGCATGTTTGCGTCCAACGGTGCATATATTTTACATAGATCTCGATCTCCCACAGCCGAATTGGCTGCATCTACATTTTTATTACTTTTTTCTAAGCGTATTTTCTATGAAAACAAAAAAAAAACAATAACAAAACGATAAATATTGACAGCACTCGCGTTACTGGAAGTTATTAGACATTCTCGTGCAGAGCTTGCATTTGAACGGTTCCTTGTTTTTACGATAAGATAGCCATCTCAGGTAGCTATACAATCTACATAATATTTTTTTTATGTTTTAGTAGGTAATTGAATGTACCAAAGTCACAGGCCCATAATTAAACAAAATTTGCATGTTCTTGTTCAAATACTAACTATAAATATTAATAACTAGTTTTTACGCTTCATTAAAACTTACGAACTAAAATAGTCCGGCGGCGGCGCCATTAAAGTAGGCTAATTAACTTCTTTAAAGTTCGCACGAATGCAGTCGCAAACAGCACGGAATTAAGATAGGAGATAAAATATTCTCACTACAAAACGTAATTATGTAACCAAAACCAAACAAAAACTATTAACGGTTCCAAAAACTAATCATTCAATACACTTGGTACAGTTCCCACGGGGGCTATTATCAAGATAGTCGATCGCAAAGCTAGCATTGCGTGCGTTCGAATTTAGAAATGAGATTTTTGTTCGGTGAAACGGTCCATTATGTGCCCACTAGCGCCACTAATGACCGCAGGCTTAACTTTGTAAGTAGTATAAAGCGATATAATAGAATAAGCACTCAGCCTCTGGGCAGTGGTCTATGGTTCGTCTTTTGTTGCGACAGGTGATTGATGGACCCCTCCTTGTCTATGTCGCGTTTAGTTTGAAAAATGGCGAATGTTTGCGTTTATTTGATTGCTCGTTCGAATTCGAGTTGAGCTTTGTCCGAATTCATAATTGACGGTCTTAGAATATTTAATGGAATTTAGATGTTGATGTAATTAGTTACTTCAATTTTGCTCGAAAAAGGTGTAAATAAATTAGATGATTAATTAACATTTTCCTTGGATGTAACTATTATTACAAAAGCTGCTTTTCAAGCACTACTTTTGACTAGCCATGATGCCCGTTTTGACCACATCTGTATCTCAACGTATTCTGACAGCCAATGTATAAAAAAAGGAATATAAAACACTGGCACCATATAAAATAATCTCACTAAATAAAACCATTATTAAAGTCTCTTCTCCCTTCCCTAGCATTCTTGTCACTGTTTACAATTCGAACGCAGCATTCGATTTAATAACAGTAAGTAACGAATCGAGTATAAAAGCCCGCACTATTGTGAGTACGTAAACAGACGGCCTGGGCCATTAAGTAATCGCTTTTCGCCCAATTGGCCGTAACTGGCGCAAAACGATACGCTCTCGCCGTATTTGCGTTTCGTTTACGTATCAAACAGTAAATATGAGGTAATCTGTACCATCATTTGAGTAACTTGATAGTTGAGTAAAGGATAGTAGTGTTACTATATACATAATATCTTTATTTTTCTTATTTGATTACGAATTGGTGCAAGGTTGCTCGAGTAAAGAATACCCGGAACTATTTAGGGTCAGGCCTCGGCCCAGCAGTAGGCAAGTATATGCTGGTGTACAAATAAAAAAAGGATGTTAGGGCCTTTTTCTCTGGCTTTGCTAACGTGGCCATAGGAACGGTGCATTGTTTCGGGATACAAAGTAGTCTATGGCAGTCAGTGATAATGTAGGGCTTCCAGAGATATTCACCAAAATGTATTTTTTTTTTTATGATATTAGTGTAGAAGCAACTTCAAGTATTATTTAGACTTTTACCTAATTTTCTTTTACTAGTCCCCGTTCTGTCTGTTGCACTATTCTCGCTTTTGGGGCTTGCATTATCCAATACACTTCTTACTACGTATTGCTTGAATGTGCTTTAGTGCGAGTTTTTAACGCTCTCGAAAGTTAATAAGCGCCGTCTGGTGACAATATAAGACAACGTTTTTTTTCTATACAGTTTGACATAAGCAAACTTTTACGTTAACGCGATCGAGAACGTTATAAAACTCGCACTAAGCCCTCAGAGACCTGCAGTTTTACTAGATTATCAAACCAAACCTTCTGAGTTCATTTTTATGCTAACTTTGACAGTCACAGTTTTCAGCCAGGTAACTGATGAAATACCTATTCAAGGAGTTGCATTCAATAAACTATACGCGCAGTCACAATTGGCGTTAAAAACTTTGAATGTGGCCTACCGATACTCAAACATGTATGTATGGTAGTGTTAGCACTAAACACACATACGAAAAAAATAATAATTGGGAATCAGACTGGGCAGGAACACAATATTGTGCCAAGACTTTGCAAAACTTACATCGGCTTTTAAATAAAGGACTTAAAGTTGTAAATTCGACAGACTCCATAACTAGTTCTAACGCAAAATGTCAAAAATGTTTACATTTTATACGAAAAAAAAAAGTTTGAATGCAGATATGACAAAAACTTAAAAAAATATATATTTTAATTGTTTTTATCTAGTGGTGAGTAATATCAGTAAAAATCTGATTGACAAAAAATATCCATACCTTGACGCCGTTAAAAAGTTTTAGAAGTTCTCCTAATAAAGTAAAGTTTGGCAGACTCTCAACTTCGCATTCTTAATTAATTAAGAAACCGCTTAATTGACTAATTAAGGATAGACTTATCCTTCACAAAATTAAACCAAACTGATGATGATGATGATGATGAGATGATATGACGTCAAAAAGTGTTACCATGTGAAATTCACCCGGAAAAAGAAAGTGACAGCTAGTGTATACTATGTGGGCGCTAATGTTATCCAAGAGGTGACTCAAGTAAGAGATTTAGGCGTTATTTTTGACAATGCACTGACATTTGTACCTCACGTCGAAAATATAATAAGAAAGGCTTCTAGAATGCTGGGTTTCGTTCTAAGGAATGTTGCTAACTTCAAGCGTAATAGTACCAAGATTTTAATGTACAACAGTATCGTTCGAAGTATCTTGGAATACTGCAGCACAATCTGGAGACCTCATTATGCTACGCACAACCTTAGATTAGAGCGAATTCAAAAGAGATTTCTATGGCATCTAGCTTATGCTAGCGGAATCGTTAAAAAAAAGCGGTCATATGAGGCTAGACTTTCTCACTTTAGGATGATATCACTAGAGAAACGCAGGAAAATCGCCGATTCCATTTTCTTGTACAAAATACTGCGGTCTAAAATAGATTGTCCCCAATTACTGTGCAGATTTCGGTTTCGGACCCCTGCTAGACTTCCTCGCGCTCCTATAACTCCCTTATACCCACCTCCCCGTAGAACAGTACTGGGCTCAAGCTCTATCGTCCCTCGGCTTTGTAAACTGCTAAACAGCTACAGTGATCTGGTTGACGTGCATTCTGATTCATTTGGAAAGTTCCACAGAGTAACAGTTAGAAATGTGTAAATTATTCCGTGTATTTTTAATATAATTTTCTTTGCATTCTTTTGTATTAAATTTAAGACTGATATTAATCTTATTTTTATTTTTAATGGTTTTTTTAATGTACTTAGCATTTAATTTTATATCATGGTGCAAATTAATTTGTATCATAGTTCTTACTTTTATGGGGCATGCGGTGCTAACCTATAATAAACTGTAATACTAACCTTAATTAATAGAACAACATTTGTATAGTAAATTGTACGAGTATATACAGTTGTTGGTTGGCCAAAATAAATAAATAAATAAATAAATGAGAACGACTTAACTGTTAAAACCTACTCATACAGTAAAATAAAACCAACTACGTCTTTCCGTACTCCGGGGCTAATCTAGAAAATTACAGACTGGATTCTGGCACAGTTTCCGCCACTCAGACCGTTTTACAGAAAGGTATTGTTGAATAAATTCATCGCGTGTAAGTCCTGTAAATCTAGCTTAATGTAGAACTAAAACTAACGACGTACCTGCGCAATTTTATATGCTTTGCGTTTTATCAACGAGTGAGTACTCGACTATTAGGGTTCCGTACCCAACTGTCCGTCTGTCCATCTGTCAGGCTGTATCTCATGAACCATGTTAGACAGTTGAAATTTTCAAAGATGATATAATTCTGTTGCCGCTATACCTACAAATACTAAAAAATACATTAAATTAAATGGGGCTCTCATACAACAAAATACAAACGAGTCCGACTTGCACCTGGTTGGTTTTTGATTTAAATGAAATAATCAGCCTTTTAATGTTCCCACTGCTGGGACAAAGGCCTCCTCTCTAGTAGAGGGAATGGGCCGTAATCCACCACGCGGGCCCAGTGCGGGTTGATGAATGTCACATGTCTTCGAATGTTTGGTTCTAGGACATGCCGGTTTCCTCACGATGTTTTCCGTCACCATTTTGAGAGCAGTGGTGATGAAGTTAATTACACAAAGTAATGCGCCTGGCTGGGTTTGAACCCGCGACCTTCAATTCGTAAGTCGCTAGTCGGGACCGACACAAACCTGAAGAGCTTTTATTGTATTCATCATTATGTAGAACTTTCATTATGGGACCAACACAGAAATCGCGAAAAAAAAATCAGCTGCCCTATACATTTACATTTGTAAAATGGAGGCCTCTTGTCCTGTGCCAGTAATATTTCTGTGATTAACTCTACATATAGCAATTAAGTCACAGCATAGTGTTATTTTACCAGTATTCTAATTCTTTACATCTACTATAACTTTATCTCAGTCTATGGTCCATATTACAAAAATTAAACTTAACTCGAACTAGGTACAACTTGAGTTTGAGCACATTTTCTGGAATATGGGCCTATATCTGATATCGATCCAATGTAGAAGATCGAACATACAAATGCAGGTCAAAATATAGAAAAAGTAATTGAAAATCGATTTGTACCAATTTTAGTTGCCCTTTTGGCTTCTGAAATCAATTATTATTATTATAATGCCTAGATAAAAAAATATTTAAAACTCGTGTAGAAATACCTATGTAGCTCCCTCAACACATCGGAATTTAATTTTTCAGCGTTTATTAATTTTGGTTGAACCATGCCTGGCCCAGCGGGTACAATATATAAAATATAGAAAGAATTTTCACATTTTCCGAACATCCTTTTTTTTTGTAGACCAAATAAAACAACCCCAATATTTTTTCTTTTTACATTATCAGAAGATAAATGATCTCGTATCAACAATATCGCTTCTTTTGTTAACTGATTACTTAGTATACCTACCGAGTGTAAAACTCTTAGACGATACATTGTATGACCCTAATAAAAAAGATATAAACGATGGCCTACCGACAGAACAAAGGCTCCGTGTCCCCTTAAAATAAAATGAATGTGATAAATAATAATAATAGTAACACCTTCATGAGATAGACTGTAAGCACATAATATAAATAAGACACGTACCTAATCTGTTTGTATATTCTCACATATCGCTATTAAAAAAAACACAGCAAACATAGATCCATTAGGACTGAAGTTAGCTGACTTACCGCTGCACGGCCCACCGGCTACAGAGGCGTTTTGTAAAACACAAAGTAGGCAAATAAATGTTATTCTGATTCTGTAAAACTCTTACTAAAAATACTCTAGCCTCTTTTATAGGAACTGTTCATTTTCATCCACATATTTTATAGCGTTTCCAAGATATCGGCCAAAGAAATTGTTGCCATATTTCTAAAGGAGCGGGCGAAAACCAGCCATGTTATGTTTAAAGTAAAGTGAGTGGAAAGAAAACTTATCTCTTTACTATGAATATTTTAACAGTTTATCAAAGTATGCTAGAAAAATAAAAATATCCTTGTGAACCTGGCGAGCTCGGTTGCGTGCCATTCTATTGACATAACTCCTGAAAAACAAAGCCTTCAGTGAGCCTAGATAATTCTTTTATGATACAGTTTTTACAGCTTTTTTTACCTCTTAGGGAGGTACAAAAAGCTGTATCATTTTCTTTTTCGAGACATCAGGTGTCAATCAAATAATTTATGCAAAAAAGAAAACATTAAAAAAATTGCTTTTCCCTACAATTTGAGTTTGGACTTATTGTACAATTCCGACAATTCACAATTATTTTACCTCTAATTTTGAGAGTGACCTTTATTTTCTGAGTTTTATGATTGCTGCTAGAAGTCAGCCATTTAATTCCCCGAGTAAAAGTTATTTTACAGTCTAACCATTGAAAACTCGGTCCTTAAGAGAACAACATTCTACAAAAATATGTATGTATGTATGATACCAACTTGGTTCCAAACATCCCATACATGCCACACATGCCTTAATCAAATTTTGTTTAAGTCACACATTTACATGTAAATTGCTGCATATTAAATTTTGTGAAAATGTATAATTATAGCTTATTTCACTCGGAACATTTTAACGAATATATTCTTATTCATATCTCATTCATCAATATCAGTTCAATAGTTTAGGCACTAGAGTGGAACATACGTACAAACATACATACGTACATAGACCGCCTAAACCCTTCCTTTTGGATTTGCCGTAGTCTGGTAAAAAGAGAGGCAATGGAAATAAATTGTTTCTGAGCATCATGTGTGATTTACGTGTTACTTACCAAACGTATGTAACTCCCTCGAACTCACGCAGTAAGTAAGGCGCCGTCAAACAAGTAGGTTGAGAAGTACTTAGTGGCTCCGCTAACCAAAGCAGGGTAAATATGCCTTTATTTTGTGTCAGAGGACTTGTACGTTTGTTTTGGAGTTCATTATAATACTCTGTTCAAGTGACGTTTGGGTGTGGAAGAAAACAGAAATGGCGTCGCTCTGGTATATGGGCGGTATGGGAGTGTGGGAATGGTCCAGAAATTGTCATACGTGTTTTTTTTGTTGTGGATTTTCCAGATAGCCTAACTACTATTTACTAAAAGAAGTTATACTTCTTTTAGTAAATAGTAGTTAGGTTACTTCTAGGCAAGGGTGTTTCATTGTCGGCCACAACATCGTTTTCCATCAGGTGAGAATGTGGTCAAGCGCAAACTTTCAAATAAAAAAAAACCTTTTTAAAAAACAAGCATTTATTTCAGTACGCTAAAATGAAAAAAAAAAAGTTTTACTTTAAAACGTTTACTATCTACTTGTAAAGTTATTACATCATTTATACGATATAAAAGCTTGGTTTGAAAATTTTAATAATTAAAATAAATCACGTCAAGTTATTTAATTGACTTGTTAAATCTAGACAAGTAAATCTCGCAAAAAGTTTTTATATCATACTAGCGACCCGCCCCGGCTTCAAACACGGGTGCAATGCTGATACTAAATATCTAGTATATCATGCATTTTTTTTTCTGGATGGGAAATCATCAAATGACTTCTCCCGCTCTGGGCGGAGTGGAAGGGAGTCAGACTCTTACTGACTAAAACCCACCCGTGTCCCTGCTTGTGCCCTTTGCGTTCCAGGGCTAAAAAATCTCTAGTATATCATGCATGTATTATACTTATATAAACCTTCCTCTTGAATCACTCTATCAATTTAAAAAAAATCGCATCAAAATCCGTTGCGTAATTTCAGAGATCTAAGTAGGTATACCTACATAGAGATAGACAAACAGCGGGAAGCGACTTTGCTTTATTCCGATTAACATATGCACAAGGCAGAAACTAGGTCACAGTGTCCTACAAATGACCAGACGTAATATAATCATGTTATGAGTAGTGGTATGATCCACCCGAGATCATAAACTTGTAGGTCTATGGAGGAAGCTTCTCGGGGAGGACATGTATGGGCTACTAGCTGACCCAGCAAACGTTGTTTTGCCATATAAAGTAAAAACAATATTTAGGGGTAGAATGATGTTCTATATATATAAAAGAAAGTCGCAGGTGAAATGTAGCTTACTATTGGTGAAATAATTTTTAAAATAGAAAACTTAAAGCTAAAATACTTCTTAGCTGTATCTGTGCTTCTTAGCCTGCCTGCGCCATTTATTCTTTCTGGCTAAGTGATCTTTCTTTCGTCTGCTAAGGATAATTAGCTTTTCTGGTATCCTGGTACTTTGTAAGTCTTCACTCACAATTCCAGCTCCAGAAATGCTTCGACATGTTTATGGTCTGCTGGTACGCGTTTGACAGCTACGAAACAAAGGAACATTTAGGGAAAATGATTCATCTTTCATAATTATGTATTCGTTGAGTTTGATAAGAAAGCACTTCCAGCCTTATTCTATGAAGGCGACCTTTCTAGATTTTATTAATCTTTTGTTTTGGTTGCTAGGTTACACTCTTGTTAATTTTGAATTATCTACAACGCAGCAATTATATTTCATCTACTGTGATCTAAAACCATTTTCCACTGCGTTTACTTTAATAGAGTTTTCATTGATTTTAAGATGTATTCTGCTATTCGGGGCGGAGACAAATCCAACGAATCAAAAACCAAGAAAATTTGTCCAGCAGATCTCGAGTTATAAGTGTTGTAACAAACCCGTCTTTGTTTTATATATATAGATTACCAACTAACTAACCGCGTAAATGCCCCGTGGGGACTTAACAATCTGACGTATAGGCATAATATGAAACAATATGCACGTCCTTAAGCCGTTTAAGATCGCCAATCTGTAGAAATCTCATGAATACGATCTTGTAGAGAGTAAATACAGGATTCTCTCCATAGAGTTGTGTAACTATTTTTGGTATATATAAAATGAAGTATACATTCTGTCGATCTATCTTGTTTTTACACGACTGTCCAAAAAATGGAGTGTTATGTTTTCAGACTTTATGTATGGTATGTTTATGAGTTTCTTTACTACACCATAACTTCTAAACGGCTTAACCGATATCACGTATGTATGTGGTATCGTTAAAATCCTTGAGTTATCCCGGGTAACATAGGCTAGGAAAAATTAAAATAAAATAAAATGGGGGATCTATGGTTCATAAGTAAAAGGAAACTATTTTGTTTTCATGGATATTACGACTGCATATACTATCATCGTCACAAGCTTGCTTAGTACATAGCAAAAATGTGTGTAATAAAAAACAAATAATAAATTTAATTGTTGGTGTTTTTTTAATTATTTGTATTTTGGTCATAAAAAGGCCGCTCATCATGATTCTGTGAAAAACCATTTGAGTTTAACATCATGGTGAGAGGATTTGTCAGTCACCTACTAGGCCAAAACAATTTAAGGAGTTAACCATCGAAAAAAAAAAAAAAAAAAGATGAAGATTCAAATGCTGTCGTCAGTTAATCAGCTTTACCGTGAGTGTCTTGTAAATATCACCGGGAAATGACAATCTCGTAAGATTGAAAAATATGTTGAAATATAAACTTATGATAAACTAGCTTCTGCCAGCGACTTCGTCCGCGTGGAATAGTTACTTTACCCCCGATTTTGAAACTCTCAGCCCGATCAGCTTAAAATTGACAAAGTTTCATACAAACGTTCATCCCCTATTTTATCCCCTTGGGGGTAGAATTAATCAAAATCCTTTCTTAGCGGATGCCTACGTCATAACATCTACCTACATGCCAAATTTCAGCCCGATCCGTTCAGTGGTTTGGGCTGTGCATTGATAGATCACTATGTGTGTTTTTTTTTTTTTTTTGTTTTTTTTTTTTTTGGAATGGACCACTCGCAGTTCAGCACACTAAGGCTGGTTACTGCTCCACCGGACAATCCTGTGGTGGCCTCAAATGAATTTAAGGCCCCCAGCCAGGGCTAAAAACTACTAAAAGCTAAATGACCGCTTCGCTAAGGGCATCCCCTGTGGGATACGGGCCTCGGCTTAACGGGGTCATTGAGAGGGGCAGCAAGGGACAGGCTGGGTCAGTTATTATTATTTAGGGGATTTAACGCTAATGGCTCAGCGGCGCGGGCTGGCTCGTTAGGCAAAAGTCGGGGAGGGATGTTACTGGGGCGTCGCGATGGGCCTCGTCGGCGAGGCCGGTATACGGAACGCGGTCTGTTTTTGTTTTTTCTAATCGTACTGGTTTCCCTATTACTCTCTTGAAGTAAGGTGATGGGGTCGTCGGGTTCGACTAGGGAGTGCCGTGGACGGCGAATCCTACTAATCTTGGAGGGAGTGTACCGGGCGGCCGATACAATGAGAGGGTTCTGATGGGATTCGGCGGACTCAATGAAACGCTTGTTAAGGCGCTTCATGAATTGTTTAATAGTTGGAATGCGGAGGTCGACATGGAGTCGATCGTTTCTAACGAACCACGGGGCACCCGTGGCCTTCCGCAGAAATCGGTTTTGGATTACTTGCAACCTATGGATCCGGTACGACTTAGTGTGCGCAAAAGTAGCACACGCATAGGTCATAATCGGGCGTATACACGTTATATAAATGCGCAACTTGCATTTAAGGGAAAGCTTGCTGCGTGCATTCAGCATGGGGTGGAGCCTACCGAGAGCGAAAGCGGCGCGATTACGCACCGTCTTTATGTGCTCACCGAAAGTAAGCTTTCGGTCAAGGATTACACCTAAGTATTTGGCTTGCTTCACCCAAGGGATCGGCTTGCCAAACATGGTGATCGGACTGGGGTCTGGTGGAGGGAATCGAGCCCGCGGCCTGTGAAACAGGATCGCTTGACTCTTTTCCGGATTGACTTCCACTCTCCATTTCCGAAACCAGGCGCCTAGAGCGTCGGCGGATCTCTGGAGGTGGCCGGCTATTGACTTTACGCATCTGCCGGAGCGGTAGATGGCCGTGTCATCGGCAAATAGGGCAAGTTGCGTCTGAGCACTGGTGGGTATGTCGCTGGTGTACAGCGAGAATAACAAGGGAGAGAGGACACCGCCTTGCGGTACTCCGGCATGAATGGGGTGGGGAGACGAAAGCGCACCTTCGATACGGTACCGAAAGGTGCGGTCTGACAAATAGTCTCGCAAGATGAGCACGAGACGATCTGGCACACCCAGTTGATATAACTTGTATATCAGTCCGTTGTGCCAGACCTTGTCAAACGCTTTCGCTATGTCGAAGAACAGGGCCCCCGTAACTAAGCCGCGCTGATAACGGTCGCTGATGTGCTCAACGATACGGTAGACCTGTTGGACGCATGAGTGGTTTGACCGGAAACCAAACTGCTCATTTGGGAGGAGGCTCTTTGCTTCAACGTAGTCTTTGAGTCGCTTATAAATAAGCCTCTCGTAGACCTTGCCGAGAGCTTTGAGCAAACTAATGGGACGATAGCTGGACGGGGAGGACTTGGGCTTCCCTGGTTTGGGGATACCTATGACGGTAGCCTCTTTCCACGTCTGTGGGAACATGTTGTTGGACAGAGCGCCGTTGAAAATGGCGGTCATCAACATGATCAGGGTTGCCGGGAAGAGACGGAGCACCTTATTGGTGATTCCGTCTGACCCAGGGGCTTTCTTGAGTTTGAGTCGCCCGATGATCTCCTTCACCTCGTCAGGAGTGACGGGGGGGAGAGGATCCTCGGGGTCCTCGACTGGTGGGAGGGAGGCTCTACGTTCGACTTCAGCGTTCACCTTGTCCAGGTGTGCTTTGTCTACTGGTTGAGAGCTGGGAGAGCACTGGGCCTCTAGGCTGTCGGCCAGGCATTCGGCCTTCTCATCGTCTTCAAAAGCGATGGAGTTGTCGGGGCGGGCACTATGTGTGTGTGAAATAAGTACAACTTACAACAAAAAAAGAAATGAAAGTAAAGCTGAAATGCCTGTGCAAAATTATAATTATTATAATAACCTATACCTACTTCACTTAAAAATAAATACCTATAACTACGTATAACTAATTAATAAAATAACTACTAATTAATAAAAGTATCTACGCTTTTACCTACTTAATACTAAAAAAACAGAACATAAATTAGCCAAAACTAACCTATCGGTATCTAAAAATCTATGCTCCTACTTCTACTTACTACTTCACCTAAAAAGAAATAAAATTGAAACTATTAATAATTTGTAATTTGAACGAATATTTAAACATTACCAAAATAACTAATAAGTACCTATTTTATAAAATAGCAACAAAAGTTACACAAAAATAATCATAATAACATCTTACAGCATGATTCAGTATTAAAGCGCGACGTGCGGCGCGATGGCTTATTATTGGATTCATCATAAGTTTGGTGTTTTTTACCGATTTCTATGATTCTTTTTTTATTGAATAGGTAATAATGTTAACTTTTTTTTAATTAGGGATAAGTGAGAGTATTATAAACGTAAGAGTAAACAAATATAATCAGAAAGCTCCGAACTGCTAAGCTATCGGGAGTTACACGTGTTATTGTGAGTCAACCATAAAAGATAGACATATGCTGTTGTGGGATATTTTTTAGATAATTTTATGTAAAATATTTCCGTAATACATGATTTCTATGTAACTTTAACCATTAAGGCTACACACGCGACGGAAGCTTAAAAAATGGAGTAACTTCTCCCGTTTTCCCAACATTTCCCTTCACTGCTCTGCTCCTATTGATTGTAGCGTGATGAAAAGTATACTATAACCTGCCCAGGAGTATGAAGAATAATTGCACCAAGTTTCGTTAAAATCGGTCGAGTAGTTTTTGTTTCTATAAAGAACATACATACAGACAGACAGACAAAAATTTTACTAATTGCATTTTTGACACCAGTATCGATCACTAATCACCCCCTGATAGTGTAAGGTTAATTAGCCAAGATGTAGGTATTTTAATAATATTCTAGCAAGTATGTAACCATGAATACAATGTGTTTGCATCTAATGTAAAAGGGATACAAATACATTGTATTCAATGTATTTGTATCTAAAGTATAAGCAAACTAAATCAGTGGTCGTCATATTTCTAGTCGATTATTAAATCGATTATTTAATTGTATAGAATCGAGAGTTTAGTACGGCAACACTTTTGTATGACAGACTTGACGTTTGAAGGCGAGGTGAAATGGAGGCATTCATTTTTTGGCGGTTGAACCGAACACTTGTTTAAAATAAATCCATTTAAATCATAACAATCTTCGTTTAATTTAAGAGATAAAGATTAGATCCTTTATCTCAGAAGTGGGATCAGCTAATTACGCCTACAATTTTGAAAAAATATCCCCAAATAACGTATCCACGTGTTGCCACGTGTTTTGTGTTGCGTACGCAAGTGAGTGTCTAAGTGACAATGGATAAAACTAGAACTAATCGCAAGAGCAATGAACGTAAACGTCGCCGTGACCGGAGCAGAGAAACGAGAACAAGCACTACGCATAAACGGAAGCAACGAAGGCAGCGATCGAGTGATCGTGATTCTTCGTCGGAGCCTCGGCGTAGTGGAGACCGCAGTTCCAGTGAGCAGATTATGAGACGCCGTCACCAGCCGAACCGGAGTCGCAGGCGTGATGGATATCGCAGTCGGAGCAGCAGCCGCGAGCAGCGTCGGTCCAACCGGGGCTTGGAGGAGAGACGCAGTAGGCGAGACCGCAGCAGACGCCCAGAATCCAGCACCGAGCGACACACACCCCCACTTCCTGGTCGCGTGAGTAGTGCCAATGTTTTTAGTAATGACACGCAAGCGTTTTTTGCAACCTTAGTGGAAGTTTTAACTAAAAATCGATCTGAGGGTAATAAATTTCCTATGCTAGGCAACGTGATCCCAGACTTTGACCCTATGGTAAAGAGTCAGACTATAGTTATGTGGATCAATAAAGTTGAAGAATGCGCTAGACTCTATGGTTGGGGCGATGATCAAATAGTACATTATGCGCTCCCTAAACTGTCAGGGATTGCCAAAACGTGGTACCAGGCTCTTCCATCTATGTCGTATTCATGGTCTGAGTGGAAGGACAAACTAGAGCAATCGTTTCCGAGCAGTGAAGATTATGCTGAATTACTAACCGAGATGTTATCAAAACGTGTAAAATTTAATGATTCATTAGAACACTATTATTATGAAAAAATTAATCTACTAAATCGATGCGAAATACATGGTAAACGTGCAGTGGATTGTCTACTATATGGGATTGAGGATCGGTCATTAAGATTAGGTGCAAAAGCAGCAAAATGTCAGGAGCCGGAACAGGTCCTCGCATATTTTCAATCAATCAAGCAACATCTTCGCGAACCAGATAGGTCAAGGGTGAATTTTGATAAACGTAACAACGCTACCCCTTTACCATCTAGTAATAGTTCTAAGCAGATAGGTAATGGCAGCGAAACTAAGACTTCGAAGTCAAACAATATTGCGTCAATTGTATGCTTTAACTGTAATGAACCCGGGCATTTCAGTTCTAGATGCACAAAAAAGATATTGAAGTGTAATGTTTGTGCTAAATTAGGTCATTTGTCAATTAATTGTCCCAGATTACCTTCAGACTCGGCCAATAAAATTGATAAACCTAAAGAAAAAGATGTGATGCGTATTGAAACAAATAGTACTAATGACACTAAATATTTAATGAATCTAAAACTCAACGGTGAAAATATTCAAGGTTACGTAGATTTGGGTAGCCAATGTACGCTGATTCGTTACAGTGAGGCTGTAAAGAGAGGAATTACGTGGACTGATAGTAACTTACCGACTATGAGAGGTATAGGTGAGAGTATAGTAATACCAGTGGGCGTATCAAACGTCATTATTGAAATTCAAGGTATTGTGGAGCAAGTCAACGCGTACGTCGTCGACGATAGCGTTATTAAATACTCGGTTTTAATAGGGCACAGTTTTACAGAGAAACCAGGTATTGTCATAACGAAAACTACACATTCATTAATATTTACTCGTGATCAATCAGTTAAATTAGAATTGAGTTTGAAAACCGATATTGTTATACCTCCTAAGGAAATGTATCCATTAACTTGTATTTCTACAAACAAATGTTCGGGTATAGTCCAAGTAAGTGGTTCCTTACGCGGCATGTCACCGAATGAATACTATTTGATGCCAGGTGAATACGAAATAGAAAACGGAGAGGTTAGGTTACTAGTGCAAAACTTTAGTGACAACACGGTTGGTTTAAATAAGGACACTCTCATTACACGAGTCGTTTGTACCAGGAATAACTTGAGTATTAATTTATTAGATTTTGAAAACGCTGATACTAAGTCTGCTTTCAATTATGGCAAACAGCTAAGTGAATATGAAGTTAACCAATTAAAAGAGTTGCTAAAAAGGTTTGAAACATGTTTCTCAGATAACCTAAGAGACCTGGGATTGACTAACGTAGTGCAAATGGAAATTCAATTGAGTGACTCGCAACCGGTAGTTTATCGCCCGTATAGGCTCTCCTTTCCGGAGCGCAAACAGGTTCAGTCTATGGTGAAAGAAATGATCGATGCAGGCATAGTATGTGAGTCGAACTCGCCTTACGCTAGCCCAGTCTTACTGGTAAAGAAAAAGACTGGTGAAAGCAGGCTATGCGTTGATTACCGCGCATTAAATAATAAAACAAAAAAGGAACACTATCCGTTACCCTTAATTGATGACCAACTTGACAGGCTAGCTGGTAATTCTTTATTTGTAAGTTTAGACCTTGCATCTGGCTACTACCAAATTCCAGTTGAGGTAAAATCTCAAGACAAGACTGCGTTTGTTACTCCAGATGGGCAGTATCAGTTTAAACGCATGCCTTTTGGTTTAGCAAATGCCCCATCGGTATTTCAACGAGCAATGAGCAAAATACTTTCTAAAGTCGGTTATACGATCGTTTACATGGATGATGTATTGATTCCTTCGAGCTCCTTTGATCAGGGAATGATACGACTAGCGGAGGTACTTCAACTCGTAAAAGACGCAGGTCTAACGCTTAAGATAAAAAAGTGTAGCTTTTTCTGTACTGAGCTAGAGTTCCTAGGGTTTCATGTTAGTAGTGAGGGGATACGTCCAGGGAAGCGCAAGACTCTAGCTATAGAAAACTTCCCAATTCCGCGGAACGTTCATGACATCAGGCGATTTATAGGCCTAGCTAGTTTTTTCCGGAGATTCGTAAAGGACTTCGCCCTTATTGCCCGTCCATTAACAGACCTGTTAAGGTCTAAATTCGAATGGAAATGGACGGCAGAGGAAGCGGAGTCATTTAGAGTTTTGAAGGCAAAATTAGTTGAACGCCCTATATTAGCTTTATATGACCCCCAATTGGAAACCGAAATTCATACAGATGCGTCGAAGCTAGGTATTGCGGGGATTCTCCTACAGCGAAGTACTGACGGCCTACTCAAGCCAGTGGCATATTATAGTCGTAAAACCACGGTAGACGAGCAAAAATTTCACTCCTTTGAGTTGGAAACCTTAGCGGTAGTTGCATCATTGAATCGTTTCCGGGTCTATTTATTAGGACTAAGATTTAAAATAGTCACCGATTGTAACGCACTTCGTACTACTTTAACTAAGAGGGATCTTGTACCACGAATTTCCCGCTGGTGGATCCAGTTCCAGGAGTATGACTGCGAAATTGAGTACAGACCGGGTTCACGTATGGCACACGTAGATGCTCTCAGTCGTGCCCCTGTGAGTGATCCAACCGACGTGGATACGGAACATGTTTTTGATGTTCTACACGTAGACGTTCGTGATTGGATCGCTACCGTACAGGGAGATGATAGTGAAATAAAACGTATAAAAGACATCCTAGAAGATGATGAGACTAAGTTTGTGGCTGACGTGCGTAAAAATTATATGTTAAAAGGTAATTATGTGTATAAAATTTTAGACGAAGGATTACGATGGGTAGTTCCGAGAGGGTGTAGGTGGCAGGTGCTACGCATGAACCATGATGAGGTGGGACATTTTGGTTTCGAAAAAACGTTGAGCCGTATCAAAAGCATATTTTGGTTCCCAAAAATGCGTAGGTTCACCAAGAAATATGTCTTGGCTTGTCTGGAGTGTGCGCATCATAAGGCACCTGGTGGTCCCAAAGAGGGAATGCTCCATCCAATACCTAAGTTAGAAAAACCATTCCATACACTTCATGCTGATCATCTCGGTCCATTCATTCGCTCTAGGAGAGGCAACATGTATTTGCTTGTTATTATAGACGCATTTACAAAATTTATCAATATACGAGCTGTAAAAGACACCAAGACTAATACGGCAATCAAGATATTTAAGGAACATTTTAGTTATTTCGGTGTTCCTTCTCGACTTATAACAGATCGTGGCTCTTGTTTCACAAGTGCAAAATTTAAAAGTTTTATGGAAACATTAAAAATAAAGTACATCTTGAATGCAGTGGCCACTCCAAGAGCGAATGGACAGGTTGAAAGGTTTAACCGAACCATAACTGACGCTCTAAGCACAAAATGTCATGACGGAAATGACAACTTATGGGATGAATACATAGGTGACGTACAATTAGGTATTAATACCACTACTAATAAGACAACAGGGAAAAGTCCCTCTGAGCTGTTGTTTGGTTGTAGATTGATGAACGCGTCAGAAAACGTATTGAGTGACGTAATTGCCGAAACAACTGAACGAATCGATGGTGATGCGTTACTAAAACTGAGGTCGAATGCTAGAGAAAGGATAAATAAACAACAGGAATATGCTAAAAAACAGTTTGATAAGCATAGGAAGAGTCGGACAAAATATAATGTAGGTGATTTAATCAGGATAGAGAGGACAGTTATAAACAAAGATCATGTAGGAAAATCACATAAGCTCATCCCCAAATTCCAAGGCCCCTATAGAATCCTTAAAATATTACCTAATGACAGATTTCTCGTCGAAGACACTCCATTAACAAGAAAGGGTAACAAAAGGTATGAAAATGTTGTCGCGCTAGACAAAATTCATCCTTGGATGAATTTTAAAGGTTACGCCAGTGAGAGCACTGACAGTGATCAGAGTGAGGGTACAGAAATAGAGGTAGATAGAGAGTGATCGATAAGATTATTTAGTTCTGGCGATAATGATGAAATGCTGGGTTAATTAATTAATCAACTTCTCTGATGAAAATGAGTAGAAATTGCGTGTCATTATTAAGGATATATATATACATGAGCAATCTGTGCAGATATTGAATGGCATTGAGAAATTGATGTCGCACATGATTGCAAGATAGTGAGTAAGTTTATACGATGTGAGCACAATTTGTCATAGAGGCCAGTGCAGATCATGAATGGTACCAAGATAACGGTGCCGCATAGATGACCAAAGATCGTGACAGATTGTGCAAGAAACAAAGAATGAGAACGCTGATCCTGATTTATGAATTTGAATTTTGATAAAGATTTTGATCTAGACTAGAGATAAACTTAGATGAGATTTTTTTTTTTTGAATATAGTTCATTATTTGAACTGTAAAGAATTTACCTTGCGATATGAATTATTGTTGAAGAATGAAATTAGTTATAGAAGCGTGTATGTATTGATAACCAAGTTATTACCTATGTTTTGTTTTATAATTGTATTATGTATTATCAAAATAATTAAATAAGTGAGAGGACTCACTTACACAGGATGGCCGAGTTGTAAGGTTAATTAGCCAAGATGTAGGTATTTTAATAATATTCTAGCAAGTATGTAACCATGAATACAATGTGTTTGCATCTAATGTAAAAGGGATACAAATACATTGTATTCAATGTATTTGTATCTAAAGTATAAGCAAACTAAATCAGTGGTCGTCATATTTCTAGTCGATTATTAAATCGATTATTTAATTGTATAGAATCGAGAGTTTAGTACGGCAACACTTTTGTATGACAGACTTGACGTTTGAAGGCGAGGTGAAATGGAGGCATTCATTTTTTGGCGGTTGAACCGAACACTTGTTTAAAATAAATCCATTTAAATCATAACAATCTTCGTTTAATTTAAGAGATAAAGATTAGATCCTTTAATAGTTATTTTGAAAATATATTCACTGTACAGAATTGACCTCTCTACAGATTTATTATAAGTATAGATTGGCAACCAAATATTTGGAAAACATATAAAAAGTTGATAGTCTATAATCTCTAGGAGTCATTCCGAGAAATTGTACTATCAAATTCTGATGCGTAAAAAAGTATTCCAAATGTTCACTCTTGATAATTTATCGACAGTGTACAATCTCTCAAGATATTTTATAATCTTACGCATTTTACAATTATCTGGCGTGTTTCTCGTCTTAGCTTATTATATGTGAAATCATTGAAGAAGTTCGATACTCCTTTGATATTTGATTGAAGTCTATTTAATCGTACACGGATCGAACACGCTTCAAGAATTCCAATGATTGTAATTAATGTCATGTGAAGCATATCTGTATTCCTTGATTCAAACAGTTATTTAAGGATAATACATAAAATTTGTTACGACAAGTAAGTATATACTTGTCGTAACAAATTGTATGTATTATCCCATGTATATATGCATTAGCTACTTTAATTTGATCCTATACATATGTATAGGATCAAATTAAAGTATCTAGAGATAGTTCACGTAAAATTATCTATATAGATGGTAGAGATGCTATGAATGACGATAAAAAAGTATCGTTCTGCCGAATAATCTTACTTGAACTTCATATCTGGCCATTTTTAGTGTCTCTCTGTCTATTTGTTACAGCCAATTTATTCTGAATCAACTAGACTGATTCAGTTGAAATTTGGTACACATATAACCTCCAGAAGAAATAAATTTACACCTAAAATAAATTTTGTGAATAGGGTTACTTTTTGAGGGAACAAAAGAAAATTACTAAAATAGTTTTTCCCAACTGTATTGTGTGACATATCAAAACAAAGGGTTCATTATAAGGTTCTCAAAAGCATTTTCTTTTATAATTTATAAAAGAAAATAGATGAACATTTATCATTCACTTATCTCCGAAACAAAATTAAAAAAAAAAACACATTTACTTATTCTTTACCTATGCAGAAAAACCTATATAAAAAATCTATGAATTTAAAAAAATATTATTCTGTTGCATCCTTATTATGGAACATGAATTTGTATTCTGTGCAAAGTAAGTTATCAAGAACGCAAAGTTAAAGTTTATTCGTGGAAACTCAAATATAGGTGGTGTCGGTATATTTCAACTTCGAATATGGATATCGGCTCGGCGGCGTCCTATCTAATCAGCCCGAGACCCATCCGTGTAGAGGTCCGAGTCCCAAGCGATACCAACGTCGTTTTAGTTCTCCAAACATCGAGTCGATAACGTTTTATTTGCAAAATTTTCTTTTTCATTCCTTTTATATCGATTCTGTATAATATTGTATGTATGTATGTTATCAACATATGTAAAATAAGAGGGTATGTTCTAAGGACGCTATTACAGTACAAACATCTTGAATTTTCGATTGTAATTGTTGCTGTAAACAAAAGATGTAGTAGACTTTTGACAAAATCAACGGTTATGGGGAGTGCAATCGTTTATACAATAAATGCTATTGATTGGGTTTTAGTATTTGAAACTTGGTACACCTACGTATCAAAGTAAATACAAAAGTTTTACATAATAATTACTAGATATCTATAGTGATCTTCAGATGAACAGTTTGTTTATACTTGAAAATTGATTTTTGCATATCATAGCCCAGCTAAAAAAATCTCAAGAAAGGTTTTAACCTATTTAACATCAAACTACAACCCATACAGAAAAAAACGTCTTTTTTCAAGCAGAAACTACAACCCATACAGAAAAAAAAACGCCTTTTTTTCGAGCAGAAAAATAAATGTCACAAAGGACGCTAAACGAAAACGAAGTAAAAGCACGGGCGGGTGAAACCGCGGGAAACAGCTAGACAAAAATATTTATTTTGTTCCCTATTCCGCAGTTATAGACAGTGATAAGTTAAGTAGATGAAACTGGAAAATGTAAATTATTTTCATGACTTTCCGTGAGTTACCTTTGTTATCAACAACAATAAAACAATTATACGTTCTGATACGAATCGCTAGCATGAATGGGAATTTATAACATTTGTGGAGAACATTATTATTCATGTAACGTTTGACTTACGAATGCTATTGGAAATGACCGGGTCGGTAATTGATGAGTAATGAAGATTGTGTGATTAAAACTGGTTTTAAATAATGCTGACTGAAAAGGGATTTTGTGTCTTCCTTTGTTCAGTGTTTTGTAATTGTTCGAAAAAACAGATTAGTTTTAGGTAATTTAAAACACTGCCAGTGGCATACTATTGATTGGCGCTGCGGGTCAAATAGGTATTTGTGCCGGCTCACTACTTAAAAAAAAAATTATATTGTGCTTGTGGGTGTTTTACCATTCGGACAGATATAGCAGTTACGACGAAATCTTCACAAGCAAGGATGAAAGATTAGATTTCCATTTGATGGAAGTAATTTTTAGGCGGCAAGAGAAGCATAACACCGCTTGTCTGTAGAGTAATACGCTACTATTCTCCGTCCTATTTGAGCAAACAAATTCAAAATCAAACCATTTATTTCTATTAAATCATTAACAGGCTTTCACGACACAGTTGGCGCAGTGGTTGAGTGATTGGCTGCTGCGCTACGTATCGTGGGTTCGATTCCCACACGGAACAAATATTTGTATGGCCTACAGATAGTTGTTCCGGGTCTGGCTGTTTGTGTATGTGACATTGTTTGTTGGTAAACGCACCCACGACACAGGAGAAATAGTGTGGGGCAACGTTTTTTTAAAAAAAGAAAAAAGAAAGAAAGAAAGAATTGTCAAGGAGTCGGACTGAATCTCTATGGAGAATAACGCGTAAGTAACTGCGGCCACACCGAACGATTTTCTATTCAGATTTTTTATCAATCTTAAGGAGCTCGTGGCCGTACGTGCCAGTTTTCGACAGTAAGCAACATTTTCTAAAGTCGATCCGTGGATGGGTAACCATCCAAAGTACAAGTCAAAGTCAAAACATTTATAGCAAACAATGTAGGTGTCCATTACCTACGTATAGAGACTCTCCCGAGCCTCGAAAGCACGTAAAGCAGGGTCTGACTGTCAAAGATCATTAAAAGACAGCCAGTACCAGCTGTCTTTTAATGATCTTTGACAGTCAGAACCCTGAAATCAGACTCCAGTTTTGCTAAGGGGATATTACAGATACGCAGTCGCTAAACGTAAATTACTGATACTGCGCTGCATCCGGAAATTTGTTCGAAAGATTCACCGCGGTTCTGGAACGCAAAGGGCATTAGGAGGAACAAATATGCATGGGTTAGTAAGAGTCATATACTCCCTTCCGCTCCGTCCAGAGCGGAAGAAGTCATTTGATAATTGCCTATACATAAAAAAAGGTTACACTGGAAAGAAAGAAAGAAAAATGTGGTTATTGGCATTTAAAAAAAACACATTATAATTAAACAAAATAACATAAACCGAATTATTAATGCCAAAAACTTTTTACAGAAAAATACAACCAACTTCTACACTAAAAACGAAAAAGTACAAAATAACTTTAATTTTGGAAGCCGGTGTTCAAAAATCGAAAAAGCAACCACAAACAGCGAGTTCAAAAAAAAAGCAGTCGACTTGAGAACCTCCTCCTTTTCTGGAAGTCGGTTGAAAAGGACCTCGCCTCAGCATAATGCCAGATGGCAACACAAGGTGTAACACCAGACGCTGATTTTCAGCTGCAACCCACAAGTGCCATACGCTTCGAACTGAAAACTGGCTCTGTAGTGTGGACAAGGCTCAAGCTACCTAAGATTGATTGACTTCTATTGCTGTTACAATTTGATTCTTGTGACTGAAGATCTAAAGATGAAAAACGATAATGATCATAATTATCATTGCTCAACAATGACATCACCTTAAAAAAGTGTCTAAACGATTACGTCTGATTGTGGCCATACCAACGTCAACTTAGAATACTTAACAATTAAGATAACCCTGGCTTAGCGGTCAGCAACCCCTGTCGTCCCTAGCGCGGCCACGGCAAATAGATATCGGTTTTTAGAATCGGCTTTTGTCCAGCTGTAGATAAAATGGGACCTGTGGCCTTAGTGTGAGTTTTTTAACGCTTTCGATCGCGTTTGCGTGCGAAACTAAATAAGTAATAATAACGAAAACCCTTTTTTATCCATACAATTTGACATAAAATAACGTTTATATTATACTAGCTGCGGCCCGCAGCTTCGCCCGCGTGAATGTCGGAAATTATCCCAAGGGAACATAACGACGGCTCCTAAGTATACTGAGTCAACTGTACTTCTAATAACTTTACAGGAGGGCGATAAGAAGAGCGAATGGTTATATTGAAATTGTTAATACAACCAAGAAAAAATAACTAATCATAGTGAGTTAATTATAATAAACCCTATCATCTGCACATAACAAATTTCATATTATTTTATTAATTTATGAGATAATGTAGATATACTAGTATACGGCGATTATTTCTTTATTAAAAATGGATCAACTACCACTTATATTTTTATACGTCGCATTATTTAATCTACGTTTTGGGGAGAAATTACTTAATAAGTGTGGCAAAAACTGTTTTTATTTACTTATTGGATTTTTTACATATTATAATTCCTTTCATGAACTCATATTTTGTTAAAATATAATAAGTTGACTCATTATACGTGGATATCATTTTAAAAGTGAACCATCCGTAAATTGAGTCAAGTGTGGTACAAGATAGTTAAAATAATCAAAACCGCTTTTAACGTTCAATATTTTAATTAAAGAGATCTCGAAATTCTATTGGTAACATTGACATAACTTTAGGATATCTATAAAATTAACAAAAATCAACAATACTAGACATAAACACAAAGGCTTAGGTAGGTCTAGTCTTAGATAACAAAAATACAAAATATTGATTGTATCAATTGCACATTTCTGTAAAATATGAGGATTATTTGTTAATTGTTTGAAATCGCAATAATTTAGGACTAGTAATCACTCTTAATTACTTTAAAGAAAATCACAGTAAGTATACAATTCTTAATAATTATCCTTACACTTAGTATTTATTGCTGAGAGTAAAATTCTCCAAATTTACCTTAGGTCTGAGGACAGTACTTAATAGTTACGAAAAAACAATATCTAGAAAAATAAAAAAGACCTTAGGAATCACGAATTTGTTGCACATGTCCATTAAATCTGTGTTAATTTTTATCTATTAGGATTGGCTTATAGTAAGCTGAGCGAAGATCACTAAAATCTATATTAGGGACAGTTTGATTACGTGTTACTTTAGATTTATTAATTACCACATTACATAACTAATTCTATACAATCATTTGTAAGGATTTTCTCAATTTCTATTTCAGTGACTTATTCCATTGCATCTTTTTAAGCATTGTTTTGAGATCCATTACAATATCTTGAGAGACTTTGATGACCTTATAAGGTTTATCGTCGGTTTTTCCACGACTGCCCAAAAAAGGAGTGTAATGTTTTCAGGGTTTTTGTATGTATGTCTGTGATTTTTTTTATTACACGATATCAATGTATGTGGTATCGTTCGATGTGTTGATTTATCCCGGGTTAGTGAAAATAAAAAAAATATAATATTATCTTTTCATAACAGTCGGGGGACGGTTCCTTTGAATAGTTCCTTACAGGTTCCCCGAATGCAACAAAAATATTATTATATACTTTTTAACATGGCAGGTGTGTTTTTAATTTTTTAATTATTTGTTTTTTTTAGCAAATTGAAACGCCATGTACAATTGAGCAGGTGTTTGTAGTAGGTATTTTTTCTTTCTATTCCTGTCTGTCTTTCTATTACTGCATACATACTACCTCCCTCGTTTTTGTGTGACCAACAATCAGAAAACGATGACTAATTTATATTTTGTATTTATAACTTTCTATATACATTAAAAAAAAACTATTCTGTTCCGATCTGACTGTAGTTATCTGATCAGAATCATATGAACATTTTAGGAAACGATAGAAATCCGGCAAAATACTTTTTATTGGAATCTTTACAAGCGATTCCACAGGCGAAAATCTTGCAACATAATCAAGTACACTACGTTTTGTGTCATCAGTCTTTGATCTAGTCTCCTCGAACATTTTTTCATAACATTTCTTTCAACACGTTGTAGGACATAAAACATAATAATACAAGAAAATCAACTATTTCTTGATAACATAAAGCTCATAATAACATCCGCACAGCACGCTGTTTCGTCGTATACTGAGTCAGGTTCAACTTTCGCGAATTCGCGTCCCGCGTATATTGGTAGCATGCACTTGACTCAGTGTACTGCGTGCAAAATAAATAAATTAGTATACTTGATCCAGTATACGCTATTTTTTCTTAGTTATTTATAGAGATATGAATTTTATTTTTTACGGGTAGATAGGAAATGATTTAATTGTTGTAAATATACTAAAAAGTGCATTTCTCAAAATTTGTTAGTTGACTCAGTATACTTAGGAGCCATCGATAATCCCGGGATAAAAAGTATCCTATGTTATAATATCTCCAAGAATATTTGTACAAAGTTCATGATGATCGGTTGAGTAGTTTTCGCGTGAAAGCATAACAAACATCCACGCTTTCACATTTATAATATTAGTAAGAATTAACGCCATCGAGTACCTACGTTAAAGCTTTTCATGATCTTTCGTAAGAAAGAAAGAAAATAAATTTATTTGGCACACACAGATACACATAATGTACATAGATACAAACAAAAGGAAACTTAAATTTAAAGCAATAACATTGTGTGACCCGCGGCTGCGCCATATAGGTCCAGTTCAGCAAAATGCTAGACAATTAGGAGCTGCCTAAAGCTGGTTTTCAACTGAACCTAACGTTGATCGTAGGTCAAGTGCCAACTTATCACAAGCATTTGCAGTAAGTCTTTGGACTTGTTTCAATACCTTTGAAAACACTACTTTAGCTTGATAGCCTGTCAGAATTTGGCATTTAAAACAACATGCAAAGAACTACTCACGGAGGAACCGTCCCCCGACTGCAATGAAAAGAGTATTATCCATCTTGTTAAGTTGTTAAACTATACATTTGTAATTCAATCATAAAAAATATAGTCTTATTTAAAGTAAGTACGTAAGCACACCTCGGAAATAACTGCGGGTAATTTGTACAGAACCCTAAGCGGGTCCGTGTCACTCTTGTCCGGAGTTTTAATAGTAGGTACCTGAGCATCATGCTTGGCACAAACAAATATTTTTATGGTACCTGAGCATCATGCTTGGCACAAACAAATATTTTTATGGTACCTGAGCATCATGCTTGGCACAAACAAATATTTTTTATGGTACCCGAGCATCATGCTTGGCACAAACAAATATTTTTATGGTACCTGAGCATCATGCTTGGCACAAAAAAATATTTTTATGGTACCTGAGCATCATGCTTGGCACAAACAAATATTTTTATGGTACCTGAGCATCATGCTTGGCACAAACAAATATTTTTTATGGTACCTGAGCATCATGCTTGGAACAAACAAATATTTTTTATGGTACCTGAGCATCATGCTTGGCACAAACAAATATTTTTAACCGACTTGCAAAAAAGGAGAAGGTCCTCAAGTCGACTGTATTTTTTTTTGCGTGTGTTACCTCATATCTTTGTACTGGGTGTTCCGATTTTGATGATTCTTTTTATATTCGAAAGCTGGTGCTTGTCGTGTGGTCCCGTTTAAATTAAATTTGATTGAAATCTAAAACACAAACACCGAGTTCCGAAATTAAAGTTCTCTTTGTGTTTTTTTGTTTAGAAGACGGTTGTTTTTTTTTTTGTAAGAAGTTATTTTCTTTCTTATTTCATTCTTAAATCCTCATTTTCTTTCAAACATTTTCCTTCACAATAACTCCATAGTTTCTCTAGTAAACTTCGATTCACCCATGCTTAAAATTGTCCCTGATTAGCAGCGACCAACCATAGAGCGATGTGACTTTACCACTGTATATCATTACTAGTGCTTAGCCCCGCTGCGATAGCAAGCGTGACGGTTTTATGTACGATTCTATTTATCATCAGTATCACGTTCAGCACTGCGTTTCGGGGGAACAATAGGGTAATTACCATACTTGGCACCGCACTACGGCAGCGGCATGATTCTGTTAGTATGCAGGTGAAAGCTGAATATCCTTCTCTATGAAACGGGTATGTATTAATCGAGCGTTCAAATTTATCGTTTTTGGTTTTAATTGTGTTGCTGGGGTTGCGAAGTTTGTTCTAAAGAGTTACCGCAGCACTGGAACGCAAAGGGCCTTAGGAAGAACAAGGGTTGGTTTTAGTCAGTAACAGTCTGATACTCTCTTCCGCTCTGATTGATTCTACTAAAAAAAGGTTTTAATTGTTGAATATGGAACACTAGTTTCAACCTGTGGCTTTTAGGGCCTGTAAGCAGAAAATTATCCCTGGGCCATACTCTCGGGATGCAAAAATATCCTACATACACCAGCGTTGGGTGTCTTAAGAATACACCACTAACGGTATGGGCACGCTCAGTTAAATTTTATACAGTACCTATCGTTGTTATATTATATAATTGTTGTCTTTACCACTATGTGTTTGTTGCTGTTGTGTTGTGTCTGTCGAAAAAAAGTTTCATAATATACTAGCGACCCGCCACGCTTTCGTACCGCTGCAATGCTATACTAAATATTGATTCATATTAATCTATATTAAATGCACAATGTATTTAAGGTACTTAATTGGATAAGGATTATTTCGATCTATCTCGTAGGGTTCAGCCAGCGTTTGCAATGTAAGCGCAAAAAATGTGTTGTAAACGACATCACATTAGAAACCTCAAAAATGATCAGTGTTTCTCTACTATATTACGCATGCGCTATCTATAAACCTTCCTCTTGATTCATTCTATCTATTAAAGAAACTGCATTAAAGACCGTTGCGTAGTTTTAGAGATCTAAGCATACATAGGGAAAGACAGCGGGAAGCGACTTTATTTTATACTTTGTAGTGATGATGTAGTGATTCTCTATTATATTCCAGTACATGGTATACCCGTGTGCTAGGTACAGCTGTTAAGATGTGAAAAGGTTACAAACATACAGGCAAACAGTAATTTCCACATTTATGGTATTGGTGTTTATGGAAGGCACAGATAATCGAGTATGGTAGACAGATTTGTGGTTCTTTTTTTACGCTGTTATGATCACCTGTTTGAAAAAGAGCAGTTTTTTGGTTTCATTACAAGAACTAGAGCGGAATTTTATAAGTTTTAAAGTTTCCTGTAATTTCTTAGATCAATATATATACCACAAGTATCAACTAACGTAAGGGACATTTAACCAAAAAGCCGAAATGTTCCTTATGACTGTTAGCATAGGGCACATTTATTTTAAATGCCGATATCGTCCCTTAGCAAACAACACCGCTCAAGTCATTTTGAATAACTTTAACATTGGAACGAAAAATCCGATTAATTTAGTGTAACCAATGTACTGGGGCACTTCTGTGACAACTATTTAAGTTTCACCTAGGTTTGGTTGATCGCCAAGTATAGTTTATATCAGTTCAATCGGAGACAAAGAGTACTATTTCCACCACGTTCAAATTTTGTGAAATAACTGGCAAAAACGACTTGAGCGGTGTTGTTTGCTAAGGGACGATATGTCTCTTTAGTTAATTCAAATTTCTGGTATCGATATGTATATTGGGAGTAGCCGTAGTTAAACGAAGAAATTAAAAATAAAAATCCGAATCCAATCCTATACTACATTCCGAAGCAGATTGTCGAGTTTGTACGTACTTGGGAAATGCAAAGTTTCTCTTATTACTTGAAATTGGAAAACTTTTTATTCTTGTAGGTTATGTAGGTCCACCTTTTCTAAAGAATACGATGTGTAGTAAAAATAAATGTTCTTTTTCTCTACAAATTAGTAAGATTGTCTATTTATTTTTGTTGATACAATTTGCCCAATGTCTGCAGAGTAATAAAACTTTTTTGGGCCAATCATCGGAAAAGTTGAATTTGATTGGTACCATTGAGAGTTCTTATTGCGAGAATTCCCTTTACGATGCGGGAAATCTTTATAGGGAAACAAAAATCATTACAAAAGTAATTGTATCACTTTGCACAAGATTCTGAGTCAATTTTAGAGGCTTTTATGCCTGAAAATATTTGATTTATAAGTAACGTCCAGGAAAAATATACATTATTCACATACAGTCATCATCTGCCTAGCCTTTTTCCCAACTATATTGGGGTCGGCTCCCAGTCAAGCCGGATTCAGCTGAATACCAGTATTTTACGTGATGCGGCTGCCTACCAGACCTCCACAACCCACCAACTGGGGAACACGGTACTTCTTGGTCTTGGCAAGACTGGAGTCAGATTTTCTGGCATCTGACAATCCGTAACGATTACCAAAGATCTCCAAATGACAGCCGGGACCAACGGCTTAACATGCTTTCCGAGGCACGGAGGAGTCTCGTTATGTTAAGATGGTCACCCATCCACAGACCAACCTCGGCAAGCGTTGCTGTTGCACGAACTCCTCATTATTCACATACAGTAATTCCTCTAGACCCTCTAGGAGAACTACTGCACTGTATTTTATTTTTGGTATGATAACAGCCGCACAGGTCGATCTTCAAGGTTAAGCAACCCTTGCCAAAGTTGGTCTGTGGATGGGTGACCATATCAACATACCGAGTTTCCTCCGTGCCTCGGAAAGCACGTTAAGCCGTTGGTCCCGGCTGTCATTTGTAGATCTTGGCAGTCGTTACAGATTGTCAGAAGCCAGAAAATCTGACACCAATCTTTCCAAGAAGTACCGTGTTCCCCAGTTATTGGGTTGTGGAGGTCTGGTAGGCAGCCGCTCCACGTTAAATACTGGTATTCAGCTGAATCCGGTATGACTGGAAGCCGACCCCAATATAGTTGGGAAAAGGCTAGGTAGACGATGATGATATGACCACAAATAAAGAATGAGTTGGTTTTCAATAAGTTAACATATTCAAATATTACGTCATGAGGCTGAATCTATTTTATGTCCCGTAAGAATATTGGGAAATCTTGCTCTACACTCTCCAAGGAAACAAATGCCAAATCTCAGTCTTTGACCATTTTCGGCTGTGCGTTGTCTATCAGTCACTCATTGTCAGTTACAGATCAGTTTTATATAAGGAGTATGTCATTGTTTTTAATAAACGTTGCCACACACTAGGATTTACTCCTGTATCGTGGGTGCGTTCACAAACATGTAAACTCACATACACAAGACATCCATTGATTTCTTCTTGTTGTGATGTCTTTCTAATAATCACCTTGGTTTTTGGTTGACACTTCCCGTGTTTACTTTGGCCTGAGGCTAAGCATTGCCATTCAACGTGGCACTGCCACCAGTCTCTAGGGCAAATTACCAGCTGCGATGAGCACGTGTTTTCAATGCTATATTTTATTTTATTGTTAGTTTAGTTTTTTTTTTTTTTGGATGGGAAATCATCAAATGATCTCCCGCCCTCGGTGGAGCCGTAGGGAGTGTCAGACTTTTACTGACTAAAACCCACCCGTGATCCTTCTTGTGCCCTATGCGTTCCAGGGCCGCGGTAACTCTTTCGAACAAATTCCGCAACAGGGAGGTGCATACCTGCAACCCACTAATATTTGCGGAAATTAAAACTAGATATATTATTTTCAATTTCAAATTTTAAACTATTCTCCTCAATTGTCAGATTTAAAGGTGAGCTCAGCCAAGCGATCAATACACGGAATAGCCCGTCCACTCGATACCCGAATACTCGTCAGATATCGCGCTTTTTCGCAAAAAAGAGCGCTTAATCCAGCCGCTGACACAGCTACACAATCAATGTACGCAATCAATTCAGCCAGCCTTTCGCCTACGTTTGATTCAGCCTCGTCTATCTAGCTAGATAAACTTGATAACTTGAATATTAGTATTTTAGCAGCTACACAAACAACAATCTATACTAATATTTAATTCAGCAAAGGTAGAACTCTGGAGATACCGAACTCCGGCAATCTACACAGCTTTGCTTGTGCAACTTTCATAGTTCTCTTAACGAGTAATACTTTTTAAGACTTTTTTAACTTTAATGGCTTTATAAGTAGGTGCGATAAGCAGAGTATTTTACTCTGGGAGGCAATTCAGCGTAGGATTTCCGAAATGTGTTGGGGTCGCCATTTTGGGGAGCCAGATGCGGCTTAATATCAATAACTTACTCGGACTGAAGGCCATCTGACGTCCACAAACAAAATGCGAGCCAATACCGATTTCCCATCGTTTTCGTTATTGTGAACAGCAAATTTATCGCTTAATTAATTGTAGAATAGAATAGAAAAGTCTTGTTTTACACGACTGTCCAAATAAAGGAGTGTTATGTTATCAGGGTTCATTTATGTATGTGAGTTTTTTAATTCCACCACCATGAATTCTAAACGGCGTAACCAATATCAATGTATGTGATATCTTTTGAAGAGTTTAGTACAGGTAACATAGGCTAGTGAACATTTAAAAAAAATAAAAAGGAGGAGGAATGGTTCATAAATAAAAATGAAAATATTTCATTTTCATGAAAATTAGACTACGTATACTGTCATGGTCTAAAGCTTGCTTTGTACTAAAGCAAAAAAGGTATGAAATAAAAAGCAAATACACAATGAAAAAATAAACACTCGTGCCATGTCAAAAAGTGAACTAAAAAATTCAAAACAAGATAGATCACAATATTTTCATTGCAGTCGAATGTCGTTCCTTTGAATAGATCTTTACAGGTACCATGGCAGGCGTGTTTATTATTTATTTTTGTTTTCTTGATAGCTACTTACAACCTGAGGGTCTTCATGTGAAGACTAGTAGCACCCCGCGTTTTCACCCGCGTAGTTCCCATTGCCGAGGGAATATGGGGATAAAATATAGCCTATGTTCACCGGAGATAGTGTAACTTCCCAACAGTGAAAGAATTTTTCAAATCGGTCAAGTAGTTTCGGAGCCTATTCAATGCAAACAAACAATCAAATCTTTCTTCTTTATAATATAAGTGTAGATTGAATATTATGTCACTTCTAGGCAAGTATGCTCCATCGGAGAGTGGCCCGTTCGCGGACGCCCTGGCCGAAAGGCTGAGGGCGGTCTTACCCGCTGACGAGGTCCGGGTGTCCAGGCCGACTAAGCGCATTGACATGCGCATAGTGGGCCTGGATGACTCCGTGACGGAGGAGGAAGTTGTGGCCGCCGTCGCCAGGACTGGGGGGTGCTCTGCCGAGCTCGTCAAGGCGAGCACCATCCGTCCTGACAACACGGGCATGCAAACCCTTGTGGTGAGCTGCCCCGTGACGGCGGCCAGAACTGTGTCGGCGGGTCGAAGGCTCTTGGTGGGGTGGGTGTCTGCGCGGGTAAAACTGCTGGAACCCAGGCCTCTGAGGTGCTACCGCTGCCATGTGGGTAACACGGGAGCTATGTGCCCCTCGGAGGTGGACCGCAGCGGACTTTGTTTCCGATGTGATCAGCCCGGTCATCGGGCCGGCTCGTGCGAGGCCACGCCGCACTGCAGTGCATGTGCGGCTTTTGGCAAGCCGGCCGAGCACTGGGCTAGGGGAAGGGCCTGCGCGCCATCCGCCCCGACCAAGGGCAAGAGGTCCGCCGCCGCCGCCGCCTCTGCCGCCGCCGCGGCTTCCGTCGCCGCTTCTGCTGCGGGTGCTGCGACTCCCAACGCTCGGGAGGGTGCTGAGATGGAGTCCCAGTAATGGTCCCATTTCGGCCTCCTCCAGAGACAAGTCGGCCGCTGTTCTATTGCGCAGTGGCTGATGCCTGGGGACGGTGAGCGTGGGTGGCTCGCCGTCCGATACCAGGTTGAGCCGACGATGCGTTGTGTTCCACGCGCGCCGCAAGGAGCCGTCAGCACCGAGGACGGGCCCCCATAGGGTCGGTGCCTGCTAGGGTTGCGGAATTTGTTCGAAAGAGTTACCGCGGCCCTGGAACGCATAGGGCACAAGAAGGATCACGGGTGGGTTTTAGTCAGTAAAAGTCTGACACTCCCTACCGCTCCACCCAGGGCGGGAGGGGTCATTTGATGATTTCCCATGCAAAAAAAAAAAGGCAAGTATGCTCCATCGACGACCACATCTTGGATGAATGTGGTGAACTGCGGGTCTACCAGTCATTTACAAAAAAACAGGTCAAGTGCGAGTTGGCCTCGCGTGCAAAGGGCTGCGAAACGAATTTAGTTTTGGTTACATGTTAATTTAACACTACAGATTTCTTCTAACTATTCCTGTAATTTAAGTTATTTCCATTGGCTTAATAGTTTCGGAGGTAAGAGGTGGCAATGATATGTTTTTGTCTAATTTTTTGAATAACTTCAAAACTATGAAAAAAAAAAATTATATTTATATTGCAAGTAGGTTGTAAATAACACTTTTACACCTCTATCTGTTTTGGTCGTTTTAAACTAGATGAGGCCGGTGTTTCCTACCTGACTATCTTCCTACCTAATAATTTAAAGCCCTCACAATAAGCCCTTTCATTAGATATGTTACACGGTACAGTTACATTTTGAAAACTTATTTATTTTGTAATTTTCTAGTTTGCCTAACGAACCTAAATTAATAAAATTTGAGTATGGGGTCTTCATACTCGAAATTTATTTATTTACATAACGCGTCCTTGTTTAGGTCACAGAAATTCATATGTTTACCAAATTTTAACAGAATCGGTCCGGTACATTCGGAGAAAATTGGCTGTGACAGACGGACAGATAGCCGAGTGATCCTATACGGGTTCCGTATGACATGGATGATTTCGGAACCCTATAAAAAAAGATCTCAAAGACAGGCACGAAATATCGAGACTAATAACATCTGCAACAAATACTTGAGCGCTGAAAATGCTCAGCGCTGCTCGAACCTGCTCTAGAGTCACGTGTGTGTGACTGCGCTCGTTATCAGCCCATCTTCACGCCTTTCGACTCACATGTAATGAGCAACCGTTAAGTCGTGCAATACTCGAGTCGAAAGGAAAATTTCTAGATTATTCTTATGGATTACGATATCGACGCCATGAATAACAATGTAGCTATTCGGCCGGGGCATAAAATTCTTTATTTTTATTAAATAGGGGTCGAAGGCTTTTGTAGTTTCGTGTCAGGTGGAGGTTTCTTTGATATTCTTTCCGTGTTCATTTCGAATGCCCGTTTCAGTAATGCCACTCGTTTTAGCTCCCTCGTCAATTTCTATTTGATGTGCTCACTATTTTTATAAAGTGAAAATTTCGGGATTAGGTAATGTTTTACACGAAGGTATTGATTGTTTAGGATAATTGAAGAGAGAAAACAAAATTGCATCTTTAATTGAACTGCTAAACAGCTAAGAAAGATAGAATGTTTTAAATTGAACACCCTTACCACGGAAGACGGTCGTTCCTATCTCCCTGACACCTCAAAACGGTTAAAACGACGTCGTTTTAAACCGTTTCCGAACACGTAACAACTTCTATAATCCCACTACCTCTCTGGAAACTCCGCTAAACCTTTTTACAGGAAAATAACTGCTCAGTACTAAAAATGAGCAGCAACAAAAAGTACTTGGTAAACTCCATTCGAGACACAATACGGTTTGATACGCCGGTGGTCGCAGTTGCCGCTTTGTGTGAAATATTTGTAATCTTCATAAACTGCTGTAATGGCGCCGTGGGGTGTTGACGATTCCAGCCTACCCTTTATGTGGCGAATAAGCTTTCAACTTACGATATGGGACGTTCATTAGCCAAAGGACGCTTAAATTGAATAGGTGTGTTTTTGGGAAGGTTTTTGAGGCATCTTCTTAGATAAGAACTGGCTTTTTCTCGTTGCTTCGGCTGAGTTTGTACCTATAAATTGTCACAAAAATACCTATGACCATCTCCTGGATCCGATCTATCTCTGTACCAAAATTCATTAAAATTCGTTATGCGATACAGGCTTTAAAGTTAGAAACAAACTTATTTTCCTATTTTGAATATTGGTTGGATTCGGTCTGTTCTTATTCAGACGGGGCTCGCAGATGGTCGGGGGCTGCATTGAAGATTGCTAAGTGCTGCCATAGTCCCCGATGCAAATTTGCGACGAACAAGGTGGTTTTAGTCATGTATGTAGGAATCTGTCAGTATCTGACAGATCCTTCCATCCGCCCCAGGACGGAGGATATCCATGAGTTTTTTTTTATAAACTTGATAAAAAACTGATGCTTCAGATACTTTTACAAGTTTTTTTTTTAAATGAAAATCCACTCTGCAAATATAGCCGTTGTCGGTCTCAATTTATAAGTAGCATTAGGTTGAGTAATGCACAGCATTATCTACGGAAAACATTAGGACACTCATTAATTTTTTATTTTAACATTTATTTCATGTCATTTTGCAGGGAATTTAGTGAGTTTGTCGTATTGTACCTACGTATAATTTTGTTTGAACACATTAATTTGCTGTTGTTGTATCAAAATGAAACTGAGAACTATCGTTAAAAAAAATACCACAGTTCAGAGTCCGGATTTGTGCTCAGTTGATGGGCTGGCTTTTTTTTCATGGGGCTTAGATCTTTTATTGGGATGAAATTTAGCACAAATGAAGCCCCTGGCCTAGTGAGATGCGTATAGCTAGTGAGCCTCTCAAACTGACCTAATTATGCCTGTGCCAGGAGTAGATTCATGTCAATAGTGAAACGGGAAGCTCAAATGTTGCACGTTACGCCTTTGTCGCTAGTCCGGTGTTGCCTGTTTGCCGTATTTTTTATATCGAAGCGTTTGTCAGAAGACCGAGGAAAGGGGAGAACAAATAGTGGAGAGCATTGTTCCTACCTACTTTTATTTATCGTCTGTCACAGCTTTGATAGTATCTACTGGACTTATGATGCTCCAGGGGCCGTATCATGACATCTTAAAACCATCATGTTTTCTGTGTGAGAAAAGGATAGTGCTATTCGTCCTGTATAGCTCCGTCTCTTTTTCACACCGAAAACATGATGGTTTTAAGAGGTCATAATACGGCCCCTGGTAGTTTAATAAGGACCTGTTTCTGAACTGAGAATTTGCAGTGAAAAATTTGCTACTTTACTGGTTTGCAAAGTTTGGCAGGCTTTTACGCCAGTGTAGAATTTGACAAATACTCAGCTTTAAAGGATCCAAAGTATGGTTTGCCACGCTGTTAAATCTCTCCATTCAGAAACCTTACAGTAAATCCTTTATTATAATTAATACAGAGTTTGGTTCATAGTTTAACAATTTTTATTTATCTTTACTACTATTATAAACATATGTTTGTTTGTTTGTATTGAATAGGCTCCGAAACTACTGAACCGACTTGAAAAATTCTTTCACTGTTTGGAAGCTACACTATCCCCGGGTGAAATAGGCTATATTGTATCCCCATATTCCCACGGGAAGCGGAACTATGCGGGTGAAACCGCGGGCCGCTGCTAGTATTTGATAAATAAAGTGTACGGGGCGGACGTGATCGACTGGACTGTAGGGTGGCCAGGGTAGGTTATCCTATTCTTCAAAAGTGGACTGTATGGTGACAACCCACCTAGGTATAAATGATCCAGACGCGTTGACGCTCCGTCTATAAGCTACGGGCCATGAGGATGCAACCCTTAGCTGAATACTTGCTATACTTGCTGTTATTCACACAATATATAGGGGTAGGTATTGAGGGCTTACCAATAAAGTCACAATAAAACACTATTTAACTTGTTCACTATGCACTTAGCGATTTGAAGGGTGAAATTCGCGACTATATGATTCTACATTTAGGTATAAATTCGAAATATCTTGCAAATGACTACAAATTCTATAAATTTTCAATGTTACTATTGTACGGCGCAACTATACCGTATCGACACCCAAAAAATCACCGTGTGTGATGAAGTTTATTAACTTAAATTTTCACTATGCTAATTCTAGATTTTAGGCTATATCTAGGCTTAGGTCTATGTGAGTAGGGGTTGTCGTACCTTCATGGATAGCCCTCGGTAGGCTCCATACAGCGGAGACGAATTCACCCCTTCATCCCCCTCCATGTAGGGGTGGGATGCCGAAAACTATACAAAACTATAGTAGGCGCGAAGCTATTACCTACTTGGGGTGAATTTACCGTAAAACCATGCTAGGAGGGCTATACAGCTATATGTATCTCTATAGATACGACAACCCTCTACAAAACTACATATGTTTCAACCCTGTCACTCAAGGGGTTGCAACTCTATAAGCGTATATGTTTCAGGGGGATAAAAATAAACAGTTTTATTCAAACCTAAATTGCGGCTTTATGCCTGCATACACTATAAACATCTATATATCCCCTGAAAGGATTTTTCAAGGCGGTTCTATTTCAGACATTTAGAAGTCTAGAATCTAGACTTGTTTTTTCGGAAAAGGAAGAGGGTAGATGCAAAGTGTTTTATTTTGTGCATACCTTCACTAGGGCTATTTATAAAAAACTGTTGACCAATCACGTACCAGCACCCTCCTGCTCTGTGATTGGTCAGTGTCGCGTTTAGCTATGCGACTACCATTGACCTGAATATTTCGGGTCTCAATTACCAAGCCCTTTCTATTTACCTATGTATGTCTGTCTGTGTGTGTATATACCTCGATTACCTTATATACCACCGATATACCTTTATATACCTTTATATACCTTGATTACCTTCATATACCTTCGATTACCAGGGTTACCATGTGTTTACTGTTACGTGTAAGGGATAGGATACCCTACCTAACTATATTCTATCTATTTGGAAGAAATAAAGGCTCCAAGGGCTTATATACTGCCTCTTGAGAGCAAACAACTGTAACGAATGTGTTTTATTTCAATAACAAACTATGTATCAACTATAGCTACCTATAACTATCTATACTATGCAGCTTTATTTGTTACAGCATTCTATGTACTAACTAACTACCTATAATTACCTATACTATGTAGTCGCGGTTTTATTTGTTGCAACATTCTATGTACTACTATAGCTACCTATAACTATCTATACTATGTAGCTAAGACGCATCGTCGCGAACATCTCTCCCGCCGTGCAGTGCAGCGATGACTCGGTGCGATGACGTCGCGGCGCTGCAGAAACCCGGTGAGCGACGCCTGTAGTCACGTCGCCCGCTGCGCGGCGCCGGTGCTCGATGCCGGTGCTCGACGCAGCTGTGCAGTCGCCGGTCTGCCGCTTCCCTGCTGTGGGTCGCCTGCAGTCGCAAGGCTGTTGCGTAGGCTCTCGCAAATGTGCGAGCTGTGGGCCGGATGGCCCGTTGTCTGTGCGAGCTGCGAGTGCGCGCAGCATCGCCTGCTGCGGTGGCAAGCTGTGTAGGCAGCATTGCCTGCTGTATCGCCTGCTCAAAGCAAGGCGGTGGCGGGCCGAATATGCCCGCAATGGGGGCTGGCTGCGCCCGTGGGCAGCATCGCCCGCTATGTTGGCGAGCTGCGTGAGCAGCATCGCCTGCTGCTGCTCGCTTGATGCGAGCCGAATGCGGACCGAATATGTCCGCGGGGGTGAGCTGCGCCAGTGGGCAGCATCACTCGCTATGTTGGCGAGCTGTGGGAGCATCGCCGGCTACTGCTCGCTTGATGCGAGCCGAATGCGGACCGAATATGTCCGCGGTGGGGCGAGCTGCGCCTTGCGGGCAGCGTCGCCCATCTATGGTTGGCGAGCTGTGAGAGCATCGCCGGCTACTGCTCGCTTGATGCGAGCCGAATGCGGACCGAATATGTCCGCGGTGGGGCGAGCTGCGCCTTGCGGGCAGCGTCACCCATCTATCGGTTGGCGTGCTGTGAGAGCAGCATCGCCTGCTGTGTCGCCTGCACAAAGCAAGGCGGTGGCGGGCCGGATACGCCCGCAGTGGGGCGAGCTGCGCCTTGCGGGCAGCGTCGCCCAGCTATCGGTTGGCGAGCTGTGTGAGCAGCATCGCCTGCTGTGTCGCCTGCACAAAGCAAGGCGGCGGCGGGCCGGATATGCCCGCAGTGGGGCGAGCTGCGCCTTGCGGGCAGCGTCGCCCATCCATCGGTTGGCGAGCTGTGTGAGCAGCATCGCCTGCTGTGTCGCCTGCACAAAGCAAGGCGGCGGCGGGCCGGATATGCCCGCAGTGGGGCGAGCTGCGCCTTGCGGGCAGCGTCGCCCATCTATCGGTTGGCGAGCTGTGTGAGCAGCATCGCCTGCTGTGTCGCCTGCACAAAGCAAGGCGGCGGCGGGCCGGATACGCCCGCAGTGGGGCGAGCTGCGCCTTGCGGGCAGCGTCGCCCAGCTATCGGTTGGCGAGCTGTGAGAGCAGCATCGCCGGCTATTGCCCGCTGGATGCGAGCCGGTTGCGGACCGAATATGTCCGCGGGGGGCGAGCTGTGAAGCGTCACCCATCTATTTGGCGAGCTGTGTGAGCAGCATCGCCGGCTATTGCCCGCTTGATGCGAGCCGAATGCGGACCGAATATGTCCGCGGGGGGGGCGAGCTGTGAAGCATCACCCATCTATCTGGTTGGCGAGCTGTGATAGCAGCATCGCCGGCTATTGCTCGCTTGACGCGAGCCGAATGCGGACCGAACATGTCCGCGGGAGGTGAGCTGCGCCGGTGGGCAGCATCACTCTCTCTCTGTCCGCTGAAAGTAAGTTGGTAGCGGGCCGGATATGCCCGCACGGGGGGCGAGCTGCGCGTGTTGGCAGCGTCACCCATCTATCTGTTGGTTGGCGAGCTGTGGGAGCAGCATCGCCTGCTGTTGTCTTACTTTGGTAGTGGGACAAGTTTCTTCACTGGACGCTTTAAGGTGCCGCCGGATGTGCGCACCTCAGCTGTCCGGACCTCTCCATCAGCGCCCGGGAAAACTGCGATTATGCGGCCTCGCGGCCACGTGTTGCGAGGCAGCTGGCCGTCTGCGATGAGTACGGGATCACCCACCTGCAGATTAGGGCCACGGCTATGTGGCTCCCGCCGGTGTTGGAGCTCGGGTAGGTACTCACGTACCCAGCGGCGCCAGAACTGGTCGGCGAGTGCTTGTGAGCGCCGCCAGTGGCGCTTGCTGTCGATGTCGTGCTCTGTGAACACGCCAGGCGTCGGCAGCCGGGCTGAACCACCCAGGAGGAAGTGGTTCGGCGTGATGGACTCGTCATCGTCACTGTGAACTGAAACATGGGTTAGTGGTCGACTGTTGACCGTATATTCGGCCTCACACAACAGTGTGTGTAACACCTCTTCATGTGGGTGTTTTTCGTGAAGTATAGTCTGTAATGCTGTCTTCACACATCGGACTAGGCGCTCCCATGCGCCACCCATAAAAGGCGCTGACGGAGTGATGAAGCGCCATACTATGCCTCGGCGACTTGCCTCTTCTTCGAAGGCGTCTCGGAGCTCTTTGTCGGCACCGTGCATGTTGGTGCCGTTGTCTGAATGTATTTCTGTTGGACATCCTCTGCGTGCAGCGAAGCGGCGCAGTGCTAGTATCGCGGAGTCTGCGCTGAGGCTTGCGGCGATTTCCAGGTGTACCGCTCTGGTGGTCAGGCACGTAAATAGAGCCACGTACCTCTTCTGATGCTGGCGACCGACTGTAACGGATAGCGGACCGAAATAGTCGAGTCCAGTGAATGTGAACGGCCTCTGATGATGAGCTAGACGCGTTCTGGGGTGGTCGCCTGTAGCTGGTACTGGTGCGCACGCCTTCCTAATGCGACACGGTAAACAACGTGTCACTACCATCTTCGTTGTGGGTCTCATTCTGACGACCCAGTAATGCTGTCGGACTTCATTGATGGTCATCTCGGTTCCACTGTGTTGTAAGCTGCGGTGTGTCCAGTCTATGTAGAGCTGAGTTATACGATGGTCGCCATGTAATATGGGTGGGCGCTTGACGTCTTCTGTTATTTTGTCGATTCTATCTATACGACTTCTGAGGCGTATGACGTCATCCTTCAATTCTATTTGCAACGGTCGTAGGGCGCTGTCCTTATCTATTTCTTCGTTTCCTCGCAAACTTGTCAACTCGCGGGAAAACATCTGTTGCTGTACAGCTTGCACGAGTAACCTCTCCGCTTGTTGGAGGTATTCGGCTTCTATTAATTGACTATATTTTGACGTAACTGGGGACGTCACTGATGCTGTAGGAGGGGGCACTGCCGTCTTTGTACGTTTCCTCCATTCCGGATCCGCTTCTATATTTTTCCTTGTTCTTTTATAGAACGTGTTTTCTTTGGGCGGCCGACATTTGGCGACGAAGCGTAGTACTGTCGCCGTCGCTCTCAACAGTCGTTCCCATTTCGAAAATCTTGCTGGATCGGGTATGACTTCTGTGAGTCTTCTATCTATATTTTCTATAGCGACTAAGGTTCGCTCCTCACCCGTCTGTTCCTCTAGTGGAGGCTTCTCTATTGGCCATGTTGTCGACTCTTCATACAGGAAGCTGGGGCCACAAAACCACTCGTGTCTCGAATCAAAGTGCTGTGGTACGTCACGAGTGGCTGCGTCTGCTATATTTTTCTTAGTGGGCACCCATCGCCAGTCTTCGACTCTACTATGCTCTTCTATGGCAGCTATGCGGTGCGCGACGAACGGTTTGTAAACTCGAGCTCCTCTTCTGATCCAGGTCAGCACGGTTTTGCTGTCTGACCAGTACGTCACGGAGGCCGGCTTGACTCCGTGTTCTCGGATGACAGCTGCAGCGACGCGGGTCCCCATCACCGCGGCCTGCAGCTCGAGTCGGGGTATCGATTGGAGCTTGAGTGGCGCCACCTTTGCCTTGGCCATGACGAGGCTCACGTGAGTCTTGCCATCTTCCGTAGAGATACGCCAGTACACCGCTGCGGCGTACGAAGTTTCGCTCGCGTCCGTGAAAACGTGGACTTGCGTTTCTATGGCGTCGCTATATCCTGGGTAACATCTTGGTACTGTGACTTGGGCAAGATTCTGTAGATGTTGAACCCAACTTCTCCATGCTGTGGCCAAGTCTGTGTCGAACGGCTGGTCCCAGTCGACTCCTCTTCTCCATGCTTCTTGGAGTATCTGTTTGGCGCGAATCGTTACGGGTGAGGCTAGGCCGAGTGGGTCGTATAGTGACATCACTATTTTCAGCGCCTCTCTCTTTGTGGGCACTTCCTTCTGTAATACGCCACTCGGTAATCGGGCTAGGCTCAGATTGAAACCCAGCGTATCTGCTCTTGGTCTCCATATTAGGCCAAGAATTTTTTCTGTATGGTCGCCGATGTCGACGACTTCTGTCTCTATAAGCGACGGTTCTATTTTCTGTATGACGTCGATGTCATTCGATACCCATTTCTTTATTTCGAAACGAGCCTGTTGGTGTATCTTCTTCACCGCTGTTGCTATATGTGTCGCTTCTTCTACTGTTCTATAGCTATCCAGATAATCGTCCATATAATGGTTCTTCACTATTGCTTCTACTGCTTCTGGATGCTGTTCTATGTGCCGGTTCGCGTTCCAATTCTTCGCGAATATGGCCGTGCACGGTGAGCTTGCCGCGCCGAATATGATTGACGTCATTCGATACTCGTCGGGGGCTCCTTCTCTTCTATTGCCTCTCCACAAATATCGGAGGGCGTCTCTATCTTCAGGTCGTACTTTGACCTGCATGAACATTTCGGTAATGTCACCTGAAATGGCTATCGGATATCTACGAAACCTCATCATGACGCCGGGCAGCGACTGTAACAGGTCCGGTCCTGTAAGTAGGAAGTCGTTCAGCGACATTCCATTCGATTTAGCTGCGGCGTCGTGTACTATTCGAAACTTCTCCGGCTTCATGGGATTGAAGACGTCGAAATGAGGCAGATACCAGGTTCTTCCTGGCGTGGTCTGTTTGGGCGCTTTTTCTGCGTACCCTTTCGAAAGGAGCGAGTCCATCTGTTCTATATATTTATTTCGAAGACTCGGATCTTTGTCGAGCTTCTTTTCTATAGAGATCAGCCGCTTGTGTGCTGTCCCATAACTATCGGGCATTTCAAAGTTGTTATTTTTCCATAACATAGCTGTTTCTATATGCCCATCTGTCAACTGTTTGGTATGTCTCTTCAAGATGTCTTCAGCCTGCTTCTCTGGATCAGAATCTGGACGCCGAGGATTTACTATTAGGGACTCGAGTGCGAAAAATTCACGAAGTTGCTCGTTCAGTCTGTCGTCTCTATTTTCTCTATCTTCTCTGCATGCGCTGACGTAATGCACCTGCTGACCGAGTATTCTAGTGTGCGCGCCATGTAGCGTCCATCCAAGCGTTGTAAGTGACGCTATTGGCTGGTGCCTGGGGCCTCTTCTGACTTCACTGGCAAGGAGAAGGTGCCAGTTGTCTTGGCCAATCAAAATCTTGGGCGCGCCAACATCATAGACTAGCTGCTCTTTCAAGTCGATGAGATGTTTGCAATGTGTGACATCTTCTTCACGGACTGTCTGTGACGCGAGATTAAGCTTCGGTATGGTGCGTGCTCTGAACGGCACCCTATTTCTATGCTGACTCGCGAGTGTCACTGTGACTCTTTTCGAACAAGGAGTGTCGATCATGGTGTCACCGATCGCACCAATCTTCAGTGGGTCGATCTTGCCCTCGGCTCCGACTTGGTCGGCGATGTCTTCATCGATCAACGATACGGTCGATCCATCGTCGAGTAGGGCGAACGTAGATGCCTCTCCCGCCGGTCCAATGACCCGGACCGGGATGATCTTTAAATAGGCGTGATTCGACGATGATCTTGAGCTGGCGACTGTCTCCTTGGGCTCCTTTTTGACTTCGGTCTGTCTGGGCTTTTCGGCTGCCACCGCAGCAGGCTTCTTGTCGTAATGAAGTAGCCGACTGTGCGTGGCTGTACACCCCTTGACGTCACACTTCTTCGCGTTGCATTTATGCCGCTCTCTTCTTGGCTTCAGGCAACGGAAGCACAGGTTTAGATTCTTCGCAATTTCCCATCTCTTGTTACTATTGCTATTCTTGAACTTCGAGCAATCGCGTTCTATATGGCCATCCTTCTCACACAGTCGGCACTTGCTTGCTGACTTCTCTGTTGTTGTGTGAGTCCTCTGCTGCGGTGTGCGTCGGTTGGATGAGCCCTCTGTCTTGATGTTTTCAGCAGGAGCGAAAGCGCTGCAGTATCGAGCTTGTTCGGTAATGAATTCGCTAAACAGCGACAAGTCTGGCAAGGACTGGTACTTTTCTGTATATATACGGTACCACTGTACACGTATCGAGTTCGGTAGCTTCTCTGTCAAGGTTCGCATGAGCTCGGCGTTGATCAGGTAATGATCCTTCTTCAATGCTCGCAGCGTTACTATAGCGCACCTCACTTGGCTTGCGAATGAGCAAATATCCTTTGGATTCTCACTGCATCGTGTCAGTCCTCGCAATCTATCTGTTTCGGCCTGTGCTATCGAATCTGGTCGGCCGAATTGCAGCTCGAGTTCCCTCATGATGTCATCTGGTCTTGCATGGCCGATGAGTTCTGAACTAACTGTTTCTAAAGCGCGTCCATGCAGGCTTCTTCTAAGTCTTGCTGTATTCTCGACATCGTTGAAATATTTTCGAGTTGTTTCATAAATGGCTCGAAATGACAACCATTCTGTATGCGCACCACTGAAGTTCGGTAAAGTCATAATGACCTTCGACGCCGAGGAGGAATTCTGTGACTGCTGTTCTGTTTTCTTGTCAACTAAAGATGCTATAGCAGCCGTAAGGTCCGTAACGAATGGACGTTTATCGTACGTCCGTATCGAATTATCCTCGCTCCTATCGTCTTCTATTTTCTTCATAGGTGGTGGCTCTATCTGTTTAGCACTATCTGGATCTATGTGCGTTCGACGAGAGTCCACTATTGGTTCGAAGTCCACAGGGGGGGGCGGTTGCTGTCGACTATCACGGATGTCCCCCTCGGCGGCGTTGGTCTCTCTCTGATCAGGAACAGGTTCAGGCGCCTCTTCCAGCCAGGAACGCACGTACTCTTCATTTGAGTTTCTATCGTCCAAATATTCTTCGTCCGACTCTTGTTCGGCTCTCTGAAGTGCTAACTGGGCAAGCTCCAACTTAATCTTCAATAAGTCTTCGCGAGCCTTCTGTAATTTTCTATATGACCGCGGTGACCTGTCAATGGTCGACGGCGGACGTCTATGTTCTATACGGGCGTCACCCCGGGTAGTCATTGGCAAGACTCGGCTATCTTTTCTATTTGACGGCTTCATTGTACTATCTGAAGTCGTCTCAAAGCGGGTTCCCTTCCTTGAGGTCGATGGCATCTGTTTCTGTACTGTTGTCGGCAATGGTGCAGGTACTCGTTCTATTGCTGAAGCTTCTATCTGTTCTATTCGTTCAGCGGCAGCAGGCGGAGACACGTCTTCACTGCGCTGCTGCATCGATCGCGCCGTCCCAGACGATGAAGGCGAACGCGGCGGCACCTGATGATGGATAGCAGGAACCCTCTCGGCTGGTTCCTGTATCGGAACTGTCCACGCCTCGGATGATTTGCCATGCGACCTCGTGATCGGCATTGTTGAAGTCTTCAATGAATCTTCAAAACTATTCGGTAGTCCACTGTTAAGCCTCAGGTGAAACTTCAATCCAAGTTTCCAAAAAAAAAAATTTCAAAAAATTTTCAAAATTCTTCAAAGTCCCCAATCTTCAAAAAATTTTCTAAGTTCGGATTGACTGAAACTTTTCTAAGTCCCAGACTGTTCAAAATCTTCTATGTGTGAAGTCGATCGAAATTCTCTAAGTCCAAAATTCTTCAAAAATATTCCAAGTCCCGCTTGATCAAAACTTTTCTAAGTGTCAGGTTGTTGAAAATTTTCCAAGTTCAAAAATCTTCAAAAAATTTTCCAAGTCCCGAATTGTTGAAAATTTTCTAAGTTCAAAATTCTTCAAAAAATTTTCCAAGTTCAAAAATCTTCAAAAATATTCTAAGTGTCGGAACTCCTCAAAATTTTCAAAGTGTGAAGTCGTTCGAAATTGTCTAAGTTCAGCTTGATTAAATTTCTTCTATGTTGTTCCTTCACTATTTTTCAACATCAATCTGCCTAGGGGTAGTTTTCTTGAAGGGATGATTTCTTCAAGGTCCGACTTCTATTTAGCTTCTAGGGACACCCTTCGTGTCTTGAAATGTTGAAGGGTAGTTTTTTTTCTTCAAGGGGGTGCGACTTCACAATAGGGGTTGCGCCTTCAGGGTAGCTGCGTGGTTCGGTAAATCTAACTTCCAAATAGCTAGATCAGGCTATCTTCAAAATATCCGGCTCCGATGGACCAGAAAATGTACGGGGCGGACGTGATCGACTGGACTGTAGGGTGGCCAGGGTAGGTTATCCTATTCTTCAAAAGTGGACTGTATGGTGACAACCCACCTAGGTATAAATGATCCAGACGCGTTGACGCTCCGTCTATAAGCTACGGGCCATGAGGATGCAACCCTTAGCTGAATACTTGCTATACTTGCTGTTATTCACACAATATATAGGGGTAGGTATTGAGGGCTTACCAATAAAGTCACAATAAAACACTATTTAACTTGTTCACTATGCACTTAGCGATTTGAAGGGTGAAATTCGCGACTATATGATTCTACATTTAGGTATAAATTCGAAATATCTTGCAAATGACTACAAATTCTATAAATTTTCAATGTTACTATTGTACGGCGCAACTATACCGTATCGACACCCAAAAAATCACCGTGTGTGATGAAGTTTATTAACTTAAATTTTCACTATGCTAATTCTAGATTTTAGGCTATATCTAGGCTTAGGTCTATGTGAGTAGGGGTTGTCGTACCTTCATGGATAGCCCTCGGTAGGCTCCATACAGCGGAGACGAATTCACCCCTTCATCCCCCTCCATGTAGGGGTGGGATGCCGAAAACTATACAAAACTATAGTAGGCGCGAAGCTATTACCTACTTGGGGTGAATTTACCGTAAAACCATGCTAGGAGGGCTATACAGCTATATGTATCTCTATAGATACGACAACCCTCTACAAAACTACATATGTTTCAACCCTGTCACTCAAGGGGTTGCAACTCTATAAGCGTATATGTTTCAGGGGGATAAAAATAAACAGTTTTATTCAAACCTAAATTGCGGCTTTATGCCTGCATACACTATAAACATCTATATATCCCCTGAAAGGATTTTTCGAGGCGGTTCTATTTCAGACATTTAGAAGTCTAGAATCTAGACTTGTTTTTTCGGAAAAGGAAGAGGGTAGATGCAAAGTGTTTTATTTTGTGCATACCTTCACTAGGGCTATTTATAAAAAACTGTTGACCAATCACGTACCAGCACCCTCCTGCTCTGTGATTGGTCAGTGTCGCGTTTAGCTATGCGACTACCTTTGACCTGAATATTTCGGGTCTCAATTACCAAGCCCTTTCTATTTACCTATGTATGTCTGTCTGTGTGTGTATATACCTCGATTACCTTATATACCACCGATATACCTTTATATACCTTTATATACCTTGATTACCTTCATATACCTTCGATTACCAGGGTTACCATGTGTTTACTGTTACGTGTAAGGGATAGGATACCCTACCTAACTATATTCTATCTATTTGGAAGAAATAAAGGCTCCAAGGGCTTATATATTGCCTCTTGAGAGCAAACAACTGTAACGAATGTGTTTTATTTCAATAACAAACTATGTATCAACTATAGCTACCTATAACTATCTATACTATGCAGCTTTATTTGTTACAGCATTCTATGTACTAACTAACTACCTATAATTACCTATACTATGTAGTCGCGGTTTTATTTGTTGCAACATTCTATGTACTACTATAGCTACCTATAACTATCTATACTATGTAGCTAAGACGCATCGTCGCGAACATAAAGTTTAATATCTCTGTATCTACATCTCAATAGTGTAACACTGTCTTGCAGTAGAACAGCAAATAGCGCCTACTTAGTGCAAATCAGTGTTATCGATTGCGTGGCACCTACAGCTTCGTCCTACTCAGCAGAACCGTGTAGGCTCTAGATCACAATATGTGCATAATTAGTGACAGGTTGACGTCATTAGCGCAGGCTTATCTACAAGCACGTCGGGACACCGCAAATACTGACTTACGAATGAGCACTCAGACGTTATTATCTTGATGTATCTTCTTTTCTAACCCCCAAACTGGCTGTAAATAATGTTTGAATTTGAAATACGAAAACTAGAGAGCACGTTCTAGAATTCAAATTCAATATTCGAAAAAGTACGATTCGAAATTGGAATTCAAATTCGAAAACTAAGCCTATTATTTTGCAGAGTACGAATTTTAAAAATGGCACCAGAAAACTGGTTCTCGTCAAAACACTGGCCTGAAACAAACTTTTATTTTATGTGTTTGGCTCGATGGCGGATCGATTCCTGAAACCCCAGCCTTGTACTTGTACAGAAAGCTTCTTATTTTTCACCCTTTTTACTCGTGCTTGGAGTGCGTGGATTTTGGGTGAGGTATCTACCTAAAATGAATGCGCATTGAAGTGCGAATTTCAGAAAACGATTCCCTATATTCCAACTTTCCAAGTCATATTCTCCCACTCGACTCCACCTCGAATCATCAAATTGACAGTTATGGCCAATGAGTCCCCCGGAAGACTACGAAGCAGGCTTTGTCTTTATGAGAAACTGTTCTCCTAAACATTTAGAATTTAGTACCAATACTCCAATAGGTACATAATATTACTCCGCATTAACATTCTAAATTGAATACTTTCACATATTTAATTCGGCCTCTTATAGCCTACTTACAGACATGTAATTTACCCGATTTTCCATCCAGTTCTTTGATTTTCAAAGTAAAAGACGAAGGCACATTCAGTTCATTACTACCATACATTACCTTTTGTAGCATTCAATAGGTAGGTACGTTACCCGAATACCTTCTGCAATCGACTTAATAATGTATGACCTAATTAATTAAAGACACGACACAAAAATTTAGCAAGCTTCACGCTGAACCGTTACTTTTGTATCGACGATTTTTTAAATTTATATTTGATAAAATGAATCATACATTTTTAATAATATCTTTAAAAGCCGAGTGAAGAAGTCGGAAGAGAAGTGGGTGGCTTTTTTTTTGGAGATGTGTCCGATCACAAGACATAAGTAGTAGGTATGTACATAAGGTTGTTTATGTAAAAGAGCGCCTCTCGCCATCAAAGCTGTTCCCTACCTACATTTATCTACTCATAACTCGACCGAGAACAGGTGTTTTTTTTTGCTGTGATAAATATTACAAAATCGTAGGTACTGCGAAGCAGCCTGTATGCATGCTGGTAAAAAATTATTGAAGCCCTTTAGGGCTGTACAGGATTTGAATTTGATAAGAAAACAACATCAGTACCGTCTACAAGCTTGCCATTTAATTAAAAGCTACCAATATTTGTATAAGTACCACAAATACAATATATGTATATTACAAAATTCATAAACTCCTATACTATAACAGCAAAATATAGCAGGAAATATTGAAAGACAAACTTAACTTTGTTGCTGAACAAAACGTTCTCCCAAACATCAATATAAGATTGTAACCGCAAAAAATGTTTTTTTTTATATGATAACACTACAAATTCACAATGAATTTACTTTTTTCTGTACTTGTACTGTAAGATCTATCTTCTTGCTAAATTTTAAAGTTCTAGGTCAACAGAAAATACTCTATTAATTTAGATTCCCTTGAGAGTGTCGAAATATGTATATAATAAATTTTTTGCGGCTCAAATGGCCGTATCTTTTTTTTTACATTATAAGTTTAATTTTTTCACACCTGCAAGGGACTGTGGACCTGAGTATATGGTTAATTTCAACTCGATACTTCCACGCAATCCTGAGATAAAGAGTCTTTACAGGCAGACCGACGGACGGACTGCCAGCAAAGTGATCCTATAAGGGTTCCGTTTTTTCCTTTTGAGATATGAGACTTTAAAAATAACCCATTTTCACATTTTTCATTGATACTCCGCTCCTATTGATCTTAGTGTGATATTGTTACGAGCTTCGGGTTCGTTACAATAAAAATCAGCCGATTCAACAACCAAAAATGACACTTTAATTTACACCACACTAATTACACTATAAACACACTAATCACAAAACACAATCGCACTATTAATCGCTTGAGTTCGCAGTCGAAGATCGCTCTCGAAGTTATCACTTGTATCGCAAATCCAATACTGCCTCGGTCGGCACATGTGCCGGCCTTATATAGGGTGCCGAGTAGAACTCCAGAAAGTTCGCGTACATATCGGTCGCGACCGACTAAGGTCCGAGAATTCTAGCATAGATAAATCTCGAAGGTCCTTGACTTCACTAGTTCTGCTACTCGATACTAGATGGCGCTAGTGGTACCGAATGCCGCCATCATCCTAACTTAATTCTGGCGCGCAACACTGCCCCCTCCTAAGACATGCTCGTCCCGAGCATTATCAGCGCCATAATAACGCGCCAGTCGATCAACATGGACGATCTTAGGAGCGCTTCTTGTACCTTTCTGTATACGGTAGGTTACGTCATTGATCTTCGTCACAATCCGGTACGGTCCGTCCCATTTAGCTTGAAGCTTAGGAGATTTCCCTTTGCTGCGAACTGGATTGTGCAACCACACTAGTGAACCTTCCTCGAACCCTTTATTGTTCATTTTGCGGTCATAGCGGGTTTTCATCTTTTCAGACATTTGCTGGCCCGATTGTCTGACATGCTCATGAATGTCGTTCATTTTGTTCCGCAAGTCATTCGCATAATCGGTTATACTGCGTGGGGCATCAGGTGGTATTCCGGTGATCAGATCTGCAGGTAGCCGCAATTCTCTTCCAAAGTTTGCGAAAGCTGGTGTCACTGACGTGCTTTCATGAACAGCACTTCGGTATGACAGCAAAAACGGTTGTATGTGCTTGTCCCAATCTCGTTGCCGGTTTTCCACAACTTTGGCTAGATATCTCTCCAATGTCTGATTAAATCGTTCCACCATTCCATCCGACTGTGGGTGGTAAGAAGTTGTCCTCGTTTTATGAGTACCCATAACTCGGCAAGTTTCCTGGAATATTTGGGACTCAAAATTCCTTCCTTGATCGCTGTGAATCTCCAAGGGTACTCCAAAACGACAGAAGACTTCATGAACTAGTTTATCCGCAACTGTTGAAGCTTCCTGGTTTGGAATGGCGAAGACTTCCGGCCACTTAGTGAAGTAATCCATAACAACCATGAAATACTTGTTACCACTTTCACTTTCCGGAAACGGTCCCGCGACGTCTAGCGCTATCCTTTCCCATGGTGCACCAACATTGTACAATTTCAATGCACCTCTGCTACGAGTCTGAGGTCCTTTTACAGCCGCACAACTTGTACACTTGCGACACCAGTCCTCAACATCGTCACGACAGTGGACCCAGTAAAACCGTTCCCGTATCTTCAGTAGAGTCCGTTTTACACCCATATGGCCTCCTGAACAGCCATTATGGTACAGCTGTAGAACATCCGGTACTTTAGCTTTAGGGACAACCATTTGCAAATGACAGCTGTCTCCCCGAGCATTTTCCCATTTACGGCACAGGACTCCATCCTGAATCACTAAACTGTCCCATTGTGCCCAATAGCTTTTGGTGATCGAACTCATCGCTGAGACATCACTCCACGTAGGCTTCGGAGCACTGGCCTTCATCCACTCCAGGATCGGCTTGATGTCCGAGTCTTCCCGCTGTGCACATTGTATGCTCTCCTTCCACTCGTTGCTGAGGTCCGTCTTGAACATCCTCACAGGTACGACTTCTTTACCCTCTTGCCTAGTACAATGCTTGCAGACTTCTGGGCAAGGTCCTCTTGACAATACATCTGCGTTACCATGAGATCTCCCGCTACGACCTTCGACCACCAAGTCGTACTCTTCCAATCGTTGTCCGCGATTGTCAGCCACTCTTCCTGCTAGAGGTCGGCTATCTGCCCGTTGAGCAGTTCGCTCAGGGCAACTGGGCCTCAAGTGGCCCCTTTCACCACAGCCGTAGCATCTAAGGCTGCGCCCTTTATAATGGTCACGAACTGCACCTGCTGCAACCTCCCTGCCAAAGTGGGAACGATGGTTCTGCCACACAGCTTTCCCTTGTGAAGTTCGCTTAGGGCAACTGGACCGTAGGTGTCCCCTTTCCCCACAACCATAGCATTTAGGGCTGTATCCTTTAAAACGGTCGCGAACAGTAGCCGCTGCAACCTCCCTGACGCGATGGGAACGATTATCCTGCCGCACAGCTTCCACCTCCAATGCATGTGCCAAGGCGTCTTTAAGCTTCTCGTGGTGCCCGAGCCTCACGGCAGCTCTAACTTCAAGGTCGCGGATGCCGTCGATAAATGCCTGCACCAGGTTCCCTTGAATGAGCGCAGGTACAGACTGGTATGCTTTTCTAACAAGCTTCTCCACCTCAAGGGCCCACTGCTGCAGGTTTTCACCGCTGCGTTGCACGCGATCCTTTAGCTGCGCCCGAAACACGTGTTCTAGATGAGCGTCGCCATACCTTGCTTCCAGTGCCTCAATCAGCTGCTCGTAAGTCACCTAGTTACCGAGGGCTTCCAGGATAGTGAGGGCCTGGTCGCGGAGGCCTAGGGTGAGAGCAGTCATGGCCTGGTCCTTACTCCACCCGTTCGCCTTCATAACAGCCTCAAATTGCATTTTGTATGCCGACCAGGAAGACGTTCCATCGAACGGCGGCACTTTGAATCCACGTAGAGAAGGTGCAGTAGCTACAGAGGTTGCAATTCCATCTCCTACTTTAAGGTTGTCCATTGCTTTCTTTATTTCCACAATTTGGGTTTCAGCTTCTATCAGGCGGTTTTCATGTTGAATCACCTTATCTTTTACAACCTTCATTTCCTTGCCGAAAGTGGCGTGCAGATCCTTGATGAGGAACATCTGTTCTTCCTGGCGACGCGCCTGTTCCTCCTGTCGGCGGGCCTGTTCCTCCTTGTCATACTGCAGCTGTTCTTCCAACCGACGAGCCTGTTCCTCCTGACGACGGACCCGTTCCTCCTGGCGGCGGGCCTGCTCCTCCTTGTCACGCTGCAGCTGCTCTTCTAAACGACGGGCCAGCTCTTCCTGGCGGCGGGCCTGTTCCTCCTGGCGGCGAGTCTGCTCCTGCAGCATCATCATCAGAGCAGCAAAGTCTGGTGCTGATGATGACGCTGGAGCTACTGCGGACGAGCCGGCCTCCATGGTCGGCTTCTGTCTCTCCGTCGTCTGGGGTGTTGCACCTCCAAAACGCCTCTGGTCCGTCTCTTGCTGGCGTTGACTACGGGTACGGATACCCTCAGTGTCGTCCTTTGGTAGAATCGGCATCTTTTAAATCCATTCTTCTGACACCAATTGTTACGAGCTTCGGGTTCGTTACAATAAAAATCAGCCGATTCAACAACCAAAAATGACACTTTAATTTACACCACACTAATTACACTATAAACACACTAATCACAAAACACAATCGCACTATTAATCGCTTGAGTTCGCAGTCGAAGATCGCTCTCGAAGTTATCACTTGTATCGCAAATCCAATACTGCCTCGGTCGGCACATGTGCCGGCCTTATATAGGGTGCCGAGTAGAACTCCAGAAAGTTCGCGTACATATCGGTCGCGACCGACTAAGGTCCGAGAATTCTAGCATAGATAAATCTCGAAGGTCCTTGACTTCACTAGTTCTGCTACTCGATACTAGATGGCGCTAGTGGTACCGAATGCCGCCATCATCCTAACTTAATTCTGGCGCGCAACAATATTGTACATTTCTAGCAGCGCCCCGTGGTTTCACCCGCGTTGTTCCCGTTCCCGTGGCAATACGTGGATAAAATATAGCCTATGACACTCCACAATAACGTAGCTTTCTATTGGTGAAATAATTTTGAAAATCGGTTCAGTAGATCCAGAGATTATCCCTTACAACGTCACAAACTCACAAACTTTACCTCTTTATAATATTAGTATAGATATCCAATACTAAAATTTTTGGCATAAAAATGATTTAATAATTTGAACCAGTAAACAGTAGTTCCTAGCGCGTTTAACCAAATAAATAAATCTGTAGCTTATTATCTTTCTATATCTGTATAGATTTACCTAGTTAGAGGTTTCCAAGATAACGATGGACGGTACCTAGTACCTTTAGTGCTGGTCCGTGTATGCTGTATATCATCCGTTCAGTAAGTTGACTGACGTTTGATTGAGCATCCCACAGCATCGTTATACCAGTCCATCAGTCGGAAATTCCCGAACACAGGCCGGTGCTATACAAATTTCCACTGTGAAAGCCTCTGTGGAATTTCGTTGTTGCTTTGTCTTGCATTTTCATCGAAATCTGACGTTTTCAGTACTAGATTTCGTATTGGTCGATTTATTTTGTTTTCGGTACTTTTTGAGTAAATCTAATGATCATTCAAATATATTTATATATGTCACTGGAAAATTGGTTAAATATAAGTTCGATATGAAGAAAACTTTTTTTTATAGAATACTAGCAGCGACCCGCGGTTTCACGGCATATCTCCCGTTCCCGTGGAAATATGGGGATAAAATATAGCCTATGTCATCCGGGGATAGTATAGCTTCCCAACAGTGGCGTAGCTTGCCATAGGCGGGCCCTGTATCAAAATGTGTTGAGGGGCCTCCCAACAGCAAAAAGTTTTTATAAAAGAAATGAAAAATGCTCCAATTGAATTAAATAAATAACAATATTGGTTTGAAAACAAATACCTAACTTTAGTATTTTTTTTAACTAATCTGAATTGTATATTATTAATGCGGTGTATTGTAATTATTAAACTAAATTTTTGCACAGCACACAGCAGTTATATTAAAAAATGTTAATAACCTATAAAACATTATGGCTTTAGGAATTTTTGCTTATACACATTTGGGGCCCCAGTAGCCTGGGGGCCCCGTATAATTGATACGGCTGATACGGCGGTAGCTACGCCCCTGCTTCCCAACAGTGAATGAATAATAATTTGTCAAATCGGTTCAGTGGTTTCGGAGCCTATTCAATACAAACAAACAATAAAATCTTTCCTCTTTATAATATTAGTATAGAAAATCCCACCCAAATTCAATAGTTTCCACAATATCTGTGTTTTATTAAGAAAATAAATAGTTTACAATTTCTCGTGATATTTTGCAATTTTACGGCGTTAGAAATTTAGCGGTGACACTTACGTATCTATTTAGTGATACACTTAATGTTTTTTTGGTATATTATGTGTTAAGCGTTGGCTAATTATTTTTCTTTTAGTCAAATATTAAGAAACCTAACTGTACGAAATCTAAATAATAAAGTTTTTATTTGGTTCTTAGAAGCTTAACAAAGTTTTGCAGTGACTTTGCTCTCATATTTGTTGTTTGCTTGATCAACTGTTACTCGGCCTAGGTAGGCTACAAACTTTGTACAAGAATTTCTTTCTGTTCAATAAAGTTTTTTGACCATACGACACATAGACACGTATTTTTTCCTTTATCAAATCTATAAAAACTGACGTAGATAAAAAGCATCAAAGATCAGGAGTAGGGGCTTGTGACGTCACATCGTGGTACAAATTGTAGCGACTAGTGACGTCACACGAGTTTGCAACGCACTGTATCGTCTTCATTTTTTTTTTACGTGAAAAAAGAAAAAAATCGTGTCCAATATTTTTCGGAAATCTATGCGAAGAACTAATCAGATTTTTATAGTCAACTAACATTTGTGTACACCACAATAAAATATTAAAACACAAAGAAACTAAATGACATACAACTGTCTATCCTGTCCTTACCACCTTCCGCGATTTCTTCCAGGCATCCTGGAATGACACAATCTGGACACAATCTATATCTACTTATCAAACAACCTATTATTTTACTAATCTGCCTACCTGCATGTGTAGAAACTCCCCATTTATCTATAATCTCCTGAATTCCTCGTCCAACATTCATAAAGGGACTTTATCGCTTTACATTCTACCAAAATCCAAGCTTATATCTCCGTGAAGGAATATTATCAGGAAATACGCACTTGAAGTTCAACCAAATAGACGACGTAATCTATACAGTCCACAATGCGAATCCGGACTAACTGAAAAAAAAAATTGGATGAAAAAGGGACGTACAGTTTTGAGTTCAGCCGTTTGTGCGCAACGCAAGGTCTTCTGTCAATCAATCAATCAATCAATCCATCAAGCGCTGCAGAGCGCTGCAGTTTGTCGTTCTGTCAGTCTGTGCCTAACTAGCCTTTGTAAAGACTGAATCTATATCTGTACTAATATAATAAAGAGGATATTTTTTTTCTTTGTTTTTTTTTTTGACATGACCACTCGCAGTTCAGCACATTAAGGCTGGTTACTGCTTAACCGGGCAACAAAGAGGATATTTTTGTTTATTTATTTATGCTGATTACTTAAGCTCCGAAACTATGGGACCGATTTCACCAATGGAATGCTACATTACAAGCGAGTAACATGTAGTAGTCCATATTATTCCTGTCAGAACGGGAGCTAATTAAATAACGTCACAACTAAATTCCTGAAACGTTAGGTATTGGTAAATTGCACCTATAAGTTATCAATTTCATTTACTCATATGATATAATTCTGGCCCTTCATTACCTGTTTTTGTATTATTGTCGTAATGGATTTGCGTATCTTGGTACATGCGTAGTCCATGTCCTGGTATACTTTACAATACATACATATATGTATAGGATACTTTTTATCTCGGGATTATTTTCGTCTTTCACTGGGGCAAAGCTGCTGGCAAAAGCAGGTTGTATATTTTAACGTATGAAAATAGCGATAATTAATCCAGACCATATCGTCATAGAATAGAATACTCTTTATTATGTACAATCATCTTGTTTGTCCCTTTCATTCTAAGGGTGCGATTTTATGTATACTTAGTTGCTAAGCATTGCCAAACGATGAACTTAATAACCCTTTATCCTATCTGGGATTCGAACACAAGCCCCTATGATTTGCAGTCATGTTTCGAAGATAAACGAAGCGGTCAAAAAGACCAAAAACAATGTAGACCTTTTTTTTCTTTTCCAGATGCTGTCCAAAGGTTCATAGAGATGCCAACGTATACTGAAGTGAATCCGGGTGAAGATGCTCTGCTCAAGTGTAGGATATCAGACAAAAAGGGCGTGTGTTCGTGGCAGAAAGATAATAAGGTTAGTGGTTGTAATAAGACTTTAAGGGCACTGCAGGCAGGGTCGACGCGACAATGCGTAGAGGTTACTTCTAGGTAAAAGTGCTTCATCGTCGACCACATCATAGCTTCCCATGAGGTGAGGTTATGGTCAAAGGGTAGCCTGTAAGTAATAATAAACGATGCGAGAATTCATGTTTTTAAATATGTATAACTTGAGAGCAGCATTTTTGTCGAATTGTCGTATCGCCTCAGTCTGTGGGAGCTTTTAGGGTAAAGAGAGTAAGAGTATTAGGGGCCATACATAAATTACATCACACGGATTTCATGATTTTTGAAAATAGATTTAAAAATGTGACGTTACGAAATTTAGGACCCCTCCCACCCCCTTGTTACACAACGTGTGATGTAATTTATTTATTTATTTATTATTTACTAGCTTCTGCCAGCGACTTCGTCCGCGTGGAATAGTTACTTTACCCCCGATTTTGAAACTCTCAGCCCGATCGGTTTAAAATTGACAAAAGATAGACATGCTGTTTCGGGATGTTTTTTAGATAATTTTATGTAGATGACTTCTTCCGTTTTCCCAAAATTTTCCTTCACTGCTCTGCTCCTATTGATTGTAGCGTGATGAAAAGTATACTATAACCTGCCCAGGAGTATGAAGAATAATTGCACCAAGTTTCGTTAAAATCGGTCGAGTAGTTTTTGTTTCTATAAAGAACATACAGACAGACAGACAGACAGACAGACAGACAGACAGAAAGACAGACAGACAGACAAAAATTTTACTGATTGCATTTTTGGCACCAGTATCGATCACTAATCACCCCCTGATAGTTATTTTGAAAATATATTCCTTGTACAGAATTGACCTCTCTACAGATTTATTATAAGTATAGATTTATTATATACTTTATTGTACACCAAAAGTAACACAAAAAGTAGACTTAAAAACTAAAACACATACAATGGGCTGTCTTATCGCATTCCGCGATCTCTTCCAGACAACCTGGCATGGACAGTATATGTCTGGATTTATGGATGGCCCCTTACTGTGAGTGAAGAATAAGAGTATGATTTACAGGAGACAATATTAGCCAAATACTCTGGTAGCAAATTCAAACCGCCTGTTGAAACTTGAGCATTTTATCATGTAGGTTGATTTACTTGATGCTCAGTCGTCCTGGCAAGTGTCCATGGACACACATACGGACACAGTACTGACGTATTTTAATAATGCTGACATTGGCGCACATTGCTATCAAGTTCATAGTCATTAAAATATTGATGTTAAGTGGCTGGATAACATATTTCCTATCAAGGGAAACGTGGAGTCTATGGCGATGTTAATGTCATAAATTTATTTTATTTTTTGGATCCTGATTAGCTCGTGGAGTTATGACTGACGTGTGACAGGCTCAGTCCGTGGATGGGTGATCAAGATCATCTCTTACATACCCAGTCAACTCTTCTTTTACTGATGGGAAATCATCAAATGATTTTTCCGCTCTGGGCGGAGCGGAAGGCAGTGTCAGACTCTTACTGACTAAAACTCATCTGTATTTCTCCTAATGCCCTTTGCGTTCCAGGGCTGCGGTGACTCTTTCGAACAAACTCCGCAACACCCAGACTACTCAAGCTTCAGAAAGCACATTAAGCCGTTGGTGCTGACTATCGAGCTAACCAGATACTGGGTTTGGAAGTCAGATTGGCAGTCGCTCCATATTAAATACAGTTTCTCAGATTCATTTGGTTAGTCTAGAAGGCAATAGGTACATATATGTAGTTGGGAAAAGCCTAGGCTGATGGATTGATTGGACCCCACGCTTAACCTCGATCACACCTGGCAAGCATGAGAAGAGGTCTACGATGAAGCAATAGAGCACAGAAGATGCCTGTTCATTCTTGCTTTAAGGGCAGACAGATCATTGGTGGTAGGAAGCACAGATTCTGGCAGAGAGTTCCACGCTTTGGATATCTGGGTAATAAAATATGGAGAGGAGGGGCCACAGTGCGACTAAGGCATCAACAAAAGTGCGGAAGGTATTGCAATTCGTATGGAGGTCCGGAAGTCACTGGTTTATATTTCGTTGAGTTACTTAGGGCTATCGTTATCTAGATAAATGATTAATATAACAAAACAAACCTTTGTTGTAGTCGAGTGACTTCCCAGACCTTATTGGAAACAAAGAAGTTCTAATAAGTTTTAATATTTTATTCCTATAAAACAAGCTTCTGATGGTCTCTTATATATCCTAGTTATTGTTTGTACTAGTACCAATACAAGTATATAACGACAAGCTCCTCACAGTATAAAATGCCACAGGCTACAACATTCGACCGGAAATGTTCTCAATAATTATTTCCCATTTCTCTCATAAAACCTCTTCACTTTTTACACGTAAAATTAAATTATTTGAAGAATTCAAAATGGCGTAATCTAGTGCAGGTTCGCTTGCAACGTCAGTGTACGAATAATTACCGCTTATACTAACAAAAAATACACTTTGATATAAGCTTGAATTAATTGCGAACGAACTAGTGTTATAACGTTTAATAATACTTCAGTAAATATGGTTTCGTAAGCAATGTAATATTTTAACATAAAAGAGAGTGTAGCGATAATATTTTAGCATTTACTTTCATAAACAAAACATAGTGAGTGAACGGGGGTAGTTATAAGTCAGAAAGTATGACAGCAGTCTTACGAACGGTTTTGGTTGAAACTTGATAAGATAAGATATTTATTTTGTAAAACATGAGTACAGTATACAGCAGCCCTATTATGACGTCTTAAATCCATCATGATTTCTGTGTCAGAGAGAGACGGAGTTACACAAGACGAATAGCACTATCTCTTTCCCTCACACGAATCATGATAGCATTGGCACTTCGTAATACGGCCGGCGGCGGGTCTTGGCATATCATTAGGCCATGCCCTCAGGCAGGGTTGCTGAATTTATTCGAAAGAGTCACCGCGGCCCTGGAACGCAAAGGGCATTAGGAGGAACACGGGTGGGTTTTAGTCAGTAAGAGTCTGACACCCCCTTCCGCTGCGTCCGGAGCGGGAGACGATCTTTGATGATTTCCCATTAAAAAAAAACTGTAATCGTATTAACCAGTCACTGGGTTAGGGAGGACAGACTGTCAGTCACTTCATTTACAAAACTGGAAAGCTAAACCCACCATATTTTGGAAAAACTACCCTAATTGAAATATTATTTTGTATTTTTACACAAAACATAGTAATTTGAAATTGAAAACAATATATCTAGTTTTAATTTCCGCGAATATTAGTGGGTTGCTGCACATGCATAAAATCCTTGCATTTGCCTTGTAATCTTGCATGTGCATAATATAGCGGGCGGGAGGGAGGTGCATACCTGCAACCCACTAATATTCGCGGAAATTAAAACTAGATATATTGTTTTCAATTTCAAATTAAAATGGATTTCCGCAAAGTAACGCCTGACTCAATCAATTTTACAAAACATAGTGTAGAGAAAATATTTTAACATTAACTTTCATGAACAAAACATTATCCATAACGCTTGCAACACCTGTTATATTAATTAAGGAATATTGAAACGGATGGATCCCTATTGGATACAACCATAGACTACACAACTATAGACTTCATGTTATTAACTTCTTAATTTACCTTCGTGAAATCCATGTAATTCTGTAGGTATAGGTGTTGCTTTGTATCATGGTTATAGCGGTCACTAACCCGAAAAGATTTATTGTCATTCTTTACAAAAAATGGTAAACATATCCTGAATCGAAATCTATTGTGATCATAAATATTTTTAATTAATGAAAAACAACACGTTTTTTATTTAGAAACCTAATCAAACAATATCGATTTTATGAAGGAATATTAGGGAAAGCGCAATGACCGTTCTTGCCATGCTAAAATAATACGACTATATTATATTCCCTCACCAAATACTGGCCTAAAAGGTTTTACATAAATCAGCTTACACGCGTAACGATTTCAGCGACAAACTTATTTCCATACCAACAGACATCTATGGAAAAAGAAACGAATGGGAGTATATCGGCTCTTTGTCAATTTTTTACAAGAAAGTTATAAAGAGTTAACCATGATCGATGTGTTATGGAGTTTGTAAGTGTTTGCAAACTGCCATTATTTATGTACTATTGTGTTTTTAGGCTGGTGGCACGCCCCGCCATTTTAGTTGCGGTTATTATCCGAATTGTAGTTTAAAAGCAACTTTAGAAAATGCCCAGAGTTTACAGACAAAAAGTGTTCAAGAGGCAGGTTAATTTATGAATAGCCTCCAGTTTTGAAAGCCTAATCCAGCCTTTCATTAGAAAATCCGATAGGCAATGTAAATCTATACTAATATTATAAAGCTGAAGAGTTTGTTTGTTTGTTTGAACGCGCTAATCTCAGGAACTACTGGTTCGAATTGAAAAATTCTTTTTGAGTTGAATAGACCATTTGTCGAGGAAGGCTTTAGGCTATATATCATCACGCTTAAGCCAATAGGAGCGGAGCAGCGATAAACAATGTTTTAAAATCGGGGATTCCACGGTGACGAAGTCGCGGGCAGCAGCTAGTATTTTAGATAAATAAATTACTTGAATTTAAAATTTAAAACAGACCAAAAATATGTGATTCTGGGGTATTCTTATAGTTTGCTAAATGAGTCCGTTAACAATCCGATTGTCTATGATTGGGGAGTGTCGAATATTAGATATATAGGAACACCAAAGTTTGCTATAGATGCAGTTGTCAAAGCAAGATAGCTGCCGATCTCATAACTACTTGAAGACAAAGATTCTTTATCATATGATAGGTAGTGTGATGTCATCAATATGATCAGCCAGCACAAAGCAATCTATCACGTATCCTATCAGTATTGCAAGTTTTACTGCTCTCAATCCAAACTAACGTCTATACATCGAAGCGAGTCAGAGCAGCGACTTAAATTGCCAAGTTTGCCACTTGCCTAAGCTTGGCACGTTGCTCCCCGAATCTAGAGCGTTCAAGTAGATACGTCTCAAATAAAATCTGGTTAGTGCTGGTTTAGTATCCTCTAGGAATATAATGAATTTCTTATGCTATGAGGAATGGCTTGTTTTGGTTAGGTTGCAGATAACTTCTTTCCTAGACGTGTTTACGGGTGTAAACACCCAGGTTTCTGTTAGGGAAGCCCATATTCTGTGAGATAAGTTAGGGATGCGCTTATCATCAACATAATGTTATTACTTCTGCCCATGTAGGTACATTCATAACACCAAGGGTTTTATAGTGTTGATGTTATGTTTGAAACTTAATGTTTCTCATGGGTATACTATGGGCCTTTAAAATCTGAAAACAGTGAACAATACTGCTTCTATTCAGAATTGAGCATTTCTGGCTCAAAAATATAACTGACTACTAGCGCCCCGCAGTTTTACCCACGTAGTTCTCGTTCCCGTGGGAATATGGGGATAAAATATATATTTTACTCAGGGTGAATGTAGCTCCAATTATCCAAAAAAGTCAGTAATGACACACTACTAACAGCCTATCATGGACTGGTTGCTTCTATTTTGAGATATGGTGTTGTTTTCTGGGGACACTCAACTAATAGAGAGCTTGTATTCAGGATGCAAAAAAGGTGCATAAGATCAATGTGTGGTCTAAGAACAACGGACAGTTGCGTTCCTTACTTTGGAAAATTAAAAATATTAACCTTTCCATCTCTGTATATATTGGAAATTGCGTTATTTGTCAAAGCAAATCCACAATTATTTCAAAAATTTTCAGCAGTTAAGAGAACTCCAATTCGTACCCAATATGAAAATTTACTATGTCAACACAACTGTAAAACTGCTTTATTGAAAAAGAGTTTCTTTGGGATGGCTCCAAATATTTATAATAAAATACCTAATTTAATAAAATGTATGCCTCTAAACAAATTTAAGAAGACCCTTCAGGATTTACTACTTGGCAAGTGTTATTACAGTGTAGATGAATTTCTAAACGATGCTACGCTTGTATAGAATTTTGAAATTAATTTTAACTATGACAAAGTGAAAGTTTAAATTTTTATTTTGACATTATTTGAGTTGTATTTAAATTTTGACATTATGATTTCTAATTAAACTTACATTTTGACATTGAGATTTTTGAATTGGACTTGAATTTTTGACATTGTAATTTGAATTCGACTTAAACTTTGACATAGCAATTTTGAATGAAATTTTATTTAATATATTATAGTTTAAACGTAATTGAAATTTTGATATTATTAATTCCACTGATTTTGTACGCCATTAATGGCAAAACATGTAGCAACTTTGTAATTAATATCATAAGACCTTTACTGTACTCATGTTTTACAAAATAAATATAATCTGAAATCTGAAATCTGAAAAAAAGCTTTCTAATGATGAAAGAATTTTTGAAATCGGTCCAATAGTTTTTGAGTTTATTCGTTACATACAAAAATACAAATCTTTCCTCTTTATAATATTAGTATAGATATAAATTTGCTGTAAATTTGGTTGGTAGTACACGAGGAACTGGAAAATACTAACAATGGTCTTGCTAAGGGTATCGTGATACCCAGTTACTGGGTCGTGGGGGCTATCTGTCCTCCATATGATAGCAGTTATCATCATCTGCCTAGCCTTTTCCCGACTTCCAGTCAAACCGGATTCAGCTGAATACCAGTATTCATTTCATAGTAGTCGCTCGATGTAAAATTCTGGTACTCAGCTGCATCCTGTTAGAATGAAAGTCGACCCCAGTAACGAAGGGAGATAAATAACTATGTATTTAATATTATAGTTAGGAAAAAAAGGCTAAGTGGATGTATTCACTACTCGTTGAACTAGTTCATCAGACTTTTCACATCCTAGTATGCCAAATAACCGAGTTCTGAGAACGGATATAGATGGTTAATCGTTTTACTAATAACTTTGTCACTTTTTTCCAAGAACTCTTATTCATACTGTTTAAAATCTAAAGCCATGCTGTGACCTCATTAGTATTGTGCTATGAAAAGGCATTTAATAGTCGCCATTGCGGTTTATGCTGAATTACTTGATTGACTCATCACTGAATAAGAATAAGAATAATTTTTATTGTTTAAGAAATTACATCATTGCTTTGTTTCCTGAAACTCACACTAGGATTCCCTGTGTCGTGAGTTCCCGGCTCCTTCGTGCCGTTTATATATGGTGCCTATATCCTTTACAATATTCATCAAACTAATCTACAAAACTCTAAAAACCTATGTCATGTGTGTGTAATTTGTGTGTGTGTGTAGTTTGTGTGTGTGTGTAGTTTGTGTGTGTGTGTGTGATCACTGTTAAGTTTATGTATTCCTTTCGACACAGGAATGTCTCGTTGTGGGTACGTGCAGGCAAGTACAGTGGGCTTAGTGTATTGTGGCCGTTGTGGAACTGGCGCCGAAATGAGGAAGCCAATTTAGCAAAGACTGTATAATGGATTGTATTATAGAAGACTAGCATCGCCCCGCGGTTTCACCAGCGTAGTTCCTGTTCCCGTGGGAATATGGGGATATAATATGCCCTATGTTCACCGGAGATAGTGTAGCTTTCCAACAGTGAAAGTATTTTTCAAGTCAGTCAAGCAGTTTCGGAGCCTATTCAATGCAAACAAACAAACAAAAAACAATGATAAATGATAAATGATAAATGATAAATGTTATTAAAATAAAGTAGAAATCATTCTCGTGGCTAATTTATAACAGCCGCACGGGTCGATCTTCGAGGTTAAGCAACGCTTGCTGAGTTTGGTCTGTGGACGGGTGACCATCTTAACATAACGAGACTTCTCCGTGCCTCAGACAGCATGGTAAGCCCGGCTGTCATTTGGAGATCTTTGGCAGTCGTTACGGATTGCCAGAAGCCAGAAAATCTGACACCAGTCTTGCCAAGAAGTAGCCTGGAGGTCTGGTAGGCAGCCGCTATACGTAAAATACTGGTATTCAACTGAATCTGGCTTGTCTGGGAGCCGACCCCAATATAGTTGGGAAAAGGCTAGGCAGATGATTAAAAGAAAGTAGAGTTAACTAAGAAAGGACTGAAACCACATCTCGATAAGAGGATGCAAACGGAGTCGCGGCCAACCCCAAGTCTACCATATTGTAACTATTTGCTTGTACAAGCACCGTGCCTATAAACTGACGAAAATATATCACTACAAAACAGCCCAAGCTGAAGGCGTCGAGACTTGTAAAAAACTACACGTAAAAACGCAATTTTATTTGCTAGATTTTATACGTTTTTTTACGGCATACAGACTTCGCCTTAAACGGGAGCCCGGCTTATTCTCACTTGCACGTAAACAAAAGTTTACCTACATGTACTTGTATTTATTCCTTGATTGAACAAATAGAGTACCTACGTCTTTTGTTATTAAGACAAACAGGGTACTTAGTGTACCTCACATAATAGGGAACATGAAATATCTTCATCTTGCTTTCATATAAAATAATTCCGTGTAAAATAGACCATACAAAAGTTAAAAATTAATACGGTTTGTATTGCCAAAATTCAATTTTAAACTGACTGTTTTTCTTTTCCCGCGAAAACGAATGATGAAGTCACTCCTGTCAGCCAGAGATAATGAACTGTCATGAATTAAAATTTAACTTCGTCTTTTCGTTGTCATAACACCAGTGACGTCACTAGACTCTGATTGTTTACGTTCCGTTTCACGTTATATTAATTCGTAATAGTTGTTGAAAATCAATATTTACTACAATAAAAACATTGCAGTGGTCCTTTTCTTTTATGCTATTTTGTCATTTCAATAACAAATTGTTCATGAATTCTGTAATTGCATCTTCCCTATTTCTGATATATGTATGAATTAGTGCGAATCGGGTACCATGTTTTCCCGAGATTGTGCGAGGGATCTGTGACCTGTGTCTGTGTGTGTGTGTGGGATTCTATAAGAGCTAGTAATAGCAGTCATTTCAAAAGACTATTTTGCAAAAGAATTATCGTTCCGAATGAAGAATTTCATTAAAGTTGTGATGTCGTGCAAAAAAAGCATGGCATGTCAAACAGCGAGGTTTACTTTGATAGAAACCGGAAACAAAGTTTATAAACATAGATAATAGTTTTATTATTTTTAGAACCTAGACTTCTAGAGTCTGCCTACGTAACTATGTTATCCTTGTCATTTATTAGAAAAAAAAACAAAGTTACATGAGTGTTGTTACTATTGGTTGCGGAATTTATTCAAAAGAGTCACTGCGGTCTTGGAACGTAAAGGGCACTAGAAGGATCACGGATGGTTTTAGTCAGTGAGAGTCTGACACTCCCTTCCACTCCGCCTGTGTCCTGTTACAATAATAATTACCTATAATCCTTACTAATGAGTAAGACCACTGTCCTTCAAACTAGAAATATCCTGTAGACTGACGCACAGTTTTCTTTACATCGATAAATACAATTTTTACTTATTTACATCTAGTTTATTCTTATACGTATATACGTCATCATTTTTAAAATACCGTTTGAAATGAGCGATGCGCATTGCAGTTTTTAATAGTCCCTGATAAGCAGTCGTCGTTCCAACAAACTGCTAATAAAAACAGCACAATAAACCACTGCGCCACAAATGAAGTTCTAGAATCGCAACTTTCCTTAAAATGCCTTAATGCGGCGAGCAATCCTTGCACAGCGATAAACAAAACTCGCCAGGAATACAGATAAAACTAAACGTTAACATTAACCAGTGTTTATCAGGCGGGTTAACGTAAACCGAGTTGTTTGCGTTAACTCGCCGTTCGGTATGAGCAATCGTTCCCGCGCGAGATCGGAATCTTAACTAGCCTTAGTCACGATTGTTTTTAAAGTTATATGTTAAACGGATTATGAGGCCGCATCCTGCCTGGTTGAGAAACTCACAGGGGGATGTTTCGAAGTTCAGCTACGCTTGCTGGGAAGGTCCATAGATGAGTGACCAGTGTCCATCCGATAAAACTGAAAAAGCCGGTTGTCTCAGATGTCAATCATAGATCTTTATCATTCGTGACCGATATTCAGAAGTCAGAAAATCTGACACAGTGCTGCAAAAGGCTATCGCGTTACCCAGCTAATAGGGACATGGTTGATGGAACCTCCAGGGGTGGTAAGTCGTTGCTGGTTGCTAGTGTTCAGCTGGTAGTCATCCGGTTAAACTGGAACTCGAATACACTACAGTACAATTGTATGGACTTCAGAAGATACTTTGATCTCTTGAGTTTGTTTCGGTGTTTCTTCTCAGGGTAAAACGACCAAAAAAGGTTGACGTGTATTTGGAACCTAATTTATCAATATAGTTGGGAAAAGGCTAGGCAGTTTAATCCTGCCTGGTTGTTTGCTTGTACTCGTATGTTTTTAAGGGTAATTTATGGACTGTTATTAGCCATTCATGATGCGCGATAATTTATGTAAATATTGGGTGGCGTGCGTGTCACGTTGAACAAATTTAAACTTTTGTTTTTGTATTGTTTGATTTTAAGTTTAGGTTTATAAAATAATAGTCTACGTGCTGATGTAGGTACCTACAAACAACAATTAATTTACTATAGGCATTATATTCATACTTGTTTTTAATTGAATTTTAATTCATATAACCGCATATTATGTTTTTAATTATAATTTATATTTTACAAAAGCTATTCTATGAACAACACCGGTCTATGTCACATTAAAAAGATTTAAAAAAAAACCGTTGGACATTGTGTTCCAAACTTAACTTTTAGGCAATGATCATTGCATCAGTAATTATGGTAACGATCTCCTTGTTTGGTACTCGTTTGTTAAACCTCTTGTCTATGGCCAGGTTTTTTGAAAGCGGCCGTTTCATGAATATCATTACCATTTAGATTTAAAACGGAGTTTATCTTAATTGTTTGATGTTTATCCCGAGAGACACTATTAGTATTAAGATTTTATGAACACCTCTTGTATTTATGAATGAAATAGGATTTTGAATTTGTAATGCTTGGTAAAATATTCATGATATTTTTAATGGGGACTTGGAAATAATGACGAGCATCGGAAGAAGTCTACACTCAGAATTTTTAAAGAAATTGAGAAAAGCATTAATCAAAATCGTCATCCACAGTTCCACCAACCATAATATCGTGTGCAACGGCTAGAATTATATCGCTATACTCTATATCAAAGAGGCAAAACCGCCTTTGTCTGTCTATCTGTGTATATTTCTAGCTTATCTAAAAGCCACGGCAGTTTGCTACAGTTTTCATCTCTGCGTGCACAGAGAACAATTTCAAGAAAATGTTTTGCCATATTAATTCGATGCGAGCCAATCCAATGTCCGGCGCTTCTGAGTTTTTGTTTCGTTAGCTATTCGGAATCCCGATCAATATTGAGAAAATTATAACCTTTAGAAGAACTATGACAAACTGTTTTTGATTGAAATTGCGAAGTTCGGTTTCACGTAACAAATATTTGTTGGAGTATGGCTTTTGTGCAATACAATGGGAGCTCAGTGAGTGCTGTACAGTACAATGTGTACGATTTTCTTTGAACTTTGCTTGCTGTGTAGGACTTGCATTCTAACAAAATTCTTTCTGTTCAACAATACTCTGCGATCGTAAATTCATATCTCTCTCATATTTTCCCGACCATAGACTTTTCACATCTCTATACCGCTGACATTTGACACGTATTCTAACCATAGACATTACTGGTTATTTCTATCGGTACAATGGGCAGAGACAAAGGCTCGATGTATAGTCATTAGCAGGCCCCTCACGAGTCGGCACTCCGTGATTCATGTTCCCTGGGAACTGGCGGAGTTGGCAGAGAGCCTGCTGGCCCCGGGCAACATAACCATGCTGGCGTATGAAGGAGAATAGACCGCTAATCTGTACTAATATTATAAAGCTGAAGAGTTTGTTTGTTTGTTTGTTTGTTTGAACGCGCTAATCTCCGGAACTACTGGTTCGAATTGAAAAATTATTTTTGGGTTGAATAGACTATTTATCGAGGAAGGCTTTAGGCTATATATCATCACGCTTAAGCCAATAGGAGCGGAGCAGCGATAAAGAATGTTTTAAAATCGGGGATTCCACGGGGACGAAGTCGCGGGCAGCAGCTAGTGTAGTTATAGCTGGCAGTTTCTATACACAAACGCTGTGAAAAAATCTAAAGGCCGGGCATAGAGAATTTTGAGTGAAGAATGTGTCAAACTCTAGTCGTAGTTAAAACTTGGATGGTATTTACGCTAAAGTTGAGGAAAAAATGTTAATGTAGAAATCGGGAATTAGAAAATATTTAATAGCAAATAACAGTGACAACCTCTTTCTTAAACATTTTTTTTGTATTAATAACATACAGATATGAAAATGAAATATACTACGACTAGGTATTAATAAGAGGGTTAAAGTCACCCTGGCCCTGGAATGCAAAGGGCACTAGGAGAAAAAGGTCATTTAACGATTACCCATCACGAAAAAAATATAATTATGTATAATGTTACAGTAAAGCTAGTAACATCTTTAATTAAACATGCGCCAGCTTTTGCATGAAAAATTAAATGTTGCAAAAAGCCTTTGAAAAATACTTTACTTTATTGCATATTAGAATTTATTCATTTATTATTTTCGCCTCCAGACAGACTTGTTCGCCGTAGTAGCTTGTCAAATGAATACCCCTGGACAAAATCGAATGTGGGAATTATAGATACATGTCGCAGTGTAATACCGATAGAATAGTAAATTACGAAGATAAACGGGCTTCGGACGTATCAATCAACTTTCAAAGATGTCGTTTGATGGATTTTTAATCAGGTCCCCTTTGAAGCTTGGCAGTTGAACCGTTTTGCTTTGAATTAAAGGGTACTTTATGTGGTTTAATGCTGTTTGTCGTGGTATTCTTAGGATTACTAGATAATGGGGTTTATTCATATGAGGGGAAAGACCTTTACAATGGGTTCATTCTTTTCTGTTATTGAATGCAAGTGTGATCAATGAGTAAAAAAATGTTTCGTGTCAGTTAATTTCTGGTAAAGAAAACAGTCGAAAAGAGATTGTGTTTTAAAACAAACCGTATAGTCCGAGTAACTTATTTCAGGTAGTTTCGTGCAAACATACGATAATTACAGGACGTGAACGAAAAAGTCTTTCCCATTAATAGATCACGCACTTTTTCGTACATTTGCGACCCGCCCACCGCAAATTTCCTCCTATTATGTATTATGCGAAACTTATAAAATGATAGGTCCTGTGAGCGTATTTAATGTTTTACCTTAATGTAGTAACCATGTCGTGACTTTCTTTTGTCATAAACCGTGACTTTATACAAATTGTGGCAGATTAAAGCTCTATCTACTTAGGTATAGCCTTACGAAAATACAGTTATTTTTTGTTATTGTTAAGCATGCGCATGTGTTATTTTCACCTGCTGAAAAGTGACGATGTGGTCGAAGATGAAGCATGCTTGCTTAGAAGTAACCTGTTCACTCTTGACTTGAAGACTTGGTGGTAACTATCAGGAAACACAGACTCTAACATTCCTGCCAGATTCATCCACTCCTCAGCTGTACAGTAAAAGTATTTCCAGAACTTTTGTGTGTAGGTATGGGAGAGTTTGTATGGTTAATTTTACATTAGGTCGTGATTTCGCACCTGCATGCGGGTTGTTGGCTTAGCGGAATGTTTGTCGCTGGTACAAAAATAGCGGTATTAGTGATGTGACGTCATTATGGCATACAGCACAAACACGCCGTATGTGTTGTGTAGGTACATGAAGTACGTGCGCGTAGTAGTCACGCCTCGCGGTCACGCCGAGCAGAGCATTGTTCCGAGGCTCCGAGCCTATGTGGGCTGGTACAATGTGGAGGCGATGGCGGTTGGAAACGTTATTTTAATCTTTACAGTTTACATGTAAAATATTCAGAGACAGACTGGTAAATGCGACTGCATTTACCAGTCTGTCTCTGAATATTTTCCTTTATAGGTTAGGTAAATCTATGAAGGGGGCAAATGAGAGTCTATTTTGCTATTATGAAATTGACGGACAAAAATATTATTTTACGATTAAATTTGTCGTAAAAAAATTTAAAAAAAATATTGAAATAAAAAATCGCACTACTTTTATGGAATAGGGATGACGAGCGAATAGCATGTCGGCTATAAAAAAACCGGCAAGTCCGACTTGAACTCGCGTTCAAAGGGTTCCGAACAAAGAATATTTTTTCAACATGATACTTAAAAAAAAATTAGGCTTATTAGTTTTGGAGATAAGTGAATTAATTTTCATTAACTTTGAAATACAATATTTCAATAATAAAAAAAATATTGCATATTGAAGGTTACGATGAGCCTTTTCATTTGATATATTACGTGATAGTTCGAAATACACACAGAAGATTTTATATGTACCAAATTTCAACGGTTGAAAAAATGCTGTGATAGACGGACCGATAGACATACCTACAACCGAGATATATGTATATCCTATAGAGGTTCCGTTTTTTAATCATACAAATGTTCGGAACGATAAAAAAAGCAAAATGTAACCGTCTAAAATCAACCTCAAATTAACGGTAGGTATGGAATATATAATCGAAATATTGAGCAATTTAAAAAACGCCAATGTAATGACTCGAAGTAAAGAAAAACATTGGTAGATAATAAAATAACATTTCATATTTCTGTGTTGACTTTATCAATGTACCATAATTTCGTGTACATGAAGCGTGAGCGAAGGATTCAGTCGGTGACTAAATATTAACATGCAATAATTAAGATTTTCATATTTCTCGAATCTCGACGTTCTTGGAGATTTCAGTCACTGCGTCGAGAACGGCGAATTTTAATTATATGCTTCGGTAGGTAATCTTCGTTTGTATTTGTGTGTAAGTAAGAATTTTTTATATTCACGTATTTATCATCGTAATAATTTGAATCCATCGTATCGAATTAAGTATAGACTTTAGCGTTGTGGATATAGGTATTATATTTCAAAAAACCATTTGCCCTAAAAAGGTTTTGGGTTTTGACATGGATACTGACTGACTAAGAGACAACGTACAGCCTAAACTATTGGTCGAAACTTGGCTTATAGGTTCCTTGGGAAGTAAAGGGGAGCACTGAAAGGGGTTTTCCCGAAATTTCGTCTGGAACGGAAAAACACGGGATATGCGCGAACGAAGTATCGGGCAGAAGCTAGTGTAGTTATAAAATTTTACAACAACAAACAAAGTCTATTTATGCATAGTTTTTTTTTTAATTTTAGGACAGAATAAAGAACAGTTTTACATGCACATATTGAATCTCGAATTTTGAATTCAACGTGTAGAATCTTTTTTTTTTTCATGACATTAGTGTCCGATTCTTCAAATTGTAAATCTGCAGCATTTCACAGAGTATTTACCATTCAGAATTAAATATCAATAAAAACTTTTTGATGCCGATGGCACCCTGGTTACGTTTAAAAACTTTTTAAGATACCATAAAATAAAAATAAAAACTAACAGCGATTGACAATTCAAGTTTTGGAGAAAGAGAGAAGAGAACTTTTTTTGTTATAAACAATTTGTTTATAATGTAAATTGATTTTGAGAAATAAATGGTTTTTTATGTTAAAATTTTAAAACATGAATTTGAAAACTATTCTTTAATTATGAGGTGAAACTCAGCGAAACAGACAAATGGGTAAGTAAGTCTGTCAGTCTAACCTTATTTTCATTCAATTTAATAGTTTGCCAACATAAATTGTAGAGGAATTTCTATTTCAATGTTAGAAACTAACCACCAGACTGGAACTAAATGATATATCCCTGAAAATCTTGCGGCCGTCAATGCAGAGTTGAGTGAGATATTAACGAAATACCTATAATATAATATATGAGGAGCTCGTGGCTTAATTATAACAGCCGCACGGGTCGATCTTCAAGGTTAAGCAACGCTTGCCGAGGTTGGTCTGTGGATGGGTGACCATCTTAACATACCGAGTTTCCTCCGTGCCTCGGAAAGCACGTTTAGCCGTTGGTCCCGGCTGTCATTTGGAGATCCTTGGCAGTCGTTTCGGATTTTCAGAAGCCAGAAAATCTGACACCAGTCTTGCCAAAATACTTCTTGGCAAGACTGGGGTCAGATTTTCTGGCTTCCATCCACAACCCATTAACAGGGGAACACGGTACTCAATGTTCCCCTGTTAATGGGTTGTGGATGTCTGGTAGGCAGCCGCTTCACGTAAAATAGTGGTATTCAGCTGAATCCGGCTTGACTGGGAGCCGACCCCAAAATAGTTGGGAAAAGGCTAGACAGGCAGGCAGACCACGAACAGTCAGAGATGATTTTATTACCGTCATTATAAGTACCGTCAAAACCTCACTAATAAATAATCTATCTATACTTATAATAAATCTGTAGAGAGGTCAATTCTGTACAAGGAATATATTTTCAAAATAACTATCAGGGGGTGATTAGTGATCGATACTGGTGCCAAAAATGCAATCAGTAAAATTTTTGTCTGTCTGTCTGTCTGTCTGTCTGTCTGTCTGTCTGTATGTTCTTTATAGAAACAAAAACTACTCGACCGATTTTAACGAAACTTGGTGCAATTATTCTTCATACTCCTGGGCAGGTTATAGTATACTTTTCATCACGCTACAATCAATAGGAGCAGAGCAGTGAAGGAAAATGTTGGGAAAACGGGAGAAGTTACTCCATTTTTTAAGCTTCCGTCGCGTGTGTAGCCTTAATGGTTGAAGTTACATAGAAATCATGTATTACGGAAATGTTTGACATAAAATTATCTAAAAAATATCCCAAAACAGCATAATATGTCTATATTTTATGGTTGACTTACAATAACACGTGTAACTCCCGATAGCTTGAAACTTTGTCAATTTTAAACCGATCGGGCTGAGAGTTTCAAAATCGGGGGTAAAGTAACTATTCCACGCGAACGAAGTCGCTGGCAGAAGCTAGTAATAAATAATTCATTGACGAGTACCGCACAACCATGAAATGTTTTGTCGATAGTTTTTATGATCTTCATGAGCAAAAACATTGACCTCAAGTTATTACTGCCGAGGTTTATGCAATAATTTTTAATAGTTAATTTTATTTTGTTTTTATTATTGTTTTCTAAGTGCAACGTCACGAGAGTAGATAAGCTTACTTAAGTACTTAAATTAAAATAGCACTAGTGGTTTACCGCTACTTTGCTTCCGTGGTTCTATAGATTTCTATCTCTTGAAATGAAATATTATCGGATCAGTATTTTTTAGAGATTAATTCTTTTATAAAAACGTATAAAGAAGTGAAACGTTTTACCTCTTCATTATGTTAGTTAAGATTGTTTTTGTGTTCGTATTTGTATTGTTTTTTAGACTGTCGCAAAAATTGAAAATTCATTCGCACCACTGCAGTGTTCAGTTTTTTCTATATTAAATAGCTATGTCCGCATTAGTTTGTGCCTCACGTCAAACCAGAAAGCGTTTCCACCAGCATGCGGCTGACATTTCGGGCCCCACACGTCCGTATCCGCCACTGACGCTGCTAAAAACACCACTTTTTTAGTTTTTACCACTTTTTACCTTTTGACACGGCTCGCATTTTATAGTGATTACATTTTTGTATGACACTATTTTTGTTATTTTATGCCCGTGTGTCATTTTGTTACGCAACAAATGTACATATATTGGTGTTTGTTAAAACACAAGTTTTGTTTTTGTTTTGTTTGTCGTGTTTAACTTTTGTTTTCGGACGGATTAGGCCGAATTTCGGTTGTAGTTATGACTTTATTAGTTTTTCGTGGGAAAGGATGCCGGTAGCGGATTATGGAAGCTGTTATGAGTTTTGGGCTCGTAAGTTATAAATTGGTTCGGGAAACAGTTTTATAGACGTAAATCTCATGCTTTTAGGAAGGATATTGTTTAAATTTAAGTAAGGATTAAAGCGATAATGTCTTAGTTCACAGAATTGTTTAGTATGTTCGAATTATGTATATTTAGCTGTTTAACTGCATCTCTATGCTATACAAGCTTCTATAAACCCATGAATTATGCAGTCCAGCTCATCACTTAAGCTAATTTTATGTTGCGCGCTGATGAAATAATTCATCAGTTCATCACAAACGCTCACAAAATACCAGAGTCAATATCACAGCTTTAGAAAGAATTTGTATTGTCCAAACTGAACAAAAGCCTCCTTATGAGCATAAAAGGCTTTTTATGGACCACCATATGGCGCACAGGCAAACAGCCGACATATTTTGTCATGTCAATAGTTTTGCCAATAAGCTGGGATTGTGACAAAGCCCTTTTGCTATCTTAATCTTTTAGGGGCGGCATCCGTCACGCCAATTAGAGGGACAATGGGCCCATTATTCCGCAGTCGAGTCGCCACGATCACATATATTACGCGACCATTAGTCATCTATATCTGATAAGAATGAAAGAACTCATCCATTGGTGCGGTGACTCATCCATCTTTTAGCATACTCCTGAGACACAGGCAATGGTTTAGATACAAAGAGGTATCGATAATAGTGATGGATCGATAAGGAAACGCAAGTCATAGATATAGATCGGTTTTCTTGATTGGAGTGGAGAAGGGTTTGCGTTTGTCAATGCTAATTTTGAATAAATCATAAATGTGATGCGTTGTCATCTTGGAATAGGTTTTTGAGCATGACTTTCAAATTTTATGTCAGGTAATTCTGTAATTTTTACTAATGGAAAAGATACTAAAACGGGCCGTTGTTTTTGGTCATATAATGCACCATAGTAAATAAATAGAACTGACACAGCGGCTCTCACATAATATGGACAGGAAGATTTAAATGCCAGCACTGCAACCAGTACACATTGCTAATAAATATCGATTCATTTCGAGCATAGGAGCGGATTATATTGCTATGTCATTTATGGACCAAATAACAATTCGTTCAGTTCAATATGTATTTTTTTTTACTGTTTCAGGCGTTTGTGATGTAATGGCCTCTAGTATTTTTTGTCAACAATTTGGCCACATTTTACGGGGATCGGTTCAAATATTTAACCATTACGTGGGCTCAGGTGTCTGTGATACATGCACATCATTACTTGTACGCACACGTGGGGAATATCCTGTATTTATCTTGAGCATATCCTTTAGGTTTTACGCCGATATTTCGCACTTTATCGTGCCATTTTGCCGTGCTCACAAAACTCCTTCGGTAAAGAAAGAATATACAGACGGGAGAATCTGTCTGCGCAATGTAAGAGACAGCAAAAGGAACTGGGTCGCTGTTCACACAGCTAGCAGCCATACATATTTTATGTGTTTACTATTTTAAATTAAAACCCAAGTACTTGATATTGCAAGTCGTTATTTCTGGCGATATACAAAGCCCGCGGCGCTGTAGGTACTCGGTTATTCGCTTAAGTGCACCGTGCTGAAATACAGGATATGCTATGTAGGTACAGCAGCTTTTCCCTCGGGCAAACACGCTGTAAATATGTTTTAAAATAAACATAATAATCTTGATTAAAAAGCTGTTTTCATAAATAACAGTCGCGAATCGCGTGTGTGTATAGACATAAATTATTATTCGTAAACTTTAAGTTAAATTAAAACTTTGACAGATTTATAGAAATACAGAGCTTCATTAAAAGAAGCTTTTGCATTGCAGTGGAAATATTACAGGGGGATGTTTTAATACAAAAATCAAAGGGGAAATTTCTTTTATGTTTTATAGATAGGAAAGATTACAGAAGATTAATCAGGCTCTGGTAAAACCTCGCGATATCGGAGAGCGATCAAACCACTTGAAATACGGAGGGCCAGAAAGGAGTCGTGCTATATCAATGGAAAAACTTTCCACGATTGAATAAACCTCTTCTGTCATGAGGGTTATTCAACACAGCCAATGGGGCAGCATAACCATACCCTCACTAATCACAAAAAGGTATGCGTAAGGTAGACGCTCATTTGTTTTGTGCTCCAAACCCCACATATATTGTATTCGCAGCATAATCCATAAATTCATTAGCTTTATCAAAGGGAGCAGTTAAAACTGATTTCATATATTTACTTTAGTTTCGCTTGTCACGTACTACTAACAGCGGCGGTTAGTTCGCCAAGTTTTCCCATTTAACTTGTTGTCGCAACTTATTGATATATTTACCAAGTTTCGAATTAGTTCAGCACTTTTAACAGTGCGCCCGAATACGCCTAAGTGTTGAGAGGCTTAGAATTAGGGACGACGACGGTACGAGGGATAAATTTTTATATGATTTTTTGGTGATTCGAGGATTTATTTCGATGGTTCGATATAGATTCTATGCTTTCTTTTGGGAATACTGTTATTTCCATTCTGACCGCGCCCCGGCTTCGCACAGATGCAATGTAGCAAGAGATACTATTATTTTCTACTACTATAATATGCATGTATTATACATTAACAAAAACCGCATCAAAATTCGTTGCGTAGTTTTAAAGATTTAAGCATACATAGAGATATAGGGACAGAGAAAGCGACTTTGTTTTATACTATGTAGTGCTAGTGATAGCAAAGCATAATCACTCCGCCTACAACGTTCTGTTGAGCGAAGGCCTTCTCTCTATGAGAAGAAATGGACTAGAAGTCCAGAATCCAGCAAGCAAGAAAGCAAGCTCATTACGGGTTGTTACGAATTTTGTTCGAAAGAGTCATCGTGACCTTGGAACGCAAAGGCCATTAGGAGGAACACGGATGGGTTTTAGTCAGTAAGAGTCTGACACTCCCTTCCGCTCCACTAAGATATAATTTGATGATTTCTTCTTTGTACACCTACAGAGTAACATATTCGCATTAGCGAAAAAGCTCTTTAAATAAAGATAAAAACAACAACCATTAAAAAAAAACCGGCCAAGTGCGAGACGGATCCGCGCACCGAGGGTTCCGCACAAACGTAGATGCCGCTAAAAATTTACGGTTTTCGCCATTTTTCCTTTATTGTGCTATAAGACGTTGCTTCGTACCAAATTTCAAGATTCTGAGTTCATGGGAAGTAGCCTGTAGGTTTTGATTCCCCTGCGAATGTCGAAAATTTGCGGAAATTTGCGGCAATTTGCGGCATAAACGGCTGTATCTTTTGCTTGCGTTGGCTTACAACTGGAAGGGACAGTAGACTTGAGTATTTGATATAAATTGCAGCTTAATACCTCGACGCGTTCTCGAGAAAAAGGCTCTTGACAGACGGACGGACGGACAACAAAGTGTTCCTATAAGGGTTCCTTTTTTTTCTTTTCGAGGTACGAAACCCTAAAAAAACAATAATTCTAGAGAATAAAATTATTACCCACATATGTTTCACAAACTATTTTCCCTAGTATTTTAATGTTAGATGAATTGAAAACCCCCCCGTATAACGATATCAATTTTAAACTCGTTACTATTCCAAGCGAGTTTTCAACATTTGAGGTAGTTTCGGTATTAAAACTTTAGCTAGGAAGAGATTATGAGCATAGTTTACGTAGATAAGTTAGAAGAGATTTTCAGCATTATGGACTGAAAAAATAATGGTTTTTAAAACCTTCAGCCATGTTTATTTCACCATTTAAGCATTTCAGTCTTCCTATGTATGATTTTTACTCAAAAATTTTGTCTACCACGCAGCTCTCTTAATGCGGGATGGACATTTTTATTTTGCCCAAAATCGCTTAAATCCTTTTTCATGCCACGTACTGAGACCTGTGCGAAAATAAATAGAGTTCTATATGTTCCTGGGTCCAAACAGTATTAAACCAGTTGCTGTCGTAGAACAGAAAAGGCTTCCCGGTTACCGACCCAAAGCTTTACCGTAGTAGTGAAATAGCAGAATTTCACAACTACAATCATGTTTGTGGGATAAAGTTTTATTTAAAACAAAGCGATCTATTACTAGAACAGGGTTTTCCCGTTAATTTTATGTTTCCTCGCAAAAGGTCATGCAATGATGCGGAAAATGCGAAGGTACCGCGGTTGTGGAAAGGCAAAGTATTCAATTTATTCTGTTTTCAAATCTCATTTCAACTTTTATGATTAGTATTTTGTTGTTTTTGGCTGTAACATTTGATGCAAGGTCATGCTGATTAAAGAACGCCAATCATCGTACCTAAATAGCGTTTAAACTAAAGTCGCAATATCATTTCAGCGACTGTTGGTTGATATCAAAACTTTGTTTTTAGAATTTTAGATTTGAAAATTAGAAAGAGGTACTTTTGAAAATACGAGAGTTTTAAAATTAGAACACAACTGGCTTTCAGTAAAAAGGATGATTGTAATTATTTAAAAAACTTAACCCCCTATATACTTTACGTATATTTCATGTAGGTACCCGAATTAGTGATGAAAAAATCTTCCCTATTCAAATAACAGTTTAAACCGACATCAAGAATTTAAAGTGCAATATAAAACGAACCGTTAACTGTAAATTATAAATTCAACTAAATAGAGATCGTAACGTGACCGCTGAGGTTTATTTTAATTTGTTTTTTACTAATTTGATGTGCTCTCGTGCAGCAGTAGTACTACGTCCTAGTCAAATGAGAGAGCAGTATCAAAGCTCTTAACCACTATGTACATAAGTAAATTAGTTCACCGGTGCTGACGCTGTAATAGGGTATTTTCCCGAAAAAAAAACATCCGGTCCGTCAGTTAGATTTCGAAAAATACGGGACACGTATTTTAACACAGTAAAGTGCGCTGAAATGTAACATTAAAAAACAAATTGAGAACTCATATCCTAAAGATTGAAGCTCTTTGGTCGCTTTAAGCGTCTGCAAACGCAAAATTATAGCGTCCAAATAAGAATTTATACGTAAACTGTATAGATTGGATCTTCTGCTCCTCTCCACATGTGTTATAAATAACTGTTTGCAAGACGCAAGACGTCTTGCGTTGGAATACACTTTTTACCAACAAGTGACTTCACCAGCGCCATTTTTTTTAACAATGGGAGTTCATCAAATGACTTTTTCCGCTTTGGACGGAGCGGGAGGGAAGGGAGCAAAATGACAATAATAATATATAGTGTAAAACTTAAAAATGGATTATTTCATAGGCACCAGTATATTCGATAGGTTTTCAGCAAAATAAATTCTCCAGCCGAACCAACCAGTTACAGATAGGTATCAGATATATTTTTTACGGGATGGGAAATCATCAAAAGACTTCTCGCGGGCAAAGCAGAGCGGAAGGGAGTGTCAGACTCTTACCTATCCGTGTTCCTCCTAATGCCCTTTGCATTCTAGGGCCGCGGTGACTCCTTCGAATGAATTCCGCAACCATGAGTCATCATCCCCTACACCTGAATTTTGATGCGATTCATCGTTTTGTATTTGTGCCCTAAAGTTATGAGTTAGAGAATTATTATTTTTCAACCCAAGAAAATACTCTATTTAAGTACACTAGTTGGGTGAACATTTTCAAGCATCATAACCAGCCACATACCTATAATTCGAAACAGTTACCTCACACCAATTTCACCTTCAGGGATGCCCTGCGGCACATATTTTTTATTTATCACTCCATTCCAAACGTGGTGAGCAGAATTCCCAGCGGCACCGTACACTTATTTGGTTCACAGCCCTGGTATTTTGGAAATGACAACAAAATTAACCTTTACGTGTTATTAGATGCATGCAACTGCCTGCCCCCTGTTACAATAGCGTAACGTATGCGCACAAAAACGAGGTGTGATAATAAAATTTTAATGGAGTTTCTAAGAAAACAAACATTACTTTATACCGAGAACTCAGCAGTTAGCTACCTATTCTTAATTACATACATAAAGTTATTAACTACAAAATTCGTTTCGGCTCCGCGACATTTTTATGAAACGTAGTTCAAGTTAGTGCTACCTTCAAATTACAGAGTCGCTGTATTATAAAACTTGGTGTATTTTAATGGAGTCGCATTGGAAATGAAATCTAGCGAAACTTTAATTAGCTCTCTAGGTTTTGATGGTGGTCTCAAGATTAAAATCTAAAGGCGGTACCTACCGCTGTGTCTAGGAAACTTGCGCATATACGGAGCAAATTAGAAGTTGGAAATACACTCGAGTCTTTAGTATAAGAGTGTGAATAACAATTGAGAAAACTTTTTGCAATACCACTTGTTTTAAGAAATATCGCGGTGCGCTCGTTTTAGAGTGCAATCCAAAAAAAATATAACTCAGACTGCATCGAATCTTTACTAATATTATAAAGAGGAACGATTTGATTGTTTTTTTTTGTATTGAATAGGCTCCGTAACCTTGAAAAATTCTTTCACTGTTGGGAAGCCACACTATCCCCGGGTGATACAGGCTATATTTAATCCCCAAATTCCCACGGGAACGGGAACTATGCGAGTGAAACCGCGGGGCGCTGCTAGTTTAAAAATATACATATCGAGATACACTCCCGAACAACCAATTAATTAGTGTACCTAAACCAATTAGAGCTCAAACTTGGGTGTGAACATAAAAGGAGTTCTCAATCCTGGCATAGATAACCATCTAATCCTTATCAACACAGTAAACCCAGTCTCAGACAAAGTTATCGCTTTACAAATTACATACAAGACAAACAATTCGATTGGCCGTTGAAACTTCACAGAACCAACGCAGTTAACTCGTGACAATGTGCTTTCGATAATTTTTGTTGTAGGAAGTCAAAATCAGTTCAATTAGACCATAAAAATTTGTAAACTTGTGAAAGTCAACATTAACAGATATGCTTACGCAGAAAAACAGACAAAAACTCCTTAAATACTCTTTTACAATATTCGGTATATCGCTCATTTGCTAGAAGTTATACATAATAATATCTTAAAATTGATGATTTTTTAGTTTTTAATGACAGATGTGTAGAAAAATTGCGATCCGTTTACTGTAAAAACGTAATTTCTTCGAGAATATTCTCTCTCTGTCTCTGTTACTATAGAGCATTGAGAAATTTCGGTTTTACAGTAAACGAAGCGCAATTTCTTAAACTAACTATATTACTCACTAAAAATCAATTTTGAGATATGTCGAACTTGTAGCAAATGAGCGATATATTAATCCATATTGTAAATTATGTGAAGACGTTGTATTTAGAATTACACTAATAACTATACCACTAACACGTACAATGTAATACAGCATAGGTAAATTAATTAATTCGGTAAATAGACAACAACCTTATAAATATCACTGCTTTTACGAGCGAGAGAGCAGTGGTGGCCGAGTGGTAACGGCCACGACTTACGAATAGTAGGTCGCGGATTCAAACCCAGCCAGGCACATTACTTGTGTAATTTATTTCATCACCACCGCTCTCAACACGGTGAAGGAAAACATCGTGAGGAAACCGGCATGTCCTAGAACTAAAAATTCGAAGACATGTGACATTCACCAACCCGCACTGGGCCGGCGTAGTGGATTACGGCCCATTCCCTTCTCCTAGAGAGAAGGCCTGTGTTCCAGCAGTGGGAACATTAAGGCGGTACCCGGACCAAATTACCTTGAGCATTCGTTCCCTCTTCGCCGCACCCGCAAGATTCGTAGCGATTACGCTCAGATATTATGGTAAAATCTATATAAAATCAAATTTTCGAGTTAAATACAAAATAAAACTAGCAAAATGTTTATTATTAAATTACCTATCCATTACTTTAAGTAGCAAACCAAAATAATGGTTACTTTACGAGGAGATGCATGTTAAAAATAATTATTTCTCATTTCTGTCGTTTCGTTGCGACTCTATAATTAAACATTGCGACTAAAAAAAAAAACTACCATTTTGGAGTCAAGATTATGCAGAAATTTAATGTATTTTTTATTTGTTGATATTTCTAATGGATAATGAGAAGATGGCTCCTATAAACTACACAAAAAACGGCTACCGCTGCGTTTTGCACGGGGACGCGCCTTAAAAGGCTGATTATGCTTTATACTTACAAACATTGCAGAGGGCAGGCCCATATTTCGTACAACTACGTGTAGTGTAAGCTCACTGATTACCTACTAGTACCTCGTTTGTATTGCTCGATGCAGTCACCTGTACACCGAACAGACAAACAACTTAATTCATATTGGCCGTTCTCGTAGTGCATCCAGTTTCGCTCGCTCCTGTGTGGTGGAGTACCGCATTGCCGCCGGGAATTGATATCCTTCCAAGCAACTGCTTATTTTGCACGTACTCTGCAAACATGTGTAGGTACACGTCATGATAAGTTATTGATATCATAGCAACGTTTAGCGGGCGGATTGGTTATGTTTGTGTTAGAAGAACTAGGTTGTGGAAAAGTGCACAACAAATTAAAAATATAAACTTCAGATGAAGGTTCTCCGCGGCTTCGCGCACTGGTTTATACAACAGGAATTGTAATTATTTCTGGGTTAAAAGACGTTCGCAATCAAATTTGGAACTCCAATGATTACCGCTTGTTTTAATACATAAACATTTTTTTTTAATATTTTTTTATTTAGAGGCTTTTACCTTACAAAGGTACGTCAGCCTCATCGTACTGTTAGGACACGATTTAATAATCCCTTTTTAAAAAAAACGATTATTTGAGCTAAATGATTATATTCATTGAAATTACAAAATAAAAGGGAAACTTGGTCAATATTTTGACATGCGACCTATCCGGTAGGAGTCTCAACCCGAACTGGCTCTATTATCTGGCTAATGCACTAGGTCTCAGCCAGGATGATGACGTGGCGCTTATTATGCACTAAAGGGTGCATTCTAGGGATGTAACAACCCCCCGTTTAAGAGGAACTTTACGGTTTTCATGGAAAGTTACGAATTTATTCTTAACCTTGGAAGAGGAATTATTTCAGGTTCTGGATCGTTATCTAAGTTGTTATCGTTCTGTGAGTCGGGCTTTCTTTTGCAGTCAAAATATTTCCCAAACTTCTTACAAAGTTTATAACTAATAAAGATTAAAATTAAAATGATTACAAGGTAAGTTAAAAGTGGATAATGAGAACTATATTCAATTAGGTTAGGGTTAGGATTATTTATAATTTTATCAACATCTGACAATATTTGATTATTGATAACGCTAGGTAGTTTGTCTAAGTCTATATTCGACAATTTAGGAAATAACAAATTGGGTTTTGATATATTAAACTTTTCTAGATTACAACAGGCTTCATTAATTAGATTAAAATCAGAAACTATGTTTTTTACATTTATAACAATGTTGTTTCTACCAAACAGTTGTTTGCTTCTACAATAAGCAGTACAATTAGGTGGAATATTAAGTATACCAGTACCTAATATTTTTAACTCTATTAAATCAGATTTACACTGGATAGAAAGTTTAGTAGGTTCAGATTGGACAAATATCCATCTGTTGCCTTGCAATCTTTGCCAAATATCTATCTGACCATACATAAATTTAGTTTGACAGTATTTAGGTATTTCCGTGACAAACTTTGTTAGTATATCGGTTTCACAGGTTGGTGTTTCTGGACTTGAGAGTGTGTTAATATCATCACAAATATAAACTCTATTTACAGGTTCAACACATGATTTTAGATTACTTATACAAGTATATGTTAGTTTATCTTTGCTAATGCCAATATAATTACAAGATGGCACAATCATAGCATAGGAGTTTGGCTTATCTATGTTGTGCGGTATGGGTACAGAAATAGCCTTAAACAGATCTAACTCAAAAGAGTGTACAAGAGGGACTTTAATTACAAAGATTAACTTATTGTTTGCGAAATAACAAGACAATTTTAATATATCAATTAAAGCATGAATATTATCTAAATCTAAGTCTAAAGGCAATTTTTCATAATTAGGTAGTTTTCTAACATTATCTACTAGCTCATTATACAACTGTTTAGGTGTCATAACTGACGGCTGTAGAGTATTCGTTTTAGCGAATAACATTGCATTTACAAGGTCGTCTAATTAAATGACAAGGTAAGTAGGCAAGATGATAGTTCAGTATAGACATCGTTCATTTTTGATTTTATGTACAGCTTATCAGATATAATAGACAGGTTACTAAAAGTGCTAGATAGATTAATAATAGCGTCATTCAAACGGATTTCGTTTGCGTTTATAGTTTTGAGAGTTTCGTTATAACGGGAAAGAGCCGTGCTCGTTACAATTATGTTATCCTTTAAAATAGACGCAATTTTAATATTATTACTATTTAGGGTTTGAATAGCGTTATTATATCTTATAGCATCGTTTTCATCCATTGTGCCAATGACTTGTTTGAAAAGAGAGCCAACTCCTGCTAACCAAGCGGATCTCTTTTCTCGCCCAGATGTTAAATGAGATAAGGTACTGTAGTCTTTAAGAATATCAATAAGTCGCAAAGCCAGAGGCTGTAGTATATTTGTGCATTCGGTTTCCTTAAGTACTGTATTTTCTTGACACAAAAGTGTGGAACTTTTAAAAACATTATTTATGTAGTCTATGTGGGGTTTTATATATGCAATATCTATGGGCACAAGCAAATGAATATTATCCCTGGTCTGTTTCATGATTCCTATCGGGTCGAAGTATATGCCAGGGCTTTCAGAGACTTGTTCGACGATATCAGATGTTGCAAGGGACAGGAATGTAGACATTCTGAAATGTATATATAGGACAAAATATTTAACTAATGTTATTATTATTATATTTTTTTTTTTTTTTTTAATAATTAAGTTAAAACTAGGTTTTAAAGATATATGCGTAATACTAGACTAAGGACTAAGTGTTAGTTGTTTCCGCCAACTTTAATTCGTCATAGTGATACTTAACGTGGCGGCGATTAACGAGAAGGGTCAACGTATTGTTGCCATTAATTTTTATCACTTTGTGTGGGCCTTTCCAGATAGGCGACAAGGCTTTATTTTGCCGCGGGTGGTGTTTGATATATACCATATCACCTGTTTTATATTTCATAGGTCTGGTTTTTCTATCGTAATAGTCTTTTGATGTAATTTTAGATTTAAGAATGTTTTCTACAGCTTTCTCTCTGGAGAGTTTCATTCTTTGTTGGAGTATACGGACATAACTAGGGTATGTAGGTTCTAGTGCTGTGTCATAAATAGAAGTGGGTATAAATGGTTTGCAACCGAATAATAATTCGTATGGTGTATAATTTGTGGTGCAATGGATTGTGGTGTTGTAGGTTAACATTGCCGTGTAAACATATCTCGGCCAGTCATTTTGGTTGTCGTCGACGAAAGATTTTAAATATTCTTTTAGAGTCGCATGACTTCTTTCTAAAGCACCTTGAGTTTGTGGATGATAGGGGCTGGACCATAACTGTTTGATTTTCAAAAAGTTACAAGTTTGTTTAAATAGATCTGCTGTGAAATTGGTTCCTTGGTCTGTGAGAATTGTCTTGGGGATACCAAATTGAGATATGAAATGGATTAAACACTCAGCGGTTTCTTCTGCCGTAGCATTTCGGATAGGATAGCCAGCAGAGAATTTCGTGAGGTCATCCTGAATTGTTAAAATGAACCTAAGCTTGGCTGTGCCTGATTCGGGCAAAGGTCCGACAATGTCAAGTGACACGCGTTCAAAAGGTTGTGTGGATGTAGTTGTGATCTGCATAGGAGCTCGATTGGTTCTACGCAATGCTTTATTGGTTTGGCATTGATCACATTTTCGGACATAGTTTTCGACATCTCTGCGCATATTGCGCCAATAATATTTCTCCTGGATCCTACTTAACATTCTATTTGAGCCCAAATGACCTGATATGGGAATATCGTGGTTCTCTTTTAGGATTTTAGTAATTTCCGTTGGAGAAGGGTAAATTATAGTATTTTTGAAAATATGGGCTGCAATTGAAGTAGAGTGAAATAGGTATGTAATTATATTATGAATTTTCATGAAACTATGCGAGTCGAATGGATTACGGAAGTCCGTCGTAGCGAATTCAGTTGTGTTTTTATTGATTAATTCATGTTTTAGATTTTTAAGGCTCTTAAAAATATCTTCGTAGTTACACTGATCGAAGTGATAGACTTTTACGAAAAGTAGGTAAAATTTGACATTATTTTTTTCGAAAGAGAGAAAGGAATGTAATGTTCTTTCTTCTTTTAGGATGTCTTTTGGTTCCGGAAGATTATCGATGACTTCCGAAATATAGTGATTTGACTCGTCGAGGTCAATGGAAGTCGGTATAATAATAGTTTTTAATTTTGTTTTTAATAAATGTTCACTATGTTCATGGATTATAGTATCAAATTGATTTAATTTGTTGTTTATTTCTTTCAGGCATTTAGTATAAGTGTCGTCGTCATTTTGAACTTCAGGTGGTGTTGGAATGTCAAAATCTTCAGGGAGTTCGAGGTCGTCGGGTAACTCAAAGTTTTCAGGTAAGTCTACAAAGTCAGGTAAGTCGGGAATTTCAGGTATTCCGGGACTTTCAGGATTAGCAGGAAGAATTTCCGGCTGTTCAGGTGGAGGTGGAATATTTGCTGGTGGTACTTTGTCGGTAAGTACGTGAGCAGTGTTTGGTAAGCTAATGGATTTCACAGGGTAGCGGGAAAGAGCATCAGCGTTGCTATTGATCTTACCCTTTTTATATTCGATCTCATGGTCGAATTCTTCAAGTCTTAATCTCCATCTTACTAGTTTGGAGCCTGGTTCTTTGCAATTGAATAGCCACCTAAGTGGTCTATGATCAGTTAAAATTTTAAATTTGTGACCATAAAGATATGGGCGAAATATTTTTGTTCCATAAATAATTGCCAGACATTCTTTTTCGGTTACGCTGTAATTAGTTTCAGCTTTATTTAATGTGCGTGAGGCAAACGCGATTGGGCGGTCTTTCCCTACCTCGCCTTGAGAGAGTATTGCTGAAATAGCGTAATTTGACGCATCACACGTCAGGATGAAAGGTTTAGTAAAATCGGGGTATATTAAGACGGGTGCTGAGGTTAAATTATTTTTTAATGTTTCAAAAGCAAGTTGTTGACTATTAGTCCAGTCAAATGATATATCCTTTTTTAACAAGGATGTAAGAGGTTTGGCTAGCTTAGAAAAATCGTGCAGGAAGCGACGGTAATAGGACACCAACCCTAGGAATGATTTTACATCTTTTGCGCATTTTGGGACAGGGAATTCGCTTACAGCTTTTATTTTCTCGGGGTTAGGTTTTAAGCCTGCTTCACTAATAGTATGGCCAAGATAAGTAACTTCCTTGCGGAGAAACTCGCACTTGTCCGGTTGCAGTTTGAGGTTGAATTTCCTCAGTCTGTCAAATGTGTAAGATAATTTCTGGACATGGGATGTAAGGTCGTAGGAATATATGACAATATCGTCTAAATAGACATAGCAGTGTATACCTTGCAGCCCTGAAAGGACTGTGTTCATAAGTCTCTGAAAGGTTGCAGGGGCATTTTTGAGGCCAAATGGCATCCTAATAAATTCGTAATGACCTTCGGGTACACTGAAAGCAGTTTTAGGGACATCTTCATCTAAAATTTCTATCTGATGGAAACCTGATGCTAAATCAAGAGTTGTAAAGTATTTGCTATTACCAAGCTGGTCTAGGATTTCGTTAATTTGAGGAATTGGATAGCTCTCTCCAATAGTTATGTCATTGAGCTTGCGATAGTCAATCACTATACGCCATTTTCTTTTTCCTGATGCATCTACCTTTTTGGGCACTATCCAAATGGGGGATGACCATGGAGAGGTAGACGGTTTAATGATATTTTGTTCTAGCATCTTACTGATTTGGGTTCTGACCTCATCTTTATGAATCTCTGGAAATCTATAAGATTTTACATTTATGGGTTGCGAGGAACTTGTTTTGATCTCGTGCTTGATCGCACTGGTTGAAGTGAGTTCATCATCGGGAAGGTGGAATATATCTGCATATTGACTGCAAATGTCATAAAGGACTTCAGATTCTTCCGAGTTTAAATGGGAAGTTCGTAGCTGTTTAAGGACCTCGTTTGTTCTCTCATAACAATTGGCGTTAGGTTGAGATAGGCATATTTCATTTTTAGTCATAGGTATTAAGGTCAAAGATAGGTTAGGGTCTATTGAAATAGAGTTTTCAGATACATTTAGGATCGATACGTTTATTCGATTATTACTTTTTACTTTCACTATACAGTTAGCTACTAGCAATTTGTCACAAATATGTTGGTCCAAAATTATACCCTCTTTAACTTCTGGGTTTTGAACTAAACATTCTATGATGGTTTCGGTTCGTGGTTCTATAGTGTAAGATGGATGATTGAATGATAATTTTATATGATGGTGTGCGATTTCCAGCATACCAGAATCATAATTTATTCGGCAGCCATTTTTAACGAATAGGTCATTACCTATAATACCATCATAAGGAAAGCCTAGGTTATCAAATATATGAAATTTGTGGGATACTGTGTATCCAGGGGATAGACTTAGGTCTAGAATAAGGTTACCGTGACTCGTAATCGGGTCCTTAGAGTCTATGCCTTTTATTCTGACAACATCAACTCTTAATTCAGGAGGTTTGGTAAGACATGATTTCTTTAGGATGCACAAGGAGGCTCCAGTGTCTATCAGAAGGGTAAGTGGTTTCTCGTTGACAGACGACTGGGCGACGATATAGGGTAAGTATGTTTTTAAGTTAGTATTTACTTCATACACTTTGTAATCATCACTGTTTTCTTTTCTAGGGATGCACATGGATTGAGGAGGATTGGAGATGTCTTCAGTTTGGGGCTGGTTACCCTGTCGCGTGACATTATGAGAGCTGCCAGTTTGGGGCTGGTTACCCTGTCGTATAGCTCTAGAGGATAAATGATAATTAGGATCGGAAATGTCTTCGGTTTGGGGCTGGTTACCCTGTCGCGTGACATTTTGAGAGCTGCCAGTTTGGGGCTGGTTACCCTGTCGTATAGCTCTAGATGATAGATGGTGATTAGATATAGAATTAACGGCATCGTCTTTTAAGTTTCGTCTCGTGCGACACCCTGTCGAGACGTTTAGTAATTTAAAGTGTTCTGATCGGATTCTAAAATATTTGTAATGGAATCTTCTTCGTTATTCACAAGATTTACATGAGGATTTTTGGGCTTAGAAGAATGTTGTTGCGCGGGGTAGTTGAATTTATTATTATATTTTTTATTATTAAATTCGCGCAATTTACATTCGGCTAAAGTATGACCCACCTTCTTGCAGTATCTGCACACTGACGAATCCCTAAAGGAAGAAGGTTGATTGTTATTATTAGGTAGAAGTGGCTTAGGTGGAGGTCTATTGTTTTCTTTCTTAGAATTAAAATTCTGTCGGAATGTGTGTTGTTGAATTTTTTCTTCAGAGATCGCATAATTGACAGCCTCGTTCAGGTTTTTTGGATCTCTACATCTTACAATGTTAGCTATGCGAGGGTGTAACCCTATATTAAATGTATGAAGGGCTAGATCCTCCATCGCAGCCACTCTTCCTACAAGTTCACTTTTCCTTGTATTGGAAATTGTCACTTCTGTAAGTAGTTTGGATAAGCAAGTTTCGACTCGCAGATGGAATTGGCTAACCGTCTCCTGGTTAGTTTGATGACATTCTTGGAGCTCGGTAAGTAAATGGGCATAATGTTTTCTCTCACCAAATTGATTTTTAAGAAATTCTTTGAGAGATGACCAATTGTCAAAATCTTTGATGGAGCACGCGCTTTGCGCTTTGCCATCTAGTTGGCTGATAATAAATTTAAGTATAATATCTTCCTGTGATAATGACGATAAAGATATTGCATTATCGCAATTTACTATGAAAGCATTTAATTTATCTCGAGAGCCGTCAAATGGTTTGATAAATTTTAAAATAACGTTAAGGGGTATTTCCTCATCTCTCACCTCTTTGAGGTCTTTTTTCGAATCGGATTTGGTCATTTTTGTTTTAAATAAAATAACTGGCTCTGAAATAAAATACAAGTACAATAACTATTATAAGGTCGCGATATAAAACTTCTGCCAACTGGTTCTAGACGGCTTATCAGTATTCTGAGTACTGAGTTACCAAATACGTGGGCGAAGGATGTTTAGACTACGGTCTGGACACAATGTTATCTACAAATACAAAGTAACAGGGTTATAAAGTAACTTACGATTTGTAACTATGGCGAATCTATAAATAGGATTAGAATTAAGATCACTGAACTGACTCACAGAACACAGAAACACTTCATTTTGCGGAAACACGGAGGACGTCTGATCCTGGTCGGTGCTGGATACGAGCAGGTCCGTAGAATGCGCCTGCAGCGCACTGCCCAGTACCACTGCACAGTAGACAGGTGACGACTTGGATGAACCTCGAAAGGGCCCTGGATTTGGCCTCTCGAGCTGGAGTTAGCCTCTCGAAGGCTACTGGAGATGGCCTATTTCAGCCAAGGTTGGCCTCTCTTGGGCCGCAGATAGGTCGTGGTGAGTTTGGGTCGTAGGATTTGGAGCACACAAGATACACTTGGCACAGAGACACTTTCACTGGATAACACTTCACTGGGCGTTCCACGGGATACAATCCCTTTACCGCTGCCACCAATGTTAGGACACGATTTAATAATCCCTTTTTAAAAAAAACGATTATTTGAGCTAAATGATTATATTCATTGAAATTACAAAATAAAAGGGAAACTTGGTCAATATTTTGACATGCGACCTATCCGGTAGGAGTCTCAACCCGAACTGGCTCTATTATCTGGCTAATGCACTAGGTCTCAGCCAGGATGATGACGTGGCGCTTATTATGCACTAAAGGGTGCATTCTAGGGATGTAACAGTACCCTTTAGCTAATAACTAACTTTAATATTTGTAACTAATTAATACATGTGCTTATAGAATTACAAATATATTATTGCGTAAGCGAGGGGTTAGTGATGTAGTAACCATTTCATAAACCAATTTCGCTTCTCCCGACATAAACAACTGAATCAACCTCATTTTTATTATATTAGTTTTTTTTTATATTTTCTTCCTTTTTAATATATTTGTTATCTTTTATGGCCCAAACTATTGATTTAGTTTTGATAGTTAAACGTAGCGCATCGTTCCTATTCAGACTTCTCAGCCGAAAGTTGCAAACACGTTATTATTCTTGTAGCATACGTATTTGGTATTCGCTCACAACTCCTAAGAGAAATCAATCTGCCTAGCCTTTGACCAACTTTAGTTCTGAGTACCAGTATTTGACATAGCATAGCATAGTATAGTCAGCCTTTTAACGTTCCCACTTCTGGGACACAGGCCTCCTTTCTAGGAGAGGGAATGGGCCGTAATCCACCACGCGGGCCCAGTGCGGGTTGGTGAATGTCACATGTCTTCGAATTTTTGGTTCTAGGACATGCCGGTTTCCTCATGAGGTTTTCCTTCACCGTTTCGAGAGCAGTGGCGATGAAATTAATTACACAAAGTAATGCGCCTGGCTGGGTTTAAACCCGCGACCTACAATTCGTAAGTCGGAGTCGTTATCACTTGGCCACCACTGTTCTTTTTCCTTTTCTCATTTGACATAGAGCTACTGCTTATCTGAGCTCCACAAGCCAGTAACTGATTAATACCACGGTATAAATTTTCGCGACTGTCAAAGATCATCAAATGAGTGTCAGAACCAATGCCCCACAGTGTCTCCTCGGGGAAGTTGATACAATCTCTTGGCACATGTTAATTCTAAATCCCTCAGTAGACATTTCATCGAGTATATGTATACGGTGTTGAACAAGGGTATCCTTGATACGAGTTCTCTGTACCTCTTAATAAATCAAATATACTCGTACAGATTAACTGAATTAAGCTTGCCAGGAGTTGATCCATGATTCAGACTTAGTGTTATATTTAATTAAGAAGTTATTCTGTTCCTTGGGGATTTCTTTCTTCAGCTGCTGGAAGTTGAACTAGGTACTTTATGTGACTTCTTCTGCAAGATAAAGTGCAGGTAGTGAACAGTGATAAGCATCCACCTTACTAAGGGAATATTCGCAACTTTGCTCACTTATCTTGTTCCAAGAACTGTGCAAAGATATTGTCATAGGTACTTAATATTTATAAATATCGAAGTAAGTCTGTCCGTCTATTAGTATGTCTGTTTGTTACAGCTTCACGTCGTACCTTCTGAACGGATTTTGTTGAAACTTGGGACACGATCAGACTATGTCCTCTAACAGGGTTTTGGGATGTCACCGCGGCCCTGGAACGCAAAGGGCATAAGGAGAAACTCGGATGGGTTTTAGTCAGTAAGAGTCTGACACTCCCTTACGCTTCGACCAGAGCGGAAGAAGTCTGCACATTTGATGATTTCCCATCCATAAAGACCATGTCCTGGAAAACGACCGATACTTATCATCCTGGAAATAAGTTTTCTTGGGATTTGTTTCTAATTCATGCGGATGAAGCCAATAGCAGAAGCTATGCAGTCTGAAAAAAAAAACTCTTTGAGTAAGGTCTCCATATCACGTTAAAATCTTCAAAGTATGATTTTGAAAATAATTATATATCGCTTCAACCTTACTTACTTCAGTAAATTTGGAGTATATATACTTCGCGTGGTAAATTGTGAAATTAATTGATAAATTGAGCACATAGTCGATCCACGCTCAAATCCCAGTCATTTGAGCATTTCGTCATTACCCGCACTTAAAGTTAAAAGCTTCCACGGTTTTGATAAGGCACTCGTGAGCCCTTTTTATGAAGGTGGCTTTTATTGTGATTTTCTTTGGATTTCAACATTGCCTTGTACGACAAAGGAGTTTAGGTACCTACCTATGCCGAGAATGCTTTACGAGTTTTCACTGAACACTTGGTTTCCTTAGTGCCTTAGCGTCGCGATCTTATTTGTTTGAAGTGGCTGGTTTTGTGTTTAAGCTTAATTTTCAAAGAAAAAACTGTGCGTAATTCGCTAATTATAAAATCTAATAAAATTGCAATCATACTTACTAATATTATCAACGCGAAAGTTTGTACGTATGGATGTTTGTTACTCTTTCACGCAAAAACTACTGAATGGATCCTTATCATATTTGATACAGAAGTAGTTTATAGTCTGGAATAACACTTAGGATACTTTTTGTTCCGTGAATATGTTCCCTTGGGATAATTTTCGACATTCCACCACTGCTCTCAAAACGGTGAAGGAAAACATCGTGAGGAAACCGGCATGTCCTAGAACCAAATATTCGAAGACATGTGACATTCACCAACCCGAACTGGGCCCTCGTGGTGGATTACGGCCCATTGAGAGGAGGCCTGTGTTCCAGCAGTGGGAACGTTAAAAGGCTGATTATTATTTATGAGCCGCGGGAAGCGGCTAATAAAGACATAAAGATCAGGTATCTCTCGATTAAAAGCCTAAACTCCCATTTCAAATACATATCTACAGTTCCACAAAAAAACCGTTACAGTTAAAAATGTTTTTACAACTAAGTTGATTCACCAACCTTCAAACACAGATACGTCGAGGATTGTTCGCTACAAAAGTGTCAGGTTGCTAGTAGTCACGTAGTTAGTAGGTAGGATATCAAGCTATGGTGTCGCGATTGTGACCCGATTCTGTGAACCGAGTCGCACACCGTGGTGAGAATGATAAGTAGCCGGCAACGTACTAGGCATTGGTTTCTTTCACGGCCGTTTGACAGCAATAAAATATTATTGTTTTGTCACGATCACGTTGTGTAGATTGAGTAGATTCTAGAGATGTTGTTCGCTTGAAACAGTCTGCAATAACATATTTGAAAGACTTTTGCGCGGATTTCATTTTTCGCACGGAATATTTCCCCCTGAGTGTTGGATATATCTATCCTTAGAATGAAAAAGATCTAACTCAAAAATTGCAATTTTTGGAAAACTAGGAAAAATTGTTTTTTTTTTTAAAGTATTGGCTAAAAAAACAAATATCTCCGACACCTTTGTATAAGCTGTCCCTTTCAAAATTATATTTCGGAATCTTTTTCATCACTGGGTTTGAGAGTACCTATGTTTTTTTTTATAGCAAAATTGTAAGTAACTGGAATTTATGGATGGAAGCATGAAGAGTGAAAATGGTGCAAACAGGACAAATCATAGAGTAGGATGCATTTAGGAAACAAAAACACAGCATAATAAACATAATAACAACTCGACCAATAATCCCCAGTATTGATCAAATTAATCCGAATGATCTGGGCCAAATCGTCGGCAAAAAATGACTAGCTCCGAACACTATGAAATCATTTTTTTTATTCAAATTCATTAGAAGCATTACGTTGCGAAAAGCGCGTTATTTCTCAGCGAATGAAATCTCTTCGGATCCACAAATTATAGGGCAGACCACACATGTTTCTACTTAATTGCAGAGGCAATGTCTCACACACGCCGTCACGATAATTCGGTGTTCGTGACTGTACATTTTAATATTCTCGTCTGAGACGCGTTGCTATGCGTTGATACATCGATACTTATGAAAGAGGTGTAAAGGTCTTTCATATGGGGTGAAGTTTCGCTGCGATTTCGCAGGTAGAGACTTTATAATAATGTGTAAGTTTTTTGACTGATGAGTGCAGAAATTCGGTGTCCGATTCTTAGAGTATAAGAAAAAAACTAGCATAAGACATCATTGTCGTAACACATTCATACCAATCGTTTTTTACACGATCTGTTTTGTTAAAGGGTTTTCTTTCATTTCAGTTGGTATTATGTATGGTACCTACTTCAATTTTTTTCTCAATATAACCGTTATTTAAGCGCATCGCTTCCGCACAACTAGCTTATTTGTCAAACACTCGAAATATAACGATTACGCAAGCAAGATACAGGGCATAACAAAAGGCAACTCCCTTTGGGTTAATCCTTTAATTGTTCGAACACAATAAATCCTCAAACTCGCCTGAACGGGTCGCAAAAAACATACGTTGACAGTACATTATTCATAGCGAATTGACGCACACACGCGTGAGTATTGTGTGGCGGACCTTTATTTCAAGTTGCTTTCATTTCGCCCCCAACTGCTTATGAATAAAAGCTTCTCTGTTCGTCGGTTCTCGAGTACATTACCGATGTTAATATACGATAATCGTGTTCATAATTGATGCTTTAGTATTGAATGTCTCTTTGTTTGCGAGGGACCACTTCAAAGCCTGATGTGGATCCAGAAGGATGACCGTGTACGTATAAACGTATCAAAGGATTCAATGTAAGCCACGTGAAATAATCTCTCATGCGGGCGGTTTGCAAATTCTACCCCTATTTGATCTCGTAGTCTTTTTCGAGTCGTTTTGTTTGAATTTGAATATTTAATCACATGTTTTTAAACTGAGTGAGTAATTTAGAGGTTTTGGAATGAAAGGGTTGACTACAAAAAATACAATCGTAGGGTTTTATGAAAGTCTAGCTTCTGCCCGCGACTTCGTCCGCGTGGAATAGTCCCCCGTCGATATATCCCGATTTTGAAACATTATTCATTGGTGCTCCGCTCCTATTGGTCTCAGCGTGATGATATATAGCCTATAGCCTTCCTTAATAAATTAGCTATCTAAGACTGAAGGAATTTTTCAAATCGTACCAGTAGCTCCTAAGATTAGCGCGTTCAAACAAACAAACTCCTCAGCTTTATATATTAGTATACCTAGAAGTGGAGCGAAATTATTTTTGCTGGTAGAAAAATTAGACCGTTAAAGAATATAGTCGATAACTCACAGTAGGTAATGGCTGTATTACCTGCCTTTGGGTTCTAAAACAGAAGCAGTTTTTAAGTAAGTACATTAACTCAGAGGTAAAACCTAAGATAGATATCAGTAGCCATTGCTAAAGTAACGACGCAAGACAGCAACTACCTTTTCTATAGGAAATTGTTGAAGTTTTACCTAAGTCTGCATTCCCAGCAAAATCTAATAGGCATTAAAGACCATTAAACTTACAGTGTCATAAAGCTACCACGTATTAAAAACTGAGATCATAAGAATCTAAACGCTCAAAGCAAGCTATGGCATCCGAAATCACAGATGATTAATAATAATACCATTTATGACAGCCAACATATCCTCCATCCAACTAAAACCCATTACATTTTACTACCTCAACAAACTTTATAGCAAACACACCTCAAACTGAATTATGACAAACAAATCAACCGAACCTATGACCCAAATCTGCCAATAATTCAACAGGAACCATCTTCAAGGTAGATAAAGGCCGTCCTTGGTTGTACTGGCGGTTCAATGGGCCTTATGGTGATTTCATGGCGTATTGGCAGGATGGTGCCGATCCCATCATTGTTCGCCAACATATACATACGTGGGCGAAGGTACGCCGTATTGAGTGCTGTGGTATGTCCGGGTTGAAAAATGAAGGCGAAACACGATAGCAAGATTGATTGTGGTGATACTGAATTGGTGCCTTTTAATCATTTTCTTTTTTGTGAAAATGTAGCTTGATTTTTTGTTGAGTCGTGCCGATGTGTATCGGACAGGGAATCTATTCTTAACCAGCTTGGTAAAGGATTTTCCAGTTAAGTTGAAAGGAAAAAAAAATATAGTACCTACTCAGAACGGTTCGCAATAGGTAATGCTACTGGTTAGACGAGGCTTATTTTATAAAATGAAAGTACGAATATGAGTACCTGAATTAATGATCTCATACATTTAATTAATGTGCGTATGGCAATGAATAATTAGCTGTCACATATGCTACGTTTTATGTCCGACAAATGTTTCCACAAAGGTAGATACGTTATATTGTGACATGGGATTATGTATTTCAAAAGTTACGCAGAATGATATCTGGTTTCTAGTCGACTGATATTGAAAGCACACGAATCCCCGCTGCCTATTTAGTTCCCAAATGTTGATCAAGATCCTTTAAGCCGCTTTTGAGCATCGCTACTGAATGCCACTCAAGCCCACACTACATGAAGAGTGTCCATTAACCCGTCACTCGCTCGCTAAAATTACGGTCTACGGTATCCTCTCCACCGAGCTTACATATGAGCAGACAGCGCCATCTATATGAAACTCGAAACGATTGTTTAATTGCACTCTACCCGAGGGATCCATTCCACTGATCGGGGTAAAAAATAACGGCTATCCACACGATGGCATCGGATATTTGTTGAGCGTGGAAATTGAGATAACAAATGTATTTTTGTTTGATTAATGCAAAAGGCCTGTTGGTTCCCGGAGAATCCTAGCACCCTATCTATAGTAGTTAGTACTTACAACACCGTAAAATATCAAGAAAACAAATGCTATATGTTTATATCTTCCCTTTTTCCCCAATTAGGAATAAGAAACAGAAGAGGCAGAGCAACATCAGTTCTCTGTTTATATGTCACTGTGCCACAAACCCGACTGCCAAAAGCAATTTTCCTTTCAACCGTTCATTGGAAGCTTAATCAGCGTTTACGATATCATGAATACAGAAGCGTGTTTTGTTATTCATGTACTTTCCAAACATCCACGGCCGTTAGTGTGTTATTAAAAATGAAATGACTGACTGACAAGATACTGACCAACTGTTTATGGGTATCAAGTTTAGTGAAGATGAATAAGGGGTAGCATTATACATAAAGATACTGTATCCTTATTAACGGTTCAAGTCTCAGATTTCAGCTAATTATGATCGTTCATTACAGTATGCGTGGAATGTGTTAGGGAATATTTTAATGAGGATTATTATTTTAATTGTAGTGCTAAATGAGTTCGTGTGTTTCGCGTTACAGAAACTAATGATATGATTAAATTATGTGATGAAATAATGCTTTTGGAAGTAGTGTCGGCGCGAAAATCATATTAAAATACCTTTGTCGGTTTGTTTCATGAAAACTTAGGAAGGCCTTTTTTTCTGGACTGGAAATTATCAAATGACTTCTCCCGCTCTGGGCGGAGCGGAAGGGAGTGTCAGACTCTTACTGACTAAAACCCACCCGTGTTCTTTCTTGTGCCCTTTACGCCTAGGGCCGCGGCGACTCTTTTAACAAATTCCGCAACACCCTAAGCTCCCTGAGCCCTTTGCTTCTCCGCTACTTGACTAGGCAAATTATTAAGCAATATTGAACCAAGTCATTTGCCTAATAATTAAATGCGGGATATCACTTAGGCCGCTGAGTAAATAGCGGCGTTCAAGGAAAGGGCTAAGTCGCTAATATTAATAGATTGGTTAAGCTAATTTGGCTGCTAAAACTTGCGGAGACGCAGACGGATTCGGAGATGCAATTTACTATGGAAATTCCTCATTTACGGAGACCAGGTAGTTAAACACTACTACTTATAAATTGAGCATTGAACAAGATCCATTGTAATTATTATTGTTCTCTCAGAATAGCTGCCTAATTAACCTCAGGTGTTTTATAAAATAACATGGCTTTAATAACTCATTGTTATTAAACCCACGCACCGATATTTTCAATTAGTCATCTATACTACTATTATAAAGAGGAAAGATTTGTTTGTTTGTTTGTATTGAATAGGCTCCGAAACTCCTGAACCGATTTGAAAAATTCTTTCACTGTTTGGAAGCTACACTATCCCCGGGTGACATAGGCTATGTTTTATCCCCATATTCCCACGGGAACGGGAACTATGCAGGTGAAACCGCGGGGCGCTGCTAGTAATATTGTAAAGAGGAAAGATTTGTATTTTTGTATGTAACGAATAAACTCAAAAACTACTTGACTGATTTCAAAAATTCTTTTACCATTAGAAAGCTACATTCACCCTGAGTAATATAGGCTATACTTTGTCCCCATATTCCCAAAGGAACAGGAAAAACGCGGGTAATACCGCGAGGCGCTGCTAGTCGCGAATAAATCGAGAATCGACTATGGTTGTACGGAGTATCGGTAAATAGCACGGAGTTCCGAGACGGTTCGGCAGTCACTGCGAGACAGCACTATTAAACTTTCCATACAAGCCAAGCGTGTCAGTGACTGTCATCGTTCACTCATAGAAATTGACAGCCCGTGACAGTTTTGACTATGGCTATGACAGCCGAAAATTTTGCTCAGCGCAATAGGGTATTTGACTCCTATCAAAAATCTACATAATAGAATAGTTACTTAAAAAATATTACTTCAATAAACTTAGGTCTGTTAATTAGAAATATAGTACATATTTCATATAATAAATCTGTAGAAGGGTTTAAATTTATATTAGATCTATTTATTCATCTAAATATAGCATAAAAAAAATTGTCTTTAACGCTGTCAGCTGGTAATGTGCCAAAGAGACTGGCGGCATTGCCACGTTGAATGGCAATGCTTAGCCTCTGGCCAAAGTAAAAGCCAGCTCTTGGTTCACGGGAAGTGTCAACCAGCCGTTTGGATATTTCTTCGGTAAAATAATTTGTGGAAATATAAATTTAGGTAATCGGTAAAAAAAATGGAGAAGTTACACGTTTCCTAGTAGTTATCCTTCCATCCTCGGCACGCAAAACATCTTTAGTACTGGATGGAGCTAATTCATTATGGCGTTACTTGCGTGTGACGTCACACGCTATTAGTAGTCTTTATTTATTTTATCACATCATGTCTTTTGTCTAGGTCTGATAAATGTTAAATAAGCAGACAAATGCGAGTCAGACTCGCGCACCCAGTAGCCTGAAAGAGTCTTGATTTCAGAGATCACATACCCTATCGCGAATTCTATTACTACTTACTGTCTATGGTAAATTTTATGTATTTGGTACCTACATATGTAGGTATATCGTTAGTAGATCATACGGAGGTACTAGTATGTTACGTAGTATAATCATCGGACAATTTGACGATTTAAACGCACAGCTATTATTTTTTCGTGTATGTTTAACATGATGAAAACAGTAATCTGAGCTACTTTTTAGGGTTCCGTTTTAAAAAGCCTTTATGTTAGTTAGGTTCTTCCATGTTTTAATGTCGTAAGAGCTACGAGCGGCGTGCGGGGTAAATCAATTAATATGCAATCACAATATAAATGGATTTCACGGCCTTCGCATGAAAGTCTTGGTTAATGAGTCATGGAGAATTTTCTCAAGATACCTATTACTTATTAATAAGTAAGTTAACATCTATAAGTTGAGTCCGAGCGCTCATAAGTTGTTTAAAGATTTGTCAAGACATTAAATTGACACTGCGTGTGACACAAGGGCTGGCTTTTACCTTGGACAAAGGATAAGCATTGCCATACAGCGTGACAATACTGCCAGTATTTTGGGTACATCACCAGTGGCCAGCAATGCGGAGGAATTTTTTGACGCCATCTTTTGACTAGTTTTAGTTAGTTAGTTAATAGTTTTTATTTCAGTGTGTATATAGTAATAGTTAGTTATATTAAATCAATATTTGTCTTCTAGTTATTAAGCATTTAAGGTAGGGAATTATCTCCACATAACGTAACTTGATAGGTGGTTTGGGTGTTTTCAGGTAACTAATAAATAGCAAAGGTAACAACTAGACTCTACTTAAATAATGGACGACCTTAAAAAGCAAAGACCTCTTTTCTCTCGTACAGAGAAAACAAGAGCATTAATCTCGCTTGCTCAAGGGTTGGCGATTTCAGACCCATTCATATGTATTCTGAATAAATAAATGTGGATCTATTTAGTCCGTCAGTTAGATTATTAAAAAAAATATTGAACCCATATTTCTTGGTTGATGAAATCAATAAAAAAAAACGCGTTAAAGTTTCCTTGTGGAGGCTATATACGTCACTATGTACATATAAAGTAATTTTATCGTCTTCCAAAGCACAGATCGTTGACGCTGCTGAGAAGGCTGCCCAGCTTAAATGGGACTGGGCTGGAGATGTCTGCGTATGTCCATCGAGGGGTGGGCTTATAAAACACAAAATTGGTGCCCTGAAATCGCGAGACCGGGCGGCAGAACACGAAGGAGATAGCGGGGCGAATTGGATATCTTCCTTGGGAGGATGTGGCACAAAATTGGGAACAATAGAAGGAGTGGAGGGAGGCCTTTGCCCAACATTGGGAAATTTCAGGCTAGCTATAAAACTATAATAATATATCTTCTTCATTATTTGATTCTGTGACAAAAGACAAAAAAGTGTCCTATATAGTATAGTAAGTTCAGGTTTCCGCGAGATATTTTACTTGTCAGATCCTCAATGCCTAAGATAAATAGAGAAAGTTCAATGGAATATCACGTACTTACAGATCGATAGGCCGATTAATTTTAAAGAGTCGTTGAATAAGGCACCGTAACAAAAACTCTACGGAACCGTCACTATAAAAGTCAATCCCCATGCTTAACCTTTGACATGGTGATAATAACAGCAAGTGCAAAAGATTGTATATATTGGGCAATGAGTGACGAGATTGTGTGCCGTGGTAAATGTCGTGGCCATCCATCTCTCATCCGACAGATAGCTGTGAGTGTTGTAACCGAAATAACTAGCGTACCTACTATTACTTGTTACCAATTACTTGTAGTGGTACCTTGTTTCATAGCGAAGAGTATTTTTTTACAGGTTAAATCATCAAATGACTTCTTTCAGTCTGGGCTTGAGGCCAAGCTGGTAATAGAGTCTGCTATTACAATATTGTCAGAATGGTCTACAATTGATTTCATAGGTAATGGTTGATTTTGACAAGTTCCAATGGTAATGACAAATATTTGACCGACGTATGTGGTTATCCGCTAAAGTTTTGACAGTTCCGTTGATCATGACTGACCTATCATTAGAACGTCATTATGCACATGCAGTCTGTCCTTTTAATAGCTCGGTTATCAAAAAGAGTTACGAGACCATTGACAGACCAATGATCGACCATTATGAATTTAGAAGATTACGAACTTTTAACAAAATGACAATGGGATTGCGTTGGAATGACAAATTTGTAAAAATAGCAGACTCGGGGCCCTGGGCGGAGCAGAAGGGAGTGTCAGACTCTTACCGATTAAAACCCATCCGTGTTCCTCCAAATGCCCTTTGCGTTCCTGCGTTCCAGTAGTGACTCATTCGAACAAACTCCGCAACGTGGAGGATTTTGCGATTTGTTTATTGCTTCTTTTCTTAGGAGTAATAAGAATGATCGATCAGTTTTGGCTACTAATATTTTACATGGTTGGCGCAGTGGCTTAACGATTGGCTGCTGCACAGTGTATCGCAGAACACTGCTTCCGATTCCCGCACGGAATAAATATTTGTATGGCCAACAGACAGTTGTTCCGGGTCTAGCTGTTTGTGTATGTGAGTTTGTATGTTTGTAAACGCACCCAGGATACAGGAGAAATTCGCATGGTTTCTGTGGCATAATCGATGAGAGCAACGGACAAAAGCTAATACTTAGTGGACAAATGGATAGTTAGTTAAATAACTGTTCAAAAGCATACTAATAAAAACACAAATTAGGTAAAATGATATTGATTTTTATAAATTGTTTAAAAAAGGACATTTAAAAAAAAAAATTGATTGAGTCAGGCGTTACTTTGCGGAAATCCATTTTAAGTTTGAAAATGAAACAAAAACTCGCGGAAATTAAAAGTAGATATATTATTTTCATTTTCAAGGACATTTTTGTTAATTCATACTAGACAGGAGTTTCTGCAGAAACAAACTCGGCAGGGAAAACCTTGAAAATAATCTAGGTATATATTGTATTATACCATGATAACAGTGCCGAGAACCGTCAAACTATTATTTTACATGTTGATTGTAGGAACGTGCTGACCTAAACGTTCCGTATTAAAATTGTGTCGTAAATTAATTGATGTTTTTTCTAAATATTCACATAACAAGGTCGTGTGATAGTGATACGCAAGGGCGTATCATTGTGATGCAGGCTTGTGCCAGTAATTATGAACAATAAATAATCTCTTCACATTTACGTTCTCTCGTATCTTCGCGTATTTCTCACGATGGTAATCAAGGTATTGTAGTATGTTGTAGTAGGATTGATTACTTAATAGTTTTATAAAATGGCTACATACGTCAATTTATATTTACGAAATATGTACCTATGTTCGTAATGAAAAATGAACAATTATTTAAGACTGCAAATGATGTGAACCCTCGGAACAGACGAGATCCATACAAACTATAGATACTCTATTCACAATAAGATTAGACATTTAAACAAAACTGTTTACAGTCCGTTCAACCGATTTTTACTTCTATTCCGTAAGCATAAGGATGGCATTAAAAACAAAAACGTGATTATAATACCAACTGTTTACTGTAGCTGCCATGTATAATGCCACAAACGCAATAGAAGTCAAAATCGATTGAATGGACTGTAAAAAAGACTTGTTTCAATGTCTAAACTTATACTGAATGGGGTATAGTGCTAAATGATTTGCCTCGATTAGCTAAATATAATAATAACTGCCTAGCAATATGTGTGCGCATTTATAATAAAATATCGAGGCATTTTAAAACATTGAATTCTAAATTATTTATAGCTTAATTTTATAAATGGTTGCTTGAATATATTTTTTATAGTTTAAAAGAATTTATAGATAAAAAGTTTTGATTTTTTAAATTGTTGATGTCTCCTTACCTACCGGCCTAATTTTAAAAAATTGCATGCTTTGTCATAAAACAGCTAAACATGTTTGTGCCATATAGTATTAAACACCATTTTATACCATGTTTTATGTAAATAAATATATCATTACTATATTATATATAGGTGTAGTTTACGTGGCTTTATCAGGTCAATGGTCTCGGATTAATTTCGTTGTGCCGACTGAAGGACAATGCTGTATTGTAGAAACGTCTACAAACAACGTTTTTTTATAGAGTTTGATGTTTGAGAGGTGCATCTGCCTGACGGTACCTAACGTCGCTCGTGGGGAGTCACGCTGACGACGCTGACGTTCAAAGATTTTAATAACCGACTTATCTCATTACGTCATAGTGTGCTCACTATAATTATTAAGTACATACATTTTTAAGATACAATGAAGCGATCTTAAAACAGCATAAAGTTAGTCTAAAACCAGACAAAGGACAGGTTTAAAAATAATGAAGAGTTTCTCAATTCGAAAGTAATCACTACATAGTATAAAACCAAGTCGATTTCTCTGTCCCTATATCCCTATGTATGCTTAAATCTTTAAAACTACGCAACGGATTTTGATGCGGTTTTTTTAAAAGATAGAGTGATTGAAGAGGATGGTTTATATGTATAATACATGCATATTATATTAGAGGAAACATTAGTTCATACATTGCACCCGTGCGAGGCCGGGGCGGGTCGCTAGTAATTGTATAAGAAATAGATTCTATTCTGAACATATGCACAATAACAAGCGGTGGTCATTAATAGCAGCAGGCGTGGTTCGAACTCCCGACCTCTCAACTGCCAGTGTATCCCCTCAACCGTTGCGCTCTAGTCGCTCCTATTGTTATTCGCGACCAATTAAGTAATTATTAAAGCGTAAACGATGATAAACAATCTGGGCCTCTTAATCATGCCATTGTTATGTTTAAACCGCGTAAGTTACTGTTACATCTGATTCACATATGAAGGGTCCACTGCAATAACGATAAATGTCCTTGTTACCTCGCATTCGAATATTTGTATTAACGGGAACGGGAAAGTCGTGTTTAAAGGTACAAAGAACATACTACATTATATCTTGTTACAGCACATTTTAATAGGGATGTTTCCTGAGTAAAAAATATATGATTATGTCCGTCAGTTAGATTATAGAAAAATATTGGACACATATTTTTTTCCTTTATCAAATCTATAAAAACTGACGAAGATACAAAGCATCAAAGATCAGGAGTGGGGGCTTGTGACGTCACGGCTTGGTAAAAATTGTAGTGAGTAGTGACGTCACGCGAGTTTTCAACGCTCTGTATCGTCTTCATTTTTTGTTTACGTGAAAAAAGAAAAAATACATGACCAATATTTTTTGTTTGGAAATCTATACAACGGATTAATTAGACTTTTTTAGTTAACTACCCTATTATTGATATTATATTGTTCCTTTACTCAAGATTTATTTAAGAACTATGCAAATAAATATTTAGAGCTATTTAAAAAAAAAACAGGACTTTTTTGAGTACCTACCTTTTATCTAATATACGCGTGCACTGTCTAAAATATCGGGATTTTAAGTGATATTGCTAAGTTTGTTAACGAGAGTACCAACTACAGATATCCAGTAGCTGAATGACGTGCTTACATGGATTTAGAATTTTTACAAAAATGGACTTTCATCATTATTGCAGTGGACCCTTCATATAGTAAAAATAAAGTTATTATTATTTCGTTTATTTATCTTACATACATATTTGTTATATTTCTAAATATTTCTATAAAAGATTTAAAAAAAAAACATTTAAAAATATAAAAAATAGTAGGCCACCGGTATCGGGAACAGGGTCCAAGGTACCGGCGGTCAGGGCTCCAGAGAGAGGAACCTCCTGACAATGCGAGCCGTGTCCAGAAGTACCGCTTTCTGAATCAAGCCCTTGATCCAGCCGCCTAACGTGAGCCTCCTAAGGTTATTATTATTATTATTATATATAGTACCTGTAGTGTTGTGCACATCAGAGCACTTAGGCACAATAGGGTAGTTAACTAAAAAATCTAATTAGTCCGTCGGATAGATTTCCAAAAAATATTGACAACGTATTTTTTCTTTTTTCACGAAAACAAAAAATGAAGACGATACAGTGCGTTGAAAACTCGTGTGACGTCACTACTCGCTACAATTTTTATCGAGCCGTGACGTCACAAGCCCCTGATCCACGCTCCAAGCTCCTGTGATCTTTGATGCTTTGTATCTTCGTCAGTTTTTATAGATTTGATAATGGAAAATATACGTGTCCAATAGGTATTTTTCTATAATCTAACTGACGGACTAAACATAATCATATATTTTTTACTCAGGAAACATCCATATTATGTGTACACTAAGTGTATGGTTAATTGAAAAAAAAAAAATCGGAAATCAATAGACAAGGTTTTTCAGCAAGTCACTTTTCCTGTTGCTTTTATGTTGACAACTATGACTGTGTGACTGATATGGCATTCAACATGGTTTTTATTCTGTAACAGATTATCTACAGGTATACCAGAAATTACGGTACCTATCGGTAACTGTACCTACGGTCTACCATATTTAAAATCCGGTTGATCATTTCCTCCCAGATTGTAGAAAAACTAAAGACCACGTCACAGTACTGTTAGTAACACTGGAACACTATAAACCCCAGTTTATCAAATAAGAACTTGCCGTTGATTATTATATTCGTCAAACTCTAGGTGCATTAGCTTGAAATCCTGTCACATTTTAGCAATCTCAATCTGTGCTTCTGATTTTTGTTTGTACATATCTTGTTCTACGATGACAAAATCTCGTTGAAAAGGAAAATTTATCATTCATCACGCATCACAGCCATCTCAAAAACGCAATAAGTAAGCATCGAAATACCTCCATATAAAACTAAAGAAGGGGAAATCAGCATCAGTACTATTATTCCAGTGGAGCATTGCTTGATGAGGGCAGTGTATTTATTGTACCGATAGGGGAACACAGCACAATAACTTAGCTCTTAGGGGCTAGCTTATGAGGGGCTTAAAAAACATTGCGTTTTTTTCTGGATGGGAAATCATCAAATGACTTCTTTTTCTCTGGGCGGAGCGAAACGAGTGTCGGACTCTTACTGACTAAAACCAAACTTCAAAATTCAAACTGCCTGCAAACACATACGGACACAGTACTGACGTATTTTAATAATGCTGACATTGGCGCTGATGATGGAAATTCGCCATCAAGTTCATAGTCATTAAAATATTGATATGATGTTGTGTGAATAAGATAAGTGGCTGGATTTCCTATCAAGGGAAACGTGGAGTCTATATGGCGATGTTAATTGAAAACCTGATGAGTCCGTGGAGATTATGACTGACGTAGCCGGGCTCGGACAGTGGATGGATGATCAAGATCATCTACTACATCCCCAGATACCCTTTTTTTAAGGATTGGTAATCATCAAATGACTTTTTCCGCTCTGGGCGGAGCGGAAGGCAGTGTCAGACTCTTACTGACAAAAACCCACCCGTGTTCTTCCTAATGCCCTTTGCGTTCCAGGACCGCGGTGACTCTTTCGAACCAATTCCGCAACAAAGCAGACTTACTGTGAGCCTTTTACAGACATCAATCAATTCCATGACAGCGGTTATTCTTCATAAATTTAAGCCGTAAAGAGCTTAAAGTAAAGTGGTCGCATTTGAAAAAAAAAAAAACTAATTCTTGGCGTAAAGACGAACAACTTTCTTCAACAAAGTCATAGACAGTTCCCCAAATAAAATCGTAACTCCCATACTAATTTTGATCTGCTGATGATAATAATTTACTATGGCTCACTTGAAAAGAGTTGTTTATCTACACGGTCAGAAGCAGGTCGGAAAATATGACCATATTTTTCCGTTAAACCCTTTAGAGATCTAGCCTTGGGCACATAGCGGGAGTTATTAATAAAATCCAAGGGCGAACCCTTGGATTTTATTAATAACTCCTTTGCAATAACATGTTGACGCGGTTTCCTGCCTCGGATATGTCTAAAAATACTTTTAAATTTTTTGCTAGAAGGTCAAATTTGAATGAAGATATCCTTACTGGATGGATGGATGGATGTTTGTTACTCTCCCACGTAAAAACTACTGCATGGGTCTTGATGAAATTTGGCACAGAGGTTGATTATAGTCTGGAATAACACACAGGATACTTTTTATCTCGGGAGTATGTTCCCTTGGGATATTTTTCGATATATACGCGTGTGATGACGCGGGTGGCAGCTAGTATAGAATAACAGACTTTATCGCAAACCAAAATAGCGGATCTCGTGACTAAAGAAAAACAGCCGTACAGGTCGATCTTCAAGGTTAAGCAACGCTTGCCAAGTTTGGTCTGTGGATGGGTGACCATCTTAACATACCGAGTTTCCTCTGTGCCTCGGAAAGCACGTTAAGTCGTTGGTTTCGGCTGTCATCTGTAGATCTTTGGCAGTCGTTACGGATTATCAGAAGCCAGAAAATCTGACACTAATCTTGCCAAGAAGTACCGTGTTCCCCAGTTATTGGGTTGTGGAGGTCTGGTAGGCAGTCGCTCCACGTTAAATACGGCTTCCAGTCATACCGGATTCAGCTGAATCCGGTATGACTGGAAGCCGACCCCAATACAGTGGGGAAAAGGCTAGGCAGATGATGATGGTCGCAAACCAAAATAATTTCGTAAAGAACTTAAAAAATAATCTCCACTAACATGAGAAAAATCGACGAATTCATACTCAAAACCCGTTACCAAACAACCAGTGTAGTGTCAATTAAACAATTTCTGTTACAACAACAGCCAGGTAATGAAAGAAAAATGCGCTGTTCCATTGTTTATTGTTACTCACTGGGTTAAACATATTATTTCTGATTTCTATTTACATACCAAACGTTTACCTTTACGTTAATTGTTAAATAATTTGGCATTGTGTAAACAATTGGTGTTGCAATCAAAACAAATTGTTATTGCTGCGTGTTGTTTCTACGGGAATTAACAATGTTTTTGTTTGTCTTTCCCGTCCCATAGGTGTGTTATCTAATGTGTTGTGTACTTACACTACATTGCTGTAGGCCTGGTTATATTACGGGATATGTACCTGCCTGTGGGTAATATGGGAAATGAGATTACACATCAGTATTTGTTAGAAATCATGGCTCTTTTTAATGCTTAGTTATTCATAGTAAAATATGGACTGTTAGAATAATAAACAGTACCTACTTTTTTTTTCTGGATAGGAAATCATCAAATGACTTTTCCCACTCTGGGTGGAGTGGAAGGGAGTGTCAGACTCTTACTGACTAAAATCCACCCGTGATCCTTCTAGTGCTCTTTGCGTTCCAGGGCCGCGGAGACTCTTTCGAACAAATTCCGCAATAATAGTACCTACCTTAATAGGTAAAGAAAAAGATCCATCATCCTTCATCCATCCTCTCTATACTATAATAATAATAATATTATAAAGAGGAAAGATTTGTATTTTTGTACGTAACCAACAAACTCAAAACCTACACGACCGATTTCAAAAATTCTTTCACCATAAAAAGCTACATTCACCCTGAGTAACATAGGCTATATTTTATCCCCATATTTCCACGGGAACGGGAACTACGCGGCTAAAATCGCGGGGCGCTGATAGTATTTCATAAAATATGTATTCAAATATCTGTGCCTCTTTATCAAAGCTCAAAGTTTCGTTTGACTCAAAGAAAATTTAGTTGTCAGCATTGGAAATAATGATTAAAAAAACGTTGTAAACACTCCAGCACACGTAAGATAGATTGCATCGTTCTCCTAGCGTTACCACAACAGAACAGCTCCATGTAGGTCATTCGCTAGTTAAATCTTGTGATCTTCACATACCTAATAAACCCGGTGCAAAGCTTACCTTTGAGTAGCAATTTGTTGTAGTACCAACAGCTTTGACTCAACAGCGCTGCGTAGAAAATTACCGTGAAATTTTGAAATAAACGTGGGTTCACTTCCCGAAATCCTAAGTCTGTTCCATAACATAGGAACATCGAAAACCTGGTGTACCTACTTACTGTCGCATTATGCGGAAACTCGCTTATATAGGTTTGTTGTTTGCTGCATGCTCGTCTCATGCATTAGTAAGGCATCTTACGAGTAGAAGCAATCGCATTATGTACCTAAAACTGAAATCGTTTACCTAGGTACGAACAATGTTACCTAAAACTGATCATTGTTTATTTACTGTAACAATTGAATTTTCAGCAGTTCGGTACCTACTAGCTTCCGCCAGTGGTGGAATGTCGGAAATAATTTCAAGCAGACATAATTCCTACCACAGAATTAAAATGATCCTCTGTCTTTCTCGTTTACAAAACATAGTTTACCCGTGTGGTAAAATTCATCCAAATCCGTTCAGCCGTTAAGATGTGACAATCATGATGGTAGACAGGCAGATTTACTATCACATTTATAATGTTAGTAGAATTTGATATGGATATTAAGTATGAAAGAAGATGAAATGTTTGGCCCAATTGAGTCAATTCTAAGTTTCTGACGATTACTCGCATTTATTTTATTAGACCAGTATTTTCTCTTTACTTGTTTAATACACGCCTTAGTCTGGTAATAATATAGCATATTCTTATTTTTCTAACACCGCTGCGAACCCATATGTGATGGCTCATCAAGGTGGGTAACCCATCACTGTTTATTTTCTAATTGCAATCCTTGACCTGAGCGCGTTTTGCTAATCGTATTTGTCAGGCGCTCGTTATGTTTTGTTATTTCTAATGGGCGTTTTAAGCGGGTGATTCATGCACAATGATGAGGTTTTCAAGATTGTACACAAATTAAAAAAGCAGCATTATTTATATATAAATAATACTGCTTTTTTAATTGTTGTACATTTTAGGCAAAACCTGTGTTAGATATTACCGACGGCAAAAAACTTACAAAAGTGAATGTAGAAATAAGTAATTGAGATACCAACTAATCAATACAAACTTATCCAATGAAAATAACCAATTGAAAAAATAATGTGATAGTGAGTTTGTTTGTTTATTCGTTTGTGACGGTTCCATGCTGTATTCGCTCAACGGATTTCGAAGAATTTTGGTAGGTACAGAGATAAATAAACACTGGATACCGAAGAAGGTTTTTTTTTGCGAAAATATATACTAACTCGGGCAAAGGTTGTGCTAACAAATATTATTTAAAGAAAAAAAACTCAATCTTACTTCGCAATAGTATAACAGTCCAAGTGACCCCAAATCACACTTACCTACGAACCATCTTAAACCTGAAACTCACTATCATTTACTCAGGGTATCTTTTCAGCGAAGATTTTCAGACGATTTCAACTAGAAATGTTCCCACGTTTCTTGCAAGCGATGGAACGTTTCCTTGATGGTGCTAGTGGTGGGTTGGACACGTACAAATTGCAGGTAGTGACGCTTCTTTTAAAAGGACTGCTTAAAAAATTGGAATCGTTGACGATCGATCGCTTAGATATCGTATTCGATATTTACTGACGCATGTAGTTAGGTCTTGGAAGGTTTGGAACACCTGCTTTCTTTTATTTACATCTTCTAAAAGTAATAAATTTGCGATGTAACTCTACTTTGTCGTGACTCTGCGATGTAACTCTACTGTGTAGAGATATTTGTTGCCGATTTCAAAGAGGTTCTCAATCCAGCAAGTATTTTTTTTTTGTAGGGACATTCATCACTTGACCATTAAATTAATTGTATTTTACTTTATAAGAGAGAATTTGATGTCTTTGTTGCGGTGTTTTCTCGGGGTAGTCAGATAAGCTTAATTATCTTAAATCACACACGACAAGTACGTAAAATAGTTATGTACTTTTAATTTTGCAAAATATAATTATGTCACTAGCAGCGATCGCGGTTTCACCCGCCTAGTTCTTGAGAGAATTCGAGGATAAAATATAGCCTATGTTACTCGCCGATAATGTAGCTTTCCCTTGCTGAAAAAATGATAAAAATCGTATATACTTACCTAGTATTCGGTACAAACAAACAAACAGAAAAAATCTTTCCTCTTTATAATATTAGTAGGTATATATTGGTAGACCTAAAAATATGTAATAGTAGTAACTATTTAAACAAACCTTCAACATTTACCCGAAAAAGTTTAAATTTTAAAACGTGCATATGTTTAAGGATCCATCGTGCTAATCCTGGTGGAAATGTGAAACTTTATTGTGAAACGAACTTTATAAGAAAAACGGCCAAGTGCGAGTACAACTCGCAGGTCGAGCTTACATTTTCCCAAAGTTTTATTGTTTACCCCAATCTTAATATTTTCAATAACAGCTAGAGGGTTTATTTATGTACATAGGTACTTAACATAATATTTTCTATGACTCTTTATAACTAGCAAAAAAATCAATCATGTTATAGATAACGGTAAAAGCAGGTCACTTACGTTGTAAGTACCTTTTTTTTCTGGATGGGAAATCATCAGATGACTTCTCCCGCTCTGGGCGGAGCGGAAGGGAGTGTCAGACTCTTACTGACTAAAACCCACCCGTGATCCTTCTAGTGCCCTTTGCGTTCCAGGGCCGCGGTTACCCCTTGGAACACTAAAACAACATCATCACCGTAATTATACATCGATAACTCTTTGCAAGATTGGTATCTTGCAAAGAGCTCGCCTCTTTGCAAGATACCTTTGCTTTGAGGCTTTGATGGTTCAAAGCCTCAATCGGATCACACAAGATTCAAACTCACCATCTTAGATCTAGACACCATGTTACCACACCTAATTACCTACGTCGTTAGTTTGTATGCAGAAACTGCATAATTAACCCCCACAGATCTCGACTGGGAGCACTGGTATCAGTCATTTCCGACACTTGATTTGCAGCTAACGGCCTGATAAGCTGTTGATGTACTCTGTCGCAGTTTCGAGGTGTAATCTTGCGTATCTTGAGCATGTGTAATTAGATCTGTGGTTATTAAAGTTTCGTGTGGTAACGTAAAAACCTACCCAAGTTGGATTTAACTACAAACCTATGTTCATTTAAAATCGTTGGTGAAAATATTGAAATAATTTTCGCGAGAGCTAGCGAGATTGTTCTTCGTAAGATAATTCCAAACCTTTTAGCTTCATTTTTTGAGTTGATTCTAACGTTGATCAACACGAAAAATGCTCAAACTGAAACAAAAGCTTTCCTCATGGAATTTGAACATTACGAGCATACGTTAAAGTTAAATACAAGGCAATTCTGGGTTCTCATTTGCAGATCTAAATGCTACATTCAAGATTTCTGAACGTGCAAACTCTGAAATAGTTCCAACATATGGCGTTAATGTATCCGCTCATGGGATATGATAGGTACTATAGAAAGTAAAAGTACCTTCTTCACAGATGTTCATAAGATGCACGGGTACGGCTCATAAACCGCTATAAACGCGAGGCGCGGTCCACACTGGCGGATATTGCGTCCCGTATTGTTCTCCGCGGTTATTAATCAGACGACTGTCGCTGTTTTGTTTGTGTTCCCTAACAACGTCACGTTTCGGCTCAGAGAAGGTGAAACTTGCGTTTAGTGTGTACCTACACAAAGGGCGAACTTTTTTACGAATTGTATTTGAAGATTTATTTGTTTTTCTTGTTTCTTTTACTTGCTTTATATGAATGAAAGAAGTTGGAAAACTGAATACGAAAACATGATGGAATTCTTTGACCAGAATATTTGTTGAAAACACGATTGTGACGCTCATTTCGTGTGATATTTGAGAATTATTTGTCCGAGAGTTCTTAGACTGTTGTTACTTAAAAATGGGAATAATGGAAATGGATAAGAAGGCTGCTAGGCTCAAATGGGATTGGGCAAGCACGTTAGCCGCATGCACGGTGACCGTTGGGCAAAGCTCTCCACACAATGGGTGCCCGAAGATGGACGGCGCTGCCGAAGCCAGAGAGAGGTGGCGATACGACCTGACTGCGTACCATGAGAGCTAGTACGAGGTGGCTTGGGAAAAGAATTCTTGGAAGGACTTGGGCGAGGTCTTTGCCCAGCCGTGGACAATACGGGCTAATAAAAAATGTTGTTACTATTAAAGCTCTTTGTGTAAGTGAGTTTATATGTTTGTAAACGCACCCATGATACAGGAGAAATTTTTAGTGGTGAGTGTACCGTTTTTCTTTTTGAAGTGAAAACTTCTTTAGCCTCGTTGTGATTTGAAAGTTTATGAAACGAAAAAGCGACATTTTTACTGTCGCTTCGTCTCATTATCTTGAAGCTAAAATTTTTGAAGGTTTCACATCTACCACGTGTGAATTGCACACAGTAATTTTTTTTTTTGTTAAAGATTGTCTTTTACATGAGCTGTGTAAGTTATATCGACCGCTCCATGAGCTGCAGCGCCCGTATTTTATAAACATGTTCTAATTAACCCTCGCTTTGAGCTCATTAGCAGAGAACAGTACCTTCCTTCATTAACATCTCTATGAGAAAGTGACAATGCTTTTAAAAAGTCCAGCCTTTACTTATTAAAATGCTTTCTAATGAAGTGGACAGGTATGTTTAAATTCGTCGAGAAACGTTTCGAAAGCAATTAATACTTAATTTACGAAAAATAAAGAAATATTAAATGGATATGGCTTCTTTGTTGATTGTTTTGTTAAGAAATAAGCATTCTTTAAATGGGAATTAGTGTTGTTATTTTTGGAATTAATTTATTATTTTAAAACCACTTCGGTTTTAAACTTTATGTAAGAATATTATGTATCTGTAGTAGTTCTATTATTTGTAGGTTTATTTACATATTTTCAATCTGTAGCAACTGGAAAAAAAAGGTCTATCCTGACAATAAATACATACATCCATACATATTCATCTTTTCACCCATATTCATCATCTGCCAAACCTTTTCCCAACTATATTGGGGTCGGCTACCAGTAAAATCCGATTCAGCTGAATACCAGTATTTTACGTGAAGCGATTGCCTACCAGACCTCCAAAATCCATTAACTGGGGACCACGGTACTTCTTGGCAAGACTGGTGTCAGATTTTCTGACTACTGACAATCGGTAACGACTGCCAAAAATCTACAAATGACAACCGGGACCAACGGTTTGATGTGCTTTCCGAGGCACCTTTACACCGATATTAAGATCCAATATTCTGAAATCTACCTAGATTAAGATAATCCCAATGATAAACATACATTTAAAAATTCCAACAGATTACAAAGTATGAGAGTGAATTTTCCTATTTTGTTTTTGCTCCTAGTTTTATGACAGTTTTTCCGCATACCTCCGCCATAGAAAAGGCAAATTCATTATTATTTTTACCTTTTCGCTTTGCCGTAGCAGAGCGAAATTGAAATGTACTTCATATTGCCTTTTTTCTTGTTTACGCTAGTACATAAAACGGAAGCCGGTTTTATTCATAAACTGGACATCATTATGAATTAATATTGTCAGTAATAATATAGTCATCTCGCTTACAATATTGTAGAAGGGGGTAGACAGTTTTAGTAGAACTTGCCTAACTTGGTATGAAAAATGAAAATGTTGTTTGGCATATACTGGGGCAATTATCCAAGTGTGAGGTCCAAATCCGAAATTATGAGGAATAGCGAAAAACACTCAAAGTACCTACTTGTAGTCTCGAGCCCGATTTTGATGAAAACTAAAAGTGCATTAGATTTCTGTAAAACCGTATTTCTAGCTAGGAATCAAAAAGGTCGATTTTGAAAAAAAATCGCAGCATCTGAAAGTCTCACTACAAAGGATCAAATTCTGGGAAGTTTTCAATAACACATGGAAAACTATATTCACCTTGCAAATCAGATATTTGCCAAAGAAGTTAGTTCTTCTTCGTAGTTTGAAGTCATATTATGCCTGAAGATATTGTATCTTTCATTTCAAAGCCACAATTCCAAATCTCTATGACGAGCAACAATGTAAGTACGTACTACAGACAAAGCTCGTCTCGCAAGCTTGCAAAGCAATGCGACTACTCAGAGAACTTTGTTCCAACCGACCTAACAAAATCATTAAATTTTCAAAGCACTTGACGCGTCTAATATTAATTCCACTATCTCAACATTCTCATAAATAAATTAACTGGGAACTAAAATGTCAACCGAAGTATTGTTTGAATTAACTGAACCCTAGTGGACGTATATACCGGACCCTTCACGGTTCAAGAGGTCTGCACAACAAGTCCTAACATTTTGCGGACCGAACCTACTCGTATCTCTATTGAAACTTGAGAGATCCTACCGCCATCAGTACCAAATGAATACCTAGTTTTCAAATCGTAAATTGTCCGGTCGTTTATTCGAGTCCAACCACAAGTAATGTCCATTGAAAACTGCCGTTTCCTTCGCCTCTCGACTTCAATCCCCTTTTTAGGGATCCCTAACGTTATTGGAAAATATATCTAGCCGTTTGTTAGTAGCTACGGAGTTATTAGGCTTTTAGGGGACGTCTTTATAAAACGTTCGAGTTGTGGCTACCTATGTAAATGTTGGCAGCCTTCTTCGGAAAATAGGATTTATTAACGCTCATTTTTGCTTGAAGCTATCTTGCTATGAAAGTCGTTTCAGTATCTACTTATGGGTAACTTTGCTGCGGTAATTTGCACTTAAGAAATACTATAAACTGAGAAACATCCTACTTAACTATTATGCTAATCATATCCACAACACATGAGCAGAAATACGTTTAAGTTCAGTTGTTAGTTATTAAGTAATAGTAATTTATTTGATAACTAGCAGCGCCCTGCGGTTGCACCCGCGTAGTTCCCGTTCCCGTGGGAATATGGGGATAAAATATAGCCTATGTTACTCAGGGTGAATGTAGCTTTCTAATAGTGAAAGAATTTTTGAAATCGGTCCAGAAGTTTTTGAGTTTATTCGTTACATACAAAAATATAAAAATAACAAATCTTTCCTCTTTATAATATTAGTATAAATTGGTCAATATTCATATTGATAAAAAAAGCATTTTTAGTGATACTTACCCAGATTTTTTAACCATTGGTTGAGTGAGTTTTTGATCCTATGGATAAAAATCTCACCCTAAGATAATCCTATCATGTGATCAATATTGTAAAATAACATGGAAGATACATATCTCCAGATTATCTTTTATCTTCCTTATCAGTACTCCCTTTTCCTCCTCCCTTATTGCGTGCCTCAGTCCCCGATTCCCCAATGATTCCGGAACACATCATCGCAAGTTATTGTGTGCAAATATTGAGCAAAAGAATTTCAATTACGAACCGGTACGGGCCCGGAACGATCATTGTAACAATTCCCCATATTCGAATTTTATACTCAAACGCGGATGGATTATTTTTTCATATTTTTTCCTGAGCAACGATGCTTATATAATCCGACACGGATTTGTATGAAAGGAACTTACAGTCGGTCGGGTATAACTTCAATGGGTTGTAAATATCAATTTTACGTGATGAGTAAGTTTTTCAAGTTACATAAAGTTAGATTATGCATTTTGTTATGGGTGGGAAATCATTAAATGACTTCTTCTGCTCTGGGCAGCGGAAAGTATTGTCAGACAGTCTTACTGCCTAAAACCCATTCATATTCCTTCTTATGCCCTTTGCGTTCCAGGGCTGCGGTAACTCTTTCAAATAAATTCCCCCCTGGCAGTTAGTATACCTAAGGTGTGCTAATTTGAATCTATACTTCACTATATAGTATAAAACAAAGTCGCTTTCTCTGTCCCTATATCCCTATGTATGCTTAAATCTTTAATAGAGTGATTGAAGAGGAAGGTTTATATGTATAATACATGCATATTATAGTAGAGGAAACATTAGTACGAGTATCTACATTGCACCCGTGCGAAGCCGGGCGGGTCGCTAGTAATGCATATAATAAAGTTGAAGAGTTTGTTTGTTTGAACGCGCTAATCTCTGGAAATACCAGACGGATTTCAACAAAATATTTTTTTATAAGATAGCTACATTTATGCGGAAGGCTAGTATATACCTAATACTACCTATAGGAAAAACGATAAATAGTACGGTATGGCGGGCAAAAGTTAGTGTAACCATAAATAGAATGGAAGTGCCAGACTGGGGCCCAGTTTCTCTTTAGAAAATTACCACGGTATTATTGTGACAAAGTGTCAATCAGCTGTGATTGTTTGAATGAGTCTTCAATGGCCAATCGCATCACTTGACCTGCATTTAATTTGTTACGAGTCTATATTGATTTTCCAGAAACCAGAGGTTCCTAGTAATAAGTAGAAGCCTTGTGTAATGTGTAGCCGTTCTTACTTATTTTTTTAGACCAATGTGTCCTGCTTATGTGTGTAAAGTTTCATTAAAATTGGTTCAGTCATTTCGGAAAATAGGGACTTGAAAATTTGTATGAAATGCCGTACGGCGTATACGCTCTTAATTTCCTCAAGAATAAACAATTCCGTATTGAAATAAGAGAAAGTCAGTGTACCCGCCTGGCTACACCAGCTAATCTGCAACATGTATCTATACTCCATTCACAATATGATTAGACATTAGAACAAAATTGTTTACAGTCCGTTCAACCGATTTTTACTTCTATTCCGTAGGCATAAGGATGAATAAGGCAATACGTGATTATAATACCAACTGTTTACTGCAGCTACCATGTGTCATGCCACCAACGCAATAGTCAAAATCGGTTGAACGGACTGTAAAAAAGATGTATGTATTTCAAAGTCTAATCTTATTGTGAATGGGGTATAGGTATCGTCTATCGAAATACATAGCACACCTCTTTACGTGAGATTGCGTGCCTGTACACATCACAATAGTGAGGTTTCCTCTGTGCGCTCGCTCTGTAATTTAGCAAATCGTCCGACCTTATGTTTTTCACGAATCGTTGGCAAAGATAAAATGAGCAACCGCTGAACCGTAGCCGCTTATGCAAAGTGTAGAAATCTCGTTTTTGAACGAGCACACAATGCAACTCCCAAAAGAAAAGGCGAAAGGGATTAGCGGAAAGCTTTTTAAGTTAATTAAAATATATATTTCCGTATCGCTTAAGTTAGATTTAATTTGGCCAACTTTAGATTTATAAGGATTGCTCCCCCGATCAGTTTTTAAATCAGCTATAAATTTAAATCCTATCCGTTTATGTACTCAGGTATCTTTTTAATTAATGGTTTGTGTATCTCGTATTAATTTGAATATTCAGTCCGGTTTAGTCCGTTTGGTTGGAATAATTTAAAACGTTTGTTGCGGTTGGTTCTGACAAATTCATGAACCTATTTTGTATACAATTATCGTTTAATTAATTCTAATCCACGAACGTGAGTACCACCAACATTAATGATGATTATAATAAGCATAATTAGTTAATTAGTACGGTAATCCTATAAGGTTTTAGTTAGTTGTTAGGGTGTAAACAGAGTGAATTTTTCAAGTGGACTTGGTTAACCAAATTCAGAACTTCGAGGAATAGCAAAACATACATATAATTTGAGTTTGATGAAAAATAAAACTGCATATAAATATTTTTATTGAATCAATATTCTTAACCACGATTCGAAATATAATCACTGGGTACCCGGTTACTTATTTCAAACACCGTAAGTTTTTTGTTGTATTATTATTACAACTTAACTGAACTTATCAACTTAGGTATACATAAATCGTGTGATATTGTAAACTCGTTCCACTCAGTTAGATACGGGGGATATATCGTAAACTATTTCAACGAATATTAATGAGATTAAATGTATTGAAAATGTTCATTGAATCTGTTTACAATTTGATTTATCGAGAGTTTATAATCATAATATCATCATCAAATATTACGTTGGATTAAAAAATCCGATAGCATATTACATAAGAAACTATTTGATTTAATGACTACATAGTCTTCAATCCAGAGACTTATGTAATAGAAAAACTTCTGGTATTTTAATATACCGCGTGTTCCAAAAGTGCGAGGTCATATTTAAAGGTGACGTTAGGTAGTTGACATATATTAGGGAAAAAATACCAAAAGCAAAAAAAAAAATCGAAAGATAAAAAGACTTTAGTTCAATCACAGTTTTGATGACACCAACTGCATCAAACTGCTTTCAAAAGTGGAAAGATTCAATTTGGAACGTTTTGTTTGGAACAATAGTTCCGATTTTTGGAAAAATGTTTTTGAAGTGCCGTCACATTTTTCGGTTACGCGTCACATTTTTCCGTTACGCGCCATCTTTTTTGAGTTTATGAATAACAGAAGATGTTACTTTCAATTGTCAAAATCTTAGAGGTCATGTACATGACCTGCATGATTCAATTGTAAAAATTTGAAGTTTCACTTCTTACGTGTGTACACTAGTACAAGCACGCATTTTTTATGTTTTGCTATTGTTTCCTTAATCTATGTATATTAGCAACCCAATATCATACTTAAACATGACCACTTACTTCTACAACACTGTATAAATGTATTCAAAATTTTAAGCGCCTTCTATCAAAAATCTGTGCATTGCATAACACGCGGTAGGTGTACATGTTAAAATGGACCTTCTATGGGCTAAATATAGTTAATTAATCCATTATCCCAACACTATTTGTAGTTATTAGATTAGGAATATGAGGATTGAGGAAGCTGCATCAAGTTTATCTACATATCGCAGTGTGTATCTCATGCTTATCAAAATTAAATTGATTCCTACGGCCACCATACAGTGGTCCTTACAATATCACATATTATTTCAACCACAGCATTCGACACATCATTATATCAGAACTTACTGAACCAAACCAATTAACGAAATTAATTAAAACTCATGTTTTAAATAAAATGTCTATGTGAATGACGTTGCTGACTGCTCAATTATACACTGACAGAAAAAGAGATAATTTTTGATGAATTCAACTATTTTGATACCTTTTTTAATGACTTGGTTTTTTGCTTTCGTGTTTAATTTTGACATCAGGATAAATTATGCTATTTATCGCCTTTTAAATGGGTAAAATAAAACAGGAACTAACGGTCGTGATAATATTGCGTAGTTCACAAAGCTTGGCAAACGGATTGGTTAATCAGCATACAACCGGGCAGTAAATACCCGTGCTGGCTATACTGTACTGTTGGCCATTTGGATGTTACCCAAGCGAACATTTTATTTTATAAATCGACATCCACAACTGCTTATAAGTTCTGGGTCATACATAATGTTCACTCGAACAAAGCTGCCCCTATACACATTCGATGCCCCGACTTCCTGGTTTTTATCCTTTGAATTAAAGATCTCCATTCATAGATTGATTCTCATCTGACAAGCTTGTAAACTAATACTTATATTTATATGTAATTTGATCGTTGGACTAATAACAGTATTACATTCTTAAATAAATTACATACATGTTTAATTCGCTTCTATTTATGAACATACTTATTTTGTTCATCATCTAAATTGGTATTGTTAAGCCTAATTTGATTGGGTTTTACTTTTTATAGGCGCATTCATTTTTGATGAGTGGTTTTTTTGTCACGATTTAAAATATGCAGGGCCTGAATGAAAGTATATAATCAAACCATAAAATCGTATTGTCTAATCACTTATTCTAAATCAACTTAAGTCGGTCAATTAACAGTTTGCCTTTGAACAATTCTGTAATTAAGGTTTAAAATAATTGGATTTTCATAACTTTCAAAGTTTAAGGATTCCAAGTGATTTGATGAATTTCTTTGTTTTCAGCCGGTGGGCATTTACCGCGGGAAGTACGAGTGGGCTAACGAGAACAGTCCCGTGGGGGGTGACTGCTCGCTGTGGGTGCGCGCTGCCACGCTGCAGCTAGACGACGGGCAGTGGCAGTGCCAGGTCACCGCCAGCAACTACGATGTGCAGGTAACAGTGTAGTATGAGTGCTAATGACAACAGTTCTGCGGGGGGTGACTGCTCGCTGTGGGTGCGCGCTGCCACGCTGCAGCTAGACGACGGGCAGTGGCAGTGCCAGGTTACCGCCAGCAACTACGACGTGCAGGTAATAGTGTAGATCGAGGGCTACTGACAACAGTACCGTGGGGGGCGACTGCTCGCTGTGGGTGCGCGCTGCCACGATGCAGCTAGACGACGGGCAGTGGCAGTGCCAGGTTACCGCCAGCAACTACGACGTGCAGGTAACAGTGTAGATCGAGGGCTACTGACAACAGTCCCGTGGGCGGCGACTGCTCGCTGTGGGTGCGCGCTGCCACGCTGCAGCTAGACGACGGGCAGTGGCAGTGGGTGCGCATTGCCAGGCTGTGCAGTGATACAATGATTTCTAGTTTACTTTTAGGTTACAAAACTTAAAATATATGGAAAATATACAGGGTTATTTTAAAAAAATCAGCTGTCCCCTACATTTTCATGAGTTATACGTACATAAATGTAAGGAACAGCTGATTTTTTTTCGCGATTTCAGGTTTGGTCCAATAGTAAAAGTTGTTCATAATGATGAGTACAATGACCTCTTAAGAGGTTGTTGGTGTTTTACAAATAACTCTGTACAAGTGTTCTAGGACTGTTGAAAATCTCACTGCATTTTTGTTATACGACAATTTTATTGTATTCATCTTTAGATCTTCGATATTTACTGACCTTGATATTTCCAGTTTAGGTTCTGATATCAGACAAGTAACCCTCACTAATGTTCTACAGGATGCTCTATCAAGTCCCCCGGCGGCGTTAGCAGTGCGGGTCCCACCACAGTCACCGCGGATCCTGTTCAACGGATCCCATGTGATGCCAGGCCAGAACATCACTGTGCCAGCAGGGAACAGGGCCACAGTCGTCTGCGAGGCCAGATATGGAAACCCTCCAGCATACATTGAGTGGTATTTAGGTAAGCATGTTCTGATATTAGGGAATGTTTAGGTAGGTACCAGATTCGGTCGGAAAAGTCTTTGGCGGAGAATGTGGCTAGCAAAAATCTAGAGTCATGTATTTTTGGTATTTCTGTGAGTTGTTATCTTTGAAAGTCATAAAGGTAAAATACAATTGCCTAATCTTCAGTTTATTCATGTTATTTTGTTTTTTTTAGAGCGTTCGCATTCGCGTCGCGCTTGCAAACTATGATATAAAACGCTTATTTCCCTTGAGCTGACATTATTTGTCGCTTTAATTTTGCAATTTGAATTTGAACGCTTTTTAAGTACGAATATTGGCCTTCAGCGATATGAAAATCCTTGACGTTTGCTCAATAACATAGAACAAACGTAAAGAATTCTCTTATCGTGTGGATAATAATATTATGTACAGGCATACAGCTACATACCATACATAGCTGCCACAGCATTATCCCTGTATACCTAACCAAACATCTTCATATCAAAGGTTTACAAAGGCACACTAACCTTTCTCAAGTAACGACCAATTTAATCAACTAGGTATGAACAGCACCCGATTAACCCGATACGGTCATATAAAATTCTAAATGCCATGTCATGTGTTTGAACTGGCTCGGTGCTGCGACCTATAAAGCCCATGCATTTTGGAAGAGGCCTGACTGACTGTCAGCGATCGACACACTGTGCAGTGGTCGTGTTCCTGCTAGTAGCATTATAAATGGTTGCCGTGACCGGGCTATGATTACTTGTTACATGGTAGTTAATTTTGTTATTATTGGTGTTGAATCTTTTATTGCAGCTAGTTATATAATGAGATACAAAAGTATTAAACTCATTGGCATTATTTTAGGTGAGATCAACTTTAAAATATGAACGGTTAGCATATTATTATGCTAAGCTTTGGTGTTGTGTTGTGTCGATCGACACACAGTGCAGTGGTCGTGTTCCTGCTTGTAGCGTTATAAATGGTTGCCGTGACCGGGCTATGATTACTTGTTCGATATAGTTAATTTTGTTATTATTGGAGTTGTTATATAATGAGACACAGAAGTATTAAATTATACGGGGTGAGTTTTATATCATTGGCATTATTTTAGGTGAGATCAACTTTAAAATATGAACGGTTAGCATATTATTATGCTAAGCTTTGGTGTTGTGTTGTGTCGATCGACATGATTACTTGTTAGATGCAAAGACTACAATAGGTTAGATGGTAGTTGATTTTGTTATTATTGGAGTTGGATCTTTTATTGCAGCTTGTTATATGAGACACAGAAGTATTAAATTATACAGGGTGAGTTTTAATTCATTGGTATTATTTTAGGGGCTGTCATTAATCATGAATGCTTCATAAGTCTTACTGCGAGATCAACTTGAAAATTTGAACGGTTAACGGTTTGATGTTATGTAGTGTCGTGGCGCTTTCTGACGCAATTGCTTGGCCAAAAAATTCATTATGATATGACGTATGCCTGAATAGATTCCTTTTTTTGGTGTTTCCTGCGCCCCGATATAACAATAGAGGTAAATCTAATATCATGTAAGGAACACCCAAATTGATTTACGCGAGTTCAGGGTTGGCACCATTCATCCGTCAAACAGTACTTTTAATGAAAAAAGTTATGCATATTATGTAGGTACTATTGAGTTCTTACTGAGAGCGGTGAAAATACGGATAAAAAAAACTCCGCCCGAATTCGGATATTGCTTTCCGCACTGCATCCGATTCGAATTCGTCTGTAAATACGGATCTAGAGTCTAAAAAACTCGAACCGAATTCGGATATTGCTTACGCGCTAATGCGATCTCTGATTCAAATCTAAGATCTTCAGAGGCCATCTTTGGATATGATTTGAATCCGAGGTAACGCATAACGCGAGTAAAACAATCATACATACAGTACAACGGCTATTTCGGTCCGTCAATATTTCTTCCGAATTGAAGACTCACGGATGACGGAAGTATTTTGGAACGTATTTTCACGGATTCACACCGTGGACATAATAAATCAAAAGCGATAAAAAAAACATCGAAAAAGTCAACACACAGTTTGTGTTGACAGTGACATGAAGATTATTTATTTATTGGCTGGTCCACGGCTCCGCCCGCATTTATGTCGAATATTATCCCAAGGGAACATACTCCCGAGATAAAAAGTATCCCATGTGTTATTCCAGACTATTATCTACCTCTGTGACAAATTTCATCAAGATCCATTCATATTTGATTGAGTAAGAAACATCCTATCATCAAACATCCAAACTTTCACATTGATAATAATATTAGTATAAATTTAAAGCAAGTTAAGCTTAAAGTGAGCAGTGGTGGCCGAATGGTAATGGCCCCGACTTGCGAATCGTAGGTCGCGGGTTCAAAACCAGGCAGGCGCATTACACAACGCGAAGAAGAAAGATACACAACGGTGAAGGAAAACATCGTGAGGAAACCGGCATGTCCTAGAACCAAAAACTCGAAGACATGTGACATTCACCAACCCGCACTGGGCCCGCGTGGTGGATGTTCTTATAGGTACACGTGCCATAGTATTTGTTTTAACCTAGATATTGTAATGATCGTTAATTGTATGTACCTAACGATAGCGTGTGAAGTGATACTTTGTCTGTCTGTTTGTCGACAGTATTTCAATATTTACTTGGATATGCTTTCCCTTTTTTCATTTAATACGTATTGATGTTATTGAAAGAAGTAGATTGTGTGCTTTTTCGGAATTCTTTTTGTTGATAGACAACCTGTCTCATCCCCCTCCATGCAGGCTCTGCAGAGCGGGCTGTCAGTGACTCCTATGATATAGAGGTGTTTATTAAAAGACCCGTGGCCAGTTGTGACGGCTGTGACTGTACGTAACTGATGTTTAGTCAGTCTTAGTGCCTGCTAGGGTTGAGGAATTTGTTCGAAAGAGTCACAGCGGCCCTAGAACGCAAAGGGCACAAGAAGGATCACGGGTGGATTTTAGTCAGTAAGAGTCTGACACTCCCTTCCGCTCCGCCCAAAGCGGGAGAAGTCATTTCATGATTTCCCATCCAAAAAAAGGGCTTGTTTCATGAAACAAGAGAGGGAAGTGCCCCTATGGCTTGATTGCACTCACCATGGTTAGCACATAGATTACGCGATTTATAAAAAATTACAATGTTTGTCATACACCGGTAATTAAATACGTGCAATTTAGAACCAGCTGTTCCGTCTAAATTAATTATTCATCATTTACATAATGAGCTGTAGCGGTTTAATGGTTAATGTAAAATCGTGCCAGTTTGATCAAAACCCGCTAAAATTCGTAAAAAGAAATCCTACCTAGTAAAATAGACCATTATTAAATCGACAATGTAATTAAAATTTGATTTCTAAAGAATTAATAAGCTTTTGTTCAGCGACAAAGGGTGAAAGTTTTTACAGGAGAGCTGGTGAAAAACGTTTGCAGAAATGTAAAAAAACTGGCTAAGTGCGAGTAGGACTCGTGCACGAAATGTTCCGTACCATTATCTATAAAAACGGCAATAAATCACGTTTGTTGTATCCCTTAATTATTTATTTTATTCTCTTTTTTAGTATTTGTTGTTATAGCGGAAACAGAAATACATCATCAGTGAAAATTTAAACTGTGCAACTATAACGGCCCGTGAGATACAGCCTGGTGACAGACAGACAAACCAACGGACAGCGGAGTCTTAGTAATAGGTTCCCGTTTAACCTTTGGGTACGGAACCCTAAAAAGGGTGACTGAAAAGATTCGAGGGGCACAAGGCACCTTAACAGTTATATTTAAGTCACAAATAATAGAGGACGGTCAGGCTAGGCACAAAAACCATGGCGACTAACTCACCCAATCATTCTTGGCGGAAAAACCTAGAAAATCTTAGCCCGTTCTGAAAATAAAACTGGGAACCCCTCGTTCAACAGTAACTGTGACTTTTCTGAGCCACGTTAAACCAGCCTTGACTGCAAGCTACTAGTTCGTCTCGCCACCTCCTCCTAAGCCGGCTTTGCATCCTCAGGCATCCAGTTTGTGGAGATTATGGGCCAGAGGTCACAGTGCATTCAGTGCTAATGTAACACTTTGTAATTTCCAGAAAAGGAGCGCCTCACAGCCTGGTCACAGACCAACGCCTCGGAAGTGGAAAGACCTCGCGTGTGGGCTGCACGGTCAGTCCTGGAGCTGGGAGCCACCAGGTCAGCGCACGGCCGTCAGCTGGCCTGCAGGGCTCACCATCCGTCCTACCCCTCGCCGTACTACAGGGATTCGTATACCATGCTGGATGTTACTTGTAAGTACCTGGGCCCCAAGTCTGCTATTTTTATAAATTTGTCGTTACAACACGATCCCATTGTCATTTTGCTAAAAGTTCGTAATCTGCTAAATCCATAATGGTCGATCAATGGTCGGGCAATGGTCTCGTAATACTTTTTGAAAACCGAGATTTTAAAAGAAATGACTGCACAACGACGTTCTAATGATAGGTCACTGATCAAAGGATCTGTCAAAATTTTAGCAGACTACCGCATACGTCTGACATTCATTTGTCTTTGTGTTTCTTTCAATGAAGTGTCAGTGGTTGACCATTGGAAAGTCATAGTGACGCTTTTGTATTAGTAGATTACCAAACTTGTCAAAATCAACCATTATGAAGTCAATGATAGATCATTCTGACACTTTTGTAATAGCAGACTTGAGGCCCTGTTCTTATTTAAGCTCTATTAACAGTAGTGGTAGGGGAGACCGAGGGGAGTTGAAACAATTTTGACATAATATTTCATACACCAAACACTATAGACAGAAATCGTATAATATTAGTACCAATCGATAGGTCATTCTTTACACTTGCGAATGACGAACATAAAAAAATGGTTATCGTTAAATATTATGGTGAAAAATCGACTTAACCGTGACAAGTCAATTTGTTTCAACTCCCCTCATACCGAGGTAAGATGAAACAGGGGTCGAGGAGAGTTGAAACATTTGATTTTTGAGAAGTATAATAAGTACTGGTATTTAAAAATGATGATAAATTGTAAAGGTATTTACTGAATAAAAGTGATCAAGTACGAATCAAACTATTTTATTAATATTTTGTACTGATATATCAGTTAAGTAAGTAACTACAGATCTAATACAAATTCAAATCCTAAATTAGTTGAAAAGTGCCATAACGTCCTATTCGTAACATTAATTGAAATAACAGTCAGGTAAACAAAATGTTTTACATTTTTTTTATAAATCAAACATAATCATCATCTGGCTTCCTTAGTTCTTAGGCCAAAGTTAGCAGCGGCGACCTTCTCCTCTGAAGCTGTCAAAACAGTATTTTCGGGATATCCAAACGTTGGAGCAGTCGCAGTTTCCTATGCTTCATAAGCAGTTTTTTTTAATATACCTATAGAGGGAGGTATGGTTTAGGTTGTAACTCGAAGCCGCATCACGGAGACTTTTCTGACGCAAAGTTACTTCTTCTGCTGCGAGATCATATTTCGCGCCATACCTTTGTCAGTCTTTCTTTTATAATCAGTAGACACGCTAAAACAAAAAAAACAAATTAAATCATCAAACGTATTATTTAAGCCCGTTATTTATTGACTGCTGTCTGATATAAAATTGAAAACAAGGAGAGTTGAAACAGCCTGTTTCAAATCTCCTCAGTGAGAAAAAACCGCCCAATTTCTATTTAATCCAAAATTAAGAAGCAAATACACAGAAATCAATTGTACCAAATATATATAGTAAATCTTTAGTTAGTGAGCTTTCGAAACATATTTAACTTAATCCAAAACACAAAACCCTTATCAAAATATAGGCATCGTAAAAAAACGTTAAAAACTTACTTTTCACGATTTTTGTCACATGGCACGCAGAACTCCACAACCGCGCGACCTGCACCACCGACGCGTAATGTCACGTCAGCGGACGGAGGGTAGTGGTTGAAAAGCGATGCTACCAACTCGCTAACGGTTTTAAGTTATGAGAAATCTGTACTGTTTCAAATCACCTTTGTCTCAAATCCCCTCGGTCTCCCCTACCTGTAGAAATTGTCTCATAGCCTGTTGTCCTTCTACCTACACGGCAAAGATTTTCCTTACATTATTACCTTTCTCCCTCTGAGTCTGCTGCGCTATGGTTTGAGCTTGCTATTTGAGTTCCACTACAGTTATTATTCTTTACCATCATTCCTTCTTTTCGTAGTTACTTTTAGTTATATAAATATGTATACAGTGTGAAATCTTAATGGTTGTTTTCCCGCGGCAGGACGATTACCCATCAGTAGTACTATCGAAACATAAAGTTAAACTAAAAAAAAAAAAGTTTTTTTTTTTCAAATCATTAAAAAATTGTTCATTAACTCGAAAGAGCGAGAATCAATAGTAGTGCACTAGAAATAACGTAGGTAGATACCTACATAAAGACGCACGTGCCGCCGCGTACCTACATATCGCGCGATGCACTACTGTTGGTTCAAATCGCTTTCGAGTTTTGTTTATCACAATTGTTAATCTGCCATTTATGGAGTCTAATATTTTTTATATATATAAATCGATTGTATTACCGATACAAACTCATTTCACTTCGGGAAAACAACCATTAAAATTTCACACTGTATAGTATGCTAGCTTTGTGCATGAAACCCTACAGTTACAATATTGATTATAGTTCTAGTATTAACAATAGATACTGACCTAAATGTGTTATATTTTATATTTGTTAGTGTTCTTATGTAATTTAAATTAATATTTGTGTGCCACCTACTGTGGCAGGACACAGAGGCATTATTACCCTGTAATAGGGATGTTTCCTGAGGAAAGAAAATATTATCCTATTTAGTCCGTCAGTTAGATTATTAGATTAATTTCTAAAAATTGACGAAGAGGCTTGTGACATCACGGCGTGGTAAAAATCGTCGCACGAAGTGACGTCACACGAGAAAAAAAAATAAGAAATACGGGTCCAATATTTTTGAGAAGTCTACCTTACGGACTAATTATATTTTTTAGGCAACTACTCTATTGTGTCATCCATTTTTTACCTGTGTACACAAAAAACGTATTTTTTTTATTTGATATGAAGTGTCCTCATCTTTGCCACCTACGACTTATTTAATTTAGCGATGATTTTATATTTAAAAAAAAACTGCCTTACCATCGACACATAGAAGAACACCTTGATTTCAGAGTAAAGAAGGTATGTTTACTTAATGGCTATTCTTGAAACAGATAAAAAAGTTGATACTTCAAAAACAGGTATGGTCTTTACGATTGTTTTAATGACTCGCTTAAAAGCAATGCTTTCGAGGTTTATGGTTCAAAGCGATTCCAGAATTAGAGTCTATATAGCTATAGAGCTATAAGTTTTTCTGATAAATTCAATTCTCGGGTTTTCTAGAAAAATTCTTAGTTAAAACCCCTTGATTTTAACTAAAAATTTCTCCTTTGGAATCTAGGGCGAAACAGAAAAGATTTACATCCAATCGAAATACGTGTATGTTTTATTTTACGAAGAGCTGGCTTTGCCTCACAATGTAGTCATATTAATAAGTTATTATTATTAGTAATGAGCATAGCCGTAGTAGAAAACAGTTGACACTCACAAATTGATCCTATATGGAATCGTAAATAAGAAAGTAAACACGGATTCCTCGGTATTTTCTTTTTCATTTGTAATTATAGTTTACTCAGGAGTAATTTGTCGATGTCGACCACTACTGAACATAAACAAAGAAATAAAGAAAGATAGACGAAACATACGAGTATTGTGTCCCCACACAAAAATCACGTTGGATAAGAAAATATCCACTCGTTTTTAGAAAAACATCGTAGAAATTTATTTTAGCCTTTGTTATATTTTGTGCAATTTTGTACAAGCTGTGAGCATTTGTAAACTGAAAATCACTTATATTGCCTTTGATCCAATAATTTACCATTGCGAGAAATAGATAGTACCCCAATCTTGCTCCTAATTTAGTAGTTTATTGTTTTGTTTGCACTGTATGCGATCAGGAGGAAGAGTTATTACTCAGTAACTGAATTATGGAGGTCAATTTGGCAGTTACTGGAGGCAGAAAAGGCTAGGCAGGCATATCGTTATATCATTATGGGATACCAGAAATATCAGTCAGTATTTTGGATTTTAAATCTTACCTGCCAATTTTAAGGCACAGTACATGTACAGTACGCCAGTTTCTACAATAATCTAAGCACAGTTGCATCTCGTAAATATCAATTTGCCTGAGTCTTTCTCGTCGTAAAGGTTGTACTCACGATCTTACTGCGAGATTTACGTCTGTTACACCTGCAACACTTGTAGATTGTAATTTACACTTGCAACCGGAAAGTATTGGACAGTTACAGCCACAAGATAAGTAAGCACAGATCTTGTGTCTTTTAGAATATTTTTTCGATCTCTTCTTTGTGTTAACAAAGACTTGCCTCCATCCTCATCCATGGAACTGGGCCCCAAGTCTGTTATTTTTCATAAATTCGTCATTCCAACACGATACACGGTAATTTTGCTGAAACTTCGTAATCTGCTAAATTCATAATGGTCGATCATTGGTCCGTCAATAGTATCGTTGTAGAATGACATTTTCGTATTGCCATTATTATAAAACCCGTTCGTAGACTTTCGAAAAACGACTACTAATTTGAACATTAAGTCATGCCAGATTTCTTTTATATAATTATGTTTTTATATTCGTTTGCTATTATTTTATGAGATTACCATTCTATGCTATTTCTTTCAATGGAGTGTCAATGTTTGACCATTGGAAAGTCATAGTGACGCTTTTATATTAGTAGATTATCAAACTTGTCAAAATCAACAATTATGAAATCAATGATATACCATTCTGACACTGCAATAGCAGACTTGAGATCTATAGCTATTTAATCTATAGCGTCGTAATCATCGCATACTTTGCTGGGCCAAAAATCTTGAAGTAGCGTCAGGCTAATATCTTAGACGTGCAGCTTACGGGTCGTAATAAGGCAACTTGCGCAATCTTAAGATTGCGCAAGTTGCCTTATTACGTAATGCTTTTGATAATTCACAGAAGTTTTTAGTGTTTGCTTCATAAATGTCTCTTGATATGTTAATTGGGAGAAATGACTCGTGACTTTATCTTATACCCATAGGCAATCAGAGGACCAACTGCGTTCATTTTTAAGCAAGGTTCGAATCCGCATAGTAGTCACAATCTATCAAAAAAGTATCAGTTTCCATAAATTTTTGACAGACTGTGTCTTATATACGAATGCGAATTTTGTTAAAAATAGTAGGATTCCCACTCAGATTATCAAAATCGCATTATTCTCTTCACGAATCTAACCAAAACACCTCCTTTTCTAGTTGTTCCAGTAGTTTCCATCGTGGGTGGAGACGCTAGTACCCTGGCCAACCTGGAGGAAGGTTCCAGTGCCCTGACCCTGGAGTGCCGAGCTGATGGCAACCCCAGTCCTTACGTGTGGTGGACCAAGAATGGACAAGTCATCGCCACTAATGGAGCGAAGCTGATTCTAGCGCCCGTATCTAGGAATCATTCTGGTAAGGCAAGATTATAGTATAAATGTTCTGCATCTTCGTTATATTGTTTTTCCTTTGGCTCTTTTTCTTATCAGCAAACGAAATCTCATTATATAAGATTAATTATTAACAGTAAATTATACAGTTTGCTTTTTGCTTGAATGATTAATATACCAGTCTGTAAAAGTGTGCTGACACTCACATTTTTTTTGTACAAATATTGCTCGGCAACACATACGAATCAATCTGGAGCAATGAACAGCAACTTCTATAAAATGCGGCAACTGATTCTAAAATATTGTTTCTAATTGCTTCATATACTCCGTAAAATTACTCGTGTAGAGCCTAATTCTTTGAATTATATCGCCAAATGTTGTCACTGCAAAATATTTCCCCAAATTGATGGTTCCTGCCAATTTTCATTGCACCTTTAGTTTTCCACAACTGGGTAACGGGTACTTTTATTAGCTTTGTACAACGAAGGCGTTATCACCAATATCACCATACCACTTGCGAAGATGAACGAAAGTATCTACATGATGTTGAACTGCTTTTAACATTCTGTATGGTTAATCTTTCAGGTATCTACGGCTGCCAAGCGAGAAACTCCTTAGGGACATCGGATTCTGTCAAAATTGAAATTGATATAAAATGTAAGTAATTTTAATAGGGCTTCTGCTTTCCAATTTTATATCCTATTACTTCATAGCTAACGTTTTATTTTTTTACAAAATGTTCTTGAAATATTTTTGAAGGATCCTCTATGCTGATCTCTCTCTATCACTCAAAGGTTTGCTGGAAGAAAACTCACCTTTGAGTTAAGCTCGCCCTTTTACATGCAATTTATTAGTTATTTTGGTGTACAATAAAGAATTAAAGAAGGATTATGCCACCAGTATACACGAATTAATGTAATTGATCGCAACTCCTCTCATTCTGTTATTACAACATTATTCATTGCGTGTTTTACGCTGTCAAGCAGATGAAATCTTAAAAATGTGAAGCAATGGATTAGGCATCCCTTTCAACTGGGAAATTATGTCCTATTTGATGTATTAGATATGCAAATGAAGTGCTAGTCATTCAAACCTTTTTTATGTGGGGGACACGTTGGCATGATGATCATATGATGGTATAATTGTCTGTATTTGCAGACCCTCCCCGGGTAACGTGGGTCGGACCTGATACTGTGGTGGAAGCGAACCTGTTCTCTCAGGTCACGTTGGATTGCAAAGCTGAAGGAAATCCCCCTCCTTCATACACGTGGTATCACAAGTAAGTTATTTTGCCATTTATTTCAAGCACTCTGTAGTCTTTGAAAAATAGAATAGTCATATTACAACCACTCTGTTTGGTGTAGTTTGCTTGTATTTATAACAGATACTAAAAAGTGTAACACTAAATACACAAAACCTGAATATGATATGACCACGGATTTCTGAAACACCTTTGGAACGAACGAAACCCTCTGGCAGTTTTTTGAAAAACAAAATGTAAGAAGTATTATTTTTGCAGATACAGTCAAAATAATAAAACAATAAACAGAAAGATAATATAAGAACACAAAACTATTCTTACTTATTTCTGTCAGTCAGTTAGTATGTTAGATAATTATTATACTAGATACTAGTAGCGACATCTAGACAACCACGCACGAACTAAAACTGACGTTACCTCTGCGTCTGAATCTATTTGTTCCTGTCACTAACAAAATGCCGTTGTTTTCAGTCCAGCGTCGTCAGCTCGCATCAACTCTCTACAAGATGGCGCCTACCCGATCTCCACGACGCCTCAGCTGCAGCTGCACAATGTGTCGTACGACCAACACGGACGATACACCTGCGTCGCCACCAACCAGATAGGACTCGAAGATAGGTGAGATACGGACGTCATGATACACAACAACACATTTAGAATACAGATCGAGATAAGTAATTTTAAGGGGAACTAAAGTTGTCATTTTATTTTTAAGTAACACTACGCATGTGCGTAAAGTTAAAAGTGTTAAGTCCTCCTCTGTACATCTGTGTAGATGCTACAGGGGCGGACTTAATGCCTTAGACATGATAATGATAATGACAGACGTGGTCAAATCAAGAGTTGGGAACGGGAGGAATAGCGATGGATTGTGAAGTATACTATCGAGCGGAGCATCACCGAGAGCATTGAGAGCATAACGCGCTCTTGTACCTTTGAGTTATTATACCCAGAGATAACTGTTTCGGCAAGTATAGTGTGGTATACTATGTTTAGAGGCTAGACGGAGCGGACTACCTTACAGAGTTGCCAAAAGTCTATCACTTATCTAAGATTATCTGCCGAAGGTAAGTGCGGTGAAAGAGTTGTGTTGACGTCAGTTCGGGGTAGATTGACTGAGCTCCCGTGTCACGAGCCAAACTGAAACCGAATAAATGGGTGGTTTATACCTATATCGCTTGAAAACCTTGATTAATATTTTATGTACTCCCTTGTTTATCTGCAGAACCCATCAATCAGAAGCAGTAACCCTGAACGTGCTGGGTCCTCCCGTGGGCGCTGAGAGTGGCACAGCACACGCGTGGAGCGGCAACGAGGCGCGCGTGGCCGCCACAGTGTGCGCCGACCCGCCGCCGCTGCGAGCCGCCTGGCTGTGGGGCAGTCTGCGCCTCGACGTGCCGTCACAGATCGGTATGTTTCTTTTGAGCATGTCTACATCTGCGTGGGAATAGGATAGTACCATGAACACATTTAATGATTAGCCTGTAAGGCGGGATATTGAAGAGACAATTAAACACCGAGAGTTGGAGTTGGTTGTTGGTTGGAGTTGGTTGTTGGTTGGTTGGTTGGATTGGGTTGGAACGCCGAAGAGTATGGTGGTGTATCTGCTGATCAATCCATTGAAGGTGGCATCTCCGGTAGATTCTGTATATGCCATAGATCCCCAACGCCATGATAGTTAGTATCATGAGAAAAATAATGTTTGTAGCTCCCAAATGAGTCCTGATCTCCTTCACTGATGCCTGGTTGCTGCCCCCAGCAGCGTTTTGTGCTAGGATTACTTTTTCCTTAGACGTAGAGGTAGCCATCTTCTTCACAAGGTAAAACCTTGGATGTAATAAAACTGCAGAACCACAGCGCGCAATTCAGCGTGAATAAATCGATCAACATCTTAAAAGCAAAGTCCGAATTCGTACTAATATGTTTATGGAATTTTAAACAAAACCAGACACTGCTCCGCGTTTTGGCAGGGTCGCCATGTAAGACGGGATATTGAAGAGACAATTAAACACCGAGAGTTGGATCAATACTAACTGTTTATTATATGGAATACACAATTAATAGCTTTACAATATACGAATAAGGCTGGTTACATAGTTATGGGTTAGCTACACACAAAGATAGTGGTTACATTCTCTATGGCTACACACTACAAAAAAAAAAAAAAATTGATTGAGTCAGGCGTTATATACTTACTATACTCTATGGGCGTTACTTTGCGGAAATCCATTTTAAATTTGAAAATGAAAATAATATATCTAGTTTTAATTTCCGCGAATATTAGTGGGTTGCAGCGAGTCAACACGTTTCGGTAATGGTGTTGGGTTTTGCTTTGCCCTCCTGCATGTGCATAAAATCCTTGCATTTGCCCAGTAATCTTGCATGTGCATAATATAGCGGGCGGGAGGGAGGTGCATACCTGCAACCCACTAATATTCGCGGAAATTAAAACTAGATATATTATTTTCATTTTCAAATTTACACACTACAAGCCTTCCCCCCCCAGGGCGCTACCGCACGCTGGAGCCGGCGACGGACGGCGGCTGCTACCGCTACACGCTGCTGATCGGCAACTCGGGCGCGGCGGACGCGCGCGTGTACGTGCTGCACGTCGAGAACGTGCGCGGCTTCTCCTCGCACGCCGTGTCGCTCACTGTGCACGGTGAGTCTCTGAGCTAGCGCTAGCGCCGGTGCGGACCAGTTCGACGGCGTTATTTGAAGGAACACGGGTGGTTTTTCCTCAGTAAGAGTCTGACACTCCCTCCGGAGTGGGAAAAAGTCATTTAATGATTTCCCATCCAATAGAAAGGTCGAATAATTGTATTGGCTGCAGTTATTTTCAACAAACCAATCATAACAGCTGTCATGTAGTCCATCACTATACTAGGTGATTCGAATCCAGATTTACTGATCAAATACTTCGACAGTTGCAAAATCACTATGGCGTAACTCATAATCTCGCAATTAATATTGTCACTTTATACAAAAAATAACACAATTTCATCATTTATTACTTACTAGCTTCTGTCCGCGACTTCGTCCCCGTGAAATCCCCGATTTTAAAACATTCTTTATCGCTGCTCCGCTCCTATTGGCTTAAGCGTGATGATATATAGCCTAAAGCCTTCCTCGATAAATGGTCTATTCAACCCAAAAAGAATTTTTCAATTTGAACCAGTAGTTCCTGAGATTAGCGCGTTCAAACAAACAAACAAACTCTTCAGCTTTATAATATTAGTACTTATAGATTAAGTTTTTGAATGAAAAATGAGAAATGTTATTTAAAAATGCAGCTAAAATAGACTATTCGTCAAATTTGTATGTTACCTCTTAAATACCCTTTCTGGTCATTAGAAGCCGTTGAACAAGCACAATGAAACTATACAGCATGTTTTTGTAATCTACGATACGGATAAGTGATTGTGGTTTATTCTGAGAATATTCTGAGTTCTTGCAAATAGCAACCTAGATTATGTATTCAACGAATGATTGCACGAATGGTTCAATAAGTTAGTTGATGTTGATAATATTGATGTGATTCCCCTCGTCGCAGTCATTTACTTCACAGCACAGACTATATCAATATTTAACATAATATATTATGTTTATAAATTATGTAAGATTGACGCGAACTTCTAAACGCCAGTTCCTTGAATGGCGTTTAGAACTTCGCGTCAATTTGGCGGTCGTAGCTTTGGTCTTACAACCAAACTTGTTTCCGCGAATTTTGCTCGTCCGTGACTCTGGCAAAGTAGACCTATTTATTATTAAGGCAAAACGTTCTCACAGACCCAACGTGAACTAGCAAAAATCATCCTAATCACCACCATATGTAAAAGCATGTATCCATTGAACTGTATATGAGCGTTTAACCACCAAGACCTCCAATTTTATTACTGAGACTGCAGAAAAAAACTTTTATCTCAGCAGAAAAAAAAAATCAAGGAATGGGGGAAGCCGTTGCCCAGGAGTGAGACAGTTCAAGCCGACAAAGAAAAACCATTTATTTTTTGTATTAATCGTATCTATACTCAAACAAAAATATAATGTTTTTTGTGTCTTGTGTAACATTTTGAAGTTTGTAGTTAGTAGGTCTTGGCTATTAACCGTCAATATCCCAAATGACCGTAACCCCACTAGACCCCGCAAGTAAGCCTGATGTACTGCATGTTATAACAGCTAATAATTTTGTTCACGCAGATAATTTTTCGCTAACAGAGACTGCGCACGTGGCGCCGCTCATCGCGGCCGCGCTCGTCATCGCCGCGCTGCTCGTCATCGTGCTGTGCCTCATCCTGCGCTGTCGGCGGCGGAGAGGTTTGTTGAACTTCTTATAGCATTACTATACCGAACGCCAGATAAATGTGCAATAACGGTCATTGACCCACCTACATTTATTGACAACCTCTTTTTTTTTGGATGGGAAATCATCAAATGACCCCTCCCGCCCTGGGTGGAGCGGTAGGGAGTGTCAGACTCTTACTGACTAAAACCCACCCGTGTTCCTCTTGTGCCCTTTGCGTTCCAGGGCCGCGGTAACTCTTTCGAACAAATTCCGCAACCCTAGCAGGCACCGACCCTATGGGGCCCCGTCTCTGGTGCTGACGGCTCCTTGAGGCGCGCGTGGAACACAACGCGTCGTCGACTCAGCCTGGTATCGGACGGCGAGCCACCCACGCTCACCGTCCCCAGGCATCAGCCACTGCGCAATTGCACAGCGGCCGACTTGTCTCTGGAGAAGGCCGCAAATTTATTGACAACCTTAATTCTTAAAACAGAAATAATGAATTAATGCTATATTGAATCGACATCCATCGTGATCCCTTATATTTACTAGTAATGGAAAACGATTCATTTTTTTTCTGTCCATGTACCTACGAAGAGATATCAAGGAAAGGGCAATGATTGCACATTTATCTGGCGTTCGGTATAATTATCATCTGCCTAGCCTTTTTTAACTATATTGGCATCGATTTGCAGTCTAACCGTATGAAACTGTGTACAATATTTATATTAAAAAGAGGACTACGCGAGATAAATAAATAAAAAAAAGAGTGAAACCGCGGCGGGGTACTGCTAGTATTTTGCATACCCACATTAACTAGGTGTCACGGTATCTCTTTGCAAGACTTGTGCCAAAATTTTCTGCCATCTGACAGTTCGTGACGGCTATAAATGATAGCCGGACCAACAGCTTATCGTACTTTCCGATATACGAGGAAGTAGCGGATCCTTAGCAAATATTGATTTTATGGCTTAATAACAACTGGCTCACGGGTCGATCTTCAATATTAAGCAACGCTGGCCGAGGTCGGTCTGTGGATGGGTGACCATCTTAACATAGCGAGACTCCACCTAGCCTCGGAAGGCTCGTTAAGCCATTATAATAGGATAGTTAACTAAAAAAATCTAATTAGTCCGTCGGATAGATTTCCAAAAAATATTGGACACGTATTTTTTCTTTTTTCACGTAAACAATAAATGAAGACGATACAGTGCGTTGAAAACTCGTGTGACGTCACTACTCGCTACAATTTTTAGCGAGCCGTGACGTCACAAGCCCCCACTCCTGATCTTTGATGCTTTGTATCTTCGTCAGTTTTTATAGATTTGATAAAGGAAAAAATACGTGTCCAATATTTTTCTATAATCTAACTATCGGACTAAACATAATCATATATTTTTTACTCAGGAAACATCCCTATTATGTAGATCCTTGGCAGTCATTATGGATTAAGAGAAGCTAGAAGTTCTGACAACAGTCTTGCCTAGAAGTATATTATTTATGGAGATCAGATACATAGGTAGTCGCTTCACTTAAAATATTGGTATACAGCTGTACGAAAATAAAAATTGAGGAATATGGCAGAACCTCTTTGTAACGGGTAAAAAGCTTGACAGGGAGACTCTTTAGTGACATCGTGTCAGGTTATAGCGTGGCGAAGGCGATTTTCACTCTTCAAAAATGAATGGGTTTGACAAACGCTATCGAAATGTCATGTGATCAATCCCTTATTCATGATTATTTTTTATTCAGTGCACATACTTTGTCAAGTTACACTTAAACGAGTTTTATGAAACACGTATTTTTCATTTTTATATGTCTTAGTATAAAAAAGTAAAGTTATTGTTAATGAAAGATGTTTCCATTGAAAGTGACTTTATGGTTACTCGCCACACGCCGGCGCGCCGCGACGCTATGCTGATAAGCTACCCTCCTATCAGTCGTGCGGTCGTGCGCAGGTATATACTTGGGTTACGATGTACTGATCACTGATTTTATTAGGTTCAAATTAGACTTTTTACATTTAGTTCTGAAGTTATTTGATGAGCCATTCCAATTTTCTTTTTATATTGTCATGGCCTTTGGACCATCAAAATGTAGAAAATAAAGCATTATGATCAATTTAATTATGGCACTTTTAAAAACATAATAAAATTGACATTGCCTTCTTAATGCATTATGCATAGGTACTTTTGTATTGTGGTCGTGATCAAGCAGCCTTTGAGTGGCCGCTAAAATGGCTAAAAAGAAGTATTATTTAAACCTGTTCTTTTTTTGCAGAAAGCGTGGAATATAAGACTGAAGATTTAGATAGGTGAGCATATTTTCCATACCTACTTTAAAATAAAATTTCACAACACTATTCATAAAAAAAATAATAACCTATATGCCTACTGTAAATTAATACTGATTAGCAGATTCTAAATTCCATTTTATTTTAGATTTGAGTAAAGAATCTGTTCATCAGTATTTAAACCAATCACACAAAAAAAAAATGATGAAATTCTCATGAAATTAAGCCTCAATTACAACGTCAATCAATCAGCTCTTTACACACTACCTCCATTCACAGCGAAAAAGCTGCTCTCCCAGCGGACGCAGTGTACACGCCGCGCGACACGCCGCGCCCGCTGGCGGCGGGCGGCGGCGCCGGCGGCTCGGTGGCGGGCATCACGGGCGGCGGCGCGCGCTACTCGCCCGGCGCGCTGCAGGTGCGGCGCGCCGCCGTCGTGCTGCAGCCCCCCACCACCGTGTGACCTTCGAGCACAGGTGTGAAGCACGCATGCACTAACCATTCAGTTCATACATGCGCGATGTCCACTATCTGATTGTTTTTTTGAAAATCCAATGATGCAGTAGCAGTTTTCATTAAATTGCTATAACTATTATTTTTGAATTTGGCTATTCACTTGAGAAACTTCTAATCTTGAAATCCCAATATCGCGTGGACCCTAAAAGTTGCCTCTTGATGGCGCGTGGGTGCTATGCTTGCTAGTGGACATCGTGTTAAACTACATTTTTACATTCAACACATATAATACATCAAAAGTTATTAATATAGTCTATGACAAGGACAAAAATAAACACACACAACCAACGAACAACAACTGTTGGAGCCCATTCATTGGGTTTACGCAAAGGATAAACTCTTTACCTGACAAGACCTTGAAATCACAGATCCTCGTAAGTTCTATTAGGAATCCATTAAAAACTATTGGTATTGGGGGGACGTTTGTGAGGTTCAGTTTGTTAACATAAGAGGGTGTCCACACTATACGTTCGGCGTATTATCACCGTATTGTTTTGTCCAAAGTATACAGCTCTTTCATATGAAAAACTCCAGCAGAACGCTTCGTGTGGCCACGCTCTAACAAGCACGATAATGTTTGGAATTGGATTTCCTGCACCATTAGATTATGATATCGATAAGGCATGTCATGTCATACATTATCCTCTCCACTCCCGAATTAATTACGAATTTACACCACACCACACTCACACACTGATACAATTACACGAAAAAATGTGCTTTCGATAAAATTGTTATTTTTCCTGATAGGGATATTTACGCGGTACGGTTAGCATTTTGTACAATAGCTTTACCGGTTCATTTTGTGTCGGTACTTGATTTTTAAATATATCCTAACCTGATTTTTGAACGCGAGCGAGAGAATTTTCTGAAGTCTATGCCAGGGAAGTCCCCGTCGCCTCTAGCAAAAAAACATCTTTACCGACAAAGTAGCACGGGGATAAACGGGTCGATCACTGTCTGTTTTAGTGATTGATGAGGGTGTGAGTAATCAGCGTTATTATAATTTTATGGCACACAAAAGAGGTAGAGAGTTATTAGCCGATAGGGGTAAAACAAAATATACGGGTTCTTATCTTCCCGCTTCTAAGATATTTTATTTTGTTTTTAATATGGGCAAGAATAATTCCGAAAAACAGCTCCTCTATTTTAAAAAAGCTTCCAAATAAAACACAAAAATTCTGCTTGAAAATAGCGGTTATACGGTATGATCAGTATACAAAAATCGTAACGGGTGTGCCCAAAATGAATTCTTATCGCGTTTAGTAGTCTTAGAATAGCTGTAAAAACAGGTGTTAATAGGCAAGTGTTGTACCTAAAACGAGAAGAAAAAGCTGAAGGAGATAGGTTACCACTATCAGCATCAGCAACAGCATCGTTCGTTCTGTTTACCGAAATAAATTCAGGATTTTCCCCCAATTCACCACTTGTTGTTGGTATCTCATATTTGTCTGCTGCATCTGTTATTGGCATAGCTTTTTATCGTATCAATTACGAATTTAATACTATCACTACTTCGTCACTGTTGAACAAGTGTTGTTATTATTGTTATCATGTTCTACTACAATATTTATGCAGGATGTCTGGTTGTAACTTTATCTGTGTTTCAATTGTTTTATTGTTCCACTTCCTATTGCCCGCGACTTTGTACGCGCACATCCAGTTTTTCCTGTTCCCGTTGGAATTTCCGGAAGTCCTCTCTTCTCCCCTGCACTCCTCAAGGAAACCACATGCCAAAATTCAGCTTTCTACAACCAGTAGTTTAGAGTTTTGTTTTATAATAATTGATTGATTGTTATTCGTGGCTAATCAGTTTAGGGTTCATGCCGTTCGCAATATTTTTGGTTCTAAATACGGTTTATAGGTTCAATTTTTCAGTTTTCGAAAGTCACTATTTCAATTGGGTTTGTAACCCATTTGGAGGTTTATATTCTGGGAGTACATCATTCCTATGAGCTTAACTCCTTTAGCAACTATGAGATTTATTTATAACCTGCTCACTACCAGCCACAGATTTCAGTTATATTTTCTTAGAATGTTAATACGATTTAGATTAACTAAAAATATCGCGTTGTCATGTGAACCGACTAATTACCATAATCAGTAACATGATTCTATACATTATGCTCCCAAAACTTTACAATGTTTACGTTTATAGTTTTTAATATGTTTACATGTGAAACATCTTGTTGCCTTATGGGCACTATTAATCATAAGTTCGTAGATACTGAAAAAATCTATACGTATGAATTTTGGAGGTCGTATGTCAGTCAAGATATCACGGAATGCTTTGTAATAAGTCACCATGTTATAAAGCCAAAAACAGAAGCCAGAAAAGAAAGCAAGTTGTAGGAATGTTGGTTTCATTGATGACGCCATATTTGGCAATTAAGCGGGTCTATAACGGGATATATCAATAAAATCTATCAACAACACGATTAGCCATCAAGGCCTCACCCTCTCCTTTTTGCTGCCAAATAAAACGAACCGCTCTGTAACATCAGTATTGTTTTCTTTCCCTGGCAATAGTAAGAATAGGGTAGTTGACTAAAAAAATCTAATTAGTCCGTCAGATAGATTTCCAAAAAATATTGGACACGTATTTTTTCTTTTTTCACGTAAACAAAAAATGAAGCCGATACAGAGCGTTGAAAACTCGTGTGACGTCACTACTCGCTACAATTTTAACGAGCCGTAACGTCACAAGCCCCCACTCCTGATCTTTGATGCTTTGTATCTTCGTCAGTTTTTATAGATTTGATAAAGGAAAAAATACGTGTCCAATATTTTTCTATAATCTAACTGACGGACTAAATATAATCATATCTTTTTTACTCAGGAAACACCCCTATTGTAATGAGTTAATTTAGTATATCTTCTCTTACTGCTTTATTCCACATCTCATGGCTTTTTGTTCAAGTAGGTACAAAACTATCAGAATAAAAATAATGCGCTCATTTGTTACATACGATGAGTAACGATGTTTTTATTAATATCAACAATTACTTCTGTTTAGTAGGTACATGCATGGAAAAGTTTAATTATGCAAAATAATTCACGACAAGCCTTACTGCAAGTGTGCTAAACTAAACGACATATCTAAAAACCTTTTTTAAGTTCTGCTCAGCTTAAGTAAAACCTACACAGCGACAAAGCTAGATAGAGCACAAGGCCAAAATCCAAAGATAATGGAACAACATGACACACAAAACACTCGAAAAACAAACCACACTTTCTAAAACTAACCGAACAACGCACTAGGTGTGGGTAATTTACAAAAAGCGTTCAAACCACAATAAAATACTACTAAACAAGACGATGATTCACAGCTGGAACGATGTCTAATTACATTGAGTGGCACATCACGAATCACTTGGGGCCGGTACGAGTTTACACGATACCTCTCTTACAGGAATTTTGTTTGATATATTATACTGAGAATATGATATTTGTGTATTTTTAGCAGAATTTTAGGAATTATTTGAAGGCTACCTAATAAGGGGATAGCCAGGCAGTGCATGACCTATGACTTATGACTTTAAAAATATTTGTATTTTAATGAGTAAGGACATCATATGATACTTCATTTCGAAAGCATTCTATAAACAGAAGTGCCCAAGCTGAAAGGCGAAATTTAAAATGCATTCATATCTGTTACTACTAATATTAACGTTGAAAAACAAACACGATTATAATTTCGTGATCTAGGCTTAAGTCTAACTGATTTGTAGTTTGAACATTCCTTGTTCTAATACCACCAAGCATTATTCTTCCCACTCAACTGAACTAGTATTTTACTTGTAAATCTTTATACTTACAATCATTCTTTCTTGTTTCTAGGCAGCTTTAACGTCGCTGGAGAAAGAAGCCAAAGAGAATGTATATGCGGTATTAGACCCGCACATTCAGTACGAAATTACGATTAATAAGCACGGAGAGCCGCCTAAGTATTTATCCTTATCGAAGCCGCTAACTCACCAAAGAACCCACGCCTTCGACCCCCATAGCATCACCAACGAGATCAATAATAACAATAATGATTACGATAGATTCTCCACTTTCAAAACAGGACCACCAAAAGCCAGAAGATCTAACAAAAGTTACGACAAGAACAACAAAAACTACGTCTGCAAAACGAATAATGATATAGAATACTCCAAAGACCCATACTTTGGTCAAGTTAGAAGTACAGATTCGATTAAACCAAATGCACAAAAATACAACGAACAAAAAGATACCATAAATTATTCCCGAATGTACGACAGGAATAATTCTGGGAGAAAAGATAACGACAGAAAGAACCAGAATGGCTTTGAAAAGGATTTTCAGAATAATAAAAGATCTTCTTACCGTAGCTGGAAAGGCACAAAGGAGAAGGAGAGGTCTTTTGAAGATTTTACAGAAGGGTATGTAAAGCAGGACATTGAAGAAGACTTTAAGCCTCGGCCGGGAAAGGTTAAGGAAATCGCTTCGAGGTTCAACAAGTGCAGCACTGGAAACGTTACTTTGAATACTAGGAAGGAGAGACCAAAACCATTGCAAAGTTACGGTCACCAGGCCTACCTGGACCATGTGTTCCCCGACGCTGTGGAAATATAAAGTGTAATGAGTGGACATGACAAGTTAGATCTCCGTTTAGTTAGTGTGTACTTAATAAGGACTAGATTTCTCACTATACTTATTTATTAATGTAGTTTTGCCATATTCTTCTAGATATTTCATGATTGTTGTTATCGCAGAGATTTTGGAATACTACTTCAGTATATAGTTGTAAATAGATCGCTATTAGATAGCTGCACGTGATAGAATATGCACGCAGGTGCGCCGGTGCCTCAGACGAGGAAATGCGTAGAGACTCTTGCATTCAAGTTTATATTCATTAATCCTTTAAATATTAATAATGACCTTAAAGACTATCGTAAAATGTTGAGATGAAAAATTTTACAATTTGTATTACATATGTATGTTTTTGTATCTGAATGACTTTTGTATGTACTTACGATGTTGCATTTACTTGTAAATAATCTAAATATTAATTAATAAATTTAAGTTTCTATTTCTTTCTTTCGTCTCGTAATAATAATATAGTTTGTTACGGATTATTTCCCTGTGTGTATAGTCTTTATTACTTATGTTTCGTATTGTTGAATTTTAACAGTATTAAAATTATCATTTATATTTAATTTGTTTTACTTTTCCTATCGGTGTAATGTAGGGTCATCGCATTGTTTACAACTAGTCAATGTTCTTCATTGATGTGGCTTTAATAAATTCTTTAAAATTATCTCTCATTATTTTGACTAGTATGTTTTCTCTGTACAGCATAACTACTAAAATATACATTTAGTTGTATGTACGTATAAGAAAATATAAATAATAAGCTGATTGCAGGCAAGCATTGTCATTACACCCCATAGGTTCGATACCTTCTTAAAAACAGCGTCAGGGTGATAAACTCAACAGTTCATATTCAATTATATCGATGAGATCACCGAATGGCCTGCCACATGCCAATTAACACACGACACTATCAATTTCCATACAAAATTGATAACTTAGATTCACCACCTTCCAGCGCATTGTTGAGCGTTACACGATTCTGGACACGATACTTTTGATAAGCTATAAGCGGCCGCAACAGTTCATATTGCGCCGTCGTCGGAACCAAACGGTACCTTAACTAATAAAAAAACAACCAGCAACCGACCACATGTTACTCAAACTTATAGTGTTTCTTACTTGTCAGTATTACGTTGCTTGCAGATTAGATGTAAATCGAACTTTAACTGCAGTGCCGGTCAGAACGGATAATAAATGTAGTGGTAGATGTGTCACAAAATGTTGCCCACAAGGGATGGTGTTTGCGAAAGTGAATTTAGGGGGAGGACAAAAGAAACGTGGATGTGTTACTGGGGAAGATGGGGTGTTTCAATCAAAACAGTTCATTCATGACAGGACAGCGCTCAAAGATTATGTTTATTTGCCGAAAACTTTCAATATGTTGTATGGGAAGCCGTGTAAAAGCATGTATGTCTCGAATCATCAGTTTTATATGCAAGAGGTTAGTTGTTTTTTTTTTTAAGTAGTTGTTCGGTTATCTTTGTTGCTCTGTGTTATCTCTGTGTCTTGAATGTTTTTTTTTTTTGTGTTTTGTCGATTTTGTGGCTGACTTACTAATTTACTAATATTGCTTTAGTTTTGTCTCAAATGGAATAATGGATGGGTTTTTCAGGAAATCGCTTTTCTAGAGGTTTCTTTTCACTGTTCGAGTCGTGTATTTTTGCTTTGTTTACATTGTTCTGCACTTTATAACTTGCACTCTTAAGAACGGAGATTAACTTTACTTATCCGAGGGTAAAAGTTTTATTTTTTCACAAACAAACAAACTAACAAACTTTTTCACCGTGTAGCACTTTGTTTACAATTACTAGGCAAAGTTCTTCATATATATTTAAGTATAAATATATATACGGTAAGATTTTCTGTCTAGGTTTATATTTATTTTTTTACTAACTTCAAACATAGAGAAGTTCTTACAAACAACGTTTATTTCTTTTTCACTCGAGAAAGTTTTACGTATCACTTACCTACTTAGCATAAAAAATCCTTTTTGAGATTATATTTAACGCCATTATTATCAACGAGAATTCGGTAAATCAATATTGTGTATGGCCATGCATCGAGGTGGGTTTATTGATAAAGCCCTAAATATTAATCAATCAGATTTGAGATATACTAACAACACGTTTGATGTTTTGATCTCACCTTTTACGGACAGAAGATAAGCAGGATTGGAGTTCCGTCATGAATTTCATGTTATATTGTGCTATTAATTTTAACAAATTGTGATCACTTTCTAAACGTAATTATCTAAAGGAGCTAGTATACTGAATGCGTACTTGATCGTTGAGATGCCACAAAAATACATAATATTTTTCATATAGTTGGAGAGTATTGCACATAGAACCTACCGGGAATATTTGAACTTTTCATTTCTATCGAAAGATAGTTTTTAATCGAGCCTCTATATCACATGAAGTTTAGCGACGAGCTCACAATTATGGAAAAACGAGGAAGGAAAAACAGTCCTCGACATTCGAAAATTCTTGAGTTAGGCCGTGTTCCCAAAGGGTTGGGCTATGGCAGGAGTTACCACTGTGATTTTACACAAACAACTGAAGAACATTATGCTAAGAAGGTTTTATTGTACCCATTTGAATGTAAATGTGTTGATAAATACATACAAAATATCAGTAAGTCGTGACTGCACGAATTCCTGCCTACGCATGGGGTAGGTTAGTGTCATAATTACTACGTGGCTAGATTATTAATTGAAGGTAGAGCCAGTACCGGGTAATTCCGAGGAATTGTTAGGTTAAAGTCACACTGCGACCCGGCGCGATGCGACTTTGCTTGAAGTCCGTTTTGTTTAACGCTGCGCATGACACATTCACACTATGCTATGCATAGCGACGCTGTTAGATGCATTATGAAGCCGCAGGGTGTGTGTTGTGGTTTTCATATCGTAGAATTTGGCCATATCATGAAATTTCCACCTCAAACCGAATCACGGCAATTGAGCCTCGATGCGGTAATCATATTTCTGTTTGCAAGGTTTACAACAATAAAGAACTGAATATGGATAGGATGATGGGAGCTGAGTTCGGTCGCTTTGCTTGCTTACTCTAGCTTCCGTCATCCCATTCGAAGAATGACGGGCTGCCCTAAGTTCCTCCAAACTTACCTAATAGGTATAAAATTCATATGAAAAGCGGGATATAGCCTGGGCAAGTATCGCTACATCCAAATTCTCTCACAGAATTATAACCTTTTTGTGTGGCGCATAAATAAAGTTCTACAATGTATCGCTATCGCGTCGCTTTATGTGTGCCCTTACTTTATCAAGTGACGTGATAGATTAACGGCCGAACCCAATAACCGATCTATCACATACTGGAGATAGAAAAACAAATGAAACAACAGAAAAATGATATAGGTTTTCTGTTGTTTCATTTGTTTTTCTATCTCCGGTATGTGATAGATCGGTTATTGGGTTCGGCCGTAAGTGCCCATCCTTCTTCGCATAGATACGTATTAGCATGCAAAACAAAGACATGAACCGATGTGCTCATTAAGTGCGAACGGGTTAATTTTACCAGAAGGTCAATCTCGTACTTTAGAAGCGTTTCAAATTCATGTGGATATTGCTTAACTATAAACGACAGTCAAAATCAAAATTTTTGGGAATTTAGAGACTCCAAAATACCAGAATTGCCCCCCAGCTTCCTAGTGTCGTGGCTGAAATATTCTAAGTCAAAGTCAAAGTTAACTTTGACTTTGATGCGAACGCTCCTCTTAAATATGATAATTGCCTCTCAGATTCCTAGTTTCCTGGCTGAAATATTATTCCAAGAAAAACAGTGTTAAGACCTTAGCCATCAATATTTTATTAAACGAATCATTTGAACATTTAAAAATCGTCTGACAGTTACAGCTTGTCTTGCTAAAACTAGTCCCTCGAATTGGTATCGAACCCGCGACCGCGACTCACCTTTCAACCACTGTGCCAAGTCATCGATATGTTATATCTTTATGCCTAGTCAAAGCTGTTTTATTTTAATTCGCAATCTAATTATTCAATTCGTCCTTAATGCTGTCAGCTGGAAATGTGCCCAAGAGACTGGCGGAACTGCCACGTTGAATGGCAATGTTTGGTCTCCGGCCTAAAGTAGAAGCCAGCTATTGGGTCACGTGAAGTGTCAACCAGCCGTTTCGAAATTTATTTCATAAGTCCTACAAAAATATAGTTACTTTATAGCTTTAAATAAAGTTTACCCGTCATCGCAATAAAATATACGAGTACCTATTTTAACTAATATTACAAAAGCAGCAGTGAAAATATTTACTGCGCTTTCACGCCGAAATCGCTGAACCGATTTTGATGAACTTTAGTAGGTATACAGATGGATGAGACTCTTGAAACTGTTATAGGCTACTCTTTTGAGTCAGAAAGAAAATAAGAGAGAGATAGAGAAACTAAAACTTGGTCATTGAGCAAAGCTACGGGTAAATGCTAGTACATACATTATAATTATGCGTACCTACTCTTGCAAATCGGAATACTAAAACCATTCATCCTTGTCTAAGTTCTATGTTTTTGGTGAAAAACATGGCCTTGGGAACGTTTAGAGTAAATTAAATGTGTTAAAAGTCACACTAGTTACAACCACTGGCTTTTTTCCGCTGTTATGTAATTTAAAATAACTACAATGGCGGCTTTATGAGCGACTAACTTTTTTGCAGCAGACCATCAGTCCCGTTCATAGTGTATTTGCGAGCATCGTTCTAGAACGCCGCCGCGCCGCTTTGGCTAGAAGCCCCCTAGTTTCGTAATTCTAATTAGGTACTTTGATTGATGACTGCAGGAACAAGTGTGTCTCGTCCGGCATCGCGGTGGGCAAACGATATTGTTTCCATCGCGGTCATGGATGAAGCTGGCATAGGAATTATGAATTGAGAGCATAGTCCTTTTTGTTCAAGAAAAAAAAGGACTATGCTCACTATTGGCCAGTGGGCGAAGTCAGATAGTCGGGATGATGACGTCTGATTTGATAATTTGTAGTGAAGAAAATAGTTTCCTTTTTATCAGGTCTCCATGTGAGAATGATGAAATTTATTTGACACCAAAACTTAATATCTCTGAAATTGAAGCACTCTCTGTTTGGATGACAAACAAGCCCTAAGTGCTTGTCCAAATTAGGGGCGACCTTCACTGGAGTGACGATATTTACTTTAGTTTTTACGACACACCCAGTATAGCCAATCAGGGCCGCTGTGAAATTAGCTGACTGAATAACTTTGTCTTACTACTTGTATAGGTAGATAAATAGATGACACCGGATAGTTAACATTCCGTAAGATTTCAACTGTGAACAGATCAGTTTGAATACAATAAATCCCATCCAAATTTAATAGTTACCAATACATCCGTGTTTTATTGAGAAAGTTGAGTTTTACAATACGATATTTTACAATCTTCCGGCGTTTGCAATTATCCAGTGACATACATAGATAGAATATACTTTTCTGTACACTTAAACTAATTGCACAAATCTTTTAAACAAACTTTATAACATTTGCGGTGCCTAGAATTCAAATACTGGTTCTTACAATAATTTGTTCGTGTGTTCACAACTCGTAATATAATAATACTGATAGTAAATACTTATTTATATTTGAAGAGCTCGTGGCTGTAATAACAGCCGCACGGGTTGATCTTACAAAGTTAAGCAACGCTTGTCGAGGTAGATCCATGGATGGGTGACCATCTCAACATTTCGAGTTTTCTCCGTGCCTCGGAAAGCACGATAATAGGGATGTTTCCTGAGTAAAAAAATATGATTTTAATTCATTTTTTTTTTAAATATGATTTTTAGTCCTAAAGGGTACTTAGTAATATTCATCCTAGATAGCTTCGGGCCTTCGGCTCCCTTTCTCACAATGGAATCATTGTCACGTCATAGGTCACATATATATATATGAATTACTTATTGAGTCGTGAATCTAAGCGGACGTGTTTTGTGTAAATTATAATGAATTACATCTAAATTATTACGAATAATCATATTATAATAATCTGCGGAGACAGTTATATTGAGTGAAGTGTGTCGCGCGTGTTAATTTTGCAACTAACAACTTTTTCACAAAGCAAAATGAAATAATTACTTATTATACAATAATAGTGATTTGCTGTGTTAGTTATGTCTAACCAAGGGTTTAGCCCTTTTGGCCGTAGCCAATTAATGCGGCGAAGTCCACCGCCTACTCCAACACCCTCTGACGTAAATCAACCAACAGAAACAGCACCACCATCATCCACAGAGGATGACTTACTGGCTGATGTCATTGCTACGCCGGAGATCCAGAAATGGTTAGGATCCATAGAGACCATTTTAAACGAAGTATGCTCTACAGTCGCCGAAGGAAAAATGAACTCTGATCAGAAGCTCCGGGTCACCAATCTTTGTCGAAAGGTTGCACATGGGACATCCCAAATGGCAGTCTTATACCAGTCCCTGAAGCAAAAATCCATTCAGGCTTACAGCACTGTTCAATTTCTTCAAGAACAGCAGGTCGTTGCAAACTCTTTAGATCAATTCAAAGAGGTCGTCGAAAAAAAGATTACGCAACCAGAAAGCACTTCCTATGCGAATATGGTTAAAAAGGGTACAGACAAGTTCATTCGCCCAGAAAATTTAAGTACTCTTGCCATATATCCCAATGATAAGACTTGTTCTAGTGACGACACCAAAACACTGGTACAGAAAATTATCTCGCCGGAGGAACTGAAACTACGGGTCCGTAGTCTAAGGAAAATTAGGAATGGCGGCGTCATTATAAGCACTGAGAGCAAAGACGATATTGCTAAATTAAAAAGTTCGAAGAAACTTGTTTCTTCGGGCCTTAAAATTGAAGAACCATCCAAACGCCGTCCTAGAATAACAGTGATTGGTGTCCCCATAGCTCTTAATGAGAAAGAGGTTCTGGATTGCATTTTTGAACAGAACCTGTCCGACAAAGTGCTGAAAATTACCCGAGAGGCCTTTTTAGAAACAATTAAAATGAGCCATAAATCAGGAAAGAAAGACCACACCACATGCAATTATATTCTTGAAGTTCCACCTAGCATCAGGAAAATTCTGGTGAACCAAGGCCGTATTTTTATAAACTGGACATCTTGCCCGGTAAGAGATTTTACGATAGTGACCAGGTGTTTCAATTGCCAGCAGTACGGACACGCAGCAAAGTTTTGCCGCGAAACATCTCCAACATGCAACCTCTGTGGGGAGACAGGACACTCTTTCAAGGAATGCAGCAAGAAAACTTCTCCTCCCCAGTGTGCAACGTGCAAACGTTTTAAAAGGAAATGCGATCACCCGACTGGTGACGTGAATTGCCCAGCTCGAAAATACGCTGAGGACAATTATATTAATTCAATTGACTATGAAGGCGCCTAAGAGCGCCATCGAATATTTGTATTTTAGCACATAAACACTACATAAGTTAGTTTTTAGTATAAATGACAAATCAGCTAATCAGTGATCTAGACAGCTTTTCAGTGTCCGAGGCTATAAGTTGTAATCTTGAGGAGTGCAAAAATCATCTTCACACTGGTAAGAAAAAGTTAACCGTGCTTACACAAAACATTCGTAGTATTAACCGTAACTTTAACGGCTTTGAAGTGTTATTACAGAATCTTGAAATAAGCTGTGACATTATAGTGCTAACAGAATGTTGGCTTTCCGAACAAACAACCAATATACCATCACTTGACGGGTACAATTTCCACAAAACCAGTAACCACATTAACCAAAATAGTGGCATAGTGGTGTATATTAAAAATAATTTAGAAACAATGGTAGAAGAACCCTTATTTCAAGACTGTAATTGCTTGACAATTAAGATTTCCCCCGATACGGTAGTTATGGCTATTTATAGACCCCCATCTCAAAATATTGATAGATTCCTAGACTCACTTAACATTAACCTAGAAAAGATATCATATTTTAAAAATATTGTACTTTTAGGCGACATTAACATTAACATTGCTTCTGGGAAAAATGATACTCATGCAAATAACTATCTGAACATCTGCACATTTCATGGACTTTTGCCAGCACATTACTACCCGACGCACCAGAGCGGCTCATGCATCGACCATATCATTATAAAGTCAAAATCGCCGTCCAAAACATTGGTTACTAATACGTCACTTACGGACCATCAAGCCGTTTTACTAACATTGCAAATTCCTTCACCTAGAAAAAATTGCACGCGCAGCTATTCGCAACTCAACATGACTAATCTTGAAAACGATATACGAGCAACTAAATTCGACCCCGTTTACAATAATTTTAGCGACCCAAATACCTCGCTACAGTGCTTCATTGAATTGTTACAATCTGCGATTAAGAAGAACACTTTAGTAAAAGTAATACCTAGAAAGTACAATAACATTAAACCGTGGATAACGCCCGGACTTGTTCGCTGTATAAGACATAGAGACAAATTACATCAAAGATGTAAACTTGACCCTAAAAATGAAATACTCTCAGTCACTTATAAGCGATACAGAAATTTCTGTAACAACCTGTTAAAAAAACTAAAAAAGCAATATGATAAAGATCAGCTACAGAAGGCAGGAAAAAACAGTAAGCTTATTTGGAAATTTATTAAAAGTAACACATTTAGCACTAAAAACTCAACACTAGAACCACCTCTCGAACTTTTATCAAGAGAATTGAACCCGGCCGCAGCGACTAATAAAGCAAACAATTTCTTTATAAACATGGGAAAAAATCTCGCAGAAAAAAACTTATTGCACAGAAATCCTTCTACTCAAAGTCCATCTACAGCTCATACTACACTGAACTCTTTTGTCATATTAGATACAGACGTGAATGAAGTGATAAGTATAATAGACGGGTTAAAGGACGTCTGCGCCGTCGGCTGGGATAACATTCCTAATGCAATACTTAAAAGATTTAAATACTTAATTGCCCCTCCACTAACTCACATTTTTCAGGTATGTTTAACCCAAGGTATATTCCCAAAATTGCTTAAAAAATCCGTAGTCACTCCAGTTTTCAAATCCGGAGACAAAACTTGTGTAAATAACTATAGACCAATTTCAGTGCTAACGGGACTCTCAAAGATTTTGGAAAGGATCATTAACAACAGACTGGTAAAATATCTTGAAAATAACAAATTGCTTTCAGATCAACAATTTGGTTTTAGGCCTAAAAGATCGACAAGCCAAGCAGTACACAAATTGACAAATTTTATAAGCGAAAAGCTTGACAATGGCATGCATACCATTGGGATCTTTTTAGACCTTGCCAAGGCGTTTGACACAATTTCATGTTCACTACTACTTTGTAAGCTGGAAAAAATTGGGATAAGAGGAGCACAGTTAAAATTGTTATCGGATTATCTTAGCGACCGTTACCAGTCTCTGAAAATAGGTCAGTACACGAGCTCTGAGCTAAAAAATAGCGATTATGGAATCCCACAAGGCAGTATTTTGGGGCCCACTTTATTTTTAATATATATAAATGACCTTTGCCGCTTACAAATCAAAAACGGTTCAATTATATCATATGCGGATGACACAGCTCTACTGTTCTCAGGTAAATCAAGGACTGAGGTCTTTGAACTTGCTCAAAATGGATTTGATATTGTGTGTAATTGGCTACGTAACAATTTACTATCGTTAAATTCGGATAAAACCAAATTTATAATATTTGCAATGAGAAATACTAACGCGATGCTTACTAACCAAAATATTCACGCGCACAATTATTGTAATACATCCGCTGACACAGCATGCACTTGTCCCACTATAACAAAAGCTGACCATATCAAATACCTAGGCGTGACGATTGACACAAACCTAAATTTCCGTAAACACATCGATCTATTATGCACTAGAGTACGCAAACTAATATACATTTTTAAACATTTACGGAAAATAGCCGACTTTAAATTAATAAGACAGGTTTACATGGCTTTGTGTCAATCTATTCTGACCTACTGCATAACTTCCTGGGGTGGTGCCGCAAAATCAAGTTTAATACTTTTAGAACGTGCTCAAAGAGCAATTCTAAAAGTCGCCACCTTTCGCCCATTCAGATTTCCCACACACCAGCTCTATACGGCATGTAGGGTGCTAACAGTTCGACAGCTATTCGTTTTAAGTATATATAGTGTTACTGCAACACTCTGAACTACATTTTAAACCAATACCTTCTGACAAGAGAAGAAAGGATCTAGTTTGCACAACCCCTCAAACTAAACATGCTTTTACTAAAAGATATTATTTATTTCTTGGACCTTATTTATATAATAAATTTAACAAATTGCTGAAGATATATAATGTAAGTTATAATAAGTGTCGTATTATATTATCCGATTATTTAGCGAAACTAAATTACTTGGACACAGAAAAACTACTAGAGGTGCTGAAATAAAGTAGCTGACTTAACTGTATTTACCTAGCCTTTATAATCATTTTTAGTTTTAAATATAAATATATACCATAAGCCTAATTTAGAATAAGGTAACGCAAAATATTGTTCCTGCTTGGATATTGGAAAAATATGTTAATTTATATCAATAACTGACCTATCCGAAAAGTATTATCGTAGTGAGATGGCCTGAAACACAGGTTTGAATAAACCTAGATCGGGCAACGCGCCATATTACCTAAAGAATTCTATTTTTTGTTTTGCAACTGTAATTTTATATTTTTGACATACTATCGTTTTTATCCAAATTAATGTAACACTATCCTAGGCCTAGATTAATACCTATTACTGAACCATATGTACACTTTTTGTAAACTTATTATTTCAATAAATTTTATTATTATTATTATTATTATTATTATAGGTCATAGGGAGCAGATCCGTTTACATAAATTCTTTCACTGATAGCGAGCTATATACTTTTGCTAAGTGTCACAGGCAAAAATGATGTTCTCAGAGGTATGAAAGAAAAGAGAGGTATAAAAAACCCTAGATATTTTATAAAGCTAGATACGATACTAAGGTTACAATACAAACCAACAAACTCGCCTATGTAACTTTTTAAAATCATTTGTTAGTACCCAATGTAGTGAATTAAATTCAAATGAGTTCCATTAATTACAAAAAAACCTACCTACTCTAAGTAACGAAGAGAAATGGGTTTAGTCTGAAAATTGTACAGCCTACATGGGTAAAATTAGCTTTTCTATTTATTTAATTTGGAGTACATTCAAGAACTGAAAACACTTTAGTTTTTGTGTATGGGAAATCATCAAATGACTTCTTCCGCTCTGTGCGGAGCGGAAGGGAGTGTCAGACTCTTACTATCTAAAACCCATCCGTGTTACTCCTTCCGTTCCAGTGCCTTTTGCGTTCCAGGGCCGCGGAGACTCTTTCGAATAAAATCCGCAACCAGGAACTAAAAACCTAACCCACTGAAATGTTTACGGCTTATAGGTTTTTCTGGATTAAACTCACTTAATGTAATACTCGTTTATAACTATTGTATTCACCAAGCACCTGTTATGAGGAATGGGCTCGATGTTGAGGTTTTTCCAAAGAGAACGAATAGCTACAATTACTTTAGTTTGCACCGACATTAACATTTAGGAGACATGTGACATTCACCAACCCGCACTGGGCTGGGCAGTAACCACCGGTCGAACAAGCCACTGTAAACATCTACTCCGCGGAAAAAAATCACGAAAAATAGTCGCGTTAAGTTTAGAGGCATAAAAAGTATTTGGCGGTGTTCAGTAAGTGTCAAATCACCCGGATAAGTGTGGGCAAGTGCGTGTGTCTAGTGGTTGCGGAGCAGGAACCCTGCAACTTTGGAGAGGAATAACATCAAAACGCCAAGTCGGATTACCTCTCCGACAATCACCTAGAGAGAGGCGGCAAAGGCAAATCCAACGGCGCAAGAATCTTGGAAATCGGAGGGAAACGAAGAAAGATATTAAGGTACGAAGATCGCCAAAAAGCACGAGGTTAGCACCAAAAACAACCTCAAAACAGCGTGGTCTAACCGCACTTTTTGTCACCACGTACTTTCCACTGATATCTCAGCCTTGCGTGAAGACTCCGAAGCCGGCCGAAGGATTATTTCCACCAGACCAGCCATCACAGGGACCGACGTGAAGACTCCGCTCCAGCTCCGCATCAGCGCATAGGTAAGTCCTGAGGGAACTCCTGAACCGTTCACCCTACCCCCCCCTGAGTTTGGGCTCATAGTACTTGGCATCCCAAGACCCAGCCACAGCTCCCGGGGCTTCCCCCCTCCTTTATATACCCCTCCCCCCTTTTAACCAACTAATCCCTCCCGTTCTCACTCATCCCCTCCCTGCTTGAGAATACTCCCTCCTTACCTCAGCCCCCCCAAACACCATACGAGATCTCTCCCCCCTCACCCCTCATCCCCCTCATTTCCACCCTCGCCACCCCACGAAACCCCCCCTCCCCCCTTGGGACTACCTCACCCCCCCGCAACGTATCTCAGTAACCGCTGGTGCTAGAAGACGAGATTGGTGTCATTTAAAAGGGCATAAAGAGCCCTGAAATCTGGCCCCAACGAAATCCCGGAATTGAACACCGTTCACGAGCAACAACAGCGAAAACTCGCGGAACAGCCAAAACACGGACCGACGCCCACTACCGGGACCGGGCAACACCACCACCATCGCCCCAGAGTTCACCAACATCGAGCTCTGTCAGCAGACCGGACTCCTCATCGGACGCAGTCGCCGAACACCAGCGAAAAGATCGTCCGTGAGTCCACCTCGTAACTTAAAGAGAAAAAAAAAACCTTGTACAATACCTATTAACATAGCCGTAAGCCGTATTAACAATAATAGTACATAAGTAACGTCAGCTGCATCGCGTAAAGCATCAGCGGGCGCTTCCACAAACTTCCGAAAAAAAGTACTAAGGAATACCACTAAGACAGGGGTGTCCGAAAGAGCAGCGCATCCATCGGCGCCATCGCAATACCCGGCCGTCGTCGTCACAGCCCGAAGTCTCAGACGAGTCTGTGGGCGCGACACACATCTCGGGAACAACACCATCGGGGCCCGGGTCACTAGTGGGAGAACGAACAACCGTGTTTCGGAGGTGGTCATCCAGTGGGAGCAATGTGGCATATCGCCCCCTTGACAGATCGTATCGGATGAGGAAAGCTCTGTGGTCTCTTCGGCGGCTCAGGAAACCAGACCCGAGAGGGAGAGCATTCTCTACCGAACACCGAGAAGGGGGACGGGCGTCCATATGGATTTGGCGACGAGGGAGGCAAACGACCTACTCCAGAGGGGGAAATCAGCCTTGGAGACGGCAGGAAACATGAAGCGGGAGTGCAAGGTGACCGCTCTTGAGTACCTGCATGGTCTGTACGAGACAGTCCCAGGTAAACCCGTCCAAACTTGGTGGCTGGCATCACCCAGGAGTTACTCTGCACGCATCGGAACCCCATGGACATACCACTAGCCCTGAGTGAGATATACGCAGGTATATACTCCTCCAAGACGTCGCTGTCGCGGGCCCACTCCCTGAGAGTCGCAGCGTATACAGGTGCGCGAATACCGACAACCGCCCTTAATACCCTATTCCTGGTCCACACTCAGGAGGAGAAAGCTTCTCTCGCCGATCAGGGGTCGCGGGGTCAAGACACACTTCCAACTGTAACTAAAAAAAAAAACGTGTATGAGCCAGAGGTGGACTCACGTAGTTATAAGTAGAAGTTAAATCAGCCGTCCCACTCTGATGGGGAGACGGAGCTGAGTACAATGTAGAAAAATCAATAAACAAAGTATCAAGTAAAAAAGGGTAATTTTATTCACAAAATAAAAACCGCACTGGGCCCACGTGGTGGATTACGGCCCATTCCCTCTCCTAGAGAGGAGGCCTGAGTCCCAGCATTAACAAAAGGCTGATTATGCTTATTAACATTTAGATGCAAAATAAATAATTCAAATTTTAAACTGGGTAGATCTCTAGAGTATCACTCAGAGATAAACCAATATTATTTTGGCCACATAAATATTTATAGTACCATAATGATATAAATTATAGGTACACTAAATACATAAAATAAATAGGTACTTACGATGATGTAAGTAATACAATATCTGAATTTTATTTTAAAATATTATTATAGTTTCGATATAGTTGTGAATTATGATTATGTTACGGTTAAATCAGGATTTATAGTTAGCAGCTGAGAATAAACAGATGGGATACACGTATAAAAAAATACTGAGTGCTGAGGGCGATGTGATGTGAAATTGTTATGAGCAAACATAAATTACTTGACCCAATTGTTTTGCTCTTAATAGTAAGTGATAACAAAAACATGAGTTGGTAATTCAAGTCAATGAATCAGGGCAAATGTATAAGTTGTTTGTTGTGTTATCTACTATATAAAAATAAGTCGGGTTTTCCTTCCTGACGCTATAACTCCAGAACGCACGAACCGATTTACACGGTTTTGCATTCGTTGGAAAGGTCTCGGGCTCCGTGAGGTTTATAGCAAAGAAAATTCAGGAAAATTTTCAACAGAAAAGCGGGAAAATATTTTTTCATTTTTTTATATATGGCAAAACAACGTTTGCTGGGTCAGCTAGTTCTGTATATTTATTGTAAGAAATAATAGCCATACATAGCCAAGTTTTATTCTCAGCATTGTTGTCGGAATATTAATAAAGAAGTTTTTTTTTTTCTGGTAGGTGGTAATCTCTGATAGTCAGAGATAAATTCTTTCAATGATATACCTAAAGCGTATGTACTATCGTTGAGTGACAAGGGTCATTTATTTTGTATTTTAAACACGAAATATGCTGTTTTCTGTGGGATTGCCCTTATGAACGAAACCGTTGAAAAAAGCTAAAAATAAAGTTTTACAGAAACCCAAGTGCAGTAAGAGGTCCTTACTTATCTAACAGATGGAGCTACCAATAAGATATTTGGTACTTCGGTTGCGATTTTAGTGTACTAGAAGACGCTCGACACGAATAAATGAAATACAAACAAAAACAAAAATTCTAGATGGTTTATAAATTAAGCAGATGGGGTTCGCATGTTTCTGCTGATCCCCATCGGCAAAACTCATGAGTTTGTGTATGAAATTGAAGTTCTATGTTTACCTCGTTTTCATAGCCTAGCCAACAATAGACACGTAGCTTAGCTCGTAGCTGTCGTAACGTAGCATTGTAGACTTCGTAGACCTTTCTCTTAACAGGAACAAAACTTCGTAGTAGCTACGCTGGGATGTAATACATACTGTAGACCTAGGCCTCAAGTTTGCTATTACAATAGTGTCAAAATGGTCTATCATTGATCTCATAATGGTCGATTTTTACAAGTTTGGTAATCTACTAACATAAAAGCGTCATTATGACTTTCCAATAGTCAACTACTGACACTCCATTGAAAGAAATGTTATAGAATGGTAATCTCGTACATAATGACAAATGAATGACAGACGTATGCAGTAATGTACTAAAATTTTGACAGTTCCTTTGTCAGTGATCTACCATTAGAACATCATTTCATTGTGCAGTCATTCTTTTTAATAGCCCCGTTAACAAAAAGTGTTACGAGACCACTGACAGACCAATGATCGACCATTATGAATTTAATAGATTACGAACTTTTAGCAAAATGACAATGGGATCGTGTTGGAATGGCAAATTTATAAAAATAGCAGACTTGGGGCCCTGGGTGTTACCATTTTTATATTCCATACTTATATTATTTATACGTAACATTAGGTAAAAATTAGGTCGGCGGCGACCTGTCACGTCCGGCCCTGGTTCAATCCATGGTCCGGAGTGAGCAGGCATTGAAAGCGGTCACCTCCTTCTGCGAAGCAGTAATGCTAGCGAAGGCGGAGGCAGATTGCGTGCGGGAGAAGGAAACCTCACGCTCCAGCCACCGTAACAGAAGAAGAAGCCCCGGGCATCGGGAAACGCAGGGCGAGGTAGAGCTAATATAGTTAAAATTAAAAGAACTGAACAAAAAAAGTGAGGACTTCTTTACGAGCAAATCTTTTTTCTTTTAATATTTGTTCCGAGTTTCGAGATATCGCTTAAGTACATTTAATATTAATGTTATTAATATAGTTAACTAATTGAATTCATTTTCCTTTTTAACCAACTTCATACAAAGAAAACGTTCATAAAAAACCAGTGCATACGTTTTCTATCGTTATTAATTCAGGTAAAGAACTGGGTCCGCCTTATGATTTCGTTTCCTAGAATAGTCAAAACTTGCTGTCTTTTTCTATCTTTTGGGTTTGGGTTGACCGTTTTTTTAACTTTACCTTGACCGTTCTGTGGTTTTAATTATTTAAGCTGGTATGTAAATTATATTACTTTCTGCGCTTCATCGTTCAAACGAAGATCGGGAGATAACCTTTATTTTTTTAAACCTAAAAAATCATGCATACTCTTTTATTTTAAAACAGAAACAGGAAATTAATTGGATACTTGTTTTACTTTATTAATTTTTTTTTGTACTTATGTAATGTTCCAAAACCCGGGACATTAGTCGTAATAAAATATTATGTCGTAAGGCGTCTCCACTTTATCTTTGTTCTTTTTAGGTAGTTTAGCTCTACCTATTCCGATCACTGCTTATCATGTTGAAAGACAACGAGCAACTTTTTTTTAGTAACATTATCAATGTTGCGCGTCACGTGTTGCGTGTCAAATGTTGCTTAGTGGTTACGAGACCTTACTTACAATATTTTATTCTGATGCTTATAAACTAATAATACGTAATTGTTTTATCCACCCAAGAATGAAACTCCGATCCTGCGCCATAGACGATCGAGACTATCTCACACAATATGTGATTTTGTTTCCATGCAAAAGGCGACATAAGATCATTTAAATTCTAATAGCATTTCAATGAATAAACAATGACTATGCTGTCTAGCATACATATTTGCGATTATCTCATTCCCATGTTTGTTAATGTCTACACATCACTAAATAGTATAAAACAAAGTCGCTATCCGCCGTCTGTCCCTATGTATGCTTAGATCTTTAAAACTACGCAACGGATTTTGATGCGGTTTTTTTTAATAGATAGACTGATTCTTAAGAAAGGTTTATAAATGATAAATGATTTATTTTTGTAAGTAGGTTGTAAAAAACACTTTTACACGTCTATCTTGTTTTGGCCGTTATATGTATAATACATGCATATTATAGTGGAGGAAACACTATTATCTACATTGCGCCCGTGCGAAGCCGGGGCGGGTCGGTAGTATTCTTATATATAGCTCTCAAAACTTCAAGAGTCCTTGACGTGTCTGTTTTAAAATCCAATGTACTTACATATATTAGTATCTATTGTTTATTTAGTTTTTTCGTCATATGGACGATTGTTTGCACAATATTTGCATAGTAATTGAGTTAGGTAGCAAAAAAATATGAATATCAAGTGTTTATGCTAAGTATCAGTCATTATTTTCTGTGTTGTGGTATCTGGATTCTAGAATTGTTGGTTGTGAGAAAACAAAAAATAGTTTACTATGGGAGTACGGGCTAATTACAACAGCGTTTGAAGTATGATAGCCAGTAGACTTGACTGTCTGTACGCAAAGCATTTATTTCAATTAAACCCTTTACAGGAGATCGGTCAGTCAAAAGAGGTGAAGCTATCTGCACGTTTCGAAGCGTAGATCTCTATAGAGAAGGACATGCAAGAAACTCCACTCAAATCTGTGTGGTACTTTCCTCAAAATACCACTTCAGACATCAACCTACATGGTTCTCATATGATTTGACTAGTACAATTGTATGGACTTCAAAAGAGACTGATCTCTGAGTTTGTTTCGGTGTTTCTTCTCAGGGTAGTTAGCTAGGAAACACCGGCCTTATCCAGTTTATAACGACCAAAAAGATGACGTGTAAAAGTGTTATTTACAAGCTACTTACAAAATAAATATCATTTATCATTTGAATGAGTATGACACTCCCAACCGCCAGGGCACATTCCAGTCAGAAATACACAAAAATTATAGTTTAAGGTGCATAGTACTCACACATGTGCCGTTATATGTATGTATGAAGATATATAATGCTAAAAAGATAAGGTTTATACAGTAAAAAAATGTATATTCTTACAATCTTCAGCGGTTCCAACAATGTTTTCATATGTTATCGAGTTATTTAGTTTGTGAAACCTAGTGGCTGTGAAGCAGGACCAGCATTTAGCTAAGCATTACCTATTATCTTCAATGTAATCCCCCAACTTATAATATGCTTGCCTAAATACAAACACATTTATGTAAAAACAAAACTGTCGAATTGAAAATCTCTGTCTTTTTAACCGACTTCCAAAAAAGGAGGATTGTGTGTTACCTCATAACTGCGTGTCCCGATTTTGATGATTATTTTTGTATCCGAAAGCTGGTGCTTGTCGTGTGGTCCCATTTAGTAATTTGATTGAGATCTAACAATTAATATTTGAGTTATCCCTATTTGAGTTAGTTGAGGTAATGCGTGGCTTAAACTACATTGAAGATGTTCTCATTCACTCTTCTCGATGTCAAATAAAATTGTATACGATGGTTTGGAAGAGCATCTTAGTATTTCTAGTTTGGTGAAGATTTGATGAAGAATAGAGATAGGAAACATAACTCTTCAATAAATGATAGCAAATCTTTCGGTATTTCTGGAATCGCATATTTGTTTATTGTTTATACCGATTTATACCGTGTACGCCGTGGTGGGTACGTTTAAATGGGGGGCGGGTCTGTATCACAAAAAAATTGAAATATAAAAACTTTTTACAAAAAAAAAAACGATTTATAAACAAAAAAAGTATAAAATAACTTTAATTCCGGAAAAGTTTTTTTTTTTAAGCAGGATTAAAAAAAAACGAAGGAGCTTTGTTACAACAATCAGTCACATCCATTACGAATCAACAATGAAATGTTGTTTTACTTTATCACGTTACAGCGATATGGGCAGAAGACCCAGTCGCGGGGAAATGCCAGATTAGACAATACATTTTTTAAACACACAAAGCTATGGATTATGAATTTCAATCAACATCGGATATCGATCGGAATAGGATCTTGACCGTATATAATGAACATTATTGTGATACCCGCCGAATTTAACGGTCAGTAAATTTTAAACCTTGGGAACACTCGCAGTTGTCCATACATACTTTTTTTTTTGTTTAATAAATATCTATTATTATCATGGTGAGGCACCGGATGCGGTTATATTGGCAAATGTGGGCACTTATCTGAATTTGCTATCATAGAACAATGATAACATAAATATGTCGTGAACTCGTGATGGAATATTATGAAATTTTATATCATAGAGGTAATGTAGGTACATTACTAAACACGTCTCCTAAAATAAAGAATTTGAGAATGAGTGATGACTGGAGCCATAAAACCATCACGACTCTGCAAACCTCGTAAACATCTCGCTGTAAAAATGTAGGTAAAGTAAGCCTAAAGTGAGCGGCCAATTCATATCATAAGGAGATCCTGTATTGATCTCACCGTGTTTACTTAGGTGAAGTGGACATGAGGTAAGTGGTCAAACTAGATGGAATAACAGTTCACTTCATGATCGAATAGATTTTGACAGGATAGACAGTTTTTGAGCATTACTTTATTGTTTACTAGCTTCTGCCAGCGACTTCGTCCGCGTGGAATAGTTACTTTACCCCCGATTTTGAAACTCTCAGCCCGATCGGTTTAAAATTGACAAAGTTTAATACAAACGTTCATCCCCTATTTTATCCCCTTGGGGGTAGAACTAATCAAAATCCTTTCTTAGCGGATGCCTACGTCATAACATCTACCTGCATGCCAAATTTCAGCCCGATCCGTTCAGTGGTTGGGCTGTGCATTGATAGATCACTATTTGCGTGTGTGAAATATGTACAACTTATAATTATAATTATTATATTATAATTATTAACCTATATATATATATATATATATATATATAATATAACCTATACCTACTTCACTTAAAAATAAATACCTATAACTACGTATGACTAATTAATAAAATAACTACTAATTAATAAAAGTATCTACGCTTTTACCTACTTAATACTAAAAAAACAGAACATAAATTAGCCAAAACTAACCTATCGGTATCTAAAAATCTATGCTCCTACTTCTACTACTACTTCACCTAAAAAGAAATAAAATTGAAACTATTAATAATTTGTAATTTGAACGAATATTTAAACATTACCAAAATAACTAATAAGTACCTATTTTATAAAATAGCAACAAAAGTTACACAAAAACTTTTTACAAAAAATAAAACCGACTTCTAAACAAAAAAACCAAAAAGTATAAAATAACTTTAATTTCGGAACTCGGTGTTTTTGGTTGCTTTTTTGTTGTTGAACACACCGACTTCCGAAATTAAAGTTATTTTATACTTTTTGGTTTTTTTGTTTAGAAGTCGGTTTTATTTTTTGTAAAAAGTTTTTTTTTCACTTTTTAGTGGTACCTACACACCCTCCCCTCCCCCACCTAAACGAACCAATCACATTGGTGTAAAAAAAAAACGTACTGCTCCTTTGCAGAGTAAACTAAGAGGTCGTCAATGTAGACAATATAGATATTTTTTTTTTAAATTTTTTGTTGATTTTTCGAAAACCACTTGGTTGATTTCGATAAAATTTTCATGGGACCATTTGGGAAGTATACCCTTTCCAACAAAAAAGAATATTAAAGCGCGACGGCGCGATGGCTTATTATTGTATTCATGTATAAGTTTGGTGTTTTTATACCGATTTCTATGATTCTTTTTTTATTGAATAGGTAATAATGTTATTATTTAATTAGGGATGAGTGAGAGTATTATAAACGTAAGAGTAAACAAATATAATCAGAAATCCGAACTGCTAAGCTATCGGGAGTTACACGTGTTATTGTGAGTCAACCATAAAAGATAGACATATGCTTTAGTGGGATATTTTTTAGATAATTTTATGTAAAACGTTTCCGTAATACATGATTTCTATGTAACTTTAACCATTAAGGCTACACACGCGACGGAAGCTTAAAAAATGGAATAACTTCTCCCGTTTTCCCAACATTTTCCTTCACTGCTCTGCTCCTATTGATTGTAGCGTGATGATAAGTATACTATAACCTGCCCAGGAGTATGAAGAATAATTGCACCAAGTTTCGTTAAAATCGGTCAAATATTTTTTGTTTCTATAAAGAACATACAGACAGACAGACAGACAAAAATTTTACTGATTGCATTTTTGGCACCAGTATCGATCACTAATCGCCCCTGATAGTTATTTTGAAAATATATTCCTTGTACAGAATTGACCTCTCTACAGATTTATTATAAGTATAGATGAACCGGTCTTGATGATTCTTGTTGAGTGTAGTTGAATATATTGAATAGTATTGGGCGTTGAACTTCAAAGATAAAGTAGGGACCTCCTTATCCTCAACTTAAAATAAATAAAATGTAGTCAAGTGACATAGTGCTACGTTTGTGTCAATCCCAAAGTTAAGTAGATAGGTAAAGGCACCATATCTAATCAAGTCATCATCTGCCTAGCCTTTTCCCAACTATATTGGGGTCGGCTCCCAGACAAGCCGGATTCAGCTGAATACCAGGATTTTACATGGAGCGGCTGCCTACCAGACCTCCAACAACCCATTAAATGGGTAACACGGTTTTTCTTGGCAAGACTGGTGCCAGATTTTCTGGCTTCTGACAATCCGTAACGACTGCCAAAGATTTTCAAATGACAGCCGGGACCGACGGCTTAACGTGCTTTCCGAGGCACGGAGAAGTCTCGTCATGTTAAGATGGTCACCCATCTACAGACCAACCTCGGCAAGCGTTGCTTAACCTCGAAGATCGAACCGTGCGGCTGTTATAATTTAGCCACGAGCTCCTCCCCATATCCATACCATATCTAATCAAGTAATCACATATAAAAAAACAGTGTTTAGTTTTCAAGGATCTACATATGAGCTGGTCTGGATTTGATCTACGAAGGCACACAAAGTAAATACTTAACGGTTAATAGCGCTACCACTTATTATGGGAATAATTTCAATTTAGCTGTGGGGCGTAGTGGTATCAATACGCCACAAAAACTTACGGAGAAAATTTTTACGGCAACAAAAAGAACCGCGTACCATCTAGGGTAAGTGCTCCAGTGAATGAACACACCCCAGTGAATGAACAAAATGAAGTTATTTAAAAAAAATAAGAAACTGAGACATTTCTACCCAACGCAGTATTTTTTTTTTGCACTTTCAACTCTATATTCTATTAGAATTACAACATTCGTTTCTTATGTTACTGTTTATTTAAAAATGGCAAGCATTTAAAGTTTGCAGTATCAGTGTAACGTGATTTTGTTCGAGGAAGAATTAAGGCCTAGGGTAAGACACGAAATGTTTGTTATCACAATGTAGCCGTAATTTAAATATACTCTGCAAATTATTTATTAATTCAAATAGTGCATAGTTTTAATATATGTCTGAAATCAATTTCATTGCTTGGTCAATTTCATTGGTCCGTTTACTGTTTACTGGGCAAGTATTCACTTGCTCAGGAATAGGAAATAGACCGTGATATTATGTAGGTACTTGTACTACACCTAGGTACTGATTTTAACTTTGTACTAACATTTACTAACACCCTGTTATTTGTATTTTTATGTGTTCTACTAACAACCTTACTAACGTTTCATTTGTTAAAAAAAATATGGACGCATGTCTGAAATAAAGATATATTATATTATATTATATTGCCATTCTAGCCGGTTTAACGTAAATTATTAGATGTCCCAGCATTGGAAGCGAAAAACGTTTAAAATCCAGTGAATGAACGGCCGTTCATTCACTGGATTTTAAACGTTTTTCGCTTTATTAAATTATAAAAGAAAAAAAAGTTGTTAAAGTTTAGTACTTTAATATTTGATATTGAATATATTTTATATTTTCTTTGAACCAAAAGATGTGTCTGTTAGACCTATAAAGTTATAAAATTATTGAGTAAGGATGTAAATACACTTATTTTTTATTTTTATAACAGATTCAGAGGCAGATAATTTATTTTTATTTATTTAGTTGATTTTTTGACTATACATCTTATAATAACAAAAATTCTTTAAACCACCAAAATAAGAATCTATTATATTCATTCACTGGTTTTATTCCGTTCATTTACTAGAAAATTTCGTTCATTCACTGGTGTTTTGGGGTATTTTTCAATTTAGTGCTCAATATCTAAGAATGTATCCAGGTAATATCATAACTCTAACTTTTAAAATATAGTTTAGTATACTTACATTACTAAAATATAGATTTGGACCGTATACCTTAGAGATAACATAGTTTAATAATTTTTTGAAGTTCAAAGATTGCTTAAGTGTTCATTCACTGGAGCACTTACCCTATCCTGCCGGCGACGAACTAAAATCCTAAATCGCGGAATTAGAGTTTACCGTGCGATTTGAACGTTTATACAACAGCCCGAATAACAATAACAAAAGTTGGCCACCGGACGCAACGACAGTCCGTTCGAAAAATACTACCGACTTCCAAATAATAAACACTAAAATAAAATAATTTGAATTTCGAAAGTCGGTCTCGTGAACTCTCGTGTTTTTGGTTATTTCTTTGTTTCTTGGGACTTCGGAAATTAAAGTTATTTTATGCTTTTTTGGTGTTTTTTATTTAGAAAAGGCTGTATATTTTTGTAAAAAAAAACAATGGGACCACTGGTTACTATCCGTGACTGTACCAAACAAACAGTAGGTAAGTATGGATTGCACTTCTGTCTATTAATCTGCGGTATTAGTCACTACGTTTGTTAGTGTATATGCCTACAAATTAATTATGTAAAGCGCATTAGGCTGACAAAGCAGCACAAACAATTCGTTTAATGGGTTAACTCTAAATTAAAAGTGCTTTTTAACACCCTTATTCTGTTACTTTAACACGTTCTGTATTTGCTTGTAATTTTGATTGCATTTTCCTACATTTTAGGCAATCTGTTGAAGCATTGTATAATATACAACAACAACCCTCATTATTGAGGAGATTAAAATAAAAAGAAAAATCAAATCACTCGTACCATTTTTGACTTTTGCATGGCAATTGATTATTATAATTACATATTTCGGTATTTGATGCTACCATAATATACTAATATATTAATGACTAGCACACCGCCCGCGACTTCATTTGCGCAGATCTAGTACAAACAATTTTCGCCTCCGTTTTACTCCTTCAGGGGACAAGTTTCGGAAAATCCGTTCTTAGTGGATGTCTACACCCTATAAGGAACCTACCTGCCAAATTTTAAGTTTGTAGGTGTTATAGTTTCTAACATTTCGTGATTAAATCAGTGAGTGGTATTTCGCTTTTATATACTCGTACATAGAACATTACAGATTTATGAGGCTGTAGGGTATAGTATAAATATTAAGCTGGTAGTCCGTAGCAGTACTTTTATTAACATTTAATCATCATAATTGGGGTAGGCCCCACAGTGAACGTCTTATGGCGGAATTCATGATGATGAATCATGAGTAATGTAAGAAGAGGTTACAAACTTAACGTGAATAGGTAGATATTATAATATTACTATTAGGTAGTTCTATACCTAGTTCCTACTAATCACAAGTAAATGAATGCAATTACATCTCACGTCTTGGAATCACAAAGAAACTTTGCATAAAAGTGCTTAGCCAAGGAGGTACTAGGTACACGTCATGGAAAACCATTATACATATGTACATACCTGTGCTAAAGATATTTTAATATCATGACTAACCAGCTGAATAAAGTTAATCACGGGATAGTCACAGGAATTTTAAGAAATACTTGCGGAGTCAAACATTACATTAAATGTTAGTATTGCTAAAAATGGGTTTCCTACTTAAACCGCATAATTAAAATTCTCCTGTATTCAGTCACATTGGTCAATCTCAAAGGAGGTTATACAGGATATATCAAAGTGACGCCCCGGACGTCAGGATTCTTGGGGCGATTCCCGTCTACCATAGGCACAGGCCTGCAAGCGAGCGATGGGTGGCTCGCCCTCCGATAACAACCAGGCCCGGGTCGACGGCGCATCGTGACGATGCGCCTCATAGAGCTGTCAGCAAAGAAGACGGGGTCCCATAGGGTCAGTGCCTGCTAGGGTTGCAGAATTTGTTCGAAAGGGTCACCGCAGCCCTGCTGGACACGGCTGGGTTTTACTCAGTAAGAGCGGAAGAAGTAATTTTATGATTTAAAACCATAAAAAAGGTACGCCGCGCGCCGTATAAAAAGCCTAGTGTTGTTAAATGGTTTTTTACTAATTTGACCCACAAGAATACGCCTTATGCAAATAGTGGTAGTTTATCGTTGTTCCCTAAGGTGCTGTCACATTATAATTTGGCCAATTTAGTTTGTTTCGACTCCATTTAAATTACGTACGAACAAAAGCTGCGTTTACAGTGCACAATGTGATAAATAACTTGTCATTGATATACAAACAGGAATATTTTGTATGTAGTGCACAAACAATTTTCGGTGGTTCCATGTCACTAATAGAACACACTTCCATTATTTGTTCAAACATTTTTGTACCTCAATTTCAGTTCAGTTTTTGAATCAGCAAAATAAATTATGGACACAATATCCATTTGTCGTAAAGACATCGCTATGCCAGCCGCTTTTTAAAAGTTCCCTAATATAATTGATCATGATGCTTTATTTTCTACATTTTGATGGTTCTAAGTCAATAACAGTAGGGGAAACTGGAATTACTCTTCAACTAACTTCAAACCATGGCCTTTTTTTTTCTGCATGGGAAATCATCAAATGACTTCTCCCGCTCTGGGCGGAGCGGAAGGGAGTGTCAGACTCTTACTGACTAAAACCCACCCGTGCTCCTTCTTGTGCCCTTTGCGTTCCAGCGCTGCGGTGACTCTTTCGAACAAATTCCGCAACCCTAACAGGCACTGACCCTATGGGGCCCCGTCTTCTATGCTGACGGCTCTTTGAGGCGCGCGTGGAACACGACGCGCCGTCGACTCGGGCCTGGTTGCTATCGGACGGCGAGCCACCCATAGCTCGCCATCCGCAGGCCTATGGTAGACGGGAATCGCTCCAAGAATCCTGATGAATCCGGAATCGCCCTGCGTTTCCAGACGCCCAGGGCGTCTCCTTCTGTTGCAGCGGCTGGGGCGTGAGGTTTCCCTCTCACGCACGCGTTCCGCCTCCTCCTTCGCTAGCATTACTGCTTCGCAGAAGGAGGCGACCGCTTCCCATGCCTCCTCGCTCCGGACCATGGCTCGAACCAGGGCACGGCTGATAGGAGGGTACCTTAGCGCATTTTACTTCACTGCGCGCCGACGCGCGGTGAGTGTCCATAAAATCAGTTCCGAACAGTTTTCAGTAAACATCTTTCGTTAACTATAACTTTTTTATTTTTTGTAATAAGACATAGGTATCTAAATGAAAAATACGTGTTAATTTGTCAAAGTTTGTGCACTGAATAAAACATAATCAACAACAACAAGACTGCCTGGACTAACGACATGTTTTCCGAGGCACGAAGGAGTCTCGGTATGTTAAATGGTCACCGATCTATAAGCTGACCTCGGCAAGCGTTGCTTAACCTTTAAGATTGATAGGTTATTATTATTAAGTTACGATCTACTTTTTCTGTATTCTCATTCCTTATTGATGACGCCAATGTAATTCGAAGTTAGGCCCCTATAAAACTGTGTGGCCTTATAAAAACATGGCCGGGATCCTGAACTGTACAGTAACTGATAGTTTTTCTGATGTCGTTGCCCCAGAATCACTGAGGCCATCTCTACGACTATATAAAAACTCATCAAGAAAAAACATCATAATGGATGTGAAGAGGTTAAGCTGAAAAAGAAAAATACTGCTGACTGTAGGTGCCTACGTAATATTTTTGTATGTAATGTAATGTGACAGAATCCAGGAAAAAACCTGTCAGGTATACCCAAGTTCAATGACTCACAAAAATGTATGTATATACTTGTTGCTAGAAGCATTCGTTGGAGGAAAACCCAAAATAAACGACAAAAATAAATCCTTATTATTCTTTAAGGATACCGAATTACAGACGAGCTTCTCGTAGAATCTACAGTACTTTGTATGACTGTCGTAGACAGATCACTGAATTGGGTTTTTTATAAAGGGTCTGGTCCTATCTCTAAATGGTCAATACTAATATTATAAAGGGGAAAGATTTGTATGTTTTATGTAACGAATTAAATCAAAAACTACTGGACCGATTTCAAAAATTCTTTCACCATTAGAAAGCCACATTCACCCTGAGTAACATAGGCTATATGTTATCCCCATATTCTGACGGGAACGGGAACTACGCGGGTAAAACCACGGGGCGCTGTTAGTGTTCAATATGCAACAGTTGCCGCTGCTGGAGATAAGGTTAATGTGTTGTGTTGCGGTACATTATGTAGGTATTCGCGGCCCTTGTTGCTAGCGCGGCCGAACTAGCTTCATATGTTTGAATGGTCCATTTGAAACAACTTTTTTTTTTTTTTTTGAATGGACTACTCGCAGTTCAGCACATTAAGGCTGGTTACTGCTCAACCGGGCAATCCTTAGATTCTAAGGCCCCCAGCCAGGGCTTACAACTACTTAAAAACTAAATGGCCGCTCGCTAAGGGCATCCCCTGTTGGACACGGGCCTCGGCTTAGCGGGGTCATTGAGGGGGGGCAGCAAGGGACAGGCTGGGTCTGATTCAATTTGAAACAACGGTTTTGCTTTGATGATATAGCCAATGCATTGCTGATCCACCAATAACAAGCGCTATGGCTTTGTGTCGTGTCTTTGCAGTTTTGCACTACTTACTTACTTACCTATGCGTCACTTACCTTGTCAAGTTGGTCGCTTGCCATTATCTACATATATGACCAAACTTTGATGAACAAATCATAAAACATTGAACATACAATTATATTGCAGGCCACAACGTGAAATGGCCAATTCAGTATAGATAGCTGCAACATGGACACTACCTATTTGGTAACATTTGCAAGGTCTTCTTAAATAGGCAACCGATTTTAATACACCATTCTCCTCGCTTCGGAGATCAATCTGACCCAGCGATTCTAGTTGTAGAATATGAGTTGCCCATAACTTGTAGGTATTCCTGTATCCCTTTTAGTATGCTGGTCATTTTTTCCGTCATTCGTCATCGTAAAAACAGTATTTTAGCGGTCTCTGGTTTGGTCGCTGGTATTTAGCTGTCTCTGGTTACTCAGAAAACAGACCCATGATGTTCGGGAAAAACGAAACGAGAAATTACTGATTTAAACATTGGGTTCAAACTAAAAGCTTCTAAGCTCAACTATAAAAAAGTGTCCTGGAATTCAAGTAAGTTTTAATTTTGGTAAAGTAGTCTATTTAGATTATACGCTATGTTACTCTTCGTCGCATATATAATAATATACCAAAAATATTTGGACATTTTCTGGATTAAATTGAAAAGTTTACCCATATCTTAGTCTGCTTCCATTAAACGAGTGTATACTTATGAAATAATGATTAAAAAAAATATTGTTTAGTTGACAAACAATTTTAGATTAGCAATCTAAATTTATAGATTAAAATTATATTTTGTTGCTATTATGTTTATACTGGACAGGATAATGATGTCACCCATTATTATTACCTAATGTCACGTTACTTTTATGGACGTTACAGTAGAACAATATAGAACCTATTTACCGAATTATATAATATATGTGTAAGTATATCAATTCACACATCAAATTGTACAACACAAAATAAGCACAGCTATTTTGTTCAGTACATAATGTAACCATATCAATAGGGCGGTGACCAGTAATGTTTAACAATAAAGTTTTTGCTGAACTGGATGAGTCTACCAAAACTGGGTATTACCAGAAGTCTGCTTGTTCAATTATTTTTTTATGAAACGGTGACCGAATACGCCTAAAATTTATTTCGGCACATTGTGAACGCCACGCAAGGGTACTATAGGAAACAATTAATTTTCCCCCTAATGAATTCATGCCCCAGCTAACTTCATATAAATAAATAAAGTTGCTTGCTGGCCGGTCAGTGCAGTACCTACTACATCATGAGCCGGTCGTCGGTATCAAACACAGATTACAAATACTTCAGATCGTGAACGCATTCTCGCCATTAAATCTATTTTTTCCCAGACTATAAAAATGTTTCTACTACTTCTGTTCGTCGTAGCTGCGTGCGCGAGTGACCAGCCGTGTTTGGACCAACAGAGTGTCGATATTAGTGACGCAGAAATTTCGAAAGATGGCTCGATAGTGCAAGATGGCGTCGTTTTCCCGCCAAAATATGTGTACTCGAAAAAGGTTGATGGTGAAATGAGAAAGTTCGGGTGTTTGTGTCAAACCAAAGATTGTTTCCGAAAATGTTGCCCTTTAGGATTTGTCTATATTGGGAGAAACTGTTCCAAGCTGCCGGAAAAGGATGTGCTGTTGAATAAAGGTGTTAACACGCATTACAAGTCGAGGTTCTTGAAGAATGTGGATCTGAAAAAGAACGGTTTCGACTTGCTTCACGGAAAGCCTTGTGATCCAATGTATATGGAAGATAGTGCGTGGTTCATTCAGGAGGTAAATATTGCATTTATAAATCTTTTATTTGGTTTGGTAGGTATTTGGCTTGTTCGTTATTTTACTGGGTGACTATCAAATTGTATTGATACGTATTTAAATACCGAAAGTTTATTTTATGCAGTTTTCACATCATTACTTATCTTTAAAACACGATCTTCAAATTTTTTTAGGTGGGTACACAATCCATTCAATATTTAGAACTTAATATTTATTTTGCCTTAAATTGTAACGTAAACGGTATTATGCATAAATCGTTCCACATAATGTATTACTCACTTATTTTCAGCATGCAACTTTCAATTAAAATTGCAAATAACAAAAGCTACTGAGTTAATTTTTATACTAATCAAAACAATTAAGCTACATTACAATGTAATTACTGCTAATACTTTAACACATTCTATACATTTTCAAGATTTCAAAAAAATATGGTGACCCTTACTCTTACCCCTTTTTTATTAAGGATGGATAACCATTCATGTTGGCTGGAATGAATGTCAGAATCTTACTGACTAAAACCCATCCGTGTACCTCCAAATGCCCTTTGCGTTCCAGGGCAGAAACGATTTACTCCTAAAAACGAACTAACACGTGAGAAAATACTTCGAAAAAATCCTGAAACTCCCCTTACTAGTTTGAAGACTATCTACTTGAGTAAATTGACATTTAAACGTGGGTTTTAGACAAAGGTTGGGTTATTCCAGCTACACTGGCCCCATGGGTATCGTAAATATGATTTAAACACAACGGTCAGATGATCTGACAATGGTTTTCCATTAATATAATTAATTTTAATTACATTATTGTTGTAGAATAATAGTGAAGCTTTTGTAAAATCACTTTTGAGGGTTAAATACCTTACATAAAAATGTAAGGTATTTAACTCTCAAAAGTATTTTTGAACTGACTTCAAAATATAGTAAGTATTAGTTTAGAGTGTCATAAATGTGTTAAAATATGACTGAGCGACAATGATGATCTATCAAAAGTCTGTCTGCTAAGAGTTGGAGATATTGGAAGCTGAGAATCATCACTAAACGATTTAATATTAAAAAAAAAACTGTGTTCCAAAACGCATTCCGTATTGAATTAGTGGGTAAGAAGAGATGGAACAAAACAGTTCCTATCAAATGAATTTGACTTGCGTTTCTTCGATAGTAATACATTTCTTTTAATACAGGTCCATTGAGCAATTTGCAATTTGAGATTTTTCAAGTTTGCCTTCAAGGTTCGGAAAAAGAATTGGGCGTTGTAAGCGTGCTTAAAAGGCGGTAGCTACTTTCTATAAGTTGGTTTCTAGACCTGTTTACACACCTAAAGGTCCCTAGAAGCCTGTTTTATATCAAAGTATTTTATTCTGTTTTGTCATATGATTTTGCGTTGATACATAATAAAAGCATCGATTTTGTTTATCTTCTACATTAACTTAACTCCTTATATTGTTTGGGCCTTTTTTTCTGGATGGGAAATCATCAAATGACTTCTCCCGCTCTGAGCGGAGCGGAAGGAAGTGTCAGACTCTTACTGAATAAAACCCACCCGTGATCCTTCTTGTGCCCTTTGCGTTCCAGAGCCGCGGTGACTCTTTCGAACAAATTCCGCAACCATATTGTTTGGGCCTAGCTTCGTTATTTGCAGCATCGGTGGCATTCATTAAGTCTTCCATTACCCTTTCACCTGATTCAGTATTTCTCACTAAGGGCATAATTGAAACATTCAGATTATTTGGTGTCGTCAAACAGTGATATATTAAGACGTTACCTACAATTACTAGAAACACGACATTCTTAAATGTTGAAATACATACAATTTAATGTTTTCGATGGCTGAATTGGCATGGGGCCTATCGAGGGAGGATTAGTCCAGACTTACCAAAGCAGGGAGGAATACAAGGAAGAAAGGCGTTTGTCCTACAGTATTACAGGAAAGGCTAAAAAAAACCTAAATAGTAATAATGTCGTCACAACATGAACGCAATGCGGAGGTTAAAATACGGAGTCCGCTTTGTTCTTCGATCAAAGCAAACTGATCGAATGGCACTCAATGTCTTCTCCAAATTCAGCTGAAAATAACTGCTTTTAACATAATGTCAATGCATTAGCGGCGTTGCGTGATTATTAATTTAAGCCAAGGATAAAACACATATCGCGCAATGTCAATAACAGGATACTGCAGGGAGGATGTTGTGGGCCGCTTCTGTTTCAACATAGATTATTACCTACTTTGTTTTGAAGTGTATTTTATTAATTATATAAGTACTCACTTATCATAGTTATCATATGCCATTATTTGAATATTTTTTTAGTAAGAATATCAAGAGAATATCACCATGTTATGAACTGCTGAGTCAATGAAAATAATGAGTGGGAGAGGGATGAGCCAAACGTAATCTTAATACCAAACTTTAGTATAAACGTAAGATAGTATGTTTTAGTAAGCAAACACTCCAGAATATTGCAGTCCATCAAAACAACATTACAAATGAAGCTTCCATTTCTGCGATCATGATTTATCGAAAATTCTTCATTATATTGTACTGCAACCCGCCAACACTGAGTCAGCCTTTTTTGTCAAATGTGTTAAATAAATCGATTAATCCGTGACCAGTTGTTTGCATCGTTCCTAAATATAGTATGTGACAAAATACTATAATTGGCTTCTGTCTGCACTTAGATATGTACTCTTGTTGGTTCCTCATGTTATCAATCACAAAACAGACGGACTGCATTTTTATAAATATTACTGTCGCTAAAAGACAGTTGTTTTTTTTATTAAATGTATTTATACTCGTATATGTATGTATATGTGTGTTTATGTATGTTTGATAAAATATGTAGTCTTGTAACTGTTATATGTGTAGTGTTGTGCACTGCATCTTTTTTTTTTCTTGCTTATTTATTAGTTAGTTATCATCAAATGACTTTTTCTGTTCTGACTAAAACCCACCCGTGTTCCTCCTAGTGCCCTTTTGCGTTCCAGGGCCGCGGTGACCCTTTCGAACAAATTCCGCAACCCTAGCTGGCACTGACCCTATGGGCCCCGTCTTGTGCACTGGATCCTACCCTCTATTGTGATCTCTCTCTATCACTCAAAGGTTTGCTGATAAAAAAAAATTGAGTTAAGCTCGCCCTTTGTGTATGAACTTTTAAATCACTGTAAATAAAGAAAAGTTGTTATGGTATACAATCAAGAATTAAAGTGTTGTTGTCCAATCTGGCCAAAGTTGGTTAGCATTTGTCGTTTCATCAAATCACCGCGCGGGCCTTATTCTGATTGGTTGATGTCACATGTCTCCAAAAAATTGGTTCTAGTTGAGAATTGTCGGTTTCCTACCCCGTTTATTACTGCAGCTTCGAAACTTGGAAGTTTATGCCTCTACTGGTAAAAAAGCATAATCGTAAGCCCTAGTACAAATTACTACTAGTACTTCAGATCTGGCTATTGCATTATTTAGCAAGACAGACTGCCTAATGGTGTACACATCACGGTGAAGTAGAAATTGCAGCGTCAATGAAAGGCGGGAGTTAGCGACACACTGATTTATTTAATAACTTTAGAATCTACCCACCACCGTAAAATATAAATGACAATAATGTAACCCACGGTACATTTCTCCCCCTTAAGCTACTTACAGAATCCTTCATTTAATAAGAAACAAGTAACAACGCATTTTATTTAGTAGCTCCTAGTCGAGCCCGATTATAGGCTCGCAGAGCGCGAGCAGATGCCCCTGACGGAGGTGGTGGTGTCTCAGGCCTTGATGCCGTCTCAGACCCAGTCATCTGCGACTTCTCACCAATGCCGTCAGACGCGTCCTCAAAAGTATCCTCAGCTCCCTCACGGACCGAAGGGACCTCTAGCTCTGGGGTTCTATCTTTATTCTCGGAAACTATGCTAGCACGAGATAACGAATAGCGATTCTTGTTATGAACAGGTATAATTTGATCGACATGTCTACGCCAACCAGTTCCACGTCCAACATCTACCTTGTACGAGACAGGTCCCGTCTGCTCGACTATTGTACCTGACGACCACTTGTCCCCCCTGGCCGTATAGTCGCGGGCTAGCACCGCGTCGCCCGGCGCTAGCGTGCGCGGTGTACCGCCTGCAGCGGCCACTTGCCGGTCCTGTGCGGCGCGCACTACAGTCGATACGTCGGGTCGCAGTGCATCTAAACGCCCGCGCAACCTGCGCCCTTGCAATGCTACCGCTGGAGACACGCCAGTAGTTGCATGTTGGCAGTTTCGATATTGAAACAGAAATTTACTAAGGGCCGTGGCAACGTCCTCGCCCTCGTGTGAAGCACGTTTAATCGCTTTCTTAATGGTTTTTACCGCATTTTCTGCAGCTCCATTTGCCTGCGGTCTGTAGGGAGTTGAGGTGACGTGTTTAATACAATTTTTATTACAAAATATTTTAAATTCATGAGAGAAAAATGGCGGACCGTTGTCAGTGACTAGTAATGATGGCAAACCGAACCGAGCAAAAATTGTTCTCATTGTCGCGATAGTTGCCTGCGCATCCGTTCTGCTCATAGAAATTGCTTCTATCCACTTCGTATTTGCGTCTACCATGATTAAATACCGTTTTCCCCCGCAATCCGCGAAGTCAGCATGTACTCGCTGCCACGGATGCAGCGGGAACTCCCACGGGTGCAGCGGCGCATGCGGCGGCGCATCGCGGACTGCGTGGCACGCCGTGCAAGCGCGGCATACATCCTCTATATCCTTATCCAGACCGGGCCAGTACACATAATTTCTTGACAAATTCTTCATTTTATTAATTCCTAAATGCCCTTCATGAATTTCATCTAAAACCTGTTTTTGCAATGCATTTGGTATAATGACCCTATATTTATAAATTAGGCAACCTAATTCTATGCCTAACTCCTGTTTCCTTGCGAAATACGGCTTTTCATCATCACCCACTGTCAACGGCCAACCAAAAGTTACATAACCCTTCACCTTGCATAACAATTTGTCTTTTTCAGTCTCCTTAGCAATATCCTTAAAACTAACAGGGAAGGATTCCTCTATTAAGTTGATGTAGGTGACTGCATCTACTAAGCGACCCTCTTGAGGTAGCGGTAGCCTCGATAAAGCATCTGCCGGTCCATTGTCAGCAGAACGCACGAATTCCACAGTGAAATCGTACGCGGCCAGGCGCGCCGCCCACCGCTGCAGTCGGCTAGCCGCGGTTTGTGGGATGCCACCCTTAGCACCAAATATGTGCGTCAAAGGCTGATGGTCTGTGCGTAATATAAATTTTCTACCAAATAAATACTGATGGTGTTTCGTAATACCAAATAAAATAGCAAGTGCCTCCTTATCAAGTTGGCTGTAATTCCGCTCGGCCACGTTGAGCGTACGAGACACACAGCTGACCGGGCGCTCGCTGCCATCGGAGTAGCGGTGAGCCAGCACTGCCCCCAGCCCATACGCACTACTGTCGACCGCGAGTACGAGCGGCCGCCCCTCCTCGTAATGCGCTAACACTCGCTCGCCCAAGAGAACTCGCTTAGCTTCTTTAAACGCCTGTTCACATTTCGCATCCCATTTCCAGTGCACATCTTTTTTTAATAAATTGTGTAATGGATACAATAATGTGCTCATATTACTAATAAATTTACCGTAATAATTTAGCATCCCCAGAAAACTTTTCAATTGTGTTATATTCTCTGGTCTAGGCGCGCTGGAAATAGCATTCACTTTAGCATTGTCTGGCCGTAAACCTTCTTTATCTATTATGTAACCTAAATAGTTAACACTGTCTTGTAAGAAACTACACTTGCTTAATTTAACCGTTAAACCCGCCGCGCGCAATCTTTCGAGCACAGCTCGTAAATTACTAATATGTTCTTTATCGTTAGCACCTGTTGTACAAATATCATCCAGAAAAACAACACAACCCGGTATGCCCCGTAAAGTTTCTTCCATTATTTTTTGGAATTTTTCGGGTATGCAAGCTAGACCGTATGGCGTACGACGGTAGGCATAAGTTCCGAGGTGAGTTGTTATGGCTGTATAGGGTTGTGATTCTTCCGTTAAGAAACACTGCTCGTAAGCATGAGTGAGATCAATTTTAGTAAATTTGTCTCCTCCGCTTAAGTTTGCAAATAACTCATCAATACGGGGCAACGGATAATAATCACGCTTGAGTTTTGGGTTGATAGTTATTTTATAATCCCCACATATGCGTATATCTCCGTTTTTTTTAACAACCGGCACAATGGGCGTTCCGTAGTCGGAATAGTCCACCCGGTATATGGAGCCGTCGGACTCCAGTCGCGCTAGCTCACGCTCAACGCGCGCGCGCAGCGCCAGCGGTACTGGTCTCGCGCGAACGTACACAGGTTCATTGTCTGTTAGCTGTAGACGAATAGCTCGCTTACAAGTCCCTAGCTTATCCGTGAATACCTCTGGGAATTCAGCACATAGGCGGTTCACGAATCCATCGTCGGTCATCTTGTGCAAATTTATTTGATTTATTTTAAGGGCGCGTAGCCAGTCCCTTCCTAATAAGGGGCACGCTCCATTTTTAATTACATAAAGCGGCAAAGATCTTACTTCTACATTTTGAAATCTAACTTGGACTTCTATATAACCAAGCGATTCGATGCGTGAACCGGCGTAACTACGTAACATCAAATTATCAGTTTTAATGATTTTATGGGAAAATTTGTGTTTATACAAGTCTTCATTAATAGCCGAAATACGACTACCGGTATCGATTTCACACTTGGTTTCTAAGTTATCTATTATAATTTTTATAAAGTACGGTTTATTATCCTTACCCTCAATAATCTGAAACATATCGTCCGAATCGTCCTCTCCACTGATATAATTATGCCGACTGTCCGACTGATTCACTAATTTGCACATCACTCTTAAATGACCTTTTTGCTTACACTCATCACAATTGTAATTCACATAACGGCACCTCGCGCCATGTGCCTTACCGCACCGCCAGCATGATTGCGCGGTCGCGCCGCGCGATGTGTCCGCCGCGCGCTCCGCACGTGCCGCACGCTCCGCGCCAGCTGGGCCAGCCACCCTGCTTGCGCCCGCGCCATCCACCGTGCGTGACCCGCGGGAGCGTCCTTGCCTTCCGCGTGTGTAGTGCAGGTCTTCACCTGCTTCGCCGCCAGCTCCTGAGGTCGTAGTCGGCACCATACTGCCGCTCACCTCCGCGTGCTTCTCTGCAGCCTCGAGAGCAAGCGCCAACTCCACTGCCTCTTTGTATTCTATTTTTCTTTCTGCAAATATTCTTGAACGCATTGCGTCGTTTGTCAAACCCGATACAAACTGATCTCTTAAGTTTTCCTCGAGAGTGGAACACTTTTTACATTTGCCAAAATTACAGGTAGTTGCCAGGTGTTTGAGAGCCTGTAGATATTCCATTAAAGGTTCACCAGCCCGTTGTCGCCGCAGCCGAAACACATGGCGCTCGGCAATCTCAGATCGTTGCGGTTCTACGTGATCGGCAACTAGTTGTACCAAAGTCTCGTAGGTTTTGTTCTCGGGAAAGTCAGGCGAACACAGATCACACATCAAGGAATATGTTGCTTCACCCACGATAGTAATCAACATCGGCACTTTTAGATCGTCCTTCACGTCATTTAGTAAAATGTATTGGTTAACCCGGCGTATATATGCAGGCCATTGTTTTGAGCTTATATTGTACGGTTCTAACTTGCCGATCGGCATTTTTATAACAATAATACTGCACGCGTAATTAAGACACCGAAAAAGTATGACTATCCAATCCTCGTCGCCAATGCAGCGTCAATGAAAGGCGGGAGTTAGCGACACACTGATTTATTTAATAACTTTAGAATCTACCCACCACCGTAAAATATAAATGACAATAATGTAACCCACGGTACGTCGGAGTTATTTTCCAGTTTCGACTTTGAGTTTTTTCGAATCGATCACATTATACAGAAACAGCCAAGCGTCACTTCTAAACTCGCTGATTTTTGAACTTTTTGCCTTGGTCTTAAGCACTATCTTAAGTATGTACGTACATTCGGTTTATAGAACAACGTCTATAAAAAAGGTCTTCACGGATTAATAGCAAAAAAGCCAAGGTATATCATTAGTACCAGTATAATAATTACCCATGATAAGTTTAAGCTCAACCGGTTGCCAGGAAGTGCTTTTTTTATGTTGCCCCACACTATGATTTTCTCCTGTATCGTAGGAGACTCGGAACATCTATTGGCCATATAAATATTTGCTCCGTGTGGGAATCGAACCCGCGACATGCGGCGCAGCACTCAATAGCGGGCATCGTTATCTAAAACCAATTCCAATTCTAATCACGTCATTACTGTTCAAATATTTATGACGTCATTAATGACTCAGGATTGCCTTCAAGGCTTGTCCACTGTCTGACGATGTTAAACGACGACGTCATAAATAAAAGAATGTTTCATACCAACCACACTACTAGCCAAGGTCATGGTATCGGTATTTAAAGGTTTAATGAAGTTCATTGCTCTTTTACAACACAGCTGTTCGAGTCATGTCAATGAAAAGCAGGCAAGGGAAAGCTCTTTTGCGATACACAACTTTTAGAGCGGTCTTGTTATTATTGAAATTGTGTTTAACTTTTGTCTGTTCTTAAGAGTAATAAGTAGGTATGAGTACGTTCACTTTACTTTGAACTGGTTTAATAAGTGTTTTTCGTATCGATTCGTTTATGCAATCGGTCCTATTTGCTGTGACCTACTGTAACTTTAATTAAGGAACTACTTAAATTCGATGAGGAAATTGAGTAACTATAATAATCCAAATTCGCTAGGTCAAGTTTTCTGTGTTCGCATCTTATTCATTGCATGCAAAGTTATCTCGCATTTCTTGCTTTTTCCGTTCCCATAGGAATTTCGGGAAATCCTCTGTAAGTGCTCCCTTCCCAAGGAATAGACATGTCGAATTTCAGCTTTTTACGACCAGTAGTTTCCCCAGTTAATGGGTTGTGGAGGTCTGGTAGACAGCCGCTTCACGTAAAATACTGGTATTCAGCTGAATCCGGCTTAACTGGGAGCCGACCCCAATATAGTTGGGAAAAAAGCTAGGCAGATGATGATGATGACCAGTAGTTTCGGCTGTGCGTTGTCACTCAGTCACTTAGTAAAGGAAGAGTTTTCTATTTGGGTTTGGTTTCCTAGTTTTTGACCAAGTGCGTGAGCCATGGCGGCCGTCACTCCAACCAGCCAACTTCCCTCAAGAAGTAGATCAGTCCACACAGTGTTTAAATTTAGAATTTCTGTAAGTGAATTCGGTGTCCCTATAAATGTATATGAATTGTTCGTAAACAAGTCCGTGTAATAACCAGCGATATGACACATTTGACAGGGGCTTTACATCTTATTATTATTATTATCATAGCTAGCCTGAAATTATCACTGCTGGGAAAAGATATCCCTCCACTCCATTCATTGTTCTTGATTTTGTGCCAAATCCGCCCAATTCGGGAAGACATCCAAGTCACCCCGCCATCTCCTTCGTGGTCTGCTGCGGCCCCGTCTCGCGATGTCAGGGCACCAATATAGTGTTTTGTGGGCCCATCGCTCAATGGACATATGGCAGATAAGTCCAACCCAGTCCCATTTAAGCTGAGCAGCCTTCTGAGCTTCGTCAGCGATCTGTGTTTTGGAGCGCAGTATAGTCATTCTGATGCGATCCGTCAATTTCCACACCAAGGATCGCGCTCCATACATATGTATATGATGATATTTTTCTGTTTAAAAGCAGCACTTGTCAATGCTGTTATTACAATTTTCATTTTATTTTTAAATGTTTAATTCAGTATTTCTAAAAACTTCTAACGTCTTTTCGGTAAAGAATCCGACACTATCTGATTTTATATCTTTGGCATTGGTATCTGTTATAAATAGAACTGCTGTCGCAAAGTTTTTATTTCCAATTAATTTATTTATATTTGCTTACACGTAAGCTGGATGGTAGCAGTGGGTGGCGCCATATTTGATCATATTTATGTGTCTAGCTATGACCCTTAGCAATTCTTAGTGTTTAGCTTGCTTCTGCTATCCATGGGAATGTATTGGCTTATCATGTGCCAAGTATCAACACAGTTTGTTAGCTGTTTAAAATAAAAATAAAATAAAATAGTTTATTTTTTTAACATTTCTTTACAATATTATTCAGTGGCTAGAACCACCCAGTAAGCATGTAGTAATGCTTGTATTGGGTGGTTCTGCTCCTCCCATGGATCAATATAGTTATTTTTAGGTAGGTCTACATAGCTTTTATTCGTGCGCACATTTTGAAACCATAAGTGTATCAGGTATGGACTTTTGTCTGAAATAAAGATTTATTATTATTATTATTATTCCGTTTATTCATATTATATACCTATTCATTACATTTTTAAATATTTCTTAAAACAACATAAAAAAAAACATTTAAAAATATAAAAAATAGTCGTCCGCCGGTATCGGGAGCAGGGTCCAAGCTACCGGTGGTTAGGGCTCCAGAGAAAGGAACCTCCTCACAATACGAGCCGTATCAAGGAGTACTGCCTTCTGTATCAGACCCTTCACCCAGCTGCGTAACGCCAGCTTCGACAGGTGGTCGTCGAAGCTTTTGGCTATTAAGCCGTTGGCCGTAACGATAATCGGCACAATGACAGCCGAGTCCACATTCCACATGTCGACAACCTCGTGTGCTAAGTCAAGATACTTGATTTGCTTCTCTTTCACAGCCTTCACGAGGTTCTCGTCATGCGGAATGCTTACATCGATTATCATTGTGCGGCGCGCTAATCGGTCTATCACCACTATGTCAGGCTTATTGGCGACAATAGTCCTATCAGTGATGATAGACCGATCCCAGTACATCGTGACATGGTCATTTTCGAGAACTGGGTCGGGCACATACTTGTAATACGGTAACTCAGAATTCACAAGTTTGTATTTTAAAGCAAGTTGCTGGTGAATAATCCTGGCTACTTGGTTATGCCTGTGCAAGTACTCGCTGTTAGCCAGACGAGAACAACCAGAGATAATATGTCTGATGGACTCACCCGGACGGTGACATGCCCGACACACGTCAACCGTCCCGTCCTTCATAATATGCCTCCGGTAGTTGTTCGTTAGGATAACTTCGTCCATAATTGCACACACAAAACCTTCAGTTTCTCCGAAAAGATCACCGAAACATAGCCAGGCCACGGACGCTGAGAAATCTACATCAGACCCATAGAGAGCCCGATAGAAGCGCCCGTGGAGCTCCTTGCCTTTCCATACCTCCTTGCGGTCATCTGTAGTATGTATTACAGGTTTGCGCCAGTTCTCTTTTGCCATGGACAACGGAGTGAGTCCCTTGTCCACTGCGACCACATCACGGTGCATACCCACATCGGCTTCGAGAAAATATTCTCTGAGACTGCACATCTCGCGGTTGTGGAGAGTCTTAGCATTTAAGAAGCTTCGACCTCCACATTTTCGCGGGATGTACAGTCTCATCACCGACGATCGTGGATGATGCATCCGATTTGCGGTCAGCAGTGTACGGACTCTCCTATCCAGGGCGTCGAGTTCGGTTTGAGTCCATTTGAGTATGCCGAAAGAGTACATTAATACCGGCATGACCCAACCGTTGAAGGCGCGCACCTTATTTCCGCCCGACAAAAGGCTGTTTAAAACCTTTTTCAGGCGGCCAAAGAAGCGCTCCTTCAGCGATTGTTTCATGTCAGCACGGTTAATGCCTAACGCTTCCGACATACCCAAATACTTGTAGGTTTCGGTCGAGCTGAGGGATCTAACCTGTATGGAATCCGAGAGTTGAATTCCCTCAGATTCCATAATCTCCCCTTTCTTTACATGCATGACTGCACATTTGTCCACACCAAATTCCATCCTGATGGCACTACTGAAGGTTTCAGTTACCTTCAGTAGCTCCATCAGTCGCCAATTGTTGGGGGCAAAGAGTTTCAGATCATCCATGTAAAGAAGGTGAGATATGGCCTGACCACCTCTTCTCAACCGATAGCCTAGGCCTGAATCCTCCAGCAATGTGCTTAGAGGATTCAGAGCTAAGCAAAACCAAAGTGGACTCAAACTGTCGCCCTGAAATATTCCCCGTTTAATCCATATGCCGTTTAATCCATATATGGATAGCGAAGGACCGTTTTCCATTGCCTCATACATGACTCAAGGAAGGTGCGCAGAGTTGCATCTATTTTGTACAACTCCAACACCTTCATGAGCCATGTATGTGGCACAGAATCGTACGCCTTCTTGTAATCTATCCAACATGTCGACAGATCCTTGCGGGAGCGACGAACCTGTTGGCTAATGGCCATGTCTATGAGGAGTAGCTCCTTAGTTCCGCGGGACCCCTTCCTACATCCATTCTGAGAGGAGGACATAATGGAGTTAGTCTCAATGTGTTCATTAATTTTCACTCTCAGGATGGATGTAAGAAGTTTACAGATCGTCGACAAACAAGTAATCGGTCTATAATTCTTGGGTTATTATTATTATTATTATAGCTAAACTATTTTAAGTAATTTTTAAAAACAGGAACAGGGCCCTGAGTCTGCTATTACAATAGTGTCAGAATGGTCTATCATTGGTTTCATAATTGTTGTTTTCGACAAGTTTGGTAATCTACTAATATAAAAGCATGACTATGACTTTCCAGAGGTCAACCACTGACACTCCATTGAAAGAAATGGCATAAAATGGTAATCTGGTACATAAAGACAATTGAATGACAAACGTATGCGATAATATGCTAAAATTTTGACAGTTCCTTTGATCAGTGACCTAACATCAGATCGTCATTGTGCACTCATTGCTTTTAATTGTTCGGTTATCAAAAAGTATTACGAGATCATGGACCGCTCAATGATCGACCATTATGAACTTAGCAGATTACGAACTTTTTACAAAATGACAGTGGGATCGTGTTGGAATGACAAATTTATAAAAATAGCAGACTTGGGGCCCAGAATGAAAGAAAAGGTAAAGATACTGGTATATATATATGTATATATAGCTGTTAAGACAATAAAGAGGTTAAAAACAGATAGACAGAGAGAAGAGACAGAGTTACTTTTACATTTACAATATAAGAATGGAAATGCGGATACGGTGTGAAGCTGATAGCCACACAATGTCATGATGACGAGAAAATTGTATTCCTAAAACACCAATTATAGTTTCTTCTCATAGCTTTGTTTCTGTAGCTTATCGCATAAATACGACATTTTCTGGATTCAAAATTAACGTTTTATACTCAGCAACAGTATTTAACGTACTTCCAAAAAAAGAGGAGGTTCTCAAGTAGACTGTATATACTTATATATTTTTTTGTGTGTGCGATTTTGATGATTCTTTTTGTATTCGAAAGCTGGTCGAATTAAGAACCTCCAACTTTTTTCGAAGTCGGTTAAAAATCTGAGTACCATGAACCCCTTTCCCATCTAGAAAAAAAAGGACAAAGTAACCATATTTCACTGTACTTAATATCAGTAACGGAACGTAACCCTGAATATGACCACGCATTTCTGAAACATCCTATATAAAAACTTTTTACAAAATAATACAACCGACTTTTCCACAAAAAATCAAAAAAGTACAAAATAACTTTAATTTCGAAACTCGGTGTTTGTGGTTCCTTTTTCATTTTTTGAACACCGACTTCCGAAATTAATTATATTTCACTTTTTAGTGGTACCTAAACCCCCTCCCCTCCCCCCACCTAAACGAACCAATTACATTAGTGTAAAAAAACGCACTGCTCCAATGCAGAGTAAACTAAAAGGTCATCAATGTAGACAATGTAGATATTTTTTTAGATTTTTCAAAAACCGCTTGTTCGATTTCGATAAAATTTTCATGGGACCATTTGGGAAGTATACCCTTTCAACAAAAAAAGAAATTTTTCAAATCGGTTGGCAAGCGACGGAGTTATGCGCGAACAAACAATAAAAATAAAAAAAAACATACAAACATCCGAATTGAGAACCTCCTCCTTTTTTAGAAGTCGGTTAAAAATAGAATTAAAAAATTCCGATTTGAATCAAATTCTAATACCACAAACAGAACCCACGTTTTCTTTTAATAAAACACGACAGTAACGTTACCAAAGACATAAAAATAACGGAATACCTTGGTCTAAAAAAAAACACGTTTATTCCTATTTGCAACGCAAAACGACTGAGGTCATAATAATTTATAATGATATTCATGCTTATTCATTACCGTGCATACAATTATACTTAGGTATTTACCTACCTTTATCAGGTCCGGAGGCACTTTTTAATATTATAATTTAATTTAAAAAAGAATGCTAATATCTGCTTTTCACTTCCTTGAAATAAGAATGGCGAATTTACGATCATCGTCTGCCTAGCTTTTTCCAAACTATATTGGGGTCGGCTTCCAGTCAAACAGGATTCGGTTAAATACCAGTATTTTACGTGGAGCGGCTCCGAGACCCATTAACTGGGTAACACAGAGCTTCTTGGTAAAACTGGAGTCATATTTTCTGGCTTCTGACAATACATAACGACTGCCAAAGATCTAAAATGACAGCCGGGACCAACGGCTAAATATGCTTTTCGAGGCACGAAGGAGTATCGATATGTTAAGATGGCGAATTTACGAAAAGAAAAATACAATTGACTGACCTAAAAATCCAACCGAATTTTGAATTCTACGGAATTTTGAATATTATGTCTGGCTCAGTATTGAGCTACGGTAACACTATTAGCTGAAGCAATCTATCAGCTGAATTCTATAGAATAAAATACTATTTAGTATGTTCAACATACTCGTAGAAGTTACAGAAAAGACTGTGAATAACCACCCATTCGCTTTTAAAAACAACCTTTAAATGGATTTAAAAGAGAAAAGGAGACAAAGTACCTCAAAGTCGTAAGTGTACTATTTATTTATTATATGCATTATTGGATACCTCACAATAAGCACAGGACAAACATTTACGTATACATCGAATCCGTGAATACATATACTGGAATAAAAATAATATTTAACAAAATCAGAGAACTCAAGTAAAGACGATTAAGGAGAGAGGTGATCCTATTACATACAGGACAAGAAACACCTCATTTCTAGACATTTTCTTTCACACAATCCATCCATAGTTTCTTTGGTCTTCTACATTCCATTGGCATTCCCATTCAAACTGGATACCTCTCCGTATTCTTTATCACATGGCCGGGTAGGCGGGTACCACACAACTGTTTTCGTGTTTTGGTGCCTTAATGGAGTGTGCTATCTAAATTACATTGTTTTTCTGTGTCATATAATATTCATACTTCTTCTTGAAACGTAACAAACTGATGAGTTGCTGGGGAGTTTTTTGCGCCAATTCTCGTTCCCAGCTAAAACACTAGAAATTGGTTACATGCGGACGTTTTAGGAGCCTATCCTTATGTAAAATTCGACGATCAAATAGTTTAAATAAATGACTTTTTATTTTGACTTATTTTTACTATGTCACCATAAACTGAATATTATTAAACTTAACAATGAACTGAACAAATCTGGTTAATCCAGTGGCGGTCAAAATCGTGCAGACAATGATTTGTTTTCTAAGAATAAGAATAACGCCTACGTGTCTTGAATTTAATAAGAAACCGTATTAATAACGCTAGCCACGGTTTACTAGAAGCCAAGAATATTTATATTTATTAGGCAAGAGTGTTTAATCGTAGCCTGCTTTTTTTCTGAATGGGAAATCATCAAATGACTTCTCCCGCTCTAGGCGGAGCGGAAGGGAGTGTCAGAAGTCTTACTGATTAAAACCCACCCGTGATCCTTCTAATACCCTTTGCGTTCCAGGGCCGCGGCGATTCTTTCGAACAAATTCCGCAACCCTAGCAGGCACTGACCCTATCGGGACTAGAGACACATTACCAAATTGTAATGCTAAATTAATTCAGAACAATATTCAAAGAAAATAAAACTTTTAGTCCAAGGCAAGACATTCCGTTCAAGATTAGATTTATTTTAGTCGATCAAAGAATGAGTTTCTTCGATCGACTAAAATAAATCTAAACGTATGTACTCTTTTGTAACACTTCATGTTCAGTTCAATCCAAGTCCAAGAAATATTTCATGTACAAAAATATAACTGCCTTGGTGATCTAGTGGCTACAATCTGTATGCTGAATCATCCTGACCTTATAGTCGGGGAAAGTGGTTTTGGGTTTTTCCCATTGGAAATTTCTCGGTAGCAGCCCGGTGTCTGGACTTCGGAATTTCGGGATCTATGATGAAATTCATTGATTCAGACGACACAAACTCATAAATACACAACACATATGTATGTGTTTGTGTCGTCTTCAGTTATTTTTCAATGTATTTAATAATGTTATTAGATTCATTGAAAAATAACCCTACATCTGGCAGCGAGTCGTTTTACAAGATTTGAAAAAAAAGATTGTCGCGAGATTTACTTGTCTATAAACAAGTAAATTAAATAACTTGACGTAATTGATTTTAACTATTAAAATGTTCAAATTAAGGAAATGCGAGTACTTAAATCTTGCGATAAGCTTTATATCATATAAATTTTTGTAATAACTTTTTAAGTAGATAGTAAAAGTTTTAAAGTACTTTTTTTTCGTTTTAACGCATTAAAAGAAAAGCTGGTTTCAAAAAAAGTATTTTACTTTTAATTTATTGTCATTATGGAGTGTGTTTTTAAATATGTAAGTACATATGTGTGATTGATATCAAATACACGATTAATGCAACAAATATGAAAAAAAAATATTCAGTACAATTTTACTCGCATAACAGGGCAGTATGTAGGGACAGCTGTTTTTCTTTATTTACTTCATGAACACGATCGTTTCTTCCAGCTACATATATTAGGGTCGGCTTCCAGTCCAACAAGTATTTTGAATGGAGCAAATGATAATCGTACCCTCATTGTAAAGAAATAAAAAAAGAAAAATGTTTATTTGGGACTCAAAAAAAAACGAATAGTAAAATTAAATTAACAAAAGCTATCAATGTCAGATTAAAAGTGCGAGGCCTAAAAGAAAATTATCGAGAGTTTACAATCTTTCAAGACATTGCATTTTACAAGTATCCGGTGCCACACATACTATATAATAGGTCCTGTGCCTTACTAAGATTTGCATATATTTTAGCGTCTATGTACATAGAGTAAACGTGCGCTTACGCAAGGGCATTGTACTCTGTTTTCATTAACGTTGATTGGTTTGTTTGAAAATAGTGTGAATTCAGTTCATAGTAGTATTAAACTGCTAATGGGGAGGTGTTACTAATGCTTAGTGATGTATTAGTAGCTTACAATAATAGTAGTACAGGCATTTGTATTCGCCATGTTTGAGTTTTGGTGTGAAATTTTCTCCTGAAAAGATGTAAATGAAATATGCGGTCTTATCTTCGTGTTTTCAATCTACATTAATCCGCCGAATACTTCTTAATTCAGTGTTTCAAATACAAATAGAGTGGCTTTTGAAGACAGAAATAATTCGAAATTTTTTCAGCAGACAGTTAATAATTTGTAGTCATGTTTGTCATATAAAAATGAGAGCGACGTCAGACAAATTTAGATTTCAAACGACTTTAAAATTTGACGTAACTAGCTGTGCAGCAATGCCAGTTGGGGCTACTGATTAAAAGTGCTTTCTGTGACACACAAGGATTTCGAATTGTATTGGATGGTCACTTATCAATGTAGGTACATAGTATTTCTGTCTATCTATCTATTTGGATTTGGTTTCCGCACTTACGGCCGAACCCAATAACCGATCTATCACATACTGGAGATAGAAAAACAAATGAAACAACAGAAAAACTCTATAATTTTTCTTGATTTTTCTGTTGTTTCATTTGTTTTTCTATCTCCAGTATGTGATAGATCGGTTATTGCGTTTGGCCGTTAATCCTCGTGTAGGAGCCATAGAAATATAAAATACAGTTCGTTCATTATATCTATGGTTGTAATGGTCGTCACTTGTTTATTATATCAATGGTTGGACCATTCTACGTGAGCCGTGGCGGCCGTTACTCCAACCAGCCAACCTTCCTCCTGCAGATCAGTCCACTCAGTGTGTTCAGAATTTCTGAAAGTGAATTCGGTGTCCCTATTGTTTGCCTCCATATTTCGGCTACACCTGTGCACTCAAGGAGCACGTGTGATACCATTTCCTCCTCCTCCATGCATGCTCTGCATAGAGGGCTGGCCGTAATACCTATCGTAAGTGTTTGTTCAGTGAGCAGTGCCCGGTGATGGTCCCCGCCACCATTCGTAGGAAAAGCGCAAAAAGCGCTTGGTTAGTTTCCTGTCCAGGGTTGGCATAAACTGCATGGACTGTTTGCAGCCTGTTGCCGAGGACCACCATCGTTTCTACTTATGGGTATGTTCTTATAGCCATGTGCGCAGCTGGGTGAAAGGGAGTGGAACTATGGGTTCGGGTCTAATAGCCACCGTCTCAGATCCCCTTCTGGCCATTTCATCAGCTGCGTCGTTTCCCAATGATCCGCTGTGTCCTTTCATCCACTGCAGCGTCACAGTGTTGCGGTTGGTCACCGTAAGGCGTTCTAGGGCATTATGGCATTCTTGTATGAGTTTCGAGGTATTGTAGTTCTTCTCAAGAGATTAAAGGACTTAGGCGCTGTGGGAGAGTATGCGAATATGAGTATCCATGACTCTCCTGACTTCTATCACATGGACCACACATTCCGTCTGATAGACGGTGTTGAGCTTTCCTAGCGGTTTGGATATTTTAATGTTGAGGTCGTTGGAATAAACTCCAGCTCCAGTTCCGGTGCTTGTTTTTGATCCATCGATGTAAATTCTCAGCTCTTTTGGACCTGAGCAGTCATGTGATTCTTGTGTGAGTACTATGTGGAAGTGCTTTTGGAAATAGTGCATCTTTTGAGCTTTTGAGCTATGACGACATCTTCCATGATGCGCGTGTGTTTGATTCTAGAGTCTATTCCTAAAATTTTCAAATGTGCTAAGCCTGAAGGCCGTATGGCAACTTCCTCCCGTACTATAAGGTGAAGAGGTGGAAGCCCTGTCTGAGTCTCATGCTGCTAGTGATTGCCACGCAGGCAAGTCGTTGCAACTTCTCAAGGTCTTTTTGTGCCGTGCTCAATTCGGTCCTGGGCCACCAGATTAGAGAACCATAAATGACTATTGGTCTGATGACTGTGGCCCATGGGTTGTATTGGGGCTAATGCCCCAGTTCCTACCTAGCATTCGTTTGCATTGCCACATGCATATACTGGCTTTTTTGTTAGTATTTATTTAATGATGAGAAGAATATTGTTCCTACAAGAATGACATGAATCTGTCCAGCATCTTACACATGATACTATATAGGAAGCCGGCTGGTGGCGTCAGTGTGGGAGATATCGTTCGGACCTAAAGAGTTGAACTTAACAGGACAGATGGCGCTGATTATACAATAATACAATAATCATATCCTTTTCTTCATCGGATCAACATATTCTCTCATCTAGGCCACTATTGCTAACACATATTACTTGTATAGTAATAGTGGCTTATACATAATCAAATCATCCTAGATATCTTGTTATGGTGAAACCACACCATATTTACTTGGATAGATAGTCATATTATCAGCCTTATACGGCCACTTCACATTCCTGGAATTATTAAGATGTTCAAGAAGGAGTGATTATATGTAGGTAAGTAATTTTGTTTGTATGAAGAAACATTGTAAAGAATTTATAGAAGAAGCTCGCGGTTCTTTATTATCCGCTGCTTTCAACGCTAATACGATACAGACTTGCTCGAGAAATATAATGTTCTTAAATTATAATTAAAAATGGTAAAATTGTTTTTAACCGAAATTTTAGAGAAAATTTTGAATTCGACTGTTTTTTTTTTGTTTGAAAGAATATATTACCGAATCGGTCTGGTAAAACTTCGGAAATAGGTAACGAAACTCAAAACTCAAAAAAAAATGATATAGCATGGCATCACGCGCACCATGCCGATACACGCGGAAGAAGTATGTTTAGGCTGATTTTGATAAAAAAGTGAAGCACATTAGCAGTCTTGTGACTGCAGACGATGATGTACGATGTATGAAGATGTTTTAAAATAGGCCTATTGCATGAACTGTTTTCTGCAATATTCAGGCTTATTTTAAATCATCGTCCAATCTGAACGCAATACTTAGAATTCCTAGAATTTCTTGAAATTGAAATACCTTCTACACAAAAAAAAGAAAGTGGAACTCAGTGTTTTTGGTTGCTTTTTCGGTTTTTGAACACCGACTTCCGAAATTAAACTTATTTTGTACTTTTTGGTTTTTTTTATTACAAGTCGGTTGTATTTTTTTATAAAAAGTTTTTTATTTGTCATTTTTAGTCGTACACCTGATCCCACCTAAACCTAACCTCTGTTCTTCATCAGATCTTCACCAAACGTGAAAACATCAGTAATATAGACCAAGATACGCATTATTAGGGATAACTCAAATATTAGTTGTCAGATCTCAATTAAATTTAAATGGGACCACACAACAAGCACCAGCTTTCGAATTTGAAAAGAATCATCAAAACACACAAAAAAACAAGTCGAATTGAGAACCTCCTCCTTTTTTGGAAGTCGGTTAAAAAGTCCAGCGTCATCTAATTTCACTGAAATAGCATTCAGCAATTTCAACATTTCATAGAATAACTACAGTCCTACGCATAATTCAACTCTTAATCTATACTAATATTTTAAAGAGGAAAGATTTGTTTGTTTGTTTGTATTTAATAGGCTCCGAAACTACTGAACCAATTTGCAAAATTCTTTCACTGTTTGGAAGCTACACTATCCCCGGGTGACATAGGCTATATTTTATCCCCATATTCCCACGGGAACGGGAACTACGCGGATAAAACCGCGGGGCGCTGCTAGTAGTTCATAAATAAGTGTCAATAGATCCTTAGAGAGTAGATATACAGTTTAGAGGTCGTAAACAAAACGCAACACTATATTCCCAGAACAGATAGACACAGGCGTTAATAAACCCACATTTCGGTACAATTATGTATAGGTTAAATGTATGGGGTGCGCCACTATATTTCCATATCTACACTGGCCACAAATCTACTTTAGAAGCGGACTCTGTATTTTAGAGTCTAACTCGAGGTTATAATCATCGCCGTTTACTTATGATTGTTACATAATTATCAGAAATGTCATAATGAGGATTTGTTCGAAAGTGTTACCATGGGTTTGGAACGCAAGGAGGAAACGCCCGTTGTAGTCACCCAGGGCGAATGAAGTCATATTTTGATGATTTCCCATCCACAAAAAAGGCTAAAATGTATATACGCAAAGTATATACATATCAGCATTTTGTATGGATCATCTTACGAGAACATCTTACGTCCCACACTACATTACGGGTGCATATACAACCCCCTGGATTTAAATTAAATAAACAAAGCTTTCTGATAAAAAAAAACATGTCCTATATCGTCCAATTTAAAATTATCGAGCTCGTTTTGCTCGGTCTTACTCTCTAGTTCTATTCAATTTTAATTTACGGATCCCTAGTAAGTTCTCCTTAACTTGGCAGAAAATTTCATACGAGTTATGTTCCAGTTTTTAATTTAATTATTCGGTGGCTATTTCAACATCGTGCAACATGTTCAAAGCCTGCTAGATATGATTGATTTTGCCACAACTGCCACTATAACAACGAAAGATAAAACTGCAATCACTAGTTCCATTTGCAAGTGTGGTGTTTGAGACAATTTTGTTCTACATTTTGAATTTGATAAAAGCCAACATATTTATATCAGAGGAAATGTACGTCGTAAAACAGCATACCTCTTAGAAGTGTCAGACAGCTCAAGTATTTAATCCGACATTCAGTTTATAGTGTTGGCAAGAATGAAAAACATTGGTGGTCTCTTTCTACGACTGAGTCTAAAAATAAACTGATTAGACGGTGAATTCTTTGAGAGATGTCGTCCTTAACCTAAATAACGCAGTGATTTGTATAAAATCGTGTGTCGTGCGGTAAAGTAGCCGTTTTCCTGTTGTTTCAATGTCTGGGTCATTTGGTTTATTTTCATTAGGTGGTTTATTATACCTGTGATTCAACATGTATTGAAACAGTTCATAAATGGATTTATTTTAGGAACCAGATTAGATCGCTGTATTATCAAATAATTACCTACTCGCTTTCTTAAAACATATATGTATAACTCATTATCTTGTACTCTTATAGGAAACTGATTTTGTAATACCTACTAGATTTTGTCACTGCCTTGTCTTCTCGTGAGACTACTCAGGCAAGCTCTTTTTTCTAGATGGGAAATCATCAAATGACTTCTCCCGCTTTGGGCGGGGCGGAAGGGAGTGTCAGACTCTTACTGACTAAAACCCACCCGTGATTCTTCTAGTGCCCTTTGCATTCCAGGACCGAAGTGACTTTTTCAAACAAATTCCGCAATCCTAGCAGGCCTATGGGGCCCAGTCTTCTTTGCTGACAGCTCTTTGAGGCGCGAGTGGAACACGATGCGCCGTCAACCGGGGCCTGGTTACTATCGGACGGCGAGCCACCCATAGCTCGTCGTCCACAGGCCCACGCCTACGGTGGCCGGGAATCGCCCTGCGTTTCTCGACGCCCGAGGCGTCTTCTTCTGTTGCGGCGACTGCAGCGTGAGGTTTCCCTCTCCCATACGCGTTCCGTCTCCTCCTTCGCTAGCATTACTGCTTCGCAGAAGGAGGTGACCGCTTCCCATGCCTCCTCGTTCCGGACCATGGATTGAACTAGGGCCGGACGCGAGGGGTCGCCGCCGCCGATCGCCTTGACGAGGACACGGCGTTGCTCCACCCAAGCAGGGCAGACCTCAACCGTATGCTCCACCGTGTCCTCCGGTTAAAGCAAGCCCTGGGATTTGTGTAAAAGGAGGTTTATGTTGATCTCTTCTCCTATCGGTTAAAGAATATAGTTTCTTCGGTTTAGTATCAATCCGGTAGCAAGATTTACTTGCACAGGTGCATCAAGTATTGGCTGGCTATGATACCTAAACCCATACAAGATGAAGTATGACTTGGACCAACTTTAGCAATTTCAAATTTTTCGCGGCTCGAGGACTTGGATAAAAATTTCGTTACCTATTTCGTGCTTTAAACTTAAACTAATGATCTTATAACTACTCATAGCTGTTGAAGGAAGAGACTAAAGAGTTGTATGATTGAACATTGTGGTAGGTAAGTTCGTACGACGCATTAACAATGTGTACATTGGTACGTTAAACTGCATAGTACGTTCATGTGTAGGTAGCTATTAAAGAGGATTTACTACCATAACGTTAACGTAACGGTCCCAATTTTGTAGTTTTTCACTGTCGAGCACTTAAAACTAGCGGGCAACTATAAGTATGTCTCTCTTTGTTGTTTTCGCATTTAAGTAATTACTTAGATTGATTAAACGTAATTTAAGTAGGGTGACTAACTTGTTTGGAAGTTTTGTTTGAGAAGGATATTTTTGCGTCGCGGCACCTCAAAAATTTAGTTACTTTGTCTAAAGTAGACCACAATGACACTGTGGTTTCCATTGGAAATACTCTCCCGTAATTTTACTTAAATCGTAGTAAAAGAAAGGTCATTGATATTGCGGGGACAGCTTAAATGGAACGTTTGTATATAGTGGTAACGCCTGGTGTGAATGTAACCGCAATACTTTACGCCTGCACTTAATTTCATAGCAATAAATCACATATATATGAGTTATAGCCGTTGTTAACCCACAGGCATTTGTGGTTTGTTTTTTTTTGCACCGAATTAAAATGAATAATGTGGAAATATGAAATCTACGGTAGCGTTCAGAAGGATTATGATTATCTTAATTATGTAATGGTTGGTAATCGGTGTAATCTGATGCTTTTTCTGTTATTTTAACCTCAAGCCTAGTCATCATGTTTGTGAAATCGCCCAATCATGAGTAAAATAGGGGGAGGGGGGGCACATTGATTCACGGGGCACATTGGTACAGTATCTATATCTCAAAACCGATAAACGCTACACAGTCCGGCACATCACTAGAATGCTCAAGGACATTCACAAGAATGACAGTTGTAACACCGCTCGCCGCCAGTTTGCCGTTGGGCCTCAACGGTCACTAACGTGTTGGAAGTGGCGTGCGCCGCTGCCTACAAAAAAAAATACGTGAAATGTAATTGTGTCTCAGGAGGATACTCTTAGTTGTTTTTGTTATTATTTGTTACTAAAGGTAAGTAAATATAGTTATTATTGTATTTTAAAATGTTTTTGATTGCAAGATTATTATATATTTGATAAAATTAATTGTTTGTGGAAAAAGTCTTTTGGGGCACTTTGATACGGTAATGAGTGGGGTACAATGATACGTATCAATCTGCCCCTCTAGTGTATTAAAGTGTCCCGTCAAAAATAATAGTTTATTTTATTCTTTTTTTTTTCTTTTTTTCAGAAAATGGTGCGCACGTATAAACCCAAAACTGATAGAAAAAATATCAATGAAGAAAACATTGAAGATGCAATACGTGAAGTATTGTCAAAGACTTTCTCTATACGCAAAGCAGCCGACAAATATGGCATCAAAACTGCAACCCTACAACATCGCATAGAAAACATCGTCGCATAGAAAACATCTCGAACATCGTCGCTTTATTCATTTTCGGTAGGTTTAACTCGATATAATATCCAGTAGATTGTTTTGTAATTTATATGAGAGTTTTTATGATTATTTATGTTAAATTTTTGATGTTTGTTCAATTTTTAAAGAAAAACATTGTTCATTTTGATAGGAGGTTCTAATATTATATTTTCATTAACAATATTCAATGTTAAAGTCTGATTACTTAGTAAGTATGTAACTGGTTATATTATTAAGAAAATAACAGAGAATTAGTCTTGTTCTATGATGAAAATATTATTTTTTATTGATTATATTCCTTAAGTAACTTAAGAGACTGATTATGGCTAATGTGCACTCTTAATAAAAAGTGTTTTGCGATCTCAATCAATAAAATTGTTTTATTTCTTAATTTTAAGTAATAATACAGTTTATATTGGGTTTTTAGTCAGTTTAAATTTGCATTTCATATAGATCTAAAATACGTATCAAACTGCCCCACTCCATGTATCAAAGTGCCCCACTGGTGGGGCAGAATGATACAAAAATGATTTTTTCTTAAAATCAGTTTATCTCTATACGTCGCCAGTTTTTGCGGTTTTTGCGTAGCCAAAATATAAGCTGACATATCAGCCAATGCACACATCAAAACAAATATTTAAACATAATGCTTTATGGTCCTCAGAAAAGAGAATGAATTTTTGTGTATCAAAGTGCCCCCACTCCCCCTACGTACTTGTAGTTACAAAAAGAAGCATTCTTTCCAGTTAAATATAGTTTTAATGATGCTCATTTTTTGCACTACATCATTAAGTTGAAATACAATGCGGAGAATAAACAAGGAAGTGAATTATACTTAGGTAGGTGTTGTATGCGCGAGCGCCGAACAGCGCAATTATTATTTTAATTTGAAGCTACTGAGAGAGATAAGTACCTACACAGAAGATGCCTTTGTGGAATCGTAATAAGTAGGTAGATTGGTACGTTTCTGTCAATAGCGGTGTATGACGTATCTCTGGCTTTTCCTAGCAAGAAAAATATAATAGTAGTACCTACTATTGGAGCCAGGGGCGGATCCAAAATTGTCGTTGTGTGTAATACACACTACAGAAGCACTTAACATTTTAACGCATAACAAGCCACCAATTATTATTTTTCGCAAATTCCTCGAAGGTTTTTTTTATTGGGGTCTACACTATCAAAGAAATCGGCTAAAGAAAAAAATGTCAACAGAGCGCGTAGCTAAATTATAACAGCAAGGGTGGATCATCAATATTCATCAAGGTTAAGAAAAGCTTGCTGAAGTTGGTCTGTGGATGACCATCGTAACCTACCGAGACTCCTCCGTGCCTCGGAAAGCATGTTAATCCGTTGGTCCCAGCTGTCAATTGGAGATTTTTGGCGGTCGTTACGGATTGTTAGAAGCCAGAAAATCTGACAACAGTCTTGCCAAGAAGTGTAATTTTGGTTGTTGAGGACTGGTAAGTGGGTAGGCGCTCCACGTAAAATACTGCCGGTACGTAGCCTATGTCATGCGTACTATTATAAAAATCCATTGACTACTTGGCCATCGAAATTGGCTCTGTAGTTTTGGCGCTACAATGGAACGTTTACGTAATTACAAACATGCAAACACTTTTTGGGTATGCCGTACTTGGGTGAAAATCTAGGATTTATATTATTTTAACATGTTTATTGTTTTTATTAAGTTGTTTGTGCAGATGTAACGCGAATTTTCCATACCCATGTAAGGCTGCCTGTCCATTGACGCGGAGCGCGGGGAGCGGAGACGAGCAAAGGGACTTCTTTGCTCTCCCCGCGCTCCCCGCGCTCCGCCTCTACGGAGTGGAGTTGAGAACTGCGTCTGTTCAGTGATGCAGAGTGAGGTAGTGAGGAGCTACGACCGTTCCGCTTCTTCGATCCGCTTCCCGGTTTAGTATGAATTTTTAATCTAGTTCGCAATTCCCTGTTTACTGAAGTGGATCGGAGTTTTTATGCACTTTATTTAATTTTAGTTCTGTTTCGCTCCTTTACCCTCCACTCCGTGGTGTGTCAGTGAACAGTCAGCCTAAGTCAAGCTCGTTGTAAATAAACATGTTTTTCTTTCTTTTTAAATCTGAAATTGTTATGGTAACGTCACAATAAAACCATCGTCCATAGATTGGCCAGGGGATCCATCGGTAGCAAGTAGAGTAACCAGTCGGGACGGGTTTTCTCCGCACCGGGCTACTTGTTCTTGTTATAAATAAATCAATGGCTATTCAGTTTCAACTTAGCACTCGCAACAATCAAGTTAGTTAAATTTATCTATCTTATCACTCACACATGCCTTCATTCGTGTAGAATTCGGGTTTAAAAACAAAGACTTTCAAGTACTTCATGGGAATTTCAACTTAATAAGTTATAAAATAAACCCTATTGTTTGAAATGTAAGCTTTGTAGGCTGCCAGTAGTATTCATAAAAACTTATTAGGTAACCGTTACTCCACTAAAATACGGACAAGCAAATTCTTTATTCAAAAAAATCTATGGAGTATTTGAATTTAGAATCTCTTAAACTAAACACATCAAAAGTATCTAGGGATCAACATATATTTTTGCAATAACTTTTCTCCTGATTGATATTAATTAAAATTTTCTTTAAGGATTCATCAAATAAAGTGTTTTCGTTTGTCACAGTAACGATAAACCAAGTCACCTTTGCATTAATAAAGAAATTTGCCATTTTCCTAATAAAGGGATTTTTGACATTTGAACCACTAACATTAAAGTTCGAAAAAAAGACTGAAATAACAGTTTTCTTTAAAATTTTATTGGGTAACTTAAACAATTAATAATCCGTGTTTCTACCGCGAACACTAACAACACAAGAACATCGGTTTGGCATACTCAAAATGAGTTCATCCAAATCACGCTGTGGAATGGCCGCCCATGTTCGTTGCAACAACAAAAAAAGGTCTTCTTGCGACTGGATACCCTCCATATTCGGCAGAGCTCTTCGCTTACCTTGGCTGAGCGCCATGGAGGACGGTATCGCTGCACCACACGGAGACAAGACCGATACATTCAAATCTTAACTCGAAGAGCTCCAACAATAACCGCCATGATGTTAGCCGTGAGGCTTCATCACTCTTCAGGGAACTTAATTAGCGACCAAACAGTCAGAAACCGCTTGCATGAAGTGAACCTTCATTCCCGAAGACCGCTACGGGTACCACCTATAGCAATGCACAATCGTAGGATTCGATATCAATGGGCTCTTGAACACAGAAATTGGGCAGAAGAACAATGGCGTTTCGTGTGCTTTTCTGATGAGTCTCGTTTTGGTATGAGACCGGATACAAGACGTATACGACACTGGAGAACCCCTGGACGCCAACAGCGATTAAAATCCTGCCAGGAAGTCCATCCTTATAGTGGTGGAACCATCATAGTATGGGCGGGTATTTGGATCGGCGGAAGAACTGAGTTGATTTGGATCAGAGGCAACCTCAACGCTCAAATTTATGCTGAGACGATTGTATCAGACGTCATCGTTCCTCTACAAGTGCAAATCGGTCCCTTATTTCAGTTAATGCATGATAATGCACGACCGCACACCGCAAGAGTTGTAAGACAGACTCTCGCCGCAGCTAACATCAATGTCCTGCCCTGGCCTGCTCAGTCGCCAGACTTGAACCCGATTGAGCATGCATGGGATATGCTACAGAGAAGAGCTCTGCCGAATATGGAGGGTATCCAGTCGCAAGAAGACCTTTTTTTGTTGTTGCAACGAACATGGGCGGCCATTCCACAGCGTGATTTGGATGAACTCATTTTGAGTATGCCAAACCGATGTTCTTGTGTTGTTAGTGTTCGCGGTAGAAACACGGATTATTAATTGTTTAAGTTACCCAATAAAATTTTAAAGAAAACTGTTATTTCAGTCTTTTTTTCGAACTTTAATGTTAGTGGTTCAAATGTCAAAAATCCCTTTATTAGGAAAATGGCAAATTTCTTTATTAATGCAAAGGTGACTTGGTTTATCGTTACTGTGACAAACGAAAACACTTTATTTGATGAATCCTTAAAGAAAATTTTAATTAATATCAATCAGGAGGAAAGTTATTGCAAAAATATATGTTGATCCCTAGATACTTTTGATGTGTTTATTTTAACTAAGTAATGTATAATATTTTTTATGAATAAGCTTGTCAGTAAAAATATAGACAAAAGTTTTTTTTTATGTTTGGATAGCTAATTTCATTTTTTTTTTGTTAAGCTGTAGGAGTGTACTTTACATACTTGTAACTCCAGTCTGCATTATTTCAAAAAATAGTTTTTTCAAAGGGGGCGTTCAAGTATTACGTAACGCAATTTGGGGGGAGGGGGTGTCTCGTATAACGTTACGATGCGTTACAGGGGCGGCAGGGAGTCTTTCTTACACCACGTTACGTAAAATTGTTTTTTTTTTTTAACTAGGGAATTAAAACTCCCATATTGGCAACCCTTTTCATTTACGTTTTACAGGGAATCCCTCGATTGTATTAGTGTGGTCGTCATTTTTAATTTGTTATCTTTTAAGTCAATTAAAACAAACCAAACATCATTATCTTTGGTTTGTTTTAATTGACTTTAACATAACTTTTTGCGACTTTAAGGTAAAAATGGTTACTTGAGTAATGGTTACTTACGTATCGTTTAGAGAGGGGGAGGGGAGGTACAGAAAAACGTTACGGCGCGTTACAAGGGGAGGAGGGGGGTCAAAATCTTCGAAAATTGCGTTACGTAATACTTGAACGCTCCCAAACCCCTATACCCAAGAATTGTTTGCATAGCCAGAAAACATCTATACTTGGCACCCCGATCCAATATTTCAAGTTAAATGAAAATTATAATTTATTTTTGCCATTTAATAGGTACCAGATTTTTCTTGTTCAATAAATGTAACAGGTTTTACATCAAATATTGTTACTGTTGTGTAAAAAGGTACGTAATAGCCAACTACATCTATATATATAAAAATCAATGCCACTTTTCGTTGTAATTCCATAACTCAAGAACGGGCTCACCTATCCAAACCAAATGCTTAGGATTTGGTCGGCATATTTAGTAGATGGTTTATGTGAAGTTTGCACAAAATCGGTCGAGCGGTTCCTCATTTGTCACATTTTTTGTAATAAATGAATTCAATAGAAACTTTTTTCACAGAAACTTTTTTGAAGTTTTGTTGACAGGACAAGCACGTTGTTATGTCATTCATGCCGTCAATTCATTTTGGACGTGGTTTGATTAAATCATATTATCAGCGATAAATTTCTACTATATAAAAATAAGTCGGGTTTTCCTTCCTGACGCTATAACTCCAGAACGCACGAACCGATTTCCACGGTTTTGCATTCGTTGGAAAGGTCTCGGGCTCCGTGAGGTTTATAACAAAGAAAATTCAGGAAAAATTTCAACAGAAAAGCGGGAAAATATTTTTTCATTTTTTTATATAAGTATGGCAAAACAACGTTTGCTGGGTCAGCTAGTTGTGTATATAGCTGAAAACACACATACGAAAAATCGCAATTTACTTAAAACGAATAGCTTGAATGGTACTTGAAAGATGTATCGCCGCGCATGGGCACAGCAATGGCATATTTTTCTTTGAAGTTCAATCAAATCAACCTGTCTCTTTCTTTCATGTATGAAGTACTGCTGTCATCAGCTGTCATCTATGGAACGGTAGGTACTAGTTTGATGCGCTTGAGTCGCTTGCTAGTGAAAGGATGTCTCAGTAAGACCACAGTTAGTCTTCAAACTTATTTATTCTATTTATCAAAACTTATTCGTACAACAAAACTTGTTTTGCCAAAACTTATTTGTACGTCAAACTATTCGTACAGCAAAACTTATTTTGCCAAAACTTATTTGTACGTCTAAACGTCTAAACTTATTCGTACAGCAAAAACTTATTTTGCCAAAACTTATTTGTACGTAAAGCTAAACGTCTTATTATCACAACTTATGGATTATTTGTTAAAACTAAACTTATAATTGTTTCAGTATATTTTCTACTACAATCTGTTCGGTACAACAGTAGACCACTCGCTACCATCGACCGCTTCAGTCTGAGTGTCCCGATTTTGTTCGAGCCGCCGAAATCTCCTCCCCAGTGTGGCTAGTGCAACCCGTTTTCTCTCCCGATTTTATTTTAATACTTAATTTCATCGTCAGTATGGCCAGTACAAGAATTTTACAGCGTTTAAATTCATTTATATTTAATAAAACCTTACACTCGACCATCCTGACGACGTGTATGTCCTCATACACGCATCTGGTGAAACCTTACACTCGGCAAATCTCGGGTACACTTTTAAAGAATTACAATAATAATATAAGAACTTATTAATCAAACTATGAAACAGTATTGATTTAAATATCTAATTTTGAATACAAATCTGTGTAATACTAATAAAATAAAAAATAACAAAATCTGTCTTATTTAACATTATCTATAAATCTGTTAATTACACCCTTTTCTCAGATTACAGTTTAACAGATCCGTTTTCTTCCTTCAGGTCAAGGCGTAAAATCTTTCCGCGATTTCTCGTACCTGACCTGAAAGAGAAAACAAAAGTGTGTAAATAAACACTATAAAATTTAATTTAAAGTAAAGTAATATTTAATTACGTTTAGCTAGCGTTACCACTTGCTTGAATTGTTAATCATTTATAACATATCCAAATTCAGTCTGCCATATCATCGTTATTTATTACATCGTCTATTACATCATTCTCGGCATCATTGTCAGTATCATTATCGATTTCCAAAGAGTCGACATGGATCCACGGTCGTATTCGGTCAGCGGCAATCGTAGTATTTCGCTTTTTTTTCATTCCCTCAAACCCTGCGATTGGTGCAACTCTATAGCGATCGTTACCTAGTATTTTTATGATTCTAAAGGGACCTTCGTATGAGGGCATTAGTTTTGTACTCTTGCCATCATTTTGGAATGCAACTTTGGTAATTTTAACTAAGTCACCGTTTTTATAAATACGCGCAGGTCGTCTTCCTTGGTCGTAATATCGTTTTTGTGCTAGTTGTGTTTTGTCGATTTTGTTTTTAACTTCATCGCGAATAGATTGTAAGGGAGTGTCATCTCGCGTTGTTTCAGCTATTTCATTCAGTGCTGCGTTAAATTCACTATTCATTGCCGTCCCAAACATTACTTCAGCGGGTGTTCTACCTGTTGTCTTTTGTATCGTATTATTCAAACCCCATTGGACTCTCCCTAATTGGCTATCCCAGTCTTTCTCATCTGCGCTAAGGTTTTGTGCCGTCAACGAGTCGAGTACGGTTCTATTATAGCGTTCAACTTGACCGTTAGCTCTTGGACATGCAACTGCATTGAGTACATGCTTTATTCCGCGGTCGAGACAAAATTTTTTGAATGCGTGGGAAGTGAAACAGGAACCTCGATCAGTAACAAGTCGGTCGGGGGCTCTGAATGTGTCAAAAATGTCTTGTAAGACTTTTATTGCATTTTGTGTATTTGTATTCCTTACTGGTTTGATGAATAAAAATTTAGTGAACGAGTCTACGATAGTTAGGATGTGCGTATAGCATCTTTTGGACTTAACAAAGGGTCCAAGATGGTCAATATGCAACGTGTGAAAAGGTTTATCAACCTTTTTAATGGGATGTAATAACCCTTCACGAGTATTTGTAGTCTTTTTCGCGTAAGCACAATTAATACAGGATCCTACATATTTTTTTACGAATCGTTTCATTTTTGCAAACCAATAATGCTTCTTTATTTTATCTAAAGTTTTTTCGAAACCGACATGACCTATATCATCGTGGTTTCTTTTGCAAAGCTGCCATCTAGCACCCTTTGGGACCACCCATCTTACACATTCTTTGTCACCTCCGATACACCTATAGAGCTTGTTATCTTTCAAAACGTAATTTTCCTTTATGTACTCTAGCCCTTGTGCATCTAGATCACTAGCAAGAATGTCGCGGATTCTACACAATTCCGGATCCCCCAATTGTAACGTAAGTAGCCAGTCTTCGTCATTTATAGCCATAATCGAGAGATATTGTTCGGGATTCTGAGATTCTGTATCAGCAATCGGATTCCTAGACAACGCATCTACATGACTCATTTTTGTGCCCGACCTATATTCCACAGAGCAATCGAACTCTTGTAGAGCCAGCCACCATCGAGCAATTCTCGGAATTAAATCGCGCTTTACGAAAGTGGAACGTAGTGCACTACAATCAGTCACAATTTTGAATGGCTTTCCTAAAAGATATACCCTAAATTTTTTAAGAGCGCTAATAACAGCTAGTGTTTCCAGCTCATAGGAGTGAAAGTTCTTCTCCTCTGGCGTCGTCTGACGACTGTAGTACGCCACCGGATGTAAAGAACCCTCACTCCCTTGTGCACGCTGCAAGAGAATACCACCTACACCTATTTTACTAGCGTCTGTATGAAGTTCAGTCTCGGCTAAGGGATCGTAAATAGCGAGAACAGGTCTATCCACAAGTTTGACTTTTAGGGCTTCGAACGCTTTTTGTTGTTCGTTTGACCATTCCCACACGGCATTCTTTTTGAGCAGTTTAGTGATTGGGTGAGCCAGTTGTGCAAACCCTTGAATAAATTTTCTAAAATAACTGACAAGCCCTAGAAATTGTCGCACACCGTGTACATTGTCTGGACGGGGAAAATCGACTACACTCTGGATTTTTGTATTTCCAGGCCGTATACCCTCTGAATTGATTTCAAAACCTAAGTAGTTGATCGTGGTTTGTAAAAAACTACACTTTGATAAATTTAGCTTAAGATTTGCCTCCCGTAATAAACCAAGCACTTCCTCTAACCTATCTAAGCATTCAGTCGTATTCCTCCCAAAAATTAGTACATCATCAATATATACTGTGGCTTTGTCAAACCGAGCTGAACCTAGGACATGGTTCATCATACGCTGAAATACGGCTGGCGCATTTGCCAAGCCAAACGGCATACGATTGTACTCGTATTGGCCGTCCGGTGTGACAAACGCCGTCAAATGTTTGCTGTCTTCAGCTATAGGCACCTGATAGTAACCAGACATGAGATCAAGTGTGACGAACCATGCCTGTCCAGATAACCTTGCTATCTCATCCTCTATGACAGGTATGGGATATCTCTCTTTTACGGTGATAGAATTAAGTAACCGGTAATCTACACATAAACGTACACCGCCCTCCTTTTTCCGCACGAGAATGATTGGACTAGCATAGTTCGAAACTGATTCCCTAATGATCCCTGCCTGTAACATTTCGTCTACCATTCCTCGAACTTTTTCACGTTCAGAGTAAGACAAACGGTAGGGTCTATAAACTACCGGACGTTCACTACTTAACTCGATTTTCATTTCGGAAACATTAGTGCAACCTAATCCCATTAAATCGTTAGCGAAACATTCCTCGTGTCGTCGAAGAAGTTCTACGAGTTTGGCCCTATCACTATCTGAGACAGCATCGCCCACGCGAATTTGACTGTCATCGAACTGTTTAGTTAAATTTGTTTTAGTTTGCTGATTCGAATTTGAAGACTCAATGATCTCAAGACTCTTCACTTCTTGCACTTTTTCGGCTCGAGAAAACACAAAATTGTCCTGAAGCCAACACGGTACCAAACACGGCGTCACTGTTACAAAAAGTAAACCATGCTTCACTTCGTATACTCCCCCATAAATTAAGAACTGTTCGTTTGGCTTCCCTAAAATTCTAGTATCTAACACTACACTACCAGTAAACAGCGTCTCTATTCTAGCCTTTATACTCGCAGTACCATAAATTCGACTACAACCTATTACCTTTACCCTTTCTAAGTGTTCTTCATGTTCATACATATCTGGTAACTCAACTCCGATGTGCAAAAATTGTAATTTGTTCACGTCTTTATAAACAACAATGTGGGGCTGCTCTGAGTAGCTCTGACCTATAAGCATCGGCTTCTCTAGCAAGTGATCCCCCACAATTCTACACGAAACAGTAGCAGCCACGCCGTCGATAATAACTTTAAGTTTGACTGAACCCATAGATTTCACTAGGCTATTTCCAAAACCCTTCATTGTCGTTGGAGTGTGATCATGATCAAGTCCAAGATTTGAAAAATCAGATTGCCTTATAAGCGTGACCTCACTGCCAAGGTCAACGAATGCTTCCAGAAGAAAACCATTTACATTTATTATTTTCATAAATTTTCTACTTGGTATAGAACTGGAGATGCGCATGGTTCTTGCCACTGCATCAGCCTTTATTGATCCTGTATCTTGTTTTTGTCTACAGGCCTCGATTTTATGACCCACCTTGCTGCAATGACTACATTTTACTAATGGTTTCGGGCATCTAGAATACGGATGCCCTTTCTCTTTACAATTGAAACAATAAAAGTTCGAACTTATCTTTGGACTCGTTTTATTATTTTGTTTATCATCTATTGTGTTAATATTTCGATCTCTAGACGGTGGTTGTTGTATGGAAAGTTCTTTGTTATTGCTTATCAAGAATTTTAAAAGTTGTTCTGGTTGCTCGCAACGTAATGCCAAGGCACTTGACCTAATAGTCCTATCGCCGATACCGTGAATGATGCAGTCAACGGCCCGCTTATCCGTAATCTCACATTGGTTTATAAGTGCTAGTTTCTCATAATAATATAATTCGATTGATTCATTAGGCCTACTTTTCCGCTTTAACATATCTTCTAATATTTGCCCGTAATTTTGATGCGATGGAAATGCATCCATTAATTTCACCTGCCACTCTGCCCAACTAAACAATATAGTATTTAAACTCTCATACCACGTCTTACCTAACCCAGTTAGCTTTTGCATTGCAAAGTGAATTATAGTTCTCTCATCCCAGTCATACACCTTTGCACATTCGTTCACCTTTTTTAACCACATATCTACGCGTTGGTTTTTTTCTTGCGGATTAAATTCGGGAATCATATTTTTATGGTCTAAGCTTCTATTGGTGACAGTGCTCTGGTTTTGAGACTGCGATGGCAAGACATCTTTTATTGATTGTATTATTTGTATTAGATCTTTCGATGAAAAAGTAGGACTACATGACCTTTTGGTGCGATCCGCGCTCGTAGGATCTCGATGTTTTTTGTGGCGACTACCCGGCTGCCCTCTGCGACTCCGCTCGTAGCTCGTCTCAGCATCAGGTGAGCCCCGTCGTGCGCTCCGTCGCCGTTGCTCGATGTCGCGTTCCTTTTGCAGGTCGATCTCCATCCGGCGGACGCGCTCCTGCTCCCGCGACAAAGCTCGTTCTCGTTCTCGTAGGCGTCGGCTACGGCTGCGGCTATGGGTGCTGCTTCTCTGTCGTGCGCTCAGCCCGCTGCGCCTGGAGCACGAGCGTTCACGCCGAGGAGTATTCAAGCTCCGACGGGTTCCACTTCCTCCGTCCATTTCCTGAAACTCATCACCAAATAAGGAAACGGCAATACCTAAATTATCTAAAAGAAAAGAGATAACTATCTCGAAGACAGTGGATATTCTCTAGGGAGTAAAATGGATGAAAATGTTCAACCTAATATTAAGCCCACCCTCATGTCGGCGGTATGAAAATTAATCCATGAAATTCCATTGAGTTTTCTAGTCCTCGTGTACTATTATTGTCTATAATATACAAAACACTAAGGGCTGAAACTGCGTTACGCGGTTTTATGCCTTAAAGTTAAGTGACAAGAGTTCAGTTAGGTACCTTGCTCGTTTCATGTAGCTTAAATAGCTTAAAACTGAAACCAAAAACAAAGTTCTTAATACGAAGTCCTTATCGCTCCGGATGCGTGTCGAGTGGTGTCGAGTGTTAACCATAACATCTCGACGCCGACGTTACCGTGAGACCGTAAGTGCTTTATCAGCATACTGCTTATGCCCAAGGTGCTTACAAAAGTAACACAATGTAAACAATGTCATAAGTACTAGGAATTTAAATTATCATGACGACTAGAAGTAATAAAAGAATTAAGTTCTGCTTTTAATAACATGTTATGTTATATTGGGCTGATTTTCGCAACTCCACGACTAAGCGCTTATTTTGCGTGCACAAGATTTGCTCACGATGCTTTCCTTCATCGTTGCCTGTGATGTCCAAGATAAACTAAGAAAGTACATTTGTTTTTTCTTACAGTTGAATTTGACACTCACATGGGTACTTCCACGGGTTCGAACCCACGACCTCAAGCAGTAGAGGTTGGGTCCCTAGCCACTGGGCTGCCACGACATTTTAATAATTAGAGCAAAATATATTTACATACCTAACAATTTTAAACGAAATATATAAATATACAACTACTTAAGCAAGACTATTTATCTGTTTAAAATATGCAATTGATTAAAATATTATTGTGAGAAGCACTGATAACGGGGAATTATAATGACATAATTATGTAAAAGAGGAAGCAAGACTATTTATCTGTTTAAAATATGCAATTGATTAAAGTATTATTATGAGAAGCACTGATAACGGGGAATAATAATGACATAATTATGTAAAAGAGGTAATAAAAATATAAAAAAAAAATATACGTCGACAACAACAATACATAAATATTATATAGAAAGTAGGCGTGTACTTACGGATCTGATCCCACTTCTGAGATGAAAGGATGTCTCAGTAAGACCACAGTTAGTCTTCAAACTTATTTATTCTATTTATCAAAACTTATTCGTACAACAAAACTTGTTTTGCCAAAACTTATTTGTACGTCAAACTATTCGTACAGCAAAACTTATTTTGCCAAAACTTATTTGTACGTCTAAACGTCTAAACTTATTCGTACAGCAAAAACTTATTTTGCCAAAACTTATTTGTACGTAAAGCTAAACGTCTTATTATCACAACTTATGGATTATTTGTTAAAACTAAACTTATAATTCTTTCAGTATATTTTCTACTACAATCTGTTCGGTACAACAGTAGACCACTCGCTACCATCGACCGCTTCAGTCTGAGTGTCCCGATTTTGTTCGAGCCGCCGAAATCTCCTCCCCAGTGTGGCTAGTGCAACCCGTTTTCTCTCCCGATTTTATTTTAATACTTAATTTCATCGTCAGTATGGCCAGTACAAGAATTTTACAGCGTTTAAATTCATTTATATTTAATAAAACCTTACACTAGCAACCTAACAAGCTGATTGGTATAGATAATTATGGTCTGGTCATGTCAATGCTCCTAAGCCTTGAACATCGACGCAGAGTCGCTAGCGTGTCAGTTTTCTAGACTTCGGGGAGCGGACTGAATTGTATAACTCAATTTCAACTATACCCGATTCACGATAAGATTAGACATTGAAATACATCTTTTTTACAGTCCGTTCAACCGATTTTGACTTCTGTTGCGTTGGTGGCATGACACATAGTAGCTGCAGTAAACTGTTGGTAAATTATAATCACGTTTTTGCTTTTAATGCCATCCTTATGCGTACGGAATAGAAGTAAAAATCGGTTGAACGGACTGTAAACAATTTTGTTCCAATGTCTAATCTTATTGTGAATGGAGTATAGTTCATTCCGCCATTGGACTATTAAGGGCGATGCGCCAGCAGTACAACAAGCACATAATTCTAGGAACCAAATTTTGCCGTCATAATTCTTCCATATTCAATTAATTCTCTTCGTACTAATTCAATGACGCTTAATAATATTGGGTAGGTACTGGATAGGGAAAAAACATGTAGGAAGAATTAGGTCAGGCATATTTGGTTACACGAACTGATATTAATTAATTGTGGTTACGTGTTTCATACTGATAATGCTACTATTATATTTATAACCTTGTAGGTCTAGTTGTCGCAAACACTACTGCTGCACAGATGTTTAAGATAAAGTGTAATTTTATCACCGAAGACGATTGGATCACGTAGCATTTCGAGCTTTTGTCAATCACATATATTTTGACAAACACCTTTGCCAAGCTAATGCTTTCAGAATATTACTTGTTAAAAGCATGTTGTACAGAGTTTAATTCAGAAAGAGAAATAAGGATCAGTTGTTCCATTAGGCACTTCTCAGCTATTTGAGCATTTGTCTTTATTTATTTATTCAGATAACCATTGATTTACTCATTGTTAGTATAAACTTAAAAAAACATGTTAATTTATACTAATATTATAAAGAGGTAACGTTTGTGAGTTTGTGACGTTGTAAGGGGTAATCTCTGGATTTACTAAACCGATTTTCAAAATCATTTCACCAATAGAAAGCTACGTTATTGTCATTGTGGAGTGTCATTGGCATATTTTATGCCCGTATTGCCACGGGGACGGGAACAAGGCGGGTGAAACCGCGGGTCGCTGCTAGTATCTAATAACTAAAAGAGACTTGGTCCTCTGGGTGAGGCTCCAAACCAGTGGGCTGTCCAAGTAATGGCAATAACTGTGCGCTATTATGGTAAAAAAAAAACAATATTTTGACTGTGAGGCTGCCTAAGAAAATGATTATAGAATCCATAATTATGTAACCTTGGCAATATTATTAAAATTCAAACGGTGATTTAGTAAACACTTGTCCGCGCTAGCTGCGTTTGCGCAGCGCAACGTGAACTGCTTACTGTGAAGTAATTACAGATGTATTAATACTGAGTATAAATATTTATATGTATTTATAACTAGTTTCCGCCAGCCGATTCGCCCGCGTATAGGTTGACAATTAAGCGAACGAACCTACTACCGTGATGAAAAGTCTCCTATTCCGGTAAATGATTGATTCGTATTCGAAATTTCATCCAAATCCCTTCCACATTACATACAGAGTTACTTCCACATTTATAACATTAGTATAGTAATGATTATAGTACAAGTTCGTTCTAGATTACATTCTATCAACACTATAGGGCTTACTTTTAAATAATCTGCCTATCCTTTGCCAACTTTATTGGTGTCGATGCAACTAAATGTCAACATTAAACCGACTTTAAAACAGGAGGATGTGGTCAGTTCGGATGTTTATGTATACAGGGTTATTTGTAAAATACCAACAACCTCTTAAGAGGTCATTGTAGGTACTCATCATTATGAACAACTTTTACTATGAGACCAAACCTGAAATCGCGAAAAAAAGCTGTTCCTTACATTTATGTTCGTTTAATATAACTCATCAAAATGTAGGGGACAGCTGATTTTTTTTCGCGATTTCAGGTTTGCAAAAAGTTTTTTATTTTTTTCTTTTGTACTATTGACCTTTGTGTTTTTGAGTACCTACCTACCCGTAATGACTCTCAAATCCTAGCAATAGAAATATTCAAAGCATTAAAACAATCTACTGAGCCGAAGATTTGTTAGGAAAAATATCAATATAGCCAATAATAATATTTCTGGATCTTCGATAACAATGCTTGCGTCAGTCATCTCAGCAAAGTAAAAATCGAAATCAATGAATGTGATGACGATGAGGCGTGATCTCTGACTTTACACTCACATATCAAAATTCTTTGACGTAGTATTTGTTTGTGCTATATACGTAAAAAAAACTCGTTTTTAGGGTTCTGTAGCCAAATGGCAAAAAACGGAACCCTTATGGATTCGTCATGTCTGTCTGTCTATCCGTCCGTATGTCACAGCCTTTTCTCGGAGACTATTAAAGCTACATAAATAAAAATTGGTAGGTAGACCGTGCAACCTGTTAACCGCTATGCAATAATGCTGTTATATAATGGAAAAAAATTAGGGGTGGCACTCCATACATGTAACTGAGGAATGAAAAAATATATTCAAACATACATAATCGTGTGGAGTATCATTGAATAGCTCTTTCAACACGAAATACTGGTTTCTAAGAAAGTTTTTTATTTAAGGGTTTTTGAGATATGTGCTTCCGAATTCGTAAAAAATGTGTCCCCCCTCTAACTTTTAAACTATGAAGTTGAAAATCCTAAAAAAATATGTTGGTTTGAATATTATAGCTTATACAACTACGGAACCTTTCACTATGCGTGGTCCGACAAGCACTTGGCCGGTTTTTTTTTTTTTCTAAGAATCAGTGCCATCTTATTGTTGTAGTTTTGTAGAAGAATTAAACATGAGTCATCTTTTATAATTACTTTATTTGTCTGGTTTGTTTGTAGTATTTTGGAATTGGGAAATTCCAGGAAAAAAACATAGTGTAAATGTTTGAGCATTGACCACGACCATCTTTTAGTATCTGTTCTTTATCATAAATTATGAGGTTGGCCACAGAACACCGTACTCTTTGGTGGCAACCCGGTCCTGGCACGTCCCGAGCACGGTCTGGAAATGTGTGGAACAACCTATAAAGACGGCATTTTCAAAGCAAGCGCATCAGTGAATGACACCGTTTACTCATAGAAACTGACAATTTGTGACAGTTCTCACTATGGTTATGACATCCAAATCTTATGCTCAGCGCACATCGTGCGGTATCGAATATTATTAAAATGGCGTCCGTCTAGTTTGTGTGCATAATTCTGTACTCTATGGGTTTGTTAAATATCAATATAATCTAAAACTACTCTACGCTACCTACGCTTTGAGGAGTGCAGGGGAAGAGACGAATTCTCAAAATTCCAACGGGATTGGCAAAACAACGGGATATACGCGTACGAAGTCGCGAGCAGAGGCTAGTACCTATAGGTACTTTAAAATCGTTTATCCTAACTAACTATCAACGCCCAGCCAAATCTACTAATCATAGAAAGCTTAAATTCAAAATATATGTTATAACATAAGCATTAGGGTGGAGCACATATGTATGAAAAAAAATATTTTTTTTATTTCAGAGTTCTAATAGGGGGGGATTTGTGCCTTATAATAAAGTAAAATTAACTGTATTTTTTCATTCCATTTAATAAATATCTTCTGCCTCCGCAGTGGCTTCAAAATTTTAAAATTTATAGCAATGTTATAAGTTGTAGAAGATGAAAATAATATTGTGTCCTATTTAGTGGTAAGAAAGTAATAAATGATAGATAAGTTAAAGTTATAATATTTATTAAGGTATTAGTGTGAAAAAAACATTTATGTTATAGAAATAATCGGTAAATTACAAGTATTATTAAGCTTGAAAATCTTTTTTTGTTTCGAATTTAGGCATCACTTTCCGAGATTCCAACTTGGCTTTTATTGCACCCAATCGTGCCTTTTTTATGCACTGAGAAATGGAAGCTTCCGTTATAATCTTCACAGCTCTCTCAACAGCTTGGGTATGGCAGGGCAGCCTTAAAAACAATGGTTTGTTCTCACCACCGGATTCCACAATGTTCTGAATTTCTTGGTCAGATAAATTTTTCAAAAGCGGCGGTTCGTTTAAGTTTTCCTGCCAGTTTATTATATCAATGTATGAAGCAGCACTAAAATTTATCAGTGGCACTTGAAAAAGTCTAGGTGTGGAAGTGTGGCTCATACTGCGTGCCTTTAGTATGCGGCGGGCAGCCAGCTCTCTTATATGCTTCCTCTCATCTGTAATCATCGCAAGAAGAATGCTTTCGGGATGCGCGAAGTAACCATTTCTTTGGATAACCGGGTCTATAATCTTTTTTAAAGATTCTGGCAGGTATCTGGAGGCCATGATAATAATGTTAAACAGATGACGAGTGCCATCCTTGCATGACGGTTTGCTCTTAATTAAAAACCAAGATAGTGCGTAGACTTTAACCACAAAAGTAGCCAGAGTTACCAAATTTTCTGTCGGCTTTTCAGTTGCCACATATAAACGCAGTATTCGGTTCGCACGTGTTATCCAACGAGCGTGGGAAAGTTTCCCTGGAGATTTATTTTCCAGATCTTTTGGGAGTTCACCTGAAATTACCGCCGAAGTAATTTTGTGCAAGTACTGCTGATCGGTACTGAGATCATTGGCCATTTCTGGTAACATTTTATTTATTATTTATTTATTATATACTTTGTCCTTTTGTCCTTCAATGCGTTCAAATTTCTTAAATGGCAGTTTTTCGCATGTTTCAAGAGCTTTTCCCAGTGGACCAATATATGATTTAGGTCCTGAAGTACAGCCGTCGAGGTGAAGAAACAAATGTCTCAGGGGTAGTTCGTTCATGTGGACTAGTAAACAAATTATCGACTGAATTGCTTTTTGTAGCTTTTGCTCGAGCATTCTTATAATTCAACCATACTTCCCCGTATTAACATTCGATCCGTCACTTCGTCGTGCGACCGATGTGAATAAAACAACAGACCATACAACGAAGCGTAGTGACGCAAAAATCGCCGTTAAATATCCCCTCCCGAGCTACCTCACTCCTCTTATTGCAAGTTTATAAAAAAAAGTCTGGCTTCACTGTTTATTTTATATCGAAATTATAAACGAATAAACGATTGATGATGAAAAAAAAAGTCTGTTCATTAGAATATCCCATAGAATTAAAACGTCTTTAAGGGGTCTAAAACTAGCTATTTTCCAAAACTCAATGCTGTTGCGGAGGCAGTTACTCTAAACCGAATCGAATAATATTTTGCATGGCTTAATTTAAGCCCTTAAGGCACAAAATTTTGACTATTAGATTAAAGTTTGATAAAAAAAAAAATTTCGCTCCACCCTAATAAGCATACGCTAAGGAATTATTTTTGTAAATGTTAACTGAAAGAAGAGAGAATTAATAGGAACGAAGTGGGTATTTCTTTGAACACTTTTATCAAGTAGGTTGTGACTTGTGACCCTACAATCACGTTTTATTTTTGTAATTTGGTAATACAACAATTATCGAGATAAGTACATATTAATTGAAACCAATTCTTATCGTAAGTATTTCATTATTTTCTAAGATACGCTGAACTTTTAATGAATGGATCTGGTAAAATAAAAAAAAAGCTACAGTAATATTACGCTACCTACAGTTTTATTAATTTTAGTAAGTCTTGATGATAAGTAACAATGAAAGATGGACATGTTATCACATTTATAGATGGTGCTACATAATGAGATTGGTTCAGGAAACGAACCTATTGTTTGTTAAAACAAAGGAAGGTCCGCATGTTAATATTTTTAACCGTTTTTAAGAACACGTAAATGTGAACTACAAAGTGATGCACAAAAAGAAACAAGTGTTGATGAAAGAACAATGTTCACTTCCAAACTGTTTAGTTTGTAGTCTATGATTAAAAAAGTAAAAAGGTCTGAAAGAATAAGGTACTGTAAGACATGTTGTAAAATGACAAATAAATAGAACAGGTGCTTATATGAGTTTATTAGTCCTATGCAATGCAAAATAATTAACAGTATGTTTCTTTTTGTGCATCAATTTGTAGTTCACAATTTGAGAAAATATATCTGCGTCTTCTATTCGAGTCGACTGACAAAACTTCTCAAATTTTGATCGACCAATATGTGCCACATTAGTCCCGTTCAGGTTCTGAAAGGTTGGTTGGGTATTGAGGGCAGCAAATTTTGTGGATAGGTATACCCTACGAAGGAGCTACACACTGGTAGTGTTCGGTATAGGTCTACGAAGTCTCTTTAGTCCAGATTGTTTCTGTGTAACTCAACTAGAGCCGAAGATTTCCAGATTGGCCACTGCAACGTATCCCTGAGGTAAATGCTGTACCGGAGTAATAATATTTGGAGGGTAGGTTGAGTTTTCTTTCTCAGCGTTCACATCTCTCATCAGCAGCACTGGCTCCCATAATATACTTATTTACTTTCTTTCGCATAAACATACTTACTTGTTTTTTCCATTGTTCCAAGACACCTTAGCGTGTTAGTTACAAAAAAATACTTGATAATATTGAGCAATTTCGTCATCGATGAAACCAAATAGGAATCATAGGAGTGACCATAATACAGCAACTGCGTCAAATTTCATTGTAACTGTCAAACAACTGGCTTCCGTATTGTTTACTGGTTAGTACAAGATAATTATTTACGTGGACTAACTTCAACAACACTTTTCCACACGATCTGCAAATAAAAAATATCCCGCTCTGGGGCCCAAGTCTGCTATTTTTATAAATTTGTCATTCCCACACGAGCCCATTGTCATTTTGCTAAAAATTCTTAATCTGCTAAAGTCATAATGGTCGATGGTCGGATCGGGCTTTTTGATAAACGAGCTATTAAAAGCAATGACTGCACAATAAACTTTTAATGATTGGTCACTGATCAAAGGAACTGTCAAAATTTTTGCAGTTTAGCGCATTCGTCTGTCATTCATTTGTCACTATGTACGAGATTACCATTTTATGCCATTTCTTTCAATGAAGTATCAGTGGTTGACGATTGGAAAGTCATAATGACGCTTTTATTTTACCAAACTTCTCAAAATCAACAATTATGAAACCAATGATAGGCCATTCTAGTATATATATGGGAGTTAATCCTAGAGTGGAATGATTAAAAAAAAATCTGACTATATTGTAATAGCAGACTTGAGGCCCTGGGCAGAAAGGGATGGAGTGTCAGACTGTTATTGACTAAAACACCTTGTTATTGACTAAAACGTGTTCGTTTAAATGTCCTTTCCGTTCCAGAGCAGTGGTTTCGCAACCACGCTCCGTCATTTATGTTGACATCTGTAACTTTGATGTGTGCAGTTTATTTGAACGTCAGAGTAAGTTAGGATATAACCAAATCGTAATTATCTTGCTTTAGTACGTGTTTACTCTATCAGGTATACAAATGACTCATCATCATATTTAGTTGTTTGTCCCCCAATTAAGACATTGGTGACGAAGCTGTGGCCTTCACCACAGCGCGATTAAAAATCGACGCCAAGTAAAACAAAAAATACTAAATTAGCCGGACAAGTGCGAGTCTGACCCTCACACGAAGGGTTCCGTACTATAAACCGAAAAATTGATCACGTTTCTTGTATGTGAGCGCCTTTTAAACTATACTAATATTATAAAGCGGAAAGATTTGTATTTTTGTATGTAACGAATAAACTCAAAAACTACTGGACTGATTTCAAAAATTCTTTCACCATTAGAATGCTACATTCACCCTGTGTAACATAGGCAATATTTTATCCCCATATTCCTACGGGAACGGGAAATACGTGAGTGAAAACGCGGGGCGCCGCTAGTTTTTAATAAATTAAATTAAAAATTGTTATTATTTGTTGGTATATCGGCAATAGTCACCGTTTAAATTGTAACTGTCTACCTATTATGGTTCTTGAGATACAGCCCGCTGACAGGCAGACAGACTCCCGGACAGCGGAGACTTGATAGTAGGGTTCCGTTGGTTACTCTGTTGTTGTTGTTGGTACGGAACCCTAAAAATCTATATTCATTGGCCAAATTCTTTAATGACATCAAGCAGTTTTCCGTATCGATGAGGAAAACTGAACACTAAATCAATATTATGTTGGATTCTGGAAAATATTATACAATATCAAAATTAAAACACCTCGGGTGTTATTACTTTCATAAAGATTTTGGCTGGCATCATGGCTTCAGTACCTACCTATTTGACATAATTCGACATGAATCTCTTGCAAAATCTTCTTTTTACACCACCCTTTAATCGAATTTATATCAATAAAGGATCAAGCTCCATCTGCCATGCGTACCTAATTAGTAAACAAACAACCGGTAAATCTGCAGGCATTTCGGTTATTCCAGTGTATTAATGACGTATTTTGCGTACACAGTGCAATCCACAGAGCACGAAAACGCCGTCGATGGCAATTAACGTGTCACACAAATTGCTTTGAGAAAGTTAAAAACCGTCGGTTTTGAACGGCTTCCGTGATAAATGATATTTAGTTTTGTATATTGATTAATAACTACATTCTTAAATGTCAATCTTTCTTGACAATTTTAACTTCCCGGTTCCAGTCTTTCCTATCTAGTACCCTGAAAAATAATACCGGAACAAGCACAGAGGTCATGGTCACTTTAAAATCCCATACATTGCTTACTGGCCAAATTATATGAGAAGCACACAAGAAGTAAATATATGAGGTAGGCTTTTGAGGGAAACACCACACAGATTTTATTCAACCTGCCCAGCCAGTGCAAGCATATCAATTATCGTGTAGCTCAACTCAGAACTTTAAGGAGCTCAACAATCCGACGAACAATGCCATAACAAAGACATTTGGGGAAATTTAGGGGAAAGTACTAGTAGATCAGCACTCAACGTTCATTCGGCTCCAAAAAATATATTAATAAAATATGTGTTAATAGATAGAGAGAGATAGATAGATACCTAGCTCTGTATTCCGTAAAAAACTTTTTACAAAAAATACAACTGAATTCTAAACGACAAAATGTATTAAATAGCTTGCGGAAGTCGGTGTTTTTGGTTGGCTTCATTTTTTGAACACAGTCTTCCGAAATAGTTTTTTTATTTTTCATTTTTAGTGGTGATATCCCACAGCTAAACGTACCCATCACAGCGTTCGTGTTATAAATTGGTGTAAATAATAAACAAACATGCGATTTCAGCAAACTTAGATAATTATATAATTTGCTATCATTTATTGAAGAGTACTGTTTCCTATCTCCGTTCTTCATCAGATTTTCACCAAACTAGAAAGGTAACAACTTTAAATACTAGGTAGGTACCTAAGAAGCTCTTCCAAACCATCGTAAACAGTTTTATTTTTTGATTTTATATCGACAAGAGAGAATAAGAACATCATCAATGTAGTCGAAGCCAAGCATCATTATATAACTCAAACACTAGTCGTCAGAACTCGATCAAATTTAAATAGGACCACATAACAAGCACTAGATTTCGAATAGTAAAAGAATCATCACAATTAGTACACCCAGTAAAAAGTTATGAGGTAAAACACAAAAAAAAAATACAGTTGACGTAAGAACCTCCTCCTTTTTTCGAAATTTGTTAAAAATCACGTTAATTGCAACAACAATAACAACATACTAATCTTAAAGATCACGGCCGAATAAATTTATCAATAACTAGTTTCGTTGCTTGAAATTAGCGGGCTGACTAACACGAACAAAGCGTTTTCGTACGAATCGTTCTGTATGGGAATTAAAATTGTTTTTCTTTTTTTGTTAGTATTGTCCTCCTTCTAATGTGGTCAGTTTTAAAAGATTCCTCGCGTCATTTTTATTAACACGCTTCTATTAGCTTGACCTGTATGTATGTATGTAACGGAATCTTTTAACTTCATTTTCACCTACTTCTAGGAGTCTGATGAACTTGAAAATTTGCACAGGGATCAAGGGTCGATGACAATACAATAATCTCATAACTTTATACTAAAGTCCAGAACACACTTTTATAGCAATCGAACTAAAAAGCAGAAAATCATTTTAAATTATAAGAGTGTGTGTTACTGCAATATAAAATCCGACAGTCAAATTATTGTAATTAATTTAGCATACTTAACAAAATTTCAAATAAAGTGAAAAAGCGTGTTGTGTTTGATATCGAATGTGAGGATCATTTTATTAGATACTGTTTGCAATATCACAATTATTATAATAAAAATATAATTAGGCACCCTTTTAGATCAATTGTTATTAAAGCGTGTTTTATTAGTTTTTTAACAATTTTTTTTTTAACAGAGATCACAACAGGTCATTATACTTTATGAATGAAAACAAAAATCTCGACCTCGTTGTAATATATTGACCCGTACGTATTAACCTTTTGAATGAAATATGTCATAAAATTAGTGAGATATGGAGCTGATGAGGCCCGAAGTCCACCAAAGCGGTGACGACACGAGCGAAGATGTACTTACGCAATTCTTTCTTAACTATACATATAAAATCACTTGTAATAATAAAAAAAAAGCATTTTGATTATGGACTCGGTTATAAGCTACTTTAACGCGAACAAATTCGCGGTAAAAGTTTTTCATAACAGAAAAGAATATTCTTTTATTCGACAAAACAGCACACAGGAGAATAGTATAGAATGCACTGAGCGTGCCCATACCGAAAATATCACCATCACTGCACATGCTGGGCGTGAGATACCCAGTGCTGATTTACGCACTAACCTTCGTTTCGTTTTGTGGATACAGTTGTACGGATGTACGGTGTACGGATGTGTCATTCAAAAAGTTCAAAATGTCAAAAATCCAAAATGGGTACGCAACGGAAATGCTACGTGGTCAAACACAATCATTTTACCTCGAAAGAGACTAAGGTTGAACTAATGTTTGACATGCTACATCATCATTATTGTTAAAAAGTCTCAAACAACCCACGAACAATGAAGTGCATGAAGTTTTATAGTTCCCGTGATATTGTGTAGGTTACATCAAAGCTGGGCGATAGTTTTCACTCATACGATGATTGAAATAAATGAACTGGTGTATAAAATAATTAACAGGTATTTACGGTACTTTGAAAAGCAATCTCTATCTGTCACTCATACAATGATTGCAATGAATGAACTGTTGTATAAAATAATTAACAGGTATTTATAGTACTTAGAGGTATTAATAGATCTAAGTGGCGTGCAATTGGAGAGGCCTATTTCCAGCAGTGGACTGCAACAGGCTGTTGATGATTTATAGAACTTAAAAAGAAATATCTTTATGTGAATGGCACTATTTCTGAACAACATCTCGGGGATCCACTGAGTCTTCATTAAAAAAAAAAGTTTGGATATTTTTGACACATCGTGGTCACTCTAGCGTTACCTGGTAGGCGTCATATATATTTTTATTCCCTTGTCGATAATATGGAGCCAATTAGTTCTAATTTCGGGTTTCAGTTAGCGTTTGGGTTCGCATTCAACCTGTTGCTATCACAGCAGAGGGTCGTCGCCTTGCAGCTAGCTACATGAAGGCCTTAAGTTTCGATAAGTATAATTTTTTTAGTGTTGTGTTTTAATGAATGATAATATTGTTGTTTCTCTTGCGATAACGCTATCTTTTGTCCTCCAGTATATAAATTGTTGCGTTTACCATCAGACGTCTTATTAGTGACTTAACAAAAAAAAAAAAAAATAGTTCCAATTAAATTTAAAAAAAAATGGACGTCCTAGAAAACTATAACAATCTTAGTACCAGGATTTAATGACTGTGTTTAATTAAGTTCATTTTTCAAGTGACGACTGAAAATTAGTAGGTTGGTAAATGTTCTGTTTAATTATAGAAACCTTCTATTCTTTAAAACTCCTATGTAACGTAGTTATAATTGTTCAAATTGAGCTTAAAAACAGCGATTTTATTATTTTAGATTTAGAAAATTACCTCTTTATTGAGCATAAAATAATCCTTAAGCATTTTGGTTCGAAAGCCGTAATTATAAACTCCTGATTGATATCTTAATAAGTTTGAAGACGGACTAATTGTATTAACCTTAATATAACAGGAATACCGTCGTCGCAGCGATCGCCGTTTGTGTTCCCCTTCTTTATAAATACCGGTTTCTTTATTAATACTTGAATGAAAATAAAACTAAATGAATGCACGTCAATAGTTTACTGGTGACGTTCGAAACGACTAATTTTTGGAAATCGTCATCCGTCGGTATATATCTTATCGACATATAAAAGTTCGTCGCCAAGGATGTTTTAAATTAGATATTCTTCTGAAGCAGAGACGGTTGTTTTGTGCTTTTCTAATGCGTAATACTTTCCATATTGAATACTAAGATTGTTATATTTTTTGTCCTTAAACAAAACTTTAAACGTGCTCAGTGAACAGTGTTAAATTATTGTCAATAAAGTAATAAATATAAAAATGCTAGCCCCATTGACTGTAGTATTTGTGATTATAACACGAACTGCATCACAGCCCTGCCAATATGACAATAGTGTGGAGCTAACTGACCGGTCATACAACAACGTAAAATATCTGGAGGGTGAATATTACGTGGATAACGTCACTCAGTTGGAACGAGGATGTATTTGCATGAAGGAGCACTGTGTCAGAAAATGTTGTCCACCCGGGCAAGGCATCAACCTATCACCTGACGTCAGAGACTGTGTACCTTATCCGCAGAAGTTCCATTTTAATGTTTACAAAGGGCTGAATCCGAGCCCAGTGCAAGGCTTCAATCCGGCAGAGCAGTTTCACTTTTTGTATGGAAAAATGGAATGTAACGGAACCAAAAGTGAGTCACGTGTGCTCATGGATCGGATTCGTCTGCTAACGGTGAGATTTTTTTTCTTTCGTTTTCAGCAGTGTAAATAAGCATGTTGTAAATTAAACAGGCTATTATTAAATATCAGAAACATATACCTACTACATTTCGTGACAAATATTTATGAGACTTATACAGGGTTATTTGAAAAACACCAACTACCTCTTATGCGGTCACTGTACTCATCATTATTAACAACTTTTACTATGGGACCAAACCTGAATACGTGAAAAAAGAAATCAGCTGGTCTTAATAAGTTGTTGGTATTTTTCAAATAACCCTGTAGATTTTTTTTCCAAGAGTTGTCATCGATTTTTTGTGGGCCAATCGCCAATGTAACTAATCTTCCTAACATAAAATAATTGAAATGGTGGGGCTATCACACTTTTCCGCAATAGAGCAGAAATAGAAAGAGCCATTCACATGTTTTTTTTTTAATTAGTTTTGCATAAATTGTGACTTTGTTCGATATATCCGTACCAATATATATGCCTGAAAGCAATTGGATAGTGATAAAAAATCTGTATTTTTTTTCTTCTGAGGTTATGCTATTAATAAGTCTCAGTATAATATACCCAGTAGTTTGCCCATACCTAGCACAAACAGAGTGGGGTTCCTTTGATTTTACAATATATAAATCGACTCACAAATTCAAAATACATACATATTGCCCGGTTAAGCAGTAACCAGCCTTAGTGTGCTGAACTGCGAGTGGTCACATATTTTTTTTTAATCAAAATACATATATTGAGTTTCTAAGTTTAGTAAGAAACTAATTCATAGAGTGCTAATCGTAGCGCTGACTGAGGTCCTGTACGCATCACATAAAAAGTACAAAACCAATAAAGTTTTGTTTTATACAAAGGAAATTTAAATATACATAATTATTAGGCTATAATAATATATAACATTACGCTACGACCAATAGGAGCGGAGCATCAACGAAAATGTTGCAAAAACAGTTTTTTTTAGAATATATTTTATTGTAATATTCATCATCATTTTTTGCTAATATTGTGTCCTTTAGCTAAGCAAGAGTTTAACTCCATATTTTCCTATGTTCTTTGTATTATGCCTCTTCGGCCTATCAATCACAAATGAGGCCAAATTATCATGCCACAGTTTCTTAGACCTGCCTCGATGATGACGTGTCTTTTGTGACGATTCCGGCAATTTATAAAAATAACAGACTTGGGGCCCAGGGCAGATCCTGGGCCCCAAGTCTGCTATTTTTATAAATTAGGCATTCCAACACGATCCCACTGTTATTTTTCTAAAAGTTCGTAATCTGCTTAATTTATAATCGTCGGTCAATGGCCTCGTAATAATTTTTGATAACCGAGCTATTAAAAGCAATGACTGTATAACGACGTTCTGATGGTAGGTCACTGATCAAAGGAACTGTCAAAATTTTAGCAGATTACCGTTTACGTCTATCATTCATTTGCCATTATTTAGAAGATAATATTGATCAATCTGCCAAGCCATTTTCCAGCTATATTTGGGACGACATTTAGTCGAACCTGAAGCTGAATACCAGTATTTTGCTAAGAACCAAGTTGTAAAACTGAAAAAAAAAACTGATGATTAATAGTTTTCTTTTATATTTATAAACGTGTTCCGTGACAACAATTATATTAAGTTCGTCAAACAATTCGTTACGGTATTGTACAATACATTTGACAACTGTCAACTGTGTCACCCTGAACGCGTTAATATGCGTAGATAGTCTATTTTAATTTCGTAATTGAATCTTTTATGGGTATATTAATTTTAAAGTAAGTATAACTAATTAAAGCGGTTAGCTCACTAAGAACTAAGGCTTGCATAGCTGAGATATATATTCACACATGTGTACAAAATAAATTACGATACCAATTATTTTTTGTTAACCATTGCCCCATTCTAGGAATTCCCCTGTATCGTGGGTGCGTTTACAAACATACAAACTCACATACACAAACAGCCAGACCCGGAACAACTATCTGTAGGCCATACAAATATTTTCCTTTTATATTGAGACCTAAATGAATATCTCGTATATTGATATATACGAGCCGGATGATTGTCACCATAACATTTTGTAACTAATGTCGATTAGATTATAAACCGTCTATACGTATTATTAAAGCGCTGTAAGTAAGTGTAAAAAAAATAATTGTTTCACATAGGTAAGATGTACGAACAGTCCATTTCTTGCAGGTACTGTCTGAATTCTTCCGTTTAAAATGTCGACCATTCCAGGTAATTTTATCACACGATAGAGCTATATAAAGTTAAACATGGGAAAAACAACCAGAAGTCAGTTCTAACCCCACAACGGACATTCTCTCTGTCTGTCTCAGTCCGAGTTCTGTTAAGAGTAGTGTCGATGTTTGACGGTATATTCGCAGTTCTTGAGCCACCATTGCTTCAAAATCATCCCTTCGCAGTCCATTCTAAATCTATGCTAGCATAATCAGCCTTTTAATGTTCCCACTCCTGGGATACACACAGGCCTCCTCTCTAGGAGAGGAATCATCACGCCGCAATCCACCACGCGGGCCCAGTGCGGATTGGTGAATGTTACATGTCTTCGAATGTAGTATTCTTGTGTTTCTCACCTTGTGTTTTTTTTTTTCAAATTATTATTATAGGCTCACTTGGAATTTAACACGTTTGAAACTAAACAGTAAATGAGGAACGTCACAAAGTCGTCGAATGTTCAATTTGTTGGAAAGAGATTTGTAGCTTTCAGCTGAGTGCCATTGCAAAGTTTTAGAGGACTTAAACTAACAGACATCATCAAACATTACCTGATGATGTGTATATGTTTCTTCCATGGCTGTTTTGACGGTAATACGTTCCCTAATTTCCCCAGAAACATTTGTCGATTGCTCGTCGGGAGAGAGGGGTTATTTAGCTGGCATGGCAAATAAAAGCTTCTTAGTTTCCAAGCTTGTTATGACCTCCATAAACAGAAGAAAAGCATGCTGCAATTTCATGCTGTGAAGTAAAGGAACAAGACATACTCTCTCCCCAATAACCCAACAATCTTCTTGATTGGGGTGTGTGCTTTCACCAATTTTTAATACTGAATTCGAATAACACTCCTGTTTTGGGCAGATGTGTAAAAATTAGCGCAAATGTGTGACCTCCTTACATATTTGAACATTTATGTGTTCATATATTATTGAGCCATAGAAAGAGAGAGAACTCTTAGGTTTCTTCCACCTATGCTATGATCATTTTGCCTTATGCTCCGTAAAGTCCTGTTTAATGCTTTCATAGCTTTGCTGATGACACTCGTATTCTTGAGACCTAATACCTGGCATATTAATAAAACCTAAAGTCTCGGATCAATTAAAAAATAACAGACTATCAAACGAATGGTACCATTATGTAAACTATTAAGAAAAATAAAACTTGATGAATCAAGTTGATTCTTAATTTCTTTTGAAAAACAACGCTAATCGAAAGAATTTTAGGGTTTTTTTTACGCCAAGATTATAGAACTTGAATAAACACCTGCGGGCGTACCATGACGTCTTAAAACGTGAGTCTTCCGAGCGAGAAAAAGGGATGGAGCTATATAGGGTGTATAACTCTATCCTTCTTTCTCGCTCGTAAGACTCACGTTTTAACACCTCATGGTACGCCCGCTGATCACTCAAGCCTTTGTTTATTCAAAGTTATGATGTCGACGCTCTTCGCCCCCTGCTCGCGGGTGTTGGTACAGTCCAGCCAAGCCATTTGATGATCTACCATTTAAAAAAAAAAGTTAGCTCTTAGTCTACAACTGCCCTTACATTTTAAAAGTCACCCTACGGACTTGACCCGCTGTTGACACTCCCTGGCTAGTGGCCTCCACGTTGCTTCACTTTCGTTCAATAATTTTTAACGCTGAGCGAAATTTGACTGTTCAGTCATTGCTCGGAACTCGTTTCCGTCGTGTGTAACCCACCCAATACTTAGTTTAACTATAGTGAAACTGTGAAATCGGCTCGGTTTGTGGAGTTAATTGCGTCCACAAAAAAAAATGTATAGAGAACATTTTGAATGACCTCAAATATTTAACACTAGCTGTCCGCACAACTTCATTTGTGTCACATTTTTCTTGACTGCTCCGCTCCATTTAGTCTTAGCGTGATGATTTATAGCCTATAGCCTTCCTCGATAAATGGGCTATCTAACACTGAAAGATTTTTTCAAATCGGACCAGTAGTTCCTGAGATTAGCGCGTTCAAACAAACAAACAAACAAACTCTTCAGCTTTATAATATTAGTATAGATTAGTTAAAAAAAACACCTTTCATGCAGCGGATTGTACTAAGTTTGAGCAAGTAAAATCATACGTGTTATTTACTTCATAAATGCAACCGGTTTTCAAGAACACAAGTTCAATAACCGGTGTTGAAATTCAGAGGTTTAAAACTACACTCGCGAGCTGGAATCACTACATCGCGCGTTGTTCAAAAAAAAATATCGACGATTTACAAACGTAAAAACATTTAAAAAAAAACAGACCAAGTGCGTGTTGGACTCACGCACGAAGGGTTCCGTACCATTATCTATAAAACAGCAAAAATAATCATGTCTGCTGTATGGTTTCCTAAATATTATTTAATCATTTATTTTTAAAACGCATATATAACTAAATATTTTGTGAATATTTCGAGCTGTTGTCGTTATCAATTATAGAGCAAAAAAATGACGTAATTTTTTTTATAAATAATAAATATTTATTTTATTCAGTTTTTTAGTGTTTGTTATTATAGCCGCTACAGACATACATTATCTGTAAAAATTTGAACTTTCTAACACGATTCATGATACAGTCCGATCACAGACGGATGAATAATGGAGTCTTAGAAGTAAAAACAACCAAGTAGACAAATAAAGATTCAAAAAGTCTAACTCATATTTAAATTCTCATTATTCAGTTTAGTCACCGTAAAATTGTATTGAAAACAATGTTATACGTAGTAATTTGTCGTAGTATATAACTAAGCCTATGAGAGTACGGGTACTTAGTAGACTTATTCAATTGCCATTTACCGTGTGACCACGGAAAACCCTCGTTGAGTAATCACGAATTAACAGTCAGTCGGGGACCTGCGCACGCGCCGGTAGTACCGTACTTGAGAAGATGCAAACTGTATTACTTTTATTATTCATTATTACAACAAGAACTGCGTCGCAATGTGATAAAACAAATAGTGTAGAATTAAAAAATCTGATTTTCAATGGTGTTAAGTATAACTATGGTGAATACTATGTGGATAACGTGACGAATGCGGAACGTGGCTGTGTGTGTTTGAAAGAGATCTGTGCAAGGAAGTGCTGTCCCTTCGGCCAGGCCTACCATCAGACACAGAGGCAATGCTTCAATACCACGGAACCCTTCAACCCACCGGTTTGGAGAGAGCACCGGTTTCTACCAGGGTATAATGCGACAAAGAAGCTCCACTTTTTGTTCGGGAAAATGAATTGTTCAGAGGAGCTGCAAGAGATTAGGGTGCCTGTAGCAGACGCCACTAAGGAGTTTCATTTGAGAACGGTGAGATTAATGATACAGACTTTTAGGAAATAGAATATTAAAGTTACACTTAGATAGACAAAAAATACTAACAAGTTTAGGTACTCTTATAAAAACATAAACATCGAGCAGCGCCCCGCGGTTTCACCCGCGTTGTTCCCGTTCCCGTGGCAACACGGGGATAAAATATAGCTTATGACACTCCACAATAACGTAGCTTTCTTTTGTTGAAAAAATCGGTTCAGTAGATCCAGAGATTACCCCTTACAACGTCACAAACTCACAACGTCAAAAACTCACAAACGTTATATCTTTATAATATTAGTATAGATACGCTGGTGACTAAAACTAAAGGGTCTTTTATCATGCAGCGTAGAATGAGGACACCTAACATAACAGGAAAAAAGAAAGTAACAAAACTTGCTTATTTCGTACACATAGATACGCACAACGTAGATATAAATATGTATAAGGAAACTTAATTTAAAACAATAAAATTGTGTGACTCACTGGTCCGCCAAATGGACCTCAGCTCAGCAACATGCTGTGACGAGCAACTTCGAGTTGTGTGAGACAACTAGAAGTTGCCCGGAGCTGGTTTTCAACTGTACCTTACGTTAGGACTTAGTCAAGGCTCTAATACTTCGGTGTAACAAAACATCCAAGCTTACCTTTTCAAATCCGAAACAAAAAATTGACAATTCAAATAAAAATGACAAAATTCCGCAAGACTATAACTCACTAAATATTAAAACATGGCGGCCGTTGACACTGTAGTAGAGCTGCAGTTATTTGAAATTAATGTATTTATATTTTGCTTTACCTTGATTCAACACGATTGTGGAGTTTCATCAACGAACTTAATTTGGCATTGTCGATCTTACCTTTCTTTTTTGCTTCCAAACAGGCTTTGATCAAGATATTTAATAAAAGTGAGAGTGGTCTTTAGTTCCTATGTTTTGTTATTGAGTTAAAAACTTTCATCTCATGTACTAAAAACGACAAAACAAGATTGTTTACAAAAATTCGAGCCCAAAATATTTTAGCATGCAAGGACTGGAGAACAGGCTTAGTAAGTGAGTATGCAAAACATTATATAAACCGGTTTAAGGCACTGACCTATTACATTATAGACCTACAACAGGGTTACCAAGATCATCAATTTATTAAAGAAGCCATAAATATCTGATTTCTAACTTAATACATAAAATTACCTTGAAGCATTGACGAATCTTGGTTTAAAAATTCCGTGTCCTAAGTCCTTATACTATCTCAAACTTAGAATCACACAAAGTCATTCAAATTTGTGCTTTGTTGCCATACAAGTGACCGTTGACTCAAATACATCATTGTAATCATCAACAGTCTGAATATGAATTCGGGTTGTTGTGTGATTTTGATAGATAAGGGCGGTAGAGAAACAACGAACTTAATCTTAGCGTGCAGCCACTAGTACACAAGCTGCTGCCTCCTTCAATAATACGGCTACTTCCCGTTATGTCACATTCCCGATTTGTCAACATGTCAACGTAGTATGTCGTCAATATTTTAATCATCATACATTAATTCCCGATTCGTCAACTTTTGAGAATGCCTGTATTCATTCCCGTTTGGTCAACATTTTGTTTGGCAAGTACAAGCAGGAGTAAAAGACATATCACTGTTCATTTTCTTTCTTCTTATTAACTTCCGCCTGAGGCTTTGCTCAAGTGTGAAGTGTTTTGATTATCACTTTGCACATTCGGGCATGTTCTCTAGATTAGTTTTGATTTCGTGGTGCTAGAATATTGTTATCCCTGCAAAATCTTATAATTATTATTTGTATCGTTTGCATGAATTGTAGAAATGAGTCGATAGATAAATAATCGAGTCTCATCAAAATGTGGAGGTGATCCTTCTAACGTTATAAATGTGAAAGTTAAAATACTTTTTTGCTGTATCCCCCGGTTTTATATTCGGCAATTTCGGGTAATTGAGCCACGTTGGTCCGTCATTTCTCCTTTTTGCCTTAGCGTTCTATCTGAATATGATTTAAATATGTATTCTAGCCCCAGAAATACATCTTCATGATTCTGGACTCCTGGTAGATTTTGAGTCTTTAACGCGCGTACTTCCAACCTCGGAAATATATTTTCCCGATTCTGGTAACTTGATAGTTTGTGAGTCGAATGACAAGGCTAATAAATAATTCCGATATTTCTGGGAAAGTCAGCGATAATAAGAGCGTCAATATGGAGTTTGTTAATTTTTGTATCTGATTGTACCGTACAAAAACCTAGTTTAAAAAAGAGTGACGATAGGGGAATGGATGTATGAAAATCAAAATATTGACGAAACGCTAATTGCGTTCAGCTGTTTTTTCTACTTTTGACATGTTGACGAATCGGGAATGTGACATATCAGGAAGTAACCAATAATACAGTTAATCTTACCGATTATATACTAAGTGATAAATGAAGGCTTCATTTCGGCAAGTGCGCATAGGCCTCTCTTTTCTTATGCCAATCCCCACCACACTCCTGTCCGGTTCTACATAGCAGCAAACAAACATAACTTTAGTTACCAAACCTAAATTAAACAAAACTAATATTTTATGCAAAGTATATTTTTGATAATATTAGAATGATATAATTATATGCATACCTCTAAATGACTTTTGTCGTTGTATTCATGATCCAGTGGTATTACTAATGAACTCAACTTGTATGTATTACGCTAATTAAGTATTATTACCTAAATAAATATTAAAGTGCATCGTGATATTTAATACTTGTGATAGGATATGAACGTAATTGTCTACTAGAGAAGTACATCATTTTAATCATGCATTGCATATGGAGGGCAGGTGCGTATAAATAATGATGTTATTTTTGCGAATATTAATATAACAATTAAAAAAGAAAACTATTGTATGGCTACCACCGCGAAGAACCTCTCAGTTGATATAAATCTAAAGCAATATTTATCTGTTTCCACAAACTAGTTAATATATACATATGTCGCAGCTGCCGACTGGCTAAATCTAATTTATTTGGCGGCCTAGCCATTTCATTTAACGACGCCGTTTACTCAGCGGTCTAAGTGCCATGCTGAATACATTTCATTGAACAGCATAGCTGACAACTTCGTTCAATATAATTTAATAACTTACCAAGCCAAGTAGCAAAACATACCATTCCATTAAACCCTGCAGAAAGAATTTAGGAGAACCACGTCCATGTTGAAATTGATTGATTGTTTTTTTTAATTCTAAATTCAAACAACAATCAATATCAACATCGATGCGTTTCGTCAAGATTTTGATATTCATACATCCATTCCCTTTCGTCACCCTTTTTTAAACTCACTACTACCAGGTTACCAGAATCGGGAAGATATATTTCCGGGTCTGAAATAAGAAGAAATAACGCACCAGCCTGGCTCAATCACCCGAAATTGCCGAATATCAAAACCGTGGGATACAGCAAAAAAGAATATTAACTTTGAATTTAGAATTCAAAAAACGATCAATTCAGAATCAGCATCTGCCAGCCCGTTCATCAGAAGTTGTAGTAGACGCAGTGGCTTCTGATTACAAAAAATAATTTCAATAAGCGTTATTGAAATTATCTTTAGTAAACAGCTAATGAAAAGGATAAGCCGCCAATTTAACAGCCAACAACAACAACGACAACAGTCACTAACAAGTTCAGTCGGCTGGTTTACTAAAGATAAAGTATATGATAATAATCTGGTTTGGTGGGTGACCTGTTGTAAGCGAGAATCTCTTAGATATACTTGATTGGTTTCGATCGTCGTCAAGTTGCGCTTGCGATCGCGGAAATCCCACACTTTTCTTACTGAACAGGTAACAGTACCGGCAAGGCCTCCGTACGACACGGTCGTCCAAAATATAAGTGACCAAAATTTACGGAAATGTGGACCTTATTGATAACTTTATTCGTGATTATTTGTGAGACTGTATCGGAATCAAAACTTTGTGACTTCCAAAAAAGTGTAGAACTAACAAATCATACGTATGCAGGTGTTACATTCGGCAGCAATGAAACCTTCGTAGATCCCCAAACTAATAATGAAAGAGGATGTGTGTGTCTCAAGGGGACATGTGCCAGGAAATGTTGCCCATTTGGGCAGGCATATAAAGTTGACGACAGAGTGTGTGTTAATGTTACTGATAAATTTGATCCGCCTGTGAAAACGAATGCAAATCTTGAATTTAAAGTCAAGACAGGATTCAGTGCCACAAAGGAGTTTATTTTTATGACTGGTAAAATGGATTGCGTGAGGGATGCAGGAGAGAGAAGACTACCTGTGTACCCAGCTACGCAAAGCTTCGGCTTGATGACGGTGAGACCAGAACCATTGTCATGTTAGTTATTATACGATTTTGATTGTTAATTCGGCATGAATAGATTTTAAAACAGCGTGCAAACTTCCGCAAAGTTGTCATTAGAATAATAATATGATTGTTTTAAGGTCACGTATTCTAAAAATCAACGTATTGAAACAGGTTATTTATTTTAGTCTTAGGTTCCGTTTTTGCGATATCTTACCTATATACTATATTTGCCAATGGAATTTGTAGTCTCGGTGTGTTTTTAAAACGTAGTAGTCAGTAAATGTCATCGCTTTTTTTTCTAAACCAATGCCACAAAACAGTATAAAAACCGCAATTAATTGTGAATAAGCGTTTTCGGTCAGATCCGGTTTGACTACGAGTTGCCTCAGTGATTACAAGTATTTTATATGGTATATAATATAATTACCAATCGAGTAATTTACGGCAATTTCAGAATCGAAATGTCAAGGTTATAGAATCAGGATTTGTACAATGAGGAGGTTTTAACGCAAGCAATGTAATACTACTGACCGAACGCACTGTCTTATTGATTTAGCCAGTAGTACAGGTAATGACAGGTATATATATATATACATACGTCAAAGAGTTATGCAAGTTATATTGTAGACACTTCCTTGTATGAGAACAAAGATAACATTCAGGTTCTAAGTCTTTAATCGTTCAAAGACTCCAATGCTTAAAACATGTGGTGTGACAATTTAATGTTTGTTTGTTTGTAAACAATTTTTACCTTTCGAAACTTTCAAATGCTCTCTCAGCTTTAAATAGTTGCGAACATTTTCGAAAAGTATTGTCGCACAACGAGAATGCCTCTTCCCAAATATTTAGATAAGATTTTACTCTAATCTTTTTGGTCCAGGATTTTGGACTTGAATGCTTCTCTTTGTTTACTTGGATGACATATTTTATGTAGCTATTTTGATTTAAAAGCCGAACTACTAAAGTCTAGTTTAGTTCAGTTTGCCGTGTCCGAATCCCCGTATTTTTAATGAGATCCTCTACTACCCTTGTTATGACGTGCCAAAGCCACCATGTTACCGTTGTGGAAAAGAGATAGTGCTATACGTCTTGCATAGCTCCTTCTCCCTCTCTCACTCGATACACGAGAGTTTCAGGACGTCATAGTGGCCAGACCTTACACAATGTGATTAGAACGTGATAATTTATTGATATGTGTAGATTTTTCACAGTATAGTAGGAAAATAGTTTAGAAAAGAGTTTGGTTCCTACTAGAAAAATATAGGGTTTTGCAATGACGGACTCAGCATCGACTGTAGTTTACTAACTTCTGCCCGCGGCTTCACTCCCGTGTATTTTGGAAAATATCCCTTGGATATAAGCAACTCCCGGGATAAACCACCTATGAAACTAAATTATTAACCTAGCCTAAGTGCTATTCCAGACTATGATCTATCTCTTTGTTGAATTTCACCCAGATTCGTTCAGCCGTTCTGGCGCGTACCTACGTAATACTTGTACGATAATTAATGATAATGTACTGCTTTATCATCATTGGTTGTAAATTTAATTATTAGTAATTACCCTTTACTTACATGCCAATGTTAATATTTCAAAATATTTGGTACAATAGATATTATGTCATAAACGTGATGACCAAATCTAATTAAATTAATTTGTTCAATATAAAATATATATTATTAGTTGTAGCTGAAAAGGAGGAGTTTCTCAAAACACTTTTTTATTTGTTTGTTACCTCATAACACCGTCATTTGTATTATACACATAAAGTACATATAAAATAACTTTAACTTCGGAAGTCGGTTATTGGTTTTTTGTTTATTCACACCGACTTCTGAAATTAAAGTTATGTTATAATTTATAGTGTATTTTTTTTTTGTTATACCGACTAAATAATAGATAGGCACTAGTTGTCTGTAACTGTCTTGTTCAGTCTACCTTGAGACGTTTCGTTTTTACTACGGCTAAAGATGGTTGTAGTAAATACTTTACATTAACCGGCTAAATTTGAGTTTATTTTCGTTGCGAGGATAATGTTAATTTCTTTTAACTTTAGCCGCATAAATTAAGTATAGCCACAACCCCTTGTTTAAAATGAATAATTTTAAAAAAAAAAACAAAATCTATATCTGTAAACTACAAATTTTCAAATTTATGTTTTTTGGTAAATACTCATCATCTTCTCCGCAGCAAGTAGGCTCATTAAAAAACTTAGATATGTTAACTAAATCATCAAGGAAATATAAATCCGCACACAATTATATTACAAAACTAGCAGCGCCCCGCGGTTTCAATCGTGTAGTTCCCGTTACCGTTCCCGTCCCAGCTACATTCACGTGAATGTAGCTTTCTAATGGTTAAAGGATTTTTGAAATCGGTCCTGTAGTTTTTGAGTTTATTCGTTACATACAAAAATACAAATCTTTCCTCTTTATAATGTTAGTATAGATATAGATAAACTATTAGTTCTAGAGTGGAGACCGCGTCTCGGCAAACGTAGTGTAGGACGTCCTCAGGCACGGTGGAGTGACGATTTGCGCAGGACGGCTGGCAGAAACTGGACGCGAGAAGCCGAAAATAGATCTAAGTGGCGTGCAATTGGAGAGGCCTATGTCCAGCAGTGGACTGCAACAGGCTGTTGATGATTGTTGAAACTATTCGAGATAATGAGCACAATATATTGCAAACCGCAACAATCAATCTATTTTTACACAAAACATGAGTGCTCCCCGCGTATCGATTGAATTCTCATTAGCCGTTGCGTTACCTCAACGAGTTTCAGAGAAAAAGGTCGAGATGGATAACTAAGTGATCCTATAAGGGTTCCGGTTTTCCTTTTGAGAAGACCCTAAAAATCGTGTGGTCAAGCCAGAAATTAAAATGCTGGGAAAAATAGTCACGCGAAAATGCGTTAGTGCATGTTATTCCATGCGACTTTCTTCTTTGGTCAAAATGTAAATAATGCCATTGTAAAAAAAAATACAAACTGAATATTGTTTATCATTTCTATGCCATTTTATTCCATTTCAATTATACTTAATATCTGCCCTAAAATTTTGATGAAGGATTTCTGTATGTTGAAAAATTATTGTTACTTATGTTGTGAAGTAAGTACGTTTCTATGTGTATGTTTCGAAGGCTAAATTTCCTTTGACTAGACTAGAATATAATGTTGTCGTAAAATTATGGTCATTTATTTTTTCATACTCATAAGGATTAATTTATTCCATAGGTATGTTATATAAATTATAATACAAATAAATTAAAATTAGTCTTCGGTAAGGATTTAATACTAGTATTAAAAATCTGTGCTTGGGTACACAGTTTTTGCAAAACGAAAACCTGAGTGGTCCACCTATAGCCATTATAATAGCGTAGGTATTATCTATGAACACGGCACCCGCCACTGAGCGCACCGCGAAAGTCCCTTAGGGGCCTCGTAGATGTGCGCGTCTGTGTGAGTGTACCGTTTCGACCGTTTGTTCGTAGTTTCTGTACTGTTCCATATTTCTACTGTGACTCGGGCCTGGTTGCTATCGGACGGCGAGCCACCCATAGCTCGCCATCCGCAGGCCCGCAACATATATATACCTACTTCCTAAAATGATTCATCCCTGATAGTATACATGTCTACGAATAACAATGTGATTTGTATCTGGTATCCCTCAAATGCACATGACAGGACAATTATTATTTGTAACGATAATTATATTAAATGACTGCATAGATATTATGTACAAATTGTCTGACTTTTAAGCGTGTTGTTTGCCCTTTAGTTTGCGCAAGCATGTAATGTATTATTTTTCTTTGTTGTTTTTTAAAAACCCGCTTTTAGCAAGGCTTCGCACCACGGCGTGCAGGAACCGTGAATTTTTTTGACATTAAAAGTTGACTCTGATGCTCAGCGTTGTGTTATATGAGTGAAAGAATTTTCATGATAGGATCAGTACGTTTTGGTTTAGGTACTTTTTACAAGCATTACAAAAAACAATCAATTCTAGATACTACCTAGTAATTTGAACAACTGGATTTGATGAAAAGCTGCTTTTTTTTTGGACGTGGCCGCTTGCTTTTCAGCACTATAAGGTTGTTTACTGCTTAACAGGACTAGCCTGTGGTGACCTCAAATAAATTTAAGGCTCCCAGCCAGTGCTAAAACTAAACTTACAAACTAAATGACCGGTCGCTAAAGGCATCCTTTGTGGGATGTGGGACGGACCTCGGGTTAAAGGCGTCACTTCGGAAGGGCTCACGAAGTGACGCCGTTAGGCTGAGGTCCGTGACCGAGCAAGGGACAGGCTGGGTCAGATTATTATTATTATAGAAGTTTAAAGCAAATGGCTCAGCGGCGCGGGCTTGCTCGTTAGATAAAAGATGGGAGGGTTTTGGCAAGGGCTTCGAGATGGGCCTCGGCGGCGAGGTCGGAAGACGGTGTGTGTTTGTTTTTACGAAGCGTGTTAGTTTCCCTACAGATTTCTTGTATCTGGGTGATGGGGTTGTCTGGCTTGACGAAACTATGCCGCGGTCGACAAATCATACTAATCTTGGAGGGAGCATATCGGGTAGCCGATACGATTAGAGGGTTCTGGTGCTTTTCGGTGGATTCTATAAAACGCTTTGCTATGATGCTATGACCGGTTTACTGGTCGGGATTCGGAGGGCATTCGGAGGCCCGTGGCCTTTCGGAGAAACCGGTATGGGATTACCTGCAACCTATGAATCTAGTACCTAAGGCTTAACGTGTGCGAATGTGGCACACGCATATGTCATGATCGGACGTAAGCACGTGGTGGAAATGCCCAGTTTGCATGTTAAGGATAGCTTGCTGCGTATTCAGCATTTCACGCCATGGTGAATGCACGCAGCAAGCTATCCTTAATCGCTTACCGAGAGCTAAAGCGGCACGAGATCGTAATGTGCTCACTGACAGTAAACTTTCGGTCGAGGATCACACCTAGATATTTGTCTCGGTCCACCCAAGGGATCGGCTTACCAAAGATGGTGATCAGACTGGGACGTTGTGGGAAGAGCCGAATCTGCGACCTTTAAAACAAGACCGCTGACTCTTTTCTGGATTAAATTCCGCCTTCCATTTCTGGTACCAGGCGCCTAGTGCGTTGGCGGACCTCTGTAGGTGGTTGGCTTATGGCTTATTAACTTCTCCTTATTGCCGAAGCAATAGATGGTCGTGCCATCAGCAAATAGGACAAGCTGCTTACACTTGTGGGGATATCGCTAGTTAAAAGCGAGAAAACTAGGGGGGAGAACACACTACCCTGCCGTTCTACGCCACGAATAGGGTGGGGGGACGAAAGCGCAGCTGAAAGGGATGAAATAAAAACCACTAAATGTCACAAAATTTGGCGCCACGAGCTAGTGTATCATAGCTATGGTCCTGTCACTTCCTTCTATGATATTAACCAAAAACCAGGCTAAAACAAATTTAAAAAAAAAAACTTTGAAACTGATGAACAAAACAACTACTCGCAGTGACTCATTCACTCGTAGCGTTGACGCCATAATTATGACTGTATCAAAAATGTATGGGGTTCACAAATGCTGTCAAAATATCATGTAGATAAGCCCTTATATTTTGACATTTCAACAATCGTATTCGCTAATAGAATGGCACTTCTTGGCTTTCTTTTTGCATCATAACAATTTTAATTTAATCGCTTCAACTCTAAGAAGAAAATAACAAAAAAAAATAACTCGATGGTCTGTCGCATCAGTGCGTCTGCAATTAGTTCCACCTAGACAAGTACCTACCTCATCCTTGAAGTGTGATTACGCAAAAAAGGGTCTATCATTAGAACCCTGCCTATCAGGCACAGCTGTTTAGTAAAATAGTGCTTTTTATCTATACTTCTATACTAATATTATAAAGAGGAAAGATTTGTATTATTGTATGTAACGAATAAACACAAAAACTGCTCGACCGATTTCAAAAATCCTATCACCATTAGAAAGCTACATTCACCTTGAGTAACATAGGCTATATTTCATCCCCGTATTTCTACGGAAACGGGAACTACGCGGGTGAAACCGCGGGACGCTGCTAGTATTATACAAATTAAATATAGTTTCATAAAAAGACGCAATAAAGTGGAATGATAGTTATATTATATATATATATATATATATATATATATAAATTGGAAATAAAAGTCAACAATTGACGACACCGCGGCCAACGATGGTCTTGTTGATATACATACATATATATACACGTACATATGTATGTGCCTAGTATGGAACAATTTCATTAATTTGTTGTGTTAGGCTCCATTATGTGACTGATAAATACGTAACTTAATCTGTGTTTTGTTGGCAAACTTAGGAGCTATTGGCTGAGTAATAACAGGCGCACGCGTTGTTCTTCAAGGTTAAAAAAAAACGGTTGTCGAGATGGGTCAGAATTATTCGCTTCGAGAAGCTCGGTATGTAATGAATTTTTCTGTATTCAAAGACAGGCCTCGGCAAAGTGCGAACTTTGTGGCTGTTCTTATTGAAATACGAGCATACTCCATAGTTGACGAGCTATAACAGGCGGATTTAAAACATACCATAGCGGCCAAATGACCAAACAGTATTAATTATGTTGACCCCAAAATGTGAGTGAAGATCGGAAATCACACTTTTATCTTAATTTGAAATGTAATTAGTAATAGTGATATAACACACTTAAATGATATACAACATCGTTATTTTATAATATTATATTCAATCATATCTATTATTTGTTTATTTCTAGTAAACTGTCCGAAGAGGTCTGAGCTATGTATTTAGACAGTCTTTCACTAAAAAAAAACATGGCTTTGGTTTTTCGATCTATTAGATCTACTCAGAGACGGCTGTTTCTATACTTTTGATATATATAGCTGAAGAGTTTGTAGTTCCCGAGATTAGCGCGTTCAAGCAAGAACGCGCTAATCTCAGGAACGACTGGTCCGATTTGAAAAAATCTTCCAGTGTTAGATAACCCATTTATTGAGGAAGGTTGTATTAGCTATACATAATGAGATCACCAATGAAGAATGTTTCAAAATCGGGTGGTTTATAGTAACTATTTCACGCGGACGAAGTCGCGGGCAGAAGCTAGTTGTTTATAACTTGGCCAAACACTAGACGATTCTCACGCGGTCACCTTGCTTGATGACAAGCGGTAGACATACTGATTGTTACCGGCCCAAACCAAAACATATGTATGTCGACGGGAAGTTTCAGACTCCGTAGATTTCAATATTGTTCTATTATATTACAATTTTATTTATTTCTTGATTCAATTCAATGCTTCAATGTTTGTTTCAATTTATCGCAACGACTTCGAGAGATTATAGACTCAATTTTTGATATGTAAAAAAGTATTCCAAATGTTCATCAATCTCTCAAAGTATTTTAGTATCTAACGAAGATTGCCATTTTCCGGTAGTCGTGTACGCCAAATGACGTCACACGCTGAACGACATTATTCTTGCTAGCGCAACTTTAAAGTCCAAGACCCATAACTTTTTTAAATTCTAGAGTTATTTTTTATTCTTATTCCTTTTTTTTCATTTTCCTTACAATTTTATAATTATCCATTTAAAAAAAATGAAATCTCCTTCATTCCTATATCTTGGTTATGACATTCCACCAAAATAAACAATAGCCTACTTCCTTCGCTTATCAACAACTTTTTATAGTAAGTTTGCAAATTCTTCAAACGTAAATGCGTCAACAATCGTCATTTCCGGAATTCCCTGAGTCACGTCACAATAACTATATCTCTAAACGGTATCGTACTAGATTGTTAATACGTAATCTGTGCTTCTAGTATGATAATTTAATCTATCTTGACACTATTAAGTATAACTCTTACTTACAGTGTATCAACAATATATTGAACGATGTCTGGCATTGGCTGTCGGGCTGTTGAGCCCCTTATTGTTTCTTAGTTGAGCTATTCGACTATTGACAAAGGATTGCACCAAATGGACAGGCCCACTTAAATTTGTGTGCTTCTTTCCTCAAAATACCATTTCAGATCCAGATCTTCATGGTTTTTATATAACGTTATTTGAATATGGGGACCACATAGATCGCCATATTAGGGTCTCATAAATTCCGTTTTTTTTTTCAAGTTCTAAGTTTGAGCTACACGGTACCTGACAAATGCTTGCACTGTTTGGACATGTCTACTCAATCTGTGTAGCGCTTGCAACAAAAGGCCACCTCAGACATTAACCTGCAAGGTTCTCATATGATTTGACGAGTATCGAGTTTGTTTCGATATTTCTTCTCAGGGTAGTCGTAGTCGTAAACACCGGTGTGTGAATTATAAGCTTTTATAATTACCAAATATTTGACGAGTAAAAGTATTATGTTTAACCTACTTACAAAATAAATATCATTTATCATATAACAAATATACAAAGCAATATTGACATTAGGCAACAGTCTTGTCGATGAATTAATATTATGTATATCTGTATTCTGAGTTTCAAATATGGTGACCTGGTCCGGTTATCCAAACTACCTTCACAAGCATAGCGAATGTTACTTGGAAAGCTGTCTCGCTATAATTGGATTAGGTTGGGCAATCTGCAGTGCCTACATTTCAGACGAGAGTCAAACGCACGGCCCAATCCATCCAGTCATTGATATAATTGGAGTCATTGATGATAAGACTGCCTGCAAGTATCCTAATAGTCTAAACAAGTGGAAGGAAACTAGGTTGGTACTTGTCCTGCAGTGGGAAATACCAGGTTAATAATAATAATAATAATCAGTATTTTTAACGTTTCCACTGCTGGGACACAGGCCTCCCCTCTAGGAGAGGGAATGGGCCGTAATCCACCACGCGGGCCCAGTGCGGGTTGTTGAATGTCACATGTCTTCGAATTTTTGGTTCTAAGACATGCCGGTTTCCTCACGATGTTTTCCTTCACCGTTACACAAAGTAATGCGCCTGGCTGGGTTTGAACCCGCGACCTACAATTCGTAAGTCAGGGCCGTTACAGCTCGGCCACCACTGATCTCTTATGGCTAATAATAATGATGCGTGTAAATTATTCTAAATTTGAAAATGAAAACAATATATCTAGTTTTAATTTCCGCGAATATATTAAAACTAGATATATATTGTTTTCATTTTCAAATTTAAAATGGATTTCCGCAAAGTAACGCCTGACTCAATCAATTTTGTAATTTATTCTTATAAATATACATAATTATTCTGTAGTGTGTAGCTGTACATTATTCTGGAAGTAAATATTGTGTGATTGAGCATCTATCTATCCTCTTACTCATCCCTATTATATCGCTCAACTTTTTAAAAAATCCTTCCACAGGATGGCCAACTCTACGTGGAGATTCCGAACAACATCCCAAACGTATTCATCTATGGACCAGACAAGTACTGCATCGATACGTTTTTCACGGTGGAAAGTGATCCCCACCTGAACGCTCTCATCTGCTTCATTCCGAAACCTGAACGCAATAATTATGCAATGAGCAGCAGTTGTGAGTATAATAATTACTACCTTTACTATTCCACAAGTTTGGACCTAGTAAACGAGCACTTTTGTGTATATTCGGGAAGTTTACATGAGATTTAAGCAAATAATAATAATAATAATAATAATCTTTATTCATTCAAACGTTAGTACAAGTGTATACACATAAAATTGTATTAGTAGGCATAGACACTAAAAGATAACAATATATCTCTGGCCCCCACACTAGGATTCCCTGTGTCGTGAGGACCAGTCCCTTCCGTAAGTTTAAACATAAAAAAAGCAAAGTAATCCATGTAATGTGTATGTTATGCTGATCATTATTTTCTTTGTAACAAAAACTTAAATTAAAAAAAAAAAAGATTAATTAAAATAGAATACTAAATAAAAAGGGAGAAAAAAAAAAAAAGGAAATAAATGCATGTGTCTGTGTGTATATTAGTATGTGCATGTTTGAGGGTGTGTTTGTTTGTGTGTGTGTTTGCATGTGAAGGTGTTTGTTTGTGTGGGTGTGTGTAGCTGGGTTTAGGGGGTGTGGTAGCAATTATGTGCGTAAATCGTCAGCGTGATTTTTTTTTTCGCATGATATTCTTACTTCGAAATGTTTAAGAGGTTCTCGGTCTGGACAAAGTCTTTAGCCATTAGCCATTTCTGAATGATAGATTTGAGGCGGAATAATGTCAGATTTATTATTGTATTATTTGTTTTAAAGAATTTACTGTATAAGTAGGGTCCCATAAAATTAAAAGATTGACGAGCAAAACTAGATCGAGCTCTCGGTCTATCCCACTTAAGAGTTCTGTGAGAGGTTCGCGCTGTGGTCTTTGCAAGTTTATGAAAGCGGAGAAGCACCGACATAATGTAAAGCTTTCTCACGCTAAGAAGGTTACATTCTAAGTACAGTGCAGTGGTGGAATAACGCCAAGGTTTTTTAAACGCTATTTTTAAAATAGCTCGCTGAGCACGTTCGAGCTTGAGAAGATATGTTTTTTTCGATGCTCCCCAAGCGATGACACAATAACCTAAGATAGATTGGCAGAGACAGAAGTATATGGCTCGAATAAGTCGCGGTTCTGCTACAGACCGAATTTTTTTAAATATGTGACATAACTTCTTTACACGTTTCGTAACAGCATCGATATGTAATTTCCACGATAGGTTTTCGTCGATCATTATGCCTAGATATTTTATGCACGGAACTTGTTCAATAATCGGGCATTGGCATTGCAAAGAAGTTGGATGTTTAGCAGTCCGACATGTGTGTAGTTTAATCCTTAGAGCTTGCTTAGGAGCAGACCTTTTGGTTATACTTAAGGCTATGAATTTCGATTTGCTTGCATTGAGGGAAATGTGGAGAGTTAAGTTGTTGTTGTACTTTACTTCTCCTGTAATTTGTGTTTGTAACCGTTGTGCTGTGTCTGTTCTGAATAAAAGTTTTTCTATTCTATTCTATTCTATTCTAAGTAAAAAATATAAAAAATGTTCTTATTTATCTATGCTATTCATGAGCTTGTTTTTTAATAGGCTCGAATCGCTGTGTGCAGAATAGTTTGCTGGTGCCTACGCTTTGTGTGGCAAAAAGACGTCAAAGTAAAATATAATGCGTTCCTTGTGAAGCATGCAAGCGTAACTTTTATTGATAGATTGAAGAATGTTGTTATATATCAACTTTGTAGTTAAAAAGATGGCGCAGTAGCAAGAATAGGGATGTTTCCTGAATAAAAAATATATGATTATGTTTAGTCCGTCAGTTAGATTATAGAAAATATTGGACACGTATTTTTTCCTTTATCAAATCTATAAAAACTGACGAAGATACAAAGCATCAAAGATCAGGAGTGGGGGCTTGTGATGTCACGGCTCGGTAAAAATTGTAGCGAGTAGTGACGTCACACGAGTTTTCACCGCACTGTATCGTCTTCATTTTTTGTTTACGTGAAAAAAGAAAAAATACGTGTCCAATATTTTTTTTAAATCTATCCGACGGACTAATTCGATTTTTTTAGTTAACTACCCTATTGGCAAGTTCAGATGGTTTGATCAGGTTAAGAGTATTGAATAAAATGCGACTAACAAAAAGTATTTATTTGCAAGGCAAACGTGAGTGACGTGGCTAAATAGGTTCTTTTAATGAAAAAAAAAAGAAAGTATAGGTATTGATGTTACAAAACTCTTGATGGATATTAGAATTTGACAGCAACAAAATTAATATACCTTAGAAATTTTAGATAGGTGAAAGCTATAGAGTTGATAATAATAATGATAAAGCTAGCCGAATCAATCTACCTGAGAATTTTAATGATAAAATATTTTTGCGCCTCATGTTTGAATGTACCGTTCGAAACACTGTTGTTGAGATGTATCGCCCTTGAAACAATATTTGTTATGGATCGATTGCGGTAGATCATCAAAAATATAAATAAGGATTTAGAGTTGTTGCTTTTTCCTTAAAGAAAAAACCGCAAATCCAAAATTATCCATTATTTCACAATTAATTTCAATGAAGATGAAGCACTTAAACGCCTCGATACAAATAAGTTAACTTACTTTATTATAATATCTTGATTATATTGAAAAGTTAAAATAGATAGATAAAACATTTATTCAGCGCAAGAACAGAGGTCACAACACACAAAAGCACAATCATACATAACACTAGAAATTATTAATATTAAAATATGAGTAAATACATTTAAAAAAAAATACTGAATTTGTAGCGATTACATTGCCACACTAATATCCAGTAAAAAAAAAATATATATGACTGCTAAATCCAACGAGTGTCATTCACCGAGCAATGTGCGAAGGCGTTCACTTTTTAAACGTAGCTTCAATAGTATATTAGGCAAATATCCCTACGCATGTTGCAAGCAATTGAGGGATACAGTTATAAACCTAATTCTTTGGTCGATGAACAAACCTCTCAGTAATTACCTACCTGTCAATAACTTTTCGCTAATTATGACAGTGAAAAGCATTTTGTCGAGGAATAATTAAAATATTTGCACGTAACATTATCGTGTATTTTAAGCGAAACAGTTGACATTCAGAAAACGTAGGTAGGTACTGCCATTGAAATATTCTTGCCAGCTTAAAATAATTCATAAATATTTTTCTAGGCATGTTGATATCCTGTTTCTTCATCCTGCTGACTGTGGCTGTGTACGCATGGTTGCCGGAGTTGCGCAACCTTCACGGAATGGTCCTCATGGCGTACCTCCTCTCCTTCTTCGTCGGGTTCTTGTTCATGGCCATCATGCAGATTCTTATAATGAGAAAGCAGATACCTACAGAAGCTTGCACAATTCTAAGTAAGTTATTTGTAGAGAGAATGTTTTATTGTTACAAGTTAGTATTACCGACTATGTTAGCACACCACACACACACAGAGCAGTGGTGGCCGAGTGGTAAGGGCCCGACATACGAATTGTAGGTCGCGGGTTCAAACTCAGCCAGGCGCACTACTTTGTCTTTAATTTCATCACCACTGCTCTCAAAACGGTGAAGGAAAACATGGTGAGGAAACTGGCTTGTCCCAGAACCAAAAGTCATGTGACATTCACCAACCTGCACTGGGCCCGCGTGGTGGATTACGGCCCATTCCCTCTCCTAGAGAGGAGGCCTCTGTCCCAGCAGTGGGAACGTTAAAAGGCTGATTATGCATATGCTTACGATTGCTCACCGTTCTGTTATCCACATTTCTCGTACAATGGCCACTACGCAAAGTACGAGAAAATGCTTGGAATATTGCTGTCGCAAGAACACAGTGGATAGCTGTATAGCATGTTCGTAAAATAAAAAAGCGTAGAACAACGAAGAATGATTCTGCACAAAATTTTATGATATCGTCAAGAGGTGTGTTAAAGTTAAGATCTTATTTTCCATGAGTGTTGTAAAGAATGTCTCAAATACCGTGAATTAGAACAGTGCCAGACATAGAACAAATACGTATATTTATTTGTTCTGTGTCTGGCTCTGTTCGATGTATTCGTTTTTGTTACCTATGTACTCTGTACATACATACATAACCAAGTACCAGGGCCCCAAGTCTGCTATTTTTATAAATTTGTCTTTCCAACACGATCCCATTGTCATTTTGCTTAAAGTTCGTAATATGCAATGGTCTCGTAATACTTTTTGATAACCGAGCGATTAAAAGCAATGAATGCACAATGACGTTTTAATGGCAGGTCACTGATCAAAGGAACTGTCAAAATTTTAGCAGATTATCGCATACGTCTGTCGTTCGTTTGTCATTATATACGAGACTACCATATTCTATGGCATTTCTTTCAATGGTGTGTCAGTGGTTGACCATTGGAAAGTCACACTGACGCTTTTATATTAGTCGATTACTAAATATGTCAAAATCAACCATTATGAAATCAATGATAGACCTTTCTGACACTATTGTAATAGCAGACTTGAGGCAAAAGTGTTCAATCTTTTATACTGTAATTGTTGTTTGCAGGTTTTGTGTTATGTAGATAAAAGTGTTTGAAATTCGGAATTTTTAGCTTAGCGTATTTAATATTCGTAAAAATAAAAAAATGTTAATTACCATCTTTTTTTGTAGACGTCAGGTCACCTTAAAATGTGAATTAATAATGACAGAATGACTTTGAATTATAAGATTGCAAAAAGAGATATTGCAGGTTAGTCTGCGTTTAAATTTTACACTGGTATTTCTTTTCTGGCTGTGTCTGCCGTTTTTAACCTGTTGGCTTCCACTCACCTCTTTTCTCAATTTGATATTATATCCCTCCATTGAACTGAATTTAGCAATCCAAACTATTTGCAGGCATACAACCAACAAGATTCTTTATTGTGATTCTTGCTAGGGTTTACAAAATCGCAGACCATATCGAATTAACTACTTTATAAACTCTGTGCTGTGACAACTCAGTATTGAAATTTACTGTTAGTAGTTTTCCTTAAGAGTACCTAATTATGCTTCTGCAAAGATTACGTGGTGTACCTACCACGCAATCTTGGCTCTGATTCGACTCACAAACACACACAAGCGTAAAGCGTAAAGGTGATTTAGCTTGTGATGATTGAAAAAAAAAACTAACCTGCGTAATGTTGTGTATGAGAACTGATATAGAGGTATGTAGGGTGGTTAAACCGGATCTATACAACTTTATTTTTATAAGGCAAGAATTTCCATATATTTCCATACAGCGTGGCAATGTTGCCAGCCTTTGGGTACGTTACCAGTGGCCAGCAATTCGGAGGAATTTTTTGACGCCATCTTTTGACTTAATAATATTTATAATAAAACTTTTACTTTTACCTAAGGAATAAATATACCTTTCGTATCCTATTGTGACTAAAATTAGCTGTATTTTGTTACAGCATTCATCATCTACTTCTCTCTGCTGGCAGCTTTCTTCTGGTTGAACGTCATGTGCTACGACATCTGGTGGACGTTCAGGTAATTAACATTAGATTACATCTTGGTTTCACTGGCACTCCGGGGCTGAATATGTCACAGTTGTGGAATAAAAAAGTTTGAGAGATTTCTATGTACACCTGCCTAATTCGAAATTCATTTGTGAGATAAAACCAAGGTGGATCAAATCCGCATGTATAATAAATAGCCAGTACCAACACCACTCTCTACTAATTACTATATATTAAAATCGGGTAAAAAAAAAAAAGATTCTTGTATGGCCCTTTTCTGTACAACTTTGCTTTCACAGTCTAAAAATCAAAGTGTCTCCCTTTAATTTTTTAGCGAATATATAGCAATACAAACACTGTCAGCATTTCAAGTGTCTGTTGCCATTTTAAGATCGAGCAAAGAACGTAAAAAATACTGAGAAAACAGTTAATGAGATACAGCCCACTAACAGACGGACGAACGGATAGACAGAGGAGAATTAGTAATAGGATCCCGTTGCTTACCCTTCTAGTACAGAATCCTAAAAAGTATAGCAATTAAAGAAACTAAAGCTACCAATAAAATATCCTAACTAATAAAACCTACCAATTAACTAAATGATATCAAGAAGATATTGGGTCTCCTAAAAGACGAGAGCTATCTAATAGATGCAATAGCAATTACAATAGTGACTGTGGATGAGATGAGTGGTAGGTTCACTGGACCGGACTTGAGTTCTACTTGAGAAACGCGGCTAGGCGAACTCGCCTGTCTAGTTTTTAGACTTACCTGTTCTTCTTGTGATAGAGGCGCACATAAGCCGGTAGCTTCAGGTTTTATACTTCTTATTGAAGCTTTTAGAAATATTTTCGATATCTTGTTCTATTAGCTCGAGATAACAAGTACCTATATAAAACATGTCGAAACGATCCCTAAAGGCTTAGAAAAATGTGACATGGAATTAGTGAAATACGTTCAATAATTCTAGTAACAAGAAGCACGCCATTCCAATGAAATCTTAAGCTCTTCCAAACTCTTGTAGTCAAGATCGTGAAAATATTGGCTTATGAAAGCCAATATTTTTATGGGCCATAGACGTTCGAGCAAGCTCGGGAGTATGTGCACGTATTTCTGCAGCCCTTTGGACAGTCCTAGTCGCAGCTCGTTGTTAAAATGCTCATTGTTATTTATCTGTATTTCAGTGGTAAACGCGCTCACGGTCGTTCGGGATCGCAAAAAAAACGCTTCATGTACTACGCTCTCTATGCGTTTAGTGTTCCGACCGTACTGACCATCATACTCGCCGCCTTGGAGTTTTCCGACCTGCCCATGCAGCACGCACTACTACCTAAGCTCAGACTGCAAGGCTGCTTCTTGTATGGTTAGTATTCTTTAGAATAAGTCACAATTTTCACTTTTGTTTGTTCCTTGATGCCAAAATATTGCATCGCAATCTTTTGTTCTAACAGCAAGTCGAAATGATTGAGAACTTCGGCAACGCAAGGGGATTGATGATCAAATGTGTTATGTTGGACTCTTAAAATCCTACCATTACGGCCAGAATCATTTCTAGAACTGACTCTTTTGGCTTTGCTCACAGACTCTGGCCTTACTATAAAACATGAGAAGTTACAAAATAATATATTGATATTTAATTTCCAGGGAACAGCAAATTACTTTACCTATATGGGCCAATTGTGATCCTCTGTGTGGCAAACATGACATTCTTCGTGCTGACAGCATTAAAGATATGGAAAATCAAGAGAGAGACGGCGATGCTGCGCGACAGGGAAAGCTCTACACATGACAAGGACAGGAACGAACGGTAAATACCTGGACCTACTTTGAAGATCCTTTAAAACTTAAACTTAGCAGAAAAGCAAAGCTTTGTATTTAATGATGATAGATATTATCTACCATACGACGATAACAACATCAAAGTTACACCAAAAATAATAAAGCGTAATGTTTTAATGAAGTAACTAATGATTCTGCATGTAAAAACGTAAATCTATCTTCTATCTTCTAAATATATATAACTCAAAAGTGACTGACTGACTGATAAAGTGATCTATCGACGCACAGCCCAAACCACTGAACGGATCGGGCTGAAATTTGGCATGCAGGTAGATGTTATGACGTAGGTATCCGCTAAGAGAGGAATTTGATGAATTCTACCCCCAAGGGGATAAAATAGGGAATGAAAGTCTGTATGATACTTTGTCAATTTTAAATCGATAGGGCTGAGAGTTTCAAAATCGGGGGTAAAGTAACTATTCCACGCGGACGAAGTCGCGGGCAGAAGCTAGTCTTTCATACAAAGATAAACTAAATTAAGTAAGTTATACCTAGTGGATATTAAATTTACTAAAACAATTTTATTGTGGCCAAAAGTTTGATTTTAAAATGTTCCAGGTTCACTCTATACGTCAAGTTATTCACCGTCATGGGCATCAACTGGATCATGGAAGTCATCAGCTCCTTCTACCCTGACGCTGACTTCGTCTGGCAATTCTCTGACGCCTACAACGTGCTCGTCGGCCTTATTATATTCCTTATCTTCGTGTGCAAACCGAAAACTTGGAAAATGATCAAGAAGAGGTTCGTCTTGCATATTTGTAACCGGGGGGACGGTAAAAGCAGTAGTTCAAAGTGACACAAAATCCTAGTCCTCTACTTTACGTAGTTCCTTATATATACCAAAGTTAAACCCACCTTCAGTACAAATACACATTAGCGCTGTTAAAAGACTTATAGCTGCTATCATGGCCATCGGTGTAGTATTATATAACAACTATATAAAATATGTAGTAATCAAAGCTTGGCCTATTCTGAAGCAGTCGTGCCATGGCGTTGGTGTGTGTTTGTATGACCGATACCAATGCATTTATTTAAAAAAAATCGTTTTTAAGATTTTTAACAACGTGAATCTACTAGATATAGTGAATATAATTAGTTAAACGACCACTTTAAACAGTGTACCACTTTAAATAAAACTAATGTACCTACTTTATTGTATACCAAAAATAGTAACACAACTTGTTGTACCAAAAATTATACAATCTTAATTATACGGGTACAATGTCAGTCTTATTGCTGACAGCCATATCTACCATGGATGGACTGAAAAAACTTAAAAAAAGGAGTCTGCATACAAACATATAGGTATTTTTCATACCTTGACCAGTTAAAAATAAGTTGAATCTTTTCGTATAAGTTGCTGAAATATTCCAATAAACTGTGAAGCGCTTCTTACTTAAGACATAGACATAGGCTTTACGATAATATCGAAATAAGTTAGCGTAGTGGCAAACCTCATGATTGCATCCATATAAAGATGTGTTTTTGTACGACTATTTTGCAACTGTTCAAAAATCCTAAGACTGACTCATTCTGTACCCAGGATAAAAGATATTCGACAATCTAATTCAAATAGCAGAGAGATGAACATAAACAGTGTAAACAATAAGCCAATAAGCCGTTGGCAAACTAAAGAAGATAGAAATGCCAGTATTGAGACTGTAAAAACAACTGTTGGCGAAGAAGGAGACTCTAGAAACAGTATATCAAAAAACCCAACGCCACTATAGCCAACAAGAATTATTCATTGCAACCATTGGCCTCGCCGAGAGTAATAAGACCTTTGAAGACAGTTAATACAATTATTATGGTAAATCAAGGAACCCAAAACACTGGATTTAATAATGTCAACGGTCAAGAGTTTTTGATCAAAACAGACAAGACTGGCAATGATATAAACAAAGATATTGAACAAATCTTTCGTGGCGCTGGTTTGAGTTTTACGGAATAAAATAGGAGTGAAAAGGTACAGAGAAGTCATGTGCAAATTAATAGGAATTACTGACTAGTAGTTATAAACTAACTTGGCAAGAGTGTGTTGGCAACTAATTATGAGGGCTTGTGTAAAGTAGTGTGTGGTTTGAACGTAAATAACGAAGTTTTAAGGGATAATTTTTGGATGTTCATTAATTTATGAAATATTTAATAAACCTTTATATCAAAATAAATAATCTTTGTATTTTGTACACCTACATATTAATCTTAGTATTTGCACTTCTCGTTAACAATATTGGGTTGGGAAAAGATAGTGTGCACCATCGAGACTAGATTTTAAAATGTATGCTTTGAGATTGTTGTTATAATGTTAGCAAGTCAGGTGAACGGCAATCAGGCCAGCTGCCGGGCTACCATGACGTCTTAAATCCGTCATGATTCCTGTATCTGAGAGAGACGGAGTTACTCAAGACGAATAGCACTATCCCTTTCCCTCACCTGAATCATGATAGCATTGGCACTTCGTAGTACGGCCACTGGTGGAGGAAGATATGTTCTTCAAAGTACGTGGATTGTTGCTGATTTGACATTGTGCTTAATATTTATGTCATTAAGCTTTGTAATGCTTATTCTTTTGTTTATTGTGGCCCTGGCCTCAAAGACTAAACAAATTTCTTTGAGGTACAGGTCTTACGTACAGTGGTGAGACAAAGACGTTACACAAATCTGAGCACTCGGCCAAAATGCTTGCCAAGTGTTCTTGTCTGCAACCGTCTATTCGCCTGTGCTTCTATTCGCTACGTGCCTTCAAGGCATTTTAGTGAGCATATTCAGAGTATATCAACACAATTTCGTTTTATTTTAGTATTCTGGATATAGAAATATTTGCATACCTACCGCAGTTGTTGATTTTTTGCATTATTTCGCATCTAATGTTTGCGCTTTCAATTTGATTGTGACTGAAATTTCCGTTACTTATTTGCTTTGTTCCGTAACTGATTTGTTTTGCTTCTTTTGACTAATAAGATTGCGAAAAAAAGTTTATGAATAAACATTGTTATAACTTAAAAATCTTCTAGATGTATTGTTAAAATCTCAGATAAAGTTAAGGAGTGCAGCTGTGTGTTCCAATTAATATTTACTGACTGATGATTGTACACCTCATAATAAGAACAGATTCAGTTCACCTCTCAACGTGTTAACTTGGGTGAAGTGAGCTTTCAATCCACATAAACAAGATGTAATGACAGTTCACTCCATGCTCGGTTTACCTAAGTTTACAAGGTGAGATGTTTTCAGACTAGACCAGCGGGCATACCATGACGTCTTAAAACGTGAGTCTTCCGAGCGAGAAAAAGGGATGTAGCTATATAGGGTGCATAACTCTATCCCTCTTTCTCGCTCGGAAGACTCACGTTTTAAGTCATGGTAAGCCCGCAGGTGTGTTTTGTGCGTCTTGAACTATACTAAATTAAAGATTCGAGAGAAGAACACTTCACACAAGAGAGAATAACACTTTTGCATTTATGAACTCACCTTAAATGTTCTAACTGAAAGCTATTGCTATAACGTGCATCCTTTTCGCTTGCTATGTGTTGTTGCTAACAGTATTGTTTGTGCACAGATACAGGGTGATGCGGGGAGAATCGCTATCCAGGACACAAACGACCACGTCCACCTCGACCAGGCTTAACTCCACGTCACGAGATGAAATTAACCTGAACTCCATTAAGAAATAATCCTTTAATCATTATTTGCAGCGACTTAAATTATGTAAACTGTAAAGGCCTGGCTACACGCAGCAACTAGCACTAAAACTTAAACACCATAATATTGAAATTTAATCTTCATCATTAGGCATTATCAATGAGATAAATGGATATTCTGTCGACTGACTTGGCATATGGGTCTTACTATCGATACTAATATATAAAGCTGAAGAGTTTGTTTGTTTGTTTGTCTGCTTTCTTTAACGCGCTAGTCTCAGGAACTACTGCTCCGATTTGAAACATTATTTCAGTATTAGATAGCCCATTTATTGAGGAAGGCTATAGGCTATACATTGTCACGCTACGACCAATAGGAGCGAAGTATTCGTGAAAAATGTGACGCAGACAAAGTTGCGCGGGTCAGCTAGTCTGCAATAAAATGTGGCAAACATTCCATAGCAAAAATGTACACAGTATACCGTTTTGTCGTCGTTACATTAAGGTGGGATTAAGTTAAACTAGCCAAGAATTAAAACACGAACAAAACTGTTTTTACTTGTCCTTTTCGTACCAATATATCAACGGCTTATAAAATATAAAGGGATAGAATGTGCTCGTTCAGTCAAAACCGACCTTTATCATACTGGCACGTGCAAATTGACATTTGTGTTAGAAGAATGTAGCGTGTAGCCGGGCTTAAATGCTGATTTGTGTTTCTGATTATTTCTCGTTGTTGAAGCTTTGATATTGCGAATTTTTATCTTCATCGTTTCAGTTTGAATGCATAAACTGATTAGTTTAAAATCACTATAAACAATAGTGATAAGAAAAAATATGTGTTTTCTTATCACTATTGTCAATGCCGAATATTATATTATTAATTTCATAAGAGAACATATTTTCGGCAAAATTAAATAAAAAGTAACGTCCGACATTGCCTGAGAACTTGCCCTAGTTTTATGTAGGTTTTAAAACTTATTTTCGCGAATACATTTACTTGTACAAAAGTGCACAAGTAGCTTACACACCGCACCGTTGCGACATTTACCAATCAGTAAGTAATGCAAGTAGCTTTAATACTTTTGCACAAGTGCTTTTGTGCAAGTCGCTCGTGTATTTGCGCCTTTACAATATTGACTGCAGTTTGCTGCTATCCTGTACTCGTAGCTATAAGGTAGCTATATTATTGTGTAGTACTTTAAGATTTATTAATCATATTTTAAGAATTAGCTGCATTGATTTTGCACCTCTATAACTCTCTATTAAAATTATGGAATAAATATTTGCTTATTTATAAAAGTTAAGCAGCATTTACTAGTTATAAATGACTTATAATTCTTATTATAATTCTTATAATGTATTTTCACACACTTGCTCGTAAAATGAGCCTTATTACATCGTTCTTAGGGCCATAAACCGAACTCACACACGTGCATAATAGAATTATCGCTACAAAGTTAAGTTAGTACCTAACTGCATTTTTGTTGTAGCAACAAAGTTTTAAGCCGCTGAAAATCCATTTACATTTCAGGAATAAATAAATGTGTCCCTAATTAAGACGAAAAAACATTTATTATTCTCAAACTATTTATAATTCACAATAATTTGTTATAAAATATTTGCATTTTATCACTAAAATTATAATTCTGAAGTAGGCTATATGTAATCAATAACCTTACATTTACACGTGTAAAAAAAAAGAAACTTGCGCGTCATTTCCCATAATTTTTATATTTTGTTTGCATATTGCATTTGTTGCTGTGTGGTAAATAATTGTTGTTTTTTCCTCTCAAGTGTACTGAAAAAGGGCGTATTGCGTATGTGCGTGCGGTGGGCAACTTGTTCACTAGACACTCGGATATAATGCACAGCCTCGTGTATAATGAGCAACTTAGCTTACTTGTATCATAAGGGGCCATCCATAAATTAGGTCAAACGAATTCACGATTTTTGACCCCTCCCCCCGTCCTTATCACATCTAGTTACATTTGAAACACCTTCCCTCCTCACCTTCCTCCCTAGTGTGACGTCACATATTTTACAATTTAATTTGTACGTGTAATTTGTGTGTATTTGTACGTGTTTTACTTAACACTTAGATTAAATAGATCCCCCCACCCCCTTGTCACACAATGTCACACTTCGTCTACCCCCTCTCTCCCCCTTGACGTGTGACGTAATTTATGAATGGCTCCTAATGTACTGTTATAGTTTTTATTTTATTTTATTATTTGACGAACTGACAGCGAATACTGAGGCCAACAAGCACCGTGACTCACATAATGCTAAACGTCATTCTATCTACGTGAATGTCAAACTATTGACTGCAATAGAAGGATGATTTTAATTTGTTTACTTATGAAGGCATTAAGGGACTCATGGTGCGTGTATGAACGTATTTCTAAATACTTCAGCATCTACATATTTTGTCTGCTTAAAAGTCGATGCACAAAAACTATTAATATTGATCTCATAAGTGACGGGATGCCAGCTAAGTGTCCATGTCACCAAATAGTTGTAAAATGCGTAATATTATAAAACATCTTGGGACATTGTAAACTCTAGACAAATTGTCAACTGAACATTTGGAATTCTTTTATACTGCTATTCTACAATATTTCATAATGAGTTTTTTCTGAATCAACCGGCTGGCCTATCGCATTGCCCGCCATGCTAAAACACATTTTTTAATCTTTCAATTATTGTAGCAATGTTTGTATGTATGTGTGTTAAATTTATTATTTTAATAAATACCTTGTTCCTAGCCGTTTGTTATAAAATTACACCAATAACTGAAACTTCGACTTAGATAGGATCCTTTCCCAACCGTCCAGACTTTTCCCAGTTAGATTGAAACCAGCTTATGCTGCTAAACCATTATACAAATTAGTTTTATCCAGGCTATAGGACCATCAAGATTGAGTAGGGGGAGCAGGAAATATACAGGACGCATAGCTCTATCCTTTTTTCACTCTATCCCTCCTTTCGGAAACATAGTGGTATAGCACGTCAAATGACATCTCTAATGCCCGGGCCACACTAATGAGAAATGCCATTAAATTAATTATTGCGATTACGGACGTTAAGCTTAGGTGTAGCCACGACTTAACACGATAATTTGACAATGGTATTAACATTGCCGTTCAATCAAAAAAATCAAAGAGATTACGCGAGAATTAATGCGATACAGCGGCCACACTCACACTACGTCCGTGTCAGTGTACACTCATGAAATACAGAACGTTGTCAACGTCCATCTTGCTTCAATTCAAGTATAATTAACGCCGTTTCTGTCGGCAATGATGGGCATTCACGTTGACATTTCAATTGTAGCCACCACCTACTTTAGCGCGTTAAAATAGGGATGTTTCCTGTGGAATAAAAATATGATCCTATTTAGTCCTTCAGTTAGATAATCGAATAATATTGGACACGTATTTTTTGTTTTATGAAATCTCTAAAAATTGACGAAGATAAAAAGCTTCAAATATCATGAGTGGGGGCTTGTGACATCACGGCGTGGTAAAAATCGTCGCACGAAGTGACGTCACACGAGTTTTTAACGCACTATATCGTCTTCGTTTTTTGTCATTAGAACGTGCCAACTCCATCATGATCCCGTTCCAAGATGAAGTAAACAGCCCCCGTCTGAACGGCTGCCTTAGCTTAGCGACACCAATATTCTATGGTTAGATAAGACTCACAGACCACGGAATAGGGATGCTGCCTGAGTAAAAAATATATGATTTTGTTTAGTCCGTCAGTTAGATTATAGAAAAATATTGGACACGTATTTTTTCCTTTATCAAATATATAAAAACTGACGAAGATAAAAAGCATCAAAGATCACGAGTGCCAGCGTGTGAGTGGGAGCGTGTGACTTCACGGCCCGGTAAAAATTGTAGCGAGTAGTGACATCACACGAGTTTTCAACGCACTGTATCGTCTTCATTTTTTGTTTATGTGAAAAAAGAAAAAATACGTCTCCAATATTTTTTGGAAATCTATAGAATGGACTTATCAGATTTTTTTAGTTAACTAGCCTATGGCTGTGTCTCGCCGGCGCCAGTATCGGTTACACACACCACTGCAAATAGTTGGTTGCTATAATGGATGAAAATTGAGTGATTTTACTAAATTGTACGATGTGTGAAACATTTATAAAGTGTAAGTTTACGCCTATAAAGATATTCTTCTATCCCTGCTACGCATCAACATCGTATATACTTTTTTTTGGATGGGAAATCATCAAATGACACCTCCCGCCCTGGGTGGAGCGGTAGGGAGTGTCAGACTCTTACTGACTAAAACCCACCCGTGCTCCTTCTTGTGCCCTTTGCGTTCCAGGGCCGCGGTAACTCTTTCGAACAAATTCCGCAACAACATCGTATATACTGGACTGCAAATTCACTATGGAGTGACTTGCGAAAGAACGTGTGACGCCTTTCGCAAGTCACTCCATAGTGAATTTGCAGTCCAGTATATACGATGTTGTTGCGGAATTTGTTCGAAAGAGTTTGCTTTGAGACCATTGGAGCTGTCTTTGTTTATCATAAATACTAAAACTCTCACAACTTCTTTATCCTTTTGAGACTATTTATTTATACGATAGTATGCAAAGCCATGACACAGAGGGAAAAATGCATCCAACATGAAAATCATAAATCAATTCACTATAAAACATTGTAAAGAGTAGATTAAGTCAGTATAGTAGAAACGGATTGACCTACATAGTCATCAGATGCCAAAAAATCATCAAATTACAGGCGGAATGTCTTCTCAATAAGAAGTGCTCTTAGTTTCAATGGGCTTCCTAGGGACCTAAATGTCGACTTGTTTTGCACCAGTGTGGCGACCTTAAGACGGCTTTTGGCACAATTATTTTTTAAGGACAGTTAATTTATCTACTGCTCTCTTAACTGGTTATATTAACTTGTATGTACTTTCTTTTGTATCGACTATTTTCCTTACCTATATGTGGAGGCTTGTTATTAGCTATTTGTTAATATTTCAGTCGTTGTGTTATTGGTTGATTAGTCTGTAAGCCTTCTTTAAAATTAAATGAATAAATAAATAAATAAATGAATAAAAAACAATATTTAAATGAACTCATATACCTGTCATAATCTATCTTATAGAGAAAGAACATGACAAAAATGACATTGTATTGAGTTCAATAGAGCGACTAATAGAATAGTATGCCTTCGAACAAAAGTTAGAATTACATTTAGCATTAAATAAGTTAAAAGGCAGGTCAAGAAAAGAAAGCGTAAGTTTATTGTAAAAGCGGATGCCGAGCAACACAAATGAGTCATGGACATTACGAAGTCGGTGGGAAGGCATGTAGTGTGTGCTTGTTTCTGGTGTTAAAGTTGTGGGATGTCACACTTATTACAGTATAAATGTGTATTTTGCTCAGAGTTTGAAAGAGATGCTACTATGAGAATTCCAATTTCTTTAAAAAGTTCTCTTATTGAAACTCTTGGCCCATGCTGATATATTGCTTGCACAGCACGTTTTGTAAGACAAATACATTGTATATTAGCAGCTTTTCCCCACAATAGAATATTGCATTTTTCCCTCTGTGTCATGACTTTGCATACTATCGTATAATTACAAGTTCTTAAAACGCAACAGATAGATGTGGAGCTAAACATTAGGAAGTGGTGACGGGCGGGCATTTTGGGGGACTGCCAATGCGAACAAGGCGCGTCTACTACTCACTGCAACGTATCAAAGGCGTTTTTAAGTCGATAAAGGCTAGGGTAAGAGGTATGTCCTAATTGTGAGCAAACATAATTATTATTGTAAATATCTTTAATTTTAACGAACGCTTAAGATAAACACCGTCCTGTTTTGTAGTTTTTTGCCCCCGTCACGGAAACTTTCCTTCGAGGCTGACTTGATTGCTTCACACGTAGCAGCGTAGCATCGTAGCGCTACGTCGCTACGAGCGTAGCAAAGCAGAGACAGTGATGACTCAAGTGGCAGCGCACGCGACTGTTACAATTCCGTGCATCGCGATTGATCGCAGCCTGATGCGTACGGCTGATGCGACGATAGTATGAGAATGTATGATGCAGTTTACGAAGTCTGCGACAGACGCGTGCGGCTATCGACGGATGTCAGCATCACGCCACTGAGTGCGTCTCAAGATGCTCCATCGTTCCTCCGTCCTTGCCTATCGTATATGTCTCTCTAAGTTAAAAAATGGTTGAATTGCTATTTAATTTAGTTCTTCCCCTTCTTATTACGCTTGTATGAAATTTTATAATATGGGGAACTGATATAATGTTTTATTACTGTTTGAGATATAAAAGTTATTAATATTTAACCTTCTCTCGCTGAAAAGCTTTCGCCTGCGTTCCAGACATTCTTACTCCGAGAGATGAATGATAATACTGTGTCCTTTATATAAATTTGGAATAAACTAGGCCTCAAAATGCTACCCTGTGGAACGACGAAGGAGACAAGTTCTTCGTCACTGAGTAACTTACACACGTAAGTATTGACTTTCACTCTTTTCGTGTGGCTACTTAAGTAGTTTTTAAATATGTATGTCTTGGGCAATTCCTCGCATACCAAACAATTCCAGCGTAGGCTGGTAAGGAAGCAGAAGCTGTGTCAAAGGCCTTGGATACGTCTATAAATATACCTAGCCATTTAGTTTTTTTTTTCACAGGTTCTTCGCTACATTTTGCGTTAATTCAAGTACTGCGTCTTCGGATGATATTATATTGGCCCTCAGGTTTTAACTAAGACTTAATTTAAGAAAAAACTCTTCGCTTGTATAACTTTGTTCTAGTTTATAGTTATCATAACTTCAAAGTTCTTGTCTGTATCTACATGAATATCATAGAGGCGTTGCAGTTTAGGGAGTTGTTTCCGAAAATAATCGTCCGAATTTAAAAAATATTTCACTGATACAAAGCTTAAGTATTTCCAGGTATCATTTGCAACTTGATGCCCCAGAAAATTGGTGGTTCTTGGGGCAAAGTGCTAGTTATAAATATCCTTAAACACAACGTCATAGTACCTTGACATCTGCGAACAGGAAAATTCACACATTATCCCCAAGAACAGCTGTTGATGCGGTCATTTACCTTAATGCTATCACTCGTAATTGCACTTGCCTTGATGTTCATATTAAACAACGTATAATAGAAAATACCAATACCTTGAAAAGGGATAATTGTGCCCATCGTTATGAGCAACTTTAACTATGGTACCAAGCCAGATATCGACAAGTTCATTTTGAGTTATGCACACAGTGATACGCAAGAATTAACCGCGTACATAGTTTAATTGCACATCAAAACCTAACAATTTTCTCAATAATATGGCAAGTTTAACCTTGGAACAAAAGGATGTAATAATATTTCTCCATGAAATCAATTCTATTCAACTTGAGATTTTGGCTCCGCACAAATAATTTATCATAGAAGAAATTTAGGACAGCGGCCGATACAATCTATAATATCTTGATTTTGAAAGGTCGAGTATTATATTTAGGTACTTACCATTTTTTTTGTGATAATATTGTTCCACACCAGGAATTTATCCTCTATTGTGGGTGTATCAAATGACTTCTACCGCTCCGCCCAGACCGGAAGAAGTCATTCGATGATTTCCCATTAATAAAAAGGCAGAGCTGGGGGTTTGAATGGTGCTATCGGCAACTGCGATTTTCGAAAAATATGGTGTTAATAATTGGTACATACATACATACGCTTTAACTATCTACCTACTCCAATAAGAAATACAGCTTTTGAACAACTTGTTGGATTTCAAGTATTCTATCAGAAAAAGAGAGATAGCAGGACATCGTCAATTAATTTTTCCTTCCCTTTCTTTTCGCCTTTTCTCAACTATTCTGGGTTCAGCTTCCAGTCATATCAGATTTAGCTGAATTAGCTGTATTTCAGTTGTATTATACGTGGAGCAGTCTGCCTATCTGACCTCAACAACCCACAACAATAACTGGGTTACACAGTACTTCTTACACAATATTTTTCTGGCTTCTGACAATACATAACGACTGCCAAATGTCTAGCAAGGACCAACGGCTGCACGCCTCATCCATCCGTAGACTGACCTCAGCAAGCATTGCTTAATGATCGACTCATGCGTCTATTATTACGTAGCCACGAGGTCTTAAAGTGTGACGTCACCATTCCCTTTATAGCAGTCCAGCCGCCACGCGACATGCAGTCTGTAGTTATTCATAACGTTGAATTAATGAAGAACGATTCGCTTGTATGTCGGAAAATAAAAAGATGTCGCAAGAAAATAGTGCGTACATAAGATAAGTTTCTTTTTTTTGTACTATACAGACTATATGGTATTACTTGACCCCTCTTACAAGTAGAAATTTAGCGGAGTGTTATGCAAGGTACAGTCTGTACCACCTCTTCCGTTTGAAACTGAACAGAAAACCAATCGCGGAGAAACAAACGTATACCACTGTATAAGTTTGTTTACTCAAAGAGCCGTCAGCAACGTAGACATGACCCCATAGGGCCAGTCCCTGCTAGGGTTGCGGAATTTGTTCGAAAGAGTCACCGCGGCCCTGGAACGCAAAGGGCACAAGAAGAATCACGAGTGGGTTTTTGTCAGTAAGAGTCTGACACTCCCTTCCGCTCCGCCCAGAGCGGGAGAAGTCATTTGACGATTTTCAATACAGTACAATACATTTGAGGTCATTGTCCCGAAATAGCTCTCCCTACTCCGATCACTGGTTATCATGAATATGAAATGTCAAAAAAGAGAAAAAACTTAAGTACAATTTAATTTGATTTTATATCGTTTTGAAACATCTTAATGGAAATAAAGTCTATCTTACTGAGTAACTAAATAAATTATATACATAAATAGTATTGCTATTATAATCTCTGGAATGTACAAATTCTTCATAAAAAAAGAAAACACAAGAAATACACTCATTTTTTAGTATGGTAAATCTACCATAATAAAAAATTAGTGTATTTCTGGTGTTTTTTTTTAATGGTTAATCAACCATTAACAATCAACAAATTATTCGTTCATTCCTCACAAATCGACTCACAACAATCGACTAACGACTAACAAATTATTTATCCATTAGCCATTAACAATCTAAACTGCCTGCTCCTGGACCAGGCGGTAAACAGAAATTTAGGACGAGTACATACTACTGGGATCAAGTTTAATGCCTATGCAACATCGAAAGCACAACATAAATACTGCTTATCACAGTTATAAGATCATTCTAATACGAAATGGAACATATAATCTTATTTGTTGTTAGATAACTATTTTCACGACGGAACATGATAAAAATAAGACCTATGTTTAATTATAAACCTGGTGTTTTATTGATGGAATAATATTCACAAAACCACGATAATAAACTTGTCTTATACTTGGAATTGGACCTGTCTGACTAACCTATTCAATTGACAGTTTTATTTTTACACGACTGCCCAAAAAAAGGAGTGTTATGTTTTCAGGGTTCATATTATGTAATGTATGTATGCTTGTGAATTTCTTTACTCCACCATAACTTCTAATCGGCTAAACCGATATTAATGTATCGGTAGAAGCATTGAGTTATCCCGGGTAAAATAGGCTTGTGAAAATTTTAAAAAATAAATAGGGGGAGCCATGGTTCGTAAATAAAAACTACAAAATTTTATTTTCATGAAACTTGGACTAAGTTTGCTGTCATCCTCTATAGCTTACTTAGTACTGAGCAAAAATGGTTTCAATAAAAACAAACAATTAAAAAACACGCCTGCCATGCCAAATATTGAGTTTCAGTCTGTCATTACAGTCGGGGACGGTTCTTTTGAATAGTTCTTTACAGGTCCCCCGACTGCAATGAAAAGATTATTATCTATTTTGTTTTTAATTTTTAAATTTACTATTTGGCATAGCAGGCGTGTTTTAATTGTCTTTTTTTAGCTTAACTCATTGATGAACATCATATTTTCATTTATTCAAAACATCAGCTAAGCTTGAATGAGTGATAATTTATCCAGACAGAGTACTCATTTAAAAATATAGCTTAGAACAACATTAAGTAAACAACAATAAGATAATGGACATGACTTGTTGAGGAATAATCCCCGATAAATAAGAATTAACAATAGAGTCCATAAGATAAATTCTTTAAAATTGAAGCTTGAACGGTACCCTGTAATCTTCTTCTTCTTTTTCGAGTTGAAAGAGATAGTGCTATTCGCCTTGTGTAACTCCGTCTCTCTCTGACACAGAAATCACGATGGATTTAAGACGTCATAATAGGGCTACAGGTACAGGACAAACGGCATAACCTGCTGTTACGGCCCCGTGCATTATCACCAGACGCCCGCGGGACTTTCTTCTGCCGTGGGCTCCAAGCGTGTGGGACCTCACGGTGCCATGCATGCCCAAGTCCCTGTGCCGTGCCGCCAGAGCGCCCCACCACACGAACGAGTCGTTGCCCGTGCGCTTCCATGCACGTCGCACGCGCCAGCAGCGGTCTCCAAGCCATCCATCAGCCATTTTGTACAAAAATATACACTCCATATACTAAATCGAAGAGTATTATTTCTAACGTAAGAACACAACACAGCGCTAACACCTGCTTTATAAGAGGAAGGTCTATGTACACAGTGGTGCACTATAAAATCTCCCTAAAAGATGGCTAGTTTCTGTTCAGATTCAGAGCAAAAGCCGCCATGCCTGAAGTTGGTCAGGAGGACCATTATTATGTTGGGGTCCACTAAGTAGCCCCACGCCTGTGGTGCTGGCAGTTGTTTTTTTTTTCACGCTCAGTTCACGTCCTTGTTAGCAATCATTCCCAGTCAGTTCTGAATACCTGTAAAGAAAGAAATGTAGTGTTTAGAAACGCGATTGTTTAACATTTTTGGAATGTAGTTCGTATTGTTTTTAAAATAATAAAAATGAAGTCGTCACCCAGTAGATTTTTAAATCTACAGCATTTAAGGTAATTTCCGTTCAAGTGGCAAAGTCGTGTGACGTCGATTCAAAATCAACTGAAAACTTTGATGACGTTTTGGAAAGATTTGTCTATATTATACCTGTCTTGCTGAATCTGAATATCGACATTCGATGCACTATTAAAACGCCTCCTCTAAAGATTTTAAATAAAATTATTTTTTTTTTATTGCCAGATTAACATCGAAATAGCGATATGAATATAGGTACCTATATACATAATTATGTATAACACACATAGACATAAAATGATGTTACACTTCCACATAAAATATATTAAAATTGGATGACAGATGGAAACTTAGACACCGCATATCATGTTGTCGGCGTATGGTAGGATTTTGATGAAGCGGGCCTGTCCCAGTCTGGCATCGCTGCCAACGAGTAGATAGCGGAACGATGTATGACGGAGCGAGCGGCCTCGCGGCTCCTCAGCAGCGCCAGCCAGCCGGGCATGCGGCCCTTGCTGAGGCCGACTGCCAACCACGGTGAGTAAAGCGTCGTTCTCTAAATCACACTAGGAATTTCTCCTGTATCGTGGGTGCGTTTACAAACATAAAATCTCACATACACACACAGCCAGACCCGGAACAACTATCTATAGCATCAACAGCCTGTTGCAGTCCATTGCTGGACATAGGCCTCTCCAATTGCACGCCACTTAGATCTATTTTCGACTTCTCGTATCCAGTTTATGCCAGCCGTCCTGCGCAAATCGTCACTCCACCGTGCCTGAGGACGTCCTACACTACGTTTGCCGAGACGCGGTCCCCACTCTAGAACTCGTTTACCCCAACTAATATGGCCAGCAAACAACTACCACAGCAACTATCTATAAACCATACAAATGTTTGTGCCGTGCAGGAATCGAACCCGTGACTCGCAACTGCAGCCAATCGCTCAACCACTGCACCAATCGTGTCTGAGTACCGCCTTCGTGTATCTCACAACTCGACAGTCTAGACGTTTATGCCGTAATTAATGAATAGCTGTCATTTAATGGTCGTCGCTACACTGAAATGGCCCGTCTTTGTCTATATAGGTATATCAGCGTGATCAGACAGCTTGGCTGTTATTACATGACCTAAGTATTTATTATACTTCCAAATAAAGACCACTACAAAGTACAAAAAATACAACTGATTCCTAAACAAAAAAGTGTAAAATAACTTTAATTTCGGCAGTCAGTGTTTTGGTTGTTTCTTCGATTTTGCAACACCGTCTTCCGAAATTGAAGTTATTTTACACTTTTTTGTTTAGAAGTCGATTGTGACAGCTACACGTACTTTTCACAGCATATCGGCGTGTTAAAACCTTATGTTAACAATAAACATTCATGTGATTTCAGCAATCCCAGAAGATTTTCTATCATTTGTTCAAGATTTTGTTTAGTAAAAACAATCATATTGTAATTTAAAGTTGAATACACCGATTTTGGCAACTCAGTATTAAAATACTAGCGACCCGCCCCGGCTTCGCATGGTTGCAATGCTGATACATACTAAATCTCTAATATATTATGCATACATATGAATCTTCGTCTTAGATCACTCTATGTATTCAAGAAATCGCATCCAAATCTGTTGCGTAGTTTTAAATATCTAAGCATACATAGGGACAGACAGTGGGAAGCGACTTTGTTTTATACTAAGTATGTAGTGATGCGTAAATGACTTCGTTAGGCTTTCACGGCTAAATCGTTAAACAGTCTTTAAAGATTGTTTGTTAGACGAAAAAAGGGGAACGTTAAGGTACAAACTCAAAAGAAACGATTTTAGACTACTTTTTTTGCGAAAATTTTTAATGCGAGCGAAGTAACCAGCAAAGGCTAGTCAGCAACAAAGATTATTTATTGATATAAAGGAAATCATAATAGTGTTTGATGAAGGCAATTTTTTTTTAATATAATTTATGCCGCTAATAGAATGTCAAGTTATCCAGAAGAGCCTCTTGTCCGAGTCAGTGAAGACGATTCCGGTGAAGTGGGGGTCATTTAAATCGAGGTCAATGAGAGGCAAAATCAAAGATATTTTTACGTTCACAAGAAGTGAATTAGGTGACAAGAGACTTTACTCTTGTTTTGTGACAGATTTCGAAATGAATGTGACCGTATTCACGAAAAATACCTGTTTAATTCACTAGGAAATCCGTGAACTACTAATTTCTTTTTCTGCATGGGAATTCATCAAATGACTTCTCACGTCCCCGCTCCGTTTTCTTTACTGATAGCTCTTTGAGGCGCACGTGGAACACGACGCGCCGTCGACCCGGGCCTGTTTGCTATCGGACGGCGAGCCACCCATAGCTCGCCGTCCGCAGGCACGCGCCTACGGTGGCTGGGAATCACCCTATATTTCTCAGAGCCTGAGGCGGCTTGTTTTGTTGCGGCGGCTGGGGCTTGAGGTTTCCGTCTCTCGCACGCGTTCTGCCTCCTCCTTTGCTAGTATTACTGCTTCGCAAAAGGAGGTGACCGCTTCCCATGACCCCTCGCTCCGGACCATGGATCGGACGTATATACCTACCCATGCGTGCCAATATGATAAGCAAATGAGAATTTGTAGTAAAACATATTGAGGTATATCCGTGAACTAAGTCTATGTGTCATAATGTGACAAATCATTCGGCAGTGCGAGTTCCTAGTTTCATTTTATCAGATTATTAAAAGCTGTAATGATTGATTAGTCAGTCAATGTTTCTTCGGTGTCTCATTTTGTGACTATTTATTTATTCAATTAATTATTAATAATAATATTTCAACCGACATAAAAAGCAAACTTATTCATAATTCGGTCAAGATTTGATCCAGAGCCGTTGTTGATGAAACACATCTTATCATACAAACTTTCCTACCTACTAACCTTTAATATAAGTAGGAAATCAGGTAGTTATGCATAACTAACACTGGTGCGGAAATTCCAAATCACAAACAAGTAATAAACATACCTAACCTTTGCGTACATACGGACCTATTTTTAAATACGTAGGTGTGACTTTTGTCATTGAGATGCCAAACAAGAGATACAAATAATGACTTGATAAAAAATTAAAAACATAGTAACAAATCAACCCATGAACTAAACTACCAACAAACAAAAATATCGATACCAGAAGCATCAATTAACGTAAGGGACATTTTACCAAAAAGCCGTAATGTTCCTTATAACTGTTGGCATAGGGCACATTTATTTTAAATGCCGATATGTCTCTTACGTTATTTTAAATTTCCGGTATCGATACAGCATTAAAAATTCGCCAGCTGACAAGCTGGTAACGTGACTAAGAATCTGACAGCATTGCCACGTTAATGGCTGGAAACGAATGCTTTTAAAATTTCTTTAAAAAGAGAGTACAAGGTTTTTATCTTATTTAGAATTATAAGGCTCGTTTATGATTTATTTTCTAGAAGATCGGTACGATCATTGAGCTATAAGGGCCCCATGACCCGAGCGTTTAACCCCAAATGGATGAAATACGTTTGGACGGACGGAACGCAACAAATATGAATATAATTATACCAATAAGGTTACTATATTTACGCTGAAACCATATACAAAACATCACGTGTTTTCCACAAGTTGATGTTTTTAGCACAACACAATAGGGTATTTTACTGTAAAAATCTAATTAGTCCGTCTGATAGATTTACAAAAAATATTGGACACGTATTTTTTCTTTCAAAAAATGAAGACGATACAGTGCGTTGAAAACTCACGTGACGTCACTACGTTGCTACAATTTTTACCAGCGACGTGACGTCACGTGAGTTTTCAACGCACTGTATCGTCTTCATTTTTTGTTTACGTGAAAAAAGAAAAAATACGTGTCCAATATTTTTTCTAAATCTATCAGACGGACTAATTAGATTTTTACAGTAAAATACCCTATTAACACGTTGAACGCCAACGCGGTCAGTGCTGACCGACAACGAACTTTCCCTTTAGGCCAAGCAAAAATCAAAGTTCTATCCAAATTTAGACCACCTGTTTTTTAAAATAGATACTTGTATCTAATGTCCAAATGTATGTTTTAATTAACAATAGTCAACTTAAGTCATTATTTCTGGAGTTTTTAAACGTCAGGCAGCACTGACCGACGCGGCTCCTATGGACGAAAAAGCGGTTTTCCGCTATAGGGGGCCGCGCGGGTCGCAGTGTCAGGTCCCCTCACGCGCCTTCTGAGTTTCTAAACTCGCCGATTACTCAGATTCGATCCCCCCGATCGAGTTACAGGCCCCTTTTTTTTGGATGGGTAATCATCAAATGACTTCTCCCGCTCTGGGCGGAGCGGAAGGGAGTGTCAGACTCTTACTGACTAAAACCCACCCGTGATCCTTCTTGTGCCCTTTGCGTTGCAGAGCCGCGATGACTCTTTCGAATAAATTTGGCAACCCTAGCAGGCACTGACCCTATGGGGCCCCGTCTTCGTTACACGGCGCGCCGTCGACTAGGGCCTGGTTGCAATCGGACGGCGAGCCACCCATAACCCGCCATCCGCATCCGCTTACGGTGGCCGGGAATCACCCTGCGTTTCCCGACGCCCGGGGCGTCTTCTTTTGTTGCGGCGGCTGGAGCGTGAGGTTTCCCTCTCTCGCACGCGTTCCGCCTCCTCCTTCGCTAGCATTACTGCTTCGCAGAAGGAGGCGCCCGCTTCCCATGCCTCCTCGCTACGACCATGGTTTGAACCAGGGCCGGCGAGAGCCGGTGAGAGGTCGCCGCCACCGATCGCCTCGACGAGGACACGGCGTTGCTCTGCCCAAGCAGGGCAGACCTCCACCGTATGCTCCACCGTGTCCATCGGGTGATCCACACAGTGTTGACACCCGGACGTGTCCTCCCGCTGGATCCGACACAGGTACCTCCCGAAACAGCCGTGTCTGGAGAGCACCTGCGTCAGGCGGAAGGTGAGGACGCCGTGGCGTCTCTCCAACCACTCCTGAAAGAGGGGACTTATCGCCGTATTGGTGGCGTGCCCAGAGTTACAGGCGCCTTTTTTTTTTTTTTTTTTTTTTTTTTCTCTGGATGGGAAATCATCAAATGACCCCTCCCGCCCTGGGTGGAGCGGTAGGGAGTGTCAGACTTTTACTGACTAAAACCCACCCGTGATCCTTCTTGTGCCCTATGCGTTCCAGGGCCGCGGTAACTCTTTCGAACAAATTCCGCAACCCTAGCAGGCACCGACCCTATGGGGCCCCGTCCTCGGTGCTGACGGCTCCTTGAGGCGCGCGTGGAACACAACGCGTCGTCGACTCAACCCGGTATCGGACGGCGAGCCACCCACACTCACCGTCCCCAGGCATCGTAACTCTTTCGAACAAATTCCGCAACCCTAGCAGGCACCGACCCTATGGGGCCCCGTCCTCGGTGCTGACGGCTCCTTGAGGCGCGCGTGGAACACAACGCGTCGTCGACTCAACCCGGTATCGGACGGCGAGCCACCCACACTCACCGTCCCCAGGCATCAGCCACTGCGCGATAGCACAGCGGCCGACTTGTCTCTGGAGGGGGCCGAAATGGGACCATTACTGGCACTCCATCTCAGCACCCTCCCGAGTGTTGGGAGCCGCAGCACCCGCAGCAGAAGCGGCAGTGGCGGCGACAGAAGCCGCGGCGGCGGCAGAGGCGGCGGTGGCGGCGGACCTCTTGCCCCTGGTCGGGGCGGATGGCGCGCAGGCCCTTCCCCCAGCCCAGTGCTCGGCCGGCTTGCCAACAGCCGCACATGCACTGCAGTGCGGCGTGGCCTCGCAAGAGCCGGCCCGATGACCGGGCTGACCACAGCGGAAACAGAGTCCGCTGCGGTCGACCTCCGAGGGGCACATAGCTCCCGTGTGGTTACCCACATGGCAGCGGTAGCACCTCAGAGGTCTGGGCTCCAGCAGTTTTACCCGCGCAGACACCCATCCCACCAGGAGCCTTCGGCCCTCCGACACAGTTCTGGCCGCCGTCACGGGGCAGCTCACCACAAGGGTTTGCATGCCCGTGTTGTCAGGCCGGAGGGTGCCCGCCTTGACGAGCTCGGCAGAGCACCCCCCAGTCCTGGCGACGGCGGCCACAACTTCCTCCTCCGTAACGGAGTCATCCAGGCCCACCATGCGCATGTCGATGCGCCTAGTCGGCCTGGACACCCGGACCTCGTCCGCGGGTAAGACCGCCCTCAGCTTTTCGGCCAAGGCGTCCGCGAACGGGCCACTCTCCGCTCCGGCGAGCTCGAGCTTGCGGGCACCGGTTAGGGTCCTCCTGACCCCGATGCCCCCGCTGATGCCCAGCTCCTGGAGGCTCACCGCCTCCTTTGCCCGCTTCAGTACGGCGAGATACGTCACGCCCCTCTGTTCCGCTTCCGGCTGCAGTGTAAGCACCACAGCCGCGGATTTCGGGGCGCGGAGCCTCGCCGCAATGGCATTGGCCTTCCGCCGCTGCCTCCTCGCTTTACTTTTGGCCGCTTTCGCGGCCTGCCGCTTCTGTCCGGCAACCTGCCACTCGGCCTCGGCCGCAGGAGGGTCCGAGGGTGGGGGTGGGGGCGGTTGCGGCGCCACTGGCGCAGCAGCCTTAGCCGCTCCCCCTCCAGCCTTCCTCCTACCCCTCTTCGCCGGGGCCGTCTTGGTAGTCGCCGGCGTCGCGGGCGCCGGCGTCACAGGCGCTGGCGCGGCTCCCGCCTTGGCCTTCGCCTGGCCGGACGTTCCCGGGCCAGCAGCCACCGCGGCTGCGTACGAAGCCGCCTTCTGCTGTCCCGGGGGCCTCTGTGCCGCCGCCAACGGGGGACGCCGGATCATGTCCTCCAAGGCGGACACCTGCCTCCGGAAGGGAGCCAGCTCCTGCCGCACCAGGCTCCGCACCTGGCTCAGCACTTGGCTCCCCTCCAGCGCCGCTGGACTCGGCACCCCCTGCGGCTCCTCCGAGGCCGCTCTGGCCATGCCAGCCAGGTCCCTCCGGAGCGACTCATTCTCCGCAATGAGTCGCTCCGTTACGGCCGCGAGGCGGGCGACCTCCGCCCGCAACTCTGTCGCCTCCTTAGACCCGCTGACGTTGGCCGCCGCTGCCGCCAGAATGGAGGCTTTGGCCGCGCTAATGGCCTCCCGCTTCGAGGACTGCTTCCTCTTGAAGGCCACAGCGCGGATCGCGGCCTCCACCACCTCCTCAAGGTGAGCCCTCTGCTCCTCGGCAGCGGGAGGTACCTCTCCCGGGGACTCCGAGTCGTCAGAGTCGAGAGGAGGCAGAAGAGAAGAGGGAGCTCTGCGACCGCTCCCTCCAGGGCGACGCCCCTCCTCCACCAACCTCTCGGCCCGACGCCCCGACTCCCGGGTAGAGGGAGCCAGTCCCCTCCCAGCCTCACTGCCCCTGCCCCGCCTGGCGGTGGGGATCTTTCGGGCGGAGGCGAACTCGCCCTCGGAGGACGACTCCTTGTCGTCCTCCCGTCTGGGCCGCTTGCGGACGAGCTTAACGCCCTCCACAGCGGCCCCCCTTCCTCCGTCCTCAGAGCCCGCCGAGCTGACCGTTACTAGGTCAGGGCAAGAGCCGGAATCCGACTCCGCACCTCCCCGGCGCTCAGGCGAACCCTCCTCTGCAAGATCGCACGCCATCAGCTCCCTATAGGAAGCGGATCCGGATGACGACGATTCTGAGCCTCCTCGGCTCCTGTTGCCACTGGCAAGTGGAAGGTGTTTGTTGCCCACCCCAGAGTACGGAGGGCAGCCCGCCGAAGCGGGGTGGGATTCCCCGACCGCTGAGCAGTCGGGACCCACCTGGGGACTCATTTTACAAAAACCTTTTTTCATCTTTTTCCTTTTTGAGGGTGCGGTCCCTTACTCCTCCGCCCTTTCTCCATCACAGGGCCTCTCCTCCCACCCGCTCACTGCCCTCACAGCCACGTCTGATGAGCAGACGCGTACCAGAAGGCAGCGAGCGGGATTCCTCGCGTGTGTGTCTCTCTTGGTCTGATCCCTCACTTGCGACCTTCCGGCATGAGTGGCTCTACCGGGAAAGCTCGCAAGATCATTGAGACGCTCAAGCCCCACCACGACGACAACGTGGAGACACATTCGGTGGGGGAGTTACAGGCGCCTGCGGGTTCCTTTATCAAGTGAAGGTAGTGATGGTGAGTTGACAAGGCAAAGGGAGCAGTGGAGCTGTCTGATCAAATGGCAACATACCAGAAACAATTTAGAAAAACTTTAAAATGGTACAAAAAATTTGCATTTGCATCTGATTTTGAATGTCGCCATGGTGAATGCTTTAGTTTTGTATAAAACGTCACTAATATACCTGTTGTGGATTTGAGATAAGAAATACTGAATAGTTTTTTGGCAAAATCTTCAACATCCAAAGAACCCAGAACTTACGATAAACGATCTAAATCTACTGCTAGACAAAGGCCTTTTCAATTTCGCGCCAAACAAATTTTGATACTTTAGTAATTACTGTATTTTTTTGAAGTCCTTTACGTTTTTCAAAAACCATTATAGTTTGGCGGAACTAGAGGGCCACGCGGGTCAATGAATATAGAATTTAGTTTGATAGCACTGCCCAACGGCCTGTATGAATGGATCGAAAACATTCGTAAAACGCGGTCAGCACTGACCGACGCGGCCCCAACGGAAAGTATAGTTGTCGACCATCACTGACCGACGCGGCCTGAACGGGAAGATGTATTTTTTTTGTTGGCGTTCAACGTGTTAACTGAGAATACGGGATGACGCTAGAGTATCGACAAATGTTGTGTCCCACATTAAAGGCCTACCCATCTTCCATGGGAACCAAGACATGCTGTCCGGTCTTTTGCCATCGTCCCGGCCCAACCAATAGAGTTCTGATACGGTTGGAATGCCCACGGTGACAGGAGCTCGTTTCATATTATATTAATGTTATAATGTTAAACAAATTGGAATAAGTATTAAAACCTTTTAAATAACCATATATTCTATGCCAATTATTCTTCATAAAATACTCATTTTAAATAGCACACACAAACATATTCATTACAATGAACACACTATTTATTTACTAAATGACATTTAATATAGCCACTCAGAGACCTTCAAAGTTATATGCTGAAGTGTTCATAATGTATTAAATAAACAATGAAGGTACTTACTCTTTACAATCCCAACACTTGTACAAGTACCAAATCTGTCCCTTCGCACATTTTCCACTGTTCATAAAACTTCTCTTAACCCTTTTCAGTTGCGTTACATCACTAACTGAGTTCGATTTTTCAATATTTTTCACCAAACATTTTCCGAATAATTCAACACAGTTAACATGGGATACATAATATTTAATTTCGTTCGTCTTATCGCTGAAGGCACTGATAAAAGCCAGTAAAAATGTTGTGCAAAATAAGAGCTGCAGTGGTTTCATTTTTAATTCGCGATTGAAAGGTGCACTCGAGACGCGAGCTACTCAGGTAATGAAAAAGAAATTAATGTGATGTTGGTCACTTGGTCGGTCGATGAATCTACAGACTGGTTATCCGTTACACCGTGCAAGGCTGCGCAGGCGCTACCGGCTTGAACACACACTCATAATCATTGAGTGATGACTCATAGCGTTTGATTTCGATGAATTCAATGTAACTCGTATTAAATAAACCCCGTTCATAACAAAAATATCTAAAATTTACTATACTTATTGTAAATTCATATATAACAAACAGATCTATACTAATATTATAAAATACAAATCTTTCCTATTTGTATTTTTGTATGTAACGAATAAACTCAAAAACTACTGAAACGATTTCAAAAATTCTTTCACCATTAGAAAGCTACATTCACCCTTTCTAATATAGGCTATATTTTATCCTCGTACTCCCACGGGAACGGGAACTACGCGGATGAAACCGTGGGTTACTGCTAGTAAATAAAAAGAAGATAGAAAAATAGGTGCAAAGGTTTTTGTCACTTATCTTGTCACTAGTAAGTAATCAATCAAATGACTATGGAAACATGAACGTGTTGCTATATTGAGGGTCAGGCAGAGTCGTTTCTCCGGGTGACGTAACCAAATATGTACACATGTGTCACCGGAAAACGGCAAACTCCGTAAGAAACATAAAATACCTGCTAGATTATAAACTTTCGATAAATTGTCAACTGATCATTTGGAACATTTTTACGCATTAAAATTGGATAGTCTCTAGAAGTCATCCCGAGACATTGTAGAATAGCAAGTTATTTCAACCTTGAAATTGGTAATTGAATTGATTGATTGATCATTTCAATACCGACGACGGAACGTCACTGTGCTGGGCTCCTGTTTCTGTCTGCAGGCTTTAAAAATAACATGAATGGCATGACGGGATCATATCATTCGAATCCATGATCCATGCCGGGGAGGCCCAAGTTTCCTGTCTGCTACTTAGCTAGGTTAGAAAATCCGATAAATTGTAGAACCGTACACTGCTAATATTCCAACAAATCTTCAGTTTTCAAACAACTTCCGCAACCCTTTTTTTGGATGGGAAATCATCAAATGACTTCTCCCGCTCTGGGTGGAGTGAAAGGGAGTGTCAGACTCTTACTGACTAAAACGCACCCGTGATCCTTTTTGTACCCTTTGCGTTCCAGGTCCACGGTGACTCTTTCGAACAAATTCCGCAACCCTAGCAGGCACTGACCCTATGGGGCCCCATCTTCTTTACTGACGGCTCTTTTGAGGCACGCGTGGAACACGACGCGCCGTCGACCCGGGCCTAGTTGCTATCGGACGGCGAGCCACCCATAGCTCGCCATCCGCAGGCCCGCGCCTACGGTGGCCAGGAATCGCCATGCGTTTCCCGACGCCCGGGGCGTCTTCTTCTGTTGCGGTGGCTGGAGCGTGAGGTTTCCCTCTCTCGCACGCGTTCCGCCTCCTCCTTCGCTAGCATTACTGCTTCGCAGAAGGAGGTGACCGCTTAAATTCCGGCTACCCTGGATGTTTATTACCTAGCGTTGCATGTCAAGTCCACTCCTTATTCATCCTGATTTGTGCGTTTTGTACCGAACAGTGCGAAAAAGGTACAAAAAGCTGTTTTTAAAGCCTTCTTTATGTGCACTAATATGAGATAAGAACACATGAAATGATTATATTCTGATAGACGAGGCGTGAATGACATAATTTATTTGTGTATTGTCTTGGAAATCCATTGGTTGAGAAATGTTTATGAAAGAAGTTCCGCTGAGAAAATAACAAAAAAGGAAGAGATACGTACATAGAGTCCTGAATCACAGTGTTTTGAACATTTCTGCGGGACATTTTTTGTGGGAACCTTTCTAAATGGGAAATAAAAAATAAAACAATCATGTTTTTTTTTCTTGTCTAGTACAGAATTTCACACTGGTAGGTATGTTATCAGCTGAAGTGGATTAATTACTGGATTTTTTAAGATGACTAATTATTGAATATAAATCATAAATTTCATTTTTTTCTTGTTTTCTAGGACAGTACTGCGCACTGGTATATTAACATCTGCCGAAACCAATACCCATGTTATCTCACCAGTATTCCTCCTAATGCCTTTTGCGTTCCAGGACCGCGTTGATTTTTTCGAACAAATTCGGCAACAGTGGTGGCCGATTGGTAAAGGCCCTGATTTACGAATTGTAGGTCGCGGGTGCAAACCCAGCCAGGCGCATTAATTTGTGTAATTATTTACATCACAACTGCGCTCAAAACGGTGATGGAAAACATCGTGTGGAAACCGGCATGTCCTAGAACCAAAAATCAGAAGACATTTGACCTTCACCAACCCGCACTGGGCCCGCGTGCTGGATTACGGCCCATTCCCTCTTCCAGAGAGGAGGCCTTTTTTTTCTGGATGGGAAATCATCAAATGACTTCTCCCGCTCTGGGCGGAGCGGAAGGGAGTGTCAGACTCTTACTGACTAAAACCCACCCGTGATCCTTGTTGTGCCCTTTGCGTTCCAGGACTGCGGTGACTCTTTCGAACAACTTCCGCAACTAGAGAGGAGGCCTGTGTCCCAGTAGTGAGAACATTAAAAGGCTGATTATGCGTATGCTTATGCCGCAACAACATAGTACTCCTTGACTGTCAAACAGCCAGTCAACAAGGATTAGCAGGCTAATGTAAATTTAAAGGTGTTGGATTGTGGAGGTCAGGCAATTGCTACATATAAGACACTGGTATTCAGCATACAGTTAGTGATAATATAGTTTAGTAAAAGCTGGCAGATGATAACATTATACCAAGCGCAATATTGCATTAAAAAACAGAAACAAAACGATGATGTTTTTGTTTTTTTTATTAAAATGATCACTAGTTATTTCCAAAATCCAGGAAATATTATACTTCAACGACTGTGCTGACGAAGATTATGTTGGATATGAAATTACATAACAGTCTCTATTCTCTATTTCACTACGATATTATCAATACAGATAGAATACTTAATTATCTATTAATTGGTTAATGAAATAATAAGTGACTAATGTCTTAAACAGCTTTCCACAAAATAATTAACGCAGAACTGATACTGTTGACGTCCCAATCATTCTCAATATTAGAAACTAAAACTAAGTCCCAACAATAGAAACATTCTCATGTTTTCGTTTTCGAGCGTATGGCACTTGTGGGTTTCAGCTGAAAATCAGCGTCTGGTGGTACACCTTGTGTCGCCATCTGGCATTATGCTGAGCTGAGGCCCTTTTGGCATTATTTGGTTTATGTTATTTTGTTTAATTATAAGGTGTTTTTTTTTTATATAATGCCAATTAAACACATTTTTCTTTCTTTCTTTCTTTCTAATGTTTCTGCTGCTGGGATATAGGGGAAAATTATTCTATTTCTAAATAGGATAATTTTGCGAAATTATTCTGACAACATCTCACTGTGCAAACTTAGCTTAGCACTTTTTTTTCTGAGAGGGAATTCATCAAATGTCTTCCCCCGCTCTGGGCGGAGAGCCTAATGTCCTTTGCGTTCCAGGGCCGCGGTGACTCTTCGAACAAATTCCACAAACCTAGCAGGCACTGACCCTATGGGGCCCCGTCTTCTTTGCTGACAGCTCTTTGAGGCGCGCGTGGAACATGACGCGCCGTCGACCCGGGCCTGGTTGCTATCGGTTACTATCCGCAGGCAGTTGCATAAATTGAATTGTAATTCTATTTTTTTTTTGTAATGATTGATAGCTTACTTCATGTTTTCTTCGTCTAAGCTTACACAATGAAAGATTTACAGAATCACTCTAAGTAATAATTTTCGAATTCTGCTTTTCAGGCCTCGCCTTCAAAACTATGATATCTGTACCCTTCTTTTAATTTTCTGTTAATTTCTCTGCGGAACTTCTTTAATAAAATGTCATAATGTATCATAAACAAATGGGTAGGTATAATACATAGTGCGTTTCAAGAATAAGACTACATATTATATAGAAATAAATTATGTCATTCACATATCGTTTACAGAATAATCACTACATGTGTTCTTATTTCATCCTAGTACAAATAAGGACGGCTTTGTAAACAACTTTGAGTATCTATTTCGTACTGTTACATACAAAATGCACAAATCTACAACACACCTAGTTCAGTCCTATATTGTTTGAATCGTTGCATTTATTAATTTGCAATAACAATAACACTTTGAAACAACGATGCTTCAAAATTATCTCACACATTTCTCAGCGAAAAGGACGCATGTATATGGAAGCATTGATTTATCTCGTATAGACAACATTATAGTTCCATTAGATCTACGAGTTTACAAAACGAATTAATTTTATTAAATTTTATCTATTTTAATTAAAAAATAATAATAAGGTATGATTCCAAGGGCGGGTGAAATGTCCATCGGAATTATTCCTCATAAAAAATAACTAAAGCCATTTGTTGATCCACTGCTCCTAAAATTTTGTATACAGGATATAAAACCTTGTTTCCAAATACAAGCCTCCATCCCGTTGAATAACATGAGTGATCAGATTGAACCACCGAGGTTGCAAAGAGTGACGAGCGAGCACTAAATAAACATAAAAGATTGCCACAAAGTCTTCAATGTTTGCAAATAAGACGAGCTAGGAACACACTTGTGAGGACCGCGAAAGGACATGCCAATGTACAAATAAGGGGTTAGTGTAGACAATCGAAACTTCTCAAAAATATTTGAAAACGAATGAAAAGCATTTTATTTGTAGTCAAAATAAAAGACAACCAACTATTTTTCTGGGCATCAGCAAAAAACTAGTGGACCGTTCACGTGATCCGTGGGCTGTGCTTTTTTCCGGCCAAAAAATCAGCATTGTTATTCATCGTGGCAGTGTTGCCAGTTGTCTGGGCACTTTTCTCATTGATAACGTTGAGGATTAATTTTGAATGCCCAATTATTTTATTGCTGTTGTGCGCGTTTTTAAATGATTTTGAGAATGTTTTAGTCTATTTGTTTATTAGTATTTAACTTACGGTCACCTGTACATCTTATATCTTTAATAAACGTGTCTAATGTTACAATGAACGTACAATGTTACTGTCTAATTTTGACGGGTGTATTATTTGAATTCAGTCATCCTACATGCATCAAAACCCCAAAAACATTTTAGTCAAGGTTAATTTGGAAATAACTCTGTCTGCGTCTGTGTTTCCGAACGCATTCAACCCTGATCTCTTTCAAGTTAGAGTGAACAGGCTTCTTCTGGGTAAGCTCATTCCATCGTCGACTTTGTCTCTGTCACCCTGCGACCGAGACTAGAGTCAAGAGCATATCTATCTGACAATAAAACAAATATATTTGACTTGCAGTGTACATCCAACGTTCATGTGTAACATATTTCCAGGATCAAAAAATCTTTGCAACATTTCATGATTATGAACTTGTGCGAAATTGTAGTTAGGATGTTTTTTTTATGGATGGGTAGTCATCAAATGACTTCTTCCACTCTGAGCGGAGCGGAAGGGAGTGTTTCAAAATCTTACTGATTAAAACACATTCGCGTTCCTCTTAATGCCCTTTGCGTTCCAGATCTAAGGAGACTCATTCGAACAAATACTCTTACTAACTAAAGTCAGTAAGAGTCTGCCACTCTCTTCTTGTGTCTTCTTCCCCTCCTCCGCTCCGCTCAGAGCGGAAGAAGACATTTGATGAGTTCCCATACTAAAAAAAATGGTATTAAACTACATCCAGAATTACTGTATTATCTCTAAAACTGACCATCCTCTGCAAACTTTCTTTTTAGGAATATTTTAAATTTAATTAAAATATTCCTAAAAAGAAAGTATTGTTAAGGGTGTCATCGTTATGCTTATATACTTAAGTTCGTCGGCTTAAGCACTTAAAATAGCATTAAATTTATGAGATTCTTATGTTTTCGTCAAGCCTTGTTTATGAGTATGTGAATTACCTACTGATCTCCTTCGTTGCTCCGCTGCTAAAGGTACCTGAAAATTTTAAATAAGGTAAAACATGTGAGGACTTATAGTTTTCTGAGCTAAGATTAATTTGAGGACACAGCTGCTGAAATCAATTAAGATTGTTTTTTAACCACGGTTGAAATATAAAACAACACAGGGTGGCCAAATCGGATGTATACATTTATACAACTTTGTTTGGCCAGCATTTCAATTTATGGCCAAGCATCCTTTGATGATCCACACAAGATCCACTTCGAATGATTAATTAGGTGGAATTATTTCACTATTCTTCTTTAAAGAATCCACATAGCAGGTGCTTCTGATACTGAATTCTATTTTTAACTTTGTCTGTTGCATCCACCCTGTATAATTATTCAGTATATTACAAGCAAGTTATAATGTACCGGCAAGAAACGACCAAGAATATTGATAAACATATGTAGTATATATACATATAATCAAATTGATTAACTTACGTTTTTTAACATAAAACTCTCATTTTCAGTCCACAGCATTTTCGTGGTGAATCCGTTTATAGGGCATCAGTTTCAGTTATTTTCTTTTTTCACAGAATTAGTCATTTGCACTTTTTCTGCAACCAGGTGTAACAGCAATGTTTAATGAAAAATAAAGCCAGAAAAAATGTGGCCACAATTTTGGATCAATCTTTTATTAATGTTTGTTTTATGGCGCTTATTTTTTTTGTTTCTATTTCGGTTATATACAACTGAAAAAACTTTAGGGATCGAAGTATTCACGAAAGACGAACAGTCACGGAACTATTCTATAGCGCGTCTGACGACTAATACTAAGATTGCAGCTTTTATATAGGTGCATGAAATGACACAACAGGCGTCTACCAAGGGACTTAGCTACAAAATAGATTTTATGAAGAAGAAATAACAACAACATTAGTGATACTTGTATCGTCTTCACACGTTCCTATTAAACCTGCAGCAGACAAACAGGTAAACTTTAGCAACTTGAGATGTCATAATAGGGTAGTTGACTAAAAAAATCTAATTAGTCCGTCTGATAGATTTCCAAAAAATATTGGACACGTATTTTTTCTTTATTCACATAAACAAAAAATGAAGACGATACAGTGCGTTGAAAACTCTTGTGACGTCACTACTCGCTACAATTTTTAGCGAGCCGTGACGTCACACGCTCCCACTCCTAATCTTTGATGCTTTTTATCTTCGTCAGTTTTTATAGATTTGATAAAGGAAAAAATACGTGTCCAATATTTTTCTATAATCTAACTGACGGACTAAACATAATCATATAATTTTTACTCAGGAAACACCCCTAATCCGAATTACGTTCACGGTGGCTAATCTTTATTTATTTATTTACTTAAGGTTCACCCACAGCACATACATACATATACATTTAGTAAATCATACGGTAATATTCTAATATATATGCCAATTACGGGTAAACACAGCATTGACAACAAAGACGCCAGAATCTTAATGCATATTAGCCAAGGATGCAGGATACATTATTCGTTACTGTGTGTGTAGAGTACACTGTCCCATAGTTAAGCTGTTGTATCTGGAGCACGACAGTGACACTGTCCCATAGTTAAGCTGTTGTATCTGGAGCACGACAGTGACACTGTCCCATAGTTAAGCTGGTGTATCTGGAGCACGACAGTGACACTGTCCCATAGTTAAGCTGTTGTATCTGGAGCACGACAGTGACACTGTCCCATAGTTAAGCTGTTGTATCTGGAGCACGACAGTGACACTGTCCCATAGTTAAGCTGTTGTATCTGGAGCACGACAGTGACACTGTCCCATAGTTAAGCTGTTGTATCTGGAGCACGACAGTGACACTGTCCCATAGTTAAGCTGGTGTATCTGGAGCACGACAGTGACACTGTCCCATAGTTAAGCTAGGTGTATCTGGAGCACGACAGTGACACTGTCCCATCGTTAAGCTGTTGTATCTGGAGCACGACAGTGACACTGTCCCATAGTTAAGCTGGTGTATCTGGAGCACGACAGTGACACTGTCCCATAGTTAAGCTGGTGTATCTGGAGCACGACAGTGACACTGTCCCATAGTTAAGCTGGTGTATCTGGAGCACGACAGTGACACTGTCCCATAGTTAAGCTGGTGTATCTGGAGCACGACAGTGACACTGTCCCATAGTTAAGCTGGTGTATCTGGAGCACGACAGTGACACTGTCCCATCGTTAAGCTAGGGGTATCTGGATCCCACGACAGTACACTGTCCCATAGTTAGGCTGTTGTATCTGGAGCACGACAGTGACACTGTCCCATAGTTAAGCTGGTGTATCTGGAGCACGACAGTGACACTGTCCCATCGTTAAGCTAGGTGTATCTGGATTCCACGACAGTACACTGTCCCATAGTTAAGCTGTTGTATCTGGAGCACGACAGTGACACTGTCCCATCGTTAAGCTAGGTGTATCTGGATTCCACGACAGTACACTGTCCCATAGTTAAGCTGTTGTATCTGGAGCACGACAGTGACACTGTCCCATAGTTAAGCTGGTGTATCTGGAGCACGACAGTGACACTGTCCCATCGTTAAGCTAGGTGTATCTGGATTCCACGACAGTACACTGTCCCATAGTTAAGCTGTTGTATCTGGAGCACGACAGTGACAATGTCCCATAGTTAAGCTGGTGTATCTGGAGCACGACAGTGACACTGTCCCATAGTTAAGCTGGTGTATCTGGAGCACGACAGTGACACTGTCCCATAGTTAAGCTGGTGTATCTGGAGCACGACAGTGACACTGTCCCATAGTTAAGCTGGTGTATCTGGAGAACGACAGTGACACTGTCCCATAGTTAAGCTGGTGTATCTGGAGCACGACAGTGACACTGTCCCATCGTTAAGCTAGGTGTATCTGGATCCCACGACAGTACACTGTCCCATAGTTAGGCTGTTGTATCTGGAGCACGACAGTGACACTGTCCCATAGTTAAGCTGGTGTATCTGGAGCACGACAGTGACACTGTCCCATAGTTAAGCTGGTGTATCTGTAGCAGGACAGTGACACTGTCCCATAGTTAAGCTGGTGTATCTGGAGCACGACAGTGACACTGTCCCATAGTTAAGCTGGTGTATCTGGAGCACGACAGTGACACTGTCCCATAGTTAAGCTGTTGTATCTGGAGCACGACAGTGACACTGTCCCATAGTTAAGCTAGGTGTATCTGGATCCCACGACAGTACACTGTCCCATAGTTAAGCTACGTGTATCTAGAGCCCACGACAGTACACTGTCCCATAGTTAAGCTGGTGTATCTGCAGCACAAAACAGTGACAATATTTCATCGTTTAGCTAGATGAACTGCAGTAAGCATCATAAAGAGGTGACTGACTGTCACCTCTTTATGCTAGGAGAACCTGCAACCCACGGCAATGTCACCGTCCCATCGTTAAGATGATGTACCTGCAGCACAAAACAGTGGCACTATTTCATCGTTTAGCTGGGTGAACTGCGGCAACCAACATTATAACTGTCGCCTCCTTATGCTAGCTCAACCTCCCACACACGATAGTAAGACTGTCCCATCGTTCAGCTCATGAACCTGCAGCTAACAACAGTGACACAATCTCAACATATATGTAGCTAGGTGAACCGCAGTAACCAACATTATAACTGTCGAATCTTTACGTTAGGTGAACCGGCAGTCTTATTAGTTATCTAGGTGAACCTATAGCCCAATGCAGTGACACCGTCTTATCAGTTAGCTAGTTGATCCTGGAGCCCACGGCAGTAACATTGTCTTATCAGTCCTTTTTTCTCGCACACAATAGGAGCGTCGGGTATATAAAAATCACTCCTGTAAACTAACCATTAGTTTGAGTCCAGCCACGCTACAGTACAGACCCATACACTAGCTATCGACTCTACTTCATCTCTCGTCAGCTATTAAAATACGTACGCGCGCCAGAACGGACAATAATAAAAATGGGTCTCAAGCTTGTCACGGTTATTTTTCTCGTGACTTTGCTGGTTCTTGAAACATCGTCTTTACCTTTACAGTTCTCAGTAAAGGGAAAAGTGAATTTAAAAAACAGTGATCAAAATAATGATTTCAATGAAACAAAAACGTTGATTAATCCAGAAGAATTTTTTAGATATTGTTTGAATATTAAACCCGACGAGAGTTCGAGATATTTAAGATTGCTCAATGTTCTTTCGAGTTTCATCGCAACGAAATTGAAGAAATATGGTGTCGTCAAGACTGCTAGACGGATCAAAAGACATTTCATTGTGTCTAATATAAAATGTCCATCTGATAGGAAAGCGTTTCGAAACCAGTGCGTCACACCCAAAAGGTAAATTCTTATTTTTACTAAACTGTAACATGATCTTCCAGTCCTTTCAGTCAGATCAGTCCAGATAAACCATAATTTGATTAGACCCATGATCTACCTTTTTTTTCTCTGGATGGGAAATCAACAAATGACTTCTACCGCTCTGGGCGTCTACGCCCAGTAAACTCTTACTGACTAAAACCCACCCGTGTTCTTCCTAGTGGATTCTACGTTCCAGGGCCGTGGTGACTCGTTCAAACAAATTACGCAACTCTAACAGGCATTGCCCCGTCTTCTTTGCTGACATTTCTTTGAGACGCGCGTGTAACACAACGCGCCGTCGTGTACGGTGGCCCGGGGCGTTTTCTTCTGTTGCGGCGGCTGGGGCGTTAGTTTTCCTTCTCAAGAAGGAGGTGACCGTTTCCCATGTCTCCTCGCTCCGGACCATAGATTCAACCAGGGCTGCAAGCGAGAAGTCACCGCCGCCGATCGCCTCGACGAGGACACGGCGTTGCTCTCCGCCCAAGCAGAGCAAACTTCCACAGTATGTTCCATCGTGTCATTCGGGTGATCCACATCCCGGAGGACATGGTAGAACATACGGTAGAAGTTCATCAAAAATAACATTTTTTTTTCTCTTTATTGCAGGTACGAAGAATTAATGAATAAGAAGTAAGTTAAATATAACCGGGATAATAACAAAAACAAAACTACCTTCTCTCCACTCGGCTACCTCTACCTGCTGTACCAAGCTACATGACTGTGGACTGACATCACAGGATAGGCTGTATCACGTCCGATAAACAAAAACTTCCGTTGTTCCCGGAGCATAATGTGAAGTTTAGTGAAGTAGACATATTATGAACTTACAGGACTAACAAGGGGAGTACCAAACTTGGGAATGAAAGCTTCCGTTGATTTTTATACAGTGTGAAATCTTAATGGTTGTTTTCCCGCGGCAGGACGATTACCCATCAGTAGTACTATCGAAACACAAAGTTATACTAAAAAAATAAATGTTTTTTTTTTCAAATCATTAAAAAAGTGTTCGTAAACTCGAAAGAGCGAGAATCAATAGTAGTGCATTAGACATAAAGTAGGTAGATACCTACATGAGACGCACGTACCGCGGCGTACCTACATATCGCGCGATGCACTACTGTTGGTTCAAGTCGCTTTCGAGTTTTGTTTATCACAATTGTTAATCTGCCATTTATGGAGTCTAATATTTTTTATATATATAAATCGATTGTATTACCGATACAAACTCATTTCGCTTCGGGAAAACAACCATTAAAATTTCACACTGTATACATATGTTGTAGAGTAGTCTCCCCTCAATAACTAGGTAAAGTGGTAAGACGCACTTCACTTTCATTTTCGAGAAAAATGAATTTAATGTTTATGTCCAATCGACTCATTTTTTTTTTCAAATCGATTTATTTAATTTTATTAAATATTTTGTTATTTCAAGTAATATTATTATTTATTATTTATAATTAATATTTATTAAAAAGTTGTAATATGGTACACTACTATACATTTTAAACATTATAAAGTATATATAAACATAATGCTGCATTTTTATTATTATTATTATTATTTATAATAACAGTCTTAAAATTTAACTTATTCATTCTCTATATCAGATTAATTTTCACATGCACATTCATCCGGATGATATTTGTCATAAAAACATTGAAAACACAAAGTTTTGTCACATACTGCACATTTGATAAAGCTTATATTTGTTATTACAATGCTTAAAATGTATACTAGTGTCCCAATATTTTTTTTTTGATAAATATTAATTATACATATTAATATTAATTAAAATAACAAATTATTTAATAAAAATAAATATATACATTTGGAAAAAAATTAGTCGAGTGGGCTTAAACTTTAAATTCATTTTTCTCAAAAATGAAAGTGAAGTGCGTCTTACCATTTGATCTAGTTATTGAGGGGAGACTACTCTACAACATATATACAAATCAACGGAATCTGTGATTCCCAAGTTTGGTACTACCCTTGTAAGACTCTTAGTTATGAACTCAAAAGTATTATTTGTCCTATACCAATGCAAATGTAGTTTACCCATGTGCCAAGTGACACCCGAATTCAATCAGCGGCTAAAACAGGCATAAACAGATAAACTAACTTTTGCATTTAGGTACAATATTGGTATGGGTTAAGTTTTGCGTATACTACATAAATACTTACTTAGTTGCAAAGTAACTCTTGAAATTCCCTCGTTAAGAAAACAGGGTCTCAATAATTTATGTCACCTTTTTATACTTCATATAACTTTTTATGTAATAAGGTTATTAATAAATAAGATTTTCTCGTCACAATAAAGTTTTGAAATTGAAAATTGAAATAATAGATTTTCTAGGTTTAACTAAGTAGGTACCTAGGCTCAACTCGGATATCGATGTTGTATTTACAACGAACGTATTGATATAGGTAGTTTTGATATAAACTTTTAAATAAAATCTATTTAATGCCACATTATTGTATTAAATTATAAGTTTCTTGAATTTATATATAAGGCTTTAATTAATCAACTGCAAGAAATGTAAAGAATTGTTTAAAATAACAAATAAAAATCAATCACGAAAAAAAATGTTTTTATATAACAATCTGTTTCTCATGATATTTTTTTTTTTTTCACTACACATCAGTTATTGTTTCTGCACAATATATTCCGCGACGGCCGCGCCCGCGGTGAAGCACTGTAAGTTACCATCCCTACTTTGCTGCTATTCCACCTATTCGCACTATATAAGCGCTTCAAAAATCATCTTTGATAATATTGCCCGGTTAAGCAGTAACCAGCCTTAATGTGCTGAACTGCGAGTAGTCCATTCAAAAATCTTTGATAATGCGCACACTAAAGGAACTCTCTGCCTTCGTCTGAGTTTCAGAACGCATTCAGCCCTAATCTCTTCAAAGTTCGATGAAAAGGCTTCTTCAGGGTAAGCTCATTCCATCGTCGACTTAGTCTCTGTCACCTCTGATCTAAACTAGAGTCAACAACAAATCTATCATGAAAAAAGTCAGTCTTCTCAGCAAAGTCTTTCTCTAAGTATTACATTTTTCTCCCTATAATTATTTACCTAACTCATCGCGTCAAGAGAAATGTCGAAAATAATAAACACAACAAAATAATAAACACAACAAAATAATAAACATGACGGCGCTACGTCATCGTACTATTGTAAACAGCACGTGCACTGGACCGATCGGGCGATTTTGCCATCCCCACCTCCCCACTACTCGAGTTGTTGTCGCTCGAGTATAAAACAGGTCCGGCCGGAGTAATCGGGGCATTCTACTCTAGACTTTGGTCCGATGCACATGTTGTCATATCGCCTAAAGTTGCTACGTATTGTGTTAAAATAATTTAATAAGTGTTGTAAATTAATTAAGTCACAGTTATAATTAATTTAATTAACTAAGTCGAATAAAGTTGATTAGTAAGTGAAATACCTACTCTTTTACTTCAAAATGACCGATCCTGACATCACGCCTACATCAGAAGTGCTGGATCCACCTCCACTCGAACCAGAATCACATAGAACTTCAGCAAGAATGGAAAGTAATTTCTTTACAATGTTCTCCAGTGGAATGGAAGCCATTCTTCAAAAAATTGCCGAAGGTATGGTTTCCCAGCCTTCTCCGGAAAATACCAAATCAAGTTGGTGCCTTTTGATCCTGATGCACCAGAATCTGATATAGTAAACTGGTGTGCGCTCAGCGATATTATAATTAAAAAAAAGGAAGTATATGGAGTTGATTTGATTTTGGCTCTTTCTCATGCCCTGAAAGGTCGAGCTGGTCTCTGTCTCACCCAGATACAACCAGACAACATCACCTGGAGCTCTATCAGGGAAATTCTGATCTCCAGATTTAGCAAACCTATGATGATGCAAGACTATTTTGAACAAGTTATTAAGTTCCAGATCAAAAACACAGAAAATCCAGCAGAAGCAGGTCTACGTCTATGGCAATTAATAGAAAAAATTCCTGAAACAAAAATGTCAGAAAAAGTTGTGACTGGTTTTGCCATATCGGTTTTGTCTCAATGTGATGACAAGATTCGCCGAGAATTAAACTCAGTTGTAATTAACGATAAATATCAACTTTTCCGGACCTTGCGAAGCTTCACATTAAAACGGAAAAGTGATGAGCCAGTTACATCTGACAATGATGCGAAAAAGTTTCGCCCATCAACAGATTTCCATGGAAATTGCCATTTCTGCAAGAAACGAGGACACCGAGGTCAAGATTGCAGAGAGAAGCAGCGTTATCTGTCTAAAAATTCAAATGTTTCAGACAACAGTATGAATAATTCACTGAAGTCGAATGTCATCTGCTACGTGTGCCGTGAGCCCGGACATGCTGCTTCTTCATGTCCTAAGCGCTGGCCAAAAAAAGAAGACACAGCATCAAGCAGCAGCAATAACAAAAGCAGCAGTAGCAATGGCACCAGCAGCAACGGCGGCAAGCAAGTGAACCTATGCTCCAAGGTGACGCGAGGTATGTTACAGATAAATAATTTACAACTACCTTTTATTTTCGACTCTGGTTCCGAATGCAGCCTTATAAGACAAAGTAACTGTGTTTTTCTCAAGGGTGATAAGTTGCATGAACAAGTGGTTCTGAAGGGTGTAGGGCCTAATCGCGTGGATTATACGTTACAAGTAAGATGTCCAACCAAGGTACAGGGTTGCTTATTCGATGTTATATACCACGTTTTACCTGATGACTGTCTGAGCGAAGAAGTCTTACTAGGTCGTGACATTTTGGAACAAGGAATTTCTGTTAAAATTAATAGTAATAGTTTAACTTTTTCAAAAACAAAGACTTTCAATGCTTGTTCAAGATCCGACGAGACCTTTGATATGGCTTCAATTGATACAGACCTTACAGGAAAAAATAAGGACCAACTAATCAAGGTCCTCAAAAAATATTCTTCGAATTTCATACAAAGGCTTCCCACCTCTCGTGTGTCCACCGGTGAACTTAAAATTACACTAATTGACACTAGTAAAACTGTACATAGACGCCCATATAGGTTATCTCCTACAGAATCCGATATTGTAAATAAAATCGTTCAGGAATTATTAGATGCGAATATAATTCAGGAAAGCTGTTCACCATTTGCAAGTCCGATTTTATTAGTAAAGAAAAAAGACGGTTCCGATCGTATGTGCGTGGATTACAGGGAGCTCAATAGTAACACTAAGCCGGATAGCTACCCTCTTCCACTAATAAATGATCAAATAGATAAGTTGCATGGAGCTCACTTTTTCTCTAGTATAGATATGGCCTCTGGGTTTCACCAGATTAAAGTTAATGAGGAATCAATAGAAAAAACCGCATTCGTTACACCAGTAGGTCAATATGAGTGGCTAACTATGCCATTTGGTCTTAGAAATGCACCTCAAGTATTTCAAAGAGCTATAAATACAGCACTCAAGCCTCTTAATGACAGTAAAATTTTAGTATATATGGATGACGTACTCTCCGCTTCAGAGTCTATAGAAGAGGGGTTGGACCGTCTTAACAAATTGTTGGATACTTTATCAAAGGCTGGATTTTCATTTAACTTTAAAAAATGTTCTTTTATGAAAAAACGGATCGAATATTTGGGTTTTGTAATATCAGCTGGCGAAGTCAGACCAAACCCATGTAAAGTTGAAGCCTTAAAAAATGTCCCCACACCAAAAACAGTTAAACAAGTTCGACAATTCATCGGTCTAGCTACCTACTTCCGGCAATTTATCCCCAATTTTTCAAAAGTTATGAAACCCTTATACCCCTTGACAGCTGGCAAGGGTAATATTTGTTGGACCCCAGAACACGATAAAATTCACTCAGATATCGTCAATCTTCTTGTCACAGAACCCGTTCTAAAAATTTTTGACCCTACTTTAAACATAGAACTTCACACTGACGCGAGTAGTGAGGGATATGGGGCAGTCCTAATTCAGAGGAGGAATAGCCTTCCACATGTCGTTGCCTATTTCAGCCACAAAACAACAGACGCGGAAAGTCGCTATCACTCTTATGAATTAGAGACTCTAGCGGTAGTAAAATCTGTAGAGCATTTTAGACATTATCTTTTCGGGCGTAAATTTAAAGTTTTTACCGATTGTAATGCATTAAAAGCATCGCATTCAAAAAAGGATTTAACTCCAAGAGTTCATAGATGGTGGGCTATTTTACAGTCTTATGATTTTGAAATATTGTATAAAGAGGGTAAATCAATGGCTCATGCAGATTTTCTTTCACGAAATCCCTTGGCTAATGAACATAATGAAGTAGATCCTGCAAAACAAAGACATGCAAGAATAGTAAATTTATCCGAATTGGAAAGGGGATGGTTGCATGTTGAACAATCACGCGACTCTGATATAGCAGAAATTATTTCGAAAATTCGGTCAAACGAATTACCTTCTGAAGTGGAACGCACTTATGATATTAGACAAGGCATTCTGTATCGAAAAATTGAACGTAACAAAATTACAAAATGGCTTCCTATTTTACCCAAATCATTAATTTGGTCTCTAATAAACCTGGTGCACAACGAAATAAAGCATCTTGGTTTTGAAAAAACACTTGATAAATTATATGACCTCTATTGGTTTCAAAATATGTCAAAGTTTGTGAAAAAATTCGTTGATTCTTGTGTCACATATAAGGCTACCAAAGGTCCATCAGGTGCCCAGCAAGTGCGTTTGCATCCAATCCCAAAATTGGCTATCCCATGGCACACTATTCACCTAGATTTAACGGGTAAACTTAGTGGAAAAAGTGAACGTAAAGAATATTGTTCCGTCATTATAGACGCATTCACCAAATTTGTTCTCCTTGAACATACTATGAATTTGAACTCGATAAATGCCATTAAAGCAGTTAAAAACGCGGTAAATTTATTTGGTGCTCCAAAGCGAATAATAGCAGACCGAGGTCGTTCTTATGATAACAGCGATTTCAAACAATTTTGTACTGAGAATCATATTGAACTTCATCTTATTGCGACTGGTTCCAGTAGAGCAAATGGTCAAGTAGAACGCGTCATGAGAACATTAAAAAGTTTACTTACCATTGTTGAATGTTGTACGGGGCGGACGTGATCGACTGGACTGTAGGGTGGCCAGGGTAGGTTATCCTATTCTTCAAAAGTGGACTGTATGGTGACAACCCACCTAGGTATAAATGATCCAGACGCGTTGACGCTCCGTCTATAAGCTACGGGCCATGAGGATGCAACCCTTAGCTGAACACTTGCTATACTTGCTGTTATTGACACAGTATATAGGGGTAGGTATAGAGGGCTTACCAATAAAGTCACAATAAAACACTATTTAACTTGTTCACTATTCACTTAGCGATTTGAAGGGTGGAATTCGCGACTATATGATTCTACATTTAGTTATAGATCCAAAACTATCTTGCAAATGACTACAAATTTCTTAAAGTTTCTATGTTACTATTGTACGGCGCAACTATACCGTATCGACACCCAAAAAATCACCGTGTGTGATGAAGTTTATTAACGCTAATTTTCACTATAACAATTCTAGATTTTAAGCTATATCTAGGCTTAGGTCTATGTGAGTAGGGGTTGTCGTACCTTTATGGATAGCCCTCGGTAGGCTCCATACAGCGGAGACAAATTCACCCCTTCATCCCCCTCCATGTAGGGGTGGGATGCCGAAGACTATACAAAACTATTGTAGGCACGAAGCTATTACCTACTTGGGGTGAATTTACCGTAAAACTATGCTAGGAGGGCTATACAGCTATATGTATCTCTATAGATACGACAACCCTCTACAAAACTACATATGTTTCAACCCTGTCACTTAAGGGGTTGCAACTCTATAAGCGTATATGTTTCAGGGGGATAAAAATAAACAGTTTTATTTAAACTTAAATTACGGCTTTATGCCTGCATACACTATAGACATCTATATATCCCCTGAAAGGATTTTTCAAGGCGGTTCTATTTCAGACATCTAGAAGTCTAGAATCTAGACTTGTATTTTCGGGAAAGGAAGAGGGTAGATGCAAAGTGTTTTATTTTTGTGCATACCTTCACCAGGGCCTTTTATCAAAAACTGTTGACCAATCACGTACCAGCACCCTCCTGCTCTGTGATTGGTCAGTGTTGCTTTTAGCTATGCGACTACCTTTGACCTGAATATTTCGGGTCTCAATTACCAAGCCCTTTCTATTTACCTATGTATGTCTGTTTGTGTGTGTATATACCTCGATTACCTTATATACCACCGATTACCTTTTATATACCTTTATATACCTTGATTACCTTTATATACCTTCGATTACCAGGGTTACCATGTGTTTACTGTTCTGTGTAAGGGACGGGATACCCTACCTAACTATATTCTATTTACTTGGAAGAAATAAAGGCTCCAAGGGCTTATATACTGCCTCTTGAGAGCAAACAACTGTAACGAATGTGTTTTATTTCAACAACAAACTATGTATCAACTATAGCTACCTATAACTATCTATACTATGCAGCTTTATCTGTTACAGCATTCTATGTGCTAACTAACTACCTATAACTACCTATACTATGTAGTCGCGGTTTTATTTATTTGCAACATTCTATGTACTACTATAGCTACCTATAACTACCTATACTATGTAGCTAAGACGCATCGTCGCGAACAAATGTGACCCAGATACCGTATGGCAAGACCAATTAGGAGACATTCAACTTGCTCTGAACAGTACACGCTGTAGAGTAACAAGGTTTACCCCATTAGAATTGATGTTTGGAATCCAGGGAAATTCGTTACAATTATCAAGAATATCTGTAAGCTCTCACGAAACTAATAGACTTGATCTTGAATCAGCTAGGTCTAACGCATCTGACAATATTAAAAGACTGTCTCAATATGATATCGAACGGTTCAATAAGGGAAAAGCCAGGGTACGTCCATTTTCTGTAGGCGATTTTGTTTTCATAAAAAATGAAGAGAGACATCAAACCAAGTTGGATCGCAAGTATAAGGGCCCATTTAAAATCATTTCTGTTTTAGACAATGACCGGTATGAATTGAAACATATTAATGGATCTAACAGAATTTACAAGTATTCACATGAAAATCTACGGGAAGTACCTCATGGACAATCTGGTTTAATAGAAATCGCTGAAAATATCAGTGATGATGACGTGACGGCGAATAATAATGATAATGAGCTTTTTCATGAAACTACCCAAAATAATGTTTTCAGTGACACCATTTTGGGAAACAGTGATACTATGTCTGTTAACAGTAGAACAATGACTGCTGACTCTCGTACTTTAGAAGCAACTAGTAATAGTCAACTTAGTAGATCACGTACATCATCAGTAGAGTCTTTAGAACCAGAACCATTTAACGTTGTGACACGTGCTTTAATACATAGAGAACATTGATGTACTAGAATAGGAAAAAATTACGAGTAAATTGATAGTATAAGCTACATGGGCCTTTTTAGTCCGGACTAGCAAATTCAGGACCAGTATAAACTGTAGTGATCTTGAAGGGTCATGTATGGCCGGACCAAGCAGTAATAATTCTGAAGGGTTAGTTATAACCGGACCAGAAGATTATTACCCTGAAGGGTCGTTAGACCGGACCAGGAGATTTTATTACTCTGAAGGATCGTTAGATCGGACCATATTATCATTCTGAAGGGTCGTTAGACCGGACCAGACTATTACTCTGAAGGGTCGTCAGACCGGACCAGATCACAAGAAACTATTTTAATGTCAGGATGAACGAACACTAAAATTGTGATCCTCTTTCAGATATCTAGGTGTATGCGAGTACCCCTATGGCGCGTGCGAGGACGTACGCACGTCAGTATGGCCGTGACGGCGCTACGTCATCGTACTATTGTAAACAGCACGTGCACTGGACCGATCGGGCGATTTTGCCATCCCCACCTCCCCACTACTCGAGTTGTTGTCGCTCGAGTATAAAACAGGTCCGGCCGGAGTAATCGGGGCAGCGCCGCGCGCACAGTCGCGCCCGCGTCACGCGGCCCCCCCGCGCCCACCGCGCACCCCCCCGCGCACACCCATGCGTCCCCCGCCCCCGCGCACACCGCGCACCCCCCCGCGCACACCTATGCGCATGCGACCGCGTCCACGTCCGCGGACCACGCGCCCCCCGCCGCACCGCCGCGCGCGCCCCCTGTGGCAGCAGCGCACGCGACTAAAGCGGGAAACCAAATGCCGCAACGCGTCGCCGCGTCATCCGCTCCCCGCCTCACGTTGGCGGGCTCGGCTTCGACAGCCGACCGAGTGACTTCGCGCGACCCGCGCTTAAATCGCGCCGCTATTGCGTCGGCTCCGTCGACGCCGACCTCGCCCGCGCCGCCCCGCGCCTCCGCCTGCGACTCACCGGCGATGTTGTCGGCCTGCTCGTCAAGGGCGGGCTCGAGTATGTCGCTAGCGTCCGTAGAGCGTGAGGAAATGTCGTCGCCGCTGCCGCGCCAGGACCACCTCGAAGGAAGACCCCAGCGTCGGAGGCGAAGTACCGACGACGAAGCGGATGCAGAGGATGCGAAGCGGTACTGCTTGGAGCTGCCTGCGGAGCAAGACCCAGTGCCGCAAGAAGAAGATGACGACGCACAAGTAAGCACTCAACTATCTAATAGTGCTACCAATAACAGTGCAGCCCCCGGGTCGGCCGCCGCCGCCGCCGCCACCTCGACGGCCGCGAAACCGCCGACCAAGGCCAAGCGCCCTCGCTACCCTCCACTCGTTGTGGAGCGGCTGCCTAACTGGGCAACACACTTTAGGGCGTTGGCTGCCAAATTAGGCCGCCCGCCCAATGCTCGCCCGTACGGTGCAGGTGTTCGATTTTCACCAGAAACCGAGGGCGAGTACAGGGTGGTCCAGTCCTACCTGACGGCCTTAGAGAAGGACGAAGGTGTCAGCTGGTTCGCGTACTCGCTACCAGCTGACAAAAAAATGAAGATAGCCATTCGGGGGCTGCCAGCCAACACAGACCCCGCAGAGATCGAGGAGGAGCTCCGCACCCTGGGTTACCAGCCGGAGTACGTGCGCCACATAAAGGCGCGCCAGGGAAGACCCGGCTGTGTGTTCCACGCTGTGCTTCAACGCACAGCAGACGCACGAGCAATATACGACACCACGACATTCATGTTTATGCGTGGTGTCAAGATTGAAGCATGGCGTGGGAAACGTGGGCCCGCGCAGTGCCATAGATGCCAGCAGTTTAGGCACTCATCTCACATGTGCCACCGCCCGGTCGCCTGCGTCAGATGCGGAGCGGGGCACTTCGCCAAGGACTGCCCACGCACGCGCGACGACCCTGCCACGTGTGCAAACTGTGGCGGGGACCATCCTGCGTGCAGCATCAGGTGCCCCGTCTTCGAGAGGGAGACGCGACAGAGGCGGGCGGGCACAGTCGCCATCACGGCGCACACAGCACGAGCCTCTAACAAAGATGGAGAGATGGCGCAGGAGAGGACCCAAAGTGCGTCGCTGATGGCGGCGGCAAACGGGCCCACTGACCGCGGAGCTACCTCAGGGCGGAGGAAGCGCAGGAGGGGGAAGAGGAGGAACAAGAAGAAGGAAGCCGCCCCCCCCGCGCCCGCGACTGCGACCGAGAAACATGAAGAGGTCGCCCAACAGACAACACAGGCCGCCCCTGTCCAGGAGATGGCGCAGGCTGTGAAAGTAAAAAGAAACGAAGAGAAGAAGGAGCAAGAGAAGAAAAACGCCAACCTCAGCGCCGGCACAGCGCAGAGGCGCGTCATCCCAAGAGAACCCACCACCAGCGCCGCCGCAGCTGCCGGCGCTGAAAAAGAACACAAAAAGGAATTCACAGCCTGCGCGATCAAGCTGCTGATGGACCTAATAAAGGCCATCAGACAGGGGCGAGACGCGGAGCAAGTGATCCTCGATGGCCTGGCCGAGTTACTGACGCTGTACCATGGCTAGGCCGTTGAGGATCCTTAACTGGAATGCCCGCGGCCTAAAGGAGAAAGTCGCACCCCTCCGCCATCTCTTGCGGGAGCAAAACATCGACGTGGCGCTAATAAACGAGACGCACCTGGGGCCTGAGGACAAGATCAGGTTCCCGGGCTTCCTCGTTTATCGTGAGGACGTAAGGTCGGCACTAAACTACCGATACCGTGGTCTGGTGGTTTTAGTGAAGCGAAGAGTCGTCCACCAGGAACTCCCCGCTCAGTCGCTGAGCACCATGTACGCGCTGGGCGTTCAGGTGCACGTGGCCGGCGAGGATATCAACATGTATGCGGTCTACAAACCACCACAGATGAAGTTGGACTGCCGAGAGCTAAGGGCGGTCCTGCACAACGAGAGGCCCACTATCCTCGCCGGCGACTTAAATTGCAAGAGCCCGGCGTGGAACTCTGCATACACAAACAATGAGGGGAGACGACTCTTTGCGGACGCGGAGGCCTTCGGGTACACGGTGTCCGGTCCAGAGACGCCGACCCATTACCCAGACCAGACCAACTGCATGCCAGACGTACTGGACATCGTAGTACACCGAGGGCTGAAACACCAGATCACGCAGCAGGTGATTGACGACGAGCTGCAATCGGACCATCAGCCAGTGCTCGTCGTCCTATCGGGTGTGCCGACCCGAGTGAAGCCTCCAGCGCCACGTCGATCCATCAACTGGACTTTGTTCACAGAAAGGATCGAGACCACAACGCCAACTCGGCCTGTGAGTGACGCCGCAGACGTGGACTTGCTAGCAGACGAGGTCACTGCTTGCGTGAAGCGCGCCCTAGAAGAGGCGACCACCACTGCACCAGCGGAGGGGAGAGTGCTACAGCCGCCCCTACCGGCTAGGGTGCGTGGGATGATCACAGAAAAGAGGCGCCTACGCAAGCAGTGGCAACAAACTCGATGCCCCACCATGAAAAATCAGCTTAACCGTCTTGCGGACAAAGTCAAGGCCGAGTTAAAGGCCCTGGCCGCCGCGAGCTGGGAGGAAACAATAGAGGAAGCGGAGGGCGATTGGCCCTCAATACACAGACTTTGCCGGGCAGTGTCCAACACCCCAGCTCCGGTGCGCCCTCTACTAAACAGCGACGGGGCTCTTAGGTATGTAGCGGAGGACCGCGCGGAGGTCTTCGCCGAGCACCTGGAGCGTCAGTTTTGCCCGAACCCGACTGTCGAGCACCAGCATGTCGCGGCAGTCGAGCAACACCTTGGAGAGTATTTCGCCACGCCGATAGCTCCCGAGGAGGACCCAGTATTTTTCCCGCCGGGCGCGGTGCGACGCGCCATCCTCAAAACGAAGCCTAGAAAGGCCCCTGGGGCTGACGGTATCTCGAATACAGCGCTGCGCCACCTGCCGTACCGAATGGTCGCGGCGCTGGCGCGCCTGTACACCGGGATACTGCGCACGGGGGCCTTTCCCGCGTCCTGGAAAGAGGGGCGCGTCATCATGCTGCCCAAGGCGGGGAAAAACACACTGAAGCCGGAGAGCTATCGGCCAATCACGCTGCTGCCGACCGTCTCCAAGGTGTTCGAGACGCTCCTGCTGCGACATCTAACACCACACATCGCCCCACGACCGGAACAGTTTGGGTTTCGGGCAGAACATAGCACGACGCTCCAGCTGTCGAGGGTACTGCACCTGCTGTCAGCTACGATGAACAAGAAGGAGTACGCAGTTGCAGTATTCCTCGACATGGAGAAGGCCTTCGACCGCGTGTGGCACGATGGCCTTCTTTACAAGTTGGCCACGTCCGACACGCCCCGTCGCGTAGTTAGAGTGGTCTCGTCCTTTCTGTCCCAAAGGAGCTTCAGAGTGGTGGTCGAAGGAGCGCTGTCCGCCCCCCGCCCCATTAGGGCGGGCGTGCCGCAGGGCAGCTGCCTGTCGCCGGCGTGTTACTCACGCTACACGGACGACATCCCCACCACGCCAGACTCGACACTAGCGCTGTACGCCGACGACGCCGCGTACATCACCACCTCGATGAACGCGAGGTACGCGGCCGTCAGGATGCAGCGCGTCCTCGATCTGCTGCCAGACTGGCTCGCCAAGTGGCGGCTGTCAGTTAACGTGAGTAAGACGCAGGCGATTATCACAGGACAATCGCACCTCCCACCACGGCTGAAGCTCCAAGGAGTCGACGTCGAGTGGTCGCCCCAGGCCAAGTACCTGGGGGTGACCATCGACCGCCGACTCACGATGGGGCCGCACGTTCGCCAGGTCGCCGCGCAGGGCAGGGTTGCCCGCAACCTGCTCTGGCCAGTGCTCTCGTCCCGACTCCCGGTACGCGTCAAGCTGGGCGTGTACAAGACATATATCCGCCCGGTGTTGACGTACGCCGCCCCCGCCTGGTACGCTCTCACGAGTGAGAGGAGCCGGGTGACTCTCCGCGCGCAGCAACATCTCGCGCTGCGGACCATCCTCGACGCCCCTTACATCGTGAGGAATAGCGTCATCCAGCGGGACCTCGGGATTGAGGGCCTGGACCAGTTTGTGCAGCGCCTCGCGAGGGCCATGTTCGCGCGTGCCGACGCATCTGCTTGGCCACATGTCAAGCACCTAGCGCCCTGGCACGCGCGCCCGCCTGACGCGAGGCGGCTGCCCCGCGACCTGGTAGCGGACGGCTGCGGCTCCGTCGCACCGGACTTGACGCCTGGGTGAGTCGTACCAGGCAACACGCGACTTGCCCACACAATGATACTCCACACCCTACTCTCACCTCGGCGCGCGACTTGTGCTAAGTTAACATAGGCAAGTTGCGTTCCGACCACACAAGCATCTCTACACATGCACGTGGACTCACGCATCGAATACGGTAGCGCGGGCTCACTATTCGGTGCAGATACACTGGGTGGCAGGACTCACACATCACGGCCCCCACACATACATGATACGGCCTCGCAGTCCAAACCGTAACCGGCTCGATCTGGAAACGGGGAGGGCGGGGGCCACTCACTTGCTGCAGGTGAGCCAACAAAGTCGGCGCCTCTGTCGCAGGTCGCTCTCGCTGGGCCTCCCTCGGGTAACCGGGGGTCTCACCTGGCGGGGACTGACCGCCGGGGTTGCCGTGAAGAGGCGACGCTGTGGAACAGCGTCGCGGCGCACCTGCAGTATACAAATACAGCTACACCTAGGCGTGCGCAGCTGCGTAGCACCCGCAGGCGCACGCCATCATCTACCGCCTATATCGGCAACCCAACTACGGGTGCGTAGTTACGCACCCCGGAGTGCCCCCGCGGGCAGAGGGTTTAAAAGCCCTGTGACCGCTCGCCGCGCCCCCCTACGGGGGTGCAGCGACTGCCACTGGAATCGGGGCAGATTCCGCTCCCGACGCCCGCCCGCGACGGACGTGCCGCTCCCCGCTGCTCTCCCGTTATCGTGCTCAGTGTCGTGTGTGTTCGTTTCGTCACGCTCCAGTCGTGACGTCACCTGTGGTCGCCGACTACAACTTTGATCCGAAGCCGCCTTTTTCAAGGCAGTGGACGACTTCTTGTTTCTGTTTTGGAGGTCGTTGAAACGTAGTGCCCCTTCAGGGAAAATCCACAGTTTCGTGGTCCTTGGTGGGATACCTCACGGTGCCAACGAAGCCAAGGGGTGTTGACCCGATACACCGGCCCAAGCCCCTTCAGGGCTAAGTCAAATCGGAAGGGCTTTGGTACGCGGCCTTGGGGGCTTCCCTAGTCGCTGCCATCTGTCTAACCCCGTTCTCTTCCAGCAATCACCCGGTGTGGTTGGGTGTCTCAACCCCTTCACACCGGACCGGTCTTCTGACCCTAGGGCCCCACTGCACAATAAGATCGGCAGTGGGTTTACAAGCTTAGGGCACACAAAAATAGGCACTCACCTCCCTGTCTACACCCGACAGGGAGGGTACACATCCCCGGGATATCCCACCCGGGGAGTTAGGAAGTAGGAAGCTCAGGGAGTTTCGGAAACGTTGCTCCCGGATGCTAGTTAGGAATTAAATCCCCCGATTCCCCCCCCCCCCCCCCCCCCACCATGACGGACGCTGATTTATTAGCGTTCCTCAAGGACACCGTCCTCAAGGACACCGAATTTGTCACCAAATATAGCAAGCAACTTGCTGCTATAGTGAGCAGGGACCCTGAGTTGTCTGCCAAACTTGGCAAACATCTTGCCGCTAAGCGGCAAGAACAAAACTCCGCCCCAGCCCCCACGACTTCTGCGAAACCGGCTATTGTTTCCAAGACAATAGTCGGCGCCGCCGCTGAAACCGCTACCGAGAAACCGGTAGTAGACACCCCAACAATTGTCTCAGAGACAATTGAGTCCCGCTCTCCCTCCCCAGAGGTTGAGGAAATGGACCTAACAGGGCCATGCTCCTCCCCAGACACCTCCTCCTCGGAAGACGACTTCCAGCTCGTCACCGGAGGGAAGAGGAAGAAAAAAGTCTCCTCCAAGGAGCAAGCCCCAAAAAAGGCTGCCCCCACTCACCCCTCCCTCCCATCTTCAGCCCCCCAATCCCGCCCCTCCTCGGCAGCTGGGTCCTCCCAGCAGGCAAGCCGATCCGCCAGCCCGATGGCAGTCGAGACCTCAGTCCCAAAAACCTCAGCCCCAAAGGTCCAACCTCCGCCACCCGTGTTCATTCACGACAAGGCCAAATGGACTGAGGTGTCCACTGCCTGCAAGGCCAGGCAGATCAACTACACCAATGCCCGAGCTGTCCAGCTGGGCATCAAAGTCTCTGTCCCGACCGCGAAGGACTACCGAGAGTTGCATAAACTCCTCTCGGGTAGGAAAATCCCCTTCCACTCCTTCACTCTCCCCGAGGACCGTCAGACACGCGTGGTTGTCAAAAATGTCCCACGCGAAATCCCCACGGCTGAAATTCTCAGCGACCTTCAGTCGCAGAGCATCCCCGTAGCAGAGGTGCACCGAATGCACCGCCGAGGTGGGGAATCATATAATATGATTCTGGTCGTCTGCGACCCGACAGACGGTCATCACCCTATTTTTAACATTTCCCACATCTGTGGCCTCTCGGGCCTATCCATTGAAAAGCCCCGCAGGAGTGGCATCATTGGCCAGTGTCACAACTGCCAATTGTACGGCCACTCCCAGCGGAATTGCTATGCGAAGGCACGATGTGTAAAATGCCTGGGTGACCACGGCACTTCAGACTGCACCCGCCCCAAAGACCCGTCCCAATGCGCTGAGCCGCCCAGCTGCGTCTTATGCGGCAAGTCTGGCCACACGGCCAACTACCGTGGCTGCCCAAAAGCGCCCAAACCCACCGCCCCCAAGCTAGCCAAGCGCGCAAGCGATCGCCAGCAGAGGGAATGTCCTCAACTGGTAGGAAAAACTACCATAGCCCTCAGTCCACAACGCCCCAGCCCATGGAGCGCTCTCAATCACCAGGCCCACTTTCCGGCCTTGAGGACCAGCGCTCCTGCCCCCAAAACCACAGAGGCCCCTAAGGCCATCCCTACCACCCAGCCCACCAAGACCATCCCGGCCCTCATGGACGTAGCGCTCCCACGCCCCCCCTTGACAGAGGCAACCCGGGCCACAGCCCCAGCCCCTGCCCCTGCCTCAGCGCAAGCCGCCACGATTCCAGCTGGTGATGTGTCCAAAAACATCATTTTGGTCACATACCAAGCTTTTTACTCCCCCCGCGCCCTAGCCATGGCCGAGGCGCTTCAAAACTGCAGAGGTGACCACCCAGCAGTTTTCCGTGAGTTCGGTGACGTAGTTCACCACGTCCAAATCTACACAACCCTTACCCACCCATAATGGATAAGTTCAGAATAACGTGTAGGTTCAAACCGACAGCCCTCCGGATAGGGTTTTTCAATGCCAATGGCCTTAGAGCCCAACGTGATGAGATCGCCTTGTTCCTCCGCGACCATCACCTAGACATCTTATTAATACAAGAGACCTTCCTAAAGCCTACCCATCGGGACCCCAAAATTGCCAACTATCGCATGGTTCGCAACGATAGGACCCGCTGCCACTTAGGAGGTACCCTTATTTACTATAAATCGTCCCTATACTGCATTCCTATGGATCCTCCCTCCCTTGAAAAGTTTGAGGTCTCAGTCTGTCGGCTAGGTATGACAGGACACCAACCCGTCACGATCATCTCAGCCTATGTCCCACCCAACAACTCCGTGGACACTCCCGCTATGAAAGATGACCTGACTAAACTTCTTGGCCTGAGCGACTCCGTCATACTGGCGGGGGACCTCAACGCCAAACATCCTTCCTGGAACAGTCACACGACCAACCCGAGAGGCAAGGTAGTGTTCGAACTGTGCAGCGTCCTGAATTTCGATGTCTTCGCTCCAATGCATCCCACCCACTACCCGCACTCACCTTCCCACTCCCCCGATGTACTTGACATCGCCCTCCTCAAAAATGTCAACCTTCGGTTACATTCTGTGGAGACGCATGACGAGTTAAACTCGGACCATAGACCCGTGATCCTGGAGCTTGCTCCTAGATCAGGGCCGATGGACCCTACCCAGACTCCTCCCACCCGAATGACCACTGACTGGCGCCAAGTAAGCGAAAAGCTGAAGGCTACCACGTCACCCCATCTCGACCAGATCCCCGACCTAATCGAGTCTGTCGCAGACACGACAGCCGCGATCAATTCACTCACGGATCACGTGCAATCTGTCCTGAACGAATGTTCTAAGGAGTCTCCGGTGGTGAGTGATCACCACTGGAAACTCCCGGACGAGGTACGTGAGCTCGTGACTGAAAAGAACGCGGCTGTCCGTGCCTACAGCGCCTTTCCCTGCGAAGCCAACAAGGTTCACATGCGCTACTTACAGCGTAAAGTAAGTAACAGCATCGCTGAACTGCGTGAAAGTCGCTGGGATAAGTTGCTGGGCGACCTCGAACCTACCCATCAGGCATTCTGGGAACTTCAGAGGAAACTACGCGCCTCTGAGGTTGCCTCGATGCCTCCGCTCACGCGTCCCGACAACACCGTCGCCTTCGATGACGAGGACAAAGCCGAATGCCTGGCCGACAGTCTAGAGTCCCAATGCTCCCCCAGCTCCCAACCAGTAGACAAGGCTCATCTCGATATGGTGAATGCCGAAGTCGAACGTAGAGCCTCCCTCCCACCAGTAGAGGACCCCGATGATCCCCTCCCCCCCGTCACACCTGATGAGGTGAAGGAGATCATCGGCCGTCTCAAGCCCAGAAAAGCCCCGGGCTCCGATGGAATCACCAACAAAGTGGTTCGTCTCTTCCCGGCTACTCTGATCATGTTAATGACCGCCATCTTCAATGGCGCTCTGTCCAACAACATGTTCCCACAGACGTGGAAAGAGGCTACCGTCATCGGTATCCCCAAACCTGGAAAACCCAAGTCCTCCCCGTCCAGCTATCGTCCCATCAGTCTGCTCAAAGTCCTAGGCAAGATCTACGAGAGGCTTATTCATAAGCGTCTCAAGGATTTTGTCGAAGCCAAGAGCCTCCTCCCCAATGAGCAGTTTGGTTTTAGATCAAACCACTCTTGCGTCCAACAGGTCTACCGTATCGTTGAACATATCAGCGCCAAATACCAGCGCGGTCTCGTTACGGGAGCCCTGTTCTTCGATATAGCGAAAGCTTTCGACAAGGTCTGGCACAACGGGCTGATATACAAGCTATACCAGCTCGGTGTGCCGGATCGTCTCGTGCTCATCTTACGAGATTATCTGTCGAACCGCACCTTTCAGTACCGAATCGAAGGTGCTCTTTCGTCCCCACATCCCATTCGCGCCGGAGTACCCCAAGGCGGTGTTCTCTCCCCCCTAGTGTTCTCGCTATTTACTAGCGATATTCCCACTAGCTCTAAGACACAGCTAGCTCTGTTCGCTGACGACACGGCGATATATTGCTCCGGCAATAGCGAGAAGGCAATAGCCGGCCACCTCCAGAGATCCGCAAACGCACTAGGCGCTTGGTTCCGGAAATGGAGAGTGGAAGTCAACCCAGAGAAGAGTCAGGCGATCTTGTTTTACAAGCCCAAGACTCGTCTCTTCCCCCCCCGTCCCAGTCCGATCACGTTATTTGGCAAGCCGATCCCCTGGGTTGAGAAAGCTAAATATCTAGGCGTGATCCTCGATCGAAAGCTTACCTTCAGAGAGCACATTAAGACGGTGCGCAATCGTGCCGCATTCGCTCTCAGTAGGCTTCATTACATGCTGAACGCACGCAGCAAGTTATCCCTGAAAGGCAAACTACGCATTTTCACCACGTGCATACGTCCAATAATGACTTACGCGTGTGTAGCCTTCGCACACGCTAAGCCCCGCCAAATCCATAGGTTGCAGGTCATCCAAAACCGTTTTCTCCGAAAGGCTACGGGAGCCCCGTGGTACGTTAGAAATGAGCGTCTCCATGTCGACCTCCGTATCCCCACCATCAAACAATTCATGAAACGTATTTCCAAGCGTTTCATAGAGTCCGCTGAAAAGCACCAAAACCCCCTGATCGCATCGGCCACCCGATACACCCCCTCCCAGATCAGCAAGATCCGCCGACCGCGGCATACTCTTGTTGAGCCCGATGACCCCATCACCCTGACCCAAGAGAGTAGTAGGGAAACCAGCACTCTTAGGAAAAATAAACCCAGAACGCGTTCCGTATTCCGACCTCGCCGACGAGGTCCATCGCGACGCCCCCGTCAAAACCCTCCCCGACTTTTGCCTAACGAGCCAGCCCGCGCTGCTGAGCCATTAGCGTTAAATCCCCTAAATAATATCAATCAGACCCAGCCTGTCCCTTGCTGCCCCCCCTCAATGACCCCGCTAAGCCGAGGCCCGTGTCCCACAGGGGATGCCCTTAGCGAGCGGCCATTTAGTTTTAAGTAGTTTTAAGCCCCGGCTGGGGGCCTTAGAATCTAAGGCAACCACGGGATTGCCCGGTTGAGCAGTAACCAGCCTTAATGTGCTGAACTGCGAGTAGTCCATTCAAAAAAAAAAAAAAAAAAAAAAAAAAAGTAATCGGGGCATTCTACTCTAGACTTTGGTCCGATGCACATGTTGTCATATCGCCTAGAGTTGCTACGTATTGTGTTAAAATAATTTAATAAGTGTTGTAAATTAATTAAGTCACAGTTATAATTAATTTAATTAACTAAGTCGAATAAAGTTGATTAGTAAGTGAAATACCTACTCTTTTACTTCAAAATGACCGATCCTGACATCACGCCTACAAACACAACAAATTAATAAACACAATTTTAAGTCATTTATTTCGTAACAACATACATTGTGCAGAAAGTGATGTGTGATTGGGCATGCCACCATTGCAACAATAAGTCCCCTCTTTGAGGAGTGGTTGGAGAGACGCCATGGAGTACTCACACAACGCAGGTGCTCACTGGACACGTCCGAGTGTCAAGAGTATGTGGATCGCTCGGAGGACACGGTGGAGCACACGGTGGAGGTCTGCCCTGCTTATGCTGGTGAAGAAGGAGGGAGATCGAAACCTCACGCTCCAGCCGTCGCAACAGAAGAAAACGCTCCCGGGCATTTTGCAGCAATGTATTTCTATCAAAACTGAAGGAGTATACAAACAGATTAGGCGCTTTGCTAACGTCTCTGGCAGTATTATTATGTTGATCTGCTTTTATTATTACATTATTTTACATACGACTACCAAATGATAGAACATTAAGGCAGTCACTTGATACTTAAAATTAATGCAAAAAAAAAAAACAAATAATTAAAAAATGTAAAAAATGGCATGGCAGGCGTGTTTCTTTTTTTATTTGTTTTTTATTTCATACTTTTTTGGAAGCTTCAGATGATGACAGCATAATAATATGTAGTCTAACTTTCATGATAACCAAAGTTGATTGAATAAGTGAGGTGGGTCTAAAAAAAATTATCAGGAGACGTCATTTGTTTCTGTTGATCATTAATGGGCCGCAACTAGTAGAACGATGTGATGTTGCTATTCACATTCGTGTAGGCGCTTGCAGCTGCGCCAATGTCAGCACTTCCAGATAAACATCTGGGCCTCCACCAAAATTATTTCAAAAGAATTATATATGTAGTTGCCACTCAACATTTTCACGCGACGTACAAATTGTGTTTAGGGTATCTCTTGCTCAACACTCAATACTCAAAGCATTTATTAATTTCAATTAAACCCTTTAAAGGCACTTTTGAATTGTCAAGTCGAAAGAGGTGAAGTTATCTGCACGTTCCAAAGCGTAGATCTCTATGGAGAAGAACGCGCAAGAAACTCCACGGACAAACTTGCGGTCTTTTTTTTTTAATTTTCTTAATGGTACGGGAGCTAGCAACGCTAAAAAGTCTACTTCGGGCCCATGTAGGACCCGATAAAAGCACCCGTGAAGCTCCTTGCTCTGCCATACCTCCCTGCGATCATCTGTTGTAAGTACTACAGGTTTGCGCCAGTTCTTGTTAGCCAAGGAGAGTAGGGTGAAGCCCTCGTCCACTGCGAAAACATCCAGGTGCATACCCACCGACTTCTAGGAAGTATTCCCTAAGACTGCATACCCCGCGGTTAGCATTTAAGAAGCCTCGACCCCCACACTTCCGCGGAATATACAGCCTCATTACCGATGATTGAGGGTGACGCATCCGATTTGCAGTCAACAGTGAACGGACCCTTCTATCGAGGGCGTCTAGTTCTGTCTGAGTCCATTTGAGTATGCCGAAAAAGTACATCAATACCCGCCCGATAAAAGACTATTTAGTACTCTGTTCAGGCGGCCAAAGAAGCGCTCCTTCAACGATTGTATCACGTCAGTAGCATTGATGCCCAACGCTTCCGACATACCCAAATACTTATTATTATTATTATATGTACAGTGACATGTAATTTACTTTTGTAATGATTCCCTGTCTCATTCTCGACTTATTCTGCAACTGTCTCTCTCGGACTACTAGCATAATACTGCAATACTTTTCATGACGTTTTCATTTTAATTCAAGGTTTAACAATCGAATTAATGTCTGGCAAATTTATTTTAAGTTTTTCTTATCTTTAAATAACATAATATTAAAATTACAGACATTATAAAATACTTTGAAAATAAAAAAATAAGTAAAAAGAAAATCGTGTATGGCACATAATTAGCAGTGTCAAAAATGTCTGGCAATAAAAAGGTATACCAGGTAGACATATTTAAAAACAAAAAAATAAAAATTACGACTTCTAAAATGTTTTTAAAATCCAGGATTATTACCTGGACAGATAGGATGCGCACTAATGAACGCAACCGCTACCGCCAGCCAGACAGCCCAGACTCTAACCGAAAGTGCAAGAAGGACGACATATCACAAAATCAGCTGACCTAAAATTCTTTCTCGAAAACGTTGCTACCTCCTATACTATAAGCAATTTTACTATACACTTCTTGGTAATTTTATTTTAAATTTTGGTTTTGGATGGGAAATCTCTGTTCCTCCAAATTACCCTACTGGGCCTCAAGTCTGCTATTACAATGGTTTCAGAATGGTCTACCATTGATTTCATAATAGGGTAGTTGACTAAAAAAATCTAATTAGTCCGTCAGATAGATTTCCAAAAAATATTGGACACGTATTTTTTCTTTTTTCACGTAAACAAAAAATGAAGCCGATACAGAGCGTTGAAAACTCGTGTGACGTCACTACTCGCTACAATTTTTAGCGAGCCGTAACGTCACAAGCCCCCACTCCTGATCTTTGATGCTTTGTATCTTCGTCAGTTTTTATAGATTTGATAAAGGAAAAAATACGTGTCCAATATTTTTCTATAGTCTAACTGACGGACTAAACATAATCATATATTTTTTACTCAGGAAACATCCCTATTATTGTTGATTTTGACAACTCTTACTCTTACTTACTCCCGACTCATGGGATGTCTTCTTCTGTTGAGGCGGTTGGGCGTGAGGGTAAAAAATAAAAAGACCTTTTGATTTAACGAGTTTTAACTTATTTATTGATATTTAAAACAAATGAGTTTTCTAAAATAAGTTGTCTTACACTTCATAAATGTGTACGTTAGAAATTTCTTACAATAAATTACGGTAAAACAATACTGGACATAGATGTTTCTGAGTAGTTTTACATTCAATAAGTTATACTAAAGTAGAATCATAATTAAGATGGATGTAATTAATTAAATACTTATGATAATTTGCTTTGATTTACAATAATCAAACATAATACATTAAGCAACAGAAAAAGTTTATAAGTAATATTTCAAACACCAATCTAACCCGAAGACAGCAAGCGAAGACCACAAGATAGAGGAACGGTTGACGAAAGAACGAGGTCCTCTACCTATAAGGGCTGAAACGCACTAGCGGCTGGCGTATAAGGGCTGAAACTGCGGCCACCCGCAACGGCACGCCACTACACGGCCTGCCGCTAGTGCGTTTCAGCCCTTACCTATACCCGACAGGGTCCAGTTGCTAACTTCCTGTAGGTACCTACAGAACGTAAGCGCCTGGACGCAGTCAGGTTGGACCACATTGAAGGATTTCAAGGATAGGCCTACCCAAACACACCCTGTTCCCGTCGATCACGCCCGTATGGTACACCATCTATGGACGTGATTATAAAACCAAGAAAAACACATTAGTGTAAAAACTAATTGAGTATCTGATTAATTTTACTATAAAAGACTACGAAGGACGTTTAAATAAATTAATACAAACAAATAACTGAAAAAATTTGTGCAATTTTATTCATACAAATTGAGTTTTACTGTCTAACTAAAAAAGAAATTACATGTAGGTACTGTTTTATAAAAGAGGCGAGTGCTACTTAAAAATAAAAACTTTTTACAAAAAAATACAACCGACTTCAACACAAAAAATCTCGGTGTTTTTGGTTGCTTTTTTGTTTTTTGAACACCGACTTCCATCCTTCCACCCATCATCAGATCTATATGAAATTTAAACGGGACCATTTCGGAATAAACGCCTTTCGAATAAAAAAAATATTTTTGCAAAACCGTCTATATTTGACGGAGTTATACCCGTACATACATAAAAATACAAACAACCGAATTGAGAACCTCTTTTTTGGAAGTCGGTAAAAATGGTATTGAATAAAAAATCTAATATAAATAATTCATGATATAATGTAATTAAAGCTGTTTATTTACATTGAAGGCTGTTTCTTCAATAGTTAAACTGTTTTAATTTAAAAATAAATACGGCGGCTTTATGTATTTTCTTTATAAAAACTGTCATAATACTATTTTTAATTCTTAAGTAAAAATTATAAATACTTAAAAAAATGGTCTTAAAATTAGTTAGGAAGTATCAAACATTACTCTATTATCTTTAATAATTATAACACTGGTCAACGAAAACACTTTTTGTTTGAACTAGAAAATATTAACTGACTATGTGAAAAAAACGGTTAAGGATCGTACTAAAATTTAAAATAAAGCACAAACACTACAAACACTTACAATAAGTTCAAACACTTTTACTGTAACATGGTTTTGAAATGGAAAATGAAGTATTCAGGCAGTTCTAGTATATACACGCACATTATCACTGTTGGAGTTACTCAACCGTCCTTTTATATAATATGTATTATCTCAAAATAATGCTCATATTTTTTTTTATTATTCAGAATTTGTTTTTGTGTTATAAATTATCCGACGTTAGCACAACTACAACGCAACTTGTGAAATCATTTGACCATTTTTTCGACATCATTTAAAAATAAAAAATTCAGTATTCTTAAAAAAATACAGTTAGAGAATACCGAAATATGAATATGTAACATGATAATGAGAAGATGTTAGTAGCTTTTACGCAAATTAAATATGGATTTATAAATTTGTAATAAATAAGGGCTGGTAAGTATTTTACAATAGGGTAGTTGACTAAAAAAATCTGATTAGTCCGTCTGATAGATTTCCAAAAAATATTGGACACGTATTTTTTCTTTTTTCACATAAATAAAAAATGAAGACGATACAGTGCGTTGAAAACTCGTGTGACGTCACTACTCGCTACAATTTTTAGCGAGCCGTGACGTCACACGATCCCACTCCTGATCTTTGATGCATTTTATCTTCGTCAGTTTTTATAGATTTGATAAAGGAAAAAATACGTGTCTAATATTTTTCTTTAATCTAACTGACGGACTAAACATAATTATATAATTTTTACTCAGGAAACATCCATTCCTTGTTAAGAAATCTTGTTGACCAGCGTAATTTATTTAAAACTAGCGGCTCGTCCCGGCTTCGCATGGGTGGACATTTACATACTTATTTTATATCATAATTATTCTTTACAAATATACAAATCTTTTCTCATTATAATATTAGATAGTGTAGATAAATATGGACCATTCATCAGAACACTTGAGTAATATAAAGTTAGTACTTTGTAGTGAATTTGTCTGTTTGTTACCTCGTCATGTCAAAACGGTTGAACGGATATCCTGGATCAGGATATAGGATAATTTTTATCCCGGGAGTATGTCCTATGCGATAATATCCTACTTAAGAGCGAGTGAAGACGCGAGCTGCAGCTAGTTATAATATAATTAATAAAAAAATCTAATAAATACTCTAACATCTACTAATGACTTTGTATGCAACATTCAACGTTATTTAGTTCTTGAGACATTCAAGTTTATACTATAGGTAATTAATTAAAATTTTGTGCGCCACTATTTTATGACCAGATCAAAAACTGACATACTCGAGAGTTAATTTAATTTGACTTTAGTTTCGACATCGAAACTTTTAACGTTCACATTAATGATTTAAAATGACTACTCCAACTAAACTTAAATACCAAATCGAAGTTTTCAACTAGCTAGCTAATTAAAGCTTGTTTAATTGACGATATCAATTGAAATTTTCGTACTTAAAAGATGAGTCTTAACTTGCTTGGTCGTCTTTGAAATTTTTTTCACTTCAATGTGTCAGAGGTCCACTTGGCAGTTACCTTCAGCAACTTCACTGTCAAACCTGGAAATAGAAAAGGTAAACAATTAAAAATCTCTTAAAAATATACAAGTTAATAGTAATTACTTCAGGATATTGTATTTTCAATATTGTCCGTCTCTTTTCAAAATACTATTCTTTCTATCCTCAAAATTAATCTCGTCACATGCTTTATGGTTTTTAGTCAATTTCTGGACGACACTTATTTTAATTTCTACTGTGCTAGGCAGCTGTTATTTTTGACAGGCACTCTATGATCCTGCTTGATCATGGCCGGTCGATAAATTTAAACAATTTTCAATATTTTTTTTAAATCCGTAGTTATCTCGAATATTTTTGGTTTATATTATGTTATAGCGTTATTTGGAATTACCAAGGACGATGAAATGATAAGGATTGACCCTCATATTTGGTAACTTCGATTTTTCTGGACATGATGCTTTCGGCTTCAAAATCGGATAGGAATTTTATGACACGGATTGTTGATTTCAGATCACACATATTGGAGGAGCAACATATTTATTTGAAAAAGAAAACGATAAGTTTTATCAAGATGCACGCGTCCACGTGCTTTGATGATTTTCGTGTTTAATAAAATTCATAAATTTTCTTACTCCCCAATTGGCGTTTTGCTTTTACTTTTTTTATTCAAGATTTTTTACTTTTACTTTGGATTTTATCCTCAGTATGTTGGACTATTTTTAAAGCCAGCAACCTGGTAGGAATTTTCTATTACTATAATTAACAGTGCAGGATGTAATAATATCGCCTCTATACATATATTATAAAAATATCACCTCTTTATATTAATAACACCAATAATTTAAGATTTGCACCATGTAAGGCAATTAAATAGTATTTAATTAGTATGAGGCTACGGGCCATTAAATAGAGAAAAGACAAAAGAATTTCGATTGTTTCGGCAGATTAAAAGTCTGACTCTTCCGATCAATTCTTTCCGGCAATTTTCAATATATAATTTACTATAGTAGTAAATTCGGGCACCATGGTTAGATTTTTTATTTTGTATTATTTGGAGAACACACCTATAAATACATTACATTTGTCATCTTAACACAGGCAAACATAAATTTTATTACAATATATAGGTATGATGTTAGTATCTACTTTTAAAGAACCATTCAAAACCATTTACTTAAATATATGTAACTATTTAAATATTATTAAACCTTAATACTATATATAAATTAAGAAAAAATACGATTACTATAAGAACATTATAGAACACAAATGCTTTAAAAATTATAGTCTTATTGAAAAGAAAATAATATATTATTGTATGCAGGATATATCAGTCAACTACCTAATTCACTCGCCTCATCATTTATTTTAAATTGATCAGAAAAGATCGGTGATCGGATTTTGAAGAAAAGCGTTTGCTTTAAAACTTTAAAGCAAACGCTTTTCTTCAAAATCCGATCACCGATCTAGCTACGAAAGCGTAAAAACTATCAAACAAACTAAATCACTCGCATGTATAATATTTACCAGGAATTTGTACGAAAGAGCCACCGCGGCTCTGGAACGCAAAGGGTATTTGGTGGAACACAGATGGGTTTAAGTCAGTAAGAGTGATCTAACACTGACGTTGAAGAAGTCATTTGATTTTGGTTTCCCATAAAAGAAAGATTAATACTCTATTATGAACACCATATAAGTTACAGAAACGACCTTCTCAAAACAACCTTTGGATGGATTTTAAAGAGAAAAAGACAGACCTGGCGACCTATTATGACGTCTTAAATCCATCATGATTTCTGTGTCAGAGAGAGACGGAGTTACACAAGACGAATAGCACTATCTCTTTCCCTCACACGAATCATGATGGCATTGGCACTTCATAATACGGCCACTGTACTCTTAGGTGTACCAATTATATACACAATAAATACATAACAGATAAATGTTTACAATAATAATTATGAAACAAAAAGCATAGAACCCAAGTAAAAACTATTAAAGAGATTGTTTTAAAAAGGGACAAGGATTAAGCACACTTTACCGACACGGGCAAGGCATTCCATAACCGCACCGTTTTAACCGTACACGATTTGCCGTAATAGCTGGTGGAATGCATCGGCTCCTCTAGTCCCAACCACAAAGAGAAAAAAAAAACAGATGAAATGTAGTTAAAAATTAAGAGAGGCTTACTGTTCTTTCGTCAGGCATTGTTCACTACATTCAAAAGTATCTGGAGGACATTTCACGCCAGCGTCACCAAGTTTAATAATTTGCCTCTTAATCCTTTTGCCACGACCAGCTTCAACACTTACAAAAGCATGAATTACACTGTCTGTAGTAAATCTTTGCACACGTGTATTATCTTCTTCAGGATTGAGAATGGACTCAATTGCAAGCACTGCACTTTCAGTAAGTGCTGTTTCACTATCTGATTTCATATCTAGTGAAATTGGGAACGAAAATGATACACTTAGTAGCAGGGAGAGAAAAACCACGAGAACCATTGTAGACGACATTTTGAACGTACACTTTATGTGTTGTTCTACACTCCTATCAGGCAACGAATGAAGCAACATTGCGCTTGCAAATGTTATATATATAGGTGCGCGTTTGAGTCAGCAGACTACGTCAAAAAAACGTTGTTTCAAACCCTTTGAAATTATTTGACACAGGAAAATCAAACTTTCAATTATAACGCAATTCTGGTGTCATAATGATGCAATGCCTAAAATGTGTTTCTAGCTTGAATTTCGTGTTTTGGTGGAATGGTGGCGTATTAACCTGCACCCGACTATTTTTGAAGAAATTACAGAATTTTGAGATTTAAAAACATATAACAAGCTCTTCTTCTCCATAGCTTACCAAATTATCAAAGAAATATCTACAGTGTAGAAATTAGATCTGATGATTATATTGTTTTCGGGTATTGTCAGAAAAATGTTATTTCGTCGTAACCACCCCATAAGCATAACATAGCATAATAGGCATGTTTCCTGAGTAAAAAATATATGATTTTGTTTAGTCCGTCAGTTAGATTATAGAAAAATATTGGACACGTATTTTTTCCTTTATCAAATCTATAAAAACGAACGAAGATACAAAGCATCAAAGATCAGGAGTGGGAGCTTGTGACGTCACGGCTCGCTAAAAATTGTAGCGAGTAGTGACGTCATACGAGTTTTCAACGCACTCGCATCGTCTTCATTTTTTGTTTACGTGAAAAAAGAAAAAATACGTGTCCAATATTTTTTGGAAATCTATCCGACGGACTAATTAGATTTTTTTAGTCAACTACCCTATTAGCCTTTGAATGTTCCCACTGCTAGGACACAGGCATAGAGAATCCTCCTCTCTAGAAGAGGTAATGGGCCCTCATCCACGATGCGGGCCCAGTGCGAGTTGGTGAATGTCACATGTCTTCAAATGTAACTACCCCAAACTCAATTTATCACAAGCTTCTACACCGTTGTTCGTTCTTCTTAACCAATTCTGTATGGAAGCAGAGGAGCAAATCTCATAATTTTAAGGCACTTTTGAATTAGCATGCCAGTGGAAAACTGTCAAAAACAACTTGACAAGAAACGTGTGAATGTGTGTGGTGAATGACAATTAACGGTGACAATCGTAGCAAGGGTGATTGCCAAAACGTCACAATTGTGTTATATAGACAATCGCCATCTCTAATAGAATGACGCTTTGTCTACAGCCTCTGATTTCCATACATCTTGGTCATTTGCATCATAAAATATTGAAATACTTGTAGGATCAATAAACTGGTAAATTATCAGAACATTGCGCAATATTGTGTTGCTCATCGATTAAATTTTACAAGTACTTACATGTTAATATGTGTAGAAGTATGATTATATCTGATCATACCTAGGGATTAGAGGGTATTCTTTGGCAAACTGAGCGCATTATTTTGTCAGGTAGCCGTAGGTAGTGTTCAAGTTGTTGAAAAAATAATTAAAAATAAAACACGACTGCCATGTCAAAAAGTAAACTAAAAATATAAAAACATCTCATCACTTTTTGACATTGTCGGTGTGACTGTCCTCCTCCTGTCAATCCTGCACATGGTATCGCGCCACTTTGAAACACATTAATTCTGAAGTTTATGGCTTGACAGTCGGACACGTTACCGTAATTAACAACAAAATATTCTATCCACTTTAAATGATAAACAATACTGGCCCTTCCAGAAACCACTTATGTTTTATGGGAAACAAATGGTCTAATGGGTCGAACGAAATTAAATTCTTTAGAAATTCAACAATAATACAGCACATGTGCAGCAGATTGCAGTTTGGGCAAGACGCGAGTGTGTTGCACAAAAAAAACGACAATGATCCCTTTTGACGAAATTGTGAGAAAGCTCGGCTCTCGAACGGTTGGATCTGGAAACGAAGGAGGACAGTCGATTTAAGACCACGGTGGTGAACAGTTGGCGTAGGACCACGATAGGGTGCAGACTCTATAGTCTGGGCTAGGGATATTTAAGTTAGGCACAGTGTGTGTTGTTCCGTTGTAACTCGTAGGAGAGCAAGTATTATTTATTAAGTTAAATATAATTTAGACTAAGTTTAGTACCTACCTATTTAATATGTGTGTGAGTGTTGGTGTGATTGGGTGAGTCTTAACTTTAAGTATTCATAGGTGGCTGGTTGCTGTGTCGGAGACGATAATCTAATAATCATTTATTCCAGCTTGGCGCTATTATTATATATCCATTTCCTAATCCACACCTTGTCAGTCATTCGTCAGTGGCACTTGGTTATAGGGAAACGGCGAAGGCCTCCGTAACACTTACCATTCCCTCATGCACACTTTATACACTTTACACCAACACACCCGACTATTAACGAATATTGACTTTCAATGACGCATCACATTCATGAGAGGCAGAACCGTTGATATTCTCAGTTATTCAGGCTTTATGGCCGACCCATAATAGGGTTATAGGTCAACCAAGCGCTGCTGATGAGTACTGCCTCCTATAAGGTCTAGCTCGGAATACATTGCGTAGGGCTTGTTGGATGCACATTTCCGGGAGAGGGGTAGGCTTCAAACGGTAGGCTTCACAAAGCACCCCAAAGGGTTCGTCCTATGGACGCTAGGGACCGTGTCTCGTTAAAACTAACCCCGGCCGTTGGTAGGCCTATTACTGAATCGTCACTATTTAGCGAGACACGAGATTTGGATGGTAGCCGCTCATAGCCGCACCGCATATCCGAGAAATGGGCGTTTTAAGGAAATGTGAAGTGACGACAAAAACCACTTCGGCGTGCACCATGAACGAATGCAATGAATTCTGCTACAGACTGAGTCTACGGAGCGCTTGTGCTAGTTGTTGTTATTCTATATAAATATTAATAGAAGGGAGATGCCGCCGTAAAGGGATACCTACTTACATTAGTAAGCGATTAGAGCTATATAAAACTAGACTTGTCTTCCTCAATGGCAGCTGGACTTCGTAGTACTCTGTCTTAGGATTGTGTAAGACATTTATTTAAAGTTTAGGGAACGTGTTCTGTTAGAATCGTTACAGTGTCCGAGTAGTGGTTCTGTACCTTTAGGTCTAACAGTACACGTACGACGAGGCATTTGTTCCATGTCACGAAATGGGTTTATAGTTCTCTTGTGGAGATATAAATTAACGTACAATTAAACCATGAATATATGAAACGCAAGCGTAACGCTCTTGACCCTGCCTTCACCGTCATATAATACACTTTGCAGCCCTCTTGTCTCATTAGCTTCATACTCCATTATTGTTTGACTTATTATGTATTACTAATCGTGAATTCCCTATATTAACTTCACCTTGTATCCCCTCCTTGTCCCTAGCCTCTAAGGTCGGACAAGGCAGTAGTTTGGGAATTCATTTCGTACAAACGGTGGGAGAGTGACCAGTTTGGTGACGAGCTCTACAGAGCCGGGCGGACGGCGGAGCCCGGCTCCTTCCCCACAGGGGAAGCCGACCCTTAACACTAGATGTAGGTTAATTTCAGGAAAAACGAAAATTTTATCAGCCTGGGGTAATTTAGGAACAGTCACATGTGGTGCCGTGACCAGGATTCTCGTCATTAAATGTACTGATTCACTTCAGTGCAACGAGAAAGAATATTTATGGGATACTACTAAAATAACACAACGTAATTTAACGTTAGTGACAAAAAAAAAACAGTTATAACGGTTAAACTTAGTGGTTGTATGTATTAAAGTTAACATAACGTATTAGATTTATTGATTGGTAAATTTTGTTGCAGACAAAATGAGTTACAACGGCTACAATATAGTTAGTGCAGTATTAGTTTAAAAAAAAAAAATAACACAACGTAACTTAGGGTTCTATAAACTGTTACAAATACAACATATATTATGATTTTATTAGCTCTCAAAGACGACAAGAGTTACAACGGCTACAATTATAACGGTCTGATCATTATGATTGAACATGAACACGCCAACGTTATTTAGCGGGTTCAATTCCCGTATGATTTATCTGTTTAAACTAGGATTAACAAGTATTTTGGATTGAATGATAATTGTTAGGATTCCTATGTCACGGCTTGTGGGTTATATTTCCACATAAATCACAGAGTTTTGAGGTTTGTGCTACATGGTTCGATTCCCATAAGCACGGATGTAATTTTAAGTAGGTTATAAGATGTAAGAAAGTTTGTATTGCTGTGTTGCTAACAGAAGGTTCAATGCTCATATGCGCGTAGATATGTACATAATTGTACGTAGGTAGTAGTTTGAATTATTGTTTGCTTGTGTTACTGCACTGATAATAGTGGGTTCGATTCCCAAAGGTATGCAGGTAAATATTAATTAGGTAATCGTTTTATCACTGGTTTCTGTCCTACTAATAACAATGGGTTCGATCCCCATATGCACTTTGGTAATTTCAAATACATTATACTATTATTAATATAGTTCCTGAGCTAATGTGAAACGGGTTCGACTCCCAAGTACCTAATGTGAGTTTAATGTCCATTGGCTTGAAGTTTGTTTAGAAAATTAAGTGATCTAAGTAAACACCCGAGCTATAGGTAAATCTTAAATCTTTAATATTAAGGACTTACAAATCTTTCTTTATTTTACCAAGTCCACCGACTTGACATTTTGGTCATTAACATCATAATCATTATAGATAGTCAGTACTCGAAAGATTGCCAACTCGACAGGGTATCAGGTTATTATTATAATTGAATAGATACTCGTGTGGCCTTATTTTAAATTCCAGGATATGTAAGTCATCATTAGGCTGCGACCGCGCGTTAGTGCGTTGCGCTCGACTCAGAGTTTCATCTTACTGGCTGACACCAACTGACTTCAACAGTTGCTGTGCTGCTGTTGCGAAGCTAAGTTTTCTTTTATTATACGCTATTGTTATCCGCTAATACGCGGTATGATCGTTGTTATATCCCTTAACATGTATGTTTAGGGCAATGAAAGATATCTCTTCAAATTATTATAAATATGTAAGTGAGTTATCTTATCTATATTTTACAGTCTGAGGGGGGCATTATTCTGATTGCGTAAACCCTTGAAAAAATAATCTTTTAGAAATCTAGGATGTCTATAGAGTCTTATCTAATTTTACCAAACCTTATTGGATTAAAACTGCTCTGTTCTCATAGAAAATGGAAAATTATTATAACTTTGCAAAGAACAATGGCGAAATTTTAGCTGACTTGAATTTAAGCGTCTAAAAGTGACTTATATACGACGGAAGTTCCATTATTTTTCTATATTTTTTCAAAGTATTACATTTACTAGATCAGGCCGGAGAAAAAAGATATTTAAAATGAAAAGTTATTTGACTTTTTGATTACCGTGTAGTGTTGCCATTTTATATTTATCCTGCCAAGTGACAGTAAGTACAGCATTATTGAATTGTAATCAGTTTTATTTTTTTATTACGGAGTAAGTGAATAATTAAACGGAGTAACAATATAGTTTATTTTTAAGTGTAAGTGTTCCTTGCAGGGAGGTCAAAACACTGATGAAAAAATAAATAAACTGCTTTTAATGACTGACAAAAAGACTAGTATCCTAAATCTAAAAAAAAAATGATTGATTACTGACATTGACCTATAAAAGTATGGACGAGAAATACCTACGAAAAAAGGGTGCATACCTACAAAACATAAAATGGCTGCCATTGCTAGGGTTGAGTCAATCAAGGTGTTACTACAACGAGTATCGATACTAGTTACGAGTTCCACTAATTTATCACGTTTGGATCATACCTCATATTATGAACATTAAAATCCGTTGTAATAGTAACAGAAAAAGATGAGTAGGTTATCTTACCTTCTGCTATCTATACAAATAAATGAAATTGAAGTGTTTGTCCCGGCTAATCTCTGAAATAGCTGTACAAATATTGACGGGATTTTTACAGGCAGATATGTTACAAGGAGTAACTAAGGCTACTTTTATTTTAGAGAAATAATTAGGGTACCGCGCAAAAAAAAAGCATTAAAATTATTTTTGCTTTTGGTAGCCAGTATGGCTATAGGCTATTTAACATCACCCCACGACCCTTAGCCTCTAACCATTTTTTCTGTAAGCCTTAATTTTAAGGAAACCTATAAAAATTAAAGTATTTTTAAATCATTTTGGTTAGAGATGCTAAAATGTAACTAAAACAAACATAAAATATTATAAGCTAGGTGCACGGTTCCAATTAGCTGTTTCCTGTGGAGAAGTGCCGGCAAGAAACTCCATGATTACTCTTTTAGAGATAATTAGCTTTTTCAATGTTTTCTTCAGATTTACGTAAAATATTTTGATTTCGGTGTGAAGTGTGAATCACAGGCCGGACCTAGCTAGGTCACTCGGACCGAATAAGACGCAGGATTATTTATGTTAACATCACAGAATATACCGATATCGTTCCAGCGGAGGAACTAGTTTCGTATTACCGCAAGTCGGCAACGGTACAACACTATTTCATTATGTAAACAAACGAATGAATAAACAAATATAATAAAAAGGCCTGTTATGTGGAAATGAATCCAAATATCAATACTTTAGCCATAAATTCATGATTGCGTTACAATAGTATCACCGAATGTGTATTATTGTGTGTAAAAATGCATGAAAACCGACTACTAACCTGTGCAAACACAATTGAGGTTGATTTTGACTGTTTCTTGCACCACACTTCACAACACAACACACAGGCATGTTGGATTTATGTTTTCCAACATTTACATTCAGTTTTAAAAGTAAAATTACTCGTAGTTTTCTCGCAAATCACAATAATAAAAAAAGTAAACAACCATTTGACAGCGTAACTACCATGAATTGTGAACATAATATGGCTGCAACGGCACTTACCTACAACTGTCTCTACATCACGACAAAATGTTGCCATAATTAGCAACAACTTAAATATAGTTGTCTCTTTTATCAAATAGGATTATCTCACAAGAAAGAATGAGACATAACGATATTTCAAGTTCTGAATCATATTTCACTCATATTTGTATAAGCAAATGTATGTATAGAATAACGCAGCGTCTCCTTATTATTCCTACCTCAATGATTACTGACGATTGTTGTTGATGACCTAAAGGTCCTTGTTACCAGGTCAATAAATTAAAAAAAAAAAATGACGATTGTTGTTGCTTGATGATTTAATCACTGCTCTCGTGTTTTTTCCCATATCTTTTTAATTTTTGTGACTGTGATATGCCCCTGTGTGACCCTGTGCGTATTTAAGGACTCGCGAGACTTTCCCTATGACATTGAGCTTTTTCTATACTGGACGCCGATCTTGCCTTATTGTTTTGGATTACTTAGCAGTGAACTAGTTCTTTGCTAGATACCGCCAGATGGAAGGTTGTAGAGCAAACCGACACGAATCCTGTGTATCAACTGAATGTTCCTGGCCGGAGAGGAAAGTAAACATTGCTGTAATTGTTTAGTTCGTCGTCGCACAGTAGGATGTTACGCTCATGTAATGACTAGTCTGGTATTTAGGATGGGCCTGACATCGGCAAAATATTACCACACCCACAGAATTTCTGGATGAAATAATTGTAAGAGTAGGTATGAAGAAGAATAAATATAGATTTAAAAATAAAACATGTTTTATTGGTTCTTCTCAACTCGATATTTCTACACACATTCTAGGATTATATAAATACCTACTTGCTAAGCTTGCGAAACTTAGCAAGTTCTTATTAAATCCCAGAATGTTAGATAAATCTTATTGCTTCAATACCTAAAACAATGCTCTCGGCGACTGGCTGCCTCAAACCAGTTTTACTATATATTATTTTTAGATGCCTATTGAATATAACGTGAAAAGACGACTTGGCAAGTGCATTGGTCGTCTCGGGGGCCCTTTACCTACCGAGTTACCATAGACATAACCTACAAAAGTTCATGACTGAATATCTATTTTTCTCGGCCTTCCTGAACCAAAATTCTTGCACATACTAATTCAGAAGGTGACGCTGAGTTAAACAAGATATTTTTCATTTAAAGACGTAAGAATTTAACCTCAGCTAAAACAATGTATGGGCGGCTGCCATTGTCCTTTGTTCCGTTCCAAAAATGACCTTTTCTCTCATAAGTAGAAGCGGTTTAAAACAACCTGTCAAACCTATATGCATTGTAAAATGACTCTGCTCTTATTAATCAGTTTAATCATTCAGGTTTACTCTGCTATTATAATCTGAGGGGGGCCCTATTTTATCCTATTGGAATCAATTCTAATTAGCTTATGTGCGGACACTTTCAGTTACCTCTGGAAACGAGTACGGGCAACTGACGAAGCTGACTCAGCGCTGAGGCGCATCAGGAAAGGTCTTTGTTTAGCGGCAACTGCGATAAGCAGATAGGTAGAGTTTGGAACGAGAGAGCACCGTAGGCAGTCCGGCTTGGTAGCACAAATACTCTTAAGAGACCCTGGTATGTAAAATTAAATTATAAGCATGCACAGGTTTTCTGATATTTTCACATGAAGGCTATTTCAAAATATATAAGTACAACTACAACAATAATTATTCGATTAAATATTAGATGAGTCTCTGGTGTGTAAAACCAACTATAAACACACAAAATTTCTAAAAACTTATCTTATTTTAATATATCGGCAATAGGTATTAATCAAGAGAAAAAGTTTAAATAGAACAGTTATGTATCGACTTAAGATGGGTTAGACTCTGGTGTGTTGAACTAAACTACAAACACAGAAATCTTCTGAAATTTTATAAAAATGTAACGAGAATAGTTATTATTCCAGAAAGTATGTTTAAATATAGTAGTTTTGCATCGAAAAACGGCTAGATGAGACTGTGATGTGTTAAAGTATACTAAATTATGCACAGGTCTTCGAAGAGTTAGTTATTTAGATTTGGCAAGAGAATTTCAAAGAAGGAAAGGTCAAATATAGCAGGTGTGTAAAACCGCATAATATGCACAGGTCTATTACAATTTGATTATTGTAATATGCTAAGAGTGTATAGCAACGACGAGTATATTAGTACGAGTTGAAGCAATTGTGCATGAAAAGAAAATGTATTTGCAAGATATTCAAAAAGTATAGCGGACAATGCATCTTATTGGATTAATGTTCAAATGGAACTGTGATTTTATAGAATTCTTATACGGGTGCCATGCCCAATGCGTATCACTTTCTGATAATTATGTAAAAGAGGACAGAGCCCATTCTATTGTGAAAGCTCATCCGCTGTACTGCGTCACGCGTCTGATTTTCAGAGGGGGGAATGTGACTGTCTGTCACTTATTCCTATTTAATAATAAAATTATATTTACTTCCAATCCTGCACATGGTATCGCGCCACTTTGAAACACATTAATTCTGAAGTTTATGGCTTGACAGTCGGACACGTTACCGTAATTAACAACAAAATATTCTATCCACTTTAAATGATAAACAATACTGGCCCTTCCAGAAACCGATGCCACTTATGTTTTATGGGAAACAAATGGTCTAATGGGTCGAACGAAATTCAATTCTTTAGAAATTCAACAATAATACAGCACGTGCAGCAGATTGCAGTTTGGGCAAGACGCGAGTGTGTTGCACAAAAAAACCGACAATGATCCCTTTTGACGAAATTGTGAGAAAGCTCGGCTCTCGAACGGTTTTGGATCTGGAAATGAAGGAGGACAGTCGATTTAAGACCACGGTGGTGAACAGTTGGCGTAGGACCACGATAGGGTGCAGACTCTATAGTCTGGGCTAGGGATATTTAAGTTAGGCACAGTGTGTGTTGTTCCTTTGTAACTCGTAGGAGAGCAAGTATTATTTATTAAGTTAAATATAATTTAGACTAAGTTTAGTACCTACCTATTTAATATGTGTGTGAGTGTTGGTGTGATTGGGTGAGTCTTAACTTTAAGTATTCATAGGTGGCTGGTTGCTGTGTCGGAGACGATAATCTAATAATCATTTATTCCAGCTTGGCGCTATTATTATATATCCATTTCCTAATCCACACCTTGTCAGTCATTCGTCAGTGGCACTTGGTTATAGGAAAACGGCGAAGGCCTCCGTAACACTTACCATTCCCTCATGCACACTTTATACACTTTACACCAACACACCCGACTATTAACGAATATTGACTTTCAATGACGCATCACATTCATGAGAGGCAGAACCGTTGATATTCTCAGTTATTCAGGCTTTATGGCCGACCCATAAAAGGGTTATAGGTCAACCAAGCGCTGCTGATGAGTACTGCCTCCTATAAGGTCTAGCTCGGAATACATTGCGTAGGGCTTGTTGGATGCACATTTCCGGGAGAGGGGTAGGCTTCAAACGGTAGGCTTCACAAAGCACCCCAAAGGGTTCGTCCTATGGAAGCTAGGGACCGTGTCTCGTTAAAACTAACCCCGGCCGTTGGTAGGCCTATTACTGAATCGTCACTATTTAGCGAGACACGAGATTTGGATGGTAGCCGCTCATAGCCGCACCGCATATCCGAGAAATGGGCGTTTTAAGGAAATGTGAAGTGACGACAAAAACCACTTCGGCGTGCACCATGAACGAATGCAATGAATTCTGCTACAGACTGAGTCTACGGAGCGCTTGTGCTAGTTGTTGTTATTCTATATAAATATTAATAGAAGGGAGATGCCGCCGTAAAGGGATACCTACTTACATTAGTACGCGATTAGAGCTATATAAAACTAGACTTGTCTTCCTCAATGGCAGCTGGACTTCGTAGTACTCTGTCTTAGGATTGTGTAAGACATTTATTTAAAGTTTAGGGAACGTGTTCTGTTAGAATCGTTACAGTGTCCGAGTAGTGGTTCTGTACCTTTAGGTCTAACAGTACACGTACGACGAGGCATTTGTTCCATGTCACGAAATGGGTTTATAGTTCTCTTGTGGAGATATAAATTAACGTACAATTAAACCATGAATATATGAAACGCAAGCGTAACGCTCCTGACCCTGCCTTCACCGTCATATAATACACTTTGCAGCCCTCTTGTCTCATTAGCTTCATACTCCATTATTGTTTGACTTATTATGTATTACTAATCGTGAATTCCCTATATTAACTTCACCTTGTATCCCCTCCTTGTCCCTAGCCTCTAAGGTCGGACAAGGCAGTAGTTTGGGAATTCATTTCGTACAAACGGTGGGAGAGTGACCAGTTTGGTGACGAGCTCTACAGAGCCGGGCGGACGGCGGAGCCCGGCTCCTTCCCCACAGGGGAAGCCGACCCTTAACACTAGATGTAGGTTAATTTCAGGAAAAACGAAAATTTTATCAGCCTGGGGTAATTTAGGAACAGTCACATGTGGTGCCGTGACCAGGATTCTCGTCATTAAATGTACTGATTCACTTCAGTGCAACGAGAAAGAATATTTATGGGATACTACTAAAATAACACAACGTAATTTAACGTTAGTGACAAAAAAAAAACAGTTATAACGGTTAAAACCTTCACTTAGTGGTTGTATGTATTAAAGTTAACATAACGTATTAGATTTATTGATTGGTAAATTTTGTTGCAGACAAAATGAGTTACAACAGCTACAATATAGTTAGTGCAGTATAAGTTTAAAAAAAAATAACACAACGTAACTTAGGGTTCTATAAACTGTTACAAATACAACATATATTATGATTTTATTAGCTCTCAAAGACGACAAGAGTTACAACGGCTACAATTATAACGGTCTGATCATTATGATTGAACATGAACACGCCAACGTTATTTAGCGGGTTCAATTCCCGTATGATTTATCTGTTTAAACTAGGATTAACAAGTATTTTGGATTGAATGATAATTGTTAGGATTCCTATGTCACGGCTTGTGGGTTATATTTCCACATTTATGTGGAAATATAACCCACAAGCCGTGACATTTCATTCACAGAGTTTTGAGGTTTGTGCTACATGGTTCGATTCCCATAAGCACGGATGTAATTTTAAGTAGGTTATAAGATGTAAGAAAGTTTGTATTGCTGTGTTGCTAACAGAAGGTTCAATGCTCATATGCGCGTAGATATGTACCTACAGTCGGTGATAGCAATTAACTGACCCCCCTAAAAATTACTCGATTTTACACCCTATGCTCATAACATTAAAAGTTATTCAATATATTGTATGAGTTTATCAGACTAACACTACTCGATGAACAGAAACAATAAATAATTTTGATACGCAAACTTGAGCTTTAAGAGGTTGGTGTTAGGTCATTTATTTATAACTTTTTACCTTTTTTAATACGTGGGTAGTTAGACGTCAATATGCGTATTCAACAAAAACTGCTATAGATATGACATAAGGAATATGGGGTAGAAGAATAAATTGAACAAGATATTCTATGCACAAATAGCAGTGAATACGCGCGAACATTTTTACCTTGCCTTACCAAATTGCGTAAATCCACGCTTTTTCCTTTTTAATAATTGTTATCAGTTTTGATAGTTTAATCGTCATGTCTCAGTTGAGTGATTATTTAAAATACAAAATAATATATTTGCATGAGGAGAATGTTGGTATTAAAGCGATTGTTAGGAAACTTAATATAGCGGTAAGTGTATTATTTTTATGCTTCATTTATAATTATACTTTTTCCTTAATTCGTTAGTTTGCTTAAAAGCCGGTGAATGTAGAATAATAGACTGTGTTTCATTATGAGTCTAATTTGAGATAATTTATAGGTCTAATTTGATTTATATAATCTAATTTGATAAACGTATTTTTTCAAACTTAATCGACAAATTATGTTTACCTATTCGTTACTAAAATTATGCTTATTGTGTTGTTTCAGAGAATTACAGTCAGATTGTCGCTAAGACGTTTTGAAGAGGCAGGGTATATTTAAAAAGATCGTCCTGGACCAAAACCTACTATGTTAAATACTCCTGTGTCAGAACGTCATCAAGCAATTGTTCGAAGGCATACTGAACACCCATTCTTGCCTACTCATTAAACTGCAAGTGGAAGTGATTGTTGTTGGAATATGGTGCGCGGTATGCGGGACCGCTTGCAACAAGTAATAGAAAAAATGGTGCTCCACTTCGCTATTAAAAGCATATTATAAATGACTTGAGTAATCAGTGTTGGTCACAAACAATACTAACATATGTCAGTGTGTGTGTTAAATTAACTATTGTTATAATTTGTAACGAAGTATTTCGAATACCTAGATTTTTGTCAAAACCTTATTTTATAACTAAAATAACTATTCACAAAACAAATTGATATACGAGTATAGTAGACCAGGTAGAACTTCAATGTATAATGCCGTTTTATTTACTTAAATGATATTTAATGTGGTGATGTTATTGTTATGAAATAGAAATACATACCTATATTTCTAAATATTATAACATGCTTATTCACTACATTAAACTCAGTGCAGTTAACAACATTATTAGTAAGCAGGTAAATATTTTCATCTTCGTGTCGTCATCAATATCATTTATGTTATTCTTATAATATTTTTTTTATAAAATAAAATCGTTTTTACCATCATTTTGGTTTTTTATTTCTGTTCGTATTTTTTTTGTTGTTGCTAAAGTTATAATTTATTATTTATAACTTAAAATAAATTTACAAAACAGAAACAAACGCGTCATTCACGCTGGTTACGAACTTACAAACACGATTTGTCAGCTCACTACAGTCACCACTAGACCACTCGAAACATATTTTTCGTGATCGAAATTACGTATTATATTACAAGTTAAAATAATATTCAAGAACATACCTACCTTAACACTGCATATTAAAGATCAAATTCGAATAACTATTTTATTGATCGTAGACGTTGAACCAGTTCCAACGTTGTTCTAGTTCGATAAGCTTACTGCTAACAAGCAAAAGGTTCAAATTCGTTTAATTTTTAGGGGGTCAGTTAATTGCTATCACCGACTGTACATAATTGTACGTAGGTAGTAGTTTGAATTATTGTTTGCTTGTGTTACTGCACTGATAATAGTGGGTTCGATTCCCAAAGGTATGCAGGTAAATATTAATTAGGTAATCGTTTTATCACTGGTTTCTGTCCTACTAATAACAATGGGTTCGATCCCCATATGCACTTTGGTAATTTCAAATACATTATACTATTATTAATATAGTTCCTGAGCTAATGTGAAACGGGTTCGACTCCCAAGTACCTAATGTGAGTTTAATGTCCATTGGCTTGAAGTTTGTTTAGAAAATTAAGTGATCTAAGTAAACACCCGAACTATAGGTAAATCTTAAATCTTTAATATTAAGGACTTACAAATCTTTCTTTATTTTACCAAGTCCACCGACTTGACATTTTGGTCATTAACATCATAATCATTATAGATAGTCAGTACTCGAAAGATTGCCAACTCGACAGGGTATCAGGTTATTATTATAATTGAATAGATACTCGTGTGGCCTTATTTTAAATTCCAGGATATGTAAGTCATCATTAGGCTGCGACCGCGCGTTAGTGCGTTGCGCTCGACTCAGAGTTTCATCTTACTGGCTGACACCAACTGACTTCAACAGTTGCTGTGCTGCTGTTGCGAAGCTAAGTTTTCTTTTATTATACGCTATTGTTATCCGCTAATACGCGGTATGATCGTTGTTATATCCCTTAACATGTATGTTTAGGGCAATGAAAGATATCTCTTCAAATTATTATAAATATGTAAGTGAGTTATCTTATCTATATTTTACAGTCTGAGGGGGGCATTATTCTGATTGCGTAAACCCTTGAAAAAATAATCTTTTAGAAATCTAGGATGTCTATAGAGTCTTATCTAATTTTACCAAACCTTATTGGATTAAAACTGCTCTGTTATCATAGAAAATGGAAAATTATTATAACTTTGCAAACTTTGTTCCGTTCCAAAAATGACCTTTTCTCTCATAAGTAGAAACGGTTTAAAACAACCTGTCAAACCTATATGCATTGTAAAATGACTCTGCTCTTATTAATCAGTTTAATCATTCAGGTTTACTCTGCTATTATAATCTGAGGGGGGCCCTATTTTATCCTATTGGAATCAATTCTAATTAGCTTATGTGCGGACACTTTCAGTTACCTCTGGAAACGAGTACGGGCAACTGACGAAGCTGACTCAGCGCTGAGGCGCATCAGGAAAGGTCTTTGTTCAGCGGCAACTGCGATAAGCAGATAGGTAGAGTTTGGAACGAGAGAGCACCGTAGGGAGTCCGGCTTGGTAGCACAAATACTCTTAAGAGACCCTGGTATGTAAAATTAAATTATAAGCATGCACAGGTTTTCTGATATTTTCACATGAAGGCTATTCCAAAATATATAAGTACAACTACAACAATAATTATTCGATTAAATATTAGATGAGTCTCTGGTGTGTAAAACCAACTATAAACACACAAAATTTCTAAAAACTTATCTTATTTTAATATATCGGCAATAGGTATTAATCAAGAGAAAAAGTTTAAATAGAACAGTTATGTATCGACTTAAGATGGGTTAGACTCTGGTGTGTTGAACTAAACTACAAACACAGAAATCTTCTGAAATTTTATAAAAATGTAACGAGAATAGTTATTATTCCAGAAAGTATGTTTAAATATAGTAGTTTTGCATCGAAAAACGGTTAGATGAGACTGTGATGTGTTAAAGTATACTAAATTATGCACAGGTCTTTGAAGAGTTAGTTATTTAGATTTGGCAAGAGAATTTCAAAGAAGGAAAGGTCAAATATAGCAGGTGTGTAAAACCGCATAATATGCACAGGTCTATTACAATTTGATTATTGTAATATGCTAAGAGTGTATAGCAACGACGAGTATATTAGTACGAGTTGAAGCAATTGTGCATGAAAAGAAAATGTATTTGCAAGATATTCTAAAAGTATAGCGGACAATGCATCTTATTGGATTAATGTTCAAATGGAACTGTGATTTTATAGAATTCTTATACGGGTGCCATGCCCAATGCGTATCACTTTCTGATAATTATGTAAAAGAGGACAGAGCCCATTCTATTGTGAAAGCTCATCCGCTGTACTGCGTCACGCGTCTGATTTTCAGAGGGGGGAATGTGACTGTCTGTCACTTATTCCTATTTAATAATAAAATTATATTTACTTCCAATCCTGCACATGGTATCGCGCCACTTTGAAACACATTAATTCTGAAGTTTATGGCTTGACAGTCGGACACGTTACCGTAATTAACAACAAAATATTCTATCCACTTTAAATGATAAACAATACTGGCCCTTCCAGAAACCGATGCCACTTATGTTTTATGGGAAACAAATGGTCTAATGGGTCGAACGAAATTCAATTCTTTAGAAATTCAACAATAATACATACAGCACATGTGCAGCAGATTGCAGTTTGGGCAAGACCCGAGTGCACCCTTTTTTTTTTTTTTTTTTTGGATGGGAAATCATCAAATGACCCCTCCCGCCCTGGGTGGAGCGGTAGGGAGTGTCAGACTTTTACTGACTAAAACCCACCCGTGATCCTTCTTGTGCCCTATGCGTTCCAGGGCCGCGGCAACTCTTTCGAACAAATTCCGCAACCCTAGCAGGCACCGACCCTATGGGGCCCCGTCCTTGGTGCTGACGGCTCCTTGAGGCGCGCGTGGAACACAACGCGTCGTCGACTCAACCTGGTATCGGACGGCGAGCCACCCACGCTCACCGTCCCCAGGCATCAGCCACTGCGCAATAGCACAGCGGCCGACTTGTCTCTGGAGGAGGCCACGATGGGACCATTACTGGCACTCCATCTCGGCCCCCTCCCGAGAACCAGGAGTCGCAGCACCCACAGCAGTAGCGGCAGAAGCGGCGACGGAAGCCGCGGCGGCGGCGGCAGAGGCGGCGGTGGCGGCGGACCTCTTGCCCCTGGTCGGGGTGGATGGCGCGCAGGCCCTTCCCCCAGCCCAGTGCTCGGCCGGCTTGCCAGCAGCCGCACATGCACTGCAGTGCGGCGTGGCCTCACACGAGCCGGCCCGATGACCGGGCTGACCACAGCGGAAACAAAGACCGCTGCGGTCCACCTCCGAGGGGCACATAGCTCCCGTGTGGTTGCCCACATGGCAGCGGTAGCACCTCAGAGGCCTGGGTTCCAGCAGTACCCGAGTGCACCCTTAGAACACTTATAATTATAAGTGTATTGCACAAAAAAACCGACAATGATCCCTTTTGACGAAATTGTGAGAAAGCTCGGCTCTCGAACGGTTGGATCTGGAAACGAAGGAGGACAGTCGATTTAAGACCACGGTGGTGAACAGTTGGTGTAGGACCACGATAGGGTGCAGACTCTATAGTCTGGGCTAGGGATATTTAAGTTAGGCACAGTGTGTGTTGTTCCGTTGTAACTCGTAGGAGAGCAAGTATTATTTATTAAGTTAAATATAATTTAGACTAAGTTTAGTACCTACCTATTTAATATGTGTGTGAGTGTTGGTGTGATTGGGTGAGTCTTAACTTTAAGTATTCATAGGTGGCTGGTTGCTGTGTCGGAGACGATAATCTAATAATCATTTATTCCAGCTTGGCGCTATTATTATATATCCATTTCCTAATCCACACCTTGTCAGTCATTCGTCAGTGGCACTTGGTTATAGGGAAACGGCGAAGGCCTCCGTAACACTTACCATTCCCTCATGCACACTTTATACACTTTACACCAACACACCCGACTATTAACGAATATTGACTTTCAATGACGCATCACATTCATGAGAGGCAGAACCGTTGATATTCTCAGTTATTCAGGCTTTATGGCCGACCCATAATAGGGTTATAGGTCAACCAAGCGCTGCTGATGAGTACTGCCTCCTATAAGGTCTAGCTCGGAATACATTGCGTAGGGCTTGTTGGATGCACATTTCCGGGAGAGGGGTAGGCTTCAAACGGTAGGCTTCACAAAGCACCCCAAAGGGTTCGTCCTATGGACGCTAGGGACCGTGTCTCGTTAAAACTAACCCCGGCCGTTGGTAGGCCTATTACTGAATCGTCACTATTTAGCGAGACACGAGATTTGGATGGTAGCCGCTCATAGCCGCACCGCATATCCGAGAAATGGGCGTTTTAAGGAAATGTGAAGTGACGACAAAAACCACTTCGGCGTGCACCATGAACGAATGCAATGAATTCTGCTACAGACTGAGTCTACGGAGCGCTTGTGCTAGTTGTTGTTATTCTATATAAATATTAATAGAAGGGAGATGCCGCCGTAAAGGGATACCTACTTACATTAGTACGCGATTAGAGCTATATAAAACTAGACTTGTCTTCCTCAATGGCAGCTGGACTTCGTAGTACTCTGTCTTAGGATTGTGTAAGACATTTATTTAAAGTTTAGGGAACGTGTTCTGTTAGAATCGTTACAGTGTCCGAGTAGTGGTTCTGTACCTTTAGGTCTAACAGTACACGTACGACGAGGCATTTGTTCCATGTCACGAAATGGGTTTATAGTTCTCTTGTGGAGATATAAATTAACGTACAATTAAACCATGAATATATGAAACGCAAGCGTAACGCTCCTGACCCTGCCTTCACCGTCATATAATACACTTTGCAGCCCTCTTGTCTCATTAGCTTCATACTCCATTATTGTTTGACTTATTATGTATTACTAATCGTGAATTCCCTATATTAACTTCACCTTGTATCCCCTCCTTGTCCCTAGCCTCTAAGGTCGGACAAGGCAGTAGTTTGGGAATTCATTTCGTACAAACGGTGGGAGAGTGACCAGTTTGGTGACGAGCTCTACAGAGCCGGGCGGACGGCGGAGCCCGGCTCCTTCCCCACAGGGGAAGCCGACCCTTAACACTAGATGTAGGTTAATTTCAGGAAAAACGAAAATTTTATCAGTCTGGGGTAATTTAGGAACAGTCACATCGGCGCATCACATATGCGCGCTATTGGCGACCCGCGACAGGCCCGTCGTCGCTGCGCGCGCGACACACCTCTCAGTTCACAGACGCGCTCCGCTACGTCATTTCTTTTCTCTGGTCTCATATCGTCGCTCGGCATCCAATACCGCGAATAGAACGTTTATCAAATTTTACAGGAGGCACTAAAAACTTAATAAAATATACTGCTTAAGACCTATAATTTAAAAAAAAAAATATTTTAAACTAAAGTAATGTGTTTTGATTGTATTAAATACTTTTTTTCTATTTTAAGTTAATATTGGCATGGGGAAATCACGTTGGCGGTAGTTACCAATTATTTTTGGTCATATTTTAACATATTCGCGGATAAACTTTAGAAAATCAAACAACCCTTTTCGTTGACAATTTTTATCTTAATAATGGCATTATTTGTAAACCAGGTAGGTAAATAAAAACATATTTGAATGTTAAGAAATCAGATGAGTGGATTGATTAACAAATTATTATTTTTATAATAAAGTTAAAAGTCAAACATCTATATGTAAAAAAGTGAAATGACTGAACTATTAGACGATAAGCTAAATTCTAACGAATGAACAAGACGTTTTATGTATTTTTTTTAAAATTTGGAAATGAAAATAATATATCTAGTTTTAATTTCCGCGAATATTAGTGGGTTGCAGGTATGCACCTCCCTCCCGCCCGCTATATTATGCACATGCAAGATTACAAGGCAAATGCAAGGATTTACGCACACAAGAGACTGCAGCTCTATTTGAGTTTCGACGTTATTTGGCTGATACTCATAAAATTAATCCGTATATATGTATACCTAATTAGGAATCGTAAAGCGCGACCTTCCAGGGCTGCAGATTGAGATTTTTAGGGTTATCTGGAGTGGTAGGTAGAGGAAGGAGTGCCTGTGTAGGAAACTGATATTACTTCTCTAATTGGCTGTCCAAGAAATTTGACTGATGTTGAAGACCTAAATTCGTGCCAGCAGGCTGAGAAAAGGCTTTTAGGTTAGCAGGCTGTAACTCGTTTCCGAAGTATCGAGTGCTAGAGAAGTAATCTAGAGTGAGCCATCAAATCTTCTTCACCGAAATCGGAGAGAATACTCAATGAATGTTCATCCCATTCACTAAGTATTTATCATCGTATTGGTCAACTCAAACATCACATAGTTATCAGCATTATCGGTACAGGATTTAAGAGACGGTACGTCATCTTCAAAGTTTCTCCCTGCCCGGGTTCTATTGCGGAAGAAACTTTCGGAACAATGACACCTGACTTCAACAACTTTTTTGTCAGTAATACGTTTGCGTACCGCTGGGTTGTATAATGAACATGTTTAAGAACATGTTGATTGCGAATAAAAAAGTTCTTCGAACGCCATTTTTTGTTTTTGTACTATCATTTCATTGCTGAAGATCTTGAAGCGCATTATTTTCTTCATACGAAGAGTCTTCCATTACGCTGTAAAAAGAGGCTAGCTTTACCACTTTGAAATCTGAAAAGTCTTGACCATAAGTTCGCTAATAAGCTAACCCTGCTATCCTTGTAACTGGAAACCGCAACAGGAGGCCAAATTGCGTAATTGAACATTTTTAAAGCAGTTAAAGATTTATTCAGATATAGAAATCATCACACTAAAATCAATAGGAGTAGAGCATTAATGAAAAAATGTGACGTAGACGAGGTGCGCGGGTCAGCTAGGAAATTATAAACTGGAAAATTGTTCTTACTCAGTTAAAACTTAATAGATATACTTATACATATAATACTAGCACATTATAATATTGACTGCCTCGTTTGTTTACCAGTCACAAGCGCTACTGCCGAGCATAAAGGTTTGAGTATTAGAATTTGAATTTCGAGATAAAATCTCTAATAAACTAGTCTAAATAAAATTATTTTTTAAATAAGTAATTTCGATTACATTTAATTTTGTTCAGATTAAATTTCAATTTGGTGGTTATTTTTTCGTGGCTTTTATGGTCCCCGGTCGGATAAAAACCTCCCCTATGTTTAGGGGGTGTTAAAGTTTGGCCACGGTGTATTGAAGTTGAAAACCAGCATGAATGACTATGATTAAGAAAAAAAAGTTTTTTTTTAATAAAAACGTAGCGGGCGATGAGGTTTTGAGGAAAGGTTTTCACTGTATGCTTCAATTTATTGCAAAATTGCTATAAACAATCTAAAAGTGTAATAATAAAAACGTAGCATACGATTTCTTTGTAATCAATATCGTATTTAAGCACCATTGTTACTGACACCAAAATACTAACAAAAATATGGACCTTAGTCTGAAATAAATGTTTTTTATTATTATTTTTATTAAATCCATCGGGGTGTGAAGGGAAGAACCACGATCTCATGAAAAATCTCATCAATTTAGAAACTTACAACTAATACTTATCTATTTAAATAATACTGTTTCTTATGATTAATATCTATTTATATATTTATTCAAACTTTATGCACTAGTTAAAAAACTGTTCAAAGGAGTACTGTGTAATGCTATATGCATTTTCTGCCAGTCGACCTTAGTGTAGTGCAGAGACAACATGACAGGTGCAATATAAAAGAAAGACAAACAGAGAGGGAAAAATACAATCATATATATATTTTTTTTATTTATTTTTTATTTATGAAAAGTTACAGAGAAACAAATACACTTATCTTCTGCCAAACTGCTGAACAGTTTGTCGGCAGTGTTCTCGCGGGTGCAGCTTTCATCCAAGTACTTATTGGCTAGGTACTTACTTAATACTATAGTTACACAAAGTCGAAACAAAAACAAAAAGTGTAAAATATATATACATACAAATAAAATTAACAACGGAATTGCGAAAAACAAATCCAACGAATAAAAATAATATATTAACAATATTATATTATAATATTCTAGATCTAACTTTCAGATAGGGTGGAGGAGTATTGAATTTACGAATATGGGAAGATCGAATGACTCTCAAGAATTGATGATGTAACCCAGACCCATAATGATGGTCTAGGTTGTATCATCTTTTTTTTTTCATTTTGATAAATATTACACAATAAAAATAAGAAAAGGTCGACCACCTATAGACACGCTAAATTATAAGTAATTTCCTCTAATTTAAATGATTTAGTGAGTTAATAAATATCCAAAGTTAATACGCATTTAATTTTTCTCTGAACACACTCCCCAAGAACAATAGATACACACTTCGTATTTATAGTTTCATAATTTGCGCAATGTTATTGCATCAGCATGTTTTTGTGTTTCGGTAAAAATGTTGCGCAACTGTTTCTCAGCGAACAAAAATATGGGTCAATTAATCTGATTAAGGGTGATTCATAACCCGAGAACTATAAATAAACATTTAAACATTTTATTCACTTATTATTGTTTGACAGAAATATTTTGATGTATTAGGAACTAAAAGCTTTTCATCATCATCAACAGCCTGTTGCAGTCCACTGCTGGACATACATAGGTATCTCCAATTGCACGCCACTTAGATCTATTTCCGGCTTCTCGCATCCAGTTTCTGCCAGCCGTCCTGCGCAAATCTTCACTCCATCGTGCCTGAGGACGTCCTACTACGTTTGCCTAGACGCGGTCTCGACTATAGAACTCGTTTGTCAGTTCTACGACTAATATGGTCAGCCCACTGCGACTTCAGCTTACTAAAAGATTTTCAACATAAATAACTATTGCAGTGCGTCTTCGATTTGATTCAAAGAAACTACATAGCGTCAGAATTCATTAAGAGCTGAAAATGCCTGGGCGTTTGACAAAATCTCTCTAGTTATTTCTTATTTATCGAACTTTTGCTTTTGCTTTTGCACTCCTCCCGATTTGTATTTTTCTTTGATTTCTTCTATATTATTTAAAATGTTACGTAACGTATGAAACTGGAAATGAAATGAATGTTACGTATCGTTTTTATTTAGGTTCTATGCTTTTTGTTTCATAATTATTATTGTATATATTTATCTATGATGTATTTATTGTATCATATAAAATTAGTACACCTAAGACTACCTACAGTACTGTATTTCCCTTTTTTCTTTCAAATCCATCCAAAGGTTGTTTTGAAAAGATCGCTTTTAGCGATAAGGCCGCCCATTGTGTCACCCTATGTTATGTTTTATTTGTCTATATTTTCTGTAACTTGTGGTGTACATAAAAAAGAGTATTCTATCTATCTGGTAACTGAAGTTTAGCAGCTATCTAAGTTTGATTTTTTGTTTGTGATTTTTAATCAAAATCATTCAATATCTTAACTTTCAAGAGCTAATTAGGTATTTTGTTGGCGAAATAATTTAGTTAAAAAAAAAATGTTATAAAAATTAAGCGTAATCGTATTAAGCGGGTTCGACGGTAACTATTATTATCTATACTCATATAATAAAGCTGAGCAGAGTTTATTTGTTTGGTTAAAGGCGCTAATCTCTGGAACTAACTGTCGGACTTGGAAAACTATTTTTGTATATGGAAGCCATATTTACATACTGGAACGGCAAACACGAGATATGCGCGAACAAAATCGCAGGAAAAAGCTAGTTATTTACAAACATATGATTATAATGAATAACAGGCAGTTACAAATGTGTTACAAACCATTAACATAATATTTCTATGGTTAGCAAATTAATTGAATGAAATAATTGAACTTGTTACGCATCTGCGGTTAAACCGGTTTTTTCGTCTCAGATTACTTACAGGAAAAATTAATTATTGTTTGTTATAACCACATTTTAACTTCGTTCACTCGTTTCTAAGGGTACTTAGAACCAACTGTCAGATTTACAACTTCAATAATGACAATATTCCAATATCGTGGCAAATTTCAAATATATTTAGTAAAGGAAAAGTGAATATTTTATTATCTTATCGTTATATTGTCCAAACTTTATATTTTTTTAACAGGTGAAATCTATAGTCGAAAGATTATATATTTACTTAATTAAAAAGAAATCTAATCTAAGAACCACTACAATATATACATATAAATATTTAAAAAAAAAACAAATATATTGGCCAAGGAATAAGGTCTTACATACAAACTCTACCTCCGTGCCAAATTTATTTTTTACTACTGAGACCACAGTATCAGCGCAGCTGTGGTCCCCTTCACCCCTTGGGGGTTGATTATGGAAAAATCCTTAGACTTTGAACCCTATAATGGCATTATTTATTGGGTCAATATTTGTACCAAGCTTCAGGTTTCTAGACACATAGAATAGCTAGGATAAAATGGGAGTGGGCGGGTGGGTAAAGAGGTGGGCCAAGATCTTCACTCACTGGACACTTGAGGAACGACGTCGTCGCGGTGGACCTGTGGCGGCGGCTGTGAACTGAACATAGTATTGCAATGCTATGTTCAGTTCACAGCCGACACTAGGATTTTGGGTCGCTAGGGATCTTAAACAGCAACAAGAAAACAGTAATGAATTGAAGCAAACCGAAATAATTAGGCAACTGATTTAAAAACAGATGGAATTTTTTCAACGGCTGTGACTGTGGTAATCCTCTATTAAATTCAATTGAAATTGAATCGAGTGACGTTTTTAAGCTTGGTGGTTTAAAAATGGCCGAATGGGGCAAACGCTTGACCATATTTAGGTATACCTAAGTGCATCAAGTGCAAATTACGTACAATGGCAAGGAAAACCCAGGAAGCATAAATAAAAGTTTGACTAAGTACAGCAATGTTCCTTACCGAATATGGTTAAAAGTACCGACTACTACGCTAGGATTTTTTGCGAAAAGCTGACCCATGACATACGGAATATCTACTTGAGTGCGATAGCCGTATCATCGAATTTTCTTTCTTCGAAAACCTTTCAATTACATCTCTATACTGCGACGCTTTGTTAAATCGAGACACATATTTTACAGACTTTTTTTTAAGAGTGGGAAATCATTTAATGAATTCTTCCGCTCTGGGTGGAGCAGTAATCAGCAGTATGCTAGTAAGCAGAATACCTCTAGCTAGAGGATATTCTTATTATTTACTGTCCACACAAAAACATACAAATGACTCTGAGTTTGACTATGATGCTATTGAAGCTATTTTGGTACGGTTATGGATATCAATTTCACAGAAAAGTGGAAAGTTAAGGTGGATTTTTTTTTATATTCGCGGAAATTAAAACTAGATATATTATTTTCATTTTCAAATTTAAATGTACCTAAATGAAAAAGTTAGAATGTCGTAAGAATTCAATAGAAAATGTGGCGTTCTCTCTAAACAAATCAAGTTCGAGGCACTAAAGATGACTATGATTAGTCAAAAAGTACACCTTTTTAATTTTCGGTATCGCGTGACGTGAACCACGTTACGTTCTGAGAATCATTCGGTACAAGAATAGGCCACTTCATTCAGAACCTAATTTTATACGGGAGTATCCTCGCGAATTAAAACCGCTACCAACTACTACATTCGATAAATAGGTATGCTGTAAGTTGTTAAAGGAATGACAATAAGTGACGTGTGAATACACGTCACGTATAGTCATTCCGTCAACATGTTTCACAAAAAGGAAGCACCAGTTGCTATGCACACTCCAATTCGCAAATGGCATAATTATAATACAGTGTAAGGACTCTACCCACCCAAGCAGCAAAATTATCCTATAGTGCAGATGCTATAGGCCTCCAGCACTTATAATATTCTCTTAACGGTTCTAGTATTTACTACCACGCTTATAATAGCCAGCATGGAGTAAGTTGGGCCTTATAGTATTTCTGATCTTATACATTAACTAATAATCACTTATAGGTAGAAATTAAGGGTGCAATATAAGTTTGGGTGACCTATAAAAGTATCGCGAGGGTGTAAATGCACTCAAGAGTAGATAAACTGGTAAGCTATACTTATAACTGCTAACAAAAAGCTTTATAGAACTACTATAAATAAAGTACGCCAATAAGAGTGACAAATAGAACTAAACAAACCGGAAACTATGTGCATTTATTACCCGGTTTTATAATGGTTTATAAATTCACTTTACGGAACAATTATAAGTAATATGGAGCGGTTTTATAGTGGTATAAACCAAAATTGTTATAATCTTAACACGATTATAAAGGTTTAATTTAATATACTTAGTATCCAAAACTATATCCGTGGTGTCCTGTACAAGAATACATTGGTTTTTACTATTATTAAGGTTTTTAAAGCTCGGAAATTCCTTTTAGTCAAAAAGCGATCGACGTCCAAAACATTACCATTTTCAATCTTGACACATAAACAAAAGAACTAAAATAAGCCACGTATCTAATAGCAATATAAAAGAACCGTCCGGTTATAAAAATATTTGCGGAACTCTAATTCCAAACAATATGGCCAAGCAATGGTTCTGATATTTACCATTATTAAACAAAGTAAGCCTATAACGGTTTGTTAATGTATTTGGGAAAACCAACTTTGTCAAAATGGCGACTTTTCGTTTTATGTCTTACTGAAACTAACATTATTTTAAAATTCAACTTAATGAAAACGCAAATTTCTAGGGGCGCGTCAAAATTTTGACTAAAAACTTATTATACTTCACAGAAAATATACGTGCGCCATGCTGTGCACATTCAAACACATTATACATCTTGATTTATTGTTAACTAAAACTCTACTCATAATTTATATTCTAGACAATATTTATTAGAAATGGATATGTTTTAATCTTTACAAATGTGCGCAGTAACATTTACCAATTCACAACACTTTGTATGAGCTTGTAACAGATTCACTGTGTACATTATTGTTGTATTTGGTTCCATTAAGCGCTGATAGTTAGCTTCGCGGGAGCAAATAGTTCTACGTAGTCCAACTATAAGGTCGTTACTGTCGTGTTTGGTTCCATTATGTGCTGATAGTTAGCTTCGTGGGCGCAAATAGTTTTACGTAGTCCAACTATGAGGTTGTTATTGGTAAAAGTGGTATTCACCAATTCTACTATAGACATTTAATTAGGTAAAATACGCCTATAACGGACTACGTAGAACTATTTGCTCCCGCGAAGCTAACTATCAGCGCTTAATGGAACCAAATACAACAATAATGTACACAGTGAATCTGTTACAAGCTCATACAAAGTTTTGTGAATTGGTAAATGTTACTGCGCACATTTGTAAAGATTAAAACTATCCATTTCTAATAAATATTATCTAGAATATAAATTATGAGTAGAGTGTTAGTTAACAATAAATCAAGATGTATAATGTGTTTGAATGTGCACAGCATGGCGCACGTATATTTTCTGTGAAGTATAATAAGTTTTTAGTCAAAATTTTGACGCGCCCCTTGAAATTTGCGTTTTCATTAAGTTGAATTTTAAAATAATGTTAGTTTCAGTAAGACATACAACGAAAAGTCGCCATTTTGACAAAGTTGGTTTTCCCAAATACATTAACAAACCGTTATAGGCTTACTTTGTTTAATAATGGTAAATATCAGAACCATTGCTTGGCCATATTGTTTGGAATTAGAGTTCCGCAAATATTTTTATAACCGGACGGTTCTTTTATATTGCTATTAGATACGTGGCTTATTTTAGTTCTTTTGTTTAGGTGTCAACATTGAAAATGGTAATGTTTTGGACGTCGATCGCTTTTTGACTAAAAGGGATTTCCGAGCTTTAAAAACCTTAATAATAGTAAAAACCGATGTATTCTTGTACAGGATACCACGGATATAGTTTTGGATACTAAGTATATTAAATTAAACCTTTATAATCGTGTTAAGATTATAACAATTTTGGTTTATACCACTATAAAACCGCTCCATATTACTTATAATTGTTCCGTAAAGTGAATTTATAAACCATTATAAAACCGGGTAATAAATGCACATAGTTTCCGGTTTGTTTAGTTCTATTTGTCACTCTTATTGGCGTACTTTATTTATAGTAGTTCTATAAAGCTTCTTGTTAGCAGTTATAAGTATAGCTTACCAGTTTATCTACTCTTGAGTGCATTTACACCCTCGCGATACTTTTATAGGTCACCCAAACTTATATTGCACCCTTAATTTCTACCTATAAGTGATTATAAGTTAATGTATAAGATCAGAAATACTATAAGGCCCAACTTACTCCATGCTGGCTATTATAAGCGTGGTAGTAAATACTAGAACCGTTAAGAGAATATTATAAGTGCTGGAGGCCTATAGCATCTGCACTATAGGATAATTTTGCTGCTTGGGTATGTACTTAGCTACTGTAGGTTAGGTTAGTTACGCTATTGTATGCGACTGTGTGACGTTTATCGACGTCGTTATGTGGTTAGAATCGCGCAATGTGTCGTAATGCGTGTGTGTGTGTGTGCAATTAGTGACGTTTACTGACGTTTAGTGGTTCACACGCGCTGTGTTACCACGTGCCTGCTGAATGCTACATGGCAACTGACTGATGATTGAGGATGAATGAGAATTTGGATGTTAATTATTGATTGTATTGTGATTACTGTTCTTTGTATTTTTTTATGTTTATACTTTTGAAATCATAACTGTTTTTCAACCACATTTGTACACCAGCCATGGTCAAACATGTTGAGCCAAAGAATATTTTGTAACACCTATAATAAGCATCATAACATGTATATTATCTACACAATTTTTTTCGAATAAATAAATCTGAATCTGAATCTGATGACGTGAAAGGCGATCTCAAATGTATCGAGAAGCTCGGGGCTAAGTTATAACTGATGCACGGGTCGACCATCAAGGTCAAGCAACGCTTGTTGATCCCTGAGAATGGGTTGAATTACTATTACTACTCCTTGGGAAGACTGGTATCAGTCTTTCTGACTTCTTCCGTATTATGTAAACTCGTTTCAAGAATAATGTATATACCAAGGATTTATACGTCGCCATAATTATATACGTATTGCGGTTATACAAGTATCTGCTAAAAAATGATCGGCCAAGAGACTGCTCCAACATTTATTGTCAAGGCAACTTATGACAGCCATGTGAATGTTTTGAAAGGCGATTGGAGATTTACGTAAGTCCAGCATGATAACGTTTTACAAAATAATACAATGTGATTGACTTCCAGCAATCAACCTGTACCTATTACCAATGGTATATTGGGGACCCAAATATTCAGAAAAAAGTGGTGTCAAAATCTCAAAGTGATACTAGTAATATAATCACATCATGAACCAGAGCGATTGATGTTTGCACCATGTTACTGTTACAAGATTATGCCTCGGTAATCCGGTCACTTATGGCAACTGGTCGTGTCCAGAGTTTGGGCACCATAAAGAAGAATTACAGCACGACATATTCGCTATGAAAACACAAATACATATGAATCGCATAATATCGAGTAAAGCATTAGCTGTAATAGCCAAGAATAGGTAGCTAAATACTCCGCGAGTGGCTTTACCATAGTATAAAGAGGGGAAGTAGGTTATCGCCTAATTCGCGATATAATTGCCTACTGTCTTAGGGTTGTCACTTTAACACATCTCTGTATAACTAATTCAGTGATCATTAGTCAATAAAGTTCAACAATGGTTTGATTTTACAACTGTAAGTACTTACCTACTTAGTTAATATACCTACAATACTGAGAAATCGGCATAACTAAACGTAAACAAAGCAATAGCGGCAAATCAATTGATAGATCAAAAGTACCTACCTAATATATTCTAGTAGGAAATAAGGCCTACCTACCTACTTTCTCTGTGTGATAGAAAACTAATAAAAATAAGTAAGTAGGTATCTCATCATCAAGTAAAAATTATATTAGGTAATCTGAACAGAGATAATTCTGGAATCGATGAATTATTGAGACACCCAAACACACAGCAATACGTTCTCCTGCGACTGTCAGACATTTTTTATTTATTTAGCGGTGACGCGCGAACCTCGTGCAGTGTTAGCCCCGACTGGCGCACTGAGAAACGGGTCGAGACTTGTTAAAGTGTGCGTGCGTCGACGCATAGATACTATGGCGCACACATACAAGCCGCGCGCGGTGCGTTTGTATGAAGATAACCTACTTCCCCTGTTTATACTATGGCTTTACCGAACACACTAAGTACGTTCGGAAGCTGCTGTGCCTACTTGCGTACGTAATAGTGCCAGGCAACTCATGACAGCCATGTGAATGTCTTGAAAGGCGATTGGAGATATAGGTAGGTCCTGTATAATATGATATACTAGCTTCCCGCTAGCCCGCGACTTCGTCCGCGTGGAATGGTTACTTTACCCCCGATTTAGAAACTATTTTATTTTATTCCCCTATTTTATCCCCTTGGGGGTAGAATTAATCAAAACCCTTTCTTAGCGGATGCCTACGTCATAACATCTACCTGCATGCCAGCCCAATTCGTTCAGTGGTAGTGGGTTCTGCGTTGATGTCAGTCAGTCAATCACTTTTGAGTTATTTATATTTAGATATAGTCATGGTGACTTTTTACGAAATAAAATGCACACAATGTTACTATTTCCTGCTATAATCATTGATTAATGTACACTGAAAAAACTTCCTCGATTCAACGTGGATCATAAAATCCTCTAAAGAGAATAGAAAATAGCAAACTCTTTTTGAGAATTTGATAAGGGGCTTCCACGGTGAGTTATAATTCAGTAACGCTTTTTCAAGGGATGAAGACAGTTAAAAAAGACAACTTGACAATTTAAAATGCCAGCAAAGTGTTTCTCTTTCAGCCAATTGCCGTTCACTACTGATCGTAAGCTTCCCCCAAAGAGCGCAAACCATCCCAGTCTTGAGCAGTCTGCAACCATCCGTTGACACACTACGTATACGCGGTCTCCACTCTAACACCTATCTGCTCCATCGACCGGCTGTCTGTCTACAGACATGGCCGGCCCACTTCCATTTCAGCATGCTGATTCTTTTTTTAAACGTTTCCCCACACTAGGAATTTCTCCTGTGTCGTGGGTGCGTTTACAAACATACAATGTCACATACACAAACAGCCAGACCCGGAACAACTATCTGTAGGCCATACAAATATTTGTTCCGTGCGGGAATCGAACCCACGATATGTAGCGCAGCAGCCAATCGCTCAACCACTGCGCCAACCATGTCGTCGTTCTACGCGCAATGTCGGTGACTTTAGTTCTCTGGCGAATGACTTCGTCGCGAATTCTATTCACCAAAGAAACCCTGAGCATTGCTCTCTCCATTGCACCTTCACACATAGAATATGTGGACCAAGCCTGGCAGGGCGCCTAGCCCAAGCGCGTTCTTCTAGTTGTCTCCATCTCAAAGTTGTGCCGCTCCAGTTGTATAATTTACCCTAGATATATGTATTCTTTCTTGTACGGCCTCAAGGGTAGCGCAATAGGGATGTATCCTGATTAAAAAAATATGATTCTAATTAGTCCGTCAATTAGATTTTAGAAAAATATTGGACACGTATTTTTTCCTTTATCAAATTTATAAAAACTGACGAAGATAAAAAGCATCAACGATCAGGAGTTAGCGGGTAGTGACGTCACACGAGTTTTCAACGCACTGTATCGTCTTCCTTTTTGTTTATGGAAAAAAGAAAAAATACGTCTCGGACTAATCAATTTTTTTTTAGTTAACTACCCTATTTACAATTACAGGGTGACATGACCATCGTATATTATGACTTTGGTTTTGTCTATATTCATCCCGAGACCCGCCTTGAAGAATCGCTCAGTGTTTAGTTGTAATAAAAGTTTTGATTTTATGATGAAAAGAGACAGCTGATAAAATGTATTTCTGACGAATAAAATTTAGTGAACCCCTTGGCTCACTTTGTGTACCTACTGTTTAGAGTCATTGTTTGATCGAGTATGTAGGTACCTATTATTTTCGAAATTTCCACCCTGAACTTTTCGATAAAAAAAATCACACATTCAAAACTATTTTTTCTTAATCCCTGTTAAACCTGTTTTACCTAAACCTAGGTAGATACTGTGGGTATAAACTAAATTAGTAGGTGATGTGGGTTATAAGCCAAATTACGAACCGATGTTTGAAAAACGGGATCTATTTTCATTTGTGTGACTTGCATTGCCATCGAGCGGATAACTCTAGAACAAATTGCAAACTGTGTGAATGGTTCGGCTGCTGTATTAAACTTTACACAAGTTGCTTCGTGGTGATACTAGATGGCGTTAGATGACTACTTCATCTTGGAACGGAATCATGATGGTGTTGGTACGTCATAAGAGATGTCTTATATCGTGCCAATACCACTATTCATGTTTCCGTTGTGAAAAAGGGATAGAGCTTATGGCATAAGCTCTATCCCTTTTTGTCATATCCCAGGGATGGCGAACCAACGGCACGCGTGCCAGTGCTGGCACGCTACAAAATAATTCGGGCACGCCAAATTAATGATTGACTTCCTCTCAAAATCAGCTTTAATTACATTTAAACTAAGAAAGAAATATGATAAAAAATGTGGTAAAGCTATCTCAAACTTTTCTATATATCTCATTTTTTTTTTCATATTAGGTTTGGACATTATATCATTTATGGCAAGAATCGTTATTGGTACGCCATGCTCAAATTAATATACATTTTTACAAAAAATGGCACGATCTCCTATAAAGGTTCGCCATCCCTGGCTTATGCTCTGCTATATTATCTTGTATATCTCCTCCTCCCCCTCCGCAGTCTTGATCGTCTTATATCCTAAAGAAAACTAATTTGTATTATGGTTTAGAAGCATAAGCTGGGTACAATCTAACTGGGAAAAGACTGGACGGTTGGGAAAGGAACCTGTCTACTCTCTTTTAAATCATGTTGTGTTATTGTGTTACATTACTTTTGTTACATCCTTTGGTGCTTCTATATGTGAGGACAATGCAAATAAAAAAAAAGAAAACCATAAAACAATTCAAAGTATAAAGATTAAACCAAATCAGTGGCAGTTAAGAGGTGACCAGTCTCAACCGACGGCGCCCGTTCACGAACATGACGCGTGTATCGGCACCATTTAGCTCAACCATTTTGAAGGGAACCGAATGGTCCAACACTCGCGCCACCATCAGCGAGACATTTGAGCGAGCATGACATGCTCTCACTAGTTGAAGCTTCCGTTATTGGTGTCATTTTATAACAAATTACTAGGAACAAAGTATTTATTATAATAATAAATTTAACACACATGCAAACAAAAGCTGCAATAGGTAATTGCATGATTACTATTTGTATTTTGCCTGGTGGACGATGGAATAGGCCAGCCGGTCGATTCTATAAAAAAAACTCACTTTGAAAACGAATATGAGCTTTTATTATGGATGCTAGGGTTTAACAACTCACTTCAATCTCACTTCACCTACGTTAAAAGGTGAGATTCGTCACAGAATTGCACTACAGGACTTTTCACCATATAAATGAGGTTACAGATAAAATATTTTATTTTATAATGTATGTAATAATGCTATAAAATATCTAAATTATTAGTGTGATAAGTCTGATATATGCACACTTAGCTGACAACCCGCCACTGATGTGAAATTAATAGTTTTTATACATCCACTTTATTGATGCTGAAGAAATATTCATATTTGCCGGGTAGTTGACTAAAAAAATCTAATTAGTCCGTCAGATAGATTTCCAAAAAATATTCAACACGTATTTTTTCTTTTTTCACGTAAACAAAAAACAAAGACGATACAGTTCGTTGAATACTCGTGTGACGTCACTACGTGCTACAATTTTAACCACGATGTAACGTCACAAGCCCCCACTCCAGATCTTTGATGCTTTTTATCTTCGTATTTTTTTATATATTGGCTAAATAAAAAAATACGTGTCCAATATTTTTCGATAAACTAATTGACGGACTAATTAGAATCATATTTTTTTTACTCAGGAAACATCCCTATTATATTTTATTGTAAAGGCGCACACGCACCATAAGTACCTTAATGCATTTATAACTAATCAAATATATTACTTAATAGAATCTTCGTCTCAATATTTTGTTGACCACAGAGACAGAATGACGTTTAGCATTTTGTGACTTGTGCGAGTTGGTCTTATTAGCCGCTGTCTGTTCGTCACATAAAATAATACTAAATACTTTATTATTAGACTAGCTTCTGCCAGCGACTTCGTCCGCGTGGAATAGTTACTTTACCCCTGATTTTGAAACTCTCAGCCCGATCGGTTTAAAATTGACAAAAGATAGACATGCTGTTTCGGGATATTTTTTAGATAATTTTATGTAGAACATTTCCGTAATACATGATTTCTATGTAACTTTAACCATTAAGGCTACACACGCGACGGAAGCTTAAAAAATGGAGTAACTTCTCCCGTTTTCCCAACATTTCCCTTCACTGCTCTGCTCCTATTGATTGTAGCGTGATGAAAAGTATACTATAACCTGCCCAGGAGCATGAAGAATAATTGCACCAAGTTTCGTTAAAATCGGTCAAGTAGTTTTTGTTTCTATAAAGAACATACAGACAGACAGACAGACAGACAGACAGAAAGACAGACAGACAGACAAAAATTTTACTGATTGCATTTTTGGCACCAGTATCGATCACTAATCACCCCCTGATAGTTATTTTGAAAATATATTCCTTGTACAGAATTGACCTCTCTACAGATTTATTATAAGTATAGATATTGGAAAAAGGCGAGCAGTAATCATTATTTTTCGTTTATAAACGAAAAAGAACAGAGAAAAAGTAGAGACGCCTAACGACAAAATATTTTTCAGGACAAATGTTCCGTGTTTTGGAACATTACTTAAGGACAACTGAATCAATTTAAACAAATATCGAAATAATTTTCGTTATACTGTTTTCAAAAAAGTCATCTCCTTATCTTTGTTAGATGTAAGTAACCGAAAAGCTTATGTCATTAACTACTACCTACCACTCACAGATTTTTGAGACCGTTTTCCTTGATTTTGAAGTCGTTAAAATAGGAAAATGAATTCAATTAGTTCTATATATTAAAAACGATGTACCGAAACTCGATATTCCAAAAAAAAAAATTGTCTTTAGGAAGTCTCCACTTTTGTTTGTGTCTGTTCCTTGAATTTTAGGTATTATATTAGTTCTACCTATTCCAATCACTGATAATATAAGAATTATGGCAATAGATATTAATAATTATTTTAAGCGGCTTATACATTTGAGTAGAAGTTCAATATTAATGTAGCTAGTTCTTAAAATATAATTAATAAATCTTGAAGTGCTACACAATAATATAGCTACCTTATAGCTGCGAGTACAGGATAGCAACAAACTGCAGTCAATATTGTAAAGGCGCAAATACACGAGTATTCGCGGATTATGTAAAGTATAAAAAATTATATAAAACTAAGACAAGTTTTCAGGAAATTTTAGATGTTATTTTTCTTTCAACTTTTCCCGAACGTATGTTGGAATATGAAATTTATAATATTACTAGCTTCTGCCCGCGACTTTGTCCGCGTGGAATAGTTACTTTACCCCCGATTTTGAAACTATCAGCCAGATCGGTTTAAAATTGACAAACTTTCATACAAACTTTAATCCCCTATTTTATCCCCTTGGGGTAGAATTAATCAAAATCCTTTCTTAGCGGATGCCTACGTCATAACATCTATCTACCTGCATGCCAAATTCCAGCCCGATCCATTCAGTGGTTTGGGCTGTGCGTTGATAGATCACTATATCAGTCAGTCAGTCACTTTTGAGTTATATATATTTAGAAGATATTTTCACATTTGATATAAGAACACACATTTGTTTTTTTTATGTGTTTTTTTTTTAAACCGGACCGGCATTTCAATCGGAGCATAATCAGCCTTTTTTTAATGTTCCCACTGCTGGGACACAGGCCTCCTCTCTAGGAGAGGGAATGGGCCGTAATCAACCACGCGGGTCTCTCTGTCACATGTCTTCGAATGTTTGGTTCTTGGACATGCCGGTTTCCTCACAATGTTTTCCTTCACCGTTTTGAGAGCAGTGGTGATGAAATTAATTACACAAAGTAATTCGCCTGGCTGGGTTTGAACCCGCGACCTACAATTCGTAAGTCGGGGCCATTACCACTCGGCCACCACTGCTATGTTGTTTGCCGACAATCATTTTGGACCTGACGAATTGAGCTATTGACGTCGTCAAAATTTTAAATCATTAATGTAAACTAAAAAAAAGGAATGTACCTAATATTGAACCTTGAGGAAAGCCTTTCGTCATTTCCGGCCCTAGCGTGTTTACACCGTTTACCTGAACTTGAACCTGTCTGTCCATCAAGTATTAACTAAGTAAATCAAGGGTAGACCCCTTGTTCCCTTCCTGTTTCAGGAGGACACGTCCGGGTGTCAACACTGTATGGATCGTCCGGAGGACACAGTGGAGTATACGGTGGAGGTCTGTCCTGCTAGGGCAGAGCAACGCCGTGTCCTCATCAAGGCGATCGGCGACGACGACCCTGGTTCAATCCATGTTCCGGAGCGAGGAGGCATGGGAGGAGGCGGACCGCTTGCGGGAAAGGGAAACCCACGGTCCAGCCGCCACAACAGAAGAAGACGCCCCGGGCGTCGGGAAACGCAGGGTGATTCGCGGCCACCGTAGGCGCGGGCCTGCGAACGGCGAGCTTTGGGTGGCTCGCTATCCGATAGCAACCAGGCCCGGATCGACGGCGCGTCGTGTTCCACGCGCACTTCAAAGAGCTGTCAGCAAGGAAGACACGGCCCCATAGGATCAGTGCCTGCTAGGGTTGCGGAATTTGTTCGAAAGAGTCACCGCGGCCCTGGAACGCAAAGGGCACAGGAAGGATCACGGGTGGGTTTTAGTCAGTAAGAGTCTGACACTCCCTTCCGCTCTGCTCAGAGCGGGAGAAGTAATTTGATGATTTCCCATCCAGAAAAAAAAAGATGTCTATTCCTGATCCCATAGTGCTCAAGTTTCCATAAAAGCGTCTCATGGTTATCGCAGTTGAACGCTTTCGAGAGGTCGCAGAATAATCCAATGATATTTTGCGACTCTTACCAGGCGTTAAATGGTTTCTTGGCAATTACCCGATTAAAACATCGCAATCACTTTACTATGTTTCATGAGATCCGAAAATACTCCTTGGTCTACACTAGTGTTAAATAGGTATGAGAGCTAAGTCGGAGGCAATATTTTCAATGATAGATCTACAACATTTTACAGATATTCCCCAAAGATCTGCTGTTGATTTAATTTTAGGATCTGTAAAAGATTTTATAATGACTGGGAGTGGTACATAGTACATAGTGCAGCAGCTGCTTTGCAAGGGAAGCACTCGCAACTGGACTCCCTCCAGCCATTCATCCTGTCACCGCACTTGAAAGCTTAGGATTGGGTGGTTTGTTTATCTTAGAGGTAGCCTTCCTCTGAGCCAGGCAATTAAACCAAGCCCCCGGCGGTGGGATTAAACATGCCTCCGTTCGCTGTCCGCCCGACCCAACTCAGCGAACCCGCCGAAAGTTCTCTCCCCCAGCAGAGAAACATGCGCCGCTTTGGTGCGCCTGCACCGCAGCGGCATGGTCACGTTCTTAGTCGATTGACTGTCATCGACCGATCAGGAGCGACCCCGTCTCGTTATCTCTCTTAGTCTGTTCTCTCACTTATCCGGCATTAGTTACTGAACCAGCAAAGCTCCAAGATTGTAGAGACACACAAGCCCCACCACGACAATAACGTGGAGACATCTCGGTGGGGAGTTTAATAATATAGGTCACCTGGACACCTGGTCTAGTCTGCCAATTACATCTTGTTAAATAGATTGACAGTTCACTTCACGTTCAATTTACCTAAGTTAATACGGTAAGACATTAACAGACTCGCACTGCTGTTTTTTATATTTTTTGTACTGTTCTTATTACGAGATATACAATCAAGTGAATATTTGCCGGAACCCACAGCTATGCTTGTTAAATTTCTGTGGATTTTTACAACACATCTAGAATATTATCATGTTATGATAATGTTTATTAATAAAGCTAATAAGGTTATTTGTCTATACAAATTATTTACGGAAATTACAGTTTCAATCGAATTGAAAGCGCAAACATTACATGTGAAATATTGCTTGGATTACTAAACAAGCAAGAAAAATAATTCTGTCCAAATACAAGTACATTTACTTACAAGTGGTAAGACAGTTTCGAAACAAGACAAGGCACGCATTTTGACCTAGTGCTCAAATTTGAGATCTGTCTTTGTCTCACCACTGTACACGGGGATGTATAATCTAATCATTTTGTTTAGTGTCTTAGAAACCATGAAATAAACAATAGAATAACGATTACAAAGCTTAATGACATACATATTCTTAGAACAAAGCACAAAACGTTATTTTTTAAGTGCAAATCGTGTATCATGTTTGTTCCCAACCCAATGTTGTTCGTTATTTACGTCCAAACAGTACACAACTTTGCCCTTCTTTTTCTTTCTTTACCTCTACAATTAGTTGCGAACACAATCTTGCCAAATTAGTTACTAACTACTAATCAGTAATTCCTATTAATTTGCACATGACTTCTCTGGAACTTTTCACTCGTATTTATTCCGTAAAATCAAACCTGCGCCACGAGTGATTTGTTTACGAACTCACTCACTCTTTGTTTGTATCATTCTTGTCTATTATGATCAAAAACGGTTGACATCATATAATCCAATGTTTTGTTAATTTGGTTCCGTTCCTCGATATACCATAATCGTAATAACTGTCTTCCAAATTCTTATTTTTCTCAACGAGTCCAACGGTTGCAATGAATAATTATTCTTGTTGACTTGGAGTGGAACCTGGCGTTCCGTTTTTCGATCTGCTGTTTCTTGAGTCACTTTCTATGCTGACAGTTATTTTTGCAGTCTCAAGACTGGAAGTTCTACGAGTATCTTCTTTAGTTTGCCAACGACTTATTTTCTTATTGCTTAAAATGTTTATGTTCATCTCTCTGCTACTTGAATTAGATCCTCGTAAATCGCTTATCCTGGGTACAGAATGAATCAATATTAGACTTTGTAAACAATTCGAAGGTAGTCATAAAAAAACAAAGTTCTATATAAATAAAATCATGAAGTTTGCCACTAAACTAACTTATATCGATATTACTGTAAAGCCTTACATACATATGTCTATGTCTTAAGCAAGAAACGCTTCAAGGTGTATCAGAATATTTCAGTATAACTAACTGGATCGAAATTACCAATATACATATTTGTATGCAGACCACATTTTTAAAGTTCTTTCAGTCTATCCATGGTAAATATAGCTCTCAGTGATAAGACCGACATTGTACCCATAGAATTAAGATTGTATAAAAGAGTTGTGTTACTTTTTTTGGTATACAATAAAGTACATTCATTCAATACTCCAGCGGTCCAGTATTATTGATATTTGTAATATTTATTGCTTTTCGTTTCTGAATAGGCGTCAAGCCTTAACTGCTGTATATTTTATATAGTTGTTTAATAATACTACACTGTTAACGGCATAGCGGCCCAGAATTACACCGGCGATGACGTACATTTGTTCTTAAGGTGGCTTTTACTTAGATTAGTATAAAAAACTACGTGAACTTAAAAACTTGGATTCTTTGTCACTATAAACTACTGCTTTTACCGTCTCCCCTGGTACACATAAAAAACAATACAAACCTCTTCTTGATCATGTTCCAAGTTTTTGGTTTGCACACAAAGATAAGGAATATGATAAGGCCGACGAACACGTTGTAGGCGTCAAAGAATTGCCAGATGTAGTCAGCGTTAGGGTACAAGGAGCTGATGACTTCCATGATCCAGTTGATGCCCATGATGATGAATAACTTGACGTAAAGAGTGAACCTGTAACATTTTAAAATCAATTTTTTTACCGCAATATTCGCCCGGAGGATACGGCAGAGCATACGGTGGAGGTCTACCCTGCTTGGGCGAAGCAACAAAGTATCCTCGTTGAGGTGATCGGCGGCGGCAACGTCACGCTTCCGGCCGTGATTCAATCCACGGTCCGGTGCAAGAAAGAAAACTGAGGTTAATCGAAACAGCTCAAGTGCAGTATAATTAAGAGGGTGGTTAGGTAAACAGTGTTAGCTATCAAAGCTCATGTGTAGGCATAACTGGTGTTAAAAGTCAAAGTCAAAACGTTTTATTTCAATTAAGCCGTTAAACGGCACTTTTGAATGTCATCATTTAAAGTTAACATAATAAAATGACTCTACCGTCCATTCGCAAATGTAGATTCTTATAGAAAAGAACAGGACACACAAGAAACTCCATAGTTACTCTTTTCAAATAAATGTTTTACTATATTTGGTATACAAAAAAAAACATATACCTATGTGAGGACGATGCTTGGTGTATACTAGTTATAGAACCCAGTATTATGTTGACCAGTGTATTTAGTAAATTTATTTAAACGTATATAACGATTTTAATTATTGTTGGCATAAATTGATTTTTTTTTATCGTTTTAAGGTAGATTATATTATACCATCGTTAAATTCAAAGCTTTACTTTCTTGCTAAAGTTAATTCAGGTACTCACCGTTCGTTCCTGTCTTTGTCATTTGTAGAGCTTTCCTTGTCGCGCAGCATCGCCGTCTGTTTCTTGACTTTCCATATCTTTAATGCTGTCAGCATGAAGAATGTCATATTTGCCACACAAAGAATCACAATCGGCCCATATAGGTAAAGTAATTTGCTGTTCCCTGGAAATTAAGTATTCAATGTCTTTTATAACCTCTCATATTTTGTTATAGTATGTACTAGCTGACCCGCGCAACTACGTCTGTGTCACATAAGAAAAAAGAACCGTTTTTGTAACATTTTTCATCGATGCTTAAACATGTTATTGTGGCTATTTTATAAAAGATAGATATATAATATGAAGAACTTTTTTGTACATCTTTTGAAGACCATCATCTTTGTAATACATACTTTTGGTGTATGATCAACGTATGCGAGGATAAGAGCTCGAAAGCGCGTTTTCATCCGACTTACTTCAAATTTATCATCACTGCTCAGCTCCTATGTGTCTTAGCGTTATGTTATATAGCCTATAACCTGCCCAGGATTATGGACTACAATCGTACCAAGTTTGGTTAAAATCCCTTCAGTAGTTTTTGACCCATGTGTGCACATACAGACAGACAGACAAAAAATTTACTGATTGCATTTTTGGCATCAGTATCGATCACCAGTCATCCTCCAATATTAATTTTGAATATATATTCAACGTACAGAATTGACATCTCTACAGTTTTATTATAAGATATAGATAGTTCCCAATTATTTAGACTTACTACCAGATCTCAAGACTTTGCGAGGCAATATTCTGGCTCTAAGGAACAAAAACAAGTAAGTAAAACTTTGCCTAAAGAATACATACCAGACAAGAAGCAGGCTTGTAGTCTGAGGTTAGGCAATAGAGCGTGCTGCATGGGTAGGTCGGAAAACTCCAAAGCGCCGAGTATAATGGTCAGTGCGGTCGGAACACCAAACGCGTACATAGCGTAGTACACGAAGCGTTTGTTTTGCGATCCCAAACGACCGTGAGCGCGTTTACCACTGAAATACAGATACATAATAATGAGATTTTTAACGACAAGCTGCGACTGATGTGGGCCACGGAAGTACATACGCACAAGTACAAACATTTATGGTTAAACCACATATAATATTTTGCGCAAGAACATGATCTCCGGGGATCTTGCTAGAACGTATGTAAAGGGGATGACATAATCCACTTAAGAATGAAAACCTTCACAAGCCAATATTTGATGGTCTTGACTACTAGAACTTGAAAAGTTTGAAATTCTTAAGCTATTTAAGCTTAAGCTTCTTAAGTTATTGTAGCTAGAATTTGTGAATATATTTTTTCATGTTAAGCTCACATTTTTCTAAGCTCTTAGGGATCGTCGTAACCACAGGTCGTAACATGATATAGATACTTCATATCTCGAGCTAACGGAACAAGCTGCACTATGCTGTCCCGCAAATAGAAATAGGAGCCGTACGCACTGGGGCTCCGTCGTTGGTCCATCAAATTCTGATACGTAAAAAAAGTATAACAAATGTTCAGTTTTCACTTTATTGAGAGTTTACGGTCTCTCAAGATATTTTATAAACTTAGGCATTTTACAATTATCTGGTGACATATACTACCTGTAATAGAATAAACGCAAAACCTCTTAAGGGGTCAAAGCAGCTGAAGTGGACTAACCATGGAGGAGGAAACGGTATCGCGCTTGAGTGCACTGGCGTCGCCAAAATACGGAGGCAAACAATAGGGACACCGAATTTGCTTAAATATCCTGAACACACTGAGTGGACTGATCTGCTTCTGGAGGGAGGTTGGCTGGTTGGAGTGACGGCCGTCATAGCTCACGCACCTTGGTCCAATATCAGGACTAAATTCGGAAACCTAACACCAGAATAGAAGGGGTCATTGTAAACAACTTTTACTATGAGTCCAACCACGAAATCAAAAAACTTTTTTTTTTCACGACTGCATTTTTGATCCAATATTAATAATAATAATGTTTATTCAAAGAAACTTAGATCTAAATTACAGAATATTTTAACAGGCTAGTTTGGATCAAATTAAGTGGTGTAGTCATCTGTAGCCGAACTAAGCAAATCCTGTAGTTCGGTTATCAGCGCCAAACCCCTGGATTACTATACATATATCATAGCCATTGACATAATTTGAATCTTGTTCTTAATCAATTTAACAATAATTATGGAAAAATATAATATTGAAAGGAGTTCACAATGATAAGTACAATGACCCTTTAAGAGGTACTGCGTTTTTGTTTTACACGTTGTATATTGAATTTATTACTAAAACCTGCAATAAAAATGATGAAACCTAAAGCTACAAACTTATACGCATCTGTATCGCCACAAGAGCAGGTAAGTCTAGTAACTAGACAGGCAAGTTCCCCTAGCCGGGTTTCTAAAGTAGAACTCTCGTCCAGTCCATTGAACTCACTAAGTCGCCATTCTAATTACTCTAATTACTACTGTATCTATAAGAAACGTCTCGTCTTTTGGAATTAGACGAACATCCTTCTTGATATCATTTATTTGGATGGTAGGTTTTATGGCTGCTTCCCGTAATATGTCACATTCCGGATTTGTCAACATGTCAAAAAATTTAAAAATAACTGAATACAAGTGGCGTTCAGCAATTTGACATATTTTAATTAGTTAGGATATTTTATTGTGTAACTTGAAGCTAACTTTAGGTTCGTTGATTGCCATACTTTTAGGGTTCTGTACAAGAAAGGTAATAAGGATCCCTATTACTAAGCTCCCGCGGTCCGCCTGTGTCGGTCAGCGGGCTCTATTTTATGAACCGTAATAATTATGTAGGCAGACAGATGAAATTTTCACAAACTGCGTATTTCTGTTATAGCCATAACAGCGAATAGTAAATAAAAAATTAAAGGTGACACCTACTAGAACCATGATATTTTGGCGTTTTTGCTCGACCTTAATAATGGTTAGACTCTTAAAATGCACACAGAATGTGTATCATATTATATTCGCTATAAAATTAAATGGGGTCACCCTTTAATTATTACTTAACTGTGAAAATAAAGTTTTACCTAAGAAGAAACCCATACAAGAGACGTGTTTTTTGGTGATTATTGCTCAATTATAACGGCTAATAAGAATGGCAATGATACGGAACCCTCCATACGAATCCAAATCGCACTTGGTTTCTTTTTATTTCAACCTATTAAGGTGCGGATTCGATCCACATTAGTTTTATATCACAAATAAATGTTGAATAAGGCAGATGTATTATATAGAAATCTACCAAACGTTTTTATTCCACAACTGTGACGTATACAGCCCCGGTGTGCCAGTGAAAACAAGATTTAATTTAATTTTAATTACCTGAACGTCCACCAGATGTCGTAGCACATGACGTTCAACCAGAAGAAAGCTGCCAGGAAAGAGAAGTAAATGATGAATGCTGTAACAAAATACAGCGAATTTAAGTCAAAGGGATGTGGCCAGAGTCAAAAATATATGATTATGCTTCGTCCGTCAGTTAGATTATAGAAAAATATTGGACACGTATTTTTTCCTTTATCAAATCTATAAAAACTGACGAAGATAAAAAGCATCAAAGATCAGAAGTGGGAGCGTGTGACGTCACGGCCCGGTAAAAATTGTAGCGAGTTGTGAGTGTTGTGACGTCACACAAGTTTTTTACGCACTGTGTCATCTTCATTTTTTGTTTATGTGAAAAATTCTTATTATTCTTATTATTTTTGTTTATATTTTTTGGAAATCTATTAGACGGACTAATCAGATTTTTTTTAGTCAACTACTCTATTGTAAGTGGTTTATTTTTGGTTTTTGATTTCATTATTCGATGGTAGTAAAATATCTGTGTTGTTTCGCCACACAATTTGACCTAATTGTTAGTAACATATATCATCATCTGCCTCGCCGTTTCAAATCGGATTCAGCTGAATACCAGTATTTTTCGGACTGCCTATCTGGCTTCCAGAACTCAGTAACTGCATAACACGTACTTCTTGGCACGACTCATCGACTGCAAGCAAGAATTATAGTAGGGTAAAACCGGGATAGATGCCCCAGTAGTATAGGTACCTCGATTGTAATTACTTTAGTTTAGCGGATGAATCGCATGCTATTTTATTTATGTATCGGGAGACTTTCCAACTATCACAAAGTGGACTGTGTCTCATATCTCTATGCGGTTGCATGGGAAGGAATAGTGCGATCAAAGTTTTTTCGGGATGGATGCTCTTTTTTTCAGCGGGTATCCTAAATGTATCCCATATATGGAATAGATGTCCCAAAACTTAGAGGTTCGCGAAAATCGCTAATACTCTGGAAATATCAAAGATAATGTTTTTTACTTTTCATAAATCTATACTAATATTATAAAGCTGAAGAGTTTGTTTGTTTGTTTGTTTGAACGCGCTAATCTCAAGAACTACTGGTCCGATTTGAAAAAATCTTTCAGTGTTAGATAGCCCATTTATCGAGGAATATATCATCACGCTAAGACCAATAGGAGCGGAGCAGTCATGAAAAATGTGACACAAACGAAGTTGTGCGGACAGCTAGTTTGTAGATAAAAACCCAAAGTACTAACCAGTGTCACAAAATCTCTCAAAACAAAAAGCAAACTACTTCGGATCCGATCGATATTTTCAAATTTGTGAAAGTAAAAAAAAAAATATCTTTGTTATTACTAGAATATTGGCGATTTTTGGCGGACCTCTAAATTTTGAGACATCTTTCACATATAGTTGCTTCTATGTAAATTACGTTTACGATAGTTGCCTGTTCGAGAAAAAGAACCTTTATCCCCCAAAGCTTTGAATGCACTTTGCCTTCCCATGCAATCGCACAGACACATGCAACACTTAACAACTTAGTGGTGGTTGTAGGCTTTCGATTTATGCCCCGACCAAGGGCAAGAGGTCCGCCGCCGCCGCCGCCTCTGCCGCCGCCGCGGCTTCCGTCGCCGCTTCTGCCGCTTCTGCTGTGGGTGCTGCGACTCCCGGTACTCGGGAGGGGGCTGAAATGGAGTGCTAGTAATGGTCCCATTTCGGCCTCCTCCAGAGACAAGTCGGCCGCTGTGCTATTGCGCAGTGGCTGATGCCTGTGGACGGTGAGCGTGGGTGGCTCGCCGTCCCATACCAGGCTGAGTCGACGACGCGTTGTGTTCCACACGCGCCTCAAGGAGCCGTCAGCACCAGAGACGGGGCCCCATAGGGTCGGTGCCTGCTAGGGTTGCGGAATTTGTTCGAAAGAGTTACCGCGGCCCTGGAACGCAAAGGGCACATGGAGGAGCACGGGTGGGTTTTAGTCAGTAAAAGTCTGACACTCCCTACCGCTCCACCCAGGGCGGGAGGGGTCATTTGATGATTTCCCATCAAAAAAAAAAAAAAAGGCTTTCGATTTATAAATAAAATAACTTGTGATTCATCGGTGAAACAGAGTCATTAAAAGCGAGGTCTAGTTTTACCCTATGTAGTTACGCAGGACGAAGGTTAAGCTAAAAGATCATAAATTAGAACAGTGTCAAACATAGAACAAATGTCTACATTTCTTCTATGTGTGGCTCTGTTCTAATTGATGATCTTTGAGTCATTTTTTAAAGCTCCTATAGAAAGTATGGAGGGAACAAATAACTATATTTGTTCTATGTGTGCCTCTGTTCTGATTTATGATCTTTGGGTCATTTTATAAAGCTCCTATGGAAAGTATGGAGAGAAGAAATAACTATATCTGTACTATATATACTTTCCACAACACAATTTAAAAGCTCTTGAAAATATCTCTTCTTTGTTCTACACTTTGTGATTTTGTGGACATACTATACAGTAATCCATTATGTTCTTGCGAGAACAATATTCCAAAGATCTACTCGTACTTAGTCGTAGTAGTATTTTTTATACAAAAACGAGAAATGAAGTACAGGAGTGCAAACATACTCTGTAGCACTCTTAACAATGAAAGAATCTCTCTTCAAAATAACTTACATAGAACTGTGCAAAGATCTTGAGGTATCTGCTTCTTCTGGATAAGGATCTGCATGATGGCCAGAAACAAGAACCCCACGAAGAAGGAGAGGAGGTACGCCATGAGGACCATTCCGTGAAGGTTGCGCAACTCCGGCAACCATGCGTACACAGCCACAGTCAGCAGGATGAAGAAACAGGATATCAACATAACTAAAAAAATATTTATGAATTACTAGCAGCGCCCCGCGGTTTCACCCGCATAAGTTTCGATCCCGTGGAAATATCGGGGTAAAGATGATCTTATATGTTAATCCTAGTTATAAACCATCTGTGTGCCAAATTTCATTCAAATCCATTCAGTAGTTTTTGCGTGAAAGAGTTACAAAAATCCATCCATACTTACAAACTTTCGCGTTCATAATATTAGTAGGAAGTGGGATTTTAAGCTGGCAAGAATATTTCAACGGCAATACTTTTTTTATGGATGGGATATCATGTAATGACTTCTTCCGCTCTGTATGAAGCGGAAGGGCAGCGCCGGCCCGAAGTAAATTTTAGAATGGAGCGAGATCCAATTACGGCGCCTCTCCCGTTTGCTTCCAATAATATATACCTTACCTATACCAATTGTGAGTGTAAAGTAAGTATAGAACGTACATACTTACTTTACGTAACTAAGTATGGAACGCGAAGATCTCAACTATACTCTGGTGTGACCAACCTGCCTTTGCCTGCCTGTGTTTGTTTGACTCCCTCCGCGACGTCAACGAGGGGCGCACAGGAATTCCTCCAGGTCCCATGGCGGAGATCGCACGATCTCCTACGAGATCGTACGATAACCCCTAATGACTGACGGCCATCACCCTCTGTGACCTCCGCAGAACAGTGATAGTACTGGCGGTCAGGTCAGCCGCCCAGATCATGGCTCCGTATAGGGCCGTCGATCTCACGATCTCTACGTACAACCGCCTGCAGGCGGTGCTCGGCTCCCCCAGATTAGGAAGCAGCGTTGAGCGCCAGCCGCCGGAAGTGGGGGCCGAAATCCCACCGGCTGTCGAGCACCAATCCTAGGTACTTCACGGTGGACTCGACAGCGATACGGACCCCCCCGACCACGATGTGCGTGCACCGCCGCCGGGAGCCATGAAGCCTCCGACTTGCTGAGGGCCACCTGCAGGCCAAGGCGACGTATGCGGCTCACCACCTGTGAGACCACAGCCGTCGCCAGCAACGCTACCTCCCTGTATGAGTTCCCCCGGGCAGTGACCAGCGTGTCGTCAGCGTAACACGTCAGGTCCACTCCCGGCTGGAGCTCACCCCTCAGCACCGAGTCGTACCTGATGTTCCACAGGGGCGGGCCCAAGACCGAACCCTGTGGAATGCCGCACGACATGGGGCGCTGGTGTCTACCATTACCTCCCAGATAGTGAACTCCTCTCCGCTAAGTAAGCCCCAACGACGCGGCGGAGGTAGGGAGGCACTCGATGATAGCGCAGTGCCTCCCGAATACAACTCCAGGGCTGAGTGTTGAAGGCGTTGGATATGTCCAAGGACAACGCCAACTTCACCCCACCCCGGGATACCGCTTCCTCCGCCAGGACTCTCACTCGCGATATCGCCGTGATATTGGAGCGCCCGTGCCGAAACCTGAACTGGCATTCCGCCAGGTCCGGCCCCTCTCCGCACAAGTGGCTGACGAGGCGAGCTGCAACTATACGCTCAAACAACTTTCCCACCTCGTCCAGCAGCACTATGGGCTGGTACGCGGACGGTGAGTCCGCAGGGTTCGCCGCCTTCCTGAGCTTCTGCTCAGGAAGGCGGGACGCCCCAGACGACCAGATTTCCACTGAGTGGGAAACTGGCCCTGCTCCAGGCACGCTGAGTAGTGTCCTCTCAGTTGGGGCTCCAGCTTCTTCAAAGCGAGGGTCAACACGCAGCCGTGAATCCCATCGGGCCCCGGGGCAGTGTTTTTTGCCCCGAGCCACATCACGGCCGCCCTCGGCTCTGCTTGTGTCACCTCTGGGACGCTGGCGTTCTCTTCGGGCTCTGCGGCTGTGGGCAAAGCCATCGGCGGTGGAATGTGCTCCGCTCGTGCTGAGAAGAGGGCTGCGACCACGTCCTCCAGCAGCTCTGGTTGGAGACTCTCCGTAAGCGCGGGCGCCCATGGTCCGAGTTTCCCCCGGACCGAGCGATAAGGACGCCACGGATCCCCGTATAGAGTCTCCAACATCTCCCTAGCTCACGTCTCCGCCTCGCCAATGGCATATCAACAGTCCTAGCCCAGCTAACTAAATTGCCAGGTTAGCGCGGGGTGAGGTTAGTGGGGTGATGTGGTGCCCCGCGCACCCGCACACTCTATTCGCACGCGTCTCGTTCATCTCTTCGCTTAAAATACATACAGACAATCGAAAAAAAAAGAAATTTCTTTTTTTTAGGATTTTGCGCCTGGAGCGACTGCTCCGTTCGCCGTATGGGCGGGCCGGCCCTCCTTAACAAAATGTATATTTCGTGAACAGTTACTGATAGATAGGTCCTGTAGGTTATTACCGACAGGTTTGTTCATGGACAAGGAAAGAACTAGGTTCATAACTGTATCTCTCAATTTCTTGCAACATGCACAGGGATATTAACCTACTATTAAAACTACTTTTAGAAAGTTATCGCGATGATCCATAACTGTTCAATATATTGATGTATATGTTACTGAAATATTGCAAATCCCGTAAAATTGTAAACTATTTTTCTTAATACGTCACGGATATAGGTACTGGAAACGATTGAATTTGAATACGATTAATAGGGAAGATGCAATTACAGAATTCATGAAAATTTTGTTATTGAAATGATAAAATAGCATAAAAGAATGGCCACTGTAATGTCGTCACTGGTGTTATGACAACGAAAAGACGAACTTAAATTTTAAAACATGACAGTTCATGATCTCTGGCAGACAGGAGTGACTTCATCATTGGTTTTCGCGGGAAAAGAAAAACAGTTTATAATCGCAATTTTGGCAATACATTTACTTTTTTTGTTTAGAAGTCGGTTTTCTTTTTTTGTAAAAAGTTTTTTTTTTTTATTAAATAGTAGAAAATCGATATGTGATATAGCAATATCACATCATCGATAAATGATGGACGGATCAATAAAAGTTACGCTTGCATAATTTGCAAGAAACGCATTCCATTTATTTTTCCTAAAGATCTTTTTTGCCACACCCAACATTGGTTTTCGCGGGAAAAGAAAAACAGTTTATAATCGCAATTTTGGCAATACATTTACTTTTTTTGTTTAGAAGTCGGTTTTCTTTTTTTGTAAAAAGTTTTTTTTTTTTATTAAATAGTAGAAAATCGATATGTGATATAGCAATATCACATCATCGATAAATGATGGACGGATCAATAAAAGTTACGCTTGCATAATTTGCAAGAAACGCATTCCATTTATTTTTCCTAAAGATCTTTTTTGCCACACCCAACACTTACTTCCATACAAAAGCGCAGGCACCAACATACTATTCTGCACACAGCGATTCGAGGCTAGTAAGAAACAAGCTCATGAATAGCACAGATAAGTAAAAACGGTTTTTGATATATATATTTGATAGAACCATTCACTTTATTTCCTGCATTTACTTACATACCTTTTCACATCTGCATAAATCTTTCCATCTTTTGTTTACTTCCTGAATACATACAAAAGTACTCGTTCACTTGGCCCAAACCTGTGGTGAAGCAATTTTTTTTTAATGGACCACTTGCAGTTCAGCACACTAAGACTGGTTACTGCTCAACTGGACAATCCTGTGGTGGCCTCAAATGAATTTAAGGCCCCCAGCCGGGGCTTAAAACTACTTAAAAACTAAATGACCGCTCGCTAAGGGCATCCCCTGTGGGACATGGGCCTCGGCTTAGCGGGGTCATTGAGGGAGGGCAGCAGGGTACTCCTGATACTCGGGAGGGGGCTGAAATGGAGAGCCAGTAATGGTCCCATTGCAGCCTCCTCCAGAGACAAGTCGGCCGCTGTGCTATTGCGCAGTGGCTGATGCCTGTGGACGGTGAGTGGGTGGCTTGCCGTCCGATACCAAGCTGAGTCGACGACGTGTTGTGTTCCACGCGCGCCTCGAGGAGCCATCAGCACCGAGGACGGGGCCCTATAGGGTCGGTGCCTACTATGGTTGCGGAATTTGTTCGAAAGAGTCACCGCGGCCCTGGAACGCAAAGGGCACAAGAAGGATCACGGGTGGGTTTTAGTCAGTAAAAGTCATTTGATGATTTCTCATCCAAAAAAAAAGAAAAAAAAAAGGGTAGCAGGGTGAAGTAAGTAAGTAAAGGTAAAAATATTGTTATAAATATACTCACAACTGCTGCTCGTTTCATAATTACTGTGCTCAGGTTGCGGAATGATACATATGAGAGCATTCAGGTGGAGATGTTCTTTTTCCGAGAAAAATATGTCGATGCAGTATTCGTCTGGTTCATAGATGTTCACTTTGGGGTTGTAGCGCGTAAATTCCGCGTAGAAATTGCCATCCTGCGAAAGGTTTAAAAAAAATGAGTGAAATAATAGGGATGAGTGAGTAAAAGTATAAATAGCCGCTTAATCACACAATATTGAGACGTGCTCAAACGCTATTCATTAAAAAAAATGGTGAAGGAGTATTACTTTTCACTATAATGTTTCCGCTCCTTTCTCAACTATATGCCCATTTGATATTTATTAGTATATTATATTTTTTTATTATTATGTCTAATTAGTATTATTTATAACGATTGTACACTGACAGCCCTAAATCTATCTCTTTTCGTTCAGTCCATCCAAAGGTTGTCTGTAAGAGATTGCCTTGTGCGATAAGACCGCCCATTGTACACTTGTTTTTATAAATGTTTTTCCTGTTATTATTACAAGGTGTACAATAAAGTATATAATAATAATAATATTTACAATCATTTAGACACATAAATTATTAGCCTGGCGTTTCCCAACGCAGGGCAACGGCCATCTTAGATTCCTTCCACTTTTTTGGACTATTGGGATAGTCATATTTGGAGAAGTCCAGCACATCAATGGCTGGATGGATTGGGTCGTGCCTTTGGCTCATGTCTGAGATGCAACACTGCGGCAGATTGCCCAGCTTAATACAATTTTAGTGAGACAGCTTTCCGAGAGACATTAGCTAAGTCCCTATATTTCAAAATCAGAATACAGAAATACATAATATTAAATTATCCATAAGACAACTGTCGAATGTCGATATTGCTTTGTCACCGAAAAATTGCAAACGTCGTAAGATTGTAAAATACCGCGTGAAATTGTAAACTACTTTTTCTTTATAAGACACGGATACATTGGAAACTACTGATTTGCGCGTGACGTCATTTGAACTAGACGACGCGGTTCTTAATCGCTAAATACGTAGAACCTTACCTGTCCGTATCGGGGAGCCCTAAGTTCCCTATATATGTATGTATAATCCACCTCATCATCTTTGGCTAGGCAAGAAAATCCGATAAATTGTAGAACCGTACATTGATTGGTCGCCAACGCGAGATTTTACGATTTATCGGAATGACTACGACAGATAGACAGACAGTATAGATATTTTAAAATAATGTATAAACTAAAACATGACGTAAGATGTAATTTAATAAAAAGATAAGAAAATTTTTGAACAGTCTTTCTCTTTATGTGACATTTTTTCAAAAAAGTTCTCAATTCAATATTTAAAGTAAGGATCGCATTTGACGAGAGTTTCGAAAGGCAAAAATTGTAGAGTGACAATATAACGTTTGTTTGTAACGTTATACTGTCACGCCACATTTTTTGTGACGACATTTTTTCAAAAAGTTCTCAATTTCCTATTTAAAGTAAGGATCACATTTGACGGGAGTTTCGAAAGGCAAAAATTTTAGAATGACAATATAACGTTTGTTTGTAACGTTATATTGTCACGCCAAATTTTTTTAGTATTAGAGTCTTTGAACGATGAAAAAAAAACAAGAATATATGTACATATATACTTATTTTTGTTTTTATCTACGCTTACTGACACATAAAATTGTTATAAACCTACTTAGGTTTTCTCTGTGAGTGAATTTGCATTTTTTTTAAGAAATAAATATCTTTAACCGTAATAAATAGAATTGCATCTAAGGTTTCACACAAGGAAGTGTCTGCAATCTAGCTTACATAACTCTTTGACGCACATTTATATACTCATACTACTCGTAATAGGTAACTGACCCTACGACATTTAGTCAGCTACGTAATAGCATCGCCCGCGTCAAAATTTAAAAAAAAACCTGTTTTTATTATACTTGGTCTGATTTTAGATCACGCAACTTGATTCTGAAACTGTCATAAATTACTTGATTGGTTTACCTAGATAACGGCTCTTTTACATAGAATGCATAATGCATTCTATGTAAAAGAGCCGTTATCAACACATTGACGATAAGACAATGATTTTCTAATGTCAACTTTGCTGAAGTTTGCTTACAGTTTAAAGATCTATAAATGCCTGATTAATAAACAATATCTTATGAAAATGATTCTAGTCTCACCGTCATCAAACCGTAGTTTACCGCAGCCGGGTACACAGGCAGTCTTTTCTCTCCTGCAGCCTTGTTACAAACCATTTTGCCAATCATAAAAATAAATTCTGTTGTGGCATTTAGTCCTGCCACGACTTCAAATTCATTATTTCTCTGCACCCTCACAGGCGGATCAAATTTATCACTAACATTAACACACACTCTGTCGTCAACTTTATATGCCTGCCCAAATGGGCAACATTTCCTTGCACAAGTCCCCTTGAGGCACACACATCCTCTTTCGTTATTAGTTTGGGGATCTACGAAGGTTTCATTGCTGCCGAATGTAACACCTGCATACGTATGATTTGTTAGTTCTACACTCTTTTGGAAATCACAAAGTTGAGATCCCGACACAGTCTCACAAATAATAACAAACAAAATATTCAACCACATTTTCGTTATTTGGTTACTTTTATTTTGGACGACTTTATCGCACTGCGGCCTCGCCCATACTGTTACCTATTCAAAGAGAAACATACGGGCTTTCCTGGATTGCAAGTGCAACCTGAGAGAGGCTCGTTTAAAACAGGTATACAACCAAACCTGTTCATTAAGGCCCTATCTTGAAAATAACTTATAGTTCGAAAGGCGTACCTTAGCACTAAAATCCCCGCGCGCACAGCTTAAACACGAAAAGTTAAGGAAATCGAACATGACACCACATCGATTAATACAGACTGAATTTAGATTCAGAGGTAGTATTCTGAAATTAATGAAATTTGTGTTTTTATTTTGAAAGAATTTTATTAGTTTGAAAAAAAAAGTGCGGGCAGCATATACATATGATAATACACCAGTACCCGGTGTATTTGTATATTGAAGGAAAAGTAGTCAAGAGAAAGCGGGTGAATGAAGAAGTGTAATAGAAGTTTTCTGTCTTGTTCTTCAGTTTGTATGTTAGCGCATATCTCCGAAACAATTGATCGAATTTTAATGTAGGTAGTAGGTGTTCACAGGTGTTGTTGTTTGTGTGTGGGCTTTGTTTCAGGCTTTGGCTCGGATATCATGTCTCTACTTTTTTTTTATTTGTCTCCAATAAGTACTAGGTCAAAGGCTGGAGTTTATTGCCATAGAACCATGCCAGCCTCTTGGGCACATTACCAGCTAACAGCATTGAGGATGGATCAAAGGTATAATTTTTCCATCATTTCATAGTGTTAGCATCGTTTTCGTAGTTGAATTTTATTCATTACATTTTCTTGTTCAGTGGCCGTACAACGAAGTGCCAATGCTATCATGATTCAGTGTGAGGGAAAGGGATAGTGCTATTCGTCTTGTATAACTCCGTCTCTCTCTGACACAGGAATCATGATGGATTTAAGACATCATGGTAGGGCTGCAGGTCATTAACGCTTAACGGAGAAACAATTGAAAATCTTTGTATCTTATTGCCAATGGTTGTAGGCGCCGTACACTATCACTTTGTTGATTTTGGTATAGTTGTAGTACAAAGAAAGAACCACAAGTTAAGTTTGTAGTTTTATAAAGAGTTACAAGTTTATGTAGTGGTAGCGATTCTTTCTCTTGACAAGTGGTTCGTTACACAGTTGTTGTCTGACTCGACCTGACTTGCATGAAACGCTATAATTATAGCGTAATATTTGTGACGCACGACATCTAAGTAGGTTGCTGCGTTCGCAAAGTAAATGTACGGTTGATGAGACCGTACAAATATAATAATAATAATACCATGCTGAATAAGTCAACTCATTGATTTATTAACGCCAACATACAATTAATAAACTGGCATTTCATAGATTTCGGAAGCGAAAACGGGTTTGAAATCAAATTGTTAGTTGGCGCCAGTGATTGACACTTACTGACATGCGGTGGGTGTCAGGTAAGGTTTGACTTTTTAACCTAGTTAGAGTACTAAGAGCTACTTTTAAATTTTACTTCTTAGGAAAATATTCAAGTTCAAGAGTAATTTTATTTGAAAGACTCGCCGCGGCCTGGAACGCAAAGGGCACAGGAAAGAGGACGGGTGGGATTATTTTTTTTCAGTAAGAGTCTGATACTCCTTTCCGCTCCACCCAGAGCAGGAGAAGTCATACCATGATTTCCCATTCAGGAAAAAAGGAGTGTGGCAATTCTTTTTTCATCGCGTAGCATTCAGGTTGCATAGGCTATGAACCAAGTCTAGTAAATCTGATATAACTTCATTTAAACCATTGCCATTTAAGGTTCCATAAGTTCGCTGTAAGTGTCACAGTCATAAGATAGATTCAGATTTAAGTCAAGTAAATACGCATAGTTTATATCCAAGTAAATTAGGTTATTGAATATTTCTATGCGGCTATAACATAATGTAAAAACATTATGTCAGTAGCATCTATCATATATTTAAACGTTGGTGAACAAATTATAAAATTAGGATGACTCAATTCTATTAAGTTTCTCTAACAAAAATTACTTATTCCAAATAGTCTGAGTGCGTAAATGTTTGCACTTTTTCCTCAATTTTGTGAAGAATTTGCCGTAATCTGCATGTGGGTATTCTACTTGGACAGATTTCATAGTTACGTAAATTGGTTCATTTGGTACCTGTTACTGCTGTTAGATGTTTCCCTACTAAACAGGCATTTTTTGTGTTTTACAGAAGGTTTTTCAAGATTTGTTGCGCTTCAGTTTCTGATGGCTATCTTTTATTTAAATTTATGTTTGTAGGTGACAACTGGTCTTTTAAAATGTTCTGAATAGTATGTTTGTTTCGTCTTGGTTTTTTTTTTTCTTTTTGGAGTTTACTATTAACATTTTTTTTATAGAGCTCGAGGAGGAGCTAATGGCTAAATTATAACAGCCGCACGGGTCGATCTTCTAGGTTAAGCAACGCTTGCCGAGGTTGGTCTGTGGATGGGTGACCATCTTAACATAACGAGACTCCTGCGTGCCTCGAAAAGCACGTTAAGCCGTTGGTCCCGGCTGTCATTTGGAGATCTTTGGTAGTCGTCACGGATTGTCAGATGCCAGAAAATCTGACTCCAGTCTTGCCAAGAAGTACCGTGTTCCCCAGTTGCTGGGTTGTGGAGCTCTGGTAGGCAGCCGCTTCACGTAAAATACTGGTATTCAGCTGAATCCAGCTTGACTGAGAGCCGACCCCAATATAGTTGGGAAAAAGGCTAGGCAGATGATATTAACAATTTTTTTATAGATTTCGTTTATATCTTATCTTCTTCGTCTTATATACCTATATGTACCTCCAAGTCAAACGAACCGTAAATACTGAAATTGATGATGGTGTTTTGACAGTATGTACATTTTCTTTACGGTCAATAGATGTCTCTAAACAGATTTTTTAATTAAGTAACTGCTATAAATTTGTTCTGACAAAATTGTTAAGAGGTAATTATCCTGGTTCTTGAATGTAACTTTAGATGGCAATGCATTGCGTCGTATTGCAGTTTCAAATAAATGGAATACTTTTTCATAGTAAAGGTATCAAAATCAATCAAATCAAAATCAAAAGTCATTTATTCAAACTAGGCTGAGAGACAGCACTTTTTGAACGTCAAATTTTACATAAAGACAGTCCCCCAAAACGCCCACCCGTCACCACTTCCTAATGTTTTAGCTGGGAAGAAGAAGTGGCGCAACAAACTCCCCAGCAACACATCTGTCTTTTGCTTTTTAAGAACTTGAATATATATACAATAGTATGCAAAGTCATTACATGCCAAAGGTAGGAAAAAATATTGTTATGAAAAAGGAAACCTACATAATATGAGTATGTCGTAATTAATTTCATGTCTAGTAAATAAACGTTAGGTACTAGACGAACTATTTGAACTTTTACATTTTTCTACAACCGCCACTTTTTTATAAACGTTTTATCGTTTTTTTATTTATTTTTTAAACAATTAAAACGCATAATTATTTTCCATTTAGATTTATTGTTATTTGCACTGCACTGGTTATTATTGTTCGTATCGTCAAACATTGATAATTTTAAATGTAAACTCTATCTTTGTCATAAATGCAAAAAAACCTGTCAGACTCATTTGAACTCTTTACATTTTTCTTTTTTTTTGTGTGTTACCTCATAACTTTGTACTGGGTGTACTGATTTTGATGATTCTTTTTATATTCGAAAGCGGGTGCTTGTTTTGTGGTTCCATTTAAATTTGCTTGAGATCTGAAAACTAGTATTTGATCCCTAATAATGCGTGAATAATGTTTACTTTGACGACGTTCTTATTCCCTCTTATCGATGTAAAATGAAACAATTAAATTGTGTCCGATAGTTTGGAAGAGCATTTCAGTATTTCAACGTGGTCCCTTTCTAGTTTGGTGAAGATCTGATGAAGAACAGAGATGATAGGAAACGGAACTCTTCAATAAATGATAGCAAATCTTTCGGGATTGCTGAAATCGCATGTTTGTTTATTGTTTACACCAATGTGATTTGTATGATTAAGTGGAGGGAGGGGGGGCGGTGTACCACTAAAAAGTGAAAAATACTTTTTACAAAAAAATACAACCGACTTCTACACAAAAAAAAAAAAACAAAAAGTAAATAACTTTAATTTCGGAAGCCGGTGTTCAAAAAACGAAAAAGCAACCACAAACACCGAGTTCCGAACTTAAAGTTATTTTGTAAAAGGAAAATTGTGGTCCCGGTTACTAACAGTAGCGAAACAAAATAAATTATGATTTTGCAAAAAGGGCCACCAATTATGTACCTACCTAGGTACATAATTGGTAAGTATGTAGGTACATTCCTTGTTGCAAAATCTTGTTGACTAGGGAATATTTTTATGCAATTACCGACATGAATTTTCCTGCATTCATTTTACTAAATTGTTGAGTCAATATATGAACATAATTAATTTAATCACATATCGTTTGAAAATATACACTAATTAGCAGCGCCCCGCGGTTTTACCAGAGTAATTCCCGTTCCCGTGGAAATATGGGGAGAAAATAAATATAGCCTATGTTACTATGGGTGAATGTATCTTTCTAATGGTGAAATAATTTTTGAAATCGGTCCAGTAGTTTTTGAGTTTATTCGTTACATACAAAAATACAAATATTTCTTCTTTATAATATTAGTATAGATTATTAAGTAAGTATAGATATAGATAATACACTTTTTTTTTAAATCGTATTGCGAGCAGAAGCGCTACCATGACGTCTTAAATGCATCATGATGTGTGTGAGGGAATGGGATAGTGCTATTAGTCTTGTGTGACTCCGTCTCTCTCTGACACAGGAATCTTGATGGGTTTAAGACGTCATGGTAGGGCAGCTGTTCTTATTACTATATCGAATAAAATAAACAGTAGGTAATATTTGCATCTTGTCAAAACCATACCTCGGTATGATCGACACGTACGCAAGTCCTTAAATGTTAATTCAAGGAAAATCAATGAGGGTTTTCCGTGGTTGAACGAGTCAAGTAAACAAGTTTATTTCAATTAGGCCAGTAAACGGCACTTTTGAACGTCATAATTTACGTTAAAATAATAAAGTGACTCTAGTGTCCATTCGCAAACGTAGTCTTGTGGAGAAGAACGGACAAGAAAATCCATAGTTACTCTTTTTACCCACGACGGAACGGAGACAGTGTATGCGTTTAGGGTGAGAGGATGTTTGTTGTTTGTGCAAACCAATGTTCCCATTTATCTCCAGTACTACTAGACTGATTTTCATTCGGTTTTCAGTGATGGGTTCGGATTTGATTGGTGCATGTTCTTAGATAGGTGTTACGGTGACAACTCAACAGGAGGTGCTGCAGTCAAGGATATTTGGGCAAACCAATGTTGCTATTTATCTTCAAAACTACGATTCCAATTTTGATGCAGTTTTCAGTGATGGGTTAAGGTTTGATTGGTGCATGTTCTTAGTTATGTGTTACGGTGACAACTCACGAGGGGCCGCTGCCAATTCCAATAAATGTTTTACAATATTTGTTTCACAAAAAATATTTCATATATGTACGTGAAGACGATGTACCAAGTATACCTATGTATGAGTACATCTATAATACTTGGTTATATAACTAGTTATATAATCGAGTATTACCAGCAGAGGTAAACTTACGATTGGATTGCTTCGGTACTCTCAAAGGCTTAGTAATTTACCATGAGAAAATAGTATGGTCGCTGACCGTCAGAATACCTGCAATAATGTTGATAGGGATAATATGTTGCGAAATACACTACTTTCTGCTCCGTCCAGAGCGGGAGACGTCATTTGATGATTTCCAACCCAAACAAAAAATGGGTTATTTATCTATACAGAGTTATATAGGCTTTGTTTGTTTGTTTAAATAATATTGCATTAAGTTAATGGTGGGGTATGCTCTTTTTATACTGAATAGTTATGTCAAAAACCTTTGGTAGAATTTGCATCAGATGTTGGAGTGGGCCGGTTTATCTACCTATACTTGATATTACAAAAAGGAAATAGTTTTTTGTTTGTTTGTACTGAATAAGCTCCGAAACTGCTTGACCGATTTTAATCATTTCACATATTTTACCAATTGAAAGCTTCATTATCAGAGAGTAACATAAGGTATATTCTATCCCCGTATTCCGACGAACACGGGAACTACGCGGGTGAAACCGCGGCGCGCTCCTAGTTTGCAATAAAGTTGACTTTTCCTCATTATTTTGTTGATGGAGACGTGAAAAGATGTACATAAGTAGTCGCTTGCCTACGATGATGAAGGCAAAGTAAAACAGCCTGATGAGTTGTTTTGTAATGTATGCGCCTGTGATTGATGATTTCGTTGTCAGTATGGTGTGATCGAAACAAGTATTGCCACTTCTTATAAGCAAGGTGTGAGAAATAATAAATATGCATAGATTTATGTTGGTACTCTAAATATTTACGTGCTTAGCTTGGAACAGATTTTTATGCTAATAAATAGTGGGATTAGTTAAGTTGTTCATACAAGAAAGGCAGCGTTTCGCTTTAATTGCTACTAACTACTTTATGTATAACTAGCTTCTGCCAGCGACTTCGTCCGCGTGGAATAGTTACTTTACCCCCGATTTTGAAACTCTCAGCCCGATCGGTTTAAAATTGACAAAAGATAGACATGCTGTTTCGGGATATTTTTTAGATAATTTTATGTAGAATATTTCCGTAATACATGATTTCTATGTAACTTTAACCATTAAGGCTACACACGCGACGGAAGCTTAAAAAATGGAGTAACTTCTTCCGTTTTCCCAACATTTCCCTTCACTGCTCTGCTCCTATTGATTGTAGCGTGATGAAAAGTATACTATAACCTGCCCAGGAGTATGAAGAATAATTGCACCAAGTTTCGTTAAAATCGGTCGAGTAGTTTTTGTTTCTATAAAGAACATACAGACAGACAGACAGACAGACAGACAGACAGACAAAAAATTTACTGATTGCATTTTTGGCACCAGTATCGATCACTAATCACCCCCTGATAGTTATTTTGAAAATATATTCCTTGTACAGAATTGACCTCTCTACAGATTTATTATAAGTATAGATAGTGGTCCATGGACGGACTTAATGCAACAAGGCATTCTCTACCAGTCAACCTTAGGGTTAAAAAGAGACAGATTGGTAGAAAATAAGTAGAAGGGTATTATGGTGGGCGCAATAAAGGTCATTGACCCACCTAAGTTTATTGATGACCTAATTTAAAAAACAAAAAAATATCAAATTTCGTTTTCAAATTTAAAATGGATTTCCGCAAAGTAACGCCTGACTCAATCAATTTTAAAAAAATATCAAATATTATATTGAGCCTTTACATTTGCTCATAGTTAAAAACGAATCATACTATGTTTTCCGGATAGTGGCATTTTATCATACTTTGCTACCCTTTTTCGTCATTTAAAGGGTTAAATTTACAAATGTTTACAAAATGCAGATGCAGATGTGAGATTTACTTGAAACTAGATCTGATTGCTCAAATGTTCTTTCAAACTTTACTTGACCTAAAACTATGAAATTTGGCAAGAAGATAGATCTTACAGTGCAAGTATAGGAAAAAGTAGGTAATACAGTGAAAATTGTGAATTTGTAGCTATACCATATAAAAAAATGCGATTACAAATATATTATTATACTTCAACATTATACGTTCAATAAAAAAGTTTGTTCTTCAATCTTACCTACTAAATTTTACTCTTATAGTTTATGAACTTCCGCAGGTAATTTATACTCGGAGAAACCTAGACTCGATCGGAACTCTCGGTGCGCAAGTTTGACTCACACTTGTCCGGTTTTTTATTTATATCCTTTTAAGACTTTAAGTAAAGCTTCATAGACCTCGATTTTACATTTGATATAGCGATAAGAAAACACACTTGTTTTTTAATGTGTATTTTTTTAAACCGGCATTTCAAACGGAGCATAATCAGCCTTTTTAATGTTCCCACTGCTGTAACTCAGGCCTCCTCTCTAGAAGAGGGAATGGGCCGTAATCCACCACGCGGGCCCAGTGCGGGTTGGTGAATTTCACGTATCTTCGGTTTTTTGGTTCTAGATTGAGATTTCCTCACGATGTTTTCCTTCACCGTTTTGAGGCCAGTGGCGATGAAATTAATTACACAAAGTAATGCGCCTAGCTGGGTTTGAATCTGCGACCTATAATTCGTAAGGCGGAGCCGTTACCACTCGGCCACCACTGCTTGACTTCGATTATTTGTTTCTAAAAGTAACTACGTTCAAAATAAGATATTTAGAGTTATGTATATATCCTTATGGTAGTTGGTGCCTACCTGCCCAACATTACATAGTCATCCGTAATCATTCATTTCTGTAAATGACGACATTATAATAAAAATAACTTTTATTATAACTAAATGTTGCATAATTATATGTATACACTCAAATAAAAATCTCTTAACTCTAAACTAAAAATAGAAATAGTCAAAAGATGGTTTCGAAAAACTCCTCGCGCATCTCTGGCCACTAGTAATGTATCCAAAAGGCTGCATGCATGATGCAGCATTGCCACGCTGTATGGCACTGCTACTCCTTCCACTATAATTGTATTAATTTGTTAATTGGTTACCACTTATACACCCCTAGTTTTTAATTAGTACAAATACTTTAAGGGCTTATTAGAAAAGGTCTCGTTATTATTTAAGAAAAGTCTCAAAAAATTATGTTCATAAACAGCAAAGTTATTAGCGTTTTTTATATCCTAAAATGCCACTCAACTTATAAAAATATTGTACAGGCTATTGATTTATGAATGAATAAATGACGATTAAAATGGAAAAACACTGTGCGTAGTATTTTCTAGTAGCAATTGTTATGAATGTTGATTCTATTATGAAATCACCAATTATTAAAAAAATTCGTGGACAATTTTAGGTTTTTATTTTTTTACTTTTGACTACACAAATATGATCAGTAACGGGTACGGACAGAGCCCTGTTATTTTTTGTACTAATTAAAAACTAGGGGTGTATACCAAAATGGTAGTTCGCTGCAACGTTTTCGATATTCTCTTTTTATAATATCAGTACTTTATGTAAAATATGCAATGCATAGTTGTTCAGTTTTTCATAGAGTATACATATACATACTTAGGTACATTTATTGGGCGTACATAATGTAGGTAATACTTTGCTACATAATTCATAACATTCACGTAAACAGATCTGTTCGAATTGTTTTAATTAGGCCGTAGATAATAGTTATTAAGGATAGGTAGGTACCTATCCTTAATAACTCGTATCTCGGCTTTGGCGCAATGTTTATAACATGTACATATATTTATATATTTTCTATCGATACATACCTCGTACATACCTAAATGGCATTTTGTTACAGGTAAACATCAAATAAGGGCACGCTGCAATAGCGGCGATAGACGCGATATGAAAAGGAACCGGACAGACGGCACGGGCGCGGCGGTGGCGCGATGCCCTTACTTTCGGGCTCTCCAAACATAGCCTTGAACAATGAGGCCGAAAAATAGCAATTCCCATAATATATTATGTACGTTTGAATTTATTAAATTATTTAAATGAGGACCTAAAATACCTTCCTGCCCTTAATTAGGTACACGTATGAGTTGTGGTTATGTGATTATGACTTATGACGCCATATTTATAAAATGTTATTTTCATTTTATGATTATGTCTACTACTTCATACATACTTGTAGGCACCTACGTGCGCAATAACAAATTCAGTATAAATGAATAATTACAAAATATTTACTAATATGTCGTCAAATGTATGTACCTACTGCAATGAAACCGCATGAACAGATAACAAGCCAAGGCTGATGACTAGGTAACACCTAAGCTTTATAATTTTCAGTAGGAATAATGTTTCGTTCATCATTTATTTATTACTAGCACTTTGTGGAGTTCATAATTATCTCTGCAAAATTTAATAGGTAGGTACCTAATCTTCAACACTAGGTACACTACAACACCACGATTACTCTTTTCTCTATACTTAATAGGTTGTTTTTTTCATAAAATCCATTATTTTTACGCACTTTCGCATTAAAAAAATATATATAGTAAATAAATTTTTATCTTTAAATTTATTTAATATAAGTTTTTAATTTAAATTAATTATATTGAACTCCACTTCAACCTTGACTGTAGTAATGTTTGTAATACTTTATAGCAAAGTGTGCCCATAAAAGAACCTTTTTTAACTTCTGTCTAATGTTATAGCAAATGTAGTATAGAATCTAAACAAGTAAGTACCTACGTCTCGCAATCGCAAACGAAAGGTTCCTTCTTGCACTTGACGATTATAGATCAATAGTAACACCCGGTTTTGTGAGATTCAAAATAATATGCGGCATTGCGAAATCTTAGTACAAGAGTCGCACTCGAACTTAACCGATTTTATGTGATTACATACGTTTTCGGTTGAAAACAAATACACTTATTATTTTTCAACTTGTTTTTCGAGTTCCGAAATTCTGTAAGAAGTGCACACGGTTGTCTGTCTGCCAATTTTCTTTAAATCTTCTGCACCGATTTGGTCACAGACTTACTTCCATTCGGTCTACATAGATACGACACAAAGGTATTACTTAGCAAGGAAAAATGTGTGAATAATATTTAATGAATAAAAACAACATGTAACTATTTATTAGCAATACATTACTCGTGACAGTGGTTGTAAATGAAACATTTAATGGTTAATATTATATTTTGAATACGAAAATGATTAGAGAGTACATTACTTTCAACATTTTGTTAGTACTTACACCGAGTGTTTACGCTATTTATAATGTTCGAACATCAAGTAGCGGTACAAAGAATTATTTGGCCAAATGCTGCCCAATGGATAAACATATGGGGCCTGGAAAAAAATGTGTCGACAAAAACAACACGCTTTCTTTTTCAAACACAAAAATATACGACGCGGATATCAACTTAACAGGGAAGTCATTTGAAGATCTATTTACACTTGTTCCAAACAAATTCGAAAATACAACTTTTAAAAGAGCTGTTCTTGACGTCATATCGCTGGGCTTCAACGTGTATCTTACGGAGGTAAGATTTTCATTTTTGTTTATTTGCGTTAAATTGATTAATTGCTTATTTGAATGTATAGACCAGAGGTCCTCATTTTTTTCTGTCACGGGCCGATTGGTGAATTTTTCTGTTTTAAGTAGACCCCGCTGGTCGAGTGTTGTTTTTCAAAAAACTGATTTAACACGCATTTTTATTCATATAAGCATCACTAAGTGTGTAAGCACACATTTTGTGCTTACTATTATCTACATATACTAATATTATACAGAGGAAAGATTTTTTGTTTGTTTGTGCCGGATAAGTTCTATAACTGCTGGACCAATTTTTTAACAACGCCAGCGAATAACATAATCGCTGCCACCACCGCTGCTGTCGCCACCGCCGCTGTGACGCCAGAGCGACACGGGTCCGGGAGGAGGCTTGAATTGAATTCCAATAACGGCTCCATTACGCTTTCTCCAGGCGAACATCAACCACTGCGCCGCCGCTCAAGACCTGTTGCTCGAGAGCATGGGTTGATTAATGTCGCCGTGGTCGCTGAGCCGTACTTTTTACTCAGGGATAAATGGGTAAAGGACCTGGAGCCTTCATTTCGCCGACCAGCGCGCCTGTACTTCGCCCCCTGAAAGTGTAAGGAGAGGACAGGGGTGCGTATCAGGGCGGTTCAGGGAGATTGTTGTGGTTGGGGTCTATTTCTCCCCTAACCGATCTCTCGCCGAGTTCCACAACTCCTTTAAGGAGATGCGTATCGTCGTTGTCGGGTATTGTTGCCTCCCCTTGCTTTTTCTCGGGGACTTTAATGCCAGACCTTGGCTTGGGATTCCCGTTATACGGATAGGATTCAACTGCGCCGGTCCGACAGACCCCGAGTGATCCGCGATGGGCGCTGAATCAGCTGGACCGGAAACTTCTCTAGCAAACCTCGATCGTGCAGGCCTAGGTGTCACTACCGGAGAGATCTGCTGACATCAAAGAAGAGTCGGTGTGGTTCCGGGAGACCACATCCGAAATATGTTACGTGACAATGTCCCGGGTCCAGCCAAGACGCGCCTGTGACAACCTCCCTAGCGGCGTCAGCGTAGTCTGCTACGCTCACGATGGGGCAAGGGGATCGCACCAGGCGGCTGCCGAGTTGATGACACGAGGGTTTGCGACAGTCGTTGAGAGGATCCGACAACTGTGTCTCGAGGTGGCCCTGCACTATTCCGAGGGGTTCACATCGGCGTCGGGTCGACGATGAAGTACTTGGGTCTCGTCCTCGACGGCCGATGGAACTTTGCGGAACACTTCCAACGTTTGGCTCGCAAACTGGGGGTCCAAATGCCTCCTGCCGGAGGCTGTACGCGGGAATCGTGCGGTCCATGGCCCTTTATGGCCCCCCGGCATCGGCCCCAAAGAGTCATGGCCATCTGGCTAACCCGGGGATACCGCAAGGTCTCCAACGAGGCAGCGAGCCTCCTTGCCAGATTGCTGCCGTGGTATCTGGAGGCGAGATCACTTGCACAGGTTTACGCGTTGCATGTGGAGGCGCTATGCCGGGGCGAAATTCTGCTACTGCGGCGAATTCCTCCTGTGCAATCCAGCGCTGGGCACGCCACAATTGCTATGGGTGGCTCGCCATCGGATAACAACCAGGCCCGGGTCAACGGCGCATCGTGTCCCAAGCGCGCCCTCATCTCACAAGAGATGCATCAAGGAAGACGGGGCCCCATAGGGCTAGTGCCTGCTAGGTTGCGGAAATTGTTCGAAAGTATCACCGCGGTACTGGAACGCAAAGGGCATTAGGAGGAACATGGGTAGATTTTAGTCAGTAAGAGTCTGACACTTCCTTCCGCTCCGCTCGCAGCTGGAGAAGTTATTTGCTGATTTTGAAGTTGAAATTATTTAAAAGTGGCTTTCTATTAGTTCTTCTTTTGATTTAATTTTAGAATTTTTGTGTTTAACTGAACAATCTGTAAGAGAATATTCAGCTTTCATTCATCTTGCATTGTGCGAATCTCCAACAAAAAAATCTTTCATTTTTTCTTTAAATTAGCTTTCCTTTTATTTGTATCTACATTGTGTGAATCTGTATGTGCCAAATAAACTTATTGTCTTTGCTTTGATGCACATGTCCTGGCAAAATTATGGGGATTCCATTGAAATCATGAGGATATACGCATAAGAGTGCACTGATGAGTCGTGTTCTTAACTTTTATTTAGAATGGGAAATTATGAATTGACTCCCGATCTTATAAGTGGGTTTAAAGCAGCATGAAGGAGTTGGATATTACTTTGATTCTTTATATGTATGTATATATATATATATATATATTTTGTACCTATCCACAATTAAAACATGAAGATGTTACTTAGAACAAAGCGCTGTGCTGTGACCTTAGCAGGATAGTACCTTACGTTTATCTTAATTAGCAGCCCGTCTTAGTTTTGCACGACTAGACATTTATTTATTTTAATGTAGCCTATGTTACTCAGGGATAATGTAGCATTCGAATGGCTATTTTTTTTTAATTTGTCCAGTACCTAGGTATGAGTTAATTTATTTTTTATTTTATTTTAAAGAAGGCTTACAGACGAATCAACCAATAACACAAAGACTGTAAAATTAATAAATACCTAATAACAAGCCTCCACATATACCTAGGTAAGGAAAATAGTCGATATAAAAGAAGGTACATACAAGTTAATATTACCAGTTAAGAGAGCAGTAGATTAATTAACGGTCCTTAAAAAATAACTATGCCTAACGGCGTCTTAAGGTCCCTAGGAGGCCTATTGAAAGTAAGAATACTTCTTATTGAGAAAACATTCCGCATATAATTTTTCATTGCGAAAGGTACATTTAATCTAGGTCGCTGAATGACGTCATCCCATCAAATTCGTGCGTAATGACAGACTAGCAATGAGTTCAGGAAGTCAATGTGACCATTTGCGATACCCAACAGAAAGCTTATGTCTGCAATATGACGTCTTATCTCCAGAGGAAGGAAGTGGTAACGTTAACAGCGGTGCTCGTAGTCAGCTGAGAATTGCTGAGCCCTATAATCTAAATATCGCAGAAATTTTCTTTGGACGCCTTCAATACGGGACTTGTAAGTCTCATACTGTGGGTTCCAAACCTTTTTTTTTGGATGGGTAATCATCAAATGACTTCTCCCGCTCTGGGCGGAGCGGAAGGGAGTGCCAGACTCTTACTGACTAAAACCCATCCGTGATCCTTCTTGTGCCCTTTGCGTTCCAGGCCGCGGTGACTCTTTTGAACAAATTCCGCAACCTATGGGGTCCCGTCTTTGATGCTGACGGCTCTTTGAGGCGCGCGTGGAACACGACGCGCCGTCGACTCGGGCCTGGTTGCTATCGGACGGCGAGCTTTCAGGCATGCACATCATTTACAGGCTAAAAAGATATCTAATATCAAAAAAGAATTTAGATAATCATTTAAATAACAAGAAAGTTAAAAAATAAAAAAGACGAAATTAATCAAAATAAATTATTGTAAACTAAGGTTAAATTAAAGCTATAAATATTGATTAAATATTATTATTATTAAATTGAATTAAATCATGTCCTTAATAACTAACACTTTAAATATTATTACTTATTCAATTCCATTGTATACAAAATACAATAGAAATAGAAATAATAAAAAAATATCAAAGAAGCACAACGCGAAAATGATAGGCGGAAGCATTTAGAAACATTTAATTGGAGTTTGTTACGGACACAATATATTTCAAACCTATACAGATCATCCTGCAACTGACATGCATCAGACATATCTTGCACAACATTATGAATCTTCATTTCATCAACATAAAGTAAAATATACGAATGACGGAAGCACTGTTTGATATCTGCAATTATTATTCGTTACAAAACATTACAAATCTTTCCTCTTTATAAAATTACTTTAGATGTAGATTGAGAACCTAATCGATTTACATAACCGAGACAATCGAGTGACTTACCGGTAGTAATTGAACATCACTCGAGTCTAATTGACAAACATAGACTACATAGATCCAGGAAGTAACCAAAAATCAAATTTCATTTTACATTTTTTTAATATTTTACGCAAGAAGTCGGATTAAGAAATTGGTAAACCATTCAACAGGTTTAAATGTAGATATTATTGATATTTAAGTCAGAGCTTATTGATTACTACCCCGGGCTGCAGTTAGGTAGGTAATATGATAATTTGTTTTCATATTATCATTAAAAACACTTCAATAACATGTTTGACGACACGGTTGGCGCAGTGGTTGAGCGTTCGGATGCTGCGCCACGTGTCGCAGGTTCGATTCCCGCACGGAACAAATGTTTGTATGGCCTACAGATCGTTGTTCCGAGTCTGGATGTCTTGTGTATATGAGTTTACATGTTTGTGAACATACCCACGATACAGGAGTAAAGCCTAGAGTGGGGCAACGTTTTTTAAGAAAAAAAATATATATATAAGTATATATATAGTTTTAAGGAGTAACTATGGATATCAGTATAATCACTAATTTCAGATTGGAGTAATCCAAATGGAGTTTCCAAATACGTACGATCGTTGGACAGCAATACCGATTGATGGCTACTGCATCGACTTTGACGGCCGGAAAAGTGTGGAACCGCGGTTTTGGACAAGCTATACTTTGAATGAAACGTTCACGAGCAATAACATATACATAACAATTGGTAAGAGCTGAAATTTAAGACTGAACCTAAAGCGCCACTACAATCTTAGATGTAATTTTTCATGAAATAAACAAGAATAAGACCTCGAGGATTAATATCAAACAAAAATATAAAATGTAATACAATTTCCTTGTTCGAAATTTATCACGAAATTAGATCTAATTTTAATGCATATTTTTGTTCAATAGACCGGGGCTTAGCCTGCTTTTTCTGCCTAATGGAACGCAATACTGGCTAAGAATTATTATGTACTTATATGTCCTTAATTCAGGTCATCATCCTCCCATGTGCCAAGTCTCGTAAAAAACCGTTCAGGCGTATTTGATTTGCAAAATGTAACTATCAAATCCAAGCATCCACTTACATACATTATAGAAATTCGCATATCTCATGAATAGGAAGACAATTTACATTCTAGATTCAACCGTATAATCGATTCTCTTTTTAAAAGCTTTTTATTAATTTGTTTTCTGGATAGGAACTTATTAATTCTAGTGACTATTTTACTATAAAGATTACTATCCCACCATATTATGTCTGTACCAGGTCTGTACTCTAAAAAAGAATTAACAGCATTACAGTTCTCGAAAATGACCATGTCTCGTTGTACTGGGATCGGTCTATCATCTTCATTACTGATAGGACTATTGTTGTCAATAAGTCTGACATAGTGGTGATAGACCGATTAGCGCACCGCACAATGATTATGGATGTTATCATCCCGCATGACGAGAACGTCGTGAAGACTGAGAAAGTGCAGGAAATCAAGTGCTTCGACTTCGCACACAAGTTTGTTGACATATGAAATGTCGACTCGTTTGTCATTGTCCCGATTATCGTTACGGCCAATGGCCTGACTGCCAAAAGCTTCGCCGATCATCGACGTTATGCCATTGAATTAATGGCCTGATACATAAGGCAGTACTCTTCGATACGGCTCGTAGTCACGGTAGGTGTCGTAGTCGTTCTCTGGAGGCCTAACAACCGGTAGCTTGAACCCTAAAAAATGTAAAAAAACAGTAGTCTAGCGGTGGCTCCCGCAACCGCTGCTGCTTTTTTTATATTTTTTTAAAATGTATCAAAACTTGGCTTTTATCCCGGTAGTACGTTCCAGTTTTAAACAAACAGAAACAAAAGAAGTAGGTACTCCTACGTTTGAAGGTTACGTTATGTAGTTACCCCATGGGAAATATGACGTGAATCTATTTTTATACTTGCCAACAGCTAATCTGTTATCATGCGTCTTCATACTCTTGGTGCTGGTGGTATACTTCATCCTGCCTGAACTCCAGAACCTATGCGGCTTGATCCTGATGGCGTATCTCTTTAGTCTATTCATGGCCTTCTCGCTGTTGATTGTCATTCAATTGCCACACTTCTACAACGACCAGGCTTGCGTCGGTTTGGGTAAGTGATCGTAGATTTATTTTATGTGTAAAAGCTTGGCCTGTTTGATGAAGGTAAATCTTGAACACGTGTTTGTCTCTCTTTGTAAAATTAAACCAGGAATATGACCAGGAACAAACTGCGGATCTGAATGTTGGGCCGCAAAAGGGATGAATGAAAGGCAATTAATTCGGTATGCAGTTGAGATGAGAATGCTATGAGGGATGTATGGTGAGTATCTAGAATGTGTGGAATAAATTGAATAATATATACTAGAACTAGTATTTCGCTTGGGGGCGCGAGTTGCAAGCAACCCGCGGTGTCTTTTTAGTATTTTTGACTAATAATATTATTATTTCCCTGTGAAAATAATAACTTGTGTCAGGTTTCTGAATTACGCAAAGGGGTTGAAAGAAGGGGGTTGAAAAGGGTGTAATTTTTTTTGGTCATATTTTCATCCAGATGCCCTCTATATAACCCCTAAAACCATTTTTCTCTACAATGTCAGATTTCTGAGATACGCAAAGGGGCTGAAAGAAGGGGGTTGAAAAGGGTTGAATTTTTTTTGGCCATATTTTCACCCAGATACCCTCTATACAACCCCGAAAACCATTTTTCTCTACAATGTCAGGTTTCTGAGATATGCCAAGGGGTTGAAAGTAGGGGGTTGAAAAGGGTTGAATAGGGTTGAATTTTTTAGTGGCTATATACTCATCCAGATACCCTCTATACAACCCCGAAAACCATTTTTCTCTAAAATGTCAGATTTCTGAGATACGCAAAGGGGTTGTAAAAAGGGGGTTGAAAAGGGGTAGTTTTTTTTTCGTTTTCTACTCATCCAAACACCCTCTATACAAAACCGAAAACCATTTTTCTCTTCGACGTCAGGTTTCTGAGATAAGCAATGGGGTTGAAAGATGGGGGTGGAAATGGGGTAGTTTCGGATTTTTCCCATACTCACCCCGACACCTTCTATACAACCCCATAAAAAGTTTTCCCCTCTTAGCACGGCAAGTGGGAGAACAATTATGTCAATCAGTCAATCAGTGGTTTTTTAATTATATATAATATAACTAGTATTTCGCTTGGGGGCGCGAGTTGCGAGCAACTCGCGGTGTCTTTTTAGTATTTTTTGACTAACAACAAAGGGGTTGAAAAGGGTTGAATTTTTATTGGCCATATACTCATCTAAATACCCTTTATACAACCTCGAAAACTATTTTTCTCTACTATGTCAGATTTCTGAGATACGCAAAGGGGTTGAAAGAAGGGGGTTGAAAAGGGTTGATTTTTTATTGGCCATATACTCACCCAGATACCCTCTATACAACCCCGAAAACCATTTTTCTCTACAATGTCAGGTTTCTGAGATATGCCAAGGGGTTGAAACAAGGGGGTTGAAAAGGGTTGAATTTTTTATTGGCCATATACTCATCCAGGTACCCTTTATACAACCCCGAAAACCATTTTTCTCTACAATGTCAGGTTTCTGAGATACGCAAAGGGGTTGTAAAAAGGGGGTTGAAAAGGGGTATTTTTTTTTTGCGTTTTATTCTCATCCAGACACCCTCTATACAACCCCTAAAACTATTTTTCTCTTCGACGTCAGGTTTCTGAGATAAGCAATGGGGTTGAAAGAAGGGGGTTGAAAAGGGGTAGTTTCAGATTTTTCCCATATTCACCCCGACACCTTCTATACAACCCCATAAAAAGTTTTCCCCACCTAGCACGGCAAGTGGGAGAACAATTATGTCAATCAGTGAGTGAGTGAGTGGTTATTTAATTATATATAATATAACTAGTATTTCGCTTGGGGGCGCGAGTTGCAAGCAACCCGCGGTGTCTTTTTAGTATTTTTTGACCAACAATTATTATTTCCCTGTGAAAATAATAATTTGTGTCAGGTTTCTGAGATACGCAAAAAGGGTTAAAAGAAGGGGGTTGAAAAGGGTTGTATTTTTTAATCGCCATATACTTGTCCAAATACCCTCCACACAAACCTGAAAATCGTTTTGCTCTACTATGTCAGGTTTCTGAGATACGTAAAGGGGTTGAAAGTAGGGGGTTGAAAAGGGTTGAATAGGGTTGATTTTTTATTGGCCGTATACTCACCCCGATACCCTCTATACAACCCCGAAAACCATTTTTCTCTACAATATCAGGTTTCTGAGATATGCCAAGGGGTTGAAACAAGGGGGTTGAAAAGGGTTGAATAGGGTTGATTTTTTTATTGGCCATATACTCTTCCAGATACCCTCTATACAAACCCGATACCCATTTTTCTCTACAATGTCAGGTTTCTGCGATATGCCAAGGGGTTGAAACAAGGGGGTTGAAAAGGGTTGAATAGGGTTGAATTTTTTATTCGCCATATATTCATTCAAACACCCTCTATATAACCCCGAAAACCATTTTTCTCTACAATGTCAGATTCCTGAGATACGCAAAGGGGTTGAAAGTAGGGGGTTGAAAAGGGTTGAATAGGGTTGAATTTTTTATTGGCCATATACTCATCCAGGCAGCCTCTATACAACCCCGAAAACCATTTTTCTCTAAAATGTCAGATTTCTGAGATACGCAAAGAGGTTGTAAAAAGGGGGTTGAAAAGGGGTAGTTTTTTTTTCGTTTTCTACTCATCTAAACACCCTCTATACAACCCCGAAGACCATTTTTCTCTACTGTGTCAGGTTTCTGAGATACGCAAAGGGGTTGAAAGAAGGGGGTTGAAAAGGGTTGATTTTTTATTGGCCATATACTCATCCAGATACCCTCTATACAACCCCGAATACCATTTTTCTCTTAAATGTCAGATTCCTGAGATACGCAAAGGGGTTGAAAGTAGGGGGTTGAAAAGGGTTGAATAGGGTTGAATTTTTTATTGGCCATTTACTCACCCAAATACCCTCTATACAACCCCGAAAACCATTTTGCTCTAAAATGTCAGATTTCTGAGATACGCAAAGGGGTTGTAAAAAGGGGGTTGAAAAGGGGTAGTTTTTTTTTCGTTTTCTACTCATCCAAACACCCTCTATACAACCCCGAAAACCATTTTTCTCTTCGACGTCAGGTTGCCGAGATAAGCAATGGGGTTGAAAGAAGGGGGTTGAAAAGGGGTAGTTTCAGATTTTTCCCATACTCACCCCGACACCTTCTATACAACCCCATATAAAGTTTTCCCCTCCTAGCACGGCAAGTGGGAGAACAATTATGTCAATCAGTCAATCAGTGGTTTTTTAATTGTATATAATATAATGTATGGAATAAGAAATTAAAAAGGTAAGAGAAAGAATGAGAGCAGCGCCAATATCCGTAAAATTGTGTGGAATTTCAAAATGGGGATGCGTGAACAAGGAAAATGTCAGGAGAGTAAAAAAGTCGTAGCTACCAATGTGTTACTAATAATAGGAGGGAAAGAGAGAGAGACCAAAGACGCGATGCGGATGGAAGGGACTATTGAAGTAATAAGACATGCTGCGTCGTATAAGGGCAGGAGGATGGTGCGTACATGAATAATTCTTTTTTAATATTTCCAGCGAGCGGCATGTATTACTTCTTCCTGGCTGCTTTCTGCTGGATGAGCGTCATGTCTTACGATATGTGGTGGAGCTTTCGGTAAATTCTTAATTGCTTAACGAGTTCGTTCGCTTACTAACTTTATACCTCTTTCAATATGCGTAAGTAATTTATGTTTTTTCGAAACTTTCCTCTTAAAAGCCTTTTGAGGAAAGTTAACACACGTATTACGAGGAATTAGAGAAACTAAAAGAAACTATTTAATAATTCTCTGTAAAAAAATATTTACAGAGAATTATTAAATACAAGGATACCTAAATGGTACCCAATTGGATCATATTTACATGACTGAATATTGAAAGTAGTAATTGTGACATTTAATAGAAACAAACCAGACTTTGTCTAAACCACTTAGGCTTAGAAAATGAGTTTCGTTGGTTACCGACGTTGCCACGGAACGAACCAGCTGTTTATCGAATCACTTTGTATCAATTTGAATTATGTGTAAAATTGCAACTGTGTTCATCAATTATCAATAAATATAGCCTATATATTAAGTTAGGTATCTAGCAGTAGAGCGGTGAAAACTGCGTTTCAATTCATGCAGTAGTTTTTGCGTGATGCTAGTACAAACTTAGTGACAGAAAGATAGACAGACAGACAATAATTCTAAAAACTGTTGTTTTGGCTTCTTTATAATAGTAGTATAGATAACCCGTATATTTTGTATGTAGAAACATCGGTCTGTTACAATTTTATTATATGTATAGATTTATTTTTATATTTTTTCGTTTATTTTTTCAGTGTATAGACATCGGTCTGTTACAATTTTATTGTATTTATTTCGCAGCAGTATTTTGAAAGCTCGCCCGCATCGGCGCGATGTACGCTGCAAATTCTTGATGTACTGCTTCTATGCCTGGGGAGTTCCACTTCTGATGACGATTTTCCTGGTCCTGGTGAACACATACAGGGTTGAAATGAAACGCCTGCCCTGGTTCATCACGCCCCGCATACAGGAGAACGGATGTTTTGTTCAAGGTTAGCATGCAAATGTCGAAATATGAATTCCGTGTGATAAGTATCTAGTTCTTAGTAGATTTAGGTTCAGCTTCCTAAAACATGGTTCGCAAAAGTGTTTCAGCAACAGAATTATTTAAAGTTCCTATCAGAAATATTGTGTCTGGTGTTTCGTCCCTGCATACTTGCTGAAACTGCATATAATTGCAGTACTAGGCCAAATAAAAAGTGGGCACCAGAGGTTCAAACTAACACAGCACAACAATACAACCGAATTCTAAAAAAAATACAATAAGGTATGAAATTACGTTTCTTCATTTTTTGAACACCGACTCTAGCTGAAAAAACTTTTTACAAAAAAAATACAGTCGGCTTGAAAACCTACTCCTTTTTTGGAAGTCATTTAACAATACTTTAGCTTAAATAATATAGCAAAGTCATCTAAACTAAGTACTTACAATGTATGAGCTGACTCATTTTTGACACATATTCAACAGAATGCTATTTACCAAAATAAATAACCAGAGGTATTGTGGTATTAATGAGGGCTTTTGTAGGCATGATTAACATATGTCAAGTGAATTTGTATTGACGCCAAGAGTTTTTCCTTAGTCAGCGCTTACCCAGTTTCAATATAAGTTGACATTTTTACGTAGGTGCGTCTATATACAGTATGTTGAATAACAGAGGGCGTTCCCTTAAACTCGTTAATCTATACTATAATATAATAAAGCTGAAGAGTTTGTTTGTTCGTTTGTTTGTTTGTTTGTTTGTTTGTTTGAACGCGCTAATCTCAGGAAATACTGGTCCGATTTGAAAAAATCTTTCAGTGTTAGATAGCCCATTTATCGAGGAAGGCTATAGGCTATATATCATCACGCTAAGACCAATAGGAGCGGAGCAGCGATAAAGAATGTTTTAAAATCGGGGATTCCACGGGGACGAAGTCTCGGGCAGCAGCTAGTCTATAATAGATTAAAATAAAAATATCAGCATAGAAAAATAAGTATAAAATAATCCGAAATCAAAAAAATAATTAATTGACAATAAATTCGAAACATCCTGTTTAAAATCAAAATTACTATTTTGATTTTAAACAATAGTTCTCGTAGTAGATTGCCCAAACCGGCAAGTACGCGTGTACAGAGTGTTTCTTTAACGTATCAATTTAACATTTTTAGTGAATATTTTAATATTAAATAAAAATAAAACATTTTGTTTTCGAATGGTAATATTTTTTAATCATACGAGTATATGGATGCATATTGCGGGTTAACAGGAACGCCCTCTGATAGTTAACATACTGTATAATAATACCACTGAGTATTTGTCAGAAAATGTTGTCAAACTGGTTTAATTTTGAGTCACCTCAGTTTGTGCAACTTTTTCTAGAATGATTGTTTTTTTCCCCTGCAGGCGTCGCAAGATTGTTGTACTTCTATGTACCGATGCTGATCCTGATTATTTGCAACTGGATATTTTACCTGATGACCGCGCTTCACATCCGTCAGTTGACTCTAGGTACTGCGGTGCTAGACTCGAGTGCTGCTGGACATAAGCATGTCCACCGTGATCAGAAACAAATGTAAGACTGAAACGCTTTAAGCTGTCTACACACCGAAGCCGGCGTGGATTTAAGGCAAGATCGTTAAAATCAGTCCCGGTGGACTGATAGAGAAGGTTCATATCTGACGGAACATGCGTCGCGTATTATCGGTCGCGTAAACGCCAGAACAGACAAATGTATAGAAAAACACTTGACCGTTCACACTCAACCGATGATACGTTAGTGCGTCGAGTGTGAACGGTCAAGTGTTTTTCTATGCATTTGTCTGTTCTGGAGTTACGCGACCGATAATACGCGACGCATGTTGCATCTGATATGAACCTTCCCTTACCCGCCGGCTTCGTGCCGGCTTCGGTGTGCTCAAATATATTCCAGTTTGTAACGTAAGCTTATTTATGAGAAAATAACTATTTTTGCAGGCTCTTGCTTTACATTAAGCTGTCGGTGGTGATGGGGCTGAGTTGGTTGCTGGAAATCATCAGTTTCTTGTACCCTGGCTACAATAATATGTGGTTCATATCGGACGCTTATAACAGCCTTATAGGCCTGGCGATGTTCCTAATATTCGTTTGTAAAAAGAAAATATTGAAAAGACTATATGAGCGGTAAGCGATTTTTTTGATATCCTTCAGGTACCGAAAATTACCTAACAGATAGATACTTTTTGATGTGTAATATCTTTCCTCCCGCTTTCCTGCAATCTGTGGGTGTGATTGTGTAAATTGGGACGGGAGTTTGTAATAGGAAGCCGGGAAAGCGCGGGCTATTTGATTTGACCAATGAGCACGCACGGTGAAAGATTTGGTCGTCAAATGGGGCGAACGACTTTGGTTTGAAATATTAAAAAAAAACTGTCTAAAAAGAATTGCATTACTCCAAGTGTAATTTAATCGAATACATATATCATTTCGAATTTGTTTATTTCCAAGGTGAGATGTAAGATGTCATCATATGCGAATACATAGCCTCGCTCGTTTTATTTTTATTTCGATTTTTAGCCTATTCTAGCGGCTTTGCTCGCGTTTATGTCGGATACTATCCCGAGAAAACATACTCTCGGGATTCAAATCCTATGGGCCCAATCCAATTGCAGACTATAATCTACATATACATATGTATCTGTGCCTATCCAGATTTGTTCTACGCTTTTCTAGTGTGATTGAGTTACAAACATCCATGTATCCAAACTTAAGCATTTATCTATACTAATATTATAAAGAGGTAACGTTTGTGAGTTTGTGACGTTGTATGTGGTAATCTTTGGATCCACAGAACCGATTTTCAAAATTATTTAGAAAGCTACGTTATTGTGGAGTTTCATAGGCTATATTTTATCCCCATATTGCCACGGGAATGGGAACAACGTGGGTGAAACCGCGGGTCGCTGCTAGTATAAGATAAGATGAAGTTTAATTCACCGGTGGCAAAATCCGGTACTACACATTCAGTCCAGATCAGTACCTACCATGACGTCTTAAATCCATCATGCTTCCTGTGTCAAAGAGAGACGCAGTTATACAAGACGAATAGCACTATCCCTTTTTCACACACATATCATGAATAGCATTGGCGCTTCGTGGTACGGCCCCAGAAGAAGTGATTTCAAATAAAGTTACGTAAAAATCGCGCTTTGGTTTATAACATAACAAAAGATTATGTGGCAATGGCTTCTGGATATTACACAAGTTATTATGAAACATTCAGCATCAATATTAACTACCATTGTCATATATCTTAAACTAGCTTCTGCCCGCGACTTCGTCCGCGTAGAATACTAACCCCCCGATTTTGAAACATTCTTCATTGGTGCTCCGCTCCTGTTGGTCTTAGCGTGATTATATAGCCTATAACCTTCCTCGATAAATGGACTATCTAGCACTGAAAGACTTTTTCAAATCGGACTAGTAGTTCCTGAGATTAGCGCGTTCAAACAAACTCTTCAGCTTTATATTAGTATATATAAAATAATCAATGTTTCTACAGCTGCGGAGGGACGAATATAACTAAATGGTCATCCAAGAGTACTAGCCGCAGCAAAATGGACTCCAGCCAAGAAAATATCGCTCTGCAATCTAAGGTGTCTACTCAACCAAATGGACTGAACCCGTTCAATGAAGAATCGGACGAAAAAGCTCCTAGATGTTGAGCTGCTGGTTTTTAAGCTACACACAGCCTTACATTAGGTCATTGTTCGCAAAGAGTTCGCGGAAGCTATGAGTTTTTTTTTTCATTATTTTTTTGGCCCCCTAAAGTTACCGCATATTCCAACGTACACGATGTTGCTAAATTGAGGTAATTGTAATGTAGAAAAATTAGAAAAAAAAACTCAACTGTACTGTGTGATAGTTATATCTAATGAAAAGGCTTTTTGTAAGAATTTCGAGTGTAATTGTTTCATAATTTTCGTTAGCGATTTTTTTTAATATAAAAACTGCCCTTGTCTCTGACTCCACTGAGCAAATACAAATATTTTTGAATACTGAATATATTGTTACGCATAGAGTACACAGACAAGTATATCAATTAATTTTGAGTATTTTAATTAAGATACAAAAAAATACGATATATTATGAACTTGATTCGTACTTTAGTTAAAAAAATAATGTACTTTATTTAATTTTGGTTTATAATAAAGTTTAAATAAATAAATAAAAAAGCCATCTGCTATATTATTTGATTTGATCCTGAGCACACTCACCAAAAAAGCCCATTTATACATACGTTTTAACATATGAATAGGCGTTTTTCTGGCTTAAAATTATTAACAAATTGTTCTTTATTACTAGCCCGTACTGTCCCACTTATGGGACAACCCACCAACACCACCCACCAAAATCCCCCCACTCCCCCAAACCCCACCTACTCCACTCTCCCTCTCCACTCTTTCTAAAACGAGATTAAAAGTCCTTTTATAAAACTAACTCGAAAACGAGCTTATTCGAATTTATCGAGATAACTAACGCAGATTAAATAGACTAACCACAGTCACTAGAGTTAGCCTTTAAATGTATTTTACTTTAAATCTAACTATATGTATATACACTTAACCTAAAAATAAACTAAAATCCTCCTAACTACAAAATGGCATCAAAAAACTCGTCCGCATCGCTATCGACTGGGAGTGAACCCAATAGACTGGCGGCATTGCCACGTTGTATGGCAATACTTAACCTCAGTCCGAAGTAAAAGCCAGCCTTTGGGTCACGCGAAGGGTCAACTAAACGTTAAGTTCTTTAAATAACGCATGAGCACTCGGACCCCACGATCCAAGAGTTTCAACCCCAAGCTCAAACATAATTATATGTAATTGCCGACTAGGTTATTATATTTCGGCCGTTTGAGGTTTTCAGCAGCCGCAGCTATAGCACCAGCAGAACACGATGAGTTAGGAAGATGGGATGGCGCCAGAGTATCATCTTCCAGACACTATAATTATACTATAATACTAACTAAATAATGACTAAAGAGCAGCTCGTGGGTAAATTATAACAGCCGCACGGCCGTACGGGTCGATCTTCTAGGTTAAACAACGCTTGCCAAGGTTGGTCTGTGGATGGGTGACCATCTTAACATAACGAGACTTCTCCGTGCCTCGGAAAGCACGTTAAGCCGTTGGTCCCGGCTGTCATTTGGAGATCTTTGGCAGTCGTTACGGATTGTCAGAAGCCAGAAAATCTGACACCAATCTTGAAAATAAATACGGCATTGCCCATTTAATGGCTTAAAAAATACTGGGTTTTCAATATAGTTGGGAAAAGGTTAGGCAGATGATGATCATGAGGGATATAAAAAAAATATTCGTCCGCCATCTTGGAGTCTTACATGTTACATTAAAAATAATGATACTTGGCTAACCGTGCAGTGTCGCGTCCAACCAAACCTAACATGATTCACAACTCAATCAGTTGGGGTAATAGTTTTGAAGTTCAGTTAAAATATTATTTGACACACATACTTACCTACTAACTAAGCAAGTTAAATAAAAGATGGTAAAACCGTGTTGTGTGTATTGCAAATCTAGATTACAACGCAATGCGTTGGCTTGAGACAGCGGTAAATGGGTGCGCTTCGGTATGAACTTATGAATATTAGATAAGGTAAAAATTATAACCTGGTCTCTAGATCGCTGTAAAATCTAGAGTTCATAAGAAATAGATCAACATGCACGCATAGGGCTCTAGACAAAGTGCCATCCTAACAGTGAATGCGATTGGTAGCCAATAGCATTCGACAACGCCAAAATACGAGTATAAGAGATTGATCACAATTATCACCAGGTTGCGGAATTTGTTTGAAAATGTCATCGCGGCCCTGGAACGCAAAGGGCACTAGGAGGAACACGGGTGGGTTTTAGTCAGTAAGAGTCTGACTCCCTTCCACTCCGCCCCGAGCGGGAGAAGTAATTTGATGATTTCCCATACAGAAAAGAGAAGGGATTGATTACGTGTCATTTTGACTGTGTATCGCCGGTTCATCATGCCGGAACTTCGTCCGTAACTTTAGCAGGCACTGACTCTACGGGCCCCGTCTTCTGTACTGAAATCTCTTAGAGGCGCACGTGGAATAGGACCCGCCGTCGAAACGGGCCAGTGGCCGTATTACGAAGTGCCAATGCTATCATGATTCGTGTGAGGGAAAGAGATAGTGCTATTCGTCTTGTGTAACTCCGTCTCTCTCTGACACAGAAATCATGATGGATTTAAGACGTCATAATAGGTCGCCTGGTTGTTATCGGACGACGAAACATTTCTCGCCATCCGCAGGCCCGTGCCTACGGTGGTCGGCAATCGCCCTGCGACCCTGATACTCTGGGGGTCTTCGTCTGTTGCGGCAGCTGGGGCGTGAGGTTCGCTATTCCTCGCGCGGTCCACCTCCTCCTTCGCTAGCATTACTGATTCTCAGAAGGAGATAACCGTTTCCCATGCCTCCTTGCATTAGACCATCGATTAAACCAGGGTCGGAACCTGGGGGGTCGCCACTAAACTTTTTTTTTTTGTACTAAGACATCAAAATAAAAACTCGTTTAAGTTTAATTTGTCAATGTTTGGGCACTAAATCAAAAATATTCCGGTATGTATTTTATTATACATCATAGTGTTCCAGAAGTGCATGCTCATATATGCATGACGACAATATTTATTATACCAATAGTTTAAATAAATATATTAAAAAAAAACTATAATACGAATACAATCAAAATTGACTTAAAAATAAACGAGATATAACAATTTGAAACAAATACATCTGTCCCTCTCGCGAAAACGTCTCCTTTGAAGCTTTATAACTTCATCGCTGATGAAGGTATTTTGAAAATTATTTCAAAATTCCCTGGTTTGGGTTGCGTTCCGGGCCTGATATAAAGATAAGATGCAATAGTCGATAGTCTAAAAAACTTAGAGATCACTTAAGGAAAAAATGTAAGTAACCTAAAAATTTATTACTCAGTTCAGTATTATAAATAATTTTTAATGATATCTACATTTAACTAAGTTTTCCTTAAATTTACACACCTAAAAATAATGGGCAAGCGGGATAACCCACATATTAAATTTATGCCACTGCCACTTTCAGTTTAAGCTCTGTTTCGCGAGCACTCGAAACAAAATGACTTACTGGTGTATTATAATGAACGTATTATTATTTGCAACGCGTATCAATAGCTACAATTCTCAAAGAAAGTCTGCAAGTGACATAAAGATTTTCATAAATAAATGTTGCCCATTTGGGACCTACGTGGGAAATAAGAAGTCATGTGTACAGTACAACAACACTCTTTCTTTGTCTAAGATTAAAATATATGACGAGAAAATACACGAAACAGAAATGTTATTTGGAGAAATTTTCAGTCTTAAACCGAACAAATTTGAAGACAAATCCTTTCGCAGAGAGGCTATGGATGTCGAAACCCCGCTGGCAATTCAATACAACGCATACTTAACTGACGTAAGTATTTTGATACAACACAAACTTTTTCAATAAAATTATTAACTATAATTGTGACTAACATTGTTAATTCATAAGGCCACCTCTTTTATTTATTACATTACCTAATACTTTATTAATACTAACATTATTAAGATACTCGCTGTGTTTCGTATTAGTACATTATGATACAAGTGAGCTAAGTTGCTCATCATGCACGAGGTTGTGGGTTGCAGTAGTTGCGTAAATCAGCCGAGTGTCTAGTGAGCAAGTTGCTCACCGAGCTTCATATATGTTCATGCATTCACTGTTTTATCACACTTGCGAGGAAGAAACAAAAATTATTTACCACACAGCAACAAATGCGATACAAACAAAATATGAAAATTATAGTTATTGGCGCGCAAGTTTTTTTTTTCTTTTTTTAACGCGCCAAATTAAAGTTTGTTACAAATGTTGGCTACAAGCCTTCTTCAAAATTATAGTTTTAGTGATAAAATGCAAATACTTTATAATAAATTATTGTAAATTATAAAAAAATGTTTTATCGTCTTAATTAGGGACACATTTATTTATTCAATAAATGTAAATGAAGTTTCAGCGGCATAAAATATAAATAGTGTATTTTTGTAGTTTTTATAAATATGTATGATAGTCTGTAAGGTATATATGTTATGGGTCTTTGTTACCCGAAATAAATGATATATTATTATTATTATTATAAAAAAAACTCTTTGTTGTTACAAAAAAAGATGCAGTTAGGTACTAACTTAACTTTATAGGGATAATTCTATTATGCAATAGTGTAAAAAATATTATTATGCACGTGTGTGTTATAGTTCGCTTTATTACGAGCAAGTATGTTGAAAAGTTATGTAAGAAGGTATTTACACGATCATTAAGAATGCCCAGTATTAAATCTTTAACTACATCATTATGAAGTCATAAATTAAAAAGAAAGTTTTTATTTTTTTGGAATCAGTATTTATTTTTCTTCTACATTTTGTCTTTTTTTTTTTGTTGGACTATTGCCATATTTATGTTTTGGAAACTTACAGCTAAATTACATGCGTTCGAATAAGCTTATGTACTTATCTACCTAACTTATCCTATGCTTACTTAGCTTACTTATCCGAATAAAATGAAAGCCTATTCATAGTTTTCATTGATTGTACAACAAATGAACAAATAAAATATGTATTAGGTAATGACTTTAGGTTAAAAAAATACTTTCAAAAATTTACTTTACTATTGCATTACTTTAATATATGAACAAAAAAATAATGAAATAACAAACACGAACAACAAACATAGTTTCAAACATAACATTTCAAATAAGTACATGAAAAAAAATTGCAGTTCTTTTAGCCGACTTAAACATAAGAAGGTTATCTATTTGACGATTAAATATATTATTCTTAATATTTGTTATAAATACTCGTGTGACATGCGTCACAAAATGCAATTTTTGGATTTTCGTCTGTGCGTTTGTGGAAGTAGCACGCAAAAACTTCTGTTTGGATTAGAAAACTAGGTTCATAAACATATTTATTGCTATCCCGAGTTTTATATAGCGTTTATTTAATCCAAATTGGCCCACAAATTCAATAGATATTGATTTTTTAAGTTAGTAGGAAACTTCATAGAGCGCTGAGTGTCGCATTGACGAAGTCTTGCAGGCGTCACGTAAAAACTACAAAACCATATGTAGATAATTTTTACGCATAAAAATGCGTAACTTAGTTTTTGTTAAGAATATATTAAGTAAAGAGTGTTCAAGTTAAAATTTGTTTTCATTACGGTATGCTGATACTTGGCCAGACCATCTATTTAGCAAGGAGAACGAACCTTAACTAAGATAAAAAGACCAACGCATGCACAAAAATAACACGAAAACAAATGTTTTTAGTAATTTGAGGAATTTTTAATACGAAGCAAGAGAAATTAAATATTTCAGTATTTATGAATGGTAGGTATGTAGTTGTAGGCTGCTTTGTTCAAATTAATATTATTACAATCCAACTTTTTTTCAATAGATCGCGATGTCCGCGAAATAATGACTTCGACCATATTTGCCTATACACGATTGCTTAAAAACACTTAAGGCGCGTCCCCGAGCAAAACGCAGCGGTAGCCGTTTTTTGTGTAGTTTTTAGGAGCCATCTTCTCATTATCCATTAGAAATATCAACAAATAAAAAATACATTAAATTTCTACATAATCTTGACTCCAAAATGGTAGTTTTATTTTTAAGGCGTAATGTTTAATTATAGAGTCGCAACGAAACGACAGAAATGAGATATAATTATTTTTAACTTGCATCTCCTCGTAAAGTAACCATTATTTTGGTTTGCTACTTAAAGTAAAGGATAGGTAATTTAATAATAAACATTTTGCTAGTTTTATTTTTTATTTAACTCGAAAATTTGATTTTATATAGATTTTACTATAAAATCTGAGCGTAATCGCTACGAATCTTGCGGGTGCGGCGAAGAGGGAACGAATGCTCATGGTTATTTGGTCCGGGTACCGCCTTAATTGTGTTAACATTTATTGAATTTACATTTCCTTTATCCACAAGTGAAGAAAAATAAGCACAAAGCCATTTCGCGAGTTTTTGAGTAGGTAGATAACTTAGTGAAAAACATCATCATTTATTCTTTAAATTATTTAGCGCACATTTATGGAATTTGTATAGATATAGATTATATCGAAACATAAAAATCTTCAAACCAGACTCAGCTGAATACCAGTGTTTAACTCATAGAAATATAAACTACTAGCAGCGCCTCGCGTAGTTCCCGTTCCCGTGGGAATATGGGGATAAAATATCACTCAGGGTGAATGTAGCTTTCTAATGGTGAAAGAATTTTTGAAATCGATAATATATAAAATAAATTTTATACAAGTCCTGAAATATTGATAATAGGTATAGTTAGTTACATAGGTAGTTATTTGTTCGATACTAGCATAATTATTTATTTCAGATTACTTGTGGCTAATTAATATGTAACTATAGGTACTGTGTGAAAGATATTAATTTAATAAAGTTTAATATATAAGCAACAAGGATAATGTAACCAAGGTTATGTAATACAAAACATGATTCAAAAGAGTGTCCATGGAATTTCCTGCACTTTCTCCTCCATAGTGATCTACGCTTTCTAACGTGCAAATAGCTTCATGTTTTTGACTGACCGACCTTGACAATTCAAAATGCCTGTAAATGGTTTATTTGAAAGTTTTAAGCGCATTAGGGCTAATTCTCATTTTGGCAACCGACTCGCTAATGGACTACTTCTCATTTTGGCCACTTCTCATTTTGGCTACTTCTCACTTGGGCTACTTCTCAGAATTTGGGAATGTTTATTGAAATAAATACTGTCTTTATGTATATTATAAACATGTTTATTCATTCATAAGAGATCAATTACATTATTTTAAGATCAATCAACATTAATTGAACCAATGTAATAGGTAAGTATTCAAACGGTTTGTGAAGGTTATAAATGCTTTGAATACAACGATAGACCGAGGTCGACGGTGCGCCGTGTTCCACGAACACCTAAAAGCGATGTTAGCAAAGGACACCCCAGGCCCCATAGGGCCAGCGCCTGCTAGGGTTGCAGATTTTTTTCGAAAAAGGCCCCGCGGCCCTGGAACTCAGGAGGAGGGACACGGGTGGGTTTTAGTCATTAAGAGTCTGACACTCCCTTCCGTTGCGCTTAGAGCGGGAGAAGTCATTTGCTGATTTCCCATCAAAAAACAAAAAGAAGCCCTGTACACATTGGCAACTATGTTTTCAAGAACGCTGCACTTTTTATTTCTTTTTGTTAACCATATTTAACCTTATCATGTCCATGCAGAAAATGCCACTCTCAACATTTAGTTACCAACGACACTGCTATATTCGATGTTGCTATAACTAACAATGCTACGTTATTTAGCTCAAACTTGTACCTAGTTATTATTAGTTAAGGGGGCCTAGTGACTTGACATACAGGTTTTGTAAAAAACTTAGTTTAAGCACCAGTCTTCCACAAATTAATTTTAGAATTGTGTCTGTAGACTATTTAATTAATTTATCTGTAATTTGTGGTAAGAAAGAAATAAATTAATTTAATATAATTATTATTATTCCATTTATTCAGTTTATTTACATATTAATTACTTTTCTAAATATTTTTATTAAACAATTTAAAAAAATACATTTTAAAATATAAAAAATAGTAGCCCACCGGTAACGGGAACAGGGTCCAAGCTACCGGTGGTCAGGGCTCCCGAGAGAGGAACCTCCTCACTATACGCGCCGTGTCCAGGAGTACTGCTTTCTGGATCAAACCCTTGATCCAGCTGCCCAACGAGAACCTCTTGAGATGTTGGTCGAGGCTCTTGGCAATTATGCCATTGGCCGTCACGATTATCGGCACAATGACTGCTATGTTCACATTCCACATGTCGACAACCTCGCGAGCCAAGTCAAGATACTTCGATTGTTTATTATTATTATTATTATTTTCAGAGTGGAGTTCTTCAATTGGAGCTTCCGAATACGTATCAGCGCTGGACGTCAATACCGATAGACAACTACTGCGTGGACTGGCGTATTAAGCCGGATCCTAAGAAGATCATGCCGCGCTTTTGGGGAATAAAACCTGCAAAAGTTTTCGTTTCGAGTAACATTTACTTTTCAATCGGTAAGACAGAATTAATCAAAACTATTATCTATACTTACTAATATACCTACTAATATTATAAAGAGGAAAGAATTGTATTTTTGTATGTAACGAATAAACTCAAAAACTACTAGACCGATTTGAAAAATTCTTTCACTGTTGGGAAGCTATACTATCCTCGGGTGACATAGGCTATATTTTATCCCCATATTCCGACGGACGAAACCGCGAAGCGCTGCTAGTGTTAAAATAAAGACGTAGCCTGAGGGCTTTTCGATTTTTGCCCACTTCGAAGCTTACAATTTCAAAAACTCACCAGATTCAAGAAATGTTCAAATCACGATATTCTGATTACATAATCAGAATTATCGTGATTTCGTGCGTTCGTGGTTGCGTTTTTTGTTTCGTGGTTTTATTTTTATTTTTTATTCTTTCTTCTATAAACATTTATAGAAGAAAGAATAGGCATCTTACTAGAAGTATTGAATAAAACCCACGGAATACAAAATATTTTATTGGTGTGTAGGTACACAACCTCATACAGCTATGTAGTTTTATATCTATTTTTGTGGCCCGTATTTCATGTTAATTTAACGTTTTTTTAACTGCATACTGCACTTGCCTGTTTCTTGCACATAAAGTACCTATAATATATCCTTTATCCGGAATAAAACGTTTGAAAGCCTGTTTATAGAAAACTGAAAGTGTGCTAACAAACGGAGCAAATATTACGTTCACGGTGTGTATGGCTATTGTTTAAAAAAATCCCAAAAAAGTTAATAATGGCTACTGAATATTTTTTTAACCCCGTTAGGGTTAAAAAAATATTGATTCACTTCCAGTTTGGTCTTCAATATCGGAAAAGTGCATTTATTGAAGCGATTTTAACGATTATATGAAAAACTAGCTTCTGCCCGCGACTTTGTCCGCGAGGAATATTACTTTACCCCCGATTTTGAAACTCTCAGCCCGATCGGTTTAAAATTGACAAAGTTTCATACAAACTTTCATCCCCTATTTTATCCCCTTTGGGGTAGAATTAATCAAAATCTTTCTTAGCGGATGCCTACGTCATAACATCTACCTGCATGCCAAATTTCAGCCCGATCCGTTCAGTGGTTTGGGCTGTGCGTTGATAAATCACTATGTCAGTCAGTCAGGCACTTTTGAGTTATATATATTTAGATAAAACAAATTATTACCTAACTATAGTTCTGGTGATAACCGTATAAGGTAAGGTAGAAAAACCCCGATACGAAATAATAATTACCGTTAGACCGTTTATTTCCTGGATGGGAAATCATCAAATAACTTCTCCCGCTCTGTGCGAGACAGCCTGCAGGTGTAGAAAGATTGACAAAATGCTTTAATAAGCGTGATGTTCACTGAATTCGTATTCCCTGCAAACATGCGAGCCAGCATGTTACAACGGGCAGCCAGTGACCTTCTTTCTGGATGGGGAATCATCAAATGACTTCTCCCGCTCTGGCGGAAGCGGAAGGCAGTGTCAGACTCTTACTGACTGAAACCCACCCGTGATCCTTCTTGTGCCCTTTCCGTTCCAGGGCCGCGGCGACCCTTTCGAACAAATTTCGCAACCCTAGCAGACACTGACCCTACGTGACCCCGTCTTCTTTGCTGTCCATCGACCCGGACCTGGTTGCTATCGGACGGCGAGCCACCCATAGCTCGCCATCCGTAGGCCCGCGCCTACGGTGGCCGGGAATCGCCCTGCGTTTCCCGACGCTCGGGCGTCTTCTTCTGTTGCGGCGGCTCGGCTGGGGTGTGAGGTTCTCTCTCTCGCACGCGTTCTGCCTCCTCCTTCGCTAGCATTACTGCTTTGCTAAAGGAGATGACCGCTTCCCATGCCTCCTCGCTCCGGACCATGGTTTGACAACCAGTGGACTGCGTTCCCATATAGTGTAAACAAAGACACAAAGCGGAAAAGAAATGTACCCAACATGGAAATCATAAATCAATTCATTATAAAATATTGTTAAAAGTAGATTAAATTAATAAAGTAAAAACGGATTGACCTACATAGTCATCAGACGAATAAAAAACAATATTATATGAACTCATATAACCTGTCACATTGTCTTACGTTCAACACAGCGACCAACTAACTTATATATACTTATCATCTGAACAGTCATTAATAGAATAGTATGCCTTCAAACAATGTTAGATTTAACTTAAGCTTTAAATGAGTTAAAAAGCAGGCCCAAAGGCAGCATTCAGATAGTAGGTAACACGATACCTGATGTTCACGTTGTATTCTAGAAATGACACAGTATGCAAACCATAGTAGGTATAAAGAAATCTAAAAAAATAATCAGAAGTAGCTTTGTCTTCAAAAAATAATGTTAGGTGATCTTGGTGAGTCAATGATTAAATTCTACGTTTACGTTGCCAACAGGTACGCTGGTATCATGTTTCTTCATGCTGTTGGTGCTGGTGGTATACTTGCTGCTGCCTGAATTTCAAAACTTGTGCGGCTTGATCCTCATGGCGTACGTCTTCAGTCTCTTCATGGCCTTCTTGTTGCTGTCCATCATACAAATAAAAACTCCCCCAACAATGATTTGTGCTGGTCTGAGTAAGTATAAATTATGGATTCTTATTTTGTGGAGACTGCCAAAATTTATGAATGAATTGCTCCAACAGAAACTTCATAAGAAATTTCCTTTAAGTATTTTTAAACTGACCAATTTAAATAACAATAACTAGGTACCTACATGACGGTTAAACTTAGTATCCTAAGGGCGAGTTAATTTTTATCCGTAGTTATATTATGATAAGAAATTCGTTTTAATGTGTATTTCGATCAACTGTTCTTATCTTTAAAAAAAAAAACGTTGCCCCACACTAGGAATTTCTCTTGTGTCGTGGGTGCGTTTTCAAACATACAATCTCACATACACAAACAACAAGACCCGGAACAACTATCTGTAGGCCATACAAATATTTGTCCCGTGTGGGAATCGAACCCACGATACGGAGCGCGGATAGTAATATTCTTTACTTTCTCACGTGAAACTCCTTCAAAAGCTTCATGTTCGCATATTCTTCCGCTGTGTACACATAGGAATTGTTGCAAAACGTTTTTATCTTTACTAATAAAAAAAATTCGACAGTTTGTTTGCTTGAACGGGCTAAACTCAGGAACTACTGATTCAATTTGAAAAATTATTTCAGTGTTAGATAGCCCGCAGACGCGTGACCCAACCGAAGTTGCGCGGATCAGCTACTTTCTAAATACTAGTTACAGCATTTGACAATAATCGAGTTCAGGGAAACACAGCCAAAGTTGTCAACACAAATACGATATCAAGTGCAGCGTACAGTACAGAAATCTACAGTATTCTATTTTTATATAAACGCTTTTGAACGGTCGGAACGCGAGTCATACCCACGCGCCTCGAGATCGGTATGCACTCGATACACAACATTCGCGAATGCGCCGCAATGACGAAGGAACGATCGGATCGGTGTGATGGCAAGGAGGTTTTTAAATAAATCTTTTATCCGAAAGCGGATTTTAGTTTAATAATACAGCTTTTGCTACTTTATGAGCTTGTAAGGTTTGAAAATCACATTTTACAGGAAATGATTTTGATGGGGTGGTTATTTACTAAGTTGTCTTTTTGTTTCATTCCAGCGATGTCCATATATTTCTTCTTCCTGGCCACTTTCTGTTGGATGAGCGTCATGTCCTACGACATTTGGTGGACCTTCAGGTAATTTCATCTGAATAAGTTGTCGGTTCTCTTGATTTCGACTGTCAAAAAGGATTAACGTTCAATTCTGCGCATCGGTTGCGATATCAATTTCGCACGTATGTCGCTATTGACCTTACCACTAGAATTTTGTTTACTTGCCGCTAGAGACCTTTTTTTTTAACGGGGGGAAATCCTCGTGGATGTCCCGGCCCGCCTCTGCGGACCACCTCGTGTCTGCGGAGAGAGTGAGGTGTTTGACTTCCTCCGCGACGTCAGAGAGGGGCGCACGGGAACACTACGCGCCGCCACCTCGGGTCCGGATGTGCCGCTAGAGACCTGGTCCAAGATTAAGAGCTGCTGTTATGTGCAGCCGCAGCTTTGTGATTGTATAGGAGCACACACTACACCAGTGTCCACTAAAACACTTCCCTATCGAATCTAAAAGTACATACGTACATAGTGAATTTTAAGTTTAAACTCAACTGCGATCTCAATTTTTCAGAGGTTATGTGAAGACTCGCCCTATCCATCGGCGAGGAGAGGTCTTCAAGTTCATGATGTACGCCTTGTTCGGCTTTGGCGTCCCGCTCATCATGACCATCGGGCTGGCCTTGCTCAACGCGTTCAAGAACGAAATGAGACAGCTGCCTTGGTTTGTCACTCCTCACTTGACGGAGTTGGGATGTTTCCTTGATGGTTAGTACACTGAATTTCTGCTAATGATGTGTATAATGATTCGAAGTAAATTAAATTCGAAAAAATATAGTAAAACATTAACTAGACTAGCCAAATTATTAGTCGGAATAAAAGCAATATAAGTCGGCCTCCAAATTCCCCTTATAATTTACCTATGCCAAGGACAGCTGAATGCGCGATCAACTGAACCTATTATTAAAACGAGAGGTAGTTTTTTTTTAATAAAAAAAACTTTTTACAAAAAAATACAACCGACTTTTACACAAAAAATCAAAAAGTGCAAAATAACTTTAATTTCGGAACTCGGTGTTTGTGGTTGCTTTTTCGTTTTTTAAACACCGACTTCCGAAATTAAAGTTATTTTGCACTTTTTGTGTAAAAGTCGGTTGTATTTTTTGTAAAAAGTTTTTTATTTTTCACTTTTTAGTGGTACCTACATCCACTCCCCTCCCCCCACCTAAACCAACCAATCACATTGGTGTAAAAAAAACGTACTGCTCCTTTGCAGAGTAAACTAAGAGGTCGTCAATGTAGATACCTAATGTAGATATTTTTTTTAGATTTTTCGAAAACCGCTTGGTCGATTTCGATAAAATTTTCATGGGACCATTTGGGAAGTATACCCTTTCGAACAAAAGAATTTTTCAAATCGGTTGAAAAGCGACGGAGTTATGCGCGAACAAACATAAAAAAAAAATACAAACATCCGAATTGAGAACCTCCTCCTTTTTTAGAAGTCGGTTAAAAATAAAATACATACTTATATAAATTTTATTTCAGACAAAAATGTCCATAGGCAAGGCAAGGTTATTAGTTACAAGATTTTTGCTTGTAAATAATGTTAGCAATTAAAATTAAAAAGAATAAACTAGACACACACACAAGACAACAGTATCGGTTCTCTCAACAATCATCCATAGGTCGCTATTCGGGCTCCCCCGTACTTATCGCACAACCGACGCAAGTTTTTTTATGCATAAATGCGCAGAAGTCTTCTCCACTGGCATCAGTAAAGATAGGAGCTGAAACGGAGCCCTGAACTCACTAACTGCCTAAGGCATTGTAGGCTTTTTGTGTAAAATTTGCCCACAGGCCGCTCGTGTAGAACGTCCAATGTGTACAGAGACTTTTTTTGCTGGATGGGAAACCACCAAACCTACCCGTGTTCCTCCTAGTGCCCTTTGCATTCCAGGACCGCGGTGATTCTTTCGAACAAATTCCGCAACCGTGTAGAACGTCTGACAGAATGCCTTAACAATTTTTATTATAACAGAAGCAGTACACCGACAATGCCCTGCGCTCCCTCTGAATTTTAATCCGTCACTCCAATTCTCAGTTACAATGTGTCCCAGATATTTAAACTGTGTACGAAAGTAACATGAAGGCAACAATCGTAATTATATTTGTTTACGTGATTTCACTCCTTTTTAGCCGCTAATAACAGTTAAAACACATTCAGTTGTCAACCCCTCTGAAACCGACTTGTGTATTTTGTAATGTTACACAAAAATCAAGAAGTTCACTACAAAACGGAGCATTAGAGTGTGCATTTAAATCATATAAATACCATCCTAATATTTGTATAATCAATCAATAAAAGAACGCGATGTTTATTTCTTTCCCTCGTAGATGGTGTAAAACTGTTGTACTTATACATGCCGATGCTGATTCTGATTATCTGCAACTGGATGTTTTACCTCATGACCGCGTTCAACATCTGTCGGTTGCGTCGAGGGACTGCCGTGCTGCATTCGGCTGCTGCGGGCAGTCCACAAGCACACCGCACTCATAGGAACAGGTGATTGTATATACATAGACACTACTGAAGATTTTTTCGTGGTCTGATAAGGTACCGAAAGCGGATGTAAAAAGCCCAACATCAAGCCAAGAAAACTCTCATCGCTCTCCTCGCCATAGCATTTTATTTAAGCTTAAGAAACTTCCTTTCACAGGTGGTTATTTGATGTTCAATTTTGGCTAACTTTACAAGTTAAGGTGTGTGCTAGTTGTACTAACTGGGGTGACATAAATATAATAAATGTGAACAAATCAAGAGACTGGAGTGCCCCTAAAGAACGGTTGGAGCTCCGAGATCCAATACCAATATAAGCTTAAAACTCCAAAACGTAGCTAGGCTAGGTCTAGGTGTTGCCCTTGGGGAGTCCGTATCGCTGTCGAGTCCACCATGAAGTGGGATTGGAACTCGACAGCCGGTGGGATTTCGGCCCCCACTTCCGGCGGCTGGCGCCCAAATTGTTGGCGCGGCTGGGGCGCAATCAACGCTGTTTCCCAATCTGGGGGACCCAAGCACCGCCTGCAGGCGGTTGAACGTGGGGATCGTGTTATCGATGGCCCTATACGGGGCCACGATCTGGGTGGCTGACCTGACGGCCAGTACCATCACAGTTTTACATAGTTGTAGATGATTTGATCAAAAGTACTTAGTAGTAAAGTTTTTTTTTTGTACAACTTTTTATGCATGCGGTGTTTACCTGTAAGTGATTGTTGCACTGATGTATAATAATAATTTAATGCATGCTATTTTTAACACAAAACCAGTGTAAACAATTGTTGGTGAACCAATAAATAAATAAAGTACATTCAATAATTTTATTATGTTTTACAGGTTCATAGTTTATATGAAACTGTCCATAGTTATGGGCCTGAACTGGTTGCTGGAAATAGTCAGTTTCTTGTACCCAGACTTCAAGATGTGGTGGTTATCCGACATCTTCAACACACTCATTGGCTTGACAATATTCTTAATATTCGTTTGCAAGAAGAAGATACTGAAAAAACTACGTAAACGGTAAGTGGCGCCAGAGTCGTCATGCTCTTGCACCTATACTTTTTGGGTTCATTATTTCCTTATTACGGATACTAACGAAACACTATTACTAAGCGTCCAATTTTCGTCTGTCCATCTGTTTATCAACGAGTTTTTATTTCTATTACCGCTGTAACAACATAAAATAAATTATATTAGAAGGGGACAAGATATTGTACTTAAGTACGAGTATTTATTTTATTATAAAACTAGCGACCCGCCCCGGCTTTGCACGGGTACAATGTAGATACGAATGTTTTTTCTACTATAATATGCATGTATTATACATATCAACCTTCCTCTTGAATCATCTATCTATTAAAAAAGCCGCATCAAAATCCGTTGTGTATTTTTAAAGATCTAAGCATACATAGGGATATAGGGACAGAGAAAGCGACTTTGTTTTATAATATGTAGTGATAAACGTCATTAACAGTAACTGGACCAAGTCTGTCTTAAGCTAGCCTTTATTGACACATAACTTCCATCTATTTTTTTCCCACGACGGAACGGAGACAGCGCGTTTGGGGTGAGAGAATGTTTGTTTGTTTGTGTGTTTGTTTGTTTGTTTGTGCAAACCAATGTTCCCATTTATCTCCAGTACTACTAGTCCGATTTTCATGCGGTTTTCAGTGATGGGTTCGGATTTGATTAGTGCATGTTCTTAGATAGCTGGTGTTACGGTGACAACTCAAGAGGGGGCGCTGCAGTAAGGGATATTTGGGCAAACCAATGTTGCCATTTATCTTCAAAACTGCTATTCCAATTTTGATGCAGTTTTCTGTGGTGGGTTAAGGTTTGATTGGTGCATGTTCTTAGATATGTGTTACGGTGACAACTCACAAGGGGGCGCTGCAGTAAACATGTTTTTGCAAAAAAACAAAAGTTCTCCTATTTTGATGTAGTTTTCAGTGATGGGTTGGGGTTTGATTGGTGCATGTTCTTGGATAGGTGTTACGGTGACAACTCACCAGGGGGCGCTGCTGGTTCATAATAAAATTCTCTCTAAAAAGTTTGAAATAAAAGGCAAAATTGAAAATTTAGAAAAAACCCACGACGGTAAAAACATAATTGAAAAAGAATTAAATAATTAATAAAAACCCCCGACTTACAAAATTAATGTAACCTAAGAATATCCGACGGGGGCTGTCATCACTTTCTGCAAACTGACGGATATTCTTAGGTTACATTAATTTTGTAAGTCGGGGGTTTTTATTAATTATTTAATTCTTTTTTGTCTAAATTGGACCGCCTGAGTTGAGATTTGCAAGTGCAACAGTATTCAAAATGTGTAATCTAGTAAGATGCTGGTTTTTAGAATGGGCAAGTCTAGATTTCATAAGATGGACATTACTGGATTGTACATACTTCACCTGGGCACATTTGTTCAGCGAATCTCCACGTATACCAGACAATAGAGGCAAAGGAGAGCTCCTTATCCTTGTCAGTGTTCACTCCGATCTGTCAGTCAATAAAGCCGCAGTCAAAGAGTAAAACTAATCCCAGGAGATCGGGTCTGTTTGAGTTTTGATTGTGTCTTAGTCTGACTCCTCACCACAGACCTAGGGTAGGTAAATGATATTATTTTTACATCAAAAGTACAATAATTAATACATATTGTCAAAGCAAATACTGTATTAATGTCATTTACCCATTAATAATTAAAGTATTTACAAGATCAATATTATTTAACAGTGGTTGTGGCTATTCGTTAGTATAAAGTTAATTTTTCGACTCTACATAATACGCAAAAAAAATGTTTTCTCTTGACTTTTCGGACAGACTTTGAAGAGCTTTGGTTTTAAGATTATTGTTGGCCTGAGTAATAAAATGCACTATTTGTCTATTCTGGGCAGCACTTGGTATAACTTCCACACATAGATTGGCATTGTCCTTTGATTTTGCCCAAAATCCATCGCCTCGTCTCTCATTTCAATTTGGTTTTTTACCAATGGATGGAGGAATGTATTCATGAGGAAGGTTTAAATGTATATTTTTTTAAGGTTTTCTGTAAATTGGTGCTGGCGGAAATATGACGCTGAGTGTTGCCCAAAATATAAAAAAATGCCTATAAAAGTCCTAATGATGGACTTTATAGGTATTTTTTTATATTGTGCGCGTACGCTGCAAAACTATTGATACGTATAAATAATGTACTACATGTTTGTAGTACACATCAACATCCACAAAAAACTCCAGGAAGCTTATGTGTCTATTATAATGAAGTCACATTAACCACTTTATTTTCAATCTATTGGTATTATTAATACTGGTATTAATCATTATCTAAATAAATCATTTAATAATAATCAAGATTGATTATAGTAGGGGAGCCCACGATGCTAAATGGGGATTTAATCGAGCGTCGTAGAGACCTATTGGGTTGCAAAGCTTAGATGATAAGAAGAAAAAAATGTTATATGATAATACCTTTTTATCGGTGGGGAAAGCAGCTATAGATTTTTAAATATGTAAAAAAAAACTGTTGCATGGACATCCTCGAGCGCGTCAGATATTGATAGCATCAATGCCCTACGTATTTTTAATAATGTACGTATGTTAATCTGATCGTTTGCATGATGAGGGTGGTTGTATGTAAGGGTTGAAAATGAAAAAAAAATAAAAAATTATCGAGCGCGTCAGATTTTCTAAGGGAGTGTTAAGTGCACTAAAAAAAAGCTCTCATTCACTAATCTGACGATTTCGATGGGACGCAAACTCGCGGCCATTTTCATAATTTGCAAAAAAAAATCGCCATTTTGAAATACTCAAGCGCGTCAGATTAAGATATATATGGTTCATCTTTATGTTCTAAACGTACTATCTCATAATCTGACGATTATCTAGAGGGATTCGCCTGATCTGACAAAAAAAATTAGAAAAACGGTTCACCCGCAAGGCCATCCCTGCAACTTCTCGCTAATTCCATTGCTTAAAATTGTACTTATGACATTTTTGAGCTCAAAATATAATTTATGTGATATTTTTAGCTCTCTGAGCTTAAAGAAATAATATTTCTATGCATTTGAGCTCTCCCAGCTCGATAGTCTGATAGAAGTTTCATAGAACACTATTTTTGGAATTGTCAAACCGCAATAACTTTTGAATGGATCAAGCAATTTTCACCAGTTGGCGGCATTCGGCGCAGTTTTATCATCCTCATAAGTAATTTTCTAGTTTTAATTGATCGAACCAAACATTTCGGAGTAATCCGGAAAAAACACTTTTTCGGGTTATTTTCGTTCACGATATCTCTCGAACGAATCAACCGATTTGGACCAGCATGGTGGCGATCGACGTGGTTTTTCAAGCTCAAGAGCGGATTAGTTTTAGTAGTTGATCGATAAAGCCGTTTAAAAGTTATTCCAAAAAAGACCACTTTCAAAAAAAAAAACTTATTTTCTTTGAGATTTTTCAATATTTCTTAAAATCTATCAGTCCAAATCGGTTCAAATTCTCAAGAAATCTAATTTTGAGGGAACTCTTTAGAACGCCGTTTAGTAGATTCCGATCGGTTTATTTGTTCAAAAGTTATAAGCGAGTCACATAGTCACACACATACATACAGACATAGTGACAACATCGCGGGGGTAGTCAGGGAAGCTTCCTATGACCTTAAAACGTCGAGATCTGATGAAAACTAGATTTTTGCAAAACGGGGTGAAAACAATAACTTCCCGATTTTTGAAAATCTTCGATTTTCTTAGCGGGAAGTTAATTATTTTTTAAATCATTGATCTTAATTAATTGAAAAGCTCAGGAAGAGAAAGAGTGAGAGAAGAATAGAAACTTGGAGAAGGAAATGTAGGCATCACGCAGCGGCACGTATTTAATTTTATCGACGAATTTTTGTTAGTTCGGCTTGCGGAAATCGTCAGATTATATATTTTTCATTATTCTTGAATTATTTCCTTCAAAATAAAAAAAAATTTAGCTACGCTCGAGAATGTCGAGATGACGTTTTTTTTTTACAACTTTGATGCCCTCCCCTTTCTTTACGTCACTCTCAAATGGTCAGATTAGTGGAATATACACTTTTTAGGATGTAAAATTAACTCACCCTACCTTGATCTGACGCGCTCGAGAATTTCTGATGGTCAATTTTTTTTTACTAATCTGATCCTGTATCCTTCACGGGCGGCCTTATATATGGGCCTCATGTTTGGTGGAGGTACTTAACCGGGCACAAGGTATCCACCTGTATATTAATCTGCCGCGCTTTAGAAAATCCCGAAATCCCCGCTTGGGCTCCCCTACTATTATGTATGTAAATTCCACTTTAAATAACTAAAATCGGACCTAGCGTTTAAAAGTTACGACGGCTTTAAGTAAAAATGCTTAAGGCCGCGGGCGCGCGGTCAAATGCTGCGGTGTGAGCAAACAGCCGCCCGTTTAGTCCTATGGTTACGTACTCATTTTCTTTTAAAGTAGAATCAATTTAATTCCTTTTTTATTATTTAAGACTTAAAAGCACTTGATAAAAATACAGTCGCAGCGGTTTCACGATAGAATTACAACTCTAAATTGCACCCGTGCGTAGCCGGACCAGGTCGCTTTTAGTATGTATAATACAAAAACCTGATTAATTTGTTTTGCGTGATTTTTGATTTTGCTTTATCGTAAAAAATGGAATAGCAAAGGTTTATGCTCTAATAAAACACACAACTTTGTATGTATATAGTTTTAATCTATACTAATATTATACAGCTGAAGAGTTTGTTTGTTTGTTTGAACGCGCTAATCTCAGGAACTACTGGTTCGAATTGAAAAATTCTTTTTGGGTTGAATAGACCATTTATCGAGGAAGGCTTTAGTCTACATACCATCACGCTAAAGCCAATAGGAGCGGAGCAGCGATAAAGAATGTTTTAAAATCGGGGATTCCACGGGGACGAAGTCGCGGGTAGCAGCTAGTACTTAAATATAACAGCAAACGATAACTGGTCCCCCAAATAATAATAACCTGACCCAGCCTGTCCCTTGCTGCCCTCCCTCAATGATCCCGTTAAGCCGAGGCCCGTATCCCACAGGGGATGCCCTTTAGCGAAGCGGTCATTTAGCTTTTAAGTAGTTTTTAGCCCTGGCTGGGGGCCTTAAATTCATTGAGGCCAACATAGGATTGTCCGGTTGAGCAGTAACCAGCCTTAGTGTGATGAACTGCGAGTGGTCCTATAAAAAAAAAACTGGTTAAGTTCGAGTCGGACTCACGCTCCAAGAGTCCGCAGTACCGCAACTTTAGATACTCGGTAACCTAGGTGTAGTATATATGTATTTGCTGATGATCCATGATTTGCTGATGAATTATTAGAAATTTAGCAAAAATCAAAAGACTTGGTACGTCTTTTTTTTTTTTGGCTTTTCATTCTTATTACTTTCTCCACTTATTCTCAGAATATCTGAAACAAATTTCTCTTTTTTCTTCTTACAGCTACTTGAGGTGGGAGACAAAGCGCTGGTATCCATCGTCGAAGAGTTATTCTAGCAGCACGTCAGACTCCAGTAAGGAATCTGCGACTCTACAACTGAAGGTGTCGTCCCAACCAAATGGACTGGACGGATAGGCAACAATCTTATCGCCAAAAATATAATGAGTTAGGTTAATACACTCACTGACAATAAATGTGGCCACAACTCAAAACTAAATTTATGCAAAAAACAATTTAAGATTAAAACCTAGACATAGAAAGGGGACACGGCAGAGCGATGCCAAAATAGGGTAGTTAACTAAAAAATCTAATTAATCTGTCAGCTAGATTTCCAAAAAATATTGGACACGTAAAAACAAAGACGATACAATGCGTTGAATACTCGTGTGATGTCACTACGTGCTACAATTTTAACCACGGCGTGACGTCACCAGCCCCCCCATCCTGATCTTTGACGCTTCTTATCTTCGTATTTTTGCATATATTTTCTAAAGCAAAAATACGTGTCCAATGTTTTTCGATAATCATATTTTTTTACTCAGGAAACATACCTATTGTCGCGAATTTGGGTCGCAATCTCAAGATTCAAAGCATTTATTTCAAATAAACCATTTACAGGCACTTTGGAATTGTCAAGTTCGGTTCGGTTAGTCAAAAGCATGAAGCTATGTATATGCACGTTCGAAAGCGTAGATCTCTATGGAGAAGAACGTGCAATAAACTCTACGGACGCTTTTTTAAATCATGTTCTGTATTACAAACATCTTTGTTACTTAAGCCTAGTTGCTTCTATATGTGAAGACAATGCAAAGAAAAAAAAATGGAAAGTATAAAATAAAAATTAAATGATTTTTTTTTAACACCGGCTTGTTTTACGATTTCAAAATAGAAAGATTAAAACAAGCCAGTGCCAATTAAAACATACTCTTACTAACAATAAGACAATAGGCAAAACATAACTAACACTAACATACAAATACCAACATTTGAGATGGAAATTAAGGATAAGGAAATAAAGGCTTTTTTTTATTTATCTTTATTTTATTTATTTTATTAAGACCATGCAACTAGTCGATTACTACCGCAGATTTTTCCAGACGTTGCCATGTATCAGACTGACTTAATTGACGCGGTTGCTGCAACTATCAGCAAAGGTGCAAAACCGATTTCCCTGGACGTCCAAACTCGAACAGTGTTTTGATGATTTCAAGAAGAGCCTCGCTAACGTTGCTACTCTAGCACATCCAAATCGTGAAGCTCTTGTCACCGATGCTTCCAGCATGTGTAGTGTGGGTGCTATAGAGCTACGTGTATGTTTGTGTGTATAAGTAGCTTTAGTCTATATATTGAATGGTTTGCTCTTCTTTAATTGATATATAATACTGGTATTTATTAAAGACCAGTATTAGACATCCATTCTTGTAGGTACAGTCTGTTGTCAACATTATCTGACCCACCCTAAAAACAAACGAATTTGGACCCTCTGCCTGTGACATTAAAGTTTATTCAATTTATATGAGCTTATTAGACGAGTGCGCGAGGACGCAAATTTGATCTTTAACACGTAACGTTAAGGTAAGCGTTAAGCTATTTTAATCATTATCTCGTTGACATTAAAGTTGAAAATCTTCCAAGTCACAATATATAATTACAACCGAATCTTTTATTTCGCACATTAGCAACAAGTTCTCGTGGCTTAGCGGTTTGACGCTGGATTGGCGACCAAAACTAAATTGGTTCGAAAACGCGTTTCACCTGTTATAAGTATCTTTTTTAATTTGTTATCATTTCTACACTATTGCTTGCATTATTAAAGAACGACCAATATAATTTACGCTCAATAACTTATCTTGTAAACAGGTGGGTATAATAAAAAACTTTCAAGTTCACAGAATTTATACAAGAATTTGGTTGGATACTAAGTAAAATATATTTGCTTCGTGAGGTAGATAGTAAATTCATCAAGTGACAAAAGTTACACTACGCCTATTAGCAGTGACCGCGCACGCACATTTGTAAATCGTTTCTCATAACTCGTTAAGTATTTTTAAGCAATTCGGTGTAAAAAGCATCATGTCGCAACTTAATGACTATACCAAACACAAAATCATATTTTTACATGAGCAGCATGTTGGAATTAGAGAAATTAGTCGTCGACTTAATATTGCAGTAAGTGTTTTGTATTATTAATGAACGTGTAATTGGTTATTTTACCATTGTATTTTATTTTTTTCATTCCTTACAAGTTACATACACGGTTCCAAACATGTTTATTTTTTGTTTTAGAGAAATACGGTCAGACTATGGCTAAGACGTTATGGAGACAATGGAAATATTCAGCGGATTCGTCCAGGAGCAAAAGCCATCAAGTATAGTCCCGAATTCGAACGCCACCGGGCCATTGTTTCTAGCCATATTGAAAATCCATTTTTGCCCGTTCGTGTATCCGCAATAAATCACAATATTTCAGTCGAAACAGTGAGAAGGCATTTACACGCTGCTGGGATAAAGAATTATAAGCCGGCACAGAAAATTGCATTGACACCTGCTCATCGCGAAGAAAGGGTCCGTTTTGCCCAGGAATATTTAAATTTTAATTGGGAAGAAAATGTTGTGATCTTCACTGATGAAAAATCATTTAAATCAGATAAAGATGGACGTAAAATCTTATGGAGACGGAAAGGAGAACGCTACAATGAGAAGTGCTTGCTACCTTGTAGAACCAGTGGTAGAATAACCTTGGGCTACTGGGGCTGGATGTCGTCTATGGGCCCTGGTGAATTGGTGGAAGTAGGTGGAAGGTTTAATAGTCATTTGTATTTGGAGATTCTGCGTGATGTCATGCTGCCGACTGTGCGAATTGCCTATCCAACATCGCACATTTATTTCGTGCACGATAACTGCTCCATCCACCGTGCAGGCATTGTGCAGGATTGGTTAGCTGCTCAAGAAGGTGTGACAGTTATTAATTGGCCATCTAAAAGTCCTGATTTGAACCCTATAGAAAATCTATGGGGTCAAATGGTTTTAAATTGGGACACAACTGAAGTGCGAAACAAACACAACTTGGTTGAGATCGTGACGTCGACTTGGGAGCACATGAGAGGCAAAGATTTGTGTTGGAATATGGTGCGCGGTATGCGTAGCCGCTTACAGCAAGTTATAGCAGGGGACGGTTCGCCACTCCGCTACTAATTAATCTAGTAGGGATTTTAAACACACCATGTAAGTAAATGCTCAATGGATTGACTGTTAAACAATTAAAATGTTGCAGATTATGTGGTGATGTTATTGTTATCAATAGCTTGTTTCTATTTAAATAACATGTTTATTCACTACATATAGGCAGCTATAAATCTGTAGTTAAAGCATTTCACGGATGAATTCATTTTCTCGAAAACAAAATTTTAAGCATAAGCATGCCTTTTTTAATATTTATAAATTGTTAGATTTCATTATGGCATACTAATATAAAATGTATATTAATTTGGAAATATATGAGCATTTACTTACTTTATCTTACCTAAGTCTTTTAATGAAATGATAAACATTTTTAACTTGCAATTTTCTTTAGTTTAATTTCTATACAAACTACCCTTTTAAAATGACAAGACCCTACGTCGTCCATTAAACAAGTGTAATAAAATAAAATAAAAAACAGCTGAGCAATAAGCCACGTCTAGGTCAAACTTGGTTTCGAACGTATTACAACAATGAACTCAGCACTATCCTAGTGACCACAAGACCAACTCACTTCTTATATGTCGTATTGAAATTAGAACGTTGTTGTAATGCTAGACACAATATTCTGAAGAATTTGACCCATATAGTATACTTTCATAAAGTTTATTCTTGCACTGCACAAGCAACCATCCTTCTCCTCGTGCAAATAGATTATTTTGTATTTTAAATAAGTAACCACTCCATTAAGACATGATAATAAAAAACTAGCTATACAATAGAAAATAACAGATTGTAAAGAGCCGTTGTTTTTGCAATTTTAAAGCAAGGTAAAATATGTTTACGCGAAGTCATTGCATACCCTCAGTAGCATAATATTGAATACCAGTTTTAAAATGAATCCGAGTATTTATTGTTGAACTACCCACATATTACAAGTTATGCAAAAATATTACATTCCAGAAAGTTTATATCCGTCTATAGTTCTTTACATTATTATAAGAAATAGTTTTGGCATAAATTTTAAATTGAAAAGCAAAACGACGTCTTTGCCGCGGGATTTGATCTTACAACTTGTTTGTCACAGTCATATGCATAGACCACGAGACCAGAATAAGATAACTACTTCTTTTAAAATAAGCTATTAGACTAATTATGTTATAACAAGTAGTTATAAAATATAACCTAATGACAATGGTATAAAGATTAAATTTGCGTGTTTGTATTATTATTGTATTTGTTCATCGATTCCTTGAGCACTTGTCTGATAAGCTCATTGCATTGAATAAACCTTAATGTTATAGATAGAAAGTCCAAATTCGTTTGTTTTTAGGGTGGGTCAGATAATGTTGACAACAGACTGTACTCAATTACCTATATCTACCTACATGGCGACCTTGCCTTCGAGCATGGCGCGCACAATAATCGTGTCGCGTTACAATTGGCTTCATTTTGAATTTGTGCGAAATACTGGTATTTATTAAACACCAGTATTATACATCCATTCTTGTAGGTACTCAATTACCTATATCTACGTACATGGCGACATTGCCTTCGAGCATGGCGCGCACAATAATCGTGTCGCGTTACAATTGGCTTCATTTTGAATTTGTGCGAAATCATTCAGAAAAGCAAGTGTGTCAATCATACCACACCTAAGAAGAGATTTTTCTAGCTCAAAACGCAGTCAGTTCTGGAAATAGTACAAATTAGAAATTGAGGCACATGCATCATGTGCAGAGGCGGATGCACAAGCATCCAGATTATTATGACTACAATAACTATCTGCGTGATAGGTGAACTGCTTCTCTATTTGGGATTTAAGGCATACAAAAATGCCATACTCGTTGAATGCATCAGGAAATCAGTCATCAGCAATGCTATTCTGTAAGAACTCACTCCAGTTCTCACTTCTGATTCTGCGGTGAAAACTGTATTTGGTATTCTGTAACTTTTTGGTTGATTTAAATAAGTAAATGACGAATTTTTTTCACTGATTTTAGAATTACGAGTTTTTTTAGTTTGGGTTACCAAAACAAACATACTTAATTGAAATCCATTCATTATAACTCACTCCCTGTTCTCACTTCTGATTCTGCGGTGAAAACTGTATTTGGTATTCTGTAACTTGATGAAAAACACACTAGCGCCACTAAGTGAGAACATAGGTGAAGCGAACTTAACTTGACAGTCAGAATATCGAATACTTTTCACTTCAGGTGAGTTACGAAGTGTAATCGAAAATGAGATATGAATCGAATTCGCACGTGAGTTCTTACAGAATAGCACTGCAGGCTTTAAGGGTAATGCGATTGTCTGGACGAGGTCGCAGCCAAAACACGATATAAGGGCTCAACTATAGCCAACAAATTCTGCTACGGCAATACGGAACAGAATATGTCAGTGGACGAGTAAGAAAAAACCATTACTGAGAGTTTCGTGTATTTGACGATAGTGCAATCCGAAAGGAAACCCAGTAATACCAAATATTGAAACTGCTTAATGGCAAACCAGCCATCTAACGATTTGCTGACGGATTTTGCCGAGGAAGGATTATCATTACAGCAAGAAATGTTGAATCCCTCGAAGATGCAGTTCAAGCAGCAGTGCATCAGATGACTTCGACGCTTTTAACTTCAACTGAGATTATGAAATTTAATCAAAATAATCAGTATAGTTGAGTAGTAGTAGCAGTAAGCAAACAATTCTTTTGGGCCAAAAAGAAGTAGTATCATTTGCTTCCACGAAATTGATAATTTAAATTATTCTTGGAACCAAATCTATCAAATATTCTGTGGCACTTCGACAGGTAGACCTTACCATTTCATGGAGCAGCATTTTTTTTTTTTTTAATTTGGATGGGGAATCGTCAAATGACTCGGAGTTTCTTATCTATACTTCTAATAAATCTGTAGAGAGGTCAATTCTGTACAGGGAATATATTTTCAAAATAACTATCAGGGGGTGATTAGTGATCGATACTGGTGCCAAAAATGCAATCATTAAAATTTTTGTCTGTCTGTCTGTCTGTCTGTCTGTATGTTCTTTATAGAAACAAAAACTACTCGACCGATTTTAACGAAACTTGCTGCAATTATTCTTCATACTCCTGGGCAGCTGGTTATAGTATACTTTTCATCACGCTACAATCAATAGGAGCAGAGCAGTGAAGGGAAATGTTGGGAAAACGGGAGAAGTTACTCCATTTTTTAAGCTTCCGTCGCGTGTGTAGCCTTAATGGTTAAAGTTACATAGAAATCATGTAGGACGGAAATGTTCTACATAAAATTATCTAAAAAAAATCCCAGAATAGCATATGTCTATCTTTTATGGTTGACTCACAATAACACGTGTAACTCCCGATAGCTTAGCAGTTCGGAGCTTTCTGATTATATTTGTTTACTCTTACGTTTATAATACTCTCACTCATCCCTAATTAAAAGTTAAAATTATTAACTATTCAATAAAAAAAGAATCATAGAAATCGGTATAGAAACACCAAACTTATACACGAAAAAATAATAAGCCATCGCGCCGACGCGCTTTAATACTGAATCATGCTGTAAGTAAGATGTTAATCTGATTATTGTTGTGTAACTTTTGTTGCTATTTTATAAAATTGGTACTTATTAGTATTGGTACTTATTGTTAGCGTAATGTTTAAATATTCATTCAAATTACAAATTATTAATAGTTTCAATTTTATTTATTTTTAGGTTAAGTAGTAGTAGAAGTAGGAGCATAGATTTTTAGATACCGATAGGTTAGTTTTGGCTAATTTATGTTCTGTTTTTTAGTATTAAGTAGGTAAAAGCGTAGATACTTTTATTAATTAGTAGTTATTTTATTAATTAGTTATACGTAGTTATATGTATTTATTTTTAAGTGAAGTAGGTATAGATTATTATAATATAATATTGCACAGGCATTTCAGCTTTACTTTCAATTCTTTTTTTGTTGTAAGTTGTACATATTTCACACACACAGTGATCTATCAATGCACAGCCCAAACCACTGAACGGATCGAGCTGAAATTTGGCATGCAGGTAGATGTTATGACGTAGGCATCCGCTAAGAAAGGATTTTGATTAATTCTACCCCCAAGGGGATAAAATAGGGGATGAACGTTTGTATGAAACTTTGTCAATTTTAAACCGATCGGGCTGAGAGTTTCAAAATCGGGGGTAAAGTAACTATTCCACGCGGACGAAGTCGCTGGCAGAAGCTAGTAATAGTAATAAATTCTTTATTTGTCGGACATCAAGATCCACTGTGTTAGTAATGTCTTATAATTATCTAATGTTAGTAGTACAAAGATTTATTTTAAATTATTATTATTCCACTTCTGATCGATCGTCGTAAATGGGCGACGCGCGACGTCATGGTTATAGAGCCAGCATAGTGAGACATCTAGCCATATTTTTTCACCGCTGATAACTTTTACGATCACAACAAATGTTGTCACAGATGTTGTCATATTCACATCGATATATAATAAGACGACACAGCTGGCGCAGTGGTTGAACGATTGGGTGCTGCGCTACGTGCCGCGGGTTCGATTCCCGCACCGAACAAATATTTGTATGGCCTACAGATAGTTGTTCCGGGTCTGGCTGTTTGTGTATGTGTATGGGAACTTATATGTTTGTAAACGCACCCACGATACAGGAGAAATTCCTAGTGTGGGGCAACGTTTTCTTAAAGATAAAAAAAGAAAGATATATGTATAATAGGACCACTGTCATCCTCAGACAGATAGTGCTTCATGTTGTCTGACAGTGGTTGATTTTATACGTTAACCCGAAGCGTGGCCCATGTCAACTACCACGGCGGAAGAACTGGTAGATTCGCTGGTAACTGGTTGGATCTCCCGTTTTAGGTGCCAAGCACCTCGACGACTGAATCTGCTCCGTTTCTGAGTATCTTGAACTTATGCGTAACAAAGCAAATTCTGACAGTTTTTATACAGTAATGGCATGTTAGAACGCATGCATCGCCAACTAACGGTTGTCGTAATTTAAAGTGATCTCCTAAATCAATGAATTAAAAAATAGTTAATAATATACATAACTCAAGTATTTAAATTACTGGCTCATTACTTATTGGCCAAGGTAAACTGTATAGGTTTTCATTATTCAAATTTCATAACCAGCCCCAAAATACGAAAAAGGAGATGTTAATGTTTTATATTAGAATCTTATTCCTTAAGCCAATTTAGTCATACGTACTTGGTACAAATACGACTTAAATAAGGCTTTCAGTGATTAGTTTTTCACGATTATCCCCAAACAACGATTTAGAGGGTGTTAAACTCCAATGGAGGAATCTTATTCCTAGTTTTGTATCAAGTTTCAAGTTCCTACCTAGGCCAGGTAGGAACTTGAAACTGGATACAAATACTTGCCGAAATCATAATAATGATTGTCGTTATAAGTTTTTACAACTACATACAAAAACGATTTAGATGGTGTTAAAGCTTGTACGTCATATTATTGACTGTTTATTCTCTCTTCACTGCATAAGAGTAAGCAGCTAGCACACATCTACATATATATAGATACGTTAGGAGTATGTTACTTTGGGATAATCTCCGACTTTCACATGGGCGGAGCCGCTGGCAATAGCTAGTAGTTTGATAAACCTAACTTAAATGATCCTGTAGATGTTGCGGAATCTGTTCGAAAGAGTCACCGCGGCCCTGGAACGCAAAGAGGACAAGAAGGATCACGGGTGGGTTTTAGTCAGTAAAGAGTCTGACACTCCCTTCCGCTCCGCCCAGAGCGGGAGAAGTCATTATAAAGGGTTATTTGTAAAACACCAACAACCCCTAAGGGGTCATTGTACTCATCGTTATGAGCAACAACTTTTACTATGGGACCAAACATGATATCGCGAAAAAAAAATCAGCTGTTCCCTACTTTTTGATTAGTTATACGAACATAAATGTAAGGAACAGCAGATTTTTCGCCACTTAGATCTATTTTCGGTTTTTCGTATCCAGTTTTGAAACTGTAGATATAGGTACATAGCGTGACTAATAATTGAGTGCGTTCCTCGAAATGGGTTTTACCTACTGGAGCTTATTTGCAACGATTTTCCCCCCGAAAATTGGGTTTCATAGATGATCTCGCTTTCTGCCTCGGAACAAATAACTGCAAATGGATAGTCAACTGATATTTTTCCGACAGCTGATACGCGAACAAAAAATTTATTATAAATAATAAAAAAAACATGTCTTTGGGAATGAAGCATCGTAAAGTTCAAGCTATGGGATTTACTTGGAACATCTCTTGGTTATTGACGAAGTTTACTCGAAATAAATTAATGTATAGATATTCTACGAGACAGTTCTTAACCGACCTCCACTACTCGTCTGTTACTCATAACGTTTTACTGGATGTACCGATTTTGATTATTCTTTTTAAATTCGAAAGCTGGTGCTTGTCATGTGGTCCCATTTATATTTGAGTAAGATCTGACGATTCGTATGTGAGTTATCCCTAATAATGCGTGACTTCGACTATATTGATGATGTTCTCATTCTCTCTTGTTGATGTAAAAGGAAAAAATAAAACTGTATACGATGATTTAGAAGAGCATCTTAGTATTTTCGAGGTGGCCCATTTCTAGTTTGGTGAAGATCTGATGAGGAACGGAGAGTGGAAACGGAACTCTTCCATAACTGATAGCAAATCCGGGCTGAAATCGCATATCTATAATATGTTTACACCAGTTCACACCACGTTTGCTGTGATACGGGTACGTTTAGTTGCGGGGTGTCACCACTAAGGGCGCTTTCAATTTAGACGTTTCGTGTCGGACCGCTGCCGCACGTTTACCGTGCCGCTGGTTATATCCCGCTGCCGGGCCGCTGCAGTACGTTAGCGGTCCGGCACCAAACGCCTAAATTGAAAGCGTATTTGACTGCCGTGCGTTTGTATCCTAGTGATGTGACATCAGTCAAGCCATGGACTCTATTCTGTATTTGGATTTGTATCAATTACTACAAAAAGAAAGTTATGTATATTTTCTTATTATTATTACATTACAGATGATATTTCTGCATAATATTATATTATTTTAAATTATTATGTAGAAATATCATCTGTAAAAAGATCGCTATATATGGAAGCATCAGAATCTCCACTTAAATTAGAGGCGGATGAGATTGCTCTAAGTTCATCCGATGCGGACTGAACCTGTTTGTCAATGTCTGTGTCTGAGATCCTGGAGATTGATTTGATCTTTATAATAATAATAAATTATTAAATGAAAATTTTATGGAATTAGCTCTGACGTCTATTCATCGCACTATTCAACACTGAAATGAACACGTGATGTTTGCGCGGTTGCCGTCCTGTTGTCGAGCGTACGCGGTACCGGTGCCGCACTGTTGCCGCACCGCGCGTTTTGTATGGAAAAATACGATCGTCCGTGCGCTGTACGACTAACGCACCGCTTCGGCACCGCATTGAAAGCGCCCTAAAAAGTGAAAAATAAAAAAAAGTTTTTTACAAAACAATTCAACCGACTTCTAAACAAAAGAACTCAAAAGTATAGGCAATATTTACTTTTCTGTTTTTTTAGAAGCCATTTTTTTTTAGTTTATTAAGCTTTCTAAAATAGTATAGCGCCCACTTTTAACTAGTGTAAGAAAAAAAATCAATAACAACTTTTATGGAACTTGCTGTCATACAATTTTTTGATACAAGCCAAGTTTTATCAGCATCTCTGTATATTCAATAGAAAAAAATACAGGTACTTGTGATTTATTTTATTTTAGAACAAATAAAACCAACATTCGTAAAATTAAATCCGTATTACCTCACTTTGAGGTCATAATTCTGATAATCTGAAACAACCGCGGGCAAAGCTATTCAGGGGAAAACATTATTGTTATGATTCCTCATAATTAGTTTATGCCTCTTGTTATGCACACGCAACAAAATGTCAATTATATTCACCGTATTGTTAATAGTTACGACAAGTACCAATGCCTTTGGAATTGAACCTGATTCTCGACTAAGCATTGAACGGAATTATATATTTAAATGTTGCCCAGAAGGAAAATATGTGGGAAAAAAGAAAAACTGTGTCAGCAACAATAATACGCTTTCTTTTTCCACCATAAAAGTTTATGATGAAGAAATGAAAGATACGGGGAAGTCACTTGAAGATGTCTTCAATCTTAAACCGAGCAAATTTAGGGATCTATCCTTTAAGAAAGAGGTCCTTGATGTCACATTGTTGGATTTCAACATTTATGTTACTGAGGTAAGCATCATGATTTCAAAAATTGCATGAATTATTCCTGTGCAGTTAGTTTTATACCTCCGTACCCAGTTTATAATGAGGCGTTCGAATGTATGCTTAACAAGTTAACCTATCGAAATCTTGCGGTACTTTTTTTAATAAGTGTTTTTATGAAAATCACTTGATTTTTGTGTTGGAAGCTGTTTTTTACACGACTGCTCAAAAAAGGAGTATGTTTGTAAGTTTCTTTATTCCACAATAACTTCTAAACGGCGTAACCAAAATCAATGTATGTAGTATCGTTAGAAGCGTTGAGTTATCCCGGGTAACATAGGCTAGTGAACAATGTTTAAAATAAAAAGGGGGAGCCATGGTTCATAAATAAAAACTTTTTTTTTCATGAGAATTAAACTGCATATACTGCAAGCTTTAGACCATGAGGTCTAAAGCTTGCTTAGAAAAGAAGCAAAAAAAAAAGGATTTAAAAAATTTTAAATGCAAAAACATGCCTGCCATGTTAAAAAGTAAACCAAAAAATTAAAAATAAGATAGATAAATAATCTTTTTGTTGCATTCGGGGACGGTTCCTTTGAATAGTTCTTTACAGATCCCCCGACTGCAATGAAAAGATTTTATTTTTCTATCTTGTTTTTAATTTTTAGTTCTCTTATTTTTTTTATAAGAGAACGTCCTACGCATACATAGGGACAGACGGCGGATAGCGACTTTGTTTTATACTATGTAGTGATTTTTACTTAGGATTTCTAACAATGAATATACACAACACGCACATAAATAACAAGTTACAATAAATAACAGTATAAGAGCAGTGGTGGCCGAGTGGTAACGGCCCCGACTTACGAATTGTAAGTCGCGGTTTCAAACCCAGCCAGACGCATTACTTTGTTTAATTAACTTCATCACCACTGCTCTCAAAACGGTGCAGGAAAACATCGTGAGGAAACCGGCATGTTCTAGAACCAAAAATTCGAAGACATGTAATATTCACCAACCCGCACTGGGCCCGCGTGGTGGATTACGGCCCATCCCTCTCCTAGAGAGGAGGCCTGTGTCCCAGCAGTGGGTACATTACAAGGCTGATTATGCTTATGCTACAATAAATATCGATTACATGTACGAGTACATCGTCACATATAGGAGACCACAACATTCACAGTTAACAACTAAGCTATCAATGTTAAATAATTAAAAAGGAAATTGGATTGACAATTGAAATGAATTGCAGCACAATGTAAATTAAATAAAATTCAGGAAAAAAATAAATAACAGGCAGTTAAAAGGATAAGCACAATGAAAGACTTCCATGGAATAGGAAGTTAACGAACTTGAAGGTGAAAACAATGGAAAAAATATATACGTACATATTGTAGAAGTAATGTTCAGTACCGTAAACCGAAACAAACCTTTCTTGAATGGAATCCCATTTTTTTTTTATTATTTAGTGGACAAAACGTTAGAGGAGCTCGTGGCTAAATTATAACAGCCGCACGGGTCGATCTCGAGGTTAAGCAACGCTGGCAGAGGTTGGTCTGTGGATGGGTGACCATCTTAACATAACGAGACATCTCCGTGCCTCGGAAAACACGTTAAGCCGTTGGTCCCGGCTGTCATTTTGAGATCTTTGGCAGTAGTTACGGATTGTCAGAAGCCAGAAAATCTGACACCAGTCTTGCCAAGAAGTACTGTATTCCCCAGTTAATGGGTGTTGGAGGTCTGGTAGGCAGCCGCTCCACGTAAAAAACTGGTATTCAGCTGAATCCGGCTTGTTTGGGAGCCGACCCCAATATAGTTGGGAAAAGGCCAGGCAGAAGAAGAGTGGACAAAACGGTAGTAAATTTATCTAATACCGTTTTGTCCACTCTTCTTCTGGCTAGCTGGAACCCACCTAAAATGTAACCCCCACTTTAAGGACAGTGGGGGTTACATCCAGCAGTGGCATGGCACCAAAGACAATATTCTTTATTTGTCTTTCCGTTAAAACTCTGCTTTTAACCGACGACAGAGGCGGGTGCATGGTCACAGCCCTTTTTTTAATTGATTCATTGAAATCATCAAAAGACTTCTCCCGCTCTGGGCGGAGCGGAAGGGAGTGTCAGACTCTTTCTGACTAAAACCCACCCGTGATCCTTCTAGAGCCGTTTGCGTTCCAGGGCCGCGGTGACTCTTTCGAACAAATTCCGCAACCCTAGCAAGCACTGACCCTATGGGGCCCCGTCTTCTTTGCTGACAGCTCTTTGAGGCGCGCGTGGAACACGACGCGCCGTCGACCCGGGCCTGCGGGGGTACCATGAGGTGTTAAAACATGAGTCTTCCGAGCGAGAAAGAGGGATAGAGTTATACACCCTATATAGCTCCATCCCTTTTTCTCGCTCGGAAGACTCACGTTTTAAGACGTCGTAGTACGCCCGCTGGTTGCTATCGGACGGCGAGCCACCCAGAGCTCGCCGAAAGGTTTACAGCTCTTAGGCCTATTATGTACCGACAGCAAACAAAGCAAATAGCGGCAAATGCTTGCGCTTGTCAAGCCCTTGTTTTTTCCTGGTACAATCTTTCGTTTGTTGAGACACAGCTATTCTCAATACCAATTATTGTTTAATTGTAATTAAAATTGTTTGTTTCCTTTTAGATATCTATAATAAATAAATTTGTATTATATTGTTACAAATAACATAGGTATGTATTAATTAACCGGATAACGACATAAACTCGGCATTATTAACTTTGTTTTCCTATTTCACAATAAACAGACACCGTAATAATGTCTTTAATCTAATAGTAAAAATCATAATTGTCCCTAAATTAGTTGTGGTCGTATGACCACAACTAATTTAGGGACAATTATGATTTTTAAACAATACTTTCAAACAATGATTACATTTAAAGTATTAATTCTCAAATATACCTATATGTTAATATAAACTATCCTATGTTAATCCTAGTTATAAACCATCTGTCTGCCAAATTTTATCCAAATCCGTTCAGTAGTTTTTGCGTGAAAGAGTAACAAATTTCCATCCATCCATCCATACTTACAAACTTTCGCGGTTATAATATTAGAAGGATCTTCCACAATTTTGTTTTGAAACTTTTTTGACCCTTTGACAACTAAAGTTCCATGCTGGATTGTTTTAGAGTTATCGAACTTTTTTTTAATTTTCTAGCTCACGACTAAAGACTGCAATTCCCGAATTGCAGTCTTTAGTCGTTCTTTATAATGGGTGGGAATTCATAATTTATTTTTCCGCTCTGAGCGGAGTGTACAGACTGAGCCCGATGGGTTTAGTCTGTAAAAGGGCACGTTTTCGAAGAATTCCGCAACCCTAGACGGAAACATGTTGATAAAATAGTGCTGCGCAAATTATTTTAAACGTGATTTTATTACTTTCAGAGTGGAGTTCTTCAATTGGAGCTTCCAAATGCGTACAACCGCTGGAACCCCATACCGATAGCGAACTACTGCGTGGATTACCGCATTATGTCGGATCCTTCGAAAATCACGCCACGATTTTGGGCACAACTACCTGGAGGAGATTTTGTACAAAGTAACATTTACTTAACGAGCGGTAAGCCAACATCATAATCCATGTTGAAATCTACTCGTAACCCTGTACTAATTAATACCTAAAAATGTATTCCACCAACAACGACCAACTTCACGAATTTTATAACGAAAGATACGTAAGATTGTGTGGAAATAAAGTCCACTGTTGTGTATGTATCGATTTTTTTGGATTCGGCGCAAAATTTAATTGCGCCGAATCCAAATAAATCGATATACAATAATTAATACTTAATTCTTTAACAAAATATCCCTGGTAAAGTCGTTCGTTTCCTCCCTTCCTAAAAAGGGACTTATTCTCCATGCTTTTTTAGATTATTTAGAATAATCAGGGTATCTAGATAATTCATACACCCATATTTGCCGTCATCGCAGCAGTCACCACCAACCCTAGTACTTACTTACATATCTATACATTATTTCGCACATACCATCCTCATTTAGTTCACATTCTAAACATGAAATGTGTGTGTGTATGTGTCACAATTCATCATTATCATCAACAGCCTGTTGCAGTCCGCTGCTGGACATAGACCTCTCCAATTGCACGCCACTTACGATCTATTTTCGGCTTCTCGCATCCAGTTTCTGCCAGCCGTCCTGCGCAAATCGTCACTCCAGAGGACGTCCTACACTACGTTTTTCGAGACGCGGTCTCCATTCTAGAACTAGTTTACCCCAAAGGTTGTCAGTTCTACGACTAATATGGCCAGCCCACTGCCACTTCAGCTTACTAATCCGGTTGGGCACGGGGCCCCATAGTGTCAGTGCCTGCTAGGGTTGCTTAATTTGTTCGAAAGAGTCACCGCATCCCTGGAACGCAAAGGGCACAAGAAGGATCACGGGTGGGTTTTAGTCGGTAAGAGTCTGACACTCCCTTCCGCTCCGCCCAGAGCGGGAGAAGTCATTTGATGATTTCCCATCCAGAAAAAAAAAAGCTTACTAATCCGGTGAGCTATATCGATGATCTTGCTTCTCTAACGCAACACCTCATTTCTGATGCGATCCCTCAGAGACTCTCCGAGCATGGCCCTTTCCATAGCCCGCCGAGCGACTTTGAGCTGTCACAAATAACCTATCAGTTATTATGTAGGTAGGTAAGTAAGGCAGATAGGTACAATAGTTTTTAATCTAAATATATATAACTCAAAAGGGACTGACTGACTGACACAGTGATCTATCAACGCACAGCCCAAACCACTGAACTCCACGCGAACAAAGTCGCGGGCTTAAGCTAGTAATAAATAATATTTATCAGGTATTGTAGCACCAGGGATATCAAGCACGGAGCTACAGGTTCCAATAATAAAACTCGCACTTAATAAAAAATACTAAATTGTCTCCTGTATCCAACGCTTTCACAAATCTTTCATACATAACAAACAATCTCGTCTATTTATTTTGAATGCGTTCTATATGTTTACACGACCCTTTTTAAGTTCCATCAATACAGATTGTAATTTCACAGTACCATAAACATGATTAAAATCAGGCTGAATTTAGAAACCTAAACTATACCTATTCTGAATAATGTTTGATTAAAAAATATAAAAAAACACGCCTGCCATGTCAAAAAGTGAACTGAAAAATTAATCAAAAACAAGATGATAAAAATATTTTCATTGCAGTCGAGGGACGGTTGAAATTAATACGGATGAAACTTTAAATCCATGTTTATGAATAAAAGAGGTTCCATTTGCTTCCATTTTTGTCCATACATATAATACTAAGAAAATGTTTCATCTCTTTATATTCATAGCAAACATAAGTTTTAAACACTAATTGGTACAAAACCGCTGAATCATTTAGTTCTATGAAACCACAGATTAGTGAATACAATGAATCATATTAAAATAATAAAGCTCATCATGCCTATATTTATAAATCACAACAGAAATAATATCCAGGATTTTTCCAGACCATAATATATTTAATATTGTTATTGAAATAAAGAAAATAAATTGAAATAAGAATTAAAATAATACCTACTATTATTTCCCCTATTGTATACGCATTTAACCCGTTCTTATTTTCTGCATAATTATTTAAATACATTTGATAAATACCGTATATTATGTATGTACGTTATACCCTTAATAATCACTTGGAAAATCTGGGCACAAGGTAGTGCTCCCAACAAGGTGAGCCAAGGGAAAAAGGGCACTGCCTACCTTTTCTCATAGCGTCTAGGTTTCGTCTCGTCATCTTAGGCCGCGTGAAAAGTTTCCACGGGTTTTAATTAATTTGCATGGAACCCTAATCATTTTTAAAATCCCTCCTCCAAGAAAGTCGCTGAGAGACCGTGCTGGTCTCTCAGCGACTTTCTTGAAAAACACTTGACCGTTCACACTCAACCGATGATACGTTAGTGCGTCGAGTGTGAACGGTCAAGTGTTTTTTCTATACATTTGTCTGTTCTGGCGTTACGCGACCGGATAATACGCGACGCATGATCCGTCAGATATGAACCTTCCCTTATATTTTATAACAGGTGCAATTATTCGGTTACACAGTAGTATATACTGTCGTGCAGCTGTTCATATATCTAATAGCAACATTATTATTTGGTACAGGGGGAAAGTGTAAGGGAATCTTACCTACTTCGTTTTGGTACGTACATAAATAATTAAATTCTATGTTTACTTTGTCAACAGCTACGCTATTATCATGTTTCTTCATGCTGTTGGTGCTGGTGGTATACTTCCTGCTGCCTGAACTGCAGAACTTGTGCGGCTTGATCCTCATGGCGTACGTCTTCAGTCTCTTCATGGCCTTCTTGTTGCTGTCCATCATACAAATAAAAGTTCACTCAACAACGATTTGTATTGGGCTCAGTAAGTGATCATTTACAGACCAGAATATCTAAATTTAGGTAAAATCTTTTAGCATTCATAGTGGCGTGCTCTCCATATAGGCAATTAGGCTTAGCCTACCCTACCACAACAACGGATAAATAAAACAAATGTATTTATTATAACTATGCAATAAAATAAAACAAAAATATTTAATAAGTCATATCTCCTAGTATAATGCTTATAGCAACTTCTCGCGCCCGTGTGACGTATTTCAAACTATATTGTTCCTACGAAACGGTACACATAGGCCACAATTCGAACAGCCTTATTTCAATTGACAAATTTATGCATGTGTTCACATGTTCTTGTGAATGAACGTCCATAATTTATACTTGTGTGTATAAATTATGGGCGTTTCTAGGCCCGCCGGTCTCATGAAGGGCGCTAGATAGGTTCAATGTGAAAACAATGCGATAGTCCTACAGATTTTATACAGATTTATAGATTAATTAAAAATAAATAGAATAACATCATTGGATTTCCCAAAAAATAACAGTTACGGTTTGTATAGAAATGTTTAGTCACAAATAGTAACGAACAATTTGTTAAAAATGAGCGCTTTCCTTTGGTTAGCGTGTGTTATTTATAACTTCCCAGAATTTGATATTATTTATAAAACATGCTTTTGGATGGAGTAATAATACAAAGTGGGTATTTTTTTAATTTTTCAAAAATCTAATTATGCCGTTTTAATTAATGTCTCTCTCATCAAAATCGGGCGCGAGACTATTCTCAGTCATTCCTCATATATATATATATATGAAACACTTAACCATCCAAAGTAAACTCAGTATAAAAGGCAAACTGACCAAATATTCCATCAACGCACAGCCAAGACTAGAGGGACAAGGAATATATTTTTTCACAAGGCTTCCCTTTTTGATGTTCATGACTTTAGGAGTGAAAAGGAAGAAAATTGTTTGTATTAAATCAGCGTAGACGAAGCTGCGGGCGAAGTGCGTAACAAAAAATATAATTTACTCTATAATGGTTTTATTTCATTCCAGCGATGTCCATTTATTACTTCTTCCTGGCCACTTTCTGCTGGATGAGCGTCATGTCCTACGATATTTGGTGGACCTTCAGGTAATGATTATTTGAACTTCAACGCACTAAGTTACCAGTCTATTATTTAGAGATGTTTAACAGTAATGCCTACAATATTCTAGTATCGGTTTCGTTAATGCATATCAACGCAACCGATACTAGAATGGTGTAGGCATAACGTTTCGGTAATGAATATCACACGTTTGTTGCAATTAAGGTGACTGGTGAAGCGTCAATGCCTTTTTCAATATAAAAAAATAAAATAATAATATGTTAGTATCTCAAATTAAATATTTTAGTTTCTCAATTGATGAATCCTCGCACCAATCTTGTTGCCGCAGCGCCCATGTATCTAAACTTTCTTGAGTTTTCTCGCCATGAGGCCGATAGAGGGCGTTAGCGGGCAGTCCTCTTTGTGTGACCGCGCGCAACGCTGTATGTGCGGTCGCTCCGCCTTTTGAAAATTCCTTTTTTGGTGAAACCTTGATGATACTCGTAAAATAATTGGACCTGCATCTGTGCTTCATTGAGAACTTATAGTGCAGTGTTGATTTTTGGAGTTTTAACCATACCACCGGTGGATTCAACAAGATTTTGCTCGCCGGCCGGCAGCCTATACCTACAAGACCATCAAGCGCGCATGAACGTGGTATCTTCACATCACCCTAGGTCTAAGTGGGATCTCTGGATTGCCAAGGTACGTGGGCATGTTTTGCTGCTAATAAGTCTTTGGTATTGGTTTCTCGCGGATTCATCAAAGGGGAAATTAATTTATTTTGAGGTCCGCCATTACACTTTTTAACATAGGTTTGTGATTCAAATTCTCTCACAACCTACACAAAGGTGCAGGCTATTTACACGCCTCACCAGTGACCTAGGATTCGTCCAGAGTTAAGAGCTGAAGGTTTGAGTGAGGCGCACCTTTATGACGGTACACAATAGAGCAGTGTTCCATCTCAAAGATTTTTTTTATTTCGAAAGACCTTTTCCAACCGAAATTCTTAAATCAATGAAGTTGACTTTTATCTTAACGCAACCTCATAGATCACACCGGAATATATATTTTTTCAGAGGTTATGCGAAGGCCCGTCCTATCCATCGGCGAGGAGAGTTGTTTAAGTTCATGATGTACGCCTTGTTCGCCTTTGGCGTTCCACTCATCATGACCATCGGCCTGGCCGTGCTGAACGCGATCAAAGACGAAATGAGACAGCTGCCTTGGTTCGTCACTCCACACGTGCCCGAGTTCGGATGTTTCCTTGAAGGTTGGCACATCACATTTTCTGCTAGGCTTACCTAACTAAGAGATCCACTGTCCATCTTTCTGCTTTGTATCATCAGAATCTTGTTACCAACTACAATGAATATTAATAATCTGTTAGCCACCTTTCTGGTCTCTATCATCAGATCCTTGCTACCAGTAACAATGAAAGAACCCATCATCAGTAAGATTGAAATTATCACAAACGCTAAATATTCAAGAGCATATACATACATATATATTTTAACGTTAGCCAACAAAAACGAAAAAAAATACATTATCTTGGTCTTGTTCGACTTCAGAGGAAAAAAAAATACTACGATAGGTCTCAATTCTGTCGGAGTCTGAGTCAGAAATGACCATTATTTTTGCATATGAATCGATCCATTCGATTTGGACCTAATAGACTGCAATAGACAGAGTGATCTTGAATGGGTTTCGTTTTCAAACGGAAATTAGGAGACCTAATATTAACCTTTTTGAGTCGATTCCGGCTGTCACTTAGCTGGTTTGTGTAATGTGGATGGGCGTAAAAGAAGTAAACATAATATATTTCCTTGTAGGTGGTGTAAAACTGTTGTACTTATACATGCCGATGCTGATTCTGATCATCTGCAACTGGATGTTTTACCTCATGACCGCGTTCAACATCTGGCGGCTGAGTCGAGGGACTGCCGTGCTGGACTCGGCTGCTGCTGGCAATCCACAAGCGCACCGCACTCAAAGGAACAGGTAATTGTTCATAGATACTACTGAAGAAAAAAAAAAAAATCGTTTATTTGCAAAACAGGTTATGGTAGTTACAAAATATGATTGAAGCCTCCTTTTAAGCAAGATATGCCTGTGTTAGGAGACTTCGCTCTTCCACAACAAGACGTACATAATAATATTCCATAAATGCAAATATAACTTAATCTAATTTAATCTAGAATAGGTTTGTAATTTAATAGTGTTAATGTTGTCATAATAACTGATTAGTAATTTTGCTAAGTTTGAAAACAGTATACATATCTACCTACGTGCGAACAATACCATGTTTATGTGTGTGTGTTAATGTACGTGTTGAAGAAGTGTCTCAGTATCGCAATAAGATAGGTTTTTAATCCATTCCCTCAACATTTTTTTGGAGTCATAATAGGGTTTTGAGTAGATGTACACGAGTTTATTTATTTTATTATATAGCTGAGCAGACCGTTTGCTAAATTGTGTACTCGCAGACACGGTCCTTGTTTGAGGGACCTTTACTATAGTGTCTTTCCTTCTTTTTGATGGTATGCTGGCATCAAAAACAGTGGTCTTGTGTTTTTTTAAAACAATTTATAGGATGTAAAGTTTCCGGACCGATAGCAAGTTGCTAATTTTATATAAATCTTCAGTTGGATATCTTCTTTTTTTGAAGTACATGCACTTGATTAGAGCGCGTTGCGCTCGCTCCAACTCTAAAAACTTAGTTTTCGATGCACCACCCCATATAGGTATACAATATAATAGCACTGACTGTACCAAAGCAACATATATATCATTAAGAAGATTTTTACATTGACCTAAATTACTACAGACATTTTTGGGAACTACATGTCTGAAGATTTAGATGAAGATTTCGACGTGGGCTGATAAGGTACCAAAAGCGGATATAAAATGGACAAGCCAATACGCACTCTCCTGGTTATAGCATTGTATTTATTGGGCCGGCAAAGAGCTTGACAAAAACTGTTAACATCATGTCATAATTACAGTTCGTTTAATCAGATCAGACTGCGGTGCGTCTAATGAACGAATGGCCGCTCTTCCGACTGTGATTACAAAACCAGTCTAGCGTCTTATTCTTCGTTCAATTAATTCGTTCAAAATAATCATCGTGGCTCTGGAACGCAAAGGGCATTTGAAGGAACATGGATGGGCTTTATTCAGTAAGAGTGTGACACTCCCGCTCTGCCCAGACCGGAAGATTTATTTGATGAATTCCCATCCAAATAAAATAAAACCTCTTATTCTAATGAAAATTCATAATAAGTCAAACCAGGTCAAGGAGTCGCCACTGTAAGTAACTACGAAACAGAAAGTGCTTAACATAATGTTCTTATTTTTACAGATTCATGGTTTACCTGAAACTGTCGGTAGTGATGGGTCTGAATTGGTTGCTGGAAATAGTCAGCTTCCTGTACCCAGGCTTCAAGATATGGTGGCTATCCGACATTTACAACATCCTCATTGGCTTGGCGATATTCCTAATATTCGTTTGCAAGAAGAAAATATTGAGGAAACTATGCAAACGGTAAGTGTTAATGACACCGACGCCATCTACTAGTAGCAAAACAGACTAACCAAGGTGATGTTATCGGGCGGCGACCGGACAGTGCAGGAGCGAGACTTGGACGACGCAACATCAGCTCGCGCGCGGCTTCTCAGTTCCTCCTTCTTTTCTCAAATCCTTGCGACGCGACGTCTATAACACCTATTTATTATAACGTGCGAAAAAACTCAAATTACAGTAAGCTGAATTACAAAAATATGTAATTACGAGCAGCCTAGGGCCTCATTAAAATCTACGACGGCGACCCGACACAGACTCACCAATAGTAAGAGGCAACGGAGTCGTCATCTTTCAGCCCCCAAACTATTTAGGATCGCCACAGCCCGTCTGCTTCTTCCAAACATCTATATATAAGCTGTCATCTCTTCTCATTTCTTCTAGCCAAATTATATCCGCCATACAAATCCATAGACTTTTTGACTTTCACGTTCAATAGTCCCATCTTTTCTTTAAAATTTTGGTCCGATGATAAAACTATTCTCTTTTCGCTTCCTACAGCTACTTGGGGAGGAAGACAATGCGCTGGTATCCATCATCGAAGAGTTACTCCAGCAGCGTGTCAGATTCTAATCAAGAATCTGCGACTCTACAATCGAAGATTTCATCTCAACCAAATGGACTCAATGGATACACAATAGTCTCTAAAAGTGTAATGGACTAGGTTGATAGATACTCGTCCAATCTCGGGCAATAAATATGGGCTTAACTCAAAACGAGAATTTCTGCACAAACTAAACCAATACGAGAGAGATTTTTAATGAAGTGCTAAGTAGCATTTTTTTTTTCAGTTTTATGTGCATAATTTTATAGTTTTAATTTCAAACGAATGATTTGTGTACAACTTGTGTTGGAATTTATTCCAGAAAAGTTTTAACAGCACCGCAGGAAATGTTTTTTTTATTAATCATTTACGTCGAATAAGGGGTTGTGGAGGTCTGGTAGGTCAGCCGCTTCACGTAAAATACTGGTATTCAGCTGAATCCGGTTTGAGTGGGAGCCGACCCCAATATATTTGGAAAAGGCTAGGCAGATGTCTCATTCCGCACTGGAGACTAACGACGTAAAAATAACTAATCTTTTCAATCAAAAAGGTGAATAAAAATACCAATTTATGCATTTTGCTACACTAATACTTACTGTATCTAGTGTAGTACCAAAGCACCTATTAGGAACCTACATACTATTATTTGTTACGTATTTCGGTTTCATTTTACGAATACTTTAATACATAAGATTGCAAGAATTTACTTGTGTAATTCTATATAAAGTAAGTATTTGTATACCCGGGTTTAAAAACTACATTTTAGCTCTAAGTTAGTTCTACTACTTATTATAAGACGTACCTATAATTAATTAGATTTTATAATTTTTATTTTGAAGTCCTAAGAACTTCATAAATCAACTTGTTCAGTGAAACTTAATCAAACATGTTCAACGTAATTATAAAGATAAAAATAATGGGTGCCTGCATCCAAAGGGCACTCATTCAGTTTAGTTTATAAAATGATAAATATTTTTAATGCCAGGATGTTATGTAATGCTCATATTTTTAAATGTAGTTCTAGGACATTAGTTTTATAAATTAAACATAAATGATTTTAAATAGGTATATGCCAACACTCGACAAAATCGATGATCAATGTTTCAGTCATTAAACGATATTGAAGCAAGTCATTGCCTAGTAGTTAAATTAAATCCCAGGATGTCACTTAGGCCGTTGATTATACAGCGCCGTACTATCAAACGGCTAAGCAGCCTATTAAACGGCTGATTAAGCTAGTTGCCTGCGATATTTATACATGAAATATTGTAAGTAGGTAAGACAAGATTTTTTATCTTGGCTTTTTCTAACGAACTGACAGCTTGGAACAGAACATGATTCTTGGGACAAAGAACAAACCGATATTGCATATAGAAATGAGGCTTAGGGTGACTACATACTTGGGCACGCCACCATTGTGGCGATTAGTCCCCTCTTTGAGGAGTGGTTGGAGAGACGCCACGGCGTCCTCACCTTCCGCCTGACGCAGGTGCTCACCGGACACGGCTGTTTTGGGAGGTACCTGTGTCGGATCCAGCGGGAGGACACGTCCGGGTGTCATCACTGTGCGGATCGTCCGGAGGACACGGTGGAGCATACGGTGGAGGTCTGCCCTGCTTGGGCGGAGCAACGTCGTGTCCTCGTCGAGGCGATCGGCGGCGGCGACCTCTCGCGTCCGGCCCTGGTTCAAACCATGGTCCGGAGTGAGGAGGCATCGGAAGCGGTCGCCTCCTTCTGCGAAGCAGTAATGCTAGCGAAGGAGGAGGCGGAACGCGTGCGAGATAGGGAAACCTCACGCCTCAGCCGCCGCAACAGAAGAAGACGCCCCGGGTGTCGGGAAACGCAGGGCGATTCCCGGCCACCGTAGGCGCGGGCCTGCGGATGGCAAGCTATGGGTGGCTCGCAGTCCGATAGCAACCAGGCCCGAATCGACGGCGCGTAGTGTTCCACGCACGCCTCAAAGAACCGTCAGCAACGAAGACGGGGCCCCATAGGGTCAGTGCCTGCTAGAGTTGCGGAATTTGTTCGAAAGAGTCACCGCGGCCCTGGAACGCAAAGGGCACAAGAAGGATCACGGGTGGGTTTTAGTCAGTAATAGTCTGACACTCCCTTCTGCTCCGCCCAGAGCGGGAGAAGTCATTTTTGATGATTTCCAATCCAAAAAAAAAGGTGACTACATTCTTCACAAAATTTCTGTGACGTCAAGTTTAAATTGTAGTTTAAAGCTGGCGGCACATATGTCACCTCTCGCCTCTTGTGCATACCTATCTAATATTGCTAATGGAAGTGGTTAAATAAAATGATTTTGCTATCGATATTAAGCTCAGTCTACCTTTGTTTCACTTCGTAGCTTAATTATTACGTTTTGTATTAATTAAGCGTTGGTCTCCCCGCACAGACAAGGATATATCTATTATACATAATATATTATATTAGTCTATGGATATATCCTTGCGAAGGTAATCAGTAAAATAGTGTACATTTTGTACCAAACTTTCTTTACTTCAAGAAATATTTAATATATAAATATTTTTAAACCGTTTGTATTATTTTGTAAAGTGCTGAGTGGCAAGATTCAATGAAAATAATGCTGAGCAACAGTTTTGCAACATGGTTGCTGTCTAAAAATCTTTAAGTCTTTTGTTGATCATGGACTTATGTATAACACAAGCATGTTGTCAGCAACACTGCAACATTTCACAACATAAACCCGAGTTACTGAAACAATGTCACGTGAATTCTCGTTAACAAACTTAGCAATATTACATACTTAAAATCCCGATATTTTAGACAGTGCACGCTTATATTAGATAAAAGGCACTCATTATAGTCCTGTTTTTCAAAAATAACTCTAAATAATACCTACATATATTTTTTACATTGTTCTTAAATAAAGCTTAAGTAAAGAAACAATATAATATCAAGAATAAAAATATGTTATAACAAAAAATGTATTATGTTCATACCTTTACACCATAACTCGACTTTCCTGTTCCCATTAATACAATTGAAACGCAATTATCTCAACAAAACGAGGTAACAAGAACATTCATCGTTATTGCAGTGGACCCTTCAAATGTAATCATTCGCATAAACTTCGCAAGTATTGAGAAATCACTCATAAATTCCAACTTAAACAACTAGATGGCTTGCCCACTACTATTTGTAAGTACTTACCTTTGCAAAATATTTAAGGTAAGTAGGTTCTTAGGTAGCTCATACCAAGAGACCCTTAATTAACTACTTACAAAACATCAAATATTTATTTTGACACGAATGTGTTATTCGGTGTTATACGTGTTTGTCATAATAAAAACTGGTAAAACTTGCGAATACTCGCAGCTTTGTAGAATATGAGGGAATTATTCCCCTATAATTACACGCAATACTTCTCGCACACATTAGCACTCGTATAGGCAACGCGAAGAAACTATCAAGCGTCAATATCAAGTAGGTATATTTTAAAAAGTTTCAAATTTGTAACGCTAGATGGCACAGTCTACTTCGTACACGTTCCCCTAAACGGAGAGTGCAGAAGTATAGGTGGCAGCACAGGTCAAACATTTTCAGAATTGCAACACTAGATGGCATAGTCGACGCCGTGCACGTTCCCTAATGTCGTGCGGGTGGCATAGTTCTACTATTAACCGGTAGATGTCGTTAAATGTCAATAACCGACGTGGCTTACATTTTGTACCCGGCATTATTGTTGCGGAAGAATTACGTAGTTTACTTCGAAAATTATCGAACTATTGGGAATATTTCGGGGGTTTTGCAACTCTAGTTCGAACGAAAGTTCACAAAGCCTTTGACTTTAAAATGTTGACTGTTTTTTTTCCTTAAATTTTATTGTAAATAAAACTTTATATAAAAAAATATGTTACATGACATTCGTTTATTATGTTATTTTTATTATTTAACACGTTGACATGTTTTATTTTAAAAAATACAATAATTTTGCCAGCATAATTATGACTAATTTAATGTGTCAAGTTCAGACAAGTGCTGATAGTTCGGTTTAGATTTTAATCAGACTCTATTAATAAATCGGTAGGTTACACACATTTCAAATTGTAATTGTTTTCCGTGTATTTGTGCATTATGATAATAATGCTTGAATATTTTGTGTAGTAACAAACCACGCCCTAACTCATGTATCACTAAATATATATAACTCAAAAGTGACTGACTGACATGGTGATCTATCAACGCACAGCCCAAACCACTGAATGGATCGGGCTGATATTTGGCATGCAGGTAGATGTTATGACGTAGGCATCCGCTAAGAACCACACGGGAGCTATGTGCCCCTCGGAGGTCGACCGCAGCGGACTCTGTTTCCGCTGTGGTCAGCCCGGGCATAAGGCTGGCTCGTGCGAGGCCACGCCGCACTGCAGTGCATGTGCGGCTGTTGGCAAGCCGGCCGAGCACTGGGCTGGGGGAAGGGCCTGCGCGCCATCCGCCCCGACCAGGGGCAAGAGGTCCGCCGCCACCGCCGCCTCTGCCGCCGCCGCGGCTTCTGTCGCCGCCACTGCCGCTTCTGCTGCGGGTGCTGCGGCTCCCAACACTCGGGAGGGTGCTGAGATGGAGTGCCAGTAATGGTCCCATTTCGGCCCCCTCCAGAGACAAGTCGGCCGCTGTGCTATCGCGCAGTGGCTGATGCCTGGGGACGGTGAGCGTGGGTGGCTCGCCGTCCGATACCAGGTTGAGTCGACGACGCGTTGTGTTCCACGCGCGCCTCAAGGAGCCGTCAGCACCGAGGACGGGGCCCCATAGGGTCGGTGCCTGCTAGGGTTGCGGAATTTGTTCGAAAGAGTTGCCGCGGCCCTGGAACGCATAGGGCACAAGAAGGATCACGGGTGGGTTTTAGTCAGTAAAAGTCTGACACTCCCTACCGCTCCACCCAGGGCGGGAGGGGTCATTTGATGATTTCCCATCCAGAAAAAAAAAAAAAAAAAAAAAAAAAAAAAGGCATCCGCTAAGAAAGGATTTTGATTAATTCTATCCCCAAGGTGATAAAAAAGGGGATGAAACTTTGTATGAAACTTTGTCAATTTTAAACCGATCGGGCTGAGCGTTTCAAAATCGGGGTAAAGTAACTATTCCACGCTGACGAAGTCGCGGGCGGAAGCTAGTGTATTTATAAATTTACATAGGCCACTAGCGTCCCCACGACAACCAGTCCAGTGCGTTTCGCATCCATCGGCTAGCCGCGACCCTCACCAGGTCATCGATCCACCTCGTGGGAGGCCTCCAAAGCAGCGTCCTCCAGTACGCGGTATCCACTCCAGAACTTTTCAGCCATCAACCAGCTGTTCTGGGAGCAATGTGCCCTGCCCTCTGCTTCAGCTTAGATATCCTTCGGGATGTGTCAGTAACTTTGGTTTCATCACGGATTCTAGCAATCCTGTTTCGATCACGCAAGAAAACTCCGAGCGTTGCCCTCTCCATCAATTAGGTACCCTATGGATGACTGATGAGGCCCAGTAATCTGCAGCCTTATGTATTAGCCTATGATTTTTGATTTTGTTTTGTTTTGTAGAAACAAATAAATTAAAAAATAGAATGATTTAGAGAAAAATGGGACCGTTGTAATGGGCTACTTTTACTTGTAAAAATAAAACTATCAAGTTTTTAAGAAAATAAAATTTTATAGCGAGCTTTTAAGGTTTATTTTAAATTTATGACTATCGCGACAACATCGCAGATAGCCTAGAACCTAGATAGCTTATATTGTAGTATGCTTGAGATATCCTTTCTTTTTTTACTTAAATATAGGTAGTATTGTTCACAGATTACTTTTATACACCTGGTATTGATTGTTTTAGTTATGATAAGGAAGCATACCAAATAAATCAATGATTTACCGAATATTAAAGAACTTTGATTCATTTAATCTTGTTTTTATCAGTATCATTCAAAACGATGTCGATTATAATAAAGTTGTTCCATCTTCTTGCTTTGGCATGAAGCAAGCCAACAAAACGTGTGTTAGCAGACATGGGTGAAGGTCATTCTTCGGCGGAGCATCTTATCACCACGATTCAGAAAATGAGATCAAATGAGCAACGCCATCTAACGATCTAGTAGTTGAACTTTCAAAATTCAACAATTTTGAACACATTAAGGATAAATAAATATCAATAAATTAACAAATTGTTCACTTTTCCTATGCTACGTAGGTACCTACAAAAATTTCCGCAAATAACTCCAAAACATGTTAAAGTGTTATTTCCAAGAATTCGTCACTACTACTACTACCACCACTATTTAAGCTCAATAGATGGCGTTACGTGTTAGTCCTTCATGTTATGAAAATTATTTTCTTCTTGATTACTTTAAATTCATAAATCTTTCGATAGAATGGTTGCGATGAAACAAAAAATTAAGTTTTACTCCGGGTTACGCACATTGTTAATGTACCTATACGTTAAGTTTATATAAATTAGTTTTGTACCTTCTTCGTGATGCTTGCACAATTAAACAGAAGAAAAAAATTGGAAATGGTTTCTGTTGGTTATCCTTTAACACATTCGCTTTTTTATATTTTTAAAACTCTTCTGCAATATTATGTATTTGAATTTATGTATTCTTAATTATCTAGCAAGCAGCATACACTCAGCACACGAATATCAATCGCGTCGTAAGCGGAAGAGATCGCGGTCTAACTAATGCCTCTTTCGAACGGGCGGTGACATTTTCGAACAAATTTTTAAAAAAAGTGTCAGGATTGTCTATCATTGATTTCATAATGGTTGACTTTTGAATATTGAGTATTGAGAAATGGCATAGAATGGTAGGTAATCTGGTACATAATGACAAATGAATGACAGACGTATGCGGTAATCTGCTAAAATGTTGACAGTTCCTTTGATCAGTGATCTACCATTACAACGTCATCGTGCAGTCATTGCATTTAATAGCTCGGTTATCAAAAAGCATTACGAGACCATTCACCGACCAATGATCGACCACTATGAATTTAGCAGATTACGAACTTTTAGCAAAATGACAATGGGTTCGTGTTGGAATGACGCAGTTATAAAAAATGGCAGACTTGGGGCCCCGGACATGTGTATAGTAACATCTTCTGTATGTCAAATCGTCCCGTAAAATATATGAACCTCTAAGTAACCTAACAAGCACATTCACTATTCGACTCCGATTGAAGTATTAACTCCCAGAAATTCATGACACAAAGTAAGAGTGCCGAGCGCACATTTTGTGTCCCGCAATTATATCGCAACGGGTTTAACGTCTGCGTGCCCACTATGCACAGTGCATACAGTAGGAAAGCACCCGGTTCACCTGCGTCATACAAAATAGTTATAGCTATGCAAATATCGACCGGCGCGACCCCTACCGTATCCGTGGCAACAGCTGAACTCGACGTTACCCGGCTGCCTGAGGCATCAGAGGGTTATTATATAGAATTCAACCTAGGCAGGCACTTCCCGAATATTGCCGAGAGGCTGTATTGATTTCACAGTCATATGATGTGTTTATTACTATGTATGTAGGTATATATGCTTGTACTTTCCAGTGATCTGTGAGTGAATTGAGTAAGCTCGCAAAGCACGCAGTTAAAACGTTTTGACACAAGGCAGATCGAAAGACATGAGAATAAGATAGATGAGTACGGGCTTTTTCAACCGTTAAATCTAAGAAATAGTAAGGCTTGAAAAAATAAGGTTTTGGAACAAATCTTATAGCATAAGCATAGGTAATCAGCCTTTTAATGTTCCCACTGCTGGGACACAGGCCTCCTCTCTAGGAGAGGGAATGTGCTGTAATCCACCACGCGGGCCCAGTGCGGGTTGAAATCTTATAGAAAATATCATAATCTATATTTTTGTCAAGACTAGCTTTATGATAAAACTTACCGTTCGGCAATAACCCATCGAATCGATACATGTGTACTACCAAATACTCATTAAGTATGGAAGGGCAACGAGCTTCCCGAGCACTTCTATCGGGCTTGTTCTGGGTCCTATGTAGATTTCCCAGCGTCCGTAGCCTAGCTACGTTTCGACAATCTCTTTTGGGGCATCTGATGGCTTTGTCTGTGCGATTACATACGAAGTTATCTTGACAAATAACTACCGTATTATGAGGCCGGGACGGTTGATGTAGGTCGGGCATGCCGCCGTTCAGGTGAGTCTATCACACATATTATCTCTGGTTGTTATCAGCTGGCTAAATGCGAATACTTGAACTGCCAGATTTTGAAGAAAT